>CM051836.1:15732705-16982705 GCA_028451465.1 Erethizon dorsatum
AAAATACAAATTAAATCATGACAATTATTGCTTATCTAATTAGTACTAAATTAAAGACATTCTACAGTATTACAGATTCTACAGGGAAATAGATCTTCTTGCACATGCTGCCAGTAGTACTATAAATTGGTACAAAATTTCTGGTAATTTGAAAACATTAAGCAAACCCATTGAATGTACAAACTTTTGTTCGTGAAATTCAACTTTATGAAATTAACATGAAAGAACACAAAAATTATACGAGAGTTGTATCAGTCAGCTTTCCACTTGAGATACTTGAGACAAACAATTTAAAAGGAGAAAATGATTTATTTTGGCTCATGATTGCAGAGGATGCTGTCCATGGTCACTTGGTCCTGTTGCTTTGGAGCTACTGTAGCACAGTAAGAATGTAGCAGAGGAGGCCTGTTTACCTCATAGTACCCAGGAAACAAATAGAAAGAGAGAAGGGCCAGGGTCCCAATATCCCTTTATGCCACCAATGACCTAGCTTCCTTTTACTATGTCACACCTCCTAGAGATTTCATCACCTCCAGTAGCGCAAGGGGCTGGCCACCAAGACTGTAACCCACGAGCCTTTGAGAAATACCACAGATCCAAACTATCACAAGGATGTTAAGCACAACTTTATTTACAACCAGGAACAGAAGCTTTATACACATCTAATATATAAGAGAACAAAAATGTTTAAGAGAATTTTAACAAAAATATATTTAAGAGAATAAAAATATATCAGAGTGCCATTTGTACAATGTAATTTCACAAGTATTTGAAAAGGTATATTGTGTGTATGGTCCAATGACTACAGATGTACTTAAAGAAACGCGAAAATAGGGTTGATTTTTATTTTCTTGCATTTTCTGTAGTCTCACTGTTTCTAAGATTGATGTGTATTGTTTTTCTCTCTAAAAAATGTTATGAAAACATTTTTCTGTCTGCTTAAGTTTCTACCAGTACAATTCATTGCTGCTAACATATTCCATTTGCAGGAATGTTTGGTCTCTGTATCGGAACACTTGGTGATGCATAGAATACTTACATCCTATGGGCTGGAAATATGATTGATCAGCATATATGTGAAATGTGGCATTTCATTAAATTATATGTGTCAAAAAATAAATTATACATGTCATTAAAATGTTAGTAGAAATATCATTAAAATAAAAAGATAATTAAATCTCATCTAAATAAATATCTTTCTAATGATTGAATTCCATAAGATCTCTATAATTTTTGTTTTAATGAATCTACCCAGTGATTTGGACCTCACTCTTTCTGGAAGGAACCCATGCCATCTTTGGAAATAGCCTATCAACTATTAACATTGCTTCTCATCCTTTTCTTATATTGGGGAAATCCTTCTCCATCCTGAAATAGGGTAAAGATTTCTCTATATTTTTGTTTGATGATTTCAATTTTAAACCCATCTAGAACTGATATTGACATATTGTGTGTGCTGAGGACAGATGTTGGCCTACATTTTTTATGGAATCAATGTGGTGTCATCTTTCTTTTAACAAATTGTCAGATTTTTCCCCTAATATAATAAGTGGTAAGGATGTGGGTAAATGTGGATTCTCATAATTGCCCATAAGAATATAAACTGGTCATAATTTTATGAAGAGAAATTTGAATACAAAATATTTTTCAAATGTTGGTCCAGTTGGTTCACTTTTAGTAATCTTTTAAAGGGAATATAATTAAAAGAGAAGTACTGAGAGAATAGGAAAAAGAAACTCAAGGCTGTTCATCACTGCGTGACTCATAATAGGAGTGGTGAGCAGTTTTTGGCAATCTAACATAAACCCATTTCACAGACACAGAGGTCAAGAACAGAAAGAAGCCTTGGAATTGAGCAGCCCTGGCTTCGGTCTTGATTTTGCCTCTTGCCATGTGATCTTGAGCCAACGTACATAAAAGAAAGCTGCTAATATTGGAAAAAGTCCTTGAAAATCCTGGATAACAACTTATTCAGAATTCTGTGGATGAATGGCCATAAGACTTTCACCAAAAAGCTATGAAAATAACTTTCTTCTAATGTATGGAAATCATTTTATTTCTTCAGAAGTTTTTAATCACTTAGATGGGGAGAGTTTTGAAGTAGGTAGGGAAGGGGCAGGGGAGTCTGAGAAACTAACTGAAATTGACAGCGAGGGCCTACAGAAGGAAGGTTAAAACATTTAAGTGAATATTAAGTCAGAAAAAATGATGTAATTGGCTGAAATTTCCTTCAAACACGTCTATAATGTTGGATTATTTGAAAACACAAGAAGAAAAGAAAATTGCCTTGTCCCGAATTAGTAAGAAGCATATCTAAGTGATGAATTAAAATGGAATAAAATGAATCATCATAAAAAAGAAACTGGTCCTCAATGAAAACAAGGATTTCAAAGAAACAGAAAGAGCTCATAAAAAGAGAAAAGTATGTTGAAAATGACAAGTAATTTACAATACCGGTCACAAAAATATTATTATAGAACATCAGCAAAAAGACAAGGATGAAAACAATCACACCTGATCTCTAGAAACCAAAGGAAACTAGATAATAAATGGCATCAGAAGAGAAAGTGTACGTGACACTGTTTCCACACGGACAATTTCATTTCATGCAGAGTGGGAAACAGTAACAGGGCCAGAAGGATGAGAGGATGGGCTACCAAGCTAAGGAGAGCTAAATTGTGAATACTTCCCCCAACTCCCCATCCTTGTCTCTGTCTGTTTTCTTTCTCTGTCTCCTTTTCTCTTAAAAGAAAGAAAAAAAAAAGATGACAAAATGGTTTTGTAATGCAGTGAAATGTTATGAGGTATTAAAACCTGACAATTCATTGTTTCACACAGGGCACAATGAGCTCTGTTGATCTAACTGGAGAAGCAAATGAAGACTGATAGGTGTAATAACAGCCTCCATTTATATGAAGGGCTCAGGGGAGTGATGATGGGCTGTTCACATTTGCTGCCGTGGACCAAACAGGAAGCTCTGGTCATAAATTCTAACATGAAGGACATGGGGATGTAGGTTAAATAGAAAGATGACTTGGCTGATAGTGAAAGCTATAAAATAGTGAAATGGCTCTCCAGGGCAGATGGCGGATTTACCTTTCTAGAGATGATGTGTAAAGAGTAGGCTCATTTGTCAGGGTGATGTAGCAGGGGCCACCCATGACACAAGGCTGGCCTCGGAGGTGGTCTGTGCTTTCTGGTTCACTACAACAGCCTCTATCTTTAATTTCCAGAAACCGAAGCAAATGCTTAAACCCTTCGCAGTCTCAGTATACCTTTGCTAATTTGACTTGTAATGGATTTTAGCTTAATAAAACAGACAGTAACTTTAGAGGTTGCTAAATGTAATTGCATGTCTAAAGTGTTTTAATACAGCCTATAAACATTAACGCTTTTCAACACACTCTTAATGCCAACAAGGGCTAAGTAAGGATTTATTTCTGTCATGTCGTTATTAACTAAATGTTTTAAGAGTATGTATTCTCACAGCCCTGCATGCAACATTACAAGTTGGTTATGATTTGCATGCTTACGTGTTGCATTAGTTAAGGAATTTGTGATGGCACAACACAACAATGTTGCTAATGAGTAATTATTTCTGGAGTCATTATTTTTAAGTGATTAAGATGCATTGTACCACTGTGGCACAGCTGATTTTACAATTGTTCTCTCAATGACCTCTTTGCCCTTCTGATACCCCACTCCTAAGCATATCAGATTGCATTTACCTGAGAGGAAATAAGAAAGACTAACAATTACCAAATTTTTAGCATCCCTGGGGGAAAACAAGGCAACGGAAAGAATGGCTGCTAATTCTTTTGATGTATTTATTTGTTACATTTTTCTTGCATATTTGAGATTTACAAAATGATGTTGCGGAATACACATAGTTAAATGGTTACTATGGTGAAGGAAATTAACATGCCTATCATCTTGCACAGTTACTCTTCATGTATGTGTGACAGTAGTGGATAAAATCTACTTATTTAGCAAAAATACCTAATCAAAATTTTATTTGCTATAATCACCATATTGTATATTAAAACCCTTCAGTCTTGTTCATCCTACATTTCTAGAAGAAATTATATTCTTTGACCTAATCTCCCCATTTCCTTTCCCTCTCCACTCCTGGTAACCACTGTTTTATTCCTTACCATTAGGCAGCTAAACTGAGTATAAATTGGATAATCTATGCATTTAAAACCTGACTTTTGGAAGTTTATCATAATTTGTTGAATGGATTTCAGAAAAGTGTTAAGCTCCATCACTGTATTCTAGCTGAATGACCATAAATAGGTTGAGCAATATTAATCTAGTCATAGACACCCTTCATTTGCATGGTGCTTACGAAGCCCTGTGCAAAGTATTTTGTAAAATCATTAAGATGTGTACATTGATCTTAAGTACTTTAATATCAAACAGCAGATATGATAACCAAATCTAGGACGATAACAGCTGCTACTGTTAGGATCTTGTATGTTCCGCAAAGGCCCATTGTCAAAGGCTTTGTCACCAGCCTGTGGGACTGCTGGGAGGTGGTGGAACCTTTAGGAGTTGGGGCCTTGTAGAAGGGAGTTAGGCCACTGGAAGCCTTGAAGGGATACTGGAACCCCAGCCCCTCCTTTCTTTACTTCTTGCCTGCCATGAGGTGAATGAACCTCTTCTGCTCCTGCCATGATGGACGGTGTAACTGCAGACTCAAAGCAGCATGGCCAAGCAGCCAAGAACTGAAACCATGAGTCAAAATACACCTTTCCTCCTTATAGGTTATCTCAAGTATTTTATCACAATGACAGAAAACTGACTAACACAACAGCTTTGTATCATTGGATACATTAACCTCTTTGTGCCTCTAACAGCAGGACAAAAGGAGGGCATATACCATTGAATAGGAAACAATATAACTGAACAGTGTAACATGTTTAGCCTGGAATAGGCATTCTTATTTATAAAGGTTAGCTATTTTTCCTTATATTTACTGCTAGACATCACATGTTAAGCATGAATAATTTGAGTATAAGATCTTCAATAAGGAAGGTGAATGATGAAGCAGTCATTGCAGAAAAAAGGTGATGATGGGTGAATAAGATTTTCCTAGATATCCTCTTTCCCAAAAAAATAATCAGTGTTGAAAACTAGAGATCAAACATGCCATCCCCAGTCAGCATATCTTTGCCTTACCTGCCATCAGTATTCTCTTGCTTGGTGGCTACTCTGCAAGGCAGGTAAGGCAAGGATAGGTCGACTGAGGCTGGCATTTTTGATCTCTAGTTTTCAAAGCTGATTGTTTTCCAGGTAGGTCTTATTTTTGGAGAAACGTGGGACTGCAGAACTGAGAGGATTATCCAGACAGCAGGAAGCAGAGTGAACACATGACCAGAGCAGGGACTGGCCAACTAGATAGAACATCTTGAGAGGAAAGCAAGTTTGTCAAGATTTAAACCTGCTAAAAGGGGCCGGTGAGATAGCTCAGCGGCATAAGCGCCTGTCTGGCAAGCGTGTGGTCCTGAGTTCGACTCCCGGTACCCTCATATTAAAACAAAAACAAAAACAAAAAAACCTGCTAAAAGGTAACTGATGGTGAACAATGGTCGATCTCAAATTCTAGGCGTTAGTTTATACGTTCTCCATTAAAACTTTCATAGTATGGTTATGACATAATACAGAACAAATAATGCTATAATTATAAGATGATTTAATGCAAGAATCACAAACTCAGATGCCTAGAGGATCAGGCTTATATTCTTTGTAGTATGAGAAATAGCCTTAGCATAAGACAAGAGGGAACAGTGGGACTGTATGAGTGAGATAAAACGTACTCTTCTCCATGAATCCCCAAGGGTTCATGTTTTGAAGTCTGATTCCCACTGTGAGGTATAAGCAAGTGGAAACTTAATCCAATGCTAGTGCTCAGAGGTGTGGCTTTTGAGAGGTGATTAGAACTAAATAATATCTGAGTGAACTTGTCATGGTTGAATACTAGTGGCTTTCTAAGACAGAAAAACCAGAACCCCCCCCACACTTTTGCCATGCGATGCCTTGTACCACTTCACAGCTCTGCCAAAAACATAACAAGACAAAATATAAAAACCTATAACCAAACATGGCCAGAATTTTGAGCCAAAGTAAACATGTTTTCATTATAGCTTTCCCACTCTATGGTGTCGTGTTATTGGCAATGGAAAACACAGTGATACAACAAGGAATATTAGCTTATTGTTGCCATGAAGAAAATAGAGCCAAAAGTTAGAGTTCCTGATCTTTAGATTTTTTTAGTGATATGGCAAAATGAAATATTTCAATATTAAAAACTTCTATGCTGATAAAATAAAATATAACTTGGATCTATTCTGAGGTCTGATGTTAAGTAGGCCTTGAAATTATTTTCAATTTTATGATTGAACAAAAGCAGAGAATCAGTTAGAGGTGACCAAAGATAACTCTATCCAAGACCAAAGTAAAATTCACTAGTTTTTTTCCAATCAGTATAGAACCATGTAAGCATGTTCCTGCAGCTGGGACATCTGTGAGCTTTAAATGCAATCTTCATTTTACTAATGTATGCCCTCAAATTTTACATTATTGTTTTTTATTGTAGCCTCAAAGTAAACAGTGTAGCAAATGATTTTTTTTTTACAAAGCAAGTGTTTTAGCCTTTTTTTTTTGAAATTAGTGTAATGCAGAGGAAAGAACAAGTCCTGAGAATCAGTCAGTCACTTAGAATTGAGTACAAACTCATTCCCCAGCTGCGTAACTTGAGGAGGACATTTGTCTTTAACATGGAAATCATAATGCCTCGTGTACGATCACTGCGAGGATGACATAGAATTGGGAAGCTGGACGGGATGCTATCCCTACCATTTGAGGGCTATGGTAATAAAATTTGCTTTAAAGTCATTGACATAAGAAAGTCAGGAAAGGAAAATTGATATAAGAATCAGGAAAGTGTGTTCTTGGTATGAATATTTAAGGTCAAGTTCTTTGGAAATTGTAATGCAAAGCCCAATGATGATCATAGCAAATCAAATTACTAAAAGACACTTTTTCATTCACATAATATAGGTATGTGAAAAATGTAGACCGTGTTAAAGCATAAATGAGCAAAGATAGGTTATATCTGGAATTATTAAGATGAATTGCTTTTATAATACACCATAGGATAGAAGCGTTATGAGTTAAAGTCAATTTTCACAGTTAAAGGAAAGGAGCCAAATTATTATAAATTTTCTAGAAAAGTGATGAGTTGGAAAAAGAAGCAAATGTGTAATGCAACTGGGGGCTGGGGGGGGTGTTCTCCTGGATTTACAACTGTGCTTCAAAAGACACAGAATTAGCATTATGGAAAACAGATGTGATGGAATTTGGAATCAGTCCTGGATTTAAACCTGGACCTAGCATTTCTAGATCTGTGATACTGGGCATATCATAAATTCCTCTAAATCTGTTTCCTTTGTGTAAAGTGTGAAAAAACACTTAATTTATATCAGTGCCTGTGAGAATTCAAACAATATGATGTCTATGAAGCATGTAGAACAATCACTTGCAGTTCCTGAGAGGTCAGTACATGGTAGGTGCTCTTCACATCATTTTATAATCTGTTTTAACATTTTGACTGAGGTCAAAGGAAAATGGTAGAAGTTTTAAAATTAAATAAAAGAAAGAATGGAGCAATAGAATTCAGTTGTACAAACTTTACAATTAATTCCCTGGACACATATTTGCACCCAAAGCAAGGCAACCTTTTATATTAAAGTTCATAATTTATAGCCTAGAAAAGCAAATTTATTCCTTCCTTTTACATAATTGGCAAAATCATGTAGGTAAAGTACTTAATAATAAAAAGTAATTACTAGGTAACCATCCCCTGCACAGTTTTAATACTTTTATCTCTATTAGCTTTTAAGAAAAGAGACAATACACAATGAAAAATATTTCATCCTCAGATTTATTTGAAAATAAGATAAGCAAATTTCTAAGGTAGTTATTCAACAAATTACTTTCAATTGTGTAAAATGATTTTATATTTAAAGTAAATTAGCATATATTTAATTTGATTAGATATTGAACTGGCATCATCTATAAGACTAGTATTGATTAATTATGAAATCTTCAAAAAAAATATTGCCTTATTTGCAAGCTGGGGGTGTAACTCAGTGGTAAAGCACTTGCCTAATAGACACAAAGCCCTGAGTTTGATCACCAGCACTGTAAACAAAACAAAAATTTTGCTTTACCTGTTATCTTTCTGTCTGAAGAAATACACCATGTGCTTCACAACAAATTATAAATATATATGCATGTATATATGTATATGTATAATATATGTATATGTATAACAGATATATATATCTATACTGTATATGTATATATGTATACTATATATGTGTATATATATATATGTATGTACACTTTATAAGGGCCAAACTTTTGGACCACAGGATAAATTTAACCAAAAATTTTATCACTTTCTCAGCACATGTTTTTAAAAATTTTAAATCCAAATCCCTTTCAGAATAACATAGATTATCCAGTACCTAGGTTATCCAGTTTCTTTGTTTCAACCTTTTTCATTATACCTTTCCAGGCTCTCTTCACTTAATAATCTAACAATTACCAGCTCACAGACACTTGATTTATTCAACAGAAGGCATCAGGAGTCCAATAGCAGAATCAAAACAAGATTTAGATATACTGGCCTGATCGTTGTTCCATTTCATAGGAATATAACAGTATTTTGGAATTAGACTAACAAAATTTACAATTCTAGTTTATTACACTTCGAATAAAATAACTCATTTGCAAGTCAAATGGATGAATCCATGAGTTATCAAGGCATTTAACAGTCTACTAAGGTAAGCAGCAATGCCTTCCAGGGACTTCAAGGTCATCGCACTCACGCACTATCATGTTCTGAGAGCTGCATGGATACACGTTAGCAGCTGATCTGGTGCTGTGACACCAAATCTATAAAAGGGCATATGATTTTAAGTCTTCCTGGTGAGTCTGTTCAGATATTTGATATTTGTTTATTATAATTTCAATATTATTGTACTGTCTCGATTATCTTTTCTAGTGTATTTAAAATACAGGGTGCCGTGTTAAAAGGAAGTGTCCTGTGGAACAATTTCCTAGTAGTAGGAAGCTGCATTTGGGTTTAGATAGAAGAGTGCCACCATTTCCCTCTGATGTAAGTTGCAGGGCTAAGTTCAGCTAATGAACTGAAAAAAATTAATCTCAGATCATGAAAATTTGCTTATTATTTATTAGTTTATCAACTGGAATTCTGCAACCAACACTTCAGAAATTTTCAGTGAGATAATGAATGCTACTTACAGTCAAGACCTAAATGTTTTCTGAGTAATATAAATGTTGGGTAAATGCAGATCTGATCATGTATTCTTTTGATGAAAATTCTCAATAGCTTCTCTTGGACTAAAGATTAAGTCCAAACTTCTAAATATCACCAACAAAAGGTGCTTCTTCCCTCACTAACTCAGCTCATTTCTGTTTCCCACCTTGCAGTCCATGTTCCAGCCATTCTAAGATTATTTTACTTATCTATCTTCTCTGTCTGGAGCCCTTTCTCTCTATTCTTCTTCACACTCTATTTAATCTGGATAGTGCTAAGTCTTCCATTAGTAAGTTTACCTGTCCCTCTCCAACTGACCCCTCAAAACACGTACCAGGCAGACTACCTGGAAGACATTTTTTTAATCCTTCATTTAGTAGATACTGTGTGTTCCAGGTAACCAAGTACCCTGGAAGAAGGTAAGATGTTGTATTATAATTGTTTTACAAATGAGGCAACAGTGATGTGATGAAATCAGATGACAGTAGGGGGGAATTAGAAATAGAGTTATGAGCTCATTAAATTCAGAGCAATGCAGAATTCTCTCCATCTTGGTTCTTTGTTTTGATCAACAAGCATGCTCACTTGCTAACTGGATCAGAAGTCAGTTTATTATCACTATTACAGTGCAGTGTTATAAAAATGGCTACATATCAAGAGCCCTAAAATGTTCACACAACTTAATCCAATAATAGCTGGCATAGTTGATATTTTCAAATTTTCTCTCTTTAAAAATAGCAGTGATGAGGTTGTATCTCAGTAGTAGAATGTGTGCTAGAAGGTATGAGCCTCTCAGTTCAATCTCCAGCATCAAAAACAAAACAAAAACAGAAAAAAGAAAAAAGAAAAAGAAAAGAATATAAAAAAAAGCACTTTATTTTCCTTATGAAAATTTCACAAATACTGGAAAAGCTAATAAATACAGAAAATTATAATTCAAAGTGGAAAATCAACATAAAATTTACCAATGAATGCAATGAAATACTAAAAAGTTGAAACGCACTTAAATATTCCAAGGTAGATGCTTGGCAAAATAGAGTATCACACAAAAATAAGATAGATCATGTAGCCTTAAAAATAATATCGCAGGAAAATTAAAAAATGTTCTTGTCATAAGAATGAACAAAGAGGGCCGGTGAGATAGCTCAGCGGCATAAGTGCCTGCCTGGCAAGCGCAAGGTCCTAACTTTGACTCCCAGAACCCACATACGAAAAAAGGGCCGGCGATATCGCTCAGCGGCATGGGCGCCTGCTGGTGTGCGAGGTCCTGAGGTTGACCCTCGGTACCCACAAAAAAGAAAAAGAAAAAAATGAACAAAGAAATTCAAAAGATGGACTCAATATAAACATTTTTTGAAAATATATGTCAAAGAATATGGAAAGAAATGCCATATAACCTGTTAATGATGAATACTTCTGAAGATACAATTATTAGGTTATTTTTATGTAACATTTTAATATTTTAAATCCTTTTTTCTCCAAATTTCCCATGATGATCGTGTAATACTTAGAGATCCAGGAAACCAAAAAGGGAGAGTGGTAGGAAAAGATATATAGGAGAAAAAGGGGAAGAAAATTCCCTGAATAAATTGTTGGAGGATTGAGAGTGCAGATTCCAAGTAATTTTTTCAGATACTTAGCGGATCATATTTATACAAACATGTATTTTACAATGCCAACTATTCTGCTGCAAACCTCACCAGTGCAAATAGCCTATGGATATGACAGACAGGCAGCAGTGATAAATTAAATAAATATATGGGCTAAGTTTCTTGCTACAAATTATGTTTCTTCATTTAAACTTAACGGATTTTTTTCCTACAACATAGGAGCTACAGCTATAAAACAAAATCACTCATACATCATACATCTTCAAATATAAAGTGCAACATTTTATAATGTCATGTTTTCCTAGAATAATAGAGGTAAAAGGGGCACTTCACTGTAATTGTTATAATTTTGGGAGTCAAACAGTCACAGATTCAATATTCAGTTCCATTCCTACCTTAGGCATAACACTTAACCCTTCTGGGACTCATTTTCTTTTAGTGTAAAAGTACAGATTTCTTGGAATAAAGCATGTAAAATATTACAGTGCCTGACACAAAATAACTACTCAATAAGTGGAAATTTAAATAAAGGATGAAAGAAGAAGTAAATAAATGGAAAAATGAACATGTAAGTAAATAAAATATCATGAGCAACCATACTTGCTTTGCATCAATTTGGGAACGTATTTATAAAGATAGTTTCACTCCTCTGTAGAATCTTCCACCACCAGGACACTGAGTCATCCCTTTTGCTGGCCAGTGGCCATGTGGAAAGCTTTATGGAAACTAGACCATGCTGTCCTCCATATGGAGTTGTAACTGATAGCACAAGGATCTCCTCTGTGCCCATTCCCAGCGCTGAGCAATCTGCCTGCATCTCCTACATGGGATCACTGTCCTAGGGACCCTTGAATTCCATGGATGGCAGTCAGTCAGTCCCTACTACCTGGGTCAGATGGCAAAGAATTCCCCGCCAATACACACGTTCTTCTTTCCTTTCTGTTGCATTCTCTTTTCATTTCTCTCCTTTTTTTTTGATCACGGAGTCTCCCTCTAGTCCTGTGACATGTTTCCCATCTGTTCATGCAGATGGTGCTATCCAGAGAAGTTAAAAAGTCTAGTGTCCCCAAATCCCTCTTGATTCACTTGGTTCTTTTTACCACAGAGCGGTGGGGAAAATAAAGAAGGAAATAGAAGCCACATTTTGAAGCACAGAGACGCCATGGCTCATACAAAGAATGGACCCATGTTCAGTACTTGGTGCAAGTAAATGCTGTCTACACAGGTCACCCTTTACCCTGACGCCGTCCTGAATGCCAACCTGTGTCTGCAATAACTGATGGCACCTTGAATACAGAATCGCACTCTACCTCCCACATCCAGTCTCTGCAGTCCGCGGCTACAATAATGATCTGTGAACTTGGTTATGTATGTTTGACACTGCTCTTCACTTTCAGAAAGTGAGAATTTAGGGAGGATAAAATAGGTTTTTGTAAATAAAGAAGATAGTCACTGAATAATAATACATCGATTATTGAGAATTTTAAAATACTATAAAGGATGAAGTTGAGCCAAGCATCCTATTTATGATGGTGAAAACAAAACAAATAAATAAGCAAACAAACAAGAAAAAAAAAAAAGAAGAAGAAGGCTGAGCATGTAACTAAAACACCATAATTACGAGAAAGGCGAAGAAGCCCAGAGCTACAGCTTCTTCCTTGTCTGTGATGTCTGAGATTGTCTTAATAAAATCAACACTAAAAATAAAACTTAATTAGGGACCAAGACTTAATTCAGCCACTTTGTTGTTTCTAGAACTTGAAGTTCCCTAAATCAGAATGTCTGTTACTTCACATTATCTGGAACTTGGCCTCTCAGAGTGAAACCTGTTTCGCTTCTGGCTGGAATTCAAGTTCATTTCACATCTGTGTTGACTTCCCCATCCATTCTTTCAGTGTGCATCTCCACCCAGCTGTGGCCACCCATGGAGGAGATGCAGTTTTCTTCCTCCAGGATAACTCTACTTATCATCACAGGAAGACCAGGCACATGGCTTCTCTCATCCCATCCTCAGGGGTGATAATTCACTGTGTAGACACTCAGGAACTTAAGATTCCATGAACTAACTTTTAGTAAATCATATTGGACTGGCAGTGAAAAATATGATTCCTTCACACACTAAATTAGCTAAGGAAGAGACAGTTTGGAGAGAGCACAGTATTTCTCATTAAAACACTGTGGCATAAGGCTCTTTCTTATAGCTTACTTCCTTATAGCTAATGTTCCAAGAGAAAAAAAAAATCAAGCTATGAGCCCAGCTACTTGAGTTCAAATACTTCAGATTTAGAAAAAACAATGTTCTTGCAAAATATGTTTCTTTTCCCCACATGGTAGTCTCTCTTCACTCTTCCAACTGCCTGTCTCGCTTCCTATCACATAGACAAAAACAGACAATACTTGCACAAACACACACACACACACAGAGGCTCTAGAGTATACTCAGGATAATCTAAATAAAATACAGACACACCTATGTTAAACAAAGAATACAACAACTTCGCATTGGAATCAATGACAAGCTATATTCAAGCTTAGTCACATAATACTTGATTAGCATGACTATAAGAGAGTATCCCTTTAAACTTAGCCGTTATGAATTGTCTAGTTCACAACAGAAAATATTTTCTCATTACTCATTCTCCAGTTGGAGGCTAATATGGGTCAGCTAAGTCTCACCTAAGTACAACTCTATACCTTCACATCTCTGTATACCATTACAAATACTTCACTGATGGAAAATATTAGACAACATAGACAATATCATGCCAATGGAAATGTCCACGCAGTCAACTAGTATTTGTTTTAGGTCATGATATGGGGAACCAAATTCATGACATTCAATGATATTGTCTTCGTTTTCAAAATGTCTCCTGTTGAAGTTGATATAACTTGAAATACAGTCTCATGTCTCATGTAGTTTTTTCTCACAGATAAAGAGAAATGCCACACATTGTCTGATCAATAGGCTGGTTACATTTTTTACCTCATTAAAACACAATAATCTTTAATAATTTTTTTTTTTTTTGTGGGTACCGGGGGGACGACCTCAGGACCTCACGCGCCAACAGGCACCCGTGCCGCTGAGCGATATCACCGGCCCCTTTTTCGTATGTGGGTTCTGGGAGTCGAACTCGGGCCCTCGCGCTTGCAAGGCAGGCGCTTAAGCCGCTGAGCCGTCTCACCGGCCCAATCTTTAATAATTTGATTCTAAATGATATCAATTTGATTTTATGCTTCCTTTTATACTCCTTTTAATTTATCTCTTATGTAAATCCATTGTGAGGCACTATTTTATGAGTTGCCCTCATTTGAGAGAGAGTGACAACTCTGTAGAGATCATGGACTCCCTTAAACTGAGAGTCAGGTAGTTAGAGTGAAAAAATAGAAAGTGTCGAGGCAAAAGGGAATTACTCGTTCATTCTTACATTCATTCAGCAAACACATTTTAAATGAGTCCTGTGAGACAGAGACTCTTCAAGATGCTGGGATACAATCAATGGGGAAGAAAATCAACGTTCCTGTTTTCAAGGAGCTGATACTGTAGTGGTGAGAGGTCAAGGAGAAGCATAAGTAGATAATACATTTAAAGAACATAAGGCACAATGATGTGAAAGTGAGAGATTACGAAGTTCTGAAAAAGTAGTATTGCTTTGTCTTCCAGCTAGCACATGAATTTGTTCTGCCATGAGGACCATTGTGCATCTGTTGTTTCTGCGAGGAACACCCATCCTCAGATCTTTGCCTATTTGGTCTTCAGTGATAACATCTCTAATCACGTTACCTCCTAAAGTCAGATTCCACATCTCTTTCCCAGTCATTCTATTAGATCAACCTGTTTAATTTTCTTTAATTCATCGCAGTTTAAAAGCCTTATTTTTATTATTAAATATCCTTTTTGCTGCTCGTTTACACATTTCCTTCAGTACTACAAGCATCTAGAGGCAGGCATTGTGTTTGTCTTATTTCTACACCTCCTATCCCCCTCCTACAGTAACAAGAGATGCTGATGTGGGAGTTGATGGGATGGATTGATGCAAACACGAATTAAAGTTCAACGATCCATTTAGCTACAGTAAGTCTGTTTCATTAAACATAGTGTTACTAATAGGTTCTCCACCTTCTTTTAGAACACTATGTGGCATTCCTAGTAGGTAGTCAAAAGAAACAGCTACATTAAGCTATTAGTCTTATAAACATTCTGAGTATTTCTCTGTCTTTCCACTACCAAGTCAATACAAGTGTTATTTTTCTGCATTAAAACCCATTAAAAGCCACATTCTGTGTTCCACACCTATAATCCCAGCTCCTCAGGAGGCTGAGGCAGGAGGATTACAATTCTGAGGGCAGCCTGGGTAACTTAGCAAGACTATGTCTCTAAAATTTAAAACAGCGCTGGGAATGTAGCTGAGTGATAGAGTGCTTGCCTGGCATGCACAAGGCCCTGAATTTAATACTGCAAAATAAATAAATACATATATATAAAACAATTAATTAATTAAAATAAATAAAACCATGAAAACAACATGAAGAACTCAGGCTTTGGAGTCAAACTTAGAATCCATAGTTTTACCATGAATAGTTGTGCTACACTGAACAATATTTCTAAGCCTCAATATCCCTTTCTATAAAAAGGAAGGTACTTACTATTTGCTTTTGACCACATTTCTGTAATAATAATTGGAATAAATGGTACTATTTCCAATGTAGATCTGTGTTATAGATATCCCCTCAAAGCCTCATGAGGTCATAGATTTTTTTTTTCGGAGGTGGCTGAATCTAGAGTTTGTGATTGATTCATGGTCCAATGCTGGGATTAAGGGTGTGAATGCTACACCCACCCTAGGGTGGGTAGCCTGCAAACAATATAAGGGACAGAAAGAAGCTTGTCTCTCCTCTCTCCTTTGTTGCTTTGCTACTTTCTGGCTACCATGAAAAGCCCCCTTTTGCTCTTGTTGCTTTTGCTGCTTTCTGCCACCATGAACAGTTGCCCTTCTGCCATGTGCCATCCCACATTGGAGCCAGCCAATTATGGACTGAAACCTCTACAAACTGTGAGCTAAATAAATCTTTCCTCCTTTAACTTGTGGATGTGGGGTATTTTGTCTTAGCAACGAGAAAAGTAACTAAGACAAGCTGTTAGTTAATTTTCAAAAAGAAACAAAGACAGTAAAATCAAGCGCCATGTTTTTGAATCCAGAGTTTGCTCTTGTTCACTTATCTTACCCTACTTCTCATCTCTTTGTCTGTCCCCCCCCATATATATCCCATTACCACCAAGTGTTTGAGTCCCAGAGATTGTATGCCTTATTTGTCTTGGTATCTTCAACACCTAACACGGTGCTGGTGCATAATAAGGGTTTCCCAGGCTCACTCTCTCTTGACAAAAATCATTCCCCATTTATCATAATGGGCAACAGCAAAAGCAGGTTAAGGTTTGGTACATGTGGCGATGCTAATAACAGCAACTAATCTTTAAGAACAATTTAACATGTGCCAAGTCCTTATTGAATGCTTTATAAGCATTTTTTCCCTTAATTCTCCCAATAATCCTACAATGTAGGTATTACTAAGCATTGTTTTACTGATAAGAGAGCTTAAGCTCAGAAAGTTGGGGAATAGCTAGTTTGTAATAGAGGCCTTAAAACATGGCAGTCAGATCTCAAGCCCATGCTCCTGACACTCTGAAACACTGCTTTGCCAATGGTTCTGTGTTCTTTGGCCTGCCTCGTTATACGATGATGTAAAATGCACAGATGCTGCTAGTATTCTGAAGCTAGAAGAATCTTTGTTCTTTATCCTGGTCTTTTCAATAGTTTCCCTTAGTTGTCAGCCTATTACAGCTGCTAAAATGTAAAGTCCTAATTATTTTCTCCATTATGGCTAGTGGGAACAATCCAACATGGAATTAGTATCTTACTCTAAGGATTTATAACCATTTAGCATTTTGTTGCTTTTTATTCTGTCCATAAGAGTGCAGATAATGAGCTGCTTCTGAGAAGTAAAATAACTTGAACATTTCTTAACATGGTGAATGTGATTTGAGCCATTAACCTATTACATTGGGTTTGCTTTCCAAAGAGAAAGCTTGCTGTATTTGTAAAGAGGTAGAGATAGGCTGGAAACTTTCCCCTACCACTCATGTAGCAAAGAAAATAATTAAATATCCACCACAGATTTTTATCAAAAATTTTTGGTCATAATTAAAATAAGCTGGAAAAATTTTTTATTTTCTACTTTTTCTTCCCCATAAGGAATAAGGCTGAAATAAATATGATAACCACTTCTACAAGATACAGATTTTGAGACTGGCATAGTGGTACACACCTGTAATTCCAGCACTCGGGAGGCTGAGGCAGGAGGATCACCCTGAGTTCAAGGCCAGGCTGGGACACAGAGCAAGATCCGGTCTCAAAAAAAAAAAAAAAAAAAAAAAAAGGACAAGTACAGATTTTCTTCTTTGTACTTTGGAATCTTGCCCAATAGTCTGGAAGACAAAGGTACTTTCTAACTGCTCAGAGCTCACCTGCTTTCCTCTTCAGGAGGAGCACTGATGCAAATATTAAGTTCCAGAATCTCAAAGGGACAATGATATTTGCTCATCACAAATGCAAATTTACAAGTTATTTGGGTAAATTTTTTTCCTGGTTTACAAAGTAAAATTAGATTCTTCAGTCCAGAAAAATTACCCTATGATCAAGGTAGGTATGTGATGACATTCAGTGCTTCTGGGAGCCTTAGAAGTCATTCTGAGAAGTTACACAACAGCCTGCTCCACGTGGACACTTCTAGTTCGGTAGTTTTACAACTTTGCTGAATTAAACACAGATAATCTAGTGCTATGATGGTCACTTTCCCTAGGCTGTAGCTCTCTTGACATCCCAAAATATGGGTGAATAATTTTGAAATAAAACAATTCCAAAATTCCTATTCCCCAAATAATAGTGGTTGTAGCTTTACCTTGAACTTGGGTGTTCAATGTGAAACAAAAATGATCTGTCATATTGAAGTAGTTGAATAAGAGAAATCCCTTCAAGTAAAAAGGATGAAAAGAGTGACCACATTGGTTACACATGACGAATGTGCTGCACACGTTTATTTATGAAAATAGGTATGGATCAGCCAAAAACGGCTGATAGGTCCCCATTGTGGAGTCTTGTTTAAAACTGGGACAGCCAGCTTCATCCCTTTCTGAATGATGACTATGGCTTCTCTCTAGAGGAGCCTTGACAATGGCTCTCCATTTTTTTCCTCCCAGCAACATTTTAAGTACATGATTTCTCAGAGTCTTGATTATCTCTGTGGAAAGATACTGTATCCTTTCACATTAGGCTGAGATCGTGGGCTCTGAGTGAAATTCTGAGCACTAAAGCTCATTAACAAGTTATTTACTCCCCCTAAAAGCTCAATTTCCTCAACTATAAAATGTAGAGATCGTAATTGCCAGCCTCACAGGAGTATTTAACGTAAATAAGACAATTCAGTGTTTGAAATATACAAAGAACTCCGTAAATGTTACTACTACTATTACTACTACTACTACTGCTGCTGCTGCACTTACCTTTCTGAAACAAGTATACATTTCCATTTGCTCTGAATAGGTAATTCTCTAATTAAGTCTGTCATATGTGAACTTATTACAAAACTAAGTCTAACTCTGTATTTTGCTATTTTCCAAGCAAGATGCTAGCAAAAGCTGCCAACAAAATTCACTAATTTTGTAATACTGGAGTGATACAAATGTTTCTCCAAATGTGATTAGAGAAAACTTAATTTTTAATGCTGAAAATTTTCTGTGTTGTTTCAAGATTTGATATATGGAAGTCCCTTTGGTGGTTATTTATATTTAATGTAAGGAAAAGAAATGTTGTTGATATGTACATGTAATGTTGTTGATATATATCACATGTAAATCTATACAGACACATATATATCTCACATGTAAATCTACAGGCCAGATACATAGATAGATATATATAAAAGGTGATATATACATTTGCATATGCACATACACACACTTACATACACATAACAGCAAGAGTTTTAACCACCCACTGGGAAACATTTTATTTAAAATAAAGTAAAACAAACAAAATAAAATGAAGGCCTAATTTTTTTCTGCATTTGCAGTATTTCGAGGACCCAGAGGGTTCACTCCTAGTGAAATCAGGAAGATGCAAGTTGTACCATCGAATGTGCTGCATTTAACAATGCTGTACCTGGATATTTTCACAGCCTATGAGTAAGACATTGCCAATGGATTTCAATGCTTCTCCTCTTTGCCACATCAATGACATTTCCTATTCATTCTTCAGGCTTACAATGCAAGTTCCCTATCTTTCTTAGGAGGCATCCAGTTTCTCCTCTGCTTGAAAATCTGTAGACTATGATCATTCCACTTTTTGCAACAGTCCCCTTCACAAGATTCGTTTTTGTTTTTTTTTTCCACCTCTGAAAACAGCCCCGGCCAACTTGCCTTCTACTGAAATTGGGGGATATGAGGACAACTAGGTATGCATGTAGGTTGTGGTAAAGGAGACTCTCTGACTATTGCGACGTGATGAATCAGCGATAGCTAGAAAAAAGGAAGGTTAGCAGACTTCCTTTCCTCTTTACATGTTTTTCTTTTAAAAAGCCAGAAAAATGTTACAACAGAAAGAGCCTGGGTTATTTTCTAGGATTGCTAAATACATACAGTCTCCATTTCTAAGGTTAGAGGGATGGTGTGTTTCTGACCCTGTTACTGTTGATTTGGATTTGAATAATGTTGATCAGGCAATGATGACTCTAAGTAAACAAATAACACTGTAAGAAGTCATAGCATCAACAAAAGCAAGAAAATCCCTCGATTGGAAGTTAGGACTTTGGTTTCTACATGTATTGTCTATAGGATGTTAGGTACAATTGCTCTCTGCTCTAAATCTCCCTTAAAAAAAAAAAAAGAGAGGAAGTGAAATGAAGATATCAGAAATTGCCTCTAAATGCATTTATTTTTATCTAAATAACTTCATCTTATAGTAAATAATGACAGGAAAGAAACATTTTTTAAAAATTAATTGCTGCTCCTGAAAAGCACGCATTCTGTAACACTGCATCATATGCCTCTTTTTCCACACAGGTGGCAGTAGGAGAAGGTGATCTTTTTTTTCCCCTGCTTTGAAGACTGGGAAAATCTAGAGAATAGGTTCTCGCATTCTAGCCAGGAAGACTGATAATCTTAACAGAATCTTTTATGTTCTGCTTGATGAATACATCCACGAGATATCACTATGAAAATGAATTAAACCAATTAGGAAAACCAAGTTAAAAATTGATATATTAATGTTTAATAGACTGCACTGCAGTGTGGAATTGGCTACTCAGTTATCCTGTGGTAAAACTTTCAGAGTAGATAAAAAACATGCAATTCATAAAACTCTGCTTGCCTAAATTCATTATAAGCTAACATTATCCTTTGCCATTTTTTCAAAGACAGAACATACATAGCAGGAAGCGGTTGAATTGCTTTCTGCTTCCTGCTGAATCTTTCCTTAAAAATGTGAGCCTTTAATTAGAAGTGACAAGTTTCTGACCTAATGTTACATATGGGAGGTATTCAGACATACGAAGTCAGGGCCTCGCTTCTCACACAAAAAGACAAACAGGTGTTTTGACATGGGGTAGCTGTTCCTCCAGAAGAACTGCCCCAGTAAAACCAGCATCAGAACAATTTCTGAGCTATTTCTTTAATCAACGAGACTGCACATTACAACACAATGCTAACATTATAAATTGTGTCACAAATAGCTTTGCCTATTTCTCATTAAAATACCAAGTACATTTTTAGCAATAATTCTGCATTTACAGCTACAACCATAATTTTCACCTTATATCAAAACTGTAAGCCAAGTTTTATATAGTAAAATATGGAACACTGAATAAAATATATATCCTAAATATGTTCTACAATAAAGAATGAAGTTGAGAAGTGTATATTGACATGGCTATTAGGTTTATCATACATTCAATGTTAAAAGACTATGATTACAAAAATAGTATATCCAATACTTTTATAATAATGTTACATAGATGATTTTTTAGAAGAAATTTATATAAAAGAATATGAAACAAAACTCAGGTAATTGTTACTTCTGGCTGGTGGGATTAAGGGTGATTTTACTTTCATAATAAAACTTTCATAACAATTATATTTTTTAAATTGTCAAGAAAAATATGTATCATGCATAATTGGATGAATGTATCATTGTGCTCATTGTACAACTTTTAACATGAGAAAATATGATGTAGTATATCAATGACTTGGCATGAATAATAAACTAATTTTGATTTACATTCTAAGCTTTTATAAAAATATAAACTGTTATGAATATAAAAAGATGCCATTAATTGATAATTCAGGTTGACTGCCTTTTTTAATACCTGAATGTAATGATATTGTTTTTGCTATCCTAATGAAACAGAAGATTTTTTTTCAAAGAGATAAATGCCATATCCAGAGCACTGAAATACTATATTAAATACTTTTGCATGCATAATTAATTGGTAACTCTAAAAGAAAATACACCATGAAACAGCAAAATCACAGTTAGGGGCTTTTGGGAGAAAGAATAAATATTTAGAAATCATCTACATAGGTGAAAACATGAATCACTAATTTAAAACTAGGATGCTTGGTCTTTTGATTCCCTGTTCATTATGACTATTTATTAGCTTCTAAAATCTAATAAAAGCTGAGGTAGGAGCATTGCCAAGAGTTTGAGGCCAGCCTGGGCTACACAGTGAGTTCAAGGCCAGCTTGAACCACATAGCAAGACCCTCCCTCAAAAGTCAAGCAAACAAACACATTGTTTTAAGTAAATAACTGAGGGGCTTCAGTGGAGGTGATTATATCATGAAGGCAGTGATCTCCTGAATGGGATCAGTGACTTTGTCTAAGAGTCTACAGGACGCTGCCTTCCACTACTATTAGGTGAAGACAAAGCAGGAAGGTGTCTTCTATGAATCATGAATTGGCCTTCATCAGACACAATCTACTGACAGCTTCCCCTTAGCTTCCTTGGCCTCTAGAACCGTGAGAAATGCATTTCTGCAGTTTATCATACACCCAGTATGATACAGAATTTTGTTACAGCAGCCTTAACAGAGTAAGACAATGGGGCTCTATATTTGAGGATTTCCTCGGTCTTCGGCTACACATTATAATTTTAAGAATGAAAAATCATTATTTATAGCTTACTTGTTTCTTTTCTTTTTTTTTTTTTTTGTCTATTTTTGAGACAGGATTTCGCTATGCAGTTGAGGCTGGCCTTGAACTCATTTGGTAGCCTAGGCTGACCTCGAACTCACAGCGATCCTCCTGCCTCAGCCTCCTGAGTGCTGGGATTACAGGCGTGCAATAGCTTACTTATTCTTAACAACTCATCAAATGAAGTTGTGAAAGCATAAGAGTGATAGGACATGATGAAAAGAAAAAGAATGACTTGGTTTAGGAGGAACCAGACAATGTGGGCCCACAAGGCAGTTTTTAAAGGCAGTCACGACCACCTGGGTCTGAAGCCGGACACCCATGTCTCTTGTCCTAATCTCCAGGTGCCATATGCAATGGCTGGAGACAACTGGCTCCACTCTACATCTGTGTCCTCAACACTGACAATTCTTCGAGCTTTCTTTAGTAGTTTCCATTTTATTCCAGCCTTACATCCCTAGACTTTTCTTTCTCTTTAATCTACTCACTCACACTCATGCTTCTTGTTCTAGAACAAGTATCTAGTGTTTTACTTCATCGACTAAAGAACAAATAACAGGTAAAATTACTACACCCATGCAGGCATGCACTTACCAGTATTAAGTAACATCGATCACTTACTGCCACCTATTAATATGTTCCTCCAAATATATAATTTCATTTCCTAGTCTGATGTTTGATTATATGTCATTTTACTTTCAGTAATCATTGATTCAGAGATAACTGGGTTATAACAAAATACAAATCATCTAATCCACCCCTGTAGAATATGAAGTTTCAAAAAGAAGTGACAAGTTCCAAATTGAAAACCAAATTCCAGTGCCTTTATTCTTTGTTAAGGAAATCGATTGCTTAAAAAAAAATGGAAAATGGAAGTTGTATCCATTTCCTTATCTGCACAGCATTAGAACTCTGTTCCCTGAGCATTTAAAATGCATATCAAGTTGAACAATAGAATAAGAGAGAGTAAGTGCAACTCTGTGCTTTTGGAGATAAGAAACAGATCCAATCAGGACGAAAACTGTTAGAACTTAGACTGTAAGTGATAGGGCCTGAAATATTTTCCATATTTCTAAATCTCAGTCTCTGAGTTCCTCTGAACTCTTCGAAGTCACTGTCCCTTAATGCAAGCTTGCTGCTGAGAAGCTAGTGTGTTAACTCAAAACTCCTGCTAACCAAAAGCCATCTATCAACCTGAGCAGACCTAGCGCTCTTGTGCACAATCAGAAGCAATGTGTATGCTCTTGGAGAAGGAAAACTTATAAAGAAGTTAGGAAGGCATTAGCTAAAGGGTATTGGCTTTGCTTCTCTGGATTATGGCTTAGCCTGGCTATCTGTGACCACGGATGCCACCCCGTATGCCACGCATCCTCTGAGATGCGGTCTCTCCATGCTCAGACACACCCACTGAAAGTAGATGTGTGTAAAGAGGATTCTCCACGTATGAGACATTAAAAGTATCATTCACTAGCTACTGACATCTAAAATCTCGAGTTATATTTCCTAGGTAATAGAACCAGAAGTTTGTAGGCTTCTGAAACATAACGTTTTTTCTTTCCAAAATTTTATGATGACATTTTCAAACATCGAGACAAGTTGAAGAGTAACACAATGAACCCTTCCATACTCACCATCAAATTTAGCAAGCATTAATATTTTGCCATTGTGTTTTCTCTATCTTTATTGCGTCTTAATACTTGAAAATTTCATTGACAAAACTTGATGAAAGAAGTGTACTCAGATCCTGTGAATGACTGTCTCTCCTCCTTTGCCATCAACCTTTGTTGGGCTCAGTGGGACAGTGGGATAGGAGGCCATAGCCTTAGCTTCTGCTTTGAACTCACAAGACACTGATCTCAAAGGCCTCGTCCTACCCAGTTTCTTGGTCACTGCCTTGATATGTAAAGCTTTTCTTGTCCTAGCCTTCCACATCCCGGTCTGGATGGCTGCCTTTCAATTTACATTACTCAGACTGACGAACTTTGTCACTACTGAGTTATTTCCAATGACCTGGCCTGTGTGCTAGGAACCTGCACAAGAAAAGTCATCTTTTAGTAAACTGGAGCTGATGTGAACCACAGGACTTAAGGCTGCATCTCCCATGGAAGTCTCCCCTGCCTTATTTTATCATTGAAGAATAATGTCTGTATCTGTGGATCTAATGAAATCTGTTTCCATCTAGTCTTCTTTATCTACTTTCTTTCTAGGGTCTCTTAGATGGGTCCTATTATTTTCATTCCCATCTTTCCAATGTGTAAAGAAGAGTGAAACATAACATATCTGCATTCAGACTGGTAAGATCTCCTGAACATGAATAATGCCAAACATTACAGAGATTGTATTTTTTCTTCTTATACAAACATATCTGTGATAAAGTTTTATTAATAAATTAAGGCTTAGGAAGAGATTAATGACAACAATAATAAAACAAAAATTGTAACAGCATACTGTAATTCAGGTGATGCAGTCTTTCTCAAAATATTATACTGTATTCACCCTTCTGATGATGTCAGATGGCAGAAAGCCTACATATGAGATGAAATGAGGCGAGTGACATAGGCATTGTGACATCACATTACACTATTATTGACCCTCTGATGATAGATCAGAAGAATCATTTGCCTCAGTTTCTTCTAGATCAATCATCAGGCCATGATGATGTCAATGGATGGAAGTCAGATGGAGAAATGGTTTGTGATCCTTGATAGTCGAAGTTTTTTTTTTTTTTTACCAAAAACTTTTAGAAAAACAACATAATAAAAGTTGATGTCTCTGTCTTCCCTTTCCTCTGCAGATGACTCAAGTTCTTCCAATCCCTTATTTGCTAACATTTCTTGATGGCCTGAAAAATGTCATTCCATGTTTTCACCAAGCATGTTGAAAACTATTTCTCAACTAATTTCCCTTGCCTTGTGAATGATTTTTCTAACTTCTCCATCAGTCCCTTGGAAGCCTTTAAAATAATTTATGATTTCATTCCCTAAATTATTCCAAAAGGCCTTTATAGTTTCTGGTTTTAATTCATCAGTTGGAGCTTTGATTAATACTATTTTATCAGGAATAATGAATTATTTCCATTACCACATTATGTCCAGATGAAGGTCTCCATTTGCTGCTGATCAAATGCAATTAAACATCAGGTCAGCATGTATGGCCTTGACAAATGGAATAATGCTCTAGCCACGGTACTGAAGCAATGAGCTTTTATTTTGAGGTGAAAATACAAACAATATTTTTATTTTGATACTAGATTCAGAATAGCCAGGCACACTTTCTATTTTTATAGGTCTTTACATTCCTCTTCTAAGTATATATATTTTACTTCTGAGATGAAATATTAATGCATCCATTCTATAACCAAGATTACTGCTACCCATGCTTTCTGATTATGCCTCTCGAACACAGATAATTCACTTTTATTTGAGCACAAGTGCATTCTTTATTCTGGACATGACACCTGACTTCATCTTGTCACTAAAATGTTGCCACACAGTACCAGAGTTAATCTGTTCTATGTTTTATGCCCCGGTGCCTCATTTATGCTTTTTGAATGTGGGCTCTATTGGACATCTTCTTCCCAAAGAACTCAGATTTACTGCAATTGAAGACTTGCTATAGAGAGTATCCTTTCTCCTTAATCGACTTCTGCAACTTTGCCAGAAATGTGACAGCAGCTTCTTCATTAGCAGGCACCATCTCTGTAGTATATTTTTTCTTTTTTGTTCAGCCCAAACCTATTACTAAATCTGTGTAACCATCCCTTCGTTGCAGCAAATGACTTGGTGTTATTTGTTGCAGGGCTTACCTTGCCAATGTCTTCAATAGGCTCAGTGTTTTTCAACACAACATAATGTGGTCAGTTGGAACACGATTTCTGTTCGTCTTCTACCCACCATTTTTCAACAGTACATGTTTGCACTTCATAATGATACGCTGATTGTGGGGAGTTGGTACACGTACATTACACATCTTAATCCTTTTTATGTCCTCTTCCCCTCCATCTCTTGGTCTCCTTCCCTTTTGCAAAAGATCTATCTACCTGTTTCTTTTTATCAACCTTTTATTCTGCTCTTTAACTTATTTATATTTGAGTTTCTCACATAAAAGAAACCATATAATATTTAAGTTTGGGTGCCTGACTTATTTTATTTAACATTTTGGTTTCAAGGTGCATCCATTTTTCTATATATGGCTCAAATTTATCCTTCTTCGTAGCATATTATTACACTATTGTGTACAAATACCACATTTTCTTTATCTATTCCTTTATCTATTCATCTGTTGATGGGTTCATAAGCCACTTCCGAGTTTTAATTATTATGAATTGAGCTGCTATAAACATGAGTATGTATATGTCACTCTTTAACTCAGGAAGTTACCCAATCTACCCTCAATTTAATGCCTCTTCCATGTTACTAAAACACTTTTCACATACTATTAGTATAAATTTTGCAGTTTGAGATGTGACAGTAAAACTAGCACTAATTTCTTTGTCCTTCACAATTTCATGGTTAAAAGTTCCATTCTTACTATAGATCTTAGCAACCTTAACATATGATGTTTTCTCTTTCCTTATTAAGTCAAAAACATTTACCTTTTTACTTAAAGTAAAACCATTGCAGCTTCTCTTTGCCATATCTGAATTGCCAGTATCACTACTTTGTACTCTGGGGCCATTACTAAGAAAATAATGATAAGATTACATCAATGAAAGCACCGAGTACTCCATCAGCCTACCCAAAACCCCAAGAGGCTACTGAGCGACTAGTATTTGAGTAGTGTAAACTGCATGGATACACTGAACAGAGGGAGGGTTTGTGTCCCGGATGAAACAGAATAAGATAGCAGCTAAGATTTGATCATGCTACTCAGAATAGTGCACAATTTAAAACTTGTAGTTTATTTCTAGAATTTTCCATTTAACACTTTTAGACCACAGTTAACCTGGATATTGAAAGTGAAAATGTAGATGGCAGAGGTGGGGGGTTGCATACTAATGCATGCAAAGAACTTAGTTCAGTGTCTAACCCCTAGCAAGTGTTCTGTCAGGAATAATACTATTGCTATTGTCATTATTATCATAAGGTAACCATATATTTATGTAAAACAGAATATATCACAGGCAACTGAAACTGTCAAAATTGCTTCTTCTATATGCAGATATTCTCTATACTGAAATAATTTCAGAATAAAATATGTATCTGTTTTTCAATTTTTTCCCCCGGAAACCATCTATTGCTTTTAGTAAAATTAAGAAAAATGGTCTTATTTTACAAATTATCATCATCCAAAATACCAATGCACCAGTTTTTTATTGACATGGATATACAATTAAGATTTAAATTCTGTATTAATAGATATGAGGTAACTACTTTATTTATCTGCAAGTCAGACTCCTGGGAGGGCAAGAGGGCACAATAAGCTTTCCTGTCATCAGAGAACTATGACCCACTTCAAGCAGCTCAGGAGCAATTTATAAACAGCATCTGCCATTTTCAACAATCGTCTGACATTTTTAATTTTTTTCCATTTTAAAGAAACCCCATTTCTCAGCTATTTTCATATTGTTTATCTGTATTCTTGAAGAAAGCAGCTTTTAGGGTCAGCAGCTGATAGTATAAGATAATTCGGAAAAAAGTGAGTCTTAGCTGAGGTTAAGTCCCTTTGTAAACATGCTACCCTAAGCTCCAGGATATCTGCAGGATAGGAGGCTTAACTGTTTATCAGCAAAACTGCAGGAGGAATAAGGAAAAGAGCAAAATGTTCCCTTCCAATAAGAAGCAATAACTGTTTTGTTCAGAAAAAGTTAAATTTTAAAATAGGCACTACAGACCTGAGGCCATAAAGCACTGTGCCATCTGGGTGCAGGCGGATCATGCGGTTTTTGACAGTCACTCCATGCACAAATGACTTCTTATCATTCAGGAAGTAGGTATCAGGCACCCAGAGCTGGTCTGCCACTCTGTTGTCCAAAGTCAAGTTTAAAGGTATTACATTATAGGATAGCCTCTTATCTCTCCAGGCTTGTTGAAAGTACATTGTCAAGGTATAATCCTGTGAATGAGAGAAGAAACATGGTTACTTTGTGCAATAACAGGTTTGCATTCTTAGTATTAATAAGAAATATATATATATACACTTCTATATATAAAAATATATATTTCTATATCTATAAAAATGATACACTATGAGCATATACCATTTATATAGACAGATGTATTAATTTATTAAACCCAGTCTCATTAAGCATTTATAATGTGCATACATGTACCACGGTGGCCACTATGAATATAGAAATAAAGAAAATATATCTACATGAAGTTTATTATATATTTCCCAGGAAGAACAATATTAAGAATTAAACCATTAATAATTTGTGTTTTCAAAGCAGAGTGTACAGGATTATTTTAGATGCACTACAAATGAAATTTTAAAATAGTTATGTAATCACTTTAATGTTTACTAAAAAAATTAACTAGCACATCAAGCCTAAGATTTTATACATCATTCATTCAACAAATGTTTAATTTATATCTAGTATGTGATGGGAACTGCTGCAGAGTTGGGATAAAGGTGGTAAAGAAGACAGATTAAATGCTCTAAGAAAATGTATTAACATATTATGGACACATGAACAAAATAGAGTTAAATAATGCTGTATTTTACAAGTGAAGTAAAGCAGAGTACAAAGTCTTTAGCTGGAACTGTAAAGAAAATTAACTCTAAAGAGTTGACATTGTACTGAGACCAGATAAATAGCCCACACCACTGGTGCTTGGGAGGACACCCCAAGCTCAGGAGAGTCTGCAAAGGCCCTGCAGTAGCCTTGGCTTGGCATGTAAGGAGAACAGAAAGGAGACTGCTCATGGGACCTTTGCACAGGGAGGGTGGTACTGGAGCAGTAAAGAAAATTGGCCTCTGCAAATTTACACTTCAGTGAAGAATGCAATTTAAAATAACTTGTTACAAAGTGGTTAATTTATTACCATAGTAATTGCAAGAGTTTGTAGATGAGAATCCTAATCAGTTTAATCAAGGTGGGTTTCCCAGGGAAGATGACAATTCAGAGACTTAAGTAGCTTCCTAGTTATCTAAACGATATGACCATTACCAATACATCATGAGAACTTCCATCCCAGCATTATGGATCGGCGTGCGGCACTCTTGGATTTTAGAAACAGTGTGTTGCTCTAAAGCAAGCCATTGTCTTGCAGTCTGAGCTCTATTTCTCCACTCTGGTTCTCGGCTGTGTGTTTGCGAGACTCTTCTGCTTCAGTTTGAATAAGTATAAATGGGGCTTTTAATACAAGCCTGATCTAATGAGTGAATCATTATGGAAAAGAAATGTACAATTCAAAGGAAATTTGTAAACTACAAGCTTAATATATTATGAATAAAGCATTTACATATTTATTGTAATATTTTATCCATTACAGGCCTTTGGGTACAATGTAATTGTTCTCACCTTCATTTGAATGACTAAGTACCAAATATCCATTTGAAAAAGATAATTAAATTTCTATTTTTTTTGAAACAGCATGTCTTTATTTTTATTTTGTTTGCATTCTTTTATTTTATTGGTACATTTTACATATACATAATGACAATATTAATCGTAGGGAATTTGTACCTGTACATAACATATTGTGCTTCTTCCTTTTTTCTCATTCCCCTTCCCTCCCTTCAACCCCTCTTCCCCTGCTTACTTACAAAAGCTTCGTTTCCATTTTTTTATTCTATCCTTTTTTTGCCTTGTCCTAATCCCCCATTGTTCCCCTTCTCATTTGAATATTTTGTTCTCATTTCCCAATGTCTATTACACATTTTGGTCTTTATTTACACTTTGTTTTTCACGCCAGAGACATGTGTGTCCAATTTATTTCACTTAAGAGTATGTTCTCAAGGTATTTCCACTTAGCTGGAAATGTCTTAAGTTTATCCTCTTTATGGCAGAGTGGTAATCCATTGTACAAAAAAAAAAATCACAACTTCTTTATCCATTCATTGGTTGATGGACATTTGGGCTGTTTCCAAGATTTAGCTATTACAAACTGTGCCTCTACAAACATAGGTATGCACAAATCATTGTAGTGTGATGCTTTTAATTCTTTTGGGAAGATACCAAGAAGGGAAATAGCTGGATCAAATGGGATACCAAGTCCTAGATTTTTGAGGAAGCTGCACACTGATTTCCACAGTGGTTGCACCAGTCTACACACCCAACAACAGTAAAGAAGGCTTTTTTGTTTTTGTTTTTTAGTTCTTTACATATTAGTCCTGTAAGGGACAATTGGCAATTTTTTTCCCCACTCTGTGGGTTGTCTCTTCTCTCTGTTGGTGGTTTCTTTTGCTGTGTAAAAGCTTTTTAGTAAGAGGAGATACCAGTTGATTTTTTTTGTAATATTTCCTGTGCAATAGGCGTTTTGTTCATAAAATCTGTACCTACACACCAATGTCTTCAAGAGTTTTACCTATTGTACCTTCCAGCAGATTTAATGTTTCTGTTTTAATATTTACATCCTTCATCCATTTCAATTTTAGTTTAGTGCATGGTGAAAGATACGGGTCTAGTTTTAACCTTTGGCATGTGGAAAGCCAGTTTTTGCAGAACTATTCATTAAAGAGGCTGTCTTTCGGGCCGGTGAGATGGCTCAGCGGCATAAGCGCCTGCCTTGCAAGCGTGAGGGCCTGAGTTCGACTCCCGGATCCCACATACGAAAAAGGGGCCGGTGATATTGCTCAGCGGCACGGGTGCCTGTTGGTGCGCAAGGTCCTGAGGTCGACCCCCCGGTACCCACCAAAAAAAAAAAAAAAAAAAAGAGGCTGTCTTTCTTCTGGTGAAGGTCTTCGGCACCTTTGTCAAAGATAAGTTGGCTGAGTATGTCTAGAATTGTTTATGCATCTTCTAATCTATTCCACTGATCCTCAGGTCTGTTTTATTGCCAATATCATGCTGTTTATCACAGTAGCTTTGTAGTACAATTTCAAGTCAGGGATTATGATGCCTCCAGTCTTGTCTTTCTTGCCCAGAATTTCTTTTGCTATTCTAGGTCTCTTCTGATTCCAAATGAATTTTAATATTGTTTTTTCTAATACTATGAGGTATGCTATTAGTATTTTGATTGGGATTGCATTAAATCTGTATAACAATTTTGGAAGTATGACCATTTTCACTATGTTGTCTCTTCTTACCCAACAACAGGAATATCTTTTCATTTTCTTTTCTTTTTTTTTTTTTTTTTTGGTGGGAACCAGGGGTCAAACTCAGGACCTCGCATGCCAGCAGGCGCCCGTGTCACTGAGTGATATCACTGGCCCTTTTTTCGTACGTGGGTACCAGGAGTTGAACTCAGGACCTCGCGCTTGCCAGGCAGGTGCTTATGCTGCTGAGCTATCTCACCGGCCTTCCTTTCATTTTCTTATATCCTCTTCGATCTTCTTTTCCATACTGCTATCATTTTCAAAGTAAAGGTCTTTTACTTCCTTCGTTAGATTGATTCCTAAGTATTTCATTTTTTTGGATTCTATTGTGAAAGGTGTGGTTTCCTTAATTTCTCTCTCAGTGAGTTTGCTATTTGTGTACAGAAATGCTATTGTTTTGGGAGTGTTGATTTTGTATCCAGCTACATTACTAAATTTGGTTATTAGATCTAGAAGTCTTTTGGTGGAGTTTTTGGAGTCTTCTACGTAGAGTATCATGTCAACCACAAATAATGATAATTTGACTTTCACCTTTCCTATCCTTAATCCTTTTATTTCCATCTCTTGTCTCATTGCTCTGGCTAATGTTTGCAGAACTATATTGAATGTGAATGGTGACAGTGGACATCCTTGTCTTGTTCCTGATTTTAGAGTGAAAGCTTTCAGTTTCTGTCCATTTAGTATGATGTCGTCTGTTGGTTTGTCATGGATGGCTTTTATCAGATTGAGATAAAGACCATCTATTCCAATGTTCTGTAGGGTTTTTATCATGAATTGGTGTTGGACTTTGTCAAATGCTTTTTTTGCATCTATTGAGATGATCATGTGATTTTTGTCTTTGGCTCTATTGATATGGTGTATTATGTTTATTAATTTGCATATGTTGAACCATCCCTGCATTCCTGGGATGAATCCCACTTGGTCTAATGTATAATCTTGATGATTTGCTGCATTCTGTTTGCTAGTATTTTATTGAGGATTTTTGCATCTTTGTTCATTAGAGATATTGGCCTGTAGTTCTCTTTTTTGGTTGGGTCTTTCTCTGGTTTTGGTATCAGGGTAGTGCTTGCCTCTAGGAATGAGTTAGGGAGAACTGCTTCCCTTTCAATTTCATTAAAGAGTTTGAGGAGTATTGGCATTAAATCTTTTCTAAACTTCTTGTAGAATTCAGCAGTGAATCCATTAGGAGCTGGGCTTTTCTTTGTTGATAAGTTTTCAATTATGATTTCAATCTTATTTGCTGATATTGGGTTATTCAGAATTCTTACATCTTGATTCAGCTTTGTAATTCACACATATCTAGCAATCTGTCCATTTCTTCTGTGTTTTCCATCCTATGTGAGTAAAGATTTTCAAAGTAGGTATTGCTGATCTTCTGAATTTTTACAGGATCTTTTCATTCCTCATTGCATGAATTTGAGTTTTTCCTTTTCCTTTTTTTGATAATGTTGGCTAGGGGTTTATCAATTTTATTTATTCTTTCAAAGAACCAACTGTTTGATTCATTAATTCTTTGTATTGTTTTCTTAGTCTCCATTGCATTAATTTCTGCTCTGATCTGTATAATCTACTCCCTTGTATAGGCTTTTTTTTTTTTGTGGGTATCAGGGGCCAACCTCAGGACCTTGCACGCCAGCAGGCACCCGTGCCACTGAGCAATATCACCGGCCCTTTTATCATATGTGGGTTCTGGGAGTCAAACTCGGACCCTTGCGCTTGCCAGGCAGGCGCTTACGCCGCTGAACCATCTCATCGGTCCCTCCTTGTATAGGCTTTGGGCTTAACTTGCTCTTCGTTTTCTAGAAGCTTAAGGTGCTACATTAGGTTGTTTATTTGTGCTCATTCTGTTTTCCTTATGTGAGAATTCACCACTATAACTTTCCCTTTTAGGACTGCTTTCATTGCGTCCCACAGGTTCCAGTAAGTTGTATTTGCATTTTTGCTTGATTGTAGATATTGCTTAATTTCTTCTTTAATTTCATCTGTGACCCATTGGTTGTTCAGGATGGTGTTATTTAATTTCCATGTGTTTATGGAGTTTTTGCAGTTTCTTTTGTCATTAATTCCCAATTTCATTGCACTATGGTCAGATAATATGCATGGGATAATTTCAATTCCTTTGCATTTACTTAAGCATGTTCTATGGGCTAGTATATGGTCTATTTTAGAAAATGTCCCATGTGCAGCTGAGAAGAATGTGTATTCTAATGTTGTTGGGTGGCACACACTGTAAATGTCCACTAAGTCCATTTGGTTCACAGGTTTGGTTCAGTTCTGGTTTGTTTTTTGCTGATTTTTTTGTCTAGTTGATCTACCTCTTTGTGACAATGGGTATTAAGGTCTCCTGTTTTAATTGCATTATTACTTATTTGATATTTCATGTCTATTAGTATTTGTCATATGTAGATGGGTGGTCACATATTTGATGCTTATATACTTATGATTGTAATCTCTTCCTCTTGAATTTTTCTCATTAACAATATGCAGTCACCTTCTTTATCTCTTTCAATCATTCTTGGTTTGAATTTCACATTGTTTGCAAACAGAATAGCTACCCCTGCTCTTTTCTGAGTTCCTGTTGCATGGAGTACTGTTTTTCATCCTTTGATTTTCAGTCTTTGAATTTCTTTTTGAGTTAAATGTGTTTCTTGTATACAGCATGTTGTTGGATTTTGTATCTTGATCCACTCTGCCAGTCTGTTCCTTTTGATTGGTGAATTTAGGCCATTTACATTGATGGCTATAACATATATATTGGCTTATGTTTGTCATGTTATTTTCCTGCTGTTGGTTCTCTACTTTTCCCCTCAGTTTAATTGCTTGCCCTGCTTGGTGGTTTCTTTCTGTTGTTCTTGGAACTGTGGACATATTTTTATCTCTGTCAAGAGTATCTTTCAGTACCCTTTGTAGGGTTGCTTTGGTGGTCATGAATTTCTTCAGTTGTTTTTGTCATGGAAGTATCTTATTTCTCCATTAATTTTGAAAGATAGTTTTGCAGGGTATGTCAATCTGGGTTGGAATTTGTTTTCTTTCATGACTTGAAATACTTCACTCCAAGCTCCTCTTGACATGAGAGTTTGTGTTGAGAAATCTGCCATGATTCTGATGGGCTTTCCTTTATATTGCTTTTGTTCTTGGCTCTGTTAATATGGTACATTGTATTTATTGACTTGCATATGTTGAACCATCCCTGCATCCCCAGGATGAATCCTACTTGGTCATGGTGTATAATCTTCTTGATGATTTGCTGCATTCTGCTTTCAAGAATCTTACTGAGGATTTTTGCATCTATGTTCATTAGGGAAATTGGCCTACAGTTCTCTTTTTTGGTTGACTCCTTTTCTGGTTTGGTATCAGGGTAATGCTTGCTTCCAGGAATGAATTTGGGAGTATTGCTTTACTTTCATTTCATTAAAGAGTTTCAGAAGTAGCAGAATGCATCTTCTCTAAATTTCTTGTAGAATTCAGCAGTGAATCTGTCCAGGCCTGGGCTTTTCTTTGTTGGTAGGCTTTTAATTACATCTTCAATTTCATTGACTGATATTGGTTTATTTAGAATTTTTATATCTTCTTGATTCAGGTTTGGTAATTCATATGTATCTAGGAATCTGTCCATTTCTCCTGCATTTTCCATATTATAATACAGATTCTCAAAGTAGGCATTGATGATCTTCTGGATTTCTGCAGAATCTGTTGTGATTTTACCCTTTTCATTCCTAACTGTATGGAATTGAGTCTTTTCTTTCCTTTTTTTTAATAAGGTTGGCTAAGCATTTGTCACTTTTATTTAATCTTTCAAAGAACCAACTTTTCGATTCATTGATTCTTTGTATTGTTTTCATACTCTCTACTGGATTCATTTCTACTCTTATCTTTATAATTTCCTACCTTGTAACAGCTTTCAACTTGACTTGCTCTTCTTTTTATAGAACGTTGAAGTTCAACATAAGTTTGTTTTTGAGCTCGCTCTGTTTTTCTGATATGGAAATTCACTGCTATAAATATTCCTCATAGGACTGCTTTCATTGTGTCCCATAAGTTCTGGTATGTTGTACTGGCATTATTGTTTAATTGTAGAAACTGTCTAATTTCTTCTTTAACTTCATCTGTGACCCATTGGTTGCTCAGGATGGTGTTATTTAATTTCCATGGTTTATGAAGTTCTTGCAGTTTCTTTTGCCATTGATTTCCAATCTCATTGCACTATGGTCTGATAACATGCATAGGATAATTTCAATTCCTTTGCATTTACCAAAGCATGTTCTATGAGGTAGTATGTGGTCTCTTTTGGAGAACATCCCGTGTGCAGCTGAGAAGAATGTATATTCTGTTATAGTGGAGTGGAACACTCTGTAGACATCTACTAAGTGCATTTATTCAGAAGTTTGGTTCAGTTCTCATATTTCATTGTTGATTTTTAGCCCATTTGATGTGTTTATTTGTGACAGTGTGGGTGCCCCATTACAATTGTATTAGTGCTTATTTGGTTTTTCATGTCCATTAATACTTGTTTTATATAGTTGGGTGCACAGGTACTTGGTGCATATATGATTGTCATCTCTTCCTCTTGCATTGTTCCCTTTATAAAGATGTAGTGACCTTCATTGTCTCTCTTAATAGTCTTGGCTTGAAATCCACTTTTCTGCAAATAGAATAGCTCTCCCTACTTTTTTCCAGGTTTCTGTCACATGCAGTATTGTTTTCCAACCTCTGACTTTCAGTCTATGAATTTCTTTCTGAATTAAATGTGTTTACTGTATGCAGCATATTGTTGGATCTTGCTTCTTGCTCTTTCTGCCAGTCTGTTTCTTCTGATTGGCGAATTGAGACCATTAATATTGATAGTTACAACTGATATGTATTGAGTTATCCTCGTCATGTTGTTTTCCTATTGTTTGCTCCTCTATTCCCCCTCTGTTTAACTGATTCTCTTGCCTGGTGGATTCATTCTATTGGGGTTCATGGAGCTGTAGTCATTGTTATCTCTTTCCTTGTGCATCAGTTTTCTGTATGTCAAATTCTTTTTCTCAGCTTGGGAAGTTATCCGCCATTACCTCCGTGAGTAGGTTTTTTATGCTTCTTCATTGACTGATCCATCCTATGCCATTCTTCTTTGCATCATGTAGCAGCTGTTGGATTGCTATTTTGTATTTCCGTGCTATTTTTAAGAAATCTTTTTGTGATCACTGACCACAATCCTGTCCCATATATCTGATATTCTGTCATCACATTGGCTAATTCTGTTGTATATCATTTCAGTGGAACTTTTAATCTGTTTGATATCGATGAATCTGTTTCATGGATTCCATTTTTCTCATGTTAGGCATTCATGGTTTCCATCATTTTTCAAGATCCTGTATTTTTTAATCTGTATTTGCTCTAGATTCAATGTCTTTCATCACAGTCACCATTTCTGTAGTTATCTGAGAAAAAAATTTTGATTTGATATATTCTAGAGCCTCATTCATCTGCTTTGTTACTTTCACTGTTACCGCTTCAGAGAGTCCTGGTGGGTGACTTTCAACTTGTTCCATCTCATTATCCCCTGGGTTTGCCTTTGGTGAGCTGGAAGTCTGGTGTTGCATCTTGCTTAAGTGTGTTCTCATTTTCTATCTTTTTTTCTTAGTTTATTTCCTGCATTGATGCTTTTAAATTGCTTATTGTAAGTAGCTTTATTTAGAACCCTTAGGAAATATATTTAGAACCCTTAGGAAATGACTACTTCTCAAAGACATATTCCAGGTGTAGCTGGCCTTTGGGTTTTGATTCTTTTGCAAGGTCCTACCTTTTCAATTTATTGGGGATGACAAACTGCTGCTTACTTGACACAGTCCCAGGTTCTTGGCACTAGCCTATAGCATTGTTTATGACCCTTAGGCAATCTCAGTTTTGGCGAACCAGGAAGAACCCCTGATTAGAACAATTATGTCACCTTAGCTAAAGTAGTACAATGAGCAATAATGATAGCATCAAACAGCCTAGAAAATGATAAACAGTGGTACCAATTAATTTACCACTTTAACCATATGAACTAGATTTGTGGGTATACAACAAAATCTGAAACAAACCAGAAAATTGTATGTAGTAACTAAGCCCTCAGCATGGTGATTTTACCCTTGGGAGAAAATTTAAAAGGGGTTAGGGGAAAAATAGAGAAATAGAAAAAGAGGAAGAAATTAGAATTGAGGCTGAGGACAAAGGACAAAAATAAAGTCCCCCTCAAGGCATGTCTCTGCTGTCACTGGTAGACAAAGTGGGCAGAGTCCAGATCCATGTTGATTAATTACTGCAAGCCATCTGTAGCTATGGCATGGTGGTGGATAATCCCAGCAAGCCTGCACCTTTGGTTCCATTGAGGTTCAGGCTGGTTTCTGGATGTGAGGCTGGAAACCGATTTGTTCAGCTTGTAACACTCTGTGTCTCCTGCTGTCTTGAACTTGGCTCCTTGATCTCCTACTGACTTGAACTCAGCAGCCTTACCCTGACACTGAGAGCCAGCAGTTGCTCTGAGTTCTGAGGTAAATTGGCCTCTCTCCAAGAGGGCTACTGTACAATCGTCTTCTCCTAGTGGATGTCTGAACTTGAATAAGTCATCAGCCACTGCAGTCCACTGAGTCCACTGCTCTGTTCCACTGGTGCGTTTCTCTGTGGAGGCCTCTAGGGTCAGCAGTAGCCACAGTGTATCTGCAGGTTCAAGCTGCCCCTCCTACAGAATGAGTCAGGGCTCAGGGAGAAAGCGCCACTTGCCACCTCCTTCTTCTGCATTGAGGTTTCTCTTTTCACTCTCCCCATGGGCTTCAATTCTTGCTTCAAATCCTTCCTGGGTCCTGGGGACCCACTTCTCCACTTCTTCTCATCATGTTGCTACATTCCAGCTTCTAGACACCTAATCTCAGAGAGGCTGTTCCTCTGTTGCTTACCACTCTGCCATCTTCCCAGGACTCAAAATTTTTAATTTTAAGTTAACTCACAATGCCCTACTTGAGGTTTTTAAAATAATAAAATCATGTATTAATCATCTATGCAATGTGAGAGGCTAGCATAGTGCCCAGGGCACAAGTAATGAATGAATGTTCCACAGGTACATCTAATATATTTCTGAGTATAACTGGGTAATTTCACATATAAAATATGCACTTTTAATCTCCATTAAGTTTTGAGTTTTCCAAACCTTGGCTGATACTTACACAACCTATTTTATTTATGTCATTTTAAAAGAATGACTTCTAAGACAGATGAAGATTAAATAGCTTTCATAAAAAAAGTAAAATCATCTGCAAAAAAATTGCAATATTTTCCTTGGTTTTGCAAACCTATGCATCTTGATCTCATTTAGAACTCAGGAGTTTGTAAGTTTACAAGCAAACTTCTAACAAAAGAAATATTACTATGCTAGGGGCATAAAAAGTAATTATAAGTGGAATTCACTGCAATGCTTCACTTTAACCAGTACTTGGGACTTTTCTGTTGCATTCTGCTTTAGTAAAGAATTAGTCAGGGGGTCCTTAGTAGAGTATATTGATTTATAATAAAAACCAATAACCTTGAAGACATGAGTTATCTGAACAGAAAACAGCAAATATACCAGCTATATATTTTTTTGCATTTGCCCATATTTTGCATATGTCTGCTGTGATTGAGAGAATAAGTTTAGTGATTTCCATTTCTTGGAGATAAAATGAAAAATTTGATTATTATCCCTATTAAAAGATGGAGCTGCTTATATTTCTTGATAATAAGCCTTCTTGAGATTTAGAAGAGAGTACTACTTGGCAGTTCTGGAGTCTATCACTCAGCTGAGATGTGTTTAGACACATGAAATTATATTCTTTTTTTTGATAAATAAGTTGTAACACTGTGAGATTCTGTGTTACATGCTAATTCCTGTTATTTATCAGCAAGGCACTGCTTGCTAAGAAATGCTCACAGGTACAGTATGGTGATTCTGCAAACTGTCACATCAATTTTCATTTCATTCATTTTTAAATTATATATCATGACACTGTCAAGAAAGGAAGATGCTCTTGAATGAAAATAAATGTTATTGGACATAAAAGGAAAGACTGACCTATGTTCTGCTGGTCCCCTCTCCCCCATGCACCTGAGATAAATCCTTTGAACTTTATATTGACACATCCTTTACATTTAACCACTCCACGTTTGAGAAGCTGACTCACAGTTTGTTTATTCCACTGAAAATCTGCAAATAAACCACTTCTAGGTGCTTCATGATTCATGCCATCACCACACAACAAGGATTTAGATAATCAAAATTAAGTCCATTGATTTGCAGTGTTAAACAAGTTGGGGTAAGTCCATTACAGGTTAGTTCTCCCACTAATTACAACTAAAATTTCTCAAAAGAATAAAGCAGCAGCCACCTGAGGACTATGTGAAGTAAACAGTAATAGGCAGACAAAGAAGGAAATCAAAATGCAAAGAAAGATTGTCAAAGGGTGAGATCTTTGTTTTTCCTTCTGCCACTTTTATTTGAAGTAACATATATATGCACAAACAACAATAAGCACGCATGTCTAAATAAATGGAGATATATGCCATGTTCCTGAGGTCAAAAAGTAAAAAATGCTAATTCTCCTGAAACTCATCTATTACAGAATACTTCGTAGATATTTCCAACATGATACCAAAATTTATATGGAAAACAAAGGAATGAGAATCACGAATACAATTTAGAAAGGCAAGAATCAAGTTAGAGAACTTACATTATCTTATGTTATGACTCACTATTAAGCTAATCTAAGACAGTGTAATATTGACAGAAATACAGATTAATAAAAACATAAGTCTGAAAATAAATTCATATCCCAGTATGTTTGCTTGATTTCTGTCAAAGTTATAATGATTGAAAATGCATATTTTCAATAAATTAGATCAACTGGAAACTCCACATAAAGAGAGACAGATGATAGATAGATATAGATAGATAGATAATAGACGACTGAGGATGATAGGTAGGCAGATAGATAGAAAATGACATACAGTTTACAACTTATAAGACAATAACTCCAAATAGATCATTAACTTAAATGAAAAGAATAAACTTATAAAACTTCCTAAAGAAAACACAAGTTTTCTGTGAGTTAGGCAAAAGCTTCTTAGATACAGCCTGAAAAGCACAATCAATAAAATAAAAAAGATAAACTGGATCTAAACAAATTTTAAAATTTTTGCTCCTTGAAAAACTCTACTAAGAGGGTGAAAATACAAATCACAGATTGGGAGAAAATATTCCCAAATCACATATCTGACAAAGGAGTTCTATTCATATGTTATGGCTTGTGTCTAGATGTTTCCCCAAAGCCTCATACGGTCATAGGTGGGGCTTTTCAGAGGTGGCTGGATCTAGGATTTGTGCTGCTGGGATCCAGGACGTGATGCTGGGATTGGTTCATGATGCGATGCTAGGATTAAGGGTGTGAGTGCTACCCGCCTTAAGGGCGGGTAGCCTGGATAAGATATAAGGAACAGAAAAAGCTGTGGTCGTAGCTTGGTGCCTTCTGTCTTCTGCCTGCCATGAATTGTTTCCCCTGTGCCATGTCTCTCTGCCCTGCCACCCTGCATTGCTGTCAGCCAACTATGAACTGAAATCAGTACAAATTGTGAGCTAAATAAACCTTTCCTCCTTTAACTTTGGGTGTCAGGTATTTTATCTCAGCAATGAGAACAGTAAGACAGCATAAAATATTTAAAGAATTCTCAAAATTAAAAAAAAAACAATGAAGAAGATTGAAGCCAGACGTATATCTATCAACATGTACTGAACTAAAATAAAAATTGTTCAAAAGTCTAAATACAAAATGGAAACACTTAACCTCCTGGAGGATAAAATAGGTAAAATTCTTGAAGTCATAGACACAGGGAAGGACCATCCAAATAGAACCCCAACTGCATAAGAAATAATATCAAGACTCAACAGATGGGATCATATCAAATTAAAAACCTTCTGCCCAGTAAAGAAAACAACTGAAAGAATAAAGAGACAATCTACAGAATGGGAAAAAGTTTGCTGCCAATTGGTCAGAGGACTAATATCTAGAATATATAAAAAAGTAAACAGCCTTCCCCAAATTAAAGACACAATCAAAAAGCAGAACAACTGAAATAATCACTTCTCAGAAGTATTAATGGTCAATAAATACATGAAAAAAAGTTCAACATCGCTGGCTGTTTTTAGAGAAACCCAAATTAAAAAAACACTGAGAATTTTCCTATTCAAAAAAGTATCACCATCATCAAGAAATCAACTAATAACCAATGTTAATGAGGTTATGGGGAAAGAGGAATGCTGCTACATTGTTAGTGGGAATGTAAATTAGTACAATCACTATGTAAATCAGTATGAAGATTCCTAAAAAAAAAAAAAACACTCAAATATAGAAATTTCATTGGACTCAGCTGTTCTCCTACTAGGTATCTTTCTTTAAGAGATAAAGACATCATATTACAGTAATATATGCATACCCATGCTTATAGCATTACAATTCTCAATAGCTAAATCTTGGAAGATTATACAAGATATACATTAACAGATGAATGGAAAAACAATCTATTTATACACAATGAAATACTACTCTGTTATAAAAAAGGATAGAGTTGAGTCATTTGTAGGACAATGGATGCACCTTGAGACCGTAATGTTAAGTGAAATAAATCAGAAATAGAAGCTTCTGGGCCGGTGAGATGGCTCAGTGGCATAAGCACCTGCCCAGCAAGCGCGAGGGCCCGAGTTTGACTCCCGGAACCCACATACGAGAAAAGGGCCGGTGATATCGCTCAGCGGCACGGGTGCCTGCTGGCGTGCGAAGTCCTGAGGTCGACCCCCGGTACCCACAAAAAAACAAAAAAAACAAACAAACAAACAAAAAAGAAATAGAAGCTTCAATACTACATGGTTTCTCTTATATGAGAAACCCAAAGTATAAATAAATTAAAGAGCAAATTGAAGACAGATGAAAGGAATCAGGGAGATAGATCTTTTGCAAAAAGAAAGGGGCCCAAAAGATGGAGAGTGGGGGGAAAGGGGGAAGGGAAGGAGGCATAAAAAGCATTAAGATGGGTTATATACACATAACAACTACACACAATGAATGTAATCATTAGGTACTGCAAACATATACTATTAAGAAAATAAGGAAAATATGTAAACAGATACTTAACCAAAGAAATACATAACTGATAAATAAACATATGAAATTATGTTCAATATCATTAATAATTACGGAAAAAATTTAAAAAAACCACAGGTAGAATTTACTACACAGCTACTAGAAGAGTCTAAATAAAACACCAAAAACAACTGAAAATTGTAATCATTGGACAAAATTCACACCAACTGAAAGGCTCATACACTTCAAGAAGAAATTCTAAACTTTAAGCCATTTGGAAATGGTTTGATAGTTTTTTATAATGCTATCACACATTTGCCCTATGATCTAGTAGTATGATTTCTGTGTATGGCAGCACCATTTTTCTGGCCCAATCTAGAAGCTATGTGAAATGATTTTCAGCAGATAAATAGATAATTTGTGGTACATCCAATACTAGTCAGCAATAAAAAAGAAAAAAAATTATGGATAAATGCAACATCATCAATAATTTTCAAATACTGAAATCTAAGTGAAAGATGGCCAGGTGTGAAAGAACATGTTGTACATAGTTTTGTTTACACAATACTCTGGAAAATCTAAAACTTTTAGGGCATAGAAGATAGGTCTCCCAGGGTCGAAATTCAGGGAGGTTAACTCCAAAAGCCTAACATGAGGATAGGATTTTGGGTGACAGCACCATTTTGCATCTTAATAGCAATAGTGGTTATATAACTGTGCATTTGTCAAAACTCAGAACTCTACACCAAAATGAGTAAATTTTTCTGTATGCAAATAAAAATAAATTTTAAAACTACTTTTAAAATGCATGGTCTCTGGGTTTAAACACATCCAACTTCGAATCCCAGTAGTTCTCTGGATTGACATTGAGAGAATTCTTTCAAGTTTCTAAGCTTCTTTGCAATTTAAAAGAATCATAGACAATCATCATGGAAATTTGAGGAATCTAGGGCTGAGGTGAGTAGAATTCTGCCACAAATTATGTCTTCTCTGTGCATATTGGGGACATAAGACTATTCCCTCTAACAGAGATCAATGAGACCATCCTAAATTGTTATAGGCTCTCAAATCCCACCCTGTACAATGATGAATTTGCATTTGGTGGCTTCCAAGCCAATGATTGTAAGAATACAATCATTCCATTTAGGAAACGCTCTGCTGACTTTACCTTCAAATACATGCTAGCATGTAAAAATCTTACATATGCCTAAATACTTTTTGTTTTGCTGTGTTCATAATTTTTCTTATACTAAGAGCCAAACTTTTCATGTCACTTTGGCTCAGTTTTGTAGAAAATATATAGTGAAATAATATGCGCATTTTTAATTTTTTAAACTTCATTATTTTGTTACTTGATTTCCATAGTTTTTCCTTTTTTCCTGTTTTCCCTGTTATCAGAAATTTGTATATTTGGAGATAGGAAGGTAGTTGGTAGATAGATCGATGATAGATAATAGATATACACACATAAGCCCACATCCGATAATAATCCTCCATTTTATTGCTGTCTTCTAAATTTCTCTTATAATTTATTTATTCGTATAGTTTGAAAAATATAAACTAGAATTTCTGCAAAGTACTTCTACACAAGTTCTTCTAAGATTGACATTTTACATGACCATAAAACAGTATGCAATTAGAAAATTAACATTTGTATATTATTCTTTTTATTATTATTCAAAACCAACATCTAATTACAATAGCACCCATTTATTACACCCATTTATTTATTCACTAATGTCCTTTTTCTCTTCCAGGATCCATCAAAGATCCCACATTGCATGTAATTCTTATTCTTGTATCCTCCCTCAGCCCGTGACAGCTTCTCACTTGTTCCTTGTTTTTGATGTCAATGATTTTGAGTAACGCTAGTCTCCTACTTTGTTGGATGTCTTTCCATTTGTTTTTGACTGATGTGTACTTATGATTACATTATACAGTATGGGCCAGAATGTCAACTAGGCAATGTTGTACCCATCACATAAGAGGCAACAAAATGTCAGTATGTTTCATTCCTGGTGATCTTAACCTTGAAAAACTAACTGGCTAAGATAATACTGCCAGCCTTCCTCATTGTGAAGTTACTATTTTCCTTGGTAATTAATGAATACAGTATCTAGCATAGGTCTTTTAGTATTATAGAAAGCAGTACCATTGATAGGCTGTTATTTAAAATCACTGGGCTTTTGGTTTGTGCATTTTCCCAAGTTTCTCATTCTCTTCGTTCACCTGAATCGGAATCAGTCTATTCACTCAATTGACCGTGTGTAACTACTAGACAAAGCAAAACATGTAAACACCAACATATGCCATTAAAGCTCTTTTATCATTAAGTAGTCATAAGTATCCCTTAAGGGACACTTTCTATCATATCTAATTATTTCCAAGACTTGTGGCTATTTTCTGGCCAAATTCAGCCACAGATGTCCATCCTAAACATAGTCCCCTTCGTCTCAAGCTGTCAGGTTGCACTTGAGTGGCCAATATTTCCACCTGGACCTGAATCGCTACTTAACTATAAAGCTTCAGCCTTCTCTTTACATTCCTTTACGTCTGTGGCTTTCCAAGAGATTTCTTCTTTCTTCTCTATGGACATCAGAAGGTCTCCTCTTTCTCTTTTCTTCTTTCAAACAATGGCTATGTGTACAGGGAAAATTATCAATATCATTACTTTTTTCTTATACCATCTCTCTTGGGGAGAAGATAGCAGGGTAAAAAGTTGGTTTTATATGTGTTTGGTTTTTCATTTGAGTATGGAAAGATACCCAACTCTCTTGCAATGATCAGGTTTGAAAGTGTGTTTTCATCAGTGAGAAGGTGTGGGATGCGTAATTAGCTCTCTCTGTTGTGGCTACATTTTCTAAGCTTTGAAAAATTACTGTTACTATGCTAAAATCCTGACCTTTGGTGATTAATTTTGTTTGTTGAGTTCTAGATAATAGCATTGTCTTCAAAATTAGATGTTTTCAGAAGCAATCCCATTCTGCTATCAAGCTTCTGTAATTTTGAAAAAAAAATTGACTTTCTTTTAATTATCCCTTCATGAAAAAACAACTGGGTCTAATATCATTTATTGTCTTCCTTTGGTGTGTGGTTTGTCAAAATTGAGGTTTTCAGCTGAGAATCTGACCTTCTGGCTCTTGTAAGACAGGACTAATTTTTTTTTTTTTTTGGTGGGTACCAAGGGTCGACCTCAGGACCTCGCGCGCCAGCAGACGCCGTGCCGCTGAGCAATATCGCCGGCCCTTTTTTCGTATGTGGGTACCGCAAGTTGAACTCAGGACCTCACGCTTGCCAGGCAGGCACTTATGCCGCTGAGCTATCTCACCGGCCCCAGTGATGATTCTTTTGAAAAACTCTATTGAATGATATGACAAAATTAATAAAAGACAACATACAGACATTTATAATCTCAAAATACTTGTTATATTAGCAATAAAACTAAAATAATTAAAGATATAAATCTTCCAAAATATAAAATTTAATAAACAAAACATAGTACAAATGTATAATGAAATGTACACAGGAATGTAAAAGTTATTTATTAATATGAATAGATGTCCTTAACATATTAATATAAATTATTATGTTATTTTTACAGAGGATTGAAAAACAATATGCACAATATAATGTAATTTAGAACTATGTAGATTATATTGATTAAAAAGACTCTAAATACATATCTAAATATTAACAGTAGTAACCCTCTATACTGAAACATCAACTGGTTTTCAATTCTTATTGTTGATCTGCACTTCTTTTCAGAAATCATGTCGTCATGGTTATGAAATGATCCAGAAATTTTATCTCAAACGCAGCTGACCCTTTATGAATATTTTTCATGAACACACCAAAGATTTTTTCACTTCTTTCTTCCTGCATGAATTTCAAATTTTGATTACTTAAATCCCTTAATTAATCATTATACCCAAATCCCCATATAATTTTTTCTCTTTACTCCCTGGTATTTAAGAATTAGTTTTCATTTTTTCCTTTTCCCAGATGTTTCAAACATCTTCAAGATTATTGGTGTTCTCTGAGTTTTTCACAGCTGCTCTATCGGCAAAGGCCTTAGGACCAGAGATAAGCATATCTGAAGGACGTGCATCTATTTAAAGCAAGGCAACTCTGAGGGCATGCAAATATTCCACAAAGCTGTTTCCAGATTACTAACTCTTGAAAATGTTCCAACTTCTGCATCTAAGTCCAAAAATTGCTGATTCAATTATAGGTTATGGTAATATTTCCACATTCTCAACCTCCTAAACTAGAATAGAATGGAGTAAAACTCAGCTCCCCCCTAATGGAAGCCATCACAGCAGATGTTCAATTGCAGTATTCTGGAAGAAGCACATGGTAGCAGCCCTGACTAATTGTTAGACACACATTTGGGACACAGGACCTGCAAATAAGATCACCCATAAGGGAGATCCAAGTTCAGAAGTGATTAATTACTTTCTTATATGTGAAAATAAAAGCATATAGCCAAGGCAATGAGCTTATCCAGTATTTTGTGCTTAGTTCATGGGAACTATAACTTCTTTATAATCATGGGACTAATTCAAAGGATAAAAAACTCCAGCCAGTTTAAATGGCCATCGCTGTCCTTCATCTGAATATGTAATATGCCCTGCAGTGGACTTAATTCACCTTGAGAAAATCAGCATTAAAAATATACCTTGTATGTATGATCTACTCCTTATCAATTTGTTTTATTACTCTGTATGTTTATCTCAAATTGTTTTAGATTATTTTGTCTTCTAATTAGTCTGTACCCAATTTTAATATCTAACATTGTCCCTAGGTTAATAATTTTACATGCATTATTTTATTAATCATCCCAGAAACACTATAAATTATTTTTGGGATTTACCAGCAACTAACTACTGTGAGACCTTGAGCATGCTATTAACTTTCTTGAAACATCATACTCTGTAAAACAGGGGAACTACTAGTTCTTATTAGTGAGATTACTCAAGGAAAAAGATCAGTGTAATGCACAACTGTGATTAGTGTTCTACAAAATTTTCCATTATTATTAATTTTATTCTCATTACTTCCACTTTCCATGTGATATATGTAAGACAGTATGATGGGTAATTTTTCCAAACTATGACTCAGCTATTCATTTTCTGGCCATTTAACCTGTGTTCTTAGTACTTGCACACTCTTCACTACCAACGTTATTCTGGCTCCATCTCTCCCTATAACTGCTTTCATTCTCCTCCTTTTCCTTCCAAAATTTAAGAAACTGTATACACACAAAACACAAACACACTCACTGACTCACACATTCTCTCTTCCCTGTACAGCAATAAAAAACAAAATTTTGAACATACATAAGTTATGTCTTGGAGACTAAAAAGAAAAAAAAATGGATGACTGTTGATTTCTGTGTATTTTCTGTGATTTGAAAACGGAAGCGGCATATATGTGCAAGTGTTCTTGAGTAAATGTAGAGACCCGATTTTATACAAAAGGTGATCGCGTCAACTGACTTGGTGTAGAATGTTTTAGCAGAGTGTATACCTTACCACGGAAAGGCCTACAGTAACCAGAGTGATGCAGCATGCCACCTGTACAAATCCACTTATTCAAAAATACTTCAGTGAAACAATATTCCCAACAACTAAAGCACATTCATCTTAGATTCATATCACTTCAGGAGTTTATTCAGCAGAATCATGACATAACTCTGAAGTTTACCCATAAGAAACTGACATTTATCTTCAGTTGAAAATATTTGAATTTTAGCAATTTCATAGGATCCAACTCATACATGATTACTGGAAAAGGCAGTTACTAACTTTGAGTGTAATTAATAATTTCAAGTTCTAAATAATTAGTAACACATTCATACAGCATTATCTTGAAAAGCAAAGATAATACAGTATTTAAAATGACTTTATAATTTGAGTTCTGAATATGAAAGAAACATTTGTTACCTTCTAACACTAAAGAAAATTGTCAAATTCTCTGTTACATGTTTGGTCTTGATAAAGTAACAAATTTAAAGCTATGTGGGTTATGTTCCCTTTGAATGCAACTATCTTAAAAATAAACTTAGCAGATTATTCTACACATAGTCATACCATCTCACTTTATGTAAATATATTCTCTAATGTTCAAACAATGAAGAAATCACCTAAGGATGTATTTTTCAGTTGTATCTCAGATGTTAAGAGAATCATGACTTTATATATTGATAGCTATTTATACAACCCACTTACTACAAAATGTTAAAAACTAATGCACAGTGCCATAATTCAAGCTGAGGACAAAGTATAGAAAAGAGTGTTTAACTTTCACAAATACGAAACATGAAACAAAATTTTTCTTCCTGATATGATGGGAATAATGATTAAAGATTTCATTTGTTTCATGTGCAAGAAGTTGGGAGCAATATTGATTCAGTGAAAAGAAACATTTGAAGAAGAATTTGCCCTTAAAGACGAAGCTTAATTTTGTTGCTTAATTTGATGGATTCTTAGAAAAAAATTATAATCTGCCTTTCTCTTGCTGTCCTTTTCCAAGTTTTATTAATACATTTTTATCATTGATAGAAAATTAATACAAACACTATTAGATCCCAAGGCACCCCAGCAAACAGAACTACCCCGGTGGCACCTCAGCATTCATTGATATGTTAGAATGTGAGTCAATTAAAATTCACTGTGTATTCGTTATGGGCCAGGCACTATGCCAAGTGCTGTAATATCATGGTCAAAATGAACCAGACTTCTTTCAGTATTTTTCAGTCTAGTGGAATAGAAAAACTATAATCAATAAGCAGGTATAATTTTCTAAGGCATGAAAGCACATGAAAAATATGCAATAGATGTGAAAAAGAACAGGGTATGGGGAAACAATCCCATTAGAAAGGGTAAACAAGGAAGCGATCTTTGAGTAGGTGACATTTGAACAGAGCCGAATGAACAGAAAAAAAGCTCCACAATGCAAAGATATAAACAGGTTTCAAGCCCCAGAAAGAGCAAATGCCAAGGAAGCAGTAGCCCAAAGAACAGACCAGCTCTAGGCAACTTATAATGCATTTATGGAGCACCTTTTCTGCCTTCTATGAGGTTGGCAAGGACCTAAATATGGACACACATCATTTGTAAGACAGGACTTCTGAAGAACATTGGGAGTTTTCCCTCTCCCCTCTTACCTTGAGGAGAAAAGAAATTTAGCCATGATCATTTTTTCAATCAGGATATTTTGATAAGAGTTTCTTAGACCTTAACTGATTTAAGAAACTCTAAGTGAGTTTTGCTCCTTCCTTTCCTTTCTACCACACTGAGTGATAGCAGGTATAAATGAAACAATGTAAGGCTAAATGTTGATGATGATGGTACTCAATAAGCAGGCAAAGTGACTATGAATATCATTAAAGCATTAATTTATGTGTACTGATTTTTATTAACTGTCTACAAAATGGTTAAAGAAAACAAGAAAAATAATGATTGCATTTTTAACTTTGCTTACAAAGACAACAATTTAACGTTATTTTTCCTTTTCACTTGAATGAATAAAAACTACATAAACTGATTAAATTAAAACTCTGATACATAAATAGAATGAACCAGGAAAAACTCAAGACAAATGACCTCACTAGTGAGTTCCTTCAGACATCTAAAGAATTAACACTAATTTTCCCAAATCTCTTTCAAAAAACTGGAGAGGAAGGAAAACTTTTGAACTCACATTATGAGCCCAGCATTATGATAATATCAAAGTCAGATAAAGACACTACAAGAAAAGGATAACTACAAACAAATATTCATGATGAATAATGATGCAAAACACCTCAAAATTACTACAAAGGGCCGGTGAGATAGCTCAGCAGCATAAGTGCCTGCCTGGCAAGCACGAGGTCCTGAGTTCGACGCCCAGTACCCACATATGAAAAAAGGGCCGGTGATATCGCTCAGCGGCATGGGCAGCTGCTGGCGCACGAGGTCCTGAGTTCGACCCCTGGTATCCACAAAAAAAAAAAAAAAATTTACTACAAAACAGAACTCTGCATATTATAAAGATTATAGGGCCGGTGATATCGCTCAGTGGCACAAGCGCTTGCTGTCAAGCGCGAGGTCCTGAGGTCGACTCCCAGTACCCACATAAAAAAACAGCAAAAAAAAAAAGATTATGTACCATGAAAATGTAGAATTTATTCCTAGAATGCAAGGATGGCTTGACATGAAAATCAAACAATATAATACATATTAACAAAACGAAGGTAAAAACACATGAAGAAAAAGCATTTAACAAAATTTAACCCTTCATGATGAAAATACCAAAGAATGAAAATACATCTTAACAAAATTTAACCCTTCATGATGAAAATACCGAAGAATGAAAATACATCGTAATAAAAGTAAGGTCTACAACTAACATACTCAATTGAGAAAGACTGATAGGAACACAAACAATGATGTTTGTTCTTACTACTATATTTCAACATAGTACAGCAAGTCCTACACAGGTAATTAGACAAGAAAAATAAAGAAAAGACATTCAAATCTGTTTACAGATGATATAATTCTACATGTACAAAATTCTAAAATTCCACAAAACATCCTTAAAACCAATAAGTAAATACAGAAATGTTATAAAATACAAAGTCAATACTCAAAAGTCAGCTGCATTTCTACCTACTAACAGTGAAAAATATGAAAAGCAAATTAAGAAAATAATTCCATTTGTAACAGCCTCAAAAACAGTAAGATTTAAATAAGATAAAATCCAGAATTAAATTTAACAATAAGATCCAGAATTAAATTTAACCAAGGTCTTGAAAGACATTTACTCTACATTGTCCTGAGAACAATTAAAGAAGATAAACGGAAATATACTGTATATTCATGGATTAGAAAGCTTAATATTGTTAAAATATCAATACTTAATAATCTAAAGTTTTAATATAATCTCTCTCAAAATTCCAATGGCTCTTTTTGCAGAAATAGAAAAATCTATCCTAAAACACAGGAGATTTCAACCGTCCCCAAGTAAGAAAAACAAACTTGAAAAAAAGCAACAATATATGAAGTCCTTAATTTTAAACTTATTACAAAACAGTAAGATAAGGGAATAAAGACAGATATACAGCTAATGGAATATAATATAGATCCCAGTAATCAACCTATGGAGATTTATTTTTAACAAGAGTACCAAAAGTACTGGCCATCACTCAAAAATGTTATTGAGAAAATCAGATAATCTATATGTAAAAGAATAAAGTTAGGCCCTTATCTTATGTAATAAACAACAACTAACTAAACATAAATTAAAGACCTCCAACTATAAACTCCTAGGAGAAAGCATAGGGGAAAAGTTTCATGGCACCGGATTTAGCAATGATTTCTTAGATAGGAACAGTACCACAGTCAACAAATGCAAAAACAGACATATGGGACATCAAATATGAAAAAAAAAACTTCTGCATATCAAAGGAAAGAATCAAGAATGGCAACTAGGGAATGGGAGAAATATTTGTAAATCACAATCTGATAAGGTGTTAACATCCATAATACATAAAGAACTTCTACAATTCAACAAAAAACCCAAATAACCTAATTTTAAACATTGCCAAACACTTGAAAACACTTCTGCAAAGTTAATATTCAAGTGGTCAGCAAATAAAATGATGATAAACATTAGTAATCATTACAGAAATAAAAGTCACAATAACAATGGTAGTATCACTTCACAAATATTATATAGCTACTATAAGCAAATGAATTACCAAAAAGGAAAAAAGAAAAAAAAAGTGTTGATGAGCATGTGGAGAAAACTGGAAAGGCATTATCATTACTGAAAATGTGAAATGACACAGTTGCTATGGAATATGTTGTGGCTGTCCCTCAAAAAAACAGAAATAGAATTATTATATGACCCTGAAAACCCACTTCTGGGTATACATCCAAAATAATTAAAATCAAGGGGTTGGGAATTTAGCTCAGTGGTATGGGACTAGCCTAGCATGCACAAGCCTGGGTTTAATCCCCAGTATCGTTAAATAAATAAATAAATTGATTAATTAAATTCAAAGTAAGATCTTCAATATTAGTCATAGCCAAAAGGTGGAACCAACCCAAATGTTCATTATTGGGTAAAAGGATAAACAAAATGTTATATACATAATTTACATGTATAAATATACATTAATATTATACAAACTTAAATATATTTTATGTTTATATGAAACATTTATATTCTATATCCATATGTTTTAATATGCAAATATATAACACGCATTTATTGTGAGATATATTTCTTGTATATTATATACTATAATAAACATAAATACATGTTTACATTTTACATATAAATATATGCTTAATACATATGCATAAAAAAGAATGTTATTCAGCCTTAATAAGGAAGGAAATCCTGAGATGTGCTATAAAATGACTCTTGAGAACATCATGTTATATGAAATAAGTCTATGACAAAAAGTCCAATACTGCACAATTCCATTTATATAAGGATCGACATCAGATTGATAGAGACAGAAAGTAGAATAGTGGCTTTGAGGATCTAGAAAGAAGGGGAATGGGAGTTGTTGTTTAATAGGGACAGAATTTCAATTATGCAAGATGAGAAGAGTTCTGAAGATCAGTGGCACAGCATTATGAATGTACTAACACTTGTGAACTATTCACTCTAAATGTTCATTAGGGATACTTGTTAACTAAGTAACCGTGTGTGGTAAACAAAGAATATTTTGCAAATCAATAGTCACTTTCTTTATAAGTGTTTGGATTCCTAGTAGTTAGTTTTTTTATAGAAGATAGTCATAAAATATAAGAAAAGCTAGAACTACTGTATTCTTACCATCTCCTTTTGCACGAATGCACTGAGAAAAGTTGAACAAACCCTAAAAACTAGTATTACTAAGTGTCTATTTGCACAGGGTGCACCGAGATTACCTTGATGAAGGTGACAGAAAATATTAACTTGGAATGCATATATTCTCCAAGAAGGGAGGAAATATATGAAAAATAGCATTTATGACTCTATTACATGACATCAAGTTATTTTTCAAAACCTCACCTTGAATAGCAGAGTTTGTTTACAGATCGCCATAGGATTTTCAAACCAAAAAAAAATCATGTAGTGATCATTGATATAAATCGGTTCTTTGACCAGATGTGGGACATCTAAGAGTGGTCTCAAAAGTGGTATTTAAAATCTGTGCCATTAAGCTTTAGGAAGCCATTTTCTGCCTACAGCACACTGGCCAATCAAAACAAAATTAAGCAAATCAAAACAAAATTACTTACAACACGTTTCTTGTATCTTTTGATTCCCCATGGAGTTTTCTACAATGGTTCATTAATTTGCTGGTTATAAAATAATAACATTGCAAAAGATATGGGGGAGGCAAATGGATATCCCACATAGATTTTTCATAAGGATTTGTTACAGTTGACTGCCGTGCCTATGTATGATATTATGTGCTTCTATTTCAAAGAAATGTCTTACCTTATTTATGCATACTTGTGGTGACCAGAGCCCATCCAATCTTAATTGGCTATTTTACTTTTTCTTTTGATTCTAAGCAGTGATTTTATAAGAAATGTGAAAAAAAGTATGAGGAAACTGACAGAGAAGAAAACATGTGCTAGGTAGACCTTTTTCAATATTTTAAATGCTTATTTTCACTCTGTTCAGCAGCATGGGCAGGCTCATTCTTTCTGAAGCAGCCGCCTCTGAAGAGGTCTGACAGTACTAAAAGTGAAAGACTTTTTAAAATAAGTACATATCCCTGTTTTTATACTTTGACAAACTTGTAGAAGCTGAGAAAGCCAATTTGCAGACCCAGGTTGGAGCAAAGAAAATATGCTTAGTCAATGCGTCCAAAAGAATACTTGATGGGCTAAGATGAAACATAAATGCTTATGACTGCTTTTGAAGGCAAGGCCAATTTTTGTTTAAAATGACACTAAAGTGACATTGGGCACAGAATTTTATCACTCTGCCTGCATTTAATATTCTTACTATACTCTACACATACTAACAGGCCAGGGATTCTGGGGAAGCAGTGACATCCCATCCCTTTGTGACCATGACCACTCCACCATATTCCTTACTTTCTGCCAGTTCCAGATCAGTGTTTATATAATCCTTCCTAAACTGTGTGCCCTAATTGCCTCATTCTAGTGTACCCCTGTATCAGCTGTAGATACTACTGCAGGTAGCTATTCAAAAGAATGGTTTGGGGGTTTTGTTATTATAAAATCATTCTAAAAATTTTAATACTATGAAAAATATGAGAAATAGCTGAAGATACCATAGTAACCATGGGAATATTGAACTTTTCCTTTAGGTAATATTTTTATTGTAGTGCTCTCATTACTATCCATTTAAGATCTTCTAGCATGTGAATGGAGTATACACACACACACACACACACACACACCCTTGCATATATGAGATTACCATGCTTGAATCTATTTTTCCCATGCTCTTTCCACACCAAGCCCCACCTCTCTGTCATTTTTGTAAGGCCATCAAATGCATGCCAGTACAGTATGTCACTTTCAGACCATGGTGGCCTTTCTCCCACTTCCTATGACCCTGCAAGTAGCAAATAGGAGCCAGTGTCAGTCATAGCCCAGAGGAAAGCTGCCTGCTAGAAGGAACAGCTTGACAGGTTTCTTTATGAATGAGAAACAAACTTCTAATGTATTAAGTCACTGAAATATTGCTGTTGGTTACAGAAGCTGGTGTTTCCCTAATACCTGAAAGCTTAATGAGTTCATCAGATATTTTCCTAGTGAATTCATATATCATGATAGAGTGAGGTGTTTCACCATTTTGCAATACTGGTGCTAACCCAAGGCCCTCACGGTGAGCTACATCCCCAGTCCTATTTTAGTTTTCGAGACAAAGTCTTAAGTCACTAAGTTCCACAGGTTGGGCTAGAACTTGTGATCCTCCTGCCTCAACCTGCCAGAATGCTGTAATTATGATGCTGCAATGTGACACTACTGCAAGAACTACAGTGCACATGTGATTCTGTGCCTCATATAAAGTAATTGCTCAGCATAGGTGGTTATTATCTTACACGAAACAACTATTTCTAGTAAGATAGCTATAATTTTTCTTGTATGAAACCAATGACACTCACTAGTTGTTTTAGTTACTTTTCTCTCATTGCTGGAACAAAACACCTGACACTCAAAGTTAAAGAGGGAAGATTTATTTAGTTCACAGTTTGTAGAGGTTTCAGCCCGTAATTGGCTGGCTTCGTGGCAGGGTGGCACATGGCAGAGGGGCAACAGTTCATGGAGGTGAAAGATAGCAAAAGTAACAGGAGTAAAAAGAGGGAAACAAGCCCCTTTCTGCCCCTTTTGTCTTATCTAGACTGCTGGGATTCGGGCGGTGCCATCCAATCAGTAGACTGATCCAGCAGTCACTCACCCTTAATCCCAGCATTGCACTAGGAATCAATCACAAACTCTAGATTCAGCTGCCTCTCACAAAGCCTGCACCCATGACTGAATGAGGCTTTGGGGGGGACATCTAGACACAAACCGTAACACTAGTATTTCTTCACTATTTTATATTTTGTACCTCAGCTATATTTCAATAGGATTTAATTCAGTTGACTACAAAGTATGTTACCAGGAGCAAGTTTTGAAGCAGATACCACTAAAAGGGTAAAATTGCCCAAGACAGAGCTATCAGTGCACTTCATAAAGTTTAAAAAGTACTATTTTCATGCAATAAGAAATGCATCAAAGTTTATAGTTTGATTATAGATATGATAATGCTTCTCAGTGTAGCCTATTTAAAAGAAAGTCATGGGAAAATATTTCCATTATCAAGTCAACTACAAAGTTATCAGTTTGGGTTTTGAAATCAACAGGAATTGATTCTTCCTTCTTATCTAACAGTAAGTGTCAAGTGTAATTCACAGGCTTGGTTTCCAAGTGCAGTATTTTGTATACTAAATCTAGTTTTGCCCCAAAACTTAGTTTAAAGACAATTAGGTGAATAGAATATTAAATATGACAACACAATTGAAGAAGCCTGCTGGCAGAGTCTTTGTTGGAAAAGAACAGAAACCCAATATGTGATCATTATTGTCATTTTTCATTAATTTCTCTTAGTTAAACCTCTTTCTAATAACTACACTTACTTCTGAAAAGAAATGCCATAGATGTACCAGGACTTGGGTAAATGGAATTGTTCCTTATGCTAAAATATATTAGTGATTTCCCCAAGGAAACTATAAATGACAGTTTAATAATATGTCATCCACTTGTATTCATGACAAAAATATCACTTAAAATAGCCCTGTTTTCAAAATCATTTTTAAAAAGTACAATCCCTACCTTCACCAAAATAGAAGCATTGTAATAGATATAGTTTATTACATCTAAATCTGGTATGAACCAGGATTAGTGCTAATCCATTGAAGAAACATTAATAAAAATATTGTAGGAGCTATAAAAAGTTCAAGTACAGAACCTCTCGGGTTTTGAGGGCAGAGTAGTGAATATTCATTCAGTACTTAATAACAAACTGAAAATTTACAGTCTGTAACTAGCCTGGTTCGGTCAAGTTAACATTCATCTTTGCAGGCTCCAGAGTAAATAAATGATTCTGAAAGTAACTGATAGTTTTGAATGTCTACATTAAAAGAAAATCCAATTCTTAGAGTGGGTAGGTCCTTATGTCAATCTTTCACATTTATAGCAGAGAAAACTGAAAACTTAAAACTTGTATATGTGCCCAAGAATACTGGAGCCCTCACAGGCCGGGTGGGTGTCACATCATTCAATCTCAAATTTCCTTGTTCTCAGGTTTATCATGCACATAAGCTTGGCTGCTTTCAAACATCTCATTCAACATTAAAATACCTCCCAGGGTTGTGGGTGGAAAAGTGGCAAGGGAAATATTTCTCTCACAACGTGTGCATTTCTGTGTTGGTTTCAGAGATTCAGAAAATGAAACTGTATGCTTTCTACTCCCTGCCAATACTGTTGTACTAAGTCTTTCCAGTTACTCTTTCTGTCTTCTTGTGGTTTTAGGTTTAGTTTTTGATTGAAAGAATTCAGATGATTTTGGAGCAAGGTAGTTACTGCAGCATTTTCCAACGTGCAACAGCATTTCTCTTCATTTTAATTCTTCATTCCAAAGACTATCCCGTGACAGACAGGAGCATCTTTAAGGTCTGTTAATACAGAAGTTCCTTTCTATGTTACTTGATCTTTGGGCCACTGTCGAGCCTATCTAGAGAACAATAACGTTCTCATATATAGTACTAAATCCACAAGTCCTAGTCTTAGAAAAGTGGTAACCTAGAGACACAGATATGGTTACATAAAATCTTCATAAAAACATGTTTTATGAGTCTGTATGTAAAAAATATCCAAGGATGTCCCTCTCTAGCATTGAAGCCATTGATGGAGTCCATCTCACCTAACAACATAGCTTGGGAAGACTTTTATTTTGAGTTTAGTATTTTGTTCCATGGGCAATTGTTAGTTAAGTGAGGATTTTAAAAACTGAGCAGCATGTATTCTATTCGACTTCAGAGTTGTCAGACTTGTATACAATACCTCCCGCTTACCTGTGATAGGATTTTTTACATACTTATCATCAGCCCAGACAAAATGTGTTGTACAGAACAACAGATCCACTAAGATGTTTTTCAATAAAAGAGTGCCATAAGCCACTGTGTCAGGAAAACACCATGTTCCTTCTGTACATTTCTTTGGAGATTTACCCCGCACATTAATTTAATGGTTATGAGAATTCCTACAGTAAAGAAACTTCTTAACTTTGTTTAATCTAGTATTTCTCAAACTTATTTAACTATGTAATGAATAGGAGCTAGTAGAATTAGAGTCCTCGATATCATGCCTTTAGAAATAATCACGCATTACAGCAAATACCATTCTTATGCTTTCTGCCATTTCTAGGTAATGCTTCTGTGTTAAGTAGGAAGAACTTATTTGTTCTTATTTCTTTCATAGCCTGCAAGATATACCAAGACAAGGCTCTTCTATGTTTTGCATATTGCTATAATCCAAAGGTTGAACAGAGGACCTATTACATGGTTACCTTGAAAAAAAATTCAGAGTGAAAAATAGAAGTATTCACTTATTAAAAATTAAGATACTATTAGAGGAATGAAGAGAAAAACAATAGACAAAATATTCTGTGAGTTTATTGGCCTGATCTCCTTATTGAGTCAGTGTTAATAAAAAAGGGACTTGAACTAAACTAAAATAGACTTAAAGGGAGAAACTTTAAAATGCATGTTAAAATACTGGATACAGAATTCTGTTCAGAGAAACCCACTATTAAGAAAAACTTCGGGTAATTTTTAATATGGTATTTTTGTAAGAAAACATTGCAACAGAAAACATTACAGGTTTAAAGCTCATCATAAAATATATACATTCATAGTTATGAGTAGAAAATAATCTAGATGAAATGTTAAAAGCAGTGGGATATTGTGAACTTGCTTCCTTTTTTCAACCTGCCTCTTTAATGAAAGAATTCTTTCTTCCAAATCCCTGACAGATGTTAACCCAAATTCTACTTGGATACTTCGAGTAACAAAAATCTCTACCTGGCAAAGCTAGGTTTGTACTGTTGGATGGTTACAATTTTAAGAAATATGCATCTCTGTGGTTTTCACTAATTAGTATGCTTAACACTAATTCTATTTTTTAAAAATGTAACTGATATATACCTTGAGAAATTTGCCATGAATTAAGATACAGAGACAAATAAAATGAATAAAAAAGACGAAATGACTTTCATTCGAATATATTCTATGACCACTTGATTGTAAGCATGCTTATCTTGATTCAATCCTTCATTGGTTTTTCATAAATGGCTACTGAAAGAACTATCACAGATATTTTACAACAACTTCCAGATCAAAAACATTAGTATGAAATTATCTTAAAAGATATATTTACCTCCAAGATACATCCACATGTATTTACCATTCACTCTTAAGATAAAAAGAAATCATCAACTTGTGTTCATTTCTCCTTTTTGGGGACTTCTTTCTTACTAAACTCCCTTCTCTGGCATGCCCTAAACACCCCATCAAAAGGCCGTCTGTATGTGGACACTTCTTCACTGAGAAATAACCAACCTTTCAAATACATCAGACAAAGATTAGAGGGTCACAGAGGAGAGGGTTTGGTGAGAAAATTCTCCCAAGGAATCAGTGTTGGTCTATGAAATTTCTCCTTCCAAAGGAAACTAAAAATGATGCTCATTGTTTACATAGTTAGTTCCATAGAAACACTAGGCTATGTATTACACTGATACATTAAAGAACATCCAAATATCATGGCAAGGAGTACATGTTGATTCTGTGTATTCCCCTGTCTGTAGTCTTAGCTCAAAGTGTGTTTAAGACACTATATGTCTCACCTGGGTTATTACAACTTATTCATTCAGCCTTCTTACCTCTCAATCCTTTTCCATCCTTTACCAAAGACAGCTTTCCAAAATGCACTTCTGCTCATTCTATTTTCCTTTTTCAAAGGTTTTCAAAATTCTTAGTGTGGTTTAGCACTTGCCCACAGTTTATGTTTCTGAATACTGAACTTCTTTTAATTTCCTTGATCTGTTAAGTTCCCCAACAGCTAGACATTCACTCAAGCTGTTTCCTTCATCTGCATCACTCTTCTCGTCTCCTCTTCATTCAAGCAACTTAGGTACGAATAATATGCACTGCTATAGGAAGCCCTGCGTCATGACTGATTCCTCACTTTCACCACCACTGCATCCAAATCTGGATGGCTTCTAATTTGCTATGAGAGCACTGAGCATTGTGCATTTCTAACAGAACTGTGTTTATCTTATTGTATTGTAACTTCTTATTTGTTATCTTCAACAGACTTCAAATTGTATTAAGGTAGGGGTTATATTTGCCATATTTAGTCTATATTCCCACTGCTTAGTAATGGCACATAGGAGGTAATTAATAACATTGGTTGGGAAGGCATTGATATAAAAGAAAGAGGCCACTGCCCTTGCTTTGGGTTGCTTGGTTATCACTCCTTTTAAGGCATACATGGGATTTCTTCTTTAGATTTTAGCTCACATAACACCTCTGTGAGATTTGCTGCAACCTCTACTGGTTAAACAGATCTTTCTGTTATATAACACAACCATTTTTAAATTCACTTTATAATACCCATCCAAATATGCCTGATACATCTTTCCACTGCCTGATACATCTTTTCACTGCTACACTTTTATATCCATAAGGGTGGAGAACTTGTCACTATCTTCATTCCTGCAGTCACCGTTGTATCTTAGCATCATCAACAACTGGATTACAGCAGTACTTTAAAAATATTTTTGAATAAATGGGGGTGTTGGGTGTTGGATGGATAAAGCAATTCTGAATATATCAACAAAAAGGTGACATAGTCAAAAACACAAAGAATAGAAAAGATGGTTTGAAGATACCATGAAGGAAAAGAAATAAAATACATAGTGTCTTAGTTACTTTTCTCATTGCTGAGACAAAATACCCAACACCTAAAGTTAAAGAGGGAAAGGTTTATTTAGCTCACAGTTAGTGGAGGTTTCAGTCCATAATTGGCTGGCTCCAAGGCAGGGTGGCACATGGCAGAGGGGCAACAGTTCATGGTGGCAGAAGATAGCAAAAGCAACAAAAGAGAGCAAGACAAGCCTCTTTCTGTCCCTTATATTGTATCTAGTCTACCAGGATTAGGGCAGTGCCAATCCAATCAGTGGACTGATCCAGCAATCACCCACCCTTAATCCCAGCACCCTTAATCCCAGCATTGCACTACAAGTCAATCACATGCTCTAGATTCAGCCACCTCTGAAAAAAGCCCACCCCTCATAACTGCAGTAGCCTTTTGGGGGACTTCTAGACACAGACCATAACACGTGGAGATTCATTTGGTCATATTTTAAGAGATACACTGCACGTGGGAAAAAGGAACAATTTACTGATGATTCCAGATTTACAACCATGGCTAATAGCAATTGTATAAGAAGTAAAATTGGACCCAATGGAAGACATGTTTTCTGAAAAAAACAAACAAATAAAAAAACAGCTGTTAAAATGGAGAATCCGCTATAAAAGAAAGGGAATGCTTGGCAGACAAGGGCAGCACACAGATGCAGGATAATAACTCATGTTAGACCAGCTGCAAATTTCAATGATATAAGTAGGGTACAAATATCAGATAAAGACAAATTAAATAGATATTTCATTATGCGTGTAGTTAGGATAATGAATAAGAACAACTCCTACTACAGTACTGTCCAGTACTGCGGTCCTAATATGTGCAAAACACTACTTTATGCTTGATATATATTGGATAGAATAACATCAAAGTATAAATAATGTTAACCACATTTTTCCAAAGTAAGAAAACAGAGTTTCATGGCCTTTTCAAGAAAATAGGTACAGACAGAACAGAATCCAAACATGGGAATGACTGTTTCTAAGGCCACTATAAATGTAAATATACGCTAAAATTGAGAGTAAAATGGAAAATACAGATTGAATATCCCTTCTCCGAAATGCTTGGGACCAGAAGTGTGTTGAATTTCAGATGCTTCTGGATTTTAAAATATTTGCATATACATCTGAAACATCACAGGGACAGGAAAGAAATCCAAACACAAAATCCATTTATGTTTCATACAAACATGACACACTGCCTGCAGATAATTATATACAGAATTTTTAGTGCACCTCTGTTTTGCCGATGACTGATCACATGAGGTTAGGTGTGGTATTTCTTCACTTGCAGTATCATTACCAAGATCAAAAAGTTTCAGACTTGGTAGCACTTCAGATTTCAGGTTTTTGGATTAGGCATGGTCAGCCTGTACTGGAGTTTTGCAGAGAGAGCTAGTGGCCATTTATTGATTCTACTTACCCACCTCCCATTGCTGGTAATAGCACACTAATGTCTCCCTTTAAAGTCACTCCTGTCCCACAGTGTGCTCATGTGATTCTGGTGGTATTAACCTTTCACTTCTGAGGTTCACAAGAGACAGATCTGTCTAGGTGATTTCCTCCTCCTCATTCAGATATGAACATGTGACTCAAGTTAAGTAAAAAGACTCATTTCTACTATTTCTGATATAGGGATATGGAGAAAGAGTCTATTTTACTTTGTGCCCTTAAACTTATATTTTAAGGAGGAGACCAGAGTATGGAGATACCATTTGGAAAGCACCTGCTTGAGAATAAAGGCAACACAAAGGAGAACAGCTAAGAGACGAGAAAGGTCTGATTCCTGATGGTACTGTTTAGGCACCTAGACCCAGCCATGCTTGAAATCAAAATAATTCCTAGTCATTTCAATTAGTGAGACAATACATTACCCTTTTGTTTTCTTTTTCTGACATTGGCCATGGAAGTACACTGTGACTAGTATGTGGGGCACTTACTTGTGATTGGAGTAGTCATACTCAGATGAATACACAATGAACTCTCAAGAATAGACAGGGCTAGTGGAGAACAAGAGAAAGGAAAAGATACCAGACATCTTGCTTGGAAGCAGGCATCATAAAATCAAAAGCCATCATTCCTGTCTTCACAGTTCTCAGAGTTTGGTCAGTACCATCCATCTACCACAGCTGAATGGTCTCCAGAGCTAAACATTATTGTCCATTGACTAAATTCCTGGAAACCACACACCTGAAGGCACTTTGTCAACAATGACGGATGACATTTTAATCACCTACATGCATCACTGGAATAAGTTGTGATCCCATCTATGACGTGCTTCAGCCCAGCTCACACAGCACAACTCAACACCTTTACCAGAAGGATGGCACCTTGACTTGGTGTGCATCAGTTTGTGGCAGGTGAAGTCAGCTGTGTAATGCATACGTTTGTACATCAGCTTGGTGGCTCTTGTTATGCAACCCTAAAAAATAAACAAAACCCAGATACGCTTTTCCCTCCCATTCAGTGCTATCTTTCTAAGTCTCCTTCTCTGTGGCTGGAGATAATCAATATTCACTTCAGAGAGCTGTCAGCTCAACACTGCCACTCTACCGTCTTCCAAATTGCCTGAAAGGTCACTGTGATGAACTACTTCATAGAAATAATTTTGAACACCAATGAACACATCTCATACAGTCATGTACCACTAGCTTTTCTGTATTTTTTGAGTTCTCAGAAGAGAAGGAATCTTTACCAAATCTCTCAAGAAGAAAGCAAAAATTAGGTCTTCAATTCAGTGACAAGACTTAGTAGTTTTCAAGGAAAACGCAAGTAGACTATAAGCCCCTTGCTCCATAGCCATTCCTCATACTATCCCAAAGCCAAGGAACTGACATTCTTTCAAAGTCTGCCTGCCTCAGTGGCCCCACAGATTCTGAAAATTCTTCCTGTAAGATTTCTGATAAAACCTACTCTTTCTTTGCCCCTTAAGCTTTCTCTGGGTAACAAGCCAATGTGGAAAATTAATTCAAGGTGTGGTGTTTTACGCTCCCTATAAATACATGTGCATGTATGTTTGTACATATATACGTAGTTTTCCTAGGTAAATAATCATAGAAATCTCCAGTATTTTTCCCAAAGTAGTAAAACAATACAACTTGGACTGGAGCAGTTAACAAGAAAGATCTGGGGGACAGTCGCTTGTTCCCCATTAATTACATTATTATTAATTATGTTTAGTGAAAAAATGGCATGCATGTTAAATTGCAAATATGCATTACTACTTGGGTTGAAAACTATCATACTGAAATTATTGAAAGGGAAAAATAAAAATAAATTTTTGGCATACAGAGCCAAATAGAAAGGTTTTGGAAATGGTCTTAAATGTGAGGGAAGTACTTTCTATCTCTTGATTATAAGAAGCTCTGTAGTAAATGGAGCAGAACATTAAGCATGTTCTTTTTTTTTTTTTTTGTGGGTACCAGGGGGTCGACCTCAGTACCTCGCACGCCAGCAGGCGCCCGTGCCTCTGAGCGATATCACCGGTCCCTTTTTCGTATGTGGGATCCGGGAGTCGAACTCGGGCCCTCGCGCTTGCCGGGCAGGCACTTAAGCCGCTGAGCCATCTCACCGGCCCAGCATGTTCTTGCATTTAGGATTCAGGCCCAATTTCTGCTCTATGAATCTTAGCCAATAATTTGTTGTTTCTGTCAGTTTCCTCGTGAGTAAAATAGTAATATCAATGTCTGATTCACAAAGTAGCTATGAAGATTAAGCAAAATAACATGTTAAAAAAAAGGCCTTGTTTTAGTGGCTGGTATGCAGTAACAATTGCAGCTGCAATTACGGAAATTATAAGTAGTTAAAGAGAATGCCCCCATTGCTTTCTTCCTACGTTTTTGTATTTTATTACCCAAGATTTGAAAGAAGAGTTCGTCTATCCTGAAGACTGTGGAAGTACTGATTGCACCTCGATGATCCAGTGATGCAGGTTAAACATTCCTTCAGAACTGGAAGGGGACAGAGTATGCCCACCTTACTAAACTTCATATGAACATTTTCTTTTATGCCTGAGAATAATTAACTAGCTGATTAAGATGAAAAATTCATCATTTTCTCTCTTCTATGACTTTTTCCTATCAGTAGAACTACTGCTTCAAGGAACAAAATTATTTGGATGAAAATAATGGGAGGTGGGAAGCTGGAGAGTAGATCAGAAACCATGGCTTGATACAAGTGATTTGGACTCTTGCTTTTTCACTGTCTTTGTTCACTTTCTTCTTAGGACCTTTAAATTTAAAAAACTCTAATAACTTCAAAAGACCCTATAAACTACATACTGACATGAACATTTAGGTTCTGTCCTAAGAGTAGATTTTAGGCAGAGTGAACTTTGTCTTCAGTCTCTCTTAAGAAATAGCGTACTAATTTTCTCACTGTGGTTTTTATTCTTCTTTACATATGGCTCATTATCTCACTTAGACAAACTTGCTAAGAAATGACTTATAAATATGGTCTTATGGATGGAAAGCTATTTATAAAACTTTTAGGGTGGGGGAAAATTTACTACCTCTAACTATTTTATCATTAGTGACTCTAGATTTCAGAATGCTGTAAGGAAATCTCTCAGTAGTAAAAATGGCTAATTTTTGCACATTACAGTTATCTTTTTATTTTACCCAAGTGCTACAATTAATTTCTTTTCTAAATTCTTGTCTAGTTTATTTAGGATTCATAGCACCAAAAATCCTCCTTTCCAGCCTAAAGCAAAACAAGTTTATCTGTTTCTTTGTTACTAATTTTGTGTAGTTCTATTTCAAAACAAAATATTTACAAAAGCTATAGATTGCTATCATGGCTATACAGTAAGCAATAAGTATTATCCCAGCTGGGGGGAAAGCACTTACCGAATTCCCGAATCAGAACTATGCTCATGGTGTGCTGCAAAGATAATTATTTTCTTTCATTATGTTAAGTGCATATATTTCAATTTTGTGTCAAGAGATAAACATATTAGAGAACAGAGATGCCCTCTAAAGAGAAGCAGGACATACTAAATTCAACCTGATTATCATTTGATGGTTGGGACCACGGACTGTAATGAAATAGCCACTATTATTGAAATAAACAGATGATTAGTGTTGAGGATAGATGGCTGTGAGCAACAAAGCTGTGAGTAATAGACTTTCTAATCACAGTTTCTTTCCTGCAGAGATGAGCAGCCCAGCTTTGACTTAAACTATTCATCATGTAGTGATATGAGTATAGGAAAACATAGCATGAGCTTCAAAATTACGTGTAAAGTGTTTCTTTTTTCAGTAACTCGTGGAAAAGGCAGACAATATAAATGAGGCAGATAATAATAGTATTTATTAAGCATGTATTTGGCACTTGGCAAACTTCATTAACAGACTGAGGAATTGTCCATTATTATCACCTTCCTTTCTGTATATGTAAAAAAAAAAAAAATCAAGGCCCAGAGTAAATAAGTTTGTCATGATTCTTCAGCTAGGAAGTAAGAGGCTATGAACTCAAACCCAGATGATGTGACTAAAGAGCAGAAGTCTTCATGGGCACAGTATCTTAGTGAAATTACTGGCCCCACTGAGAAAATTTATCAGCTCATATGTTGGGTCAACAGTTGAGCTGCATATAGACACCAAGTTAAACTGCACTGAAGGATTATATAGTCAAATACCTCTTCTTTGAAAAGAAAAGCTACTCCAAAATGTTTAGCATTAGCCATAGTAAAAGTCACTATTTACATGAAGCCTACTATGTTAGGCCTATTATAGTCTCCACTTGATGACTGTAAGAATACAAACTCCTTCTTGTTACGAGATTGTATTGTTCTTACAGGCCTAAGTCCTAAGTTCAACATTTCCCTAAAGTGTATAATAAGTCAAATATTATGGTTTGCAGGGGATTAATAAAATGGTTTTAGAGGCAAGTCAGAAAATCCAATTTGCTGAACAATTCAAAGCTTTCTGAGTTTTTAGGGATAAAACATTCTCTCAGGTGCAAATATGTTTAGTTATATAACCATATAAGTCATTTACCTATACTCACTGTGCCTAGGAGTCTTCTATCAATTTCACAATAAATTATTTTATCTTGTATTCCACATGCCATGCCTAAAAGCAATTATTAAAATATACACTATGTGTCCAGCATTTGGGGAAAATAATAAACATAAATCTCCAAAATTAAAAAAAGAAATCCAAATAAGTTATCTATAGGAACAGTGTAGTATAGAGGCAGACAAAGATAGTTCACAAGAGTTTATAAGCAACGTGAGCCTTGGTAAGTCACTTCGGGACCTCCTAAACCATTAATACGAATTTTAAAAGAGAGATAATCAACTCTACCTGGCAAATCTATTAACCACTAAGCATGTAGAATACTACCCAGCACAATATTAAGTGCTCATTAGGCATTCAGAATTATGACTGTCTGCTGAACCCCTGAACTTTTGCAATTAAAACTTGTATCAATTTTACAGAAGGAGATACGTGGATCAAAAATTAACAAGTTGTGTAACCTAATGACAACCCCAAAGCCACACATGGTGGATGTTATACAATGAGTTTGCAATAAATTTTGATAGAGTTAATAAAAACAACAGGAACACACACACATCTATAATAAAGATGGAAACTGAATGAAGCTAAAAGGCTAAAGTACTTTTCTCTGGAATTTAAATCAATGACTGATGACTTGTAATTAGTGTCCTTTAAGAAAATGTTTTTATTTATCATTCATTTTCTTCATGCAAAACTATTAAGTTTCCATAATACTGCCTTTCATTTTTCTATCTTTTTTTAATTGATATAAATGATATGCTTTCACATCATACATAACACTTTGTTCTAAGTAGATCCCTCCCCTTCTGATCCTGGAAAAGAAATTCTGGAAAAGAAAAAAATCTTCTAATTTATTAATTCTAAACTTTACCATATATTCACTAATCATTTTAGTTTTTTAATCCTTTCTCTATTGATATTAAATGTCAACTTTTCATGAGCTAAATCATTATGTACTTTACTCATAAATTAATTCTTGAGTAAAATACTCCCAGCTTACCCCTTTAAAAGTCATGTCGACATTTTCTTGAAAATCACATTGTATTTTCAGATCAATTTGGAAGAACTGAGCTCTTTAAAACATTCATTTCAAGAAAAAACAAAAATGTGTGTTTGTAATGTTATTCAATTTCAATTTTGTTCTTCTTTCCACAAATAACTATGCATTTTCAAAGAATATTTCCACTACATTTCAATGGATTTCTTCTGGTATAGAGGGAAGTTACCAATTTTTGTACACTTATATGGTATCTGACCACCTTAGTAGCAGATCTTTTAGTATTTATTAAGAAGGTAATATTTTTTACCTTTAATATATTAACATAGTGAATTACAGTAAAATATTTGCTAATATTGAAGAACTCTAAGTTTATAAAACCTTACTTGATATGGTATATACTTCTGTAAAATCTCTATTAAATATACATTTATAATCCTAAGAAGGAATGATCTCTAATAAGATGTCAAACTCAAATGCTGGTAGGGCCTAAGCATTTTGGGTACTATAACAGTGGCAGAATTGAAGCATAACAGAAACATTAAAGATTATTCTATGCTATTCTGAGACTATGAAACTATCTATATTTGATGGCACAAAAATAAATATTTGGGAATGCTGCTGGATTATGTTATAGATGTGGAAAAATGGTGAAAGTTGACTTAATTTCTTCTCTACCATCCTAGTTTTATATGTATAAGTCAAAAGGCAGTGGGTATATATTTACTCATCTCTCTCTCTTCCTCTGTGTGTGTGTGTGTGTGTGTGTGTTGTGTACAAGATGAAGGAAAGTATTTCCAGCATCTCCTGAGGAGTAGAGAGTAAATTTACTTTTCTATGTGGAGAAGCATGAAATGTGAATAGTTTTCTATGTCAACCCAAAGTTTTCTCTATGTAATCTACTTGATATTCTTTCCAGACAACATATAATGTTCAGGATTACTGTAACAGTTTATATTTTAAGCTTGAAATGCCACTTAATGTCTTCCTTTTTTAAAAAAAGTTCTATTTTAAAGGAAGTGCAAACCAGTAAGGAAACATACTATTGACGTATACTATAATCCCTCCTGAAAGAGAATATACTCCATTACTTAGAAATTCTATATGCATAGTAATAAAAATAGTTTATATAAAATCATTTTTATTGGTTCTAGCTTTCTAAATCTATTTTCTCAGGAGTCTTAAACTTGACATTTTCCTTCTTTTTATAAAATATTCCTGTTTAGAGTGGCTATTTTTTATGTTAGTTTTAGTTTAAACAAATTACATGATACTAAGGCACATATTTGTTATGGTTCAGATAAATCTGTCCCTACAGGTCTCATGAGTCCAGAGGTGGAGCTTTTTGAAGGTGACCAAATCAAAGTGGTGCTATATTCATCAGTATACTGATTCACTGATGAGTTCATAGCTAAATGTTCTGTTAAGATGTCAGACCTGGTTTTAACAGGTGTATCAGTGGGGATGTGCTTTGGAGGGTATATCTCACTTTTTGGTTCTCCATGCTCTCTCTGCTTCCTGGTTACCATGATGTAAGCAGCTTTCATCTACCATGCCCTTTCACCATGATGTATATGACTTGGACCCAGCTGACCATGGACTGCATCCCCTAAACTGTGAGCCAAATTGAACTCCTTTTAAACTGTGAGTGGTAGGCATTGTGTTCAGCAATGGGAAACTTACTACAAATATTAACATGTACTATTTCTTTCAAAACCATATTCTTTATTTTTCCAATATTTTATAATTTAATTTATGAGTCCTATTCTATTTCAGTGTGAATGTTAAATTACTTGATCATTGTTATTATAGGTAAACTTTTTCTTGAATAAACCCAACCTCATATACTCATGAGAACTATCTATTACTCACACTAGTCACAGTTATTCCAAGCCTGTTTGTTTAAAAATAAATAATATAGGAAAATACTAATTATTATTCCTTAACAAAAAACTTTTTTTTTTTTTTTTTTTTGTGGGTCCCGGGGGTCAACCTCAGGGCCTCGCACGCCAGCAGGCGCCCGTGCCGCTGAGCGATATCACCGGCCCTTTTTTCGTATGTGGGATCCGGGAGTCGAACTCGGGCCCTCGCGCTTGCCAGGCAGGCGCTTGCGCCGCTGAGCCATCTCACCGGCCCAACAAAAAACTTTTGAAGAAAGGACAAAAAGGATTGTGAAAGTAAAATAATTTGAAAATGAATAGGTTTTTTTTTTTTTTTTTTTTGTGGGTACCGGGGTGTCGACCTCAGGACCTCGTGTGCCAGCAGGCACCCGTGCCACTGAGCGATATCACCGGCCCCTTTTTTGTATGTGGGTTCCGGGAGTCGAACTCGGGCCCTCGCGCTTGCCGGGCAGGCGCTTAAGCCGCTGAGCCATCTCACCGGCCCCATGAAAATGAATAGTTTAATGCTATTTAAAAGGATTTTTGTTTCACTTATTTAAAATTAATTTTGAAAATTCTCTTTAGTAAAATTTAAAGATAGTTGCCCTGAATCATTCTGAATTTCCTTGTTAGCAAGGAAACCTTGTGAAATTAAATGTCAACATCTTAAAATAATGGATTCTACACTCCAGACACTGAATGGTATTCAAATTTAATGATTAAAATTGTGGTTATAAATGGACAATTTCTCTGAGAGTACTTGTGAACCTTAAACCATACTATTAACTAAATGAAAGTCAAAGTCAACCCCAAAAGGAAATATAGTAGACTAAAAGAAGCTGTGTGAGCCTTCCTCATGAGTTAGCAGCTTACAGAAAAGAGATTTCACAGTTCTATGAACAGAAAAAATGTAGAATAAATTGAAGCAGGTAGCTGGGCATGCTTCCTCTGATTCACTGCCTATCACAAACTCTCACATTGCACTTGCTGTAATCAAGGAGGATTTCACAATTCTATCCCTCCCTGAACACAGGAAGAGCCAGGAACACTGATACGACCCATACACAAAAGGAGAGGCTGGTTGGCCACTGCCAACAGGCCACCAAAATGCCTTCAGGGAGGCAAAGTGGATACAGCATTAAAGTTCCAAGGAACTTGGGAGTGAGATTGACTCTATTTGATAAAATGTTTCCTTAGCAAATACTTTGATCATATCTCTTATTTTTTTATTAACCTATTACATAATAATTACTACATTCCCCATCAGACCCATGCCCCTCAGCTTACTCTCAGCCATTGTTGCATTAAACAATGTATAACTCAGGAATACCTAACATTTAAGGAGAGATACCTCTCATGTGAGAAGTTTAGTATCTTGTATATGAAATGCTTAGGTACTAACTTCAAGGAAATGGCATCCTCCAAGATGAGTTTTACTGACTCAGTAAGCCCGTGGATTATGCTTTAGATCAAAACCAACTTGCTTAGCCCTTAGAGGTAATTTCAAAATGACTGTATCTTTTCTTTAAATGCACAAGAGAGCAGTGCCTCTTAGAAATGTTCACTCGACATCTATCAAACCTTTCCCAAATCTCTGTCTTTAAGGCTTGCTACAGTAATGAAGGACACAGTCCCAGATGTGGTGATGGTCATTAGCATCACACAGGAAGAAAAGTGTTGCCAAGACCCAAGGCATTAGGCTTGCTGAAGTGTTCTATCTCATGGGCACAGTGGAATCTGAACTCAGCAGGGTATAATCATGACCTCTCACAGGGATTCAGATCTAAATGCCATCCTTTTTAAAAAAAAAAAACAATAACTAGAAGCTAGGGCTGAACAGTAAGTCAGTCTGTGATGCTGATGTAGATCTGTGAAGCCTGAAACATGAGATGACATAATCAAGACCATAAAACCAACACAGTGTTCTCTTTATAAAATTCCTGTGTCTTTGCACAGCTCAAAGCTCTCCAGACACTTTACAGGTAGCTCTGCTTTACGACACCCTTTCAAGTTACTTGGTTGGACACAGAGTTCGTGGAAGGCCACTAGCATCTGATTTCATCTCCTGTCCTCAAATCTCACTTGACTCAAAACACCTCCTGATGCTGACCCTGTTCAAGGGCAGCCATCTTCTGCCGACCTGATTTTGGATAAAACACTGCTTTTCTTGGCTTTCTTTTACTTACTTACTTCTTTTTTGAGACAAGGCCTCACTGTGTAGTTCAGGCTGACCTGGACTCACAGTGTAGCCCTGGCTGGCCTCGAACTTGTGGCGATCCTCCTGCCTCAGCCTCCCAAGTGCTAGGATTACAGCCATGCGTCATCATGCCCAACCTCTTCTTTGGTTTCTTGGTCAAATTCAGTATCATTGAAAATTTACTTGACTGCTTTCAGAATGAGATGTTAGGATACTTCTTAGAAAATCATTTGGAAATAATTCACTTTAGGAACTAAAGTGATTTAAGCATAGCTTCACCTATCTTTTTCACTGAACCACAATGTAGTGTGGTAATGAAAATAGTATTTTATTGGATAGAATTTCTAAATCTTTGCACAAGTCTTTTAGTATGTTTTTCATGTGTCAGACCTAAATGACACAAATACACAATAAGACAGGTGGTTATATGAATCCCTTTAAGTATATCAAAACTGACTCTTGTAAGTATTTAAACAGCAAAGAGTATGTGTCAGGTAACTGTATTAACTCTGTTGGGTAACTCTGAAGAATCATGGCTTTGTCTTTAATCCAGAATTAAAAATCAATTCACCTTGTTTAGTTTTATTTCTTCTAGCTTCTCTTAAAACAGCACCAATGCTATTGCCTTTTAAAATTAATTATGGACCACAAATATCATATCTCTGTATCATCACTGGCCCTGACACCCTACAGCTGCAATGACTTCATATTTTTAACTTAAAAAAAAATCCACAAAGTTCCATTCACCCAATCAAGCACAGTAATTGCACAGAATTCTTCATGAAGGCGCTCTTTTTCAAAGACTATGTCTTCAACCTATTCTCCAAAACTAGCTTACCAATCCTATATTTCAAAAATAAACCAAAATAGGAAACAAGAATCAGTTTTCTCTCTTATTTTAGAGAGAAGGCAAGAACTACTCCCTAAGGCCAAAATAGATGACAAATATGGAGAGAACGAACTGGGAATCAAAAGGAACTCAAGCAAATCCTTCTCCTTATTGGGCTTCATCTAAAAATAAGGGAAAGAAATGAGTCTACCCTTCAGTGGGCTCTCATCAGCTCTGAAAGTTATGAGCTTCCTACTAAACATTGAAGACTTCAAGATATTTACAGATACATGAAATTAGTAAAATATATAGACTTGCTAAATAATTATCAGTCTTTCTCCAGATAGGACCAAGACCATGCCTATTAATGATTGACTATGAAGTATTTTGAAAACAATCAACCAAATATAAAATTTAACGAAAGTAATTATTCTAATAGTATGAGAATCATCCATGGCAGTACTTTGAAGTTATTTATCACAATGTTCACTGGATAGACTGGAAGAAAGTAAACCATGGAAAGGCAAAGCATGTTGTATTCATTCTGTGACCTCTGGGAGACAAAGGACAAACCTTAGCGAGCATCAGTGCTCGCTAATTGCCTTGCTTGTCTCTATTAATATTTTTGTTCAGAGAAAGTTCTATATCCTGCAGCCCTTCACATTCTATGATGAGGCAAATTGATTTCGTGGTTCAAATACTAAGCCTACTGGCGAGGAGAATGATTAAAACAGAAGTTGCTCAAAAGCAATAAAACAAAGCAAGTGATTCAAATTCTCCCAGATATAAGGTCTGTGGGTCGAATGGGTGAAAAACTGCAACTCTCTGAGTTCATTTCCCATGAAGTCCATCACTCTGAAGGTAATGTGACTGAGTCAGCTACATGGGAGAGCGCTGGCAAAGTCTGAAACTGAATGTTCAGGTTACTACTTACTGTGTGCCCTTCGTTGAGTAAAGTAAATACTCTGTCTTTCTAGGACTCAGTTTGTTTTTTAGGTGTTTCGTTGGCTGGCTGTTTCTCTGCTTTCTTTGTGTTTCCTTGTGCATAATAATAAAGGGGCTGGGCAGGGTCATCTTAAAGTTGATATGGAGCAATAGAAAGAATCTCAGCTTAAGGATCTCGTAAATGGAGCTCCATTTGTGCTATGGATATTGTGACGGTTGTGGGGATGAACTGGTAAAAAGTGTAGGAAGTGCACATATTTTTCGGACATTGTTTAATAGATTTTATCTCTGTTTGCTTTTGCTGTTATTATTGCTCTTTTTGTTTTGTTTTCCCTTCCCTCGTTGACTTTATAACCCCTTTTCCTGTAATGTCTGAGCTACTAGCATGGGTCTCCCTCGGGCCTCAATGATTATAGACTCCGGCACATACTAATTTCACTGTGAAATAAAAATCCAATTAATTAAAGGAAGATTGTTGATATTGGATTTTTCCATTTCAAGGTTTTATGCCTTGAAAAGATGTGAACAGTCATATCAAGCAAGGCTCCCACAAATCTTATAAGCTCAAATTACTACTTCTAAACAAATTTTTATTCATATTTGTTAAAGGGTATGTATCATCTAGTTAAAAGAATACTTTGAATCATAAATGTTCAGAGCTTAGTAAAATTCCTAAAAAAGGGTCGGTGAGATGGCTCAGCGGCATAAGCGCCTGCCTGGCAAGCGCGAGGGCCCGAGTTCGACTCCTGGAACCCACATACGAAAAACAGACCGGTGATATCGCTCAGCGGCATGGGTGCCTGCTGGCACGCGAGGTCCTGAGGTCGACCCCTGATACCCACAATAAACAAAAACAAAACAAAACAAAACAAATTCCTGAAAAGGACTGGAATAAATAAATAAATAATGTATTATAAATTCATTGAACTAATTATAAAATTATCTTGAAGTCAAGAAGAAAATACAAAGAACCACACACATTTTTGAGATTTGCTTTCAAGAAGAAACCTATATTTTTCTTTAAAAAGTCTATCTTGTGCCAAGTCTTTGTTGCAAAAAAAAAAAAAAAGTGCTGTGAGTAGTATTCAAAGGATGAGAAAATAATTTGCCTCTAGCAAGGTGGAATTAATTACCTTTCAACCACAGTTCTTTAAACAGACAGTTGTGATTTTTCCATTACCCACTGAAAATTGCAGTAACCTTTTTAATTCTTTATTTTTGAAACTGTTAATTATGTTACTTTCCCTTTTGACAGTTTAAAAGATGCTGACCTAGGTATCCTTTTATTTTTCAAAGTTAACAGCTCAGTTTTAGAGATCTACCAGCTTAAGTCTTTGGTCTTAAATTACTGCTACGCTTTTTAATATTTCACAAATTATTCTAACATAATTTTCAACAGTAATCACTGAATCTTATTTGACATTAAACTTGATTTTCTTTTAGGTGTACTGTGTATAACTGTATTCTAGGCACTTATCCATTTAATTCTCTACATAAAAAAGAAAACTAAAATGATATGTTAATTTAAAATTAGAAAATGATAAAATAAATATTTATTATTTATATACCAATATAAAATGAATATAAATCATGAAATAAATATAAATTAATTTATATATCTTAAATAATTATACGTTATAAATTTATTTTGCATTTTTTAATACTTGTTTAAATATGTTTATACATTTAACACAAAGTACAGTACTTTGTGTAACAGTTTAAATATTATACAATGCATAAAAATGATTATATATTTTCTTTACTTCATGGAAACCTACTGTTACTTCTTTATATTGATAGAGTAAATATCATCCAAATATGAATTGAAGACAAGGGAAAAATAAAGTTGTTTTGGTATAATAAACCTCATTATAGATATACATATACTCCAATGTAAATGGTAATAAGTTCAGGTATGAACACTGTTTTATAATTTAATATGGTCATCATAAAAGAGGCTATTTGTTTATTAGAATACATATGGTCCATGCACATGTGTGCACATGTCTTGACCAAATCTACAAATCAGAAGTTATCCTTGATACACGACGTGAGATGAAAACATATTTCTAACATAGCCTGGCTACTAGACTAATGATAAAGAATGACAAAAGTGGATAAATACATGAGTCAACTACGTTCAAGTATTGGGCATCAGATTGCACAGGACTGTGATTCTCGGAGGAAAGGAAACACAAGAAGTGTGTCGCACAAGCATCATGCCCTTCTACCTGTGAGTTCAGTCACAAGAAAACAAACCTTAAATAGGGAACAAAAGCCTGGATGAGCAGGAGAAATAGAGATCAAGATTTGAGGCCGATGAGGTAGCTAGAGTCTGTGGAACAGAGCACTGGACAGGGTTGTAGAGGAAGAAATTACACAGAAAATAAACTCCAGGACCCTCCATGGGGTTTTGTGTTGATTCTTGGCTAAATACTAAGGAACACATCCAAGAGGCCAGAGGATAATATCAAAGGAACTCCTGTACTAGAAGCAGAAAAATGTGTGACCGGAAAATAGGAAAGAAAATAATGAAAGAAAACCAAGAGAATTTTGCTTTGTCTCCAGAAACTTTTTTTACTATTAAATAAGGACTTTAAAACAGCTTTTATAAATATTTTAATGGATCCAAAAAAACAGATATATATAATAAGGAAAGAGATGGTAAATCTCTGCTGAGATAGAGAAACTGTTTTTTTCACCGGCCCCTTTTTCGTATGTGGGTTCCAGGAGTCGAACTCGGATCGTCGCACTTGCAAGGCAGGCGCTTACGCCGCTGAGCCATCTCACCGGCCCAAGAAACTGTTTTTAAAAACTCAAAAATCCGGGCCGGTGAGATGGCTCAACGGGCGTAAGTGCCTGCCTGGCAAGCGCGAGGGCCCGAGTTCAACTCCTGGAACCCACATACGAAAAAAGGGCCAGAGACATCGCTCAGTGGCATGGGCGCCTGCTGGCGCCTGAGTCCTGAGGTCGACCCCCCGGTACCCACAAAAAAAAAAAAAAAAAAAAAAAAAAACCTCAAAAATCCTAAAATTGAGAAAGAGAAGTAAAAAGGTAATTAAAAAAAACTTCAGTAAATACAAAAGGAAAGAATGAAAAAAGGAACAAAAACCAAATGCAATATATGAGACAGAAATGGCAATATATCTAGTTGAAATACCCTAAATATATCAATAATTCTATTACATGTAAGATGCAAATGGATAAGACATTCCACTTATGAGACAGAGATGGTCAAAATGAATATGTTATGAACATCTGATTGCAGGATGTGTCCGTGAGAAACATTTTGAAATTCAATAACCAGAGAGGCAAAGAGAATGAAAGAAAAAAATAAGACCACTTTAATCCTAGTCATACAAGAATTAGACTGTTCTTATTAAAAACTGGCAAAATACATTGCGAGGGAATGAATATGAATAAATCTAAAGATGAAATGTCCCAAGAATAAAAGCATCAATATATTAAAGACATAAATGTACATTCATCAAAATACAGAGTTTTTTTGAAATATATCAAGCAAACCTGAAAGATCAAAATAAAATACAAACCCCCGCAACTTTAGTTATAAATTGTAATGACACTGTCAGTAGTTGACAGATAAAGAAGACCAAAATATCAAAGACAATGAAGATGTTGAACCAAGATGAAGGCTTCATATTACTGAATAGCAAGTCTTAATCTAAAATGTTTATTGAAAAAATATTGTGTACAGGTTGCTCCTTGTTTTTGTAAACCAAATTTTAAAGAAACATAAATTCACTCTTTCACTTATATACTATCTGTAATTGTTTAATGCTATAAAGGCAGAGTTGAGTAACTATGAGGAAGAGCTTATGGCCTGCAAACCTAAAATGCTTATTATTTATTACTCTGGTGAGAGTTCATCACCCATTATTCTAAAACTACAATAATCAAGATGGTAGTATTGGCATAAAAGACAGAGTAATGGTATAAAAACTCCAGAAATAGACCTGCACTTAAAGGTATTTTCAATTTAACAAAAGCACCAAGACAATAAAATGAGAAAAGGTCATTCTTATAAACAAATGATGTTGGAAATCTAGCTTCATATGGAAAAGAGCAAAGCTTAATTCCCCACCTCAATCCATAGAAAAAGATTAATTCAAGTTGTATCATAAACCTAAAATTAGAAGGAACAACTATAAAACTTCTTGGAGGAAACACAGGAGACTATCTTGATGACGTTTGGATAGGGAATGATTTTCTGAACAGGATTAACTGAGTAAGAAAACTTTGATAAATTTAACTCCATTAAAATGTTTTAAAGTTCAGCTCAACAGAAGTCTCTTGATCCCTAATCAAGGGACATTGTGTCAAATACCCAACCAGAACTCTTCAAAATTATTAAGGTCATGAAAGACAAGAAAAACCTGAGAACCTATTATAGACTGAACGAGTTGAAATAGAGTTGAAAACCAAATGCAATATAGCCTGAATTGGATCCTGAAATAGAAAAAGGACATTAGTGGAAAAACTGAGAAAATCTAAATTAAAATCACTAGGCTACTTCACTGTGTTGAACACCTTAATTTCCAAATTTTGATAATTATGGCATGGTTAGAAAAGATGTTTACCATTAAAGGAAGCTAGGTGAAAGGTATTTAGGAACTCTTCTTACTATCTTTGCAGCTCCCGTAAATCTAAAATTATTCTGGAATAAAAGTTCAGAAGGGAAAAAAGGCTGTCATGAAAGTGAGTGGGAAAATTATAGACTAAGAGAAAATGTATTCATATGTGTGCATGTAGCATTTGTGTATTCCTTGTGATTATACACAGAATATATACATAATTTCTTCAACTCAGTAATAAACTGACACATAACCCAGTTAAAATGGTTAAAAAAAAAGCTAAAAAAAATTTCACAAAAGAAGATATGCAAACTGGCCAATAAGCACTGAAAAATTGCATAACGGCATTAGTCATCAGAGAGACTGCACATTAAAACCACAATGAAATACCACTACACCCCCACTGGAATGGCTAAATTTATAAAAAGCATAACACTCTTAGCAAAAATGTAGAGCGATCCAAACTTCCATACAAACTGATGAAATCGTAAAATGAAATGTCCACTTCTATGACAGTTTGACAGTGGTGTCTGATACCAAAACCCAGTAATCCCACTTCTAGGTATTTATCCAGGAGAAAGGGAAACATATGTAAACAAAAAGACTTAAAAGCATTCAAGTACTATTGAAAGATAAATATGGTTTAAGTATTAGTATTAAGTACAAGCGTAAATTTTTTTTTTTTTTGGACTAAGAAATACCTTTTCTGTTACAGGCACTATGTTTTCGGGGTTTCTAGGCCTACCCTCATTAAAACTTTACATAGGTACATATGCTGTGTGTTAATTAACTTATTCCACGAATATTTATTAATAATTTAGGTTGTGGTAAACAATGTCTTAGATACCAGGAACATAAGAGTGTAGATAGCAAATTTTTTTCACATGAAATTCCATATTGGATGGGAAGAAGGGTGATAAATTCAGAAAACACTAGCAGGGGTTGCAATGTCCCCGTTTTATAAATGAGGCCTGAGAGGTAGAGGGTGGAGTTTGAACCAGATTTCTCTGACCCAAGAAATGCTTGATCACTACACTATCATGCCCGAAGAATCCCAGGCCTGTCTCTCAATACTGTGCCTCTCTGCTCAAGTTGTCACTTTAAGAAGTAGACGGATGTTTTAATTATAAAACTAATTTTTTTTTTTGTGGGTACCGGGGGGTCGACCTCAGGACCTCGCACGCCAGCAGGCGCCCGTGCCGCTGAGCGATATCACCGGCCCCTTTTTCGTATGTGGGTTCCGGGAGTCGAACTCGGGCCCTCGCGCTTGCCGGGCAGGCGCTTAAGCCACTGAGCCATCTCACCGGCCCAAAACTAATTTTTAATTAAAAGTATAAAAAGAAAAATAAACTGCTGAAGTTTCTAAAGGGAGTATAAGAAGGGGTCTACAGTTTCTATGAAGAAGTGACAATTAAGCAGAGACCTGGAGGATTCAGTTAGCTAGACAAAAAGATGAATACATTGCATTTTGCTTTGATGACAATTCTTAACAATGTCAGCCAAATTGCTCTCACTATATTCTTAGTTTCCTATGTCGTATTTGTTCATCTTGGCTAATTTGGTCATCTTTGTTCATGATTTCAGAGTCACAAGGCATTCTGCTAATATTAGAAAAATAAGGGATGAAAAATCCAAACCAACATTGTGTAAGTAAGGTGGAATTAATCTGCCAGAACAACCCAATTGTCTCTAAGCTATTCTCTCTTCGGAGAGGCTTTGTGGCTCTTTTTTATTCTATTTATTTATTTATTTATTTATTTATTTATTTTTGTGTGTGGGTACCGGGGGTCGACCTCAGGACCTTGTGCGCCAGCAGGTGCCCGTGCCGCTGAGCGATATCACCGGCCCTTTTTTCGTATGTGGGTTCCGGGAGTCGAACTCGGGCCCTCACGCTTGCCAGACAGGTGCGTACGCCGCTGAGCCATCTCACTGGCCCATGGCTCTTTTTTAAACTAGCAATACTTAATTCCACTATACACAGCTATATAAAGAAAGGAGGCAATGCTACATAAATGGAGTACTAATCTCTCTCATTTCATTCACTTTGAATTAATCTCAAACCAACAGATGTAAGACACAACATGTAAAATTTACTCTCTGAATAAAGTACAAGCACAACCAATATAATATCAGATATGAAGCTGTATATTAAATATGAGGGCTGAGGGTACAAGTCAGTTGTAGACATATACTTAGCCTGTGCAAGACCTGGGTTCAATCCTCACCACATGATAAATAAAATTTACAGAAGTTTAAATTAAAAATGTAAATATGTCTAATAAGTATATATCCATGAATTTGCAACTACCTCATTATCTTGCAATGCAAGATAGCTTCCAAGTAGTATCTTGACAATGCCTTCATATTTTACACATGATAGTCTAGCAAATCAATCAATGTGCAGATCCATGAATACCACACTCAGCTTTTACACTTTGCGACCTAGGCATGTGCTGTTTATTTTGCCTGGAAAAGGACTTGCCCCCTCTTTTTGTATGAGGAAAACCAGTATAGGTATCACGTTCTCTGAAAATCTTTTCTGACATCTTCAAAGTTAATTGCTCTCCTCTTGCAATCAGCTCTACCTTACACACATTGATGCTGACTGTAGTCACAGCATGATATTATGTAATTTATTTACTTACAAGTGCATCCCTCTGATTCTGCTTCCTAAATATTTTTCAAATCTCAGCATCACTTCCTTACAGGAGTCACACTCAAGACATTTAATATGCAGAATGCTATACAAACTAATCTCGGAACAATCACTGGCCTTATGTACCTAATATAGCTTCACAGGATAAAACATAAGCCTTTCCTCCACGCCTTGCTGCCAATCTCCAGGTGGGTGGCTGGGGCATCACCTCCACTTTATTTCTTGCGTTTCTTCCTAAAAGGCTTCTACTTCTATTTTCAACTCTTTCAGATTCCTCTTCACATTGTGAGCAACACGATCTTTCTATAAAGTTAATTAATGGCTACATTGAGATTAGGATTGAGTTTTGCCTTCTAAGAAAATTCACCTTTAACAAATGAAAAGAACAATATTTTCTCACTACAAGTTTTAAAATTTCTATTGTTCTATGTAATATTTGTGAATGTTAATATATAAGCTTGGATGACAATGGATGAATCTGTTTATTTGCATATCCAGGAGTGTACTTAAATAACCTAGCATTATATCTGTCACTTAGACTTCACTTTTTTTTTTTTTTTTTCTGTATGTGGGTACCGGAAACCGAACCCAGGACCTCTCGCTTGCCAGGCAGGCGCTTATGCCGCTGAGCTATATCACCGGCCCCTAGACTTCACTTTAAAAAAAAAATTTTCTGGAAAGAAGTTAAAGGGGAAGAAAAGTACATTTTTCAAGATGATTTGAAAATCCTTATGTTTTTGCATCTTTTAACTCTCTTCTTTTTGTCTACTTACATTTTGTCCACAATTTAGGCTATTATCTATAAACACTAGTTGATACAATGATCACCATTTCATGGTAACATCATGATATGAAAAGCATTTGGACTATTTGTACCCATACAGATAACTGACCGTTCCATAATTTCATAATAAAGTTTGCCTATAATAATTGAGAAAACAACATCACATATATACAAAATACATCATTATAGGCATTATTTTTCATAAATACATTTATTTTGATAGCAAAGGTGACAGCTCTGTCCTATCTCAAAATGGAGATCGAAAAGTTAAAAAGAGCTATCAAAACACTTAATAAATCTTGTTATTTTCTTCTACAAATTGTACAGACTGATTTTATTTTTGTATCCAAAATTTATACTTATGTTACTTTAAAACTACAAAATATACAGTCTTTAGAAAAATTAATTGAAAGATATGTGGAAGTCCATGAAGTTTAAATAATAATAATCCCTTTCTCTCAATTTTATCATATATAAGCTGTTCTGATTAAGTTGATTAAAGAAAAACAAAACAACATCTGATCATCGATTGTGTTAAAGTTGCAAAATCTTCAAATCTTATTTGATAAGAAATACACCCAAATACTATTTTGGCCTAGGTGAGTTATGTATTTCTTATTTTGATAAACTGACAATTGTATGAACCTGCTCATGCTAGTTTAATAAAATACCACAAGCGGAGTGTTTATGAGACAGAGATTTTATTGTCCAAGTGTCTGAGGCAGGAAGTTCAAAATGAGGGTGTTGGCATCACTGACTCCTTCTAAAGGCTGAAGGCAGGTTGCGTTCCAGTACTCTTGCTATGCCATTTTCTCTTACATCTCCCCATATCATTTTCCCTGTGCGAGTGTCTATGCCCAAATGTCCCCTTCTTCTTTGAACATTGGTCATACTGTATTATGACTTTCCCTTCTAACCTCATTATGACTCTATTAGCTATACTGTGTAAAGGTCCTACTTCTAAATAGCATCACATTCTAAAGTACTAGAACTTCCACCTAAGTACTCTGAGCAAAACAATTCTACAAATAACAATGGCTAGTATCACTAAGACAAGCTAATTCCATTCTTAAAAAGCATTTTATAACAACGTACTTAGGCTTAGATAAAGCTTTGCATCTCCAATCTTCTGTAGCCAAGTATTCATAATACTCAGTTAAAAACTGCAATCAATCAAACTTCCAACAGAAATCACACACACTGGAAATGCCAGTGACAGCTGGAGATGAGCTATAATATTATCAAAATTTGGGTTCTACATCATTTTGTTGCTTTTCAAAAGCATATTCATTTCAAAGTCAGGCATTTTTGGCTACATTTCATTTGAAGCTCGAAAGCAGATGTTTTCTGTATAGTTGTACTCTTCTCATGCCAAAAATATCAGCTAAGTGTGATTTCATTCCAGAACTTCACGATCGAAGCCCCAGGGAGCACAGTCAGTGATGTGCTCACCACCTGACACTTTTGCTTAAATGGTTACAAATGTGTTCTTCGGTTATCTGAGCAGAGTGCAGACACCCATTCCTCACCTCTTCCCAAGGGTAGTCCCTCCTATCCTTCACATCCCACCTGAAATGCAACCTCTTTGAAATGTCAACCCCCTGTTCTAAAACAGTCCCTCCACTCTTATGTTACTCTAGCACCCATCCACCTGTTTGGTTTCTGCATAGAACACAGTGTAATTTTCTTATTTGCATGTTCCCTTGATTATTGTTTATCTTTTGCACTAGAATAAGCATCATAAGTGCAAACACCTGGTCTGACTTTTTCAACTAGATACAGTGTGTGCCCTAGAGCAATGCATAATGAGTATCTGTTGAATAAATAAATGAAAACAGGAATGAGACTTGCCTTTTCTCTAATCACATATACACACATATATGTATATGTGTATATATATGTGTGTGTGTGTGTGTATATACCTATGTCAATTTTTAATCAAGTTATTCTTATAAGGCAGACTTTCCCCAAATCATCGTCCTTGTGCATCAAAACAATAAGCAATAATTATAAAATGGGCACAAGGGTTCTGGGCACAGTAGAAACTTGGCCTTTTAGGCAACTCTGCAGGGCTCTGAAGTTCCCCAGATTCTTTAGCCAAGATTAATATCCACACACAGCTCTCTGAATCTCAGTCATCTCAAACCCTGGCATGAATTCTGAGTCAAACCAGTCTCCTTTATATGACATGTCCGAGTTTAGAAGGCCACTTAGTCTTTATTTTTTTAATTTTTTTTATTTTAAAGCGAATAAAACAATAAAAACAATGATACAGAGTTTCAAAACAAGCTAATAGGGGATTAACACTGGTTAATATATGCATATTGTTACTTTAAAGTAGTTGCTCAGATTACAAGATATAAGCCTGAAAAACTGATTGAACAGTATAAGCACAAACCATTCTTTTCAATGAATAGAAATTAGTAGTAGAATTATCTTAGCTATCGTATATATATATATATATATATTCTTTTGCCTTCCTTCTTTTCTCCTTTCTCCCATCCCAGTTTCTCTCTCCTTTTCAGCAGTTTCTTCCCCTTTTGCAATATCTATTGTACATTTAGGATCTTATTTACTTTTTCAGTTTCTTAAACTATGGAGACATTATGATGTTTACACAAGTGTGTCTGATTTATTTCACTTATGAGTATGGTCTCAAGTTGCATCCATTTACCTATAAAAGCCTTTGGTTTATCCTTCTTTAGATCTGAGTAGTACTCCATTGTATAAAAATACCACACCTTTTTTATCTATTCCTCCATTGATGGGCATTTGGGTTGCTTCCAAGATTTAGATATTATAAATTGTGCTGCTATAAACATGGGTGCATATATATCGCTGTGGTATGATGTTTTAATACTTCTGGGAAAATACTCAGAAGGGGAATAGCTGGGTCGAATGGAACCTCTAATCCTAGTTTTTGAGGAATATCCACACTGATTTCCACAGTGGCTGTACCAGTCGACACTCCCACCAACAGTGGAGAAGGGTTCCTTTTTCCCCACAGCCCCACCAGCATTTGTTATTGGTTGATTTCTTGATGATAGCCATTCTTTCTGGAGTGAGATGAAATCTCAGTGTTTTTTTAATTTGCATCTCTCAAATAACCAATGATGCTGAACATTTTTTCATATATTTATTTCCCTTTTGTATTTCTCCATCTGAGAAGTGCATATTCATCTCAGATGCCCATTTTTGGATTCGGTCTTTGAATTTGGGAGGCCTGACTTTTTTCAATTCTTTATATGTTCTAGATAGAAGTCCTTTGTCTGAGGGACAGAGGGCTAAATTTTTTTCCCACTCTGTGAGTTTTCTTTTCTTTCTGTTGGTGATTTCTTTTGATGTGCAAAAGCTTCTTAATAAGATGAGATTGCAGTTGTTGATTCTTTCAAGTACTTCCCGTGAAGTTTGTGTTTTGTTCTTGAATTCTGTCTACCCCTGTCTTTAAGATTTCTACCTACTTTCTCTTTCAGTAGATTTAGTGTTTTCATTTTAATATTTAGATCTTTGATCCATTTTGCCTTTAGTTTAGTGCATGGTGATAGACATAGGTTTAGTCTTTGGCATGTAGACAGCCAGTTTTTCCAACGCCATTTATTAAAGAGACTATCTTTCTTCCAGTGAATGTGTTTGGCACCTTTGTCAAAGATAAGGTGACTGAGTGTGTTTGTAGTTGTGTCTGCATCTTCCATTCTGTTCCACTGATCCTCAGGTCAGCTTTTAGGCCAGTACCATGCTGATTTTATTACAGTAGCTTTGTAGTATAATTTCAAGTCAGGGATTCTGATGCCTCCTGCCTTGTCTTTGTTGCCCAGGATTGCCTTTGCTATTCTAGGTCTCTTCTGTTTCCAAATGAATTTTAGGAATGTTTTCTCTAGATCTGTGAGGTATGCTAATGGTATTTTGATCAGGATAGCATTAAATCTGCATAACAGTTTTGGGAATATGGCTATTTTCACAATGTTGGTTCTTCCTATCCATGAGAAGGGGATATCTTTCCATTTCTAGTATCATTGTCTACCTCCTTTTTCAGAGTACTGTAATTTTCAATGTATAGATCTTTTACTTCCTTTGTTAGATTGATTCCTAAGTATTTCATTTTTTTGGATGCTACTGTAAAGGGTGTGGTTTCCCTAATCTCTCTCTCAGTGAGTTTGTTGTTTGTGTACAGGAAGGCTATGATTTTTGAGTGTTGACTTTGTATCCAGCTATGCTACTGAATTTGCTTATTAAATGTAGAAGTCTTCTGGTGGAGTTTTTGGGGTTTTCTATGTAGAGTATCATTTCATCTGCAAATAATGATAATTTAACTTCTTTCTTTCCTATCCTTATTCCTTTTATTTCTCTCTATTGTCTAATTGCTCTCGCTAATGCTTCCAGAAGTATATTAAATAGGAATGGTGATAGTGGACATCCTTGTCATGTTCTTGATTTTAGAGTGAAAGCTTTCATTTTCTGTCCATTTAGTATGAAGTTGGCTGTTGGTTTGTTATAGATGGCTTTTATCAGATTGAGGTACAAACCATCTATTCAGATTTTCTGTAGGGTTTTTATCATGAATGAGTATTAGACTTTGGGAAAAGCTTTTCTGCATCTATTTTTTTTTATGTGGGTACTGGGAATTGAACTCAAGACCCCGCGCTTGCCAGCAGGCACTTACGCCACTGAGCGATATCACTGGCCCTCTTTTTCTTTTATGTGGGTACAGGGAGTCAAACTCAGAACCTTGCCCTTGCCAGGCAGGCACTTATGCTGCTGAGCTATCTCACTGGCCCTTTCCGCATCTATTGAGATGTTCGTGTGATTTTTGTCTTTGGCTCTGTCGATATGGTGTATTACATTTATTGATTTGTGTATGTTGAACTGCATTCCTGCAATGAATCCCACTATCATGATGTATTATCTTGTTGGCTATTTGCTGCATTCTGTTTACTAGTATTTTATTGAGGATTTTTGCATCTATGTTCATTAGGGAGATTGGCCTGTAGTTCTCTTTTTTGGTTGGGGAAGACCACTTATTCTTTATAATCTCCACTTTTATCACATCAAATACAACTTTCTCTTGAAATTGTTAAGACTTTTAAATGAGAAGATATATGTGAACCCAAGATATTACTAGAGTGCAACACTACTTAAGGAATAACTACAATACCATTTATCAATGCGTATCAAAACAGCCATACATAACTAGATTTATTACTTTAGGTCAGGTAATTTAATCTGCTATTGAGTTCAGTTGAAATATGCCTTGCATAGGCAGGGAAAATGACCACGTTGTGCAAAATAAAAACAATTGTTAACATGAATTTCATCTTTGTGTGACAAGATTTTTTCACTGAAATCTCCTTCTGATCAATTTCCACATTAAAATTCAATAGTTTTCTCTGAATTTATATTTAATAGTTTGACTATGATTAGAAAGAAAATTGAAATTCTATTTAGAGTTTAAAAGTAAAAGAAACTGTTTTGTTTTCAGCAATATGAATCTGTTATTGAAAAATATGTTCTCTTCTACCCAGGAGATAGTTTGCAAAACAGATCTTTTTAATTTGGAAATGAGTGAGTATATTCTTTCACACAAAAATAGCTGTGAAAAATTCAATTTCACTAGAGTTTTTTTTTTTGTTTTTATTTTTGCCTATGCACTTTAATTAGTTGAAAAGAAAGAAGAGATGTTTATCCCATTAATTCCACAGTGGATTTAAGTTCCTCTAAAGTCACTGATTTTTAATTACCATGCAAATGTATTAACTAAGTGTCTTACAGGTAAATGTTAGAAGCACATGTAGAAAGGCTGATAAAAGAATGACTCCCTCTTATATTAAGAACAAAAAGTAATTTATGAATTCCACCTCTATGGCTTTAAGATTATTTCCTATATAGTAAAAATAGGACTCTCAGCTAACTTCACAAGGAAACAATCACACATTCATTTGATAGGTAAGAAAATGTGTTCCGTTTCCATCAGTAAACTAAGCAACATGTATCAGAAACAGACAAAGAGGACATATGTAGACCAAAAAGACAAGCAGCAGGCAGTGCTACACTGGTGTGTGAGAAAGTCTGAGGTGCAATCAACCTGGCAAGCTCAGGCCACCGAGATCCCATGGCAGTTCTTCACCTCGCCACTTTACGGAGGTTTGTCAAACTGTAGCTGCCGTAGAAAATGATTTCAGACTTGGAAGTGTTGCCGCGAGCCTTTGCATCTTGACTCTGACATTTACTACTGGAGTGGGCATGAGAATTTGACTTTACAGAGGTCACCCTCATTTGCCTTTGAGGAAAATGCAAAATAATACCTACAAGCAGATTTGCACACGGTAGGATTTAAATGAAGGAAAGATTTTTATATTGTTTAGAGGATCATCTGAACTCCTTCAGTTAGGGATACAGACTAGCAATGTTTTAGCTACAGTAATATTTATTAAGTATTTTGCATGTACCTGAAACTGTGCTAATGGCTTTATATGGATTCTTTCCTTTTATGTTCACCATAACCCCATGAATTGACATATTAAAATCATTAATATATTAATGATATATTAAAATCATTCTTGCTCTTCAGAAGAGGAAACTATGAGAACTGGCCTAGTTTTCACACTTGGTGAGTGATTGCTTGAACTCCAAATATCTCCCAAGTCCAATCCATGCCATAGCTTGCATAAAGGACACATGACTTTATGACAATACAATCTACATACAATCATTCTCTGCCCATCTAGAAGAAAGGAGACATAAGGCAATGAAGGTGCACATGGCAGCTACTTGGGAGGCTGAGGAAGGAGAATCTCAAGTTTGGGGCAACCTCGGAGAACCTACTGACACCCTGTCTCAAAATAACATTTCAAAATGTTTGAAGGTGTAGATAGGGTGGTAGGGTGCTTGAGTAGCATGTTCAAAGCCTCTGTTCAGTCTCCAATACTGGAAAAAATTGGGAAATGAAATTTCTCTAAAGAGAGATACAATAGTTAATAAAGAGCCAAACTCGTATTTCATTTTATAAACTCAACAACAATGTTGTTTCTGAAAAACCACACTTTCTTACATAAATGTGCTATTGTGTTTGCAGGAAAGTAAAGAGATGTTTTTTGACTTTCATAAAGTTTCCAATGCAGAAGACTTACTCTACTAAATGCCACTGTCCTGCCCATTTCATCAAATGTTCATGATAAGAAAATGCAAATTTATTTTGTCAAAAATTGTTCTGCTCCATCCATATTCAAATGATCACAGGCCAGGTACCAAAGCCCAGGTGACAGGTGACAAAGCCCAGGTGACAGTCCAGGTGACAAAGGATAGAAATGGGAATAAAATGACTCAGGGAAGTAAAAAAATACATATATGTTGGCTCCTGTGTCAGTTAGCCCCCTCAGATTTCTCTGCTTTTGTTTCTTGCAACAATCCTACTTGCCTTAGGAGAACTAATGAATGCCTCACTTCTTTCATGTGTCTAACACAGCAGCAATTTGTCAGTTAGGCTTTGATGCCTCAGGCAGCTCCTACAGTGTGAATACCTGAATTACCAGGACAAGAAGTGACCTGATGAAGGATATTACAGAGAATATTTACTAGGTGTTTGGAGCCCAAACCTTTCACAAAGACAGCAGTGATGGAGGCGAAACTAGGCACGATAAATAGCATCAGGAATATGTGATTATATTTATAATATCTTTGGAAGACACAAAAGCTTCCCTCTTGCATCTTTCCTGGGATTATATTGGCAGCACTGTGAAAAGTTCTCACGTCACCCTTGGAGAAGGAATATGGTCATATGTGCCAACATGGAAGGCTTGAACTGAGAGTATTCTAGCTTCTTAGAGCTATGGTTAACTCAGATTTGGGTTTTTCTCTGGAAATAAATTTATGCAGCAGACAGAGGATGAGGTCATTTCAGAAAGAATGTGAGTTAAGATCAAAAAGATGTACCATGGCTTTTAAGTATGGTGGATAGTTATTGTTTTTACTGGTGACTTCTTGCTGACAGTAGAAGGAATACATAGTTGAATATTCATTTTTTATGTCGTTCCCCTCCTCAAGGAGCCTGGTGTTAACTCCCTCTCCAGCTGCCCAGTGTAAATCAGCTGGGCACTGCAGCGATTGGAGCGCACTGCCTACACCACTTTGGGTACTCAGGATGCCCAAAACAGTGTCAAAGTAATTCATGTGCCTTCCAAACCACAAAGATCAATCTAAATGACCAAGTCTAACAAACACATCCTACCTAAATTCTACCATGAAAAAAAGAAAGTCTGACTAAGATAACTCACATTTGACAAAGTGAAACTAAAAATTTCTGATTTGGTCACAAAAACACTGAGGAAAAGAACTTTAGTCACCTTTTTTCCAGTATGTGGAAAAAACATTATTTTCTTAATATTTTAAGAAAGAATCCCTTTGTGAACATGCACAATTGTCCATTTTTCAGAATTCTTGAGCTAGGAAAAATAATCTATGATTGAAAACAATGAATTATAAGGAAAATAAAGACTTAGTTTTTGTTTCATCTTGTTTTCTGGTATTAGGGATTAAACCTAATACCAGGGCCTTTGCAATGATCTATATTACCATTTCTTTTCAAAAATTCTTCATTTTTATACAGGGTTTTGCTAAGTTGTTAAATTGCCCAGGCTGGATTTGAACTTGTGATCTTTCTGCCCGAGCCTCCCAGAGTGCTAGGATCACAAGTATGTGCCACTGTGCCCAGTTTCAAGACTCTAAATAGGGGTCCTCATAGAAACCTCTGTAGTTATGGACATTACCATCCACTGTGGTCACCACATAACTGAAAAACAGGTATTAGAATTGATTTCTTGTGCTTCGAATGGTAAACTAAAATCCTCTTAGTTCCCTTGAGTTTTGTAGTTTACAGTGGAACATACATTTGATTGTGAAAATGGGAAACATGTATGTATCTATTACTGCCTATGACCCCATCATAAAAGTCTTTTAGAACTGATGCTACCTGATCATTTAATTATATTTGATCATTAAGAGCACATGCAAAAGAACACTGCATGTTGCTTAAGTGAGAGATTTCTAAAAGTTACTTTAAATGTGCCCACAAAAAAGAAATGTTTTGATTCATGCAGGATGATAGAAAAGAGACATCAACAACATCACTAGGTATATTGAGAAGACATCTTAAAGCTTGCTTATTATTTGTAAATGTAAGAAGAAAACATATTACAAATAGCAATGCATAAATTAAATTAGAACTTTGCGCCGTAACTGTAATATGAGCTACTGACTAAACAGAAAAAGTTCATTTCAGTTCAAAGTGGAATCTATTAACTCAAAACAAATTGTTGTGGAAAGCAGTGATGGGACTTTCTTAAGCATCCAAATAACAACAGCTACCTCTGAGTTTTATAAGGTTAACAAAGAGTAGTAAGCTGCTTCAGGGCAGAATTTATGAACTGGTAATGAACATGTTCTGGCTGCCATTTCAGAGGCTGTGGAGAAAGGTTATATCTGGATGTTACTGCTCTGCAAACTGTGATGCCCTTCAGCACGTACTAGAAAAAAGATGAATAGGCAGGCCAATGCATTCCTTCTGGAAACCGTGAGACACGGCTGAACTGATAGCACGGGGGGAAGAGGATAGAGGTCGATCCATGTACGTGTGCAGATGCAACGAGGACCCTGAGCACAGGGTGCTTAGGTTCCTTGCAATTGTCTTGCAATTCAAAGCTGCTGTGCTTAGAAGTGCAGCGATTATATTGACCTGCACTGAGACAGTATGCTTTCTTTGGAAAGGAGGATGTTTTTCAGAGGCACAACCCTGAGTCTGTACAGAGGCCTGACAGAGCTCTCCTCTCGCTCTCTACCCTCTAAGAGTCATTCTGAAAGAAAGATGGCAACACTGTCTGCTGATGAAGGAGAAGATCGATGACATTTCACACGAAAGCCACCAGGGTCAGCAAACGTAACTTACTGATTTCATGTTTTAGAAGCTCTCCACTTTTAAAGAATTTTGTTGCATGTAAATATCATTAAAGATTGGGGCATTGATTAAATAAACCATAAAGACTATGTGTCATAATGGCTAAAGGAAATGCACCTTGAAGGAATAAAAATATATTCAGAACAATCCCAGAGACATTTTTAGGGGAAACTAAAATATCAATAACATCCCAATTTAAGGAAAGAGAGAGAGTAATTGATTAAGTGAGCAAAAGTTAGGGAAGATAAAACTTAGCAAGTCATTCTACAGGATTTTGTTTGTTTTTTGCATAGTGATGGGGATGGATTCAAGAGCCTAGTTCATGCCTGACAAGTGTTCTACCCTGAGTTACATCCCCAACCCTACAGTTTGTCTTTGAATCCATGCATTTTAGGATTTAAAAATTATTATAACATTCCAACAAACAAAGCATGGTTAAAGTGGAATAAAAAAATCTTTTGATTGTTTGTTAAAAGACATCTAACCCCATGATCATGTTTTGTTTTATTTTGTTTTATTGTTTTCTCTTCCAGTGCTTGTTTTGCCTTTTTACCCAATATTAATACTAGATTTTACATTAAAATGAGGATAAAATGAGCCATAGGTACTTTTTTTTTTTGGAATAATTTACTCTCAAGTGGAAATACACGCGGAGGTTGAAGGATTTCAAGTTTGAGCCCAGTGTGGGGAACTTGGCAAGATCCTATCTCAAACTAAACTAACCTAAAAACTAAACTAAACGCTTGGGCTGTACCTTAGTGTGGAGACTGTGGATTCAATTTCCACTACCAAAAAGGGGAGAATATTTAATGTGAAGGGAAAAATTCTATAACAATCTTGAAAAAGAAATGATCACGCCTCACAACTGTTTCCAACTGGTCATGTGATTATGAGCGCTGTGTAATAAAAAATGATTTCTGCAGCTGCCTCTAATAGTAAGTTGAAAGGAGTGGCTTATAAGAGCTGCTGGTTGTCAAATCACTTGGTCTCTGATAACAGCCAACACTTATTCTATGTGAGGCACAGCTCTTTCATCATGAATAATGGGATTCAACTTGGTAAGCCAGAACATTGTCTTCTGTTTTGCTTTTGTGTGTGTATGATGTTGGGGATGAAACCAGGGCCCCATGTGTGGTAGGCGAGAATTCCACAGTCAGGACTTTGCTAATTTTCATTTATATGCCTTAATTTAACAGATGACACATTTTCATGAAACTATGTAGTCACAAAATGAAAGCATTCTAATACTTATTTTAGTCTGTCAAATTCTTAATACCTGGTTACTGGCTGCACAATAGTTCATCTTTTTTCCAGAACTTCTTCAGAAGTAAGGTCCCTCATGACATAATGGATTAGCAACATATACATATGTCAAAGCTGATTTTTAATGAATAACTTCTATATATAGAAAATAGTCTAAAACATAGATATTATCATTTTTAATCCTCAGTCCACTCCAAGAAGGAAATTTACCTTATTTCTCAGTTGAGGAAACTGAAGCTCATAACTTGTCTAAATTTAAGAGTCCTTCTGATATAAATGGCATTGTCTAGGTCAGACCATGAGTTGTAAACTGGTTTAGAAAAGTACGTATACACTATGACAATTTGTACTCTAACACTGGAGGAGAAGCCCTGTTGGTTTAGTGTGGGCTCGAGGAATATGGATAGAATGTAATTTGCCTTCATGAAGTGAATGGAAAGGAGCATGGCTAAGCTCCTCATCATAGCTTGCCACATTTGACCTCAAAGATCAATAACCATTGCCAAGCAATCAATAACTGCTGCAATGCGTTGCCTCAGAGAACAGGTATAACAAATCATATTTACTAGTTTTTAGGCTTGAACATCCATAATTCATGATGCTTGGTTGAATGTGTCAGTTCAAACTTAGACAAATCTCCTGTGGATAAACAAGCTGGAGGACCACTGCTTTTACTGTTTTCTCCAAGTCATCAAAGGCATTAAAATGAAATGATTCTTACCAAATCCTAGCTGTCCCTTCAGAATTAACTATTGGGTTTATTGGCTCTAAAATAATATATCTGATGCCTGCTCCAAGTCCCTTATCAACGATTAATCACTTTTTCTGAATACCTTTAAAAAAAACTTTTCATTGATGACATTTCCAATAACCTGCTTCTAGAATTGTTAAGTAGAACACTGGATTTGAGTCTGTAGGATCATAATTCTAGTTCGAATTCTATTATGTACTTGGTAACAACGTGACTTTTATAAGGCCGTTTATCATCTTTAGAATTTATTTACTCGTTCAGCTTCTCACACTAGTGAGAACTGTTCAAAAGAAAAGAGAAACTAATGGGGGAAAGGGGAAAGGAAGGAAGAGAAAAGGGAAAAATACATGTATATATATACACAAGATAGTTGAGATAGTCATACAGCCAGTTTCTCTTAGTTCATTGAAAAGAAAAATTTGTGCTAATATTGTCTGGATATTATTTTATGCTTGCATCTTGTACTCTGAGTAACTACTATGAAGATAACAATGCACAATGTATTAATTATTGTTACTCTCCTATTAGCCTGATTTGAAACTTTGTTTTATTTTATTTACATTTTCTTCTTCTCTTTAAAATAAAAAAAAGATGCAGAAAGGATGGAAGGAAGAGGAGGAGGGAGGAAAGAAGGGGGAGAAAGAGAGAAACAGAGAGTTGAAAAACAAACATTTGTTATGTTTACCTCCCAAAAATAGTGGGAGAATCAAATGAGATATACATTAAGGTACTTTCAAAATCATCAAATGTGATGAAAATGTTAACACTGTCATTATCATTGCTGCAGGTATATATACTCCCCAGGAAATAATATTGGTGAAGCATAATAATAATAAAGTTCAAAGACTGGTGGGTCTAAATGCATGCTGAAAGACCATGTCTAAACCAAATTATGAAGGTTCAGAGCTGAGCAATTTTGTAATGTCAAACTCATAAATTTTTGCCTCAGCAAAATAGGTAAATCAAACTCTGAAGGTAGAAAGGGCTATGTCTTCTAAATACTAGTTTTTTTCTTTTACTGTTTTTCACAATCTGAGAATGACCTTGGCAACTATTTCCATATGAGTCGGAGAAGACTGATTGTCTTTCTAGCCCCAGGAAGCTCCACAATCAGTTCTTTCATGATTCTTCTACCACTGAAGTCAAACAGAAGCTATACCACTATGCATTAGACCATTTACATTTCCCTGGTGAAATACTGTACTATTTCCAGTAAAAAGGATGCCATTTCTGTACATGGACTTTAGATCTTCGTTTTTTGAAAATAAAGATCTTGTTAGCCTGATGTACACTTTATTGTCCCTGAGGAATTGTCACACATTTAAGATGAGACACATATGACTCTGAAACAAACTACCATGGAAAGAACACAGAGCAGAGCTGGTGTCCTGTTTTGCATTTTAGCTTTTCAATAAAATTGTTCTCATGCGTAGGAACAGATAGTAGCATATAGACATGTTAGCATCTAACAACTCTACCGCGGACTCCTGCAGAGAGAAAGCACTGGGAGGATTATACTGTTAAGCTCTCAGAATTACCAAAGCACTCACTCTGCAGAACAACTGCAAAACATTCAATGGGAAAGGAGTTACACAAACAACACAACTACTAAAAGAACTTTTCTAGATCTTTTCTATTTATTTGCAAATTTAGAAATAAAAAAATTAGTGCTTTGCTTTTAGATGTTCATGTATTTTCGGTACATCTGAACTCACAGAATGTATTAACCTGTTCTTTTTTTTCTATCCACAGAGCCAGAACTAACATAGGGAGGGAGCGAGTGAGAGAGACAGAGATAGCGATAGCGACAGCGACAGAGACAAAGAGGGCCTATGACTGAAAGAAAGACACATTCTAGTGATAGACCTGAAAGATTTAGAATTTAGGTTTCCCGAACCCTACTCGAATGCTTCTGTGTTCAACACCTACTTTGTTAAAATTTCTTGTGTTTTTCAGGATATAACTACCTTGATTTGGTGCCCATTCTGAAGGCCAGAGTGTTTCAGGCCTATATGCAAAATTAAATTTGTGTGTGTGTGTGATATTACTAATAGATATTATTAATAGATTTATAATATCCAGAGAAATTTATTAAGCCTTCTACATATATTAAAGCATTTAATTTAAATAATAATCTTTTGAGGTTGATAATATTCATATTATATTGCTGAGAAAAGTAATAATTTAATAAATTAATTAATTTGTACCACATTACATAGCTAGTAAGTGGCAGAGCCAAGAATCCTGGGTCCATGTCCTTATCTGGCATGAAATGCTACCAGTGATTATAAAAGCATCAAGGAAAAAGTATACACCTTACAAATTTTTACAAACATAAAAGGCATAAATCTGCCTTTATTGGTTAGAAGAAAATTGAATTCTCTTATTTGGAGAAGTAACAAACACACGCACTTAGTTCTGGGCTAGCAATTAAAACCAGACTGCATTGCATTCTGTTCTTTAAATAAAATCCAAACAATTTCAAAGATATTCAATATTAAAAGACCTTTAAGGACTGCACTTAAAACTTTATTTATGTGAAAGGCCGCGCTAGTTCATTGCTGACTCTTCTATGTCTTAGATCTGAAATATTATGTCTTATTTACTCACTGTTAAGTCACAACAATTAAACTGTATTTTATGTACAATTTGCTGCCTCTACTGACCTCTGCTCTTTGATTTAGTTTTTAATCCTAGCCATAATTTCAGTGTGCAAACTTCCGAAATAAACAGTCTGCCTACAAAGGTCAAGTTGGATCTGCTGGTTAACAAATAAGTATTCTTTGAAGAGTTCTACATATACTACTGTCACATCTATTGATGTGCAGATTCTTACATAACTGTGGAAGACTACTGTGGTCATGCAGTACAAAGGCTTCCAAGACAAATTCTAAAAAATCAATTGAAATATCCTTGAGTGAAAATTTCTGGTTGAATGCAAGCAATGAAAACTTCTGTATAAAACTATAATTTGGTTGTGCCATAGCATTTTAAGAGCAAGAAGCTCTAATAAAAGGGATTACAGGTTAACCTAACATTAATTAAATTCATGCCTTATGTAACCGCAATGAGTCAGATTCTTTTCCTGTGGTTGGGATAATCAAAAAGCAGAAACGGCCCTGACTTCCTGAAGTGTAATCTAATGGGCTGTGGGATTATTTATCCAGAGGGATAAAACTTTAAAGAATCAAGAGTCAAAAGCCAAGTTTTAACTGAAATCTTTGAATATCTTAATTAATATTGAATGTCTTCTAATTGGTTGAGGTGTATTTACATATTATTTTGTATAATTATTCAAATTTTAATACTACAGATGGTTTCCTTTCTATATTTTTCATAATGTTAAGCACTAGCAAAATGTATTTCACTATGAAATCACACCTTCAACTCGATTTCTTAATTTTAGCCATCTCTCATTCAAAATGTCATAGCAAATAGATAAGCAAAATATAACAACAAAAACCAAATGACAATAACCAATTTAACATACTACGTGTGCCATCTTTGGTTTATATAAGGTAGTTTATACTATCTGTTATAGGTATTGCTCTAAAACAAGCATAAGGAAACATTTTTCTGTAACAACCGGCAGTAAATAATTTGTACTACTCTGGCCATATGATCTCTCTTGTTACTACTTTTCCATTCTGCCCTCATACTGCAGAAGCAGACAATATGTAACCAAATGGCATAAGTGTGTTCCAGTAAAACTTTATTTCTCAAAACAGACATATTTGGCAGACTGCTCTGCTCTAAAACATCAATAATGTTTGACCAATATTAGCCAAATAGAGATAAGCATAATCATGTTTCATTAAAATCTAGTTTAAAAAAATAAAATATTGTAACGCCCAACTCTGGAGATAAAATTTCATAATTATCTTTTAGAAGGGAAAATAAATCTACAAACCATTAAAAGCAAATTGTCTTTCAATTTTGATATAGTATGGAGATATACAGAAGAGTACTGTATCTGTGTTTTTTAATGAAAATATGCAGAACCAAGACATAATTGTCAAATGGCCAAGCTTTTCCTGACACATCAAATCAAAAGCCTGAAATCATTAAAATATAACACAGTTGTACTTTAAACATCCATTTAGTACAGACAGAGCATTTTGCAGGGAAAAAGAATAGTCAGTAAACTCATGCAAAACAGTATATACATGCGGCACTGTTATTTATATTACATCACATCCTACCAATGGATCTAACTTAACTTTACCAGTAATAAGATATACAATGCAAAAGTGAGAGAAATGCTAAGATTTTTAAATACAAATAATCATTTAATATTCAATTGTGTATGTTGTGTATAGAAGAGAGAGAAACGGAGGGATGGAGAGAAAGGAAAGAAGGAAGAAAGGGAGAGGGAAAGAGAGAGAGAGAGGGAGCAGGGAGGAAGGAAGGGGAGGGAGGGAGCAGGGAGAAGGAATTGGGAGAGGGAGAGAGAAGAGAAGACAAATTACAGGTAAATATTGTGTGTGCTCTGTTGACAATTCTGGGTTAATTTATCCATGTGCTTTTATCCAGTAAAAAGGCCTTCTGCCTTTTTCCCAAAGGTTAATTTGACCTAACCACAACAAAAGTTACAATTTACCTGAAGACCCTAAATCTCCTAAAATGTATATATTTTCTCTCAATATTAGCAACATGTCTTGATATATTTTTCTAGAAATCTCAATCTTCATGTACAATTGAGCCACTCTTAGCTGAATAGATCAAAATGATAATTAAAACTGATTAGCAAAGGAGATTGCTAATCAATGTATCCAACATGGTTAAACCATTCATCACCTGAGAGTACTATAATGGGAAAGCTTCATGTTCCTCAGTCTGCAAGTGATCAAGTCTCCAAATATAAGTCGTGTTCTGATTGGCAATTGAATCTGGCCATCCCATCACTAAGAAACAGCTGTGTGAGGCAGTACACAGTTCAAAAATTGTACTGTTTTATTCTCCAACAGTAACTGCATTCAACATGAAATCTCTTCCCAATTTAACGAAATCATCAGTGCTTCAAGTAATGGACAATATAATATAAATGTAGCAATTAATGACTGTGCTTACTACATTCAAAATATTCAGAATAATATTCTTATTTTCATAAGGTTTGTAATCTGCAGGGTAAGAATGGGGTAACTTAAGTATAAGTATTGCTTTTAAATCTAAATTTTACTGGATAAAGTCAAAGAAATTGAAGAGAACCTTAAGGTTATGCTCTCAGTAGTAATTCATGTTGATTTCCTGGGCCAAGTGAATCATGTAGAAGATGACTGAAATTAAAATAAAAAGTCACTTTTATTGTGTTTAAATTGAATAAGGATATAATAAACTTCAAAGAAGTGCACAATGTCTGTACATTTACCTTTCATGTATGTTACTGACAACCATGCAACCTCATATATATTCTGTAGTGGAAATGGTAGTCAGAAATGTAAAGGTAAAAGACAAATGTTCTCAGATAGTTATTTGACATTTGTTCATTTGGCCAAGAATTAAAAATCACTGAATATAAAAATCCCACTCACAATAATCATAAAACCTGCAAAGTGCCAAAGAACAAGTTTAACAAGAATTATAAAAAGCTTATGGGAATAAAATGAACAAGAAATATGAAAGACCTACATGGGGAAAACTATAAAATTTTACAGACAAACATAGAAGAATAGGCATAAATGGGAGATATATCATATTCTTCAGTAGGAAGAACTAATACTGCTCAGAGCAAATTTCCTTCTACTGTACATTCATCAATACATTTTGAAACACTTTAGTGTTTTTACAAAAACTCAGTAGCATTTTAAATTTGTTAAAATTTAAAGATTTTATGAGTGCATATGTATTTCATGTTGATAAAAATGTAGTATGAGTAAATATAAACATGAGAGATTATCATATATTTAATGTTACAGCAGTTAAAAATCACATGATAATGGTGCAAAATATTGAGAAATATTAGTGAAGCAATTACAGAGTAAAAATAAAGATCTATGGCATGTGGGATTTCTTATGTGATAAATTTTCAAATCATTGGGACGATAGATCATTCCATTAATTTTCATAGTGACAAGTATCTATCAATTAATCTACCCATTTACATATACTTCTGCTTCAGAATTTATACTGAAATATGTTTTAAATGGATTAACTTTTTATCTAGAAAATTCTGTAAAATATTGAAAGAACATTTGAATGTATATTTATTGAATATCTTGGTGTAGGATAAATGTTTTTAAAATCTCAAAACCGTGATTAGAAAATACAAAGCAAATATGAATTGACATATTTTAATTTATAAAATATAAAGTTTCTGGACAATAAAACAGATTATTCACAAAGTTATTACACAAGATAATGTGTCTTCAATTTATGGCAAAGGCCAATAGCCTTAATATATAAATTCTAACAAATTTGGAAAAATATTCTTCCAAAAAAATCAGTAAATGTAAAAGAATTGAGAGACAAGAAATGCAAAAAGTCTATTAACATTAAAAGGCATTTGAGTTAATTGACAATAGCTATTTAATCAAGGAAATAACCAATTTGAACTATCATATTAGCAATAGTAGAAAGAATGTGCATACTGAGAGAGGTACTCAAGGCTAGTCTGAAAGTAAGTGCAAATGGAAGCCTGATGATGTGAATATATATAGCACATTTTAAAGGAACCACAGCTTTGTTCATATCAATATCTAAAATATACATAATCTGAGGGCCAGTAATCCAAACCCTAAGGATTTATGAGGGGAAATAATTTTATAAGGTCGTTAAATATGAACACACAGAATTGTTCAACATACTTTAGTTCAGACTAGCAAAATCCTCCAAATAAATCATAGTGTCCATCCATGGATGGCTAATTTTAAAAGTACAATGCAGACATACAATAAAAAAGCTTTACAACCATTAGAAAAATTACTGATAGCATCAAAAGATGTTCACAAAATATTAAGTGCAAAAATTTTGTTTCAAAGCACTATCCTATTTTTTTTTCATGTGTATGCATGTGAATTCCCATGAAGCCTAGAGGTGTTGTATTCATTCTGCTAAGAGGAATTACTTCCGAGTGATAGTATTACCAATAGCTCCATATTTCATTATAGTTTATTAACTAATTTTTCTATAATAAAAATAAGTAAGAATGACATTCTATGATAAGCAGAAATAAGAAAAGTAATTCAGACAAAAAGTATAAGAATACGAAGGGAAGTAAATGGCAGACAAATTTACCTACATTACAAGTAAGACATAATAAAGAGCTAGAAATCACCTTATATTATTTATTTACTTTCCTTAATTAATAAATATAAAAACTATTGTCCAGAATATAAGAAATTTGTCCCATATTTTAAATTTCATCAGTAACAAATCTGGGACAAAGCCAGGAATTTTCAGTCTCCTGTTTTTGATCACAAATAATGACCTTTTAATAATAAATATAGGAATAAACTACTAAAAATGAAATAGTATATTTGACTTTAAGGATTGTTTGCTTTATAATGTAATAAAAACAGTAATTATTTTAAGTACTATGAGCATATATACATAAACTTTTATATATGATACATGTAATTTAACTTTATCCCTAATTATTTTATCAACATATTTGGATATTTGATAAAATAGAAAAAAAAAGAAAGATTAGAAACATTTTGTTTCAGCAACACAGTTTCCCAAAGTTGAAAACAAGTGTATTCAAAAAGAAATCTTTTGAACTGATCTTGAAACACACCACAATTATGATTTGATGCAAATGCTAATCATCAGTTTACTGAATATTCTGAGATAGGTATCACTTCATTAAAATAGCACGTATGACATGAAGGTCTGTTTACTTAGCTCTGAAAGACTCTCATAAAATTTAATCAAGATCTAATTTTCTTCTTAATTTTCAGAATTATCGTACACTTTTCTTCAGAGCGGAATTGAATTCACACCCTAGGAATGATAGATGATTCACAACCATGAAGAAAAATATAAATCATAATCTATGATTTATCTACAAACCCTAATGATGCTGAAACAATGATAACTATTTAAATCTAAATCATTTAGATTCAATCTACTATTGAAAAACTGTACACATTATTTTTTGTGTTCTATTTGTCTATTTTGCAGGTTTCCGAAAAGTTATCTGGGAGTAAAATGTGAAGTATTAGTCATTATCCTGAGAGATTATTATAAAGGCAAGTCCATTGATTTTTTGAACTCTCTTTCAACTTTCAGAAAACATAAAATAATTGATATAGAGAAAAATCGAGCTAAAACCCCAGTTCCAGCACTTTCTAGATATGCAGAAAGATGGCTGTCTTGTCTTGGTTCTAGTACATTCTAGCTTCCCAGAAATATTTTAACTCTTAGTCTGTATATCTGCAAAATGTGACATTTTACTTTCATGAATTTTTTGAAAGTAAACTGAAAAATTATTTTATTTTATTTTATTTATTTATTTTTTTTTTGTGGGTACCAGGGGTCAACCTCAGGACCTTGCGCGCCAGCAGGCAACCGTGCCGCTGAGCGATATCACCAGCCCTTTTTTCTTATGTGGGTTCCGGGAGTTGAACTCTGGCCCTCGCGCTTGCCAGGCAGGCGCTTAACGCCTCTGAGCCATCTCACCAGCCCTGAAAAATTATTTTAGAATTACATTTTGTTTCATAGAAATTTCTGAACTTTAGTTACTAGTAGTCAAAATTGAATACTGTTTTTCCTATTCATATGGCAAAGTTTTAATATAGTTTTTCAAATTCCATTTTTTGAGATTTTCAAATTGAAATATTTGTGAATCAGCCATTAAATGCTTAAAGAACAGAATGAATTCTCAACTTCCTATTTTTGGTTCTATATCATATTAATTCAAAAGAGGAAGGACTGAGAGGACAGAGTTCGGTACACATTTGGCCCTAGATTCAATCCCCAGTGCTACAAAAAATAAAAAATAAAAAGGACAATCACCAACCTCTGATAATGCGGACATTCATACAGGGAGCAGCCTTTATTGCATACTTTTAATAATTTTTATACTAAACAAAACACATAAAGAAAACCATCTTCTGAGCCAGGAGGATCACCATGAGTTCTGAATTACATAGTGAGTTTAGGACCAGCATAGCAACACCCTGTCTCAAAAAACCAAAAAAAAAAAAGACCGTCTTCTGGTCACTCACATATCGAAGACATGTCACACACTCCTCCAGGCTAGGGACTGCACATGTCCATCATTCCTGCCTCTCTTGCCACCCACCTCTCCAGCTCTCAGGTCAGTCTCTCATTAAAGTCTAAGAGCATTACCAGCAAGTAGAGTTCACTCTTCCCTCCAGTGCACTGCGCTACCACAACGAAATGGAAAACCCAGAGCTCAAGGAATGCAGCTACATTTTAAAATGAAAATATAAACAGATAAGAGGCATTTTGTTGTTATCTGCAAATTCTGAAAGCAAGTCATATGTGTAACCTTTGCCACTCTGACTAAAGCCACTGCATCAAATAAAGGAAGTTCTAATGAACAACAAATTCCTGCCTAACTGGAAAACCAGGCATTAATGATCTGAGCCAGTGGTAAAATAACAAGATAAAGCCATTTTATTTGCAAATGGGAAGGGGAGCAAGACATGGAGAGAGGACAGAGCTAATGACAAAGAAGGTGAAGTAAAACATTATTTGTATCTAAATTAAAAATAAAAAAGCAGAGTGCATACTGACTTTTAGTGACTATTTATTTCATTAAATGAGAGTTGCTATAGTTTGGTTCTGAAATGTCCGTTAAAGGCCCATGCAAAGCAGGCTCGTCCCCGGCCCCCGGCACTATTGAGGGGTGGGCCCTATCAGGAGGAAGTTAGATCACTGAGGCTGCGCTCTTGAAGAGGACATTAGGACACGGGGTCCTGTTTTGTCCTCTCTCCTTCACTTCCTGCCTGCTATGACGTAGACAGGCCTCATCTTCCACCCGCTTCCACCATGCCATTCTGTGCCACCAAAGCAGGAGGGCCAAGTGACCATGGACTGAATCTGTAAGTCAAAATAAACCTTTCTTCTTTTTAAATTGAGTATCTCAGGTATTTTGTCATAGTAGTAGAAAGATGACTCACAAGAATCATGTAAAAGTCTATACATAAAGATTTTAAAATTTTTTGGTATAATGATCTTGCATCTATCACTCAATTACTGATCTTTAACTCAGCATGCCCAAGATGCTCAACAAGTCTGGTCTTATGTTGAAGTGTGTACTTCAAGCACTATGATGAGGCAGACACAAATACTGTAGAAGTGATTTCAGTAGCATTTTCTTGACATAAAAATATGAAAAACTTCCATGACTGGTACAAAACCAAATTACAATCTTTAACATAGGGAAAGGACAGCCAAATCATATTATCCTAAAGCGTCTACTAAAATGTCAATATTTCCTGATATTTTTCAGACATCTTAAATTAACTAACTGATGTAGTTACTACATATTTATTCATAGCACCAACATGTTAAGAACTCCTCCTTTCCCCATTACAGAAGCTCTATTCCAACTTCCTAAACATGGAGTGATGAGCCTTTTCATCATATATATCAATCAATTTAGTGTGAATATTCTAAGTGGCATTCTTAAAAAATAAAAATCAGAACTGAAAATGATGTTTATCTTTCTCATGCTCACTCTTAGTAAGTGTCTTCTGATTTTATCTTTATTCACCATGGGGAGGAGGCCTCAGACTTTTGATGCTGTAGCATCTATCAAAGCACCCACAACATCTGTTCTGCACACTTCTCAATGAGCTTTACCTGCGTATGCAGCCTGCCGTTCTTATGCACTTATTATCTGTGAAAGTATAAGACCTCTCTCATCCTTACTTTCAAGATTTGTAAATGGGAATACTGTTTCCTTGGTCATAGGATAGTTGTGAGCATTAGGTGAGAAAGTAATGAATTTTTGTCTTTGCAATATATTATTGCTAGCATGCAATGGCTTTCTGCATATCATCCATGCCCATTGTACTCTCCTACAACTACTCTCCTTACTTTCCACCTATTCATACTGTACAGTTCTTTCTTGGTCAGGTCTTTGTACAGTTCATGTATGGTTTCTTGTACAGTTTTTTTTTGTGTGGGTACCGGGGGTCGACCTCAGGACCTCGCGTGCCAGCAGGCGCCCGTGCCACTGAGCGATATCACCGGCCCTTTTCTCGTATGTGGGTACCAAGAGTTGAACTCGGGCCCTCACACTTGCCAGGCAGGTGCTTACACCGCTGAGCCATCTCACCGGCTAGTTCTTTCTTGAGCTGTCACTCTTCCATGAAATTTTTCTCTACAAATCATACCCAGTCAGTACACTTAGATCTTTATATTGCAAAAGCCCTTAGTACAACTAGAGACTGATCATTTGTTGTCCATCCATTACTAGTGACAATATTTGCTTCTAATTTCAGTATAAACTAGTGTTCCCAAAATTGTGACCCCCTACCCAAAAGCACCTATACCAGAGTTATCCACAGAGCTCTTAAAATACAGAATTTTGAACCCATCTTTGACTTACTAAATCACGTTCTAGGCATAGATTCATCAATATGAATATTAACTAGACTAAGATGAATCTCTTCCACAGAAAAGTTTGAGAATTACACTAAAAATGTAATTCTCGACATTTTAACTCAAGTTCTTTACCTGAGAAATATACCATTTTCCTATTCCACTATCCAAAACATCCTTGCCTCCATCTTCCCTTCACTTCCTCCCATAGGCAATTAAGATTATTTCTTCCAGGTCCCATACAGAAGCTTCCTCCCTCTGTAAGAATTATCTCAAAACCACCTTCAAAATCACCGAATTGGCACAGCGCCAGTTCAGCTAGCACATGATAAATATTTCCTGGTATTCTGACATATGATGGTCCCTCAACTACTCCTACAAATCCAGTTACCATTTGTTGAGCATATATGCATGTGTTTAGCACCAGGGATGCATGGAAATAATGTCATTAAAACCTCTGATCTTCCTCTATGATTTACACACACACTGCTTTTCTAAGATATACATAAGTTTTTATGATTCACCTTAAATCTTCATGACTTTAATTGGTGCCATTGTGTTAGAAGAGAATTTATTTCATTGCCTGAAGAATTACTTCTAAGTTAAGACCTCTTGGCAGGAAAATGGGCAGTAGGTGCCAAATTATAGAGTAAGGAAATGAGACTTGGCAGCGGAGATGCAGACAGAATGTTAACAAAAAGAACACCAGCAAAAGCCAATGGGCCAAACACGTCCTCCATATTTTCCCATATAAATTGTGACAGGCTAATATAAACCCATTTCTCTCCTTGTTTAATAAAATATGCATTTTCCAAACAAAATGCATAAATGAAGCAACATATAAATCTTTTGTTTGTATCTTTTAAAACTCATAACCATCTCATTTCTTCTTCTGCTTTTAATGGTCTGCTTCAATATATTTTTATATCATACAAAATGTAGTTATTTTGGAAAAACTGACTAAAATCAGGATAGAAACAGTGTGTAGAATAGCTGTGTAGATATGAGTCAAATTAACATACAAAAGTTAAAACACAAATTTGCACTTATATGCTATTTAAACACTATTTTGTATATGATTTGTATTTGTATTTTGTATATATATATATATTTTTTTTTTTGTGGGTACCGGGGGGTTGACCTCAGGACCTCGCGCACCAACAGGCGCCCGTGCCGCTGAGCGATATCACCGGCCCCTTTTTCGTATGTGGGATCCGGGAGTCGAACTCGGGCCCTCGCGCTTGCAAGGCAGGCGCTTATGCCACTGAGCCATCTCACCGGCCCTGTATTTTGTATATTATTAAGGTGCATTAATAATAGTAAATATTGTGCTCCTTATTTGTAAATAATCTGTGGCTAGAATTATGGCTAATAAAGTATAAAATGACTAATAGATTCCTTTTTTGAAAATATAAATGATGAATAAAAATGAAATTGCCAATACATTCATATGTTTGCAGAGTTATATAAGATCACAGAAAGAACATAAAAACTACATACAAGTTTACAATGGCAGTACTAGTGGTATGCATTTTTTAACAATACAACTGTAAAAATATGTCTCGTCAGTTAAATTAAAGTGGATAGTATAATATTTTATTGATACAATAACTAAGTACATTGTGCAAAATTTGAATAAGAAAATACACAAGAGCTAGCGTGTCGTATAGAAGAATTAAAACAATTTTAATAAAGTGATGAGAATGTGGGTGTTTATTAGTATTCTTTAATTGTTTTTCTCACAATGAACAACTAAATATAAATGGAACCAGTGATTAAGCACAAAACCATTACTCAGTAATAACATCTTTTTCTGTTTACTTCCTTGGGAACAAAAGTACAACAGCACTCTTTACCCCAAAGATTCTCAAGGTTGATATGTAACAATTTCTAGAGAGATTTCTGATATTGAGACTTCCGGGGGCACCACAGCATCCAGCGAATAGAAGCCAGTGATGTTGTTAACCTGATGTACACAAGACAGCTTTCCACACAGGGAAGTGGCCTAATTGTTTAAAAGTAGATGAAATAAGGTTGCTAAAGATGTCATCCTTATTGCATTTGTATTAGACAGGCGGAACAGAGAAAATATCAGGAAAGAGGAGCAAACAGGCACCTTTAGAGAATTATTTGTAGGAACATCTCAGAAAGCATAAATATTTATTCTCAACCAAAAAAACTTCCGCTGGAAAAGAGGTCTCAATAATAGAAGAAAAAATGAATGAAAGCAATCTTTTCACATAGTACCTGCTTAAACCACAAAGACAATTTAAAGTTCTTGAGAATATAGCAGGCAACATTTTGTAACAATTGTTTATCATAAATCATTGACCTTGATGGCTATCTGACAGATTTTGCTGAAGCAGTAGAAAAGTTATTAGACAAGTTAACAAATGGCACCCATTCACAATGAATGAAAGAAATTACGACATAAGCAATAGCCTCAGCTTTGCGAAATCTTACATAAATCTTCCTTTATTGCTTAATTTAAACTGTGCTCAACACATATAAAATACAAGTTTCTCAGGACAGGAACCACATCTTGTATTTAATATGCACTGAATAAAGCACCTACTTGAAAGAATCATTTTAATAAAATTAAGATGTTTTATAGGGAAGGAGAGGCACAATAGTAGAAATGAAGGATTGCTTTTATTTGATCTCCCCACTCTTTAAAACTTAAACAAAGAATAAAAACAAAAGTTACAACCAAACAGAATCCTCATGGAATGAAAATAATAAAAACTTGAAGCTGTACTATATTTAAAAGTACAGCATAACCAAATGCTAAGAACAAGGGATGTGAAGGCAGTTATTTGCTACTCGTGTAACCTTGAACAAGTCACTTAGCCTCCTGGGCCCCAAGGTCCCTTGTTGTTAATAAACATATTTTAGCAGCCTCAGTTATTATAGGAGTTTTGATTGAGGGGATGGCATTAATACACGGATAAGTTAAGGACTCAATAATCAGCTATAATTATTGTATATTATTTAGGTAACAAATGATGATGGTGATGATGATGATGATGATGGAGATTACTGAACATTTTATAAGTGGAAGAGGAGCAGGAGACAGAGTGAAGAGAAGAAGAAAAAGAGGAGACAGCTTGGCAGCATCTCGTAGGAGAGCTTCTAAGTGTAATTTGTTTATAACTAAGCCTGCCCGTGGTCTCCAGGTGTTCACAGACCTTCAACCCTCTTCAGGCTTGCTCAGTGACCTCATTTACTTACTGACCATAACAGCCAGTTGTAACCTCCTCTAACTCAACAGAAAATGTCTCCTATGTCACAGGGAGCAGTATGGTCTTCAGGTAAGAAACCCTTTAGCTTCCTGCCCTGCTATCTCTCACTCAAAAATTTTAACTTGCTTCCTTTAAAGACTATTTTTCCTCCAAATTATATATCCCTCCTTTCAACAATTTCCCTCTCCCCACCTCTTTCCAAATCTAAACTTTTCAAAAATGTAGTCTCCAAGCGCTAATTCTCCTCTTGAACTTACATTAAAACATTTTTATTTCATTAGTATACGTGTGTAGTACATAATGTTTACATTTCTTGTGGGAGGTTGGTACACATGCATAACACATCTTAGTTCTTTTTACACCCTCTCCCTCTTCCCCAACTCTACATCACTTGTTTCCCTTCCCATTTGTGAAAGAACTACCTGGTTCCTTTTATCTGTCTTTTATTTTGCTTTTGTCTCACAACTTATTTCAACTGATTGAAATAAGCATCTGAAGCAGCTGGCTGTTTCCTCCCCTTTATAATTCTCATGAGCATCAGCTTCTAAGATGTTATTATCTGAAGGCTCTCATACTAACTCTGCCTGCTACCGAGATACTTAGAATCTCTTTTGTGGCTTCCTTTTCAATTTTCCACTTAAATTACACTTGCTCACCAGATCTCTATTTTTAGCTATGTTCTCCTTTTTCTTTTATTCATTTCATTTCTACATATAGTTATAAGTACCACTTAGATGGTGTTAATGTTCAAGTCCACCTCTCTACTCATGATCTCTTCCTCAGCTGTAGACCTATATTTTCCTATCACCTACTGGTTGATTATCTCCACTGGGAGGTTCCATGTTCATAGAAAAATCAACATTTCCCAAACTGAACTCACTACCTAAAATGGGAGCTTTATCCTTCCAGCTTCCACTGCCTCTTCTGTCTTCGCTGTGTTAATAAATGACACAATGAGAAAGTTGGGATCTACTCAGTCTTGCCACTTCCACTGTGTAAATACCCTGACCTTATACCTTCTCCTGTAAGCAGTTTGTCCATGCTGCCTAGATCTTTCTGTAGATTTCAACTCAACTCCCAACCTTAGGTGTCCCTCCATTTTCTACCTACCACACCACTGAAACATCTTCTAGAAGTGTGAATCTGTTCATTGACATCCTTTCACGGGTCCCTACTGTCTTTGGGGGAAAAAGTTAAACTCCTGAGTAAGATACACAGTTACTCTTTAAAATTCGATCACTATGACTTCAACACCAATTCTGTCAGCTCCCACTCCTACTCCAAGAAGCCTTTTAAAGCTACTTGCAAAACCCCAGTACCATTTATTTTCCAGGGTTATATGTTCCTATACACCATTTTTCTCTTCTTGGAACATTTATCCACAGACCCATAACCTTCTTCATCCCCAATCCAATTTCTTTGTAATGCATTAATAGCTTATCCTACTATGTTCTGTATAAGTGTGTCCTTTTCAAAACACTTCTGACATTACATTATTGTCTTAAATGTTGAGTGTCTTGAAATTGAGTACAATGATTCCATGCTCCATTTCCCCACATAGATAATACAGTGTGTGGTAAATAATAACAAATTACAGCTATGAAATGAGTTCTTCGCTAAATATTTGTGGCATTCTCACACCAGAAGAGACACTATGACTTGTCTAAATGTAATGTACAAATAGGTTAGAAGATACAATAACTGTAACATACAAGGCATCTTCAAATACCAAATGCCAAATAAGTGATGAAATTAACAAGTGGCAAAGGAATGGATAGGTGAGAGATTCTTGACACCTACTGGGCTGCTCAGAAATGGTTTTAGAGAAACCATAAGACTTAAGCTAAACAGAAGTATAGTAAGAAGTGGGGTGGAATTTAGAATAGTGAGCATCTAGATTTTCAGTTTCATGAGGTTGGGGAAAGGCTGGTCCCCTTCACTGCTATCTAAAAGGCCTCACACATCCTGGCTCACAGTGCCTGCTAAGTAAGTATTTGTTGAGTGGAATTTTAAACTGTGCAGCTGGTGATGCAAGAAACATCTGTTTTTAAAAAATGGCAGTACTTTTCTCCATTTGCCATTCCATAAAAAAGGTAATTTGTGTATGTGTTTACTAGAATTCTTTCCTCAAAAGTGAAATATTGCTTCACTCTTTGGTTGGCAAATACGTTGTTTCAAGATGGAGAAGAATCTGCTTAAAGTGTAGAGAAAGCTATTTCAGTCCTTAATCCTCAGAGCCAAATTTGAATCTTAAAATGCACTCCTCATCAAAGAATCTTAACAAAAAGATTCCTGCCAATTTAACCAAGGCATCTAAATATATTTCATTCCAAAGACAAACTACTGCTCAAGAGCATTCTCATTGAGTCTCCACCGAGTGACAGTGCCTGGATATCATCACCAACACTTCGATACCATCGCGACCTTCCTAAGAAAACACAACTCTATACTATTTAGGAATTCTGCATTTTCCTCATGTTTTACTAAAGGCCCCGAGTTCTCCTGGAAGTTCTTTATAACTAAAAGACCTATATTACAAGCCAAACTGGAGACACAGGTAACTTTGAGTTTAAGTCAACCTGTCCCTTCTCTTCTCAAGCATGAGGAGAATGAGACTTAGTGAGGTACATTACCAACCCACACACACTTAGGCGGCAGTGGGAGTGCACACTAGGTTTCCGGAGTGCTAGCCTGGTCGTCAGTGTTCACCAAGTTGTGTTCACAGAGCACCAAGACACTCACATATGTCATTTTATTAATACTGGTAGCCCCTAACACAGGTCAATTAGACTATTATTCTCTTTCAGCAAGCAAGAAAATTGAGCCCACTCTGGTTGTGAATATCCCAGTATGACTAAGCATCAGAAGTAGGACTAGCATCCGAGACTCCAGATTCTGTTAGGATCTTTCTGTCATTGTCATTTATAAGGAGCATCCCATTGACAGGGACATTTATTCTTTCAGTACAAATGAGTCAATGACAATTTAAATGGTCTATTTCCTACAATTCTTCAAAGGAAGATGTGCTGTAAGAAGCAGAAGTTACAATTACCCAGTCCACCCAGTACAATGAGGGAGAAACGTATATGTTAATCAGCTTTGAAATTTCACTTAAATATCCTATCGAACATTTTTAGAAAATAAATCTAACCAAAAGATACTAACATTTTTAGACATAAATACAAGGGATAATATACGGAAACACCTTCTTTTATTTAGGCACTAAGGATAGAATTATTCATCTGTTGCTTCAAAACAAATACTATATTGAAAAGAAAATTAACATATACAACAAACATTTTCTTTGCAGGACTAATTCATGATAATTCACATTTCTAGATTAAATAAATATTAATTTTTCAACAATTTAAACTGTGGTTGGACAAACCCATGAATGTTAGCATAAGGCTAAGAAAGGAATCTGGCTTGGAATTTTTAACACTTGATTCTAATCATTCATGCTGCAGTGCTGTCCCATTTACAACCTGACATTTATTTTTGCACTTTCAACATCCCATGATTTTTAAGCAACAGTAAATAGCTTTAAACGATGACACCTTGTCTTAGCTGGATCTATATTTTGACTATCAGGTCTTGGCATTTGTATCCACCTCAGACACCCCTCCAAAAATGTTGCATGCAGGGAAAAGTGAACAGAACTTAAAACAACAAAAACTCTCCCCCCTGAAATACTGTTTGATGTGATACATCTAAGTTCTTAGCTAACCTATTGCAGTAAACTCTCATCACCTCAGGATTGTCTCTTTGGATTCTAGCTTTGTCTTAATTTATTTCCACAAAATACTATTTTTGTGATGGTCTGAATAAGTAAGTAGTAAAGAAGGAGTGAAATAAAAATTGAGAGAAAGAAAAGAATGTAAATAAAGAAAAATGGAAAGGGAAAAAGGTCTGTTTCAACCACATGTGGGAAACAAAGACCCACACATGATTTCAATATAACTTTGCTTTTAGCAACACAATTTAAATACAAGTACTTGGGACTTTGGAGGCACATACATTAGGGCATTTTCTGTATTTATGTGAAATTCAAAATATAAACTGGTAAAAATCTCTTGAACTCCACAAAAGCAAATGTTTGTTTATCTGAGAAAGTAACTTATTAAGGAGGAAATATTATCCACATAGGGAAATCTCATAGTGTGTTGTCCTTAACCATCCCACACACAGGTTAAATCATGGTCTTTAGTCTATATTTACATCCTATATGATGATTAAATTTTTCCAAATACTTAGAATACCAGAAGATTCATATCAATAAATATTACTGAAATATTTGAATTTTCATAAAATTCTTAAGCATCTTGAGATACCTCCAGATTATCACTGATTTGGGGGATGTGCTGGTTATTTGAGTTTCCTCTTTGTTTGAATTGTGGGACTATGAAAACTTGTGTGACGGTGAGAGCACATCCTAAACACAGTGATTTGGGCCTCTTGAGTTAATTAATTAGTGTCCTAAATTTTAAGCCTTAATGGCTGACTTGGAAGCTTTTTCATAGAAGCTTACATACATTCCCTTCTTTAATTTATCACCCACTTTTTAGATAGAATAATACCATAACACAGTATTCTGAAATGTGCTGTAAGTGATCAGAATTGAAAGCAACACTGGACACTTACATTAAGCTGTAGTTTAATTGCAGGGACTTTTCCCAATGGAAAACTTTAACAACAAAGAGTAGAAAAGTCACTGGAGAAATGCTCCAAGTGGGGGAATCCGGGACACTTGTCACTGGGACGCATGTCTGCAGTGATCCAACATAGGCAGCAGGGGGCGCTCCTGCATGAAGCAAACCCCCCACAAGTGCTTCCTAACTGGGGAACACAAAGGTTCATTCTATTAGCACTTGCCTCAAGTCTAAGGAGGTAGCTACTAGGAGGGCAGCTATCAATAAACCGTGCAGGCTTAGGACACACAATGAATAACACTGCAAAAATGACCAGAGATGACACATGAGACTGTGCTTGCTTTTTGGAAACTGGGGGGCAGGTTATATTTATTTTGGTAAGCAAAAGGAGGTTTACCTCAATGGGGGTGGAGAGGAAGTTTGCCATTAACTATAAAGTTCATGATTGGTGATTTCCAAAAGCAACAAGTGGGCATAGGTATCCCTGGGTCATTTATTCAACCTCGTTAAAATTTAGTTTGCAGGTTATATTCTCTCTTAAATACATTTTCTCTTAAATAAAAATCCCTCTTCTTTTCCCTGACCTAACCCCAACCCAGAAAATCACCTGATAAATTGAATTTTCTATAGTCTTACAGAAATGTCACTTCTACAGAGGATCTCCAGCGTGTGACTGCATTTCACACACGAACACGTGACACATTTTACTCACTCTACACCAAGACCCAAGTAAGAGAACCAGTTGGATAATTTTTAAGAACAAGAGCCAACTCTGTAATCCAGAACACAAAATTCCAAAGCAGAATCCCCTGCCCTTGCCCCACTTCATATGTATTTTCACGCATACCCCGCCCCAGGTGACTGGGTCCCTCCTCCTCTCAGTCCCCAAATAAAGATCTGCAGAGACACAGCACAGAGCTCAGCAACTCACCATATTGACTTCAGAAACCATATCGATGCTGGCAATGTCAATGTTCATTCCCACAGCCACAGGGGGACCTGCAAGCCAAGAGGGTCAGCCACGTGACTTCCCAGAAAGTACGCATTCTCACGGGAGTCGTCCCCAGGCATGGGACTCCCTACCCCAAACTTCTCTCCACTGCTAACCCTCAAACGCTTCGCTTCCTCGTTCCCTTGGGTGCTCACGTTTCTAGGAATTGCTCTATTGAATATGCACACACATGTGATGGCGAGGGAATCCAGCTCTGTCCACGCATGTGAGGAGTCTCAGGGTGTGAATACACACGCACAACTCTCAGAAGCACAAGAGTCTTTCCAGCCCAAGGGATTTTTATAAATACTCTCAAAAACCCCCTCCTCCTCATTCTTTCCCAACCCCCTTCTATGGGTAAGTTTTAACTCTCTGAGTTCCCTAAGAGTCTGAAGAAAAATTAAATGGGCACATCAGCATATCTAGCACCTCAGCAAGATATGTCCTTTTTCCCCCAGCCATCTCCCGCCCATTTCCCCCACCCTCCCACCCCTCCAGTCCTCCTGCCTTCTCACCCCATGCTGAGGCTTGAAGGACAGGATAATATCCAGACATCAGCCACTTTAAACCATGGCCAGAGCAACTCTTCCAAAGTAGGCGGGCACAGGGGGTTAAGGCCACCTCTCAACCAACTGCCTGCACGTCTTGTCCTCAAAAATGTTCACGATGGCCTTTTGCGAGACACGTTCTCCAGGCACACGACTAACTAAACTTAAGAGGCTTGCCTCTCAACAAAGACAGTGAAGCAAAGGATCTGTGACAGTAAAGCTGAAGGAGAGCGATCCCCCAATTCGATGGTCTCTTTGAACAACCTCTCAAGAGCCGGCTAGTTAACAAGCCAGCTTAAGTTTGGATCAGTTTCTCAGTGTGGAAAAATAGGGAGACATTCAGTACACCACATGCACCCACAACCAGGGAGAGGGAAGAGAGCGCACACAAAGCCCGAAAGATAGCTTAGCTTCGGCTGTAGCTGGGCTGTTTCTTTTCTGCACGGCAACCCCATTACCTCCAAAATCTGGTCTCAGACGAATGTCATAGCCTTTCAGTAGTCTATCCACCGTCTCTTTAACCAGCGACATATTACTAGGGTCATTGACACTGAAGGAAGAAATGACAATAAACAGGCATCAATAAGGAAGCAAGCGCACACGGCATCTTCAGCCTCTCTGCTCAGAGGTATGCAGACAGCTCAAGTGAGAAAGGAAAAAGACACTTACCTTTGCGCACAGACAGCGGCGATTATTAAGGGAAACGACCAAATCCCAAAGTAGCCCCTTTTCCTGACTCTCCACATCCCTTTAGTTTTTGATGGGATTCAGGGTTTCACTGAAGAGAGGAGATCCAACTTCGTCTGCCCAGTGCAGTAATTCTAATGTGAGGCGCATGCGCACGGCGTACCAAAACATCAAAGGGACAGCGGCGGCTGCCGGGGACCAAGTAGATTTCCTTGTTTAAAAAAAAGAAAATTAAAGGGGAAAAGGGAAAAGCAGATATGTACAATATATGCCTATTTAAGTAATATAAAAAGACACCCCACAGGAGTATTCGGAGTAAAATCTTTGTTGTCCTTTCGTTAAGACAAAAACAATTACAGCATCTGGTAAGTTTTGGTAGTTGCGGGAGACAGTTTTGCACCTCGCGGGTTGTGGTTTTCGGCGTGCGTGCGTGCGTGTGTGTGTGTGTGTATGTGTCTTCTTAAATATGCAAAACCAGATTAAGAATTTCGGGGCGAGCAGGTGTAGGGTGCGGAAGATGAGCGCCTGGAAGCCCACTCATGGTCTCCGCAGGCTGACTGGGCGAGGAGTTTGAACTTTATTTTCTTGGCGAGCAGCATCCCCTGCCTGGGGCGACACGGGGTGGGAGGGTGGGGGTGCGCGCGGGGTGGGGGCCGAGCCGAAGGGGGTGGGAGCAAGGACAGCGAGGGGTGCAGAGCTGAGCAGTCCGGTGGATTTGGGGCAGGGGGCGGGGAATAACAAAGATAAGGGGAGAAAAGGAAGAAAGGGAAAGAAAAAAAGATAAAATGATGCTTGGTCTTTTCTGGGAGTCAAGGAGCAAGCTTTTCTTCACTACTCACGAGAGATTTTCTTTTTCCTCCTCCTCCTCCTCCTCCTCCTCCTCGCCCTTTGCCCCCTGTTCCCAGAGAAGAAAACCTCGGGGTCCTGGCTTCGCGCCGTGTGACGCGCCTGACCCGCTAGCCCCGGTTATTTATAGCAGGCGGGGGAGGGGGCGAGGGGAGCAGAAAGGCGAGGCTGTCTCTCCCGGTCCTGCTCCGATTCCGCATTGGGAAATCATCAGCGGGCAGGGTGGGGTTGGCTGAGGGGGAGACGGGACGCGGAGGCGTGAAGGCTGCTCTGACGAGCGCCCGGGCACAGGTGCGGGCTCCGCGAGGGCGTGGGCAGCGGCCCCGCGCAGGACGGGCAGGTGGCGGGGGTGGGACGCGCCCCGGCCGGGCCCCCGCGGCCCCCGACGCTCGCGCCCCGCGCGCACACGTGCAGGGCCGGCCCCGCCGCCGCCCTCCTTACCTCGCGCGCCCGCGCCGGCCACCGACTCCCGCCGCGCGCAGCCGGCGCCCGGGTCCCGGGTCCCGGAGGAGCAGGGCGCTCCGCGCTTTGGGGCTGCGCCTCTGGGTAACCAGCCCCAGCGGTCCTGGAAGTCAGGCGCAAGGAAGACGGAGCCCCGCGGCCGCCCGAGGCCCCGATCTCCCGGGGTCTCCGTGCCACCTCGTCCTCGCTCGCCTTCCAGAGCCGGGGGCGGCGGGGGAGACTCGCACACCCCAGAGCTGGCCCTTCCCTCCTTCGGGAAGCCCGGCTCTCCGCGGGCAACCGGGCGCGGAAGGAAGCAGGCTTGGGGTGAGGAGCGGGAAAAGAGAAAAGGAGAGACTCAATCGCAGAAGAAACGTTTCCTCCTCTGCTGAAGGGTCGGGAGGGGCTGTCGGGAGGAGCCAGAGACCACCGGGGCTGGGGCTGACCGAGCCTCCCCGAGTGGATTTTTGGAAGGGCGAAGGGGCGAGTGTTCCCGCTCTCTCCCCCCACGCCTCAGTGAAGCACAGGAAAAGCCGGAATCAATCTTCCGTCCTGGCCTCCACCTACTGTTCCTAATCACTATCTCGGTAACTGAGAGCTCCTACTACCTTCCCGGGCGATACATTCATTAATTCTTACAACGGCCCTTGCTTTTAGCAATCCCTTCAATGTCCCAATTTTGTGGGTCTAGAAACTGGCGAAACCGAGGCTGGGGAACTTGCTCAAGGTCACTCAGGTGGAGAAGGGCGAAGCCGGGACTTCGCTTGTTAGGCAGCGTTCCTAACCACTAGCCTGGACCACCGCGACTCCGGAGTCACCGACCGCGGCCAGCACCGCGCTGCCGCCGGCCGCCGCGCGCCCAAGGCTGTGAGTGGAGCCTCGCGCGGTCCGCACCGGGCTCGTCCCGCGGGTCTCTGCGCGAAGGAGGGGCCGTGGGTCGGGTCTGGCGTGGCGCTCACCTGGTGGTCTTTGCAGCACCAGGGGCTGCTCAGGCTCCAGGTAGGGGCTGCGCTGTTGACCCGCGCCCCTCCTGATAACCTCTCGCCACTCCACCCCGCCTTGATCAGGGGAGCATTTGGGGGCAGTTTAGGGAGACGATTCCAAGGGCAGTGTGGAGGCGGGAGGGTTGCGAAGGTGGGAATCCAACCGCTTCCTAGGATGGAAGATGAGCGGGGAGAGTTGTGTGCTTTTAGCTAAGGAAGATTCCAGGTTGTAGAGAGGGGCAAACAGCCCCAGAAACACAGTGCACCTCTACAGCGTGGCGCTCTTCCAGGCTTGGCACTTGTAGGAACCAGTCCAAGTATAAGCGCACAGGGGACAGGGGTGTCCATGTCCGTCTACACTGTCAGTACTCACAGGGCTTGACAGTTACAGACCTGTGGTCAAAGAAAATTGCTACTTTTCTTCCCTTTTTCTTTACTCTTAGACAGAAGGGAGTCCTTTACACACTCTGACTACAAAGAAGGGGTGGGAGTTAATTATCAAAAGTGTACCCAGAGAATTTACAAAGTAGAGTCTCAAGTACAGAAATGATGAAGACCTAGAAAAATTTCTTTACCCCTAGAAAATATCTCAAATCAGGATTTTCCTTCTGTTAGTTACCCATGCTTTACAGTCTGCACTGACTTAGGCCCATTTCAGTTTAAGTTGATAGAACAAAATTCAGTAAATTCAACGGACCACAAATACTCTCTTTATCTAGAATCATAGCAAAGACCCAGTGAGTACTAAAGTGTATATTGCAGACCTACTATGCAAAGAAAATTAGGAGCGAGGAAGGCAGAGTTAAGTAAAAATACCTTGCATCTCAGCAAGTAAAACAGCATAGGACAAATTAAAAGCATAAAGGAACTAAAAGTAAACATTTGTATTCAAAGTCCAGCTCAAATACTTGGTAAGTTTTTAACTTGGGCAAGTCATTTAACTGCTATAAATATCAGTTTTCTTTCTTTCTTTTTTTTTTTTCCCTTTGGGAAAATAAGAAAAAAATAGTACTTCTCCACTAGATTGTTGATAAATGATACAAGTATGCTTATCATTGGTATGTGATTAATAAATATTAGCAATCTTTTACGTGACTAAGACATGATGAATGGCTAGGAAAGTAAAAAAGGTTTAGTAGTATTCATCTATAAAGAGTAAGTGGATATGAATTTGCTACAGTTATTTTAGAGTTGGCTGAGAATAAAAAGCACACATTTAAAAAAAAAATCAAGGCAAAGTTGAAAGGAAAATTATTAAAGACCCAAACAGCAATTAAAAAGAGAAAAGATGAAAGAATATTGGCCTTTTTTACCATGTAGTAACATCTCAAGGATATCTCTTACTAGTAACTGTAACTCATATTCCTTCTGGTTAAAAAATGTGAAATGCTTAAAATGGGCCTTTATTGTATAGCCAAATCACCTCTGGACATCTCTCAAGAAAATTTTGCTGATAAGCCCAGAAAGATGAAAAATTGGAACAATCATGTGGCATCTTAGAGAAGTGTCAGTTGCTGGAGAATACCCTCCATCGATCCCCAGTGTACAATGAATAGGCAAAGTGTAAGTACTTTTAGGAGATCATGCTTCAAAGTCATCTCTGATTATGTAGCATATAAATGCAAAGGAAAAACAGTTATCAACCATCTGCCTTGAGTCTTTCGTACAATGCTCATTCATTATTTCATATGTATATGTAGTGAGCACCTCTTCTCTGCCAAACACTTTCTGACAAGCATTAGAGATGATATGGTGAAAAGGCAGGCATTATCCTTGTCTTCTCGGAATTTACATTCTACTTTGGGGGAAAGCTATGATAGAATCAATTGCAGATGTAACATATGAATTTAAAAAAAAAAACAGGATATTTTGGAATCCATAACTGGTGCAGGTAACTCAGTCTGACAATGTAGGTAAAACTGGCCTGAAGAAATCTTGCTTCTGCTGGAATGTGAAAGATCAGCTACCCTGATAATGGTGTTGGGAAAAGAAGTGTTCCAGGCATTTCAATCTGCAACTATCCTGGTTATAAAGGATTAAAGAAGAGCCATAAGACTGGAAGGCCAGAATAAGAGATCTATTAATGCAGGGGGAAGAGCAGGGCAGGGGCACTTGGGGACTATGGGTGGGTTGAAGCAGAAGTGTGATAGATGAGTTTCAGTCGTACAGAGGAAGACAGTTATGTCTGTGAGGGATCTGTTGGGAAGCAATTGCGAGACTCCAAGGGAGAGATGATGTTCTGAATTATCGCAGTGACAGTGAAGACAAGTGACTACAGTCGTGTGGGAGAACTAGCTAACCTCTGTGACAGATGGAATATGGAGAACGAGGTTTGAAAAGGAGTCAAGGATGACTCACATATTTCTGGTTTGAGTAGCTCGGTGGTGGTGGTGGAGAAGATTTGATGAAGATGACACATTGAGTTCGCTTGTGTTGGGTACCTGGGCATTTTGCTGTGTGTACCCGAAGCTCAGAACTGAGGGCTGGGCTGGAGCCAGCAGAATGTTCATTTCTACCCTGACACAGTAGTTCCTTTGACTGCTTTAAATTTTTACCTATTTTCTTCCCCCATGGAAATACAGTTTTTAAAAATGTGATCTTTCTTTGCTTTCCTTATTGCTGTATTCCAGAACACTATAAAGACGTGTGTTTTTGAGTAAATGAGTATGTATCTTATGATTCTAAAGACTGGAGGATCTATGCAAGAAAATTCTGGTGAAGGACAATTAAAGGCATCAGAAGGGTCTAACTAGGATGGACCCCAAATTTAAGAGAACTACTGCAGTGTTATCAAAGCCAAGGAAAAAGAACGTTTGGGTATAGAAGAAGGTTCAGTAGCCTGTATTAAATCCTTTAAAAAGTTTTTAAATTTTTGAATAGGTATCACATAGTCATGGTATAAATTCCAAAAGCTAAGTCACTGTGTCTCTCTGCTGTCATGATTCTCTCTGTGGATACCTACACAATTCAGGGTTTTTGGTGGGGAGGGGTATTAACGAGATATTCTAATAGCCTGTTGCCTATTGTTGAACAAGTGCGGAATGTGTCCCTGGGTCCAAGCAGGCCCTACTGGCCTGCACAGAGGTGGTTCTCACGGAATGGGGCACCTGTTTTAGTGAATCATTTAGATATTTGAATTTTTAATTATTTCAAAAATGAATAATGGCTCTCAGCTTTGAACATTGATTGGGATTTTATTTTTAAATGGAAAAATTATAATATGTAGAAAGAAAACACAGTTACGGGTATGTGCTTATTACTTTCAGTAAGCACAGTACCACAAACTTGCTGCCTGCTAATAAAGTGTTGCTAAGAATATGCTTTCCAGGTCTACTGTAACGTAAAAATAAGAACTGTGTTAAACAACCTTATCACCTGTCTTATATATGAATGCCTCTTTAGTTTTCATGTGCTTCAGGATATGCCTAGAGTCATTTAAACTTTATCAAACAATTTTTTGCTAGTCAAAATTACCTTTATTTTTCTGGAAAACCTTACCTTCATAGAAACTGGAAAAGAAATCTGTCATAAATTCCTTATTAGGAGCTAATTGCTAAAGGAGATTTTTACCCTGCAGAATTAGACATGTGAATTCCATATTCACTGAGTCCTATGTCCCTTCGGCAGCTTACATTAACACTAAACCTGAATTCCTATAAGACTACGGTCCACAGCAAGCCTTATACGACAGGAATAACTTTAAGTTGTTATTTAAAAGTATTATTAGAACTAGTAATAAAATGATTAGATTATTGTGTTACTGTTTCAAGTGCTTTATGTAAAGTAATACATGTAATCCTCACAATATGACTGCAAATATTATTTTTACCCGAATTTTATTCATGAGGAAGCAAAAACAGATATTAAGTGGCTCTAAGATCACATAGTTTATGAGAAAATATTAAAGGACTCGGGCTTTTCCTGATAACTGTGTGACTTCGCAAATGAAACTCCTATAGATTAGTCTATTCTAAATTTCTCAGCTTTTCTCACCCACTGAGTTAATATAACAGAAATAAATCCTAGCCCAGGCAGAGGATCTCTGTACTTTAACAGTCACATGACCAGTAGGAGATTTTGAGACCTGAGTTACCAGACAAGGAAAATACCTTTTAGCACCACCTAGATTAATCGATCTTCAAGACTATAGAAAGAAGTGTGCCTCAAAGTAAAAAATGAGATTAGTGATGCTTGAAACAGAGGTAAAATTGTTCTATTAGGAAATTACCTAGGCTCTGACACCACAGGAATGCTAATTATATTCACATACAGTCTCAGCAGTAATAAAACACGGTATCCTCTATGCTAGAAAAACACATAATGGGAAAAAATGTCCACTAGGCCAACTACTTCTTAAAGCCTGAAGTGGGAGAAGAGATGTACCTTACCAATGCAGGTACAGATCCAAAGCTAATGTATAAGCAATGTAAAGGGCCTATGGAATAATTCCCCAAATTTTCCTCAGATTGCCTTCTTAGGATGGTCACAGAGAGATGTCCAAAGATAAGTAATCCAACTTGTAAGGTGGATTTTTCTAGAATATAGGTCACACTTCTCTGAAGTCTTTCCTGAACCTCCTTTAGTAAAACTACTCATCCACTTAGATAGCTTAGCTAGTAAGCCTAGGGTTTATAAACCTTTTCAGGACCTACCAACAAGTTGGAATTCTGAAAAATGTACATATTGGCTCTAAATTTAAAAAGCAAATGGCAATGTTGAAATTAATGAATGTTTAATTAAATGTCTATATAATGTAATGCTATGCCTATCATGCAAAATTAAATTTGGAAAGATACACTTAATATGCATTATGGTATATGTTAAGGGGCCTCCAAAAGTTAGAGAATTTGGGGATATGTTGGCCTTAGAAAGCCCCAGGTGTCTCCAGTCTCAGGAGAAGTGAATCTCTTCCTACTTCTATACAGCTAAAGCCAACTGCAGTATCTTGGGTTTTTTTTTTTTTTTTTTTTTTTTTCTCTTAAATCCCATTTGGAAACACCATTGTTAATTATACAAGCAAAAACTCACCCTTTTTATTGTACTCTTGCTTTTATTACTCCCCGAGCTCAGTGCATTTACTTTACTTGTATTAAACAGTAATAGTTCTAATTGCACTTACTATTCATAGTTAATCCTTTGCTTACTAGCATGCTTGGTTTGTGTTGAGCACCAACAATTCTTTACACCTTTAATTCTTGCAGGCCTCTGTGCAGTATATTATTCAATGTTCTTGGTGATGTAACTAAGAGGATCTGAACTCAAACCACCACAGGCAAGTGAAACTTTGATCAAGTAACTGAAAAGCTTGGGAGTGTTCAGCTTTGCATACAGGTGGATTCGGGAGCTCAAACTGTTTCAGCTCCTAATTCTGTTTTATGAAATTTGGCTTCATTCTTAGGCAGGATCTGTCTAAGATCCTGTTTGGCAACCCTGAGAGGATTAACAACTTCATAACTAAGTTATAAGTTAGAAATTAACATACTCTGTGGGGCTCGGATCACGGTCCTATCTTTCACCTTTCACTTTCTTTATTGGTGGATTTGTGCTTACTCTGGCACAGAAGCTGTGGTAAACCACATCTGAACTATGTGCACTCCGAGTGACTGGGGAATGATTATCCAAAAAAAAAAAAAAAAAAAGACCACTAGCATTTTCCTACCAGAGAGAAGAGAAATGGATGCTGATCAGGTAAAAGCCACAAATGTCTGTTATGGATAGGTCAGGTGTCATTAATAACCATATCTTTCTGATCAAGCCATTGTGACATAGGGACCCAAACTTACCATATTCGTCTTACACCAATGACCTTAGAACTATCTCGTAAGGGTGGATAAATGAATCCACCAATCTAGGGCATTGGAGATTGTCATACTTATGTCAAATGTGAGTGATTGCTACTTGCATTTTATCAATTCACACAGTCACAATCACTCTGAAATCTGTTTGAAGATAGTCCTGATACAACTGAATAAATATAAATAAATACATGCAGGAATATATACAAAAAATTTTAAGTGAATAACTAGAGATGGAAAGTCCCAATAACTGATATTTGAGAAACTGAGAACTGTTAGTGAAAATATTGTGTTAATGTTAAATAATTGCATTAACTCTAGTTCTACATTGTCAATGTTTGTAGAATAGATGACTTTGAAATGAATGCATCCATAAATAACCTTTTTGTTCTATAAGCTTTTACATAAACTTTATTCAATATTTGTATTAACAGCATAGTTTCTTAATTTTTTTAACATACAGCTTTTTCTTAATAACAAAAGTATTCCTTTATATTTAACATTTAACTATAAGATATTGTCGATACCAAATAATCTTTGCTGGTAATTATATTTTATCATCTCTATAATTCATTTAATTTTTACAAAATACTCTGAGGTAAATTCTATTATTATTTTCATTTCACAATACTCTGAAAGTGTCAAAGTATTGACACTTTTATGATTAAGAGAAAATTCTCCTCAAAAAAGAGGAGGCATAATCCGTCAAAGTCTGCCAGACTGAAGATATTCTTTAATTGGAAACCTAATGAGTTGGTGATAATAAACACCATTTTTTCTACTTGTTTTAGCGCAGTTCTCTTATAATAGAAACTGCATGATGATGTTTTGTTTCTAGTTCCTGAGAAGACAAATTTGGTTTTAGGTTCAAATAAATGATTAAGAGCAATGAGCAACAGTATTCCTACCAGTGTGCAGTGTGTAGTGGTGTAGAGGAAAATCATTGTTCTAGAAGATAAAGCTCCTATAAGACAAGAAAACCCAAGAACCAATTTTTACCAAATTATGTATTTAAAAATATAATTTCTCTTATGGGAATTTAGGACTAAGTGATTAGCTTTTGGAACTATAGACTTGGTGTCTTTTATCATATGCCTTATGCAGAATGTAGAACACTGATGGTTTTAACAGATGATTTAGACATTACATATACATTCATTTAAATTGAATATTATTACAAACTGAGAAACTTGTCTCAACTTCCTGTCCATTTTGATTAAATCACCAAGAAAGTCTCACTTCAGTGTCAAGATGCCATCAACATTTCTTAAGACTTATTTGCCCATTTCACTGAAGGTTATTACATCTTTAAATTTTTTGTATCACATTGGTTATATTTGATTTATAGCCAATAATGCTGGGATTCTCAGAATTTTTTGATACCACCTACCTTTAAATACATGTACCAACTCCAAACAAGGAATGTAAATATTATGTACTTCAAATATGTACTAATAAAATTTTTAAAATATTATTTCAGTTACAAACAAGTAAATTTAAGTCAAATATGAAAAGTAACAGCAGGTGGTACTTGGATTTGAGGAAAAATGGTGTAGGTGGTATGCAAACATTTGGGAATCTTTGATTAAACCAAATTAGGTAGGAAGTATTTGCCAAAGTTCTAAGAGAAATTCTTATAGTTTCCACAGAAGTGAGAGTCTTCTCTTAAATTCCTGTGATTATCAGAAGTCATGAGTATAGATAATCAATAGACATGAGATGTGAGGTGAACCTGAATATTATGCAACAAAATCATCTTTATGAGATAGAGTGTCAAAATCTAATTCACCAATTCAATGAATATACTGAGTCTCTATGTGAAAATATCCTGTGTGGAACAAAAAGATGAATTAGGCATTTTTCCTCCCTTCAAGGAGCTTAACTGTAGCAGGAGGAGGAAAAGCCATGATAATTATAAGCAACAGAATGTTGATGTTATAATAAAAGCATAAAGTAAGAAGAATGCATTCATATAATTTGCAAGAAAAACATCAGAGTAGATTGGGAATAAATGGGAAAACATTTACTAAAAATATGCTATTCAAAATAGACCATGAAGGATGGATCTTATTACTGTTATTAGTGGGTGATAGAAAAGTTTGAGATAAGTTCCTAACTAAATGTAGTGTCTCCTTAAAATAAACAGCTACACAGTCAGCCAAGTTGTAGAAATCCTGAGGATTTCAAATTATAAGACAGATGTAGTGTTCCCTGGGACCCAACCCTGCTTCTGTGAACCATCAGTCATGCTATAGTTGCTATATCATTTTTTTTTTTCTTTATGTGGGTACCGGGAACCAAACTCAGGACCTCGTGCTTGCCAGGCAGGTGCTCATGCCGCTGAGCTGTATCACCGACCCTGCTGTATCATTTTGATCAAGGATCGTCATCCTTTTATTACAATAAATATTTTAGGCTTTGCAGGCTACTCGGCTCTGCAGTAGTAGCAGAAAAGCAACCTTAGACAAATGTAAATAATAAATACATGTCATGTTTCAGGGAGCAATAGACACAAAGAAAAAAAAAGATACACTACTAGAAAAATACAATAAAATTTTTACTAAGAAAGAACACAAGCAAATGAGCAAAACACTTCTCGTATCATGTAAATAGCACTAGTATTTTCAAAGGCTCTTTTTTGTCATCCCATATTCAAGTTCTGGCATAGACAGAACATTTTAATCTTAGTGTAAAGTTGCATTGCCTGGAGGAAGGAACCTTAGATCACAGATTCTTTTAAAATTAGATGGGGAAAGCACTTAAGAAATTATGGAAGAAACCTGAACAATAAAAAGGATGCTTATTTAATTGTTTTAATTTTTTTCTTAAGAGCTGCACAGGGCCAGGGATATAGCTCAGCGGCACAGCGCCTGCCTGGCAAGTGCGAGGTCGTGAGTTTGATTCCTGATACAAAAAAAAGAAAAAAAAAAAGAAAACTGCACAGATGTGATATATGAGAAGCTGGCTGCTCCCTTCCCTTCTTCCATATGGAGATGGAAGTATAAATTGGACAGGAGAAAAAGAAAACCATTAAAATGCTATTTCAATTAAAATTGGGATTGTATTCATCCCTGGGAGAATGATGATTTCTAAAAATCTACATTTTTAAGATTAAAATATCAGGTATCAGTTCAAACCACTCTTGAATATAGCAAATTAAACAAATGGATTTGTAAAGACTGCAAGTGATCATTGATATATTAAGATAATTCATACAAATATTTATCTATAAAAAACTTCACATAGATATCTAGATTGAAGCAGGAAGCTCTGGTTTTTACCTTCAGATAGGTTAGTTTATGTATTTTCCTCTGTTATTAAGAGCGCGTGGAAGACAGAGTTATCATAAGCTCCCTGGACACCAAATAAGCAATCATACGGTGAAGAATGACGCTATTTTTCAGCAACTTACACTACAGGATCAGCCTCTGGTCTACGCTCTGCATGGCTTTGCTTGCAACCTCAACCTTGTTTAGTTTCTCCCTTCTCTCTGTCTTATTTCCACCCACCTTTGCTTCTTTTTTGCACAAGAATCTTTCTCTCAAGGGCTGCTTTCAAAGAACTGAATTTAACACCAGCGGAAAGACAGATGCATTACTGGAGAATCTTTTGTTTCTGTCAAATTAGATATCATTCCTGGGACTCTACAAATGAGAACATTATCACGAGTATATAAGAACATAACTACTTGGTTTTTGTTGTTGTTATTATTTTTGTAATACTAGCTGTGTGTTTTTTGGCTGGAGCTGGGGAACAAACAAGGCATAACCTCTTCTGGACTCTCAGTTGTACCAGATATAAAATGAGTGTCAAACTAATGGTGTCTAAAGCTGCAATCACATAAAAGTTTCTATGATATAAGCCAGTAGTTGACAAAGTATTTCTTCTTCAATAAATGAAGTTGTACTGGAACTGGAACACAGCCCTAACTATTACTTGTGGTATCGTCTCTGCCTGTTCTCATGCAGAACTGAGTAGCCTGTGCTATAACAGCCTTATGATATATGTATTTCTATCATCCTAAACACTTTTTAAACAAATGAGGAAACTGAAGCAAAGTAATGTTCTATAATCTGGCCAGGTCTACAGGACAATTAATGGCAACGCTGAGTGTCACATTTAGCCAATCGGCCTCCAGAGTTCTAACCACAACGCTAAACTGCCTTAATATGGGAAGGCCATGGTGAAAATGGATGTTAAAACCTCTGACTCATGCTGAATGTGCTGTTTGTTTCTAGTAGTGGAGTTAACATCAATAGTGACTTGTGTGGAAATGTGAATGGAAGAAGAGGAGGAGGCAAAGTCTGCAAGCTCAACAAAGGAAGAAAATAGCACCAAAGACAAAATATACCCTGCTTATTTTTGCACCGTCACATGCAATCCTAAAATATGGTCTCATGTTCTCTTCATTTTACCTTTGGTGCAAATCACAGACACATTCACAAATTCACAGCTAAGATGCTTGACTTGGTCCTCAGCAACCAGCATCCTGTGTCTCTGGAGCAGAAGCAATCACTTTATGTCACTTCTCGCTTTTCATCCCCTTCCCACTTCCTTCGAGACTGCCATTCTGCTTGAGCAATGTCATGAATGACAATTCATTTCGCTTTTGACAATTCACAGTGTTACACTGCATTAGCACACTTTGTTTTGTAATGTTTTCTCTGTTTTAGATCCACTGACATTTATCCTTTCAAAATAGAGTTTCATATTCTTTTCTCTGAGGTAAAGACTCCTTTGGGTGGAATGTGTTCACGTCTGAATGTAAACCGAAGAAGGGAACATCTCAAAAAGGGGAGAACGGAGAACGGTTTTCCAATGTACCTTCCTTAAATGAATGTAAATTCCTGTTTCTTTCCTTTTCTAATTTTTTTCTGGTAAACATTTTGTCACTCACAGTGTTTTAGCAATCCTACACCATGTGCACTTGGCTCAAATAACTTGGTTTTGATCATTATAGCTGTAATTTAACTCCTTTCCTAATGTTTCCTAATGCATGTAAAGTGGCCGATAAATTTCTTATTCTGCCCAGGTCAGAACTTCCTAACATTACCATTTTTAGCAATGTTTGGGTCTGTAGTATGGTTGATCTCTCTCTCTCTCTGTCTCTCTCTCTCTCTTTCCCTCCCATCCTCCTCCCCCTTTCTCTGTTGTATATTACCATTATTGCCTGATTGCCTGACTTTTTAATTGTGCTAGCCACTGTGTTAAGTACCTAATATATTTTCCTTAATTAAATCTTCACATTAATCTTTATACTTTGGCTTGCCATCTACAATTTTCAGATGAGGAAACTATAGTTAAAAGAGATTAAAGATCTTGCCCAAGTTTACACAAAAGCAACAGTGATAAATTACATTAGTACGAGAATAATGATACACTCACAATGCCAAGTCAGGTTGATTGAACTTCACGTGGTAATATGAAACACTGTACACAAATCCAAACAGGTACAGAAATCCTTAAACGTTAATAGTAGTCAAGAAAATATTTGTTGCCATGTGGGGACCAGACAATGATGATGATTCTAGAGCTAAAATACAGACTGATGATATCAGTCATTCAGACAGTTACAGAAATAATTACTTTTCTTGACAAGAAGTTTGATAAAATCTAGGGGTTAAGGAACTGACACCCAAAAGAGCACCTGGGCTAGGAGACAGGGCAGAAAGATCTGTTTCCTTCAGCATCTTTCATTAAAACATATGAAGTAAGGGAAAAGGATTCTGAAGCAGAGTTTTATTGGAACCTACAAAAGGGCATCTGCCCTTACAAATACCTACTCTGTATTGAACACTCTGTGTAGTAATTATTCATTACTTTTCATAAACAGAAGCAACAGAGACTAGAGAGGGTAATTATCTTATCTACAAATTCACAGATAGCTGGGAAGAATATGGAAAGGGGTGGCATTGGGAAGTTTGATGAAACTTCACTGTGAACAAAAATAATAATTCATTGTAGGGCGATGCTACTATAAGCTCATAAACTAAAAGTACTTCTGATAATTTAGAAAGTTCAAGTTTCATTCTTTTTTTTTTCTTGTGGGTACCAGGGGGGTCAACCTCAGGACCTTGCGCGCCAGCAGGCGCCCATGCTGCTGAGCGATATCACCGGCCCCTTTTTTCGTATGTGGGATCCGGGAGTCGAACTCGGGCCCTCGCGCTTGCCGGGCAGGCGCTTAAGCCGCTGAGCCATCTCACTGGCCCCTCAAGTTTCATTCTTTATGACAAACTGATCAAAAGGAAGCAGGGAAAGGGAATACTACAATTTTGGATAAAAACTTCCATTTATTACTTACATAATATTTACTCTCTCTGAAAGAAGTATGTATTATCTTTCAGTTACATTTCAGTGCTACACATCTTTAATTGCAGATATGTAAACCACTGAATCTGCCTCAGACCAGAAAAATGTAAGGAAAATAAGTAAGTGAAAAACCTCTATTAGCTCTTCATGAGTAAAATAAATAATTAAATACAGGCTCCTTAAAAATACAAATCATGCCTCTCTAATATTTTATTTTAGGAAGATTTTTCATGAACAATATTGCATTTAAAGTGTGAGAATTTGATTTGCCCAAAGTTTATCACTGGGATTTGATCAATAAGAAAATAGTCAAAAATGAAGAAACAAACCCCAGAAGGCATTAGAATTGGTGATGACCTTCTATTGTTAGTCTATAGGCTCATTTGAAGAAAAACTGGTGACTATGTCATCCAACTTCCTTTGCCTAAATCTAAAGCACGATTCTGAGAACTTTCTACAAATGGTGCTTGTTAATTTCAACCAGACTCATATTTCTTTATCTCCTGTCTGAGATTCAGGTTTATTTCTTCCACAATGGTAATTTTACTTATGCCATCTTCCTGTACAACCTTAGCAGGTGCGGGAGGCAGATAATCAAATACTTTTGCTCCCTGGCCTTTCAAGAACTCTTTGTCAAGGCCCAGAATGACTTCTCGAGCCTCTGCTCACTCAGTCACTCTCTCTTTCATTCCACTTCTGCTACACTTTTCACATCACAGACCACCTGCTCAGAGGGGCCACCCCCTGACACGGGACAGCCTCACTCATTTTCATTAGTGTCATTCAATGTCTGCTCATGTGAACTGTATTTTTAAAACTTGTTTATTGTCTGTCTTCACCCATTAAGAGGCAAACTTTAAGAAATAATGTCTATTTTCTTCAACACAGCATCCAGAATAAAGGACATGTAATAATTCTAAAATAAAATTTATATGAGCAACTGAATTTCAAATCTCTCCATGAACCTTTATTTTTTGACTCAACATTGCATTTTGCTTCCTGTAATCAGCTATAAGAGTTGCACATTTTTGTAATTATTATGTGCGCCACTTTATATATATTATATACTTGACTCCTTATAACAACTCAGTGAGGTAGCTATTGACATGCCCATGGAATGCTAATAAATATCAGAACGAGAATTTTGCAAAGGTCAGATGATTTCAAACCCAATTGTCTTATCAGGAAACCATACAAATAGTTGCTCTCTGAATATTAGTAAGGCCCTTGTCTGCGTTGTCTTGTTTACCTTTCTGCCTGTTATACACACCATGGGTACCTACATCATTAATCTTTATAATCTGGCTGTAATTGGGTGTTCTTCTAATATTTTGTTATTTTTTCATTCCAACAGCAAGGGAGAATCATGTAAGAAGAATTCTATACATGTTTGCAGTACTTGTTGAAATGAATTGATTAAATGGATACACAAATAATGTACAAATAAAGAAAGGAAAACTCTGGCTCAGTGGCGTAAGCGCCTGCCTTGCAAGCGCAAAGGCCCGAGTTCGACTCCCGGAACCCACATACGAAAAAGGGGCCGGTGATATCGCTCAGCGGCACGGGTGCCTGTTGGCGCGTGAGGTCCTGAGGTCGTCCCCCCGGTACCCACAAAAAAAAAAAAAAAAAAAAAAAAAAGAAAGGAAAACTCTTGAGAGTACATACTGATACTTGATTGCAGTCTACCAACCCAACAAACATGGATTAGAAGCCATTGTTATGTTTCTTATGTGGGAATACTGGCAGAGAACAGTAGAGTTACTTGTAAGAATAAATCAGACTATGCAAAATTCACTCAAGAAAATCTACTTTAAGTAAAATATTTTCCCCATAGAGTAACAGGTCATATCACAAAATTCATCTCAAATCAATTCTTATCCTCAGGTTACTTTCTGTTTCTGGGGAATTTTCTTGAATTTGTATTGATTCCTTGACTTCCTGCAGGTAAATAGCTTTCTGAAAAACAAGTAGGCTTTAGAATGGGAGCCCTACGTACTGAGTTGGTTATTTATTTTTAAGTATTCATTGAGAACACTGAAGTGAGAAAAAACGACAATAATTTATGCTAGATCATTTAGTAGACTGGGATTTATGAAAAAACAAGGTTATTTTTTGGAATCAAACCATCTTATGTTGAGAAATAATTAAAATTCAATGCCATTACTAAGTTTATACTGTGTGACAGGCAGTTTTATGCACCAGAAATACACTTGGTGAAACAGATTCTTTCTTTGTTCAAGGAAGGTACAATTGGTGGGGAATCAGTTACTGAATAAAGTAAGTTGCAAGTTAATATATAATAACAAATTATGATAAAATGTTTTAAGAAAAAAGGGGAAATTGTGAGGGAAAATTACACAGCAGCATGCTGAGAGGTCAGGATATGCACATCAATAAATTAAATACATTTAAGTTAAAATCTGAGGCTGTGACCCAGGCGTACATTTTTCATCTGGAATGTCTCCCAAAGGCACATGTGTTCAAGGATTGGTCCCCAGCTCATGGCATTACTGAGAAGCAGTGAAAACTTTAAGAGGTTAAGTCTAGTTGGAGAAAGTAGGCCAGTGATGTCATCCCCTTGAAAGGCATATTGGGACTCTGGCTTACTCCTTCTTTCCTTCCTACCTTCCTTCCTTCTTTCTTCAGTTCCTCTGTACCTTCCTCCCTGCTTCCCTCCCTTCCTTCTCTCCTTCCCTTCCCTCCCTTCCTTCCCTCATTCCTCTTCCTCCTTCTTCTTCCTCTCTCTCTGTCTCTCTCCCTCCCTCCCTCTCTCCCTTCTCCCTCCCTCCCTCTCTCCCTTCTCCCTCATAACCAAGTGATCCCAGGCTGAAAACATGAGCCAAGATAAATCTTGCATTCTTCAACTTGATTTTTCTCAGGTATTTTGTCAAAGTGACGGAAAGCTGAGTAATTCACCAGGCAAAGAGTAGTGGTGATGGCATTGAAGTAGAACAGGAAGGAAGTTGGGAAGTTGCATGTAATGGGAAGAACATCAAGTATGACATTTCCCTTCCATTCTGAGGTGGGAAAAAGACCCAGTGGACTGAGGACCTTCAACATGACTAGAGTAAAGTGAGCATGTGAGACCCCAAATAAAAAGAGTAGCCAACATTTGGTCAGCAAACAAATTAAGACAGAGCTATTGATGGTAGCTGTTGAAAAAACACATTGTGATGTGAGTTTTTGGTGCTAAACTTGGCTTCATTGGGGGGAGTTTTGGCTTGTATTAAAAATGTCTACCAAAAAGCCTTTGTACTCAGATATGGGGATTTGGGAAGATTCTTAGATCATGGAACTCAAAACCTCATCAATGGATTAATCCATGAGTCCATAGCTGAAAGGATGAATGGATTAATCCACTGATGAGTTCATAGCTGAATGTGTTATCAGGAGTTGGGGCCTGCTTGCAGGAGGTGGGTCACTAGGGACATGACCTAGTGTGTATTGTCCCTACTCCTTTCCTTCCTCTGCCTATTTTGCTTCCTGGCTGCCCTGAATTAACAGTATTCCCCTACCATGTCCTTCAGCTATGACGTTTCTCCCTTGGCGCCAGACAGTCATCAACTGAAACCTGTGAAACCATGAGCCAAAATAAGATTTCCCTCCTTTAAATTGTGTAGGTCAGATTCTTTATCCCAGCAACAGAGAGGTGACTAATAGAGATGGCTGTGTATTCTTTCACAAAGTCCTCATAAAATCACTAGGTTCATTATTTAAAAATCAGTGATTTAATGTTTATAATATATAAGGCAACACAGTATGAGTTGATGGCATCTAGAAATAATCAATCATGCCAAAACCTATTTGAGCATATACAAATTGAATCTCAGAATACATTATTTTCCTAGAATTAAAAATACTTTATATTCAATTGCCTTCAGTATGCTAGGAAGGATAATATTCAATCTCAAAATTTGTGACTCAGACCAAGGGTCAGTCTCTAAGTCTCACTTCTTCAGGTTGACACCTGGCTAGACTGCTTGTTACATGAAGTGTGTGGAAATGTGTTACTTTATTTAGCTTCAGCTCATTATTTTGTAAACTAAGTATATTGGCAAAAATTTTACCTGATACACAGTTTATCTGCAGGGGTGGGAGGAGTAAGGTGGCTTAATAGGTGATCCACAAGAAGTACTGATCTGAGTGTTTGGCAGATGATTCAGATTTTAAAAATAGTAACCATTATATTTTACTATATAAGAAGAAAAAAGAATATTTTCTTTTATGTAATTTTCAGTTTTGGGTGCATTTACTTGACTTTTGTCCTACCTGTCTGACAGCTGGAACTACAAATATTCCTCGTTTAATGACCTACCTGTCTAACAACTGTTCAGACTTGTGACGGAGGCACACTGTTTGGGTTTGTGATCCACTGCTTGGACTCACGACCTGTCTTTTTTTTTCTTTTTCATACTGTTCTGTACATCTTATTTATAGATCCCTGATGTCTTTTTTTGGCCCAGTACACCTTGTTTACACAGTACTGTAATTTTTACTGATTGTACTGTACAGTACAGCACTGTAGTTTTATGTTCTGTTATACATTACAGTGCATGTAAGAGTTATGCAAGTAAAAGCAAAGTCATCAAGCTGGAATTTCTTTTGATTATTTCTGCATCTGAATATTGTAATAGACACACTATATACGATTTCTCATTGAGTGACCAATTCATTTAATGACCCAGTCACAAGGAATGTCAGTACTAGAAATAATCACTTGATGGGTCCAGGGAGGGCTGTCTAGCTCTGAGGTGCTCTTAATCGGCCATGGCAGTGCAGACCACTGAACTAGAGATGGTATGAGGAGGATGACAATTTTCTGCTCCACCAACCTACCTCGGGTAAGAATTCAAGGAATTGACAGAATCACCAAAGGGCAGGTGAAATAAGGTATGCACTGTGGTGTTAAGGAACCTGAAAGAGTCCTATAATGTGCTCCGAGGGCCTCATTGGCTCTACATTTTCTATTTGGTGAGAGCCTCTAACGGGCTGTGAACATTCAATCTACTTCATCCCAGGATTCTTGTTCCCACCCACTTTTTGCAGAACCCAGTGACACCAAGAGCTAAAATTCCTCTCTCAAATCATTAACAGAGATATCTGCACCATAAGATGTTATACATTTATTTGTATGACTTTTGAGTGTATGTCAGCAGCCTGAAAATGTTTATGGAATTTTGAAAACTTCTGATGGACTCAAATAAATATGTAACACTGAATAATTGTGCTGATAAATCCCTTTCCCCCACTGTTGCTAGATAAATCTTCCTAAGTCAGTCTTCGATTATGTCATTCTCCAGTGCAAAAACTTCAGTGGCTCTCCACAACTACAGGAACACTTCCAATCTCTTGAAAACAGCTTTCAAGTCTCTTAACTGTCTGGAACCAGCCATCATTTATAGACATGGCAACATTTTTCTCTTGCAGAAACTGTGCTTTGACCAAAAAATCTATTTATGGTACCTTGAACATGGTGCTTTTTGTCCTCTATAACAGTGGTTCTCAAAGTTCCACATGTATTCCACTAGCCTGGAGATCTTGTGGAAAAAAAAAAACAAAACATGTTTGTGTTCACTTATCAGGGGCAGTAGTGCAATGAGTTTCTACAATTCTAACAGACTCCCAGGTGTCCCAGCTTGAGCAAGTGCTAGAATCCCGCCTGGGTAGCAAAGCTCTACACAGACTAATGATATTGCTCGGGTACTAGAATACCCTATCTTCCTTTTGTTTATTTCATTCCTACTTGCTTTTAATATGACCAAGTGATGTCTTCCCTTTGTGCTGTTTCTCCTTTCCCTATCCATTTGACAAAGAGCATGATCTTGTGTTCCCCCTTGTGCCAGGGAAGCTTTGCGTTTTTAAGTCACAAGAAATGTGGATTACAAGATCAACACCTGTCCATTTTTCATTTTCCTGTAAAAGTTGTGCTGTGCTGGGTTTCCTGGGGAGAAGGAAATAGTCTGGTTCTTTGAGAAGCAGCCAGCAGTGAGGAGAATCCCTGCATGGGATGGGGACAGAGGTCTGAAGAGACCATGCCAATTAGTGGATGTCTGTGTGCTTTACCAAGGACGTGAGAATCCTAAGAACAGGGCTGCCAACCCATGAGAGAGGCAAGTGCCTCACCCAAGCTTGGCATATAGACTAGAGAATTTTGAGCATGAAAGGAGGGAAGCTGCTTCCTCTTTATTTCAATGCAAACAGTATTTCACAGTTTGACATACACAAAATTCCCTGTGTGGCAACCAGGTACTTTTGGTCATCATGGTGCTGGTGTACTTATTACCTTCTGCTAATATTTATTTTTCCATGTGTCACAGTGTTAAACCTGTAACATAAACTCTGAAGGTGGAGATCACAATTTGTAATTCTCAGTAATCCATTAGTCATTGGTCTAGCATGCCAGAAATAGTAGATTGTCAGTAAATATTTGGCAGCTGGCTGTTGCAAAACTATGGCTTTGATAATTTAGAAGATGAGTAGGAGACAAAAAATTTTCAATATAATCTTGACAAACTAGGATTAAAAAGGGTACTGCATTTTAATCTGCATGACCTCCATATTGCATGAAGGGCTACACTACTCTCGGTCTGAAACAAGCGAGCGTCAAGCTTAATCATATCCAAATGCAGCTTATGTTTTGTTGCTTATCAAGTAGGCTGAATGTTAAGGCACACGCATCTATGGAAACCAGAGTGGGGACAAGCAGAGGAGCAATGAGAGTCACTTTTTCTTCATCTGTTATATAAATATTTCCTCCAAGCTTTTGAACCTAGACATCAAGGCACGGAACATTGAACATTGTGCTCCTTCTCCAGTGAAATAGCTCATAGGTTTTTTTTTTTTTCAAGTAATAATCCTGATGTGTGTTAGCAAAATATAACAAGGAATCAGTTTCCTAAAATTCAGTTAGCAAGGGGTTAAGCTCAATCCTAGTAATAGAAACTTTGCAGCAGCTGTCAGAAATATAGTAATTACTGTGGTCAACATTCTCCAAGAAACTCCAGCTGTCTTATCAAGCGTGTTTTGTCAGAAAGACTCTTTTCCTGTTAGGGGCATGAGTTGTAGAATAACCACGATGGTGCCAATGAAAGAGTTGAAAAAATATTCAGAAGGCATGTGGCGTTTTTCCCCTTAAACTTGAGATTCTGATATTACAAATTATGGGTTTTTTTAGACAACATTCTGCTGAATTTTAAAGTGTCTGCGAAAAATGAGGATCTCTAGCTATTTCTTTGAAGTGAAATCCCTGAGAAATCAATACTAACAATGGCCATCCATACAAATCTCAGCTCACCCAACATAAACAAAAGTGAAGACAGCAGTAACATATACTCTGTATGCTGTAAGACTTTATCACCTCCATGTGCCATTCTTTGCATAGAAGCTGCACCTGAAATGTACCTAAAAGTCAGCATGTTTCATTTTATCAGTGAAAATATTTACAGAAAGTCACAACATGGAGTAAGGGTGATTCCAAAATGACATTGTAGTTTATTCAGTTACTTCTCATGCCATTTACCTGCCATTTCTCCTGTAGGGGAATATTTTAGGAAAATGAACCAGGGACTAATGAAAGTATGTGATGAAAGGAGGAGGAACGGTTAGTATTCACAGCATCGATTAAACTAAATTTAGGCTAATTGCCATGTTAGGACATTTAACAATAGAATGTTCCAGAGGAAGACTGGAAGTGATCACCATTACGTCCATCTTACTTACAATAAAACTCAAACACTGTATTTTGACTTATTTCCCATGATCAAATACTTGGACAGTTTTTCAACATCATCTAATACAATTCTCTGCTTTGGATGCCATGGTAGATACTTGGACATTTTGCTCTCACACCTATCAAGCCTGTTCCTAACCAGAGATTTTGCACTGGTTCTTCTCTGCCTACACTGCTGATCATTATGACTACATTTCAGTCCCCTGATCTTTGTATGGTTGACTCCTGCTGGTCATTCAAATCTCAGCTTAAATGCTGAATACTCTAAGAAATCTGACTTGATCATCATACCTGAGGCAATCACTCACTGGATTTCTATTTTAATTATCTGTATGACACCAAGCATTACCTGCTCTATTTTATGAACTTTGTTATTATCTCCTTTCTCCTGAAGGTGAGCTCCACAGAAGCAAATGGTTAGTTGGATTTATGCACGCCAATACTATCAGGAATTAGGTGATTCCAGGCATATTTTACATACTTATTGAACTTGTTTTTGAAGAACTGAATGAATGGATTTATGAATAAGAAGTTACCTTAGAGATTCTTAAATTAAAATCCATTGATTTTACACATGTCTTCATATAAATAATGCTTTCTTTTTCTTGAAAAGAAGCTATGGTTCTCAGCAGATTCTCAAAGTAGTCTCTCACTCACTGTTCCAAGTCTCAAGTCAGGTTCCATAGAAGTGGTTCTGAGATGAATATCAAACTAATGTGATGTTTTAAGAAGTGTTTCTAGGAAAAACAAATTATTGATTATACAATAAGATTAAGAAGGGAAGGAGCCCAAACTAGATAGCAAACCAAGTCTTTCAGGGGAGGTCTGATGGCTGCATAAACCTCACTCATAGCTGTGAGTATCAGTGACTTGAGAAGCTAGAACATTTGAACCTCTAGACTCTTCATCATGGCCTCATAGTTTTGCCAGAGGAGGGCGGGGTATAGTTCTGTTTCTCTCTGTTTGCAGACAGATCTCTCTCAGGAAGCCTGAGGACAGTCCTCCAATGATGGGAGGCAGGTTCCTGCTATTGGAGATCTCACGCTCATGGCGATGATGAAAGGACCAAGGACATATGGGTGGTGCACTCACAGCATCTGCTACAACTCCTTAAAAAATTTAATAATTATCAATCAGTGTTTCCAATTCCATCCTTTCACAGATTGGAGAAATAGGAGTACACAATTAATTGATGACATTTGTTTGGATCAGATCTAATCTTTGATTACCAGCCTATCTATCAACTCATTTTAATTCAATAAATAAATATATAAAATGTAAGATTTTCTCCCAGGAGTTACAGAAAATACAAACACCAGTAGATCAATAAATTACAACCTCTGTTCTCAGTAATTCTATAACATAGTAAAAGACATAAGATGTATGTCAAAAAGGAGCAGAGTAAATAATCACGTAGAAAAAGAATAAACTTTGAGAGAGATTCAAAGAAAAAAATAATCATTTGAAGTTTCGGGACTCATGAAAGATTTCACTGAAGTTGAGATATTGGGCCCCAGGGTATCTCAAAAGTAGAAACATTCATTCATTTAGAAATAATTAAATAAGTCTCTACTATATTCTAGATGCAGTGATAAGCACTAACAATATAAAAGCAAATGAAAAAGGAAGAGTTCCTACTGTCATCTAATTTATATTTTATTTGGGTAAAGATCTATGATCAATAAGAATAATAAATAAATACAATAATGCCAACTAGTGAGAAATACTGTGAAGACCACAAAATACGGGTAAATGCGAAGTGAAGAAAGAAAAGTTGAATCTATGTTGGGTGTAATGGTTAGAGGGAAGACCACTCTGATATTTGAAATCTGAATTGAGAACTAAAGAATAAGAAGAGCCATTTAACCAGAGACAAAACAAATTATGAAAAGAGAAACACAGACAAAATGGCAAACAATTACAAAAGCCCTGAGGCATAAACAATTTTGAAATAGGTCAAGAAAAAGTTCATGAGTTTGGACTTCTAGAATCATTAACAGATGAAAGGGCAAAGAATATGTGCACCTATACACAGTGGGATGATATTTTGCTATAGAGAAGGATAAATTTAAGTCATTTGTAGGAAAATGGAGGCACCTAGAAACCATAATGTCAAGTGAAGTAAATCAGACACATAAGCTTAAATATTGCATATTTTCTCTTATATGAGACTCCCAAAGTATAAATAAGTTAAAGAGCAAAATAAAAGATAAGATGATAGGAAACAGGGAGATAGCTCTTTTTCCAAATGGGAAAGGGACTAAGAGATGGAGTGGCGGAAGTAGACATAAAAAAAATTAAGATATGTTATGTACATGTACCAATGACCCACAATGAATGTAATCTTTATGTAATGCAAATATGTACTAATAAAAAAAAACAAAATGAAAAGAATCAGTAGTCAACTCGATGTAAGATTAGTTTAGGGAGATTGGCGGGATTTTTTAGGCCAGAGTAAGGAGTTTAAATTTTGAGCGTAGTGATTAAACTTGACATTGGTTATGCTTTGAAACTTACTGTGTGTACCACTTCTACAAAGTGGAAATATGAAATTCAAAAATAATATTTATGTTAGCAACAAAAATAGTTATGTGTAAATCTAGCAAAATATGCAAAAGATTTATAAGCAGAAAACAGAAAAAAGAAACACTGATGAAAGAATCGAGGATCTTAATACATTGAGTGATATCCTGGGTTCATAGATTAGAAGACTCACCTTTTTTTTTTCTTTTTTTTTTTCTTTTGTGGGTACCGGGGGTCGACCTCAGGACCTCGTGCACCAGCATGCACCCATGCCGCTGAGCAATATCACTGGCCCCTTTTTCGTATGTGGGTTCCGGGCGTCGAACTCGGGCCCTCGCACTTGCCAGGCAGGCGCTTACGCCGCCAAGCCATCTCACCGGCCCTCAACATTTTTAAAATAACAGTTTTTCTCAAGGTGATCAATACATTCAATGTTATCCCAGTTAAAATTCTTGAAGCTATTTTGGAGATACAAAGTGATTCTAAAATTCATATACGAATGCAAAGAACATGGAATGAACAGCGCAGCACTGAAGAAGCAAAGTAAACTTGAAGAACTAATACAACCCTACTTTCTTTAAGACTTACAATAAAGCGACAGCAATTATACCACTTTTGAATTGGCGAAAGAATAGATAGAGATCAGTATAACAAAATACAGAGCTCAGAAATGGACTCACACAAATTTAGCCACCATATTTTTTTTTTGAAAGTAAGAAGGCAATTCAATGGAGAGAACGGATAATCTTTCCAACAAAAGGTGCTAGAACAATTGGACATCCATACAGAAATTATGACCTAATCACCGTTACTAAGACTATACATAAATTGATTTAATGTGGACTGCAAAAATAAATATAAAATGAAAAACTATAAAACTAAGAAAATACAGGAGAAAAATCTATGTGACCCTGGATAAGGTGATAACCTTTCAGGTACAATTCTAAATGCATAATCCATGATGGGAGAAAAAAAAGATGATGAGTTGGATTTCATTAAAATTAAAAGCTTTCACTCAGCAAAACACTCAGAATTGCTTACAGAAGCTCTCAGTTTCTAATGCTATTCTCCAAAGGAAAGGATACAGACCTTTTAAATAAAAGCCTGATCCAGGGCTGGGGCAAGGTGGACACAAGATGGGCCTGAAGTACATTGTATCAGAAAGTAGAGAAGTGCTCAAAACACAACAAAATGAAATAAAAGTGCTCCACACAGCTATAAAGCATGACACAGGTCACAAAAGCCACTTGAAAGAACTCCCAATGGCTAAAGCTGGAATGATTCGAAGTGCAAGATGAAGAATATTGTATTGGATTATAACACAAAGATAAATATAAATAAATCTACACTTACATAATTAAGTGATTAAGTTAATAAGAGGAATAAAAGGCAAGTTTCCTCTGAAGATAAATTCCAAATCACTTATATAAATACTGCTACTTCTGGGGGCTGGGGGAGGGGCATATACTGCACCCCTTAAATGCTGGCTGCACACAGTGACTTCCTTCCAAAGTACGCTGTAGGAAAAGGAGGAAAAGCTGTTCACTGATAAAGGACATAGCTGACAGAACAGCTTCAGCCAGGAGATCATGGTTTATATCTCAGTGCTGTCATCATGGCAAGATGAACCTTTGCTACACTGTGATGGCAGTGACCCCGTGCACAAACAGCCTGTTTCCTGAAAGCCAATAGTTGCAGTTTAGTCACAAGAAGAAAAAACAAAAGCATAAATGCATATTTATTCTACAAAACTCCTTTCCAAAATTCCTCAAAACTCCTAGAGGCATCAAAAACAAGGAATATTTCAGGTCCACGTGTCATTTATAATGAGGTATCCTAGAGAAGACCCTAGGATGGAAAATTGACAATATGTGAAATTTAAAGAAATTTTAAGAAATACATGATTTTCATTAATAATGATTTATTACTTATAAACAATGGTTTATTGGTTATGACAAGTATACTAATACTACATATTAGCATAAGATGTTTAATAATAGAAGAAACTGAATGAGGGGCTTGTTAATTCTTTTTGCCATTCTCACAACTCTTCCGTAAATCCAAAACATTTTAAAAAATAAAACTGGTGCTAAAATATTAACTGTGCCACTACAACCAAAAAATAGGAAATGAGTAAAAAATCTACCAAAAGTAAAATAGAGAAGCAAATTTAGGTCCATGCTTATGGTGGAATATTGTATCACACTAGAAGCAATGAACTTCTGATGTACGCAGCCATATGGATGAATTTCAAAAACATTTTGTTAAGGCAAGAAGCCAGAGTCTAATGAATGTATCCTGCATGATTTCACTTATATAAAATCAAGAAGAGGCAAAGCAAATTTAAGTGAAGGAAATAAAAACAGAGGTTGTTTCTGAATGGTAGGGATTGGAAAATGGCCTGAGAAAACTTTCTGGAGTGTGGAAATGGTCTATATCTTAATTCTGGTAATAGCTGAAGTATATGTTTATTAAAATTCATTGAATTTTAATTTTATAATCTGTGCTTTTCATGGTATGCACATTTTTCTTGAAAAATGCCTACAATAAAAATTTTAAAAATTACTTAGTTTTGTAGGGAGAATGAATTTTAGAGAGCAAGAGTACTATTTAGGAGACAAATTAGCTACTGTAGAAGTCAAAAGAAGAAATGATGGTGGCTTGAAAAAAGTGATACAACAGAGATTGAGAAAAATATGGTTTCTTGGATATATTTTGGCTCTAGAAGCAACAAATATATGCTGTTTTGTTAGGTATAGAAAATAGAATTTCTTATGGAAAGCCTGAACTTAATCAGCCGAACCAGATGTGAGTTTCAGGTTTGCTACTTTTCAATTATGTGATCACATGTAAACAGCCTAATCTAACTGGGTTTTTAATATCCCATCTTTTAAGTGAGATAATTTAGATTTGTCGTACCTGGCTAACTAATTACCTAAAAATTTGAATGAGGTATTATATACAGAAACTTCATAATTTGTAATGCATCACATATACTCTTTTTATTAAATACCTCATGTAAAGAACATGTTCTGGAAATTGTATTATGGATTATTTAACCACTAACCACAAGCAGATAAAGTATTCTATCTTCATAAGAAGTTTTAATTCTCTAAAAAAAAAAAAATCACAATTAAGGATCTCAAATATGGACCTTAAATTACAAACCTGAGACCAGGACACAAAATAAATTTTGAAAGCATGGTAAGAGATCAAGTGTGCAGTACTGATAAAATCTTATCATATAATGTCCCATAGGAGAGTCTTCAAAATTCCACATACAGATCTTACTGCTGCATGATGGCACCTTAAACTCAGTTCAGCTTGCATCTGCTTGCAAGTAAGCTCAGATAGCATTGTTTTGTCTTTGGAACAACTTACTAGGGCGGTGACACTCATGCGCTGTGCTCAAAATTAATGGTAAGTCCGAGATGACAGCCAATCCAATATTAGTCTAGTAATGTTTCCTAGGCAACTGACACACAGCTAGAGAAATAGATTGTACACAGTTGAGGATAAAAAAATGCTGCAAGAATTTCACCTTACTTATACTTTCTTTCCAAAAATGAAATATGTAGAATCAACAAAAATCAGCTTTAGAAGGCAAAAGTACAATATTTCTTGCTATTTTTCTTTTTCCAATTTTCCTCCCCTGTGACCATATGTGGCGTGTCATCAGTAGGTATTAGTTAAAATGAAGTAGGTGAAGTGAGTCTCTCCTGCCTACATTTATATTCTAATGACCCATTTTGGGAAAACAGAAAATGAGGATCAGCATAGCAATGGGCCAAAGTGCCTGGACACCATTCTTAAAATCTATGAATACTATTGTTTTCTGAAATAAGGTTGCAAATAGAGAGGTGATTTGAAAAATTGTTTAACTTCTTAGAAAAGATCTTTTGGATACTATCCTTGATTTATCCTTATTCTGAACGAAGATCTATTTAAATTAACTGTGTACAGCAACCTGACTGGGTAGACAATGAAAAATATATGTTTACTGCTTCATTTTCACAATACAGAACTCCAAGGACATAGTAGGTGTTTGATAAAACTGACTGTATCTATAGAAGAAATGTCATTGAACGTCCTCATTCTGTAATGTACCTAACCTGTCCTCAATTCAAAGCACACTCGTGATTATCTCAGTCAGTGATCAGCAAGTATCACCCATAAAAAGCAAGAGCAAAAAAAGTTCCTTGGCTTATTTTGCCTTTTCTAATATACCTCCACTATCTGCATATCTAAGATATGATCAGTATATATTAAGTAAGATTTAAATAGATAAAATAAGTCATTTGCTCCCAATTTTGTATCCCTGGATGTGTATTAAGCACTTTAAGAGGTGTATTTGAGGAATTAATTTATTTAGCAAACATTGACTGAATACTTGTTACTTGCCAGGTGCTGAAAAATGCTGACTGAGGTGTCCTAATTTACTTTGAACCAATAATAACCTAAATATTCCTTGTGGACTGGGCCTGGACAAATATGATAGACTTATTGCTGGAAGGAACTATGTTATTGTAGAGCCAGATTCAGGGTTTATATATCCTTGCATGCAGTCTCATCAGCATCCACCGCAATATTCACGGACTAGAAACTGGGTGACACACAGGAACAAGCTAGACACATTATTAGGAGTGAGGTTTGGTCTCTAAATCCTACCTTCGTGATCTCACAACCTGGTATATTACACGTGATTCTCTAGAATTGCTAAAATCAGGCTGAGTCACATTCAAATCTAGAGGAAAGTTGAAATATTCAGAATATAAAATGTGTTAGCAGAATACCACGTCTTCTTCTTTACCCCCCACCCTCCCATCCTGAGTGCCTAGTACAGAAGCTAAGTGTAATTAGGTTTGTTGAATGAAGGAATGAAGGTAGCTGCTTCACACCTCTTTTCTTCAATTAAATAGGTCATGGGGTGGAGGAAGGGCAGGGGATGGGAAACCTGGACCTCCCTGAAAGCTCAGATAATGTTACAAAGATTCTGGAATCATTATTGTAGTTCTCTCATTGAATAGATAACAATAATGAATTCCAGGAACAGGCAATGTTTGCTGAAAAGCATGTCTAGTTGGTAAATATCTAAGCTTGTATGAAATTTCTACTGTACCATAGTGAGCATATAAGGAATTAATGGAGAGGGGCGGAGATTTTTGGAAAATTAAACTCAGTGTAGCCCCTTTACAAGGAAACATATGGATCACTAAAAGTAAACATCTACATAGCAATAATAAATAAAACTAAACAATAACTCATGATTTTTAAATTTGCATTTCCAAATTGTGTTGATTCCATATTTGAAAATTTTCTATATACAGACATGTAAGAAAAATATCAAGGGTGATCTAAAATGAAATGCTATTAGAGACCGTTGGGTAGTAGAATTATAGGTCATCGTATAATTATTACAATAAAATTGACTCTGACCATTTTCAGCAGCACATTTATTAATAGCTAAGTTAAGTATATGAATATACAACCTCATGTATAGAGATGTTTGTATTTGTTTATGGATATAGCACCTGGCATATAATGATATTCAATACATTTTTGAATGCATTATATGTAATTTATGCATATATAAAAACATACCTACAGTGAAAAATTTAAGACTATTTAAGCAATGAATTATTACATATTTTAGATAATGTAAAATGGACTAAGTCAGATTTTATCTGTGTGATGAAAGCTTTTTTTGTAAACTTTCTAGTTTTGGTTTGGCTGGGTATTTTACAGTGAGAAGGATTATGATATCTAAAATTGATCATGTTGCCTCCAGAATTGTGGGTTTCATGAAAAATCCCCAATATTTCATATGGCCATATGCATATATCTGGAGATATCCCAAGTTGAATAATTTAAAAAGGATAACAAGGTTGAATATAAAAAGAAAGGCCTGCCTGCTTCTCTTCCAAGTATAGATCACCAAAGCAAAAATCACTGAAGTAATTACAGCCATGATTATTTTCTTCTGTCAAAATATTCAATTTCAAATATCTTTTATTTTCTCCTGTTTGTGAATAACCAAAAACAGAGGGGAAAAAAGAGACAGAAAGAAATACTGTCCAACACAGCTATTCTTAGATGATTCTCTCAGGTGGTTAATCACAGGGATTAATTAGCAAGCAGCTACTGTGAGAACTTGATCTTTTTCCTTGATTCTTTATCTTTCATCACTGAGTATTTTCTAGAATCAGGCTGAGCACATCCATAAATTAAGTACTGGAGCTTCCCCTGAGGAAAGAATACTTACAGGTATCCATCCCTCCTGTAGGAGTTGTGCTCTGAGTGTTGAGAGAGGCAGTGACTCGAAAAATATATTTGTTCCCTCCCACACCCTCTCCCACTGACAAATGCTGCGGCTTTTGGGGCCAGAATTCTAGAATTCCATTCCAACAAATACATTTACCAAACAGAAGAGAAAGAAAGGAAGGGGGAAGCTTTAAAAAAAGAAAAGAAAAGGCTGTCAGAGATGTAACACCTGCCTAAAGCTGAATATCTAATTATGCTCACGCCCCCGAAATAGTACTTTCCAAAGCAAGGGAGTGTGGCTGTGTCAGAATCAGCGCACGTGTCACAGTGAAACACGTCTGGTCATGGAGCTGGCAGGCTAGGAAATATGAAGATGCTTTTTGGAGCTGGATAAAATATTCTCTTTTTTCTAACTCCAAATTCTCAGCTGGTTAAGAATATCTACGTTTTGCTACTGACTCGGGACCACCACATTTCAGCAGATTGCCTAGGTTTTCAATACGCAACCAACCCGCCCCCTGGATTGATATTTAACATCATTGTTTGTTTTTTAAAGAAACATGCTTAAGCCTGTGGTAGGGCTGTGGGGGATGGGTGAAGGAATGAAATCCTACCAAATAAATATGACCTGTTCCTTCTTTCATGCAGCTTATAGTTAGTAATTATTATTTCCGTATAGTTCTTTTATTATTTTATTAATTTATTCATGTTTTTGTACACTTATATTGGGAAGAAAAAATACAGAGCTCAGATATTTGCTCTCGCATGATTGAAGAAAGCCTGGATGCCTGACATCAGGTTTCAGAAAAATGGACCACTGAAGGACTAAGGAATAGGGAGTATTCAAACCATCTACGAAGTACACCGTGTTAGTTACTCGTAAGAGGCTTTGTTTTCCCCAGTAGGCCTCCCTCTGACTTGCTTATCTGTAATTGTCATCTAGATTAGATACTTATATATTTTACGAATCTCAAATTCAACCTGATTCACAGTCTCCATGAGGAATGGAAGACCAGTTAGTAGGCTTCCAGGGAAGGAGTGGCAAATTCATGTCAAGGTGTATTTGCAACTTTTATCTCTGTTTTGAAGCATCAGGAAGGACAGCTCTAGGGTAATTTTCAATAAATAGGTCCAATATGGGTCATATACATATTTCTTAGAAACTCAAAATGCTTTGCAATATGATATATATTTTCACATAGCCACAACATTTATTTTTTAATTATTGTTTAAGGGAATAAAGCAAGTATTTAAAGGAAAGAAAAATATTACCTGCTATCACAGAATAACTTAGACCAGTGGTAGTGAACCTATGGCATTTGTGTTATTTATTTTTCTTTTAAGAGAAAAGATGTTAATATGTGAGTTGTTTTTTCTAATGTAAAACCTCAGTATTCAGGTTTAATTGCAGTGTTGGCACTCTGTGATAAATAAGTGGGTTTTGGGTTCCAGTTTGGGCACTCATCTCTAAAAGGTTCACCAACACTGACTTGGACATTCAAATTTCAATAAGCTCATCTAGCTTTCTGTTTCATCAGTTAAGATACTGTAAGTCCAGTTATGAAGACATGAGGATTATTTCTGTATTGAAAACACAAACAAATAATAAGTACAATATTACAAAACATTATTGACTCTTCAATGTATATACCAGGAACTTGTAATAAGCAGTATCATATTATATTATATTTATTATATTTATATATAATTTTACAAGAACAGCTTTGTCACATTAGTTAGGAATATCTTCCAAATATTTCCAAATCTCCTCCAAGGCATATGATAAGATTATACTTTTTGTCCCTCTGAAGTTGGTGAAGACATATGACTTTCTTTGTTCCTGGATTATAAATAGTTAAAGTCAAGAAGGCACAATTGACTACTCTCACTTTCTCTTGTGCTCAGAGAGGGAAGGACTGGAACAAAGCATGAGTGAGGGGGAAACAAACAAAACTTTTTAGTACACTCTTCTATAATTTTGGAATCATTTATTACCACAGCATAACCTGCCCCAGCCTACCCTAACTGATAGATTATCAAGTAGATATAATCTGAATTTCACATATGAAGAGTTGAAGACGGGTAAATTTTCTAACTTGTTTAAGATCAGAGTCAATAAAAGACAAAACTGTGATTTGAACTAAATTCCTTCTGACATCAGAGCCTAACTCTTCACCACTAAGTTTATTTCACTGACTTTATTGCTTACAATAAATTTACATTTATGTGATATTCCTTAGACTTATTTTTGGTAATGATAATGCTCTTTGGAATTTTTTCTTTCTTTTTCCTTGTCTGTTTTTGGAAACACAGTGTTGCTGCGTAGCCCAAGCTGGCCTCACACTCACCATGTAGCCCAGGCTAGCCTCAAACTCACAGTCCTGCCTCAGCTATTCAAATACTAGGACCGGGTTTACACCACCACACCTAGCTTGAAAGTAGTTTAAAAAGTAAACTAAGATAATGAAATATCTTCTAGAGCACTTTGTGGTTTAGAAAACATTTTCATGAACAATAATTCCCTGTAATCTTTATAATAAGCCTATGATTTAGGCTGGATAGGAAATATTATCTCATTGTTACAGGTGAGGAAAATCTAGGCACAGCAAAACCATAATTAGGTGACATGCTTAAGATTACACTGCCAGGCAATGGGAAGGACAGGACTAGCACCTCAGTCACAAGAACTATGTATCATCCTGTGACAACAGTAGGGGTGGAGGTTTGTAAAGGGTATGAGTCCTAGCACAACAGAGAGAAGCCTGTTGTTGAAATAAGCTCTGCAAACAATTTGCAATTTTATTTTGCAATCAGGATCATTGATACCATTTTCAGCACTCTATTGCGATCAGTTCTAAAAATAAAACTGATTAATATTCTCATAAAAAGTGGAGAATAAGTCAGGTTTAGATTGCAAAATGAGGATGGTTAGGCAAGTAACCTAAACCAAAAGCTAGACTTCAAACTCATTCTAACCCCAAAATAAGACTGTGTCTTGGGGAGGACACGTATTATTATTGTATTGTTATAGGTGAAGATAATCTAGGCATAGAATAATTAAGTTAGTTGGTGTATGCTCAAGATAATGCCAGTGGCAATACTTTACAACAGAGCTTATATATGATCTCTTTAAGTATCATTATTAACTTTTTTTTTTTTTTTTTTTTTTTGGTGGGTACCGGGGGGTCAACCTCAGGACCTCGCGTGCCAACAGGCACCCATGCCGCTGAGCGATATCACCGGCCCCTTTTTCATACGTGGGATCCGGGAGTCGAACTCGGGCCCTCGCACTTGCCAGGCAGGCGCTTACGCCGCTGAGCCATCTCACCGGCCCTCATTATTAACTTTTTAAAAGAGAGATGATCCAGAAAAAAACAACTTAAAATTGTAAAGAAAACTTGGTGGGTCAATGTTTAAATGCAAACACAACATGAATTTGGCACTCAAATCGCCCCTCTGAACAATTTAGATGTGTTAAAAAGGGCATTTGCTCCCTATTGATAATTTTAAAATTTTATTTCAATAGAAAGCTATAGATTAATAACTAAGAATATGCTTCATTAAATGTTTCTTTTCAGAATTTAATAATATTTTTATTTTACATGGCTGCGACTAGGTTTTTTTTTTTTTTTTTTTTTTAATGTGGGTACCAGGAGTAGACCTCAGGACGTTGCGCTTGCCGGGCAGGCACTTATGCCACTGAGCTATCTCACTGGCCCTGCAACTAGGTTTTTAAAAATTCTGTTATTATAAGAGGTATAATAAACCCTGAAAGTATCATGAGTATAGTTGAATTTCAGTATATTTGTTCTTACACTTGGGTAGAATGTTCACAGAATATTTTATGCAAGTGTTATATGGAAAGAAATGTATTTTTTAATGGGGGGCGCTTTTATTTATTCCTGATTTTAATCAGGAAGAAATGAGCAAGCAATATTGTCTCACTAGGGTAAGTTTGCACAGCAAGTAACTAAGCTAAGGCTGGAATCCAGAATGCTGAGATACCAGCTTCCTGTTGGTGACTCACACTGCCTTCCGATGGTCAACTATTACAGAGGCTCACTAGACCACTAAACCAGTTGTCAATGTTTAGTCTGAAAGACCAGAGGAATAACGCCTGATTATTTTATAGAAAAATTCCTTTTCCAGCACAAATTGAATTTCAAATACCATCTGAAGCCATAATCAGATTAGAGATAGCAAAAACCTAGTTTTGAGGCACATGCTTAGCAATTCTCATGAATGAAGAAATTTGTGCCCTAATTTTAAGTGTCAGACACATTGCTAATTCTGATATTAACACGTCTGTGCCAGAGGGAGCATTAAATTCTAGTAAGTACTTTGAACTCATATGTTACATGATTTTCCTTGACATCATTTAATTTGCAAAATTTTTAGTATTAAGGAGGCAAGCATTACCCTGATACTAAAACCAGAGAAAGACCCAACCAAAAAAGAGAATTACAGGCCAATCTCCCTTCTGAACATAGATGCAAAAATCCTCAAAAAGATACCGGCAAACAGAATGCAGCAAATCATCAAGAAGATTACACACCATGACCAAGTGAGATTCATCCTAGGAATGCAGGGATGGTTCAACATACTCAAATCAATAAATGTAATACATTATATCAACAGAGCCAAAGACAAAAATCACATGATTATCTCAATAGATGCAGAAAATTTTTTTTGAAAAAGTTGACCTTATTCTTGACCCATTTTTAAATGACATTTTTGGGTTTTTGTTTATATTCTAACATGTATATATGTTTAACTATTGCAATATATCTATAGGCATATCTCATTTATAACTTCACCTGCATCTATAACTAGGAGTATAAATCTACATGCATATATGTGTATACATATATAAAAGCTATGCATATAGAATTTTATATATATAGCTGTATATATGTAAATATAGATATCTAGGTATTGATCTATATAAATATAGAGACATAAACACCTATAACTCAAATATGTACTTATAGATATATTTAAGGGTACAATATGTAGATGTGAAACACTGGAAGCAAATACTGTTTTGTATGAAATAGCTTTCATTCCTCAAAACCCATGACAAATACTAAATTTTTCCAAAAAGTCTTTCCTCCTAATTAAAATTGTTGCTGGCGTCTCAATCTCTTAAAAATATGGCAGTATCCTGAAACTTTTCAAACTTGAAATAATAATGAGAGCCCACACATGGGGAGGTACCAAAATGCTGCTAATTAATTTAAGCTCTAAACTAAATCTGAGAAGTAGTTGCTGGTATCATTTTAGAAAGGAGAAAACTTAAGACAAAGAGGTTTAGTAACTTTCCAAAGAGCAAACAAACAAACAAAAAAATACAGATGAGGAATTTAAACTAAAACTACCTGACTTCAGTAGTTTATCTGTGTTTTACTTTTATTTTCTCATTAATTTAAAAATATTTATTGAGCTTCTAATAGGCTGTACGGTGCTCCAGGCAGCATGGTGGGTTGATGCTTCAATGGTACGAGATACATCTCTGCAGCCTATGTTTTAGCTAAAAGCCAACACGAGGGGCATCTCACCTTATCTATTACATAAACTGAAAGTCAGAAACTCAGTCCATGATTAAAAATCATTAATTTGGGTTGTGTTTGACAGCTAAAAAAATAAAGCAAGAAATCTCAAAAAGAAAAGTTACATAGGCATGTCTTCAAATCTGCATATAACCTCCAACCAACTTTCTGGCTTACAATGTATATGTGGTTTAGAATCCAAACATGCTAACTTACTTACTAACGAGACTAAAGCAACTAGTTTTCAGGCATAGGTAGTAGAGTTTGGAGTTTAAATTCAGTCATCTAAGAAAATTAAACTCTCTTGATAAGAATGAACATAACTCAGGCTTACTAATAGATTATTACCAATATTTTGTATATAATCCTAATTACAACATATAAAATAAATAACATGTTCCTCAAGACAAAAGACGATCAATGGAGATTGACTTGAGATGGCAGAGAATTTGAAAATAGCAAATATTTGAAGTAGCTATTGCTATAGTTGTAAATAAAAGTAAGATCATAAAGAATGAGAAGATAGTGAATTTTAGCACAAAAAATAGAAACTAGAAAATGAATCAAATGGAAATTTGAGAACTAAAAATACAATGTCTAAAGTACAAATTTCACTGGATCTACATAAAGCAGATTAGAAATGATAGAAGAAAGAGCTAGCGAAGATAGATCAATAGACATTACTCAAGCTAAAAAGAAAGGGAAAAAGATTGAAAAATAATGAAAAGGGACTCAGAGATTTGTAAAGGAGTACCTAAAGGTCTAAATTATATATAAGGAGTCTCTATGGGAGGGGGCCAAGAATAACAAAAACACTTCCCAAATTTAATGAAAGGCAGAAATTAAATGTTTCAAACAACTCAGAAAACCACAAGAAATATAAATACAAAAAAAAAAATCCACCTTTGGTAAAACATAGTTAAATTATGGAAAATAAAATTAAAAGAGAAAAATCTTTAAATTGGCTAAAGAAAGAATGACACGTTACACGAACTTCTTATGTTTCGCTGGGGTCACAAAACAATAAACTTAACAAAAGCTGGAAATACATTTGATACACCGAACTTAATGATATCCTTCCTAGCTTAGAAACACTATGTAACATAGATCATCTTTCCTTTCCCCTCATGACTGCGTGGCTGACTGGGGGCTGTGGCCCCCTACCCAGCATCGCATGAGATCATTTTACTGTATACTGCTTGCCCAGGAAAAAAATCAAAATATGAAATTCAAAGTATGGTTTCTACCAAATACTTATCACTTTTGTACCTTCCAAAACGAAAAACAAATCATCACTCATCACAACAACCATCTAAGAGAACAATGATACAAATTATTGGTGAAGTCTCAGGAAAGATGGAGGAAAAAGACAGAGGAACAAAATATTTAAAGGGCTGAAGGGAGGAAAAACCTATTGCCAGGGAATTTATATTGATGAAAAATATCACTCCAGAATGAAGAAGAAATAAGTGTAAACTGTATTTCTTACTTGCAGTCATGCATAAGAAGAAATGTTAAAGGGAATTATGGCTGAAGAGACTTAAATCTTCAGAAAAGAAGAAAAATTGCTGTAGAAGATAAATATATATCGAACATTATATTTTGTATGTTCCTAATTATAATGTAGGTAACTATTTAAATTTAAGCATATCATTATATTGTGAGATTTGCAGCATGTGTAGACCTAATATACAGAACAGCCATGAGGCAAATAAAACTACATATGCATGGAACTTAGATATTGCATAAACTTGTACAACTCTAAGTTTAGCGAAATTTAAGGATGTATATTGTAATCTCTAGAGGAAACACTGAAATTGATAATGTTAAGAGGAATACCTAAAAAGCCAAGAGAAACTGTAAAAAATATTCAAACTAAAATAAAAATGGGACATGGAGATAAATAAAAGACGCTATCAGCAGAAAGAAATAGTGAAATAAGAGACCTAAATCCATACATACTGATAATTACACTAAATGTAGATGGACTAAACAGTTCGATTAAGGGCAAAGTTTGTTAGGCAAAAAAAAAAAAAACAAAACAGGAAAACACTTTATGCTTTCTACAAGTGTTTCATATTAAATGTGAAAACACAAATAAGTTTTAAGTAAAGAATGCAAAAGATATTTGGTGCAAAAACTAATTATAAGGAAGTTAGCCCAGCTATATTAATATCATGTAGCCTACATAACAAAAAGTATTATTCCTGCTGAAGCAAGGTATATTAAGCTAACCAAAAGGTCAATTCACTGGCAAGATGCAACAATCCAATGTGTGCGCATTATGACAGAGTCTCAAAATACATGAAGTAAACTTGACAAAATTAAAGGGAGACATAAGAACGTATGGTTATTTTATATCTCTTATTTTTTTTTTTTGTGGGTACCGGGGGGACGACCTCAGGACCTCGCGCGCCAACAGGCACCCGTGCCGCTGAGCGATATCACCGGCCCCTTTTTCGTATGTGGGATCCGGGAGTCGAACTCAGGCCTTCGTGCTTGCAAGGCAGGCGCTTACGCCGCTGAGCCATCTCACCGGCCCCTCTTTTATTTTATTTTATTTATTTATTTTTTTTTTTTGTGGGTACCAGGGGTCGACCTCAGGACCTCGCGCACCAGCAGGCGCCTGTGCCGCTGAGCGATATCACCGGCCCTTTTTTCGTATGTGGGTTCTGGAAGTCAAACTCAGGCCCTTGCGCTTGCCAGGCAGGCGTGTATGCCACTAAGCCATCTCACCGGCCCTATATCTCTTTTAATAAATAGAAGATCACCAAAAAGTAATCTGTAAAGGCATAGATATCTGAACAACATAATGGATCATCCTGACTTAACTGGTGTGTGCAGGACCCTGTATCCTAGAGCTCTGGGAAGCACATTCCTTCTAAGTGCACATGATGAGAGTCCTAACACTGAGAAATTAAAACAGAAACCAGTCATGATAAAATATCTAGGCAATCTCCATATACTTGAAAATGCAGCAATATCAAACATTGCTATTAAAATTAAAAATTAAGTCAAACACTTTAAGAAAATATTGACAAAAACGTGTATCAGACACGACACTCATATCCTGAGTATAAGAATTCCTAAAAAGATAATTCAATTAAAATTAGAAAAAGCGTATGAACATAAAAATTGCTAATAAGCACAGAAGAACTACTGAATATTACTAGTTATCATTTGTAGTAAATTAAACTACAATGCGGTACTACTATACACCCACAAACATGGCCAAAACTAAAGAGTACTGAAAACTCCAAAAGAAGGTGACAACGTGGAGCAACTAGAATGATGATAGGAGGTGTGATTAGAAAATATGACAAATATTTGGATTTAAAGGTAGATTACAGTGAAAAACACATTGCCATTAATCCCCCTCAAAATACTCCTTCTCACTTTGAACACAAATTTCCCATCATTCTTGCCATTTTCCCAAGCAGTTCTGGAAGTCCTTTTTCCTACATGTCTTGAGTTGTGCTGTTGTGGCTGCCTTGATGTCTTGAATCAACTACAAATGTTTACCTTTTATGGTTATTTTGAGTTTGGGGAAGAGTCGGAAGTCACACAGTGCCATACATGGTGAAGAAGGTGGATAAAGACGCACTGTAATATTTTTCAGGGCTGCTTTTCCATTGGATGGCACTCAGAAGCAGCTTCGCTATTTATGATTACACACTGTAAAGACATGAAAGAGGACTTACAGAACTCCCTCAGGAAGGGGCAAGAACATTGGACAAGTGCGTTCAATGCATGGGAGAGAATTTTGAGAGAGATTAATGGCAGTGCGTGGCAATTTCAATCAATTTTTAAAAGTTTAACTATTCACCATATATTTTGATCATCTTTTGTATACTTTTGGTGTGAGAGTAAATGGTGATAACCACTTTGGAAAAAAATCCGATCATTTCACATAGCACTTTTATTCACAATAACCAAAAACTGAAAACAATTTAGGTATGACTCAACAGAAGAATGATTTAAACACACACACACACACACGCGTGCGCGCACAATGTGGCACAGATGTGTAATGGAATGTTATTCTGCAGTGAAAAGAAAGGAGTAAATGATACACACACGTATATAGATGAAGCTCAAATAAACCATGCTGATTATTTTTATTCTGGCTTTCTCATATTGGAGAAACAATCTGATGTCTAAGCTTGTGTGTCTGATTTATTTCACTTAGCACTATGGTCTCAAGGTGTATCAATTTTCCTACAAATGACTCAAGCTTATTTTCCTTTATGGCAGAGTAGTATTCCACATATGTATTAATAAACTAAAACAATGAAACAACAATAGCATGTTGAGTAAGAGATGCCCTCCTAAAAGTGTACATACTGTGTCATTTCTTTTATATAAAATTTGAAAGCAGAAAAAATAGTAGTGAAATATAATCAGAAAGGGAGTTTCCTCCAAGGGCAACAGGAATGGGATTGAGTAGGAAAAAGAATTAAGAAATGTGCTGATATGATATTAATGTTGCATATTTTGCTAGGATTGGGATTCTATTTAGGATCAGTATATTTCAGGAGGAAGCCTTCATTTTAATAGAAGAGGAGAAAGCAATAATTTTGTCTCTCTTCTACGCAGTAATGTTCAGGAACTGACTTTCATTCATCTTTGATTCCTCACCGTCACAGGCAAAATGGTCTTACGCAAATTTCCTTGGCAAATATTACTTAAACTGATCTGTTTCTGTGATCCTCCTCTTCCTTATTTTTTTCTTTGTTAAACATTTTTATAAAGTGCAGTTAAAGTTTAACTCATTGACACCACTGTCAGATATTTACCCAGGTACATGTTTTAATTTTCAGAACATATTTGTGGCTTATGTGTCACAGTCACAAATGCATAGCTTAAAGAAGGTGAAGTAAATACTTTATATTTTCTACCTGCTCAAGAACTGTAATAATGAAGCATGTTTTCTGAGTTAAATTTCTGAGAGTTTCCTTTGTGTAATTTCTACCTATTAAGGAAAACCATTTCAGTCTGGTCTTCCACAAATCACCACTTTTATTAGCTACATAAATCCAAGTAGTTTTGTGAAGGAATGTGCTTTCTGTTATTTCTTGTAGCAACTTTCTAAAAGTCAATGAGTTGTAGATAGAAACATCTATTAGAAAGCCTAATCGTTGTAACAGAAGCTTATAGAATGTGGAAAAAAGTCTGCTGATCTGGCACTTTGCTTTGAATTCCCCTGACCGATGTCCTCTTATTTGGGAAGATGTCCAGGAAAGATGATAAGTCATTCTAGGTCTTCATCTAGAAAGGAGTTTGGCAAATGCTGCTGAGGATGTGGAGAAGGGGGAACCCACATATGGTTGTTGGGTGTGGAAATTACTAAAGCCGTTATGGAAAATGCTGTGGAGATTCCTTAAAATATAAAAATAGAAGTTACTATGTGATCCAACAGTACCACTAAGATGCACCCTGTATTAAGATAAAGGAAATAAAATCAGTAATGCTGTAGTTGGATCTGGAATGCACCTCAGAGGCCCAGTGTTAGAGACATGGACCACAGTTTGGCACATTGGTAAGTGGTTGGAAACTTTAAGGGATACAATATAGTTGGGGGGCTTTACATCACTGGAAATATGCCCTTGAAGAAGGTAATGGGACCCTGGCTCCCTCCCTTTCCTCTTTTTCACTTCCTGGCCATGACTGGAGCAGTTGTGACGAGCTGCCTCTTCACAGGCTCCAAAGCAATGCAGGCCATTCACCATGGGCAGGAACCTGTAAAATTATGAGCCAATATAAAGCTTTTCTGTTTATAAATTGACTATCTCAGGTTATTTGTTACATTTCAGAAAGTTGATGAACACAAGTATGTCTAAGAGAAATCTGCATTTCCATGCTCATTGCTGCACTGTGCACAATAGCTAAGAAATGGAAACACCTATATGTCCATCACCTGATGAATGGATGAAGAAAATGTATGTATTATACACAATGGAGTGCTGTTGAGACAGGGGAAAGAATAAAACACTTGTAGAGCTGGAGATTGTTACGATAAGTGAAATAAGCAAGGCAGATAAAAACAAATACCATATGATCTTATTCATACGTGGAATCAAAAAAACACTGATCTCATAGATGGGCGTGATGGTCTGTGCCAATAATCCCAGGTATATATGTGGGAGAATGAGGGAGAAGAATTGCAAGTTCAAGACCAGACTGAGGAATTTAGTGAGAACATGTCTCAAGATAAAAAACAAAAGGGCTGAAGTTGTTGCTCAGTGGTAGAGTACCCCTGGATCAATCCCTGGTACCACAAAAAAAAAAAAAAAAAAAAGAAGCTGACATAAAAATTAAGACTAGAATGGTGATTACAAAAGGCTGGGGAAAGGTGGGTTATTCTAATTTATAGTTCGACAGGAGGAATAATTTCTAGTGTTCTATTACACAGTAAGTAAAGATAAGGTATTGTATATTCCAAAAAGCTAGAAGAAAAGATTTTGAATGTTTTAACCACAAGAAAGGCATAAATGTTTGGAGAAATAGATGTTTATCCTGACTGGAACAGGACAGAGTGTATATGTGTATCAAAACATCACATGATACTCCAGGTATATGTATAATTTTTATGTTTTTGTATATCAGTTAAAAAAAGTTTAACTTAAATATTAGCAAAAGGATTTTTAATATGTTGATCATAAAGAAATTATAAATGTTTGAGGAGATAGATATGTTTACTCTGATTTGAAAATTACAAAATGTGTACATGTATCTAAATATCACATGGTAACCCATAAATATGTATAATTTCATGCATGAATTAAAAATAAATAATAAAAAGGTATTAGAGTTGGAGCACAATTTTCCTGGCTTTTTACACATTTTCTAAAAATGAATTTAAAGAAGTATAAAACACGAGGATGCATACCTTCACTTCAAATATTAATTTTTTCTTACACTCAAAATGACAGTAACTTAGGGTACAGGGTCTAATGTGTTGTCGTATTCATACTGATATTTTGTCTCCAAATATATCATCTATTAAGTGTAAAACCTTTCTTTAATGTATGACCTCTCTGAGTCCCCTACATTTTATGCATTTAACTTTGTTTCTATTCCTATTCCCAGAAATCGTGATTGAAGGTCACTCCATTTTCAGTTTTATTCAGAAATAAGGAAATAAGGCTTTTTTTTATACCTCAGATTCAGCACTTTCAAATTGCAATTTAAAATCAAATCAAGTCTAGAAAATTTCCACAGGTGAAACAAAATCAAACAGCATTAGCAGAGCCTGTAGGTTCTAATTTTAAGGCTCCTGAAATTGTGTGTATGTATACACAAGCATGCGCATCTTATTGTAATCAAGATGACTCAGCTGTAACCTTCAAACTACTTCACTTGTCATTGGAACAATTCAGCTTTTTTCTTTTACATTTTTTTTCCAAAAAGAACTATGTTTCAGACCTATTCAGATTCCTAGACTAGTTTCAATAAAGTTCTTATTTGTTAGCTTTACTGCATTAATAGTAATGGTCCACAGAGGTATGTCTTGATGAAGAGGGCATTTGGTACCAGTGTTTTAGGACGAATTATGCCTCCCCCACCACAATCCAGTACCTCAGAGTGTGGAAACAGAGAGTTGCAGATATAATCAGTCAAGGTGAAGTCATACTGCAGTAAGGTGGCTCCTACTCCGATATGAATAATATCCCTACGAAAAGGGCAATTAGAAACTTTTTCTTTGTCTTTTCTGTCTCTCTGTCACACACACACACACACACACAGCTGACTACAAAGGGCAAACGGGAGATGCCAAAGATAGCCAGGAAACCATCAGAAGCTAGGAGAGTGAGGTGGGGAAGATTTTCCTCTCACGGTCTCTAGAACCAATCCATACAACACCTTGATTTTGAACTTCTTACTGCTTAACTCAAAGTCAATAAAATTTTGTGGTTTTAAACAATCAGTTTGTGGAATTACTTTTTTACAGTAACACTGGTAAGCAAATATAAACAGAAATAAAAGGATGCAAATGTTACAAAAAGACCAGGATGTGGGAGAAGTTAGACACAGAAAGAATGAGTTATTATTGCTCAATCTACCCTGAACTGAGGTGACAGATCACTTCACAAATGGCGAATGCCTCATCGACAGGTCTGTGTGGGTGGTCCCTGCTTTTAAGATCTCTCTTTCTATCTCTGTGTCTCTCTGTGTCTCTGAGTCTCTGTGTCTCCCTCCCTCTCTCTCTCCCTCCATTCCTCTCTTTCTCTTTCTCTCTCTCCTAGTATTTCACAAGCTTCTACCAAAACAACATTGTTCAAAATTTAAATTCATGGTTGCAGAGGACTCCCTGAGACAAGGCAGGCACTGGAGAGCAATGAAACTGGGGAACACTGGCAAGGGTTGTTGGTGACCTAATCTCTGTAGTAAGGAATGTGGGACTGTTTCCACCAGGTGAAACTGTTCTATTTTTACACCCCTCTTTTTCTTTTTTAAAATTGAAAATTTTTAACCTACATGACTCTGAGCTATTGTGAGTAAATTAATCATGTTATATGGAATTTAGGTTGTCTAATTTTTGGTTTTAGAAAAGATAGAAAATCCAACTTCATCTTAAGGTAAAATGAACTTTTATTTCAAAAGTCCAGGGTTATGATGAAAATTACTAAGTCCAGGAACTTAAGTAATATTGATATGAAATTATTTCTTTTCTCAGCTCTGCTTTATTCTCTCTTGGTTGAAATTTTTAAAGAATTTGAGAAGCATACTAGGAAACTTTTCCTCATTTTGGTAGTTCTTTAGAAAGTCCTACCATTCATTCTGATTGGACCATACTGGGTCATGTGCCCATTTATGCATCAATCACTATGCAAATTCTTCAGAGTGACTTGGGTCAAAACTGTATATAAATGTCTGAGGTCTTAAAAATATTTTATTTAATTTTTATATTAATGGGCTATATATGTTCTAAATATATATATTATATTACATATAATATAATGATTAAACACATTTTAAAAGGTTAGATGTTTATCTCATTCATCATTTATTTGTGGTGAAAATTTTTCAAATACTTTCTTCTAGCCGTTTGAAATATGCAGTATATTATTGTTACCTGTAGTTAGCTGCAGTGCATATGAGAATTTGTTTCTTCTAGCTCACTGTAACTAAATACCCACTGATCAATGTTTCCCATCTTCCACCCACCTTTCTTTTCCTATTCTCTAGTAAATACTTTTTTTTTTTGTAAACACTGTTCTCTCAATTTCTATGGAATCAACTCTTTTAGACTGCACACAAATGAGGTCATGTGGTACTTTCCTTTCTGGTTCTGGCTTATTTCACTTAACATAGTGATCTCCAGTTCCATCCATGTTACTGTGAGTGGTCAGATTTCACTTCGCTCGTGGTTGAAAGGTATTTCACTGTGCATATGTACACCAATTACTTTATCCATTAACCAGTTTGTTACCACTTAGGTTGTTTCCATTTCTTAACTATTGTGAATAGTGCAGCAATGAACATGAGAGGGCAGATGTCTTTTCCACATGCTGATAAATATCCAGTAAGAGGAGTATAGATTAATAGTGTTTTAAGAAACCTCCATACTTTTTTGCATATGATTGTATTAATTTACTTTACCACTAACAGTTTGCAAGGGTTCCTTTTCCTCTATATTCTTGCTAGCACTTCTTTTTTTTTTAATGTGGGTACCGGGAGTCGACCTCAGGACCTCACTCTTGCCAGCAGGAGCTTGTGCCGCTGAGCGATATCACCAGCCCTTTTTTTCCTTTATGTGGGTACCAGGAGTTGAACTCAGGACCTTGCATTTGCCAGGCAGGTGCTTATGCCGCTGAGCTATCTCTCCGGCCCTGCTAGCACTTCTTATCTTTAGCGTTTTTAGTAACAGCCAATCTCATCGTGGTGAGATGATATCTTGTGGTTTTGATTTTCTTTTCCCTGATGATTAGTGCTGTTGCCCCTTTTTTATGTACTTGGTGTCTATTTGTGTGTGTTCTTTTGAGACGTGTATTTAGATTTATTGCCTAGTTTTAAATCAATTTTCATCTGTTGGATTTCTGAGTTTCTTATATATTCTGGATATTATCCTCTTTTCAGATGAATACAAATACTTTCTTCTACTCTGCAGGTTGTCTCTACACTGAACTGATTATTTTCCTAGCAGTGCATAGCATTTTAGATTGATGCAATCCTATTGGACTATTTTTGCTTTTGTTTCCCATCCTTCTGTTTTCCTGTGCTGGGTCAAAAAAATTCTTGCCGTTTCTATTTCCTGAAGCTTTCCTTCCAAAGTTTTTTTAGTAGTTTCACACTGTCAGGTTTCACATTTAAGTCTATAATCCATTTTTGAGTTGGTCTTTGTTACTATAAGACAGGAATTTCGTTTCATTCTTCTGTCTGTGAGTATCCAGTTTGGCTAGGACCGTTTATTGAAACAGCTGTCCTTTCTCCATTGAAATTTTAACACCTTTGCTGAAAATCAGTTAATTGTTGATGCTTAGTGATGCTTGTAGGCTTTACTCTGTTCCACTGCTCTACCTGTCTGTTTTTATGCCAATGCCATGCTGTTTTTTACTACTACAGCATTGTAGTACATTTTGAAGTCAGGCAGTGTAATGCCTCCTGTTTGTTCTTTTTTGCTCAAGATCTCTTTGGCTGTTGAAGTTGTTTGTGCTTCCATAAAAATTTTAGAGTTGTCTTTTTTGGTTTTGTGAGGAATAGCATTGGTGTTTTGGTAGAGACTGCATGAGTGTGTAAATTCCTTTGGGTAGTGTGGACATTTTAACAATTCTACCAGGCAATGGACAGAGATGCTGTTCCACTTTTGTGGAACTTCTCCAATTTCTTTAATAATTTTCATAGTAGTGATCTTCTACCTTTGTGGTTAAATGTATTCCCACTTTCTTTGTAGGTATTATAAATTGCTTTCTTGACTTCCATTTAATGTAACTTACTTTCTGTAAATAAAATTGCTACTGATTTTTGTATGTTGATTGCGTATTCTGTAACTTTCCTAAATTCATTTATCAGTTTTCATTTTATACTTTTGTGGATGTTGGGGAAAATATAGATAGATAGACATAGATATATAGATATATAGATGCAGATATAGATATAGATATAGATATATTTTTAACTTCTATTTTGGATGCTCATGATTTTTTTCTCTTGCTAGATTGCTCTGGCTGGAATTTCAGAACTATGTTGAGTAAAAGTGGCCATCCTTGTATTGTCTTTCAACTTTCTTCTATTTATTATAAAAATATTTATTGTGCCTTCCTCTATTTATTATAAAATATTTATTATTTACTTTATTAAAAAGTACTTATTATAAACTTAGCTATCATCTTATTGCAAATGGCTGTTATTTTGTTGTAGTACATTTTTTCTGTCTTTAATTTGTTCAGCACTTTTATCATGAAAAGATATTGAATTTTATCCGATAATTTTTTTCACCTATTGAGGTGACTACAGGGTTTTCTGTTAATGTGATGCATCATAGGCCACAAAATACCTGGAAGCAGTCTAAATTCTTCTTCACTGTTTTTCCTTTTTTCTTCTTCAGCAGTTTATTTTTAAGTGACTTGCCTTTGTGCTCACTAACTCATTTTTCTATTTGATCTATTTTGCTAAATGCCTCTTATTCCATTTCAATTTCACTGAGTGTATTTTTCAGCTCAATAATTTATTTGATTTTCAATTCTTTCCATCCCTATAAATACATTTATTAGACTATTAAAACAGTTTTTTCTGTTTTTTCAAGCTCATTAAGTTTCCTTAAAACAGCTGTTTTAAGCTTTTTATCTGAAAGTTTTCCCATAACTATTACTCTCATGTCAGTTTCTTACACATTACTAGATGAGCTCACCATTTTCTGAAAGCTCTTAGTATTTGTTGGTATAGGATGTCATCTGGACATTAAAGGATTAAGTTTTTAATTCAGTTTTCCTTATCTTGCTTTCTATGCCTGTCTTTCCAGAACTTTTAAGCAGTTCTCTCTCTCTCTCTCTCTCTCTCTCTCTCTCTCTCTCTTTCTTTTGAGCCTACAACCTGGTCCACTATTTCAGCACTGAATGGAATCTGGGTGCAGATATGCTGCTGTTGTTTTTTGTCACTGTTTCAGTACTAGAGGGCAGTCCAAGCTCAGGTTCATCCCAAATACACTGATGGTGTGTTACTCAGAAAGATCCAGGAGAGTACCTAGAATAAAAGAGTCTGTCCCCACAAACCTCCTCTTGGTGTTAGGGTAGACCCAGATTCCTCAGCCACAATTAGTAACCTATGGTAAAGCAATACAGCATTCTGCCTGGCTCTGAGCAGAGAAACCGTGAGTGGAAGAATCCCACATTCCTATGTGACACCTGTGAGCACCAATGCCATCAGTCTGTGTCATACCCTTTTCTTACAGCCTTCCAAGACCAGCACAACAGTGTGCAAGGGCCAAGGCCAGCAATGCTCTGTTGCCTATTGCTGAGGTGACTTGTGGCCCAAGACCAACAAAATCAGCTACAAGTGATGCTTCCTTGATTAAAAGTCCTGTACACCAGAGCTGCATGTTTTTCCTGGTGTTGTTCCAGAGGCTCCCTTCAGAGGCAAGCATGTTGATTTGGGCTTTCCAGACCAGTATGTTAGGTTTCAACAGCCCAGCACTAAGTTCCAGGGGAAAGTGCTATGCTTAGTACCTGGGACTAACCCTGTAAATGGGTTTTATACCACACTATACTTTATAAGGTTGATATAGTAGTACAGATAAAAGCAACTCCTTGGCTACCTAAACTTATCCTTATCCTGAGTCTCATACATGCTAGGACCTGCAAATCTCACAGGTGTACTGTGGCCCATGTTGGAGCTGGCTGATTCACAGTGACGCAGGAGTGAGTCCATCATACTGCAGTGCAGGTATCTGCCTGGTGCCAAGACAGTTTTTAAGCCCTATCTCTGAACACTGACCTGGAGCTAGCTGTGCTGTCTGAGACTGGAGGACACATGGTCAAGCTAGTCCCTTGTCCACTAAGGTGGGTGCTAAGCTGGGTCTCAATTAAATCTCACGGTCACAGAGTCCTGTAGTCTCCAGAGGACAGTGGGTATGTCCTGGGCCTACCCCATACCTGAAAAGATGCAGACCAGCACTCAAATCTGTCTCACAATTGGTTCAGAGCTTTCTACATTTTTCTGGGTTTCATGAGCTCTGGCCTGCACACATGTCCTAAGTTTCTACTAGATGTTATATCTCACCTCAGCAGTCCTGGCACTATACTCCAAGACTAAGGCCTGTGCTAGGTTGTGGACCCTATTCCCCAACAGGTGGATCTATCTCTCCACTCTTTTTGCCTGAGGTTGGGGAAGGGATGGTGGTTGCTGTGAGCAGCCTCACAGAAAAGAATTCCAGGAGCTTATTGTGAATACTGGTATTGCTCTGGTGGTAGAGGGCTTTGCCCAGCACTGGGTTTCACAGTGTGAGCCTGGTAGTGGGTTTCAAGCTTAAGCCCTGCATTTAATTTTCTTTTTCCTCAGTAGGAGATGTCTCCTCCAGGGTTTGCTCCTTGGAGTTGGGGAAGGGGTAACACAGTAAAACTTTTTTTCTTTAATGCATCTTTTCATTTTGTTGTAGCAAAAGTAGGAACTGTGGCCTCTCAGCTGACTTCCTTAGATCTTATTAGGAGTGAATAGCTGTTCATCTTGGCGTGTCCGTGGGGAACCGATCACAGGATGTTCTTCTTCACTGGCCATCTTGCTCAAACTCACACATGGGAGGTTCTAATGGAGCACAGATTAAAGTCAGGGAGCCATGATGTACCAAGGAAACCCAAGAAAATAAAGACGATCCTCAATTTACGTGGCTTGATTTAAATTTTTCAACTTATAATGGTGTAAGCATTTTGGTTTTCACTTTCAGTATGAAAGTTATACTAAGCATTCAATATTTTATTACAAAGCTGACTTTGTGTTAGATGATTTTGTCCAACCGTGGGCTAATATATTACATGTTCTGAGCATGTTTAAGGTAAGCTATGTCAAGGTATGATGTTTAATGCACTATGTGTATTAAATGTATTTATTAGTTACAAAGGTTTCTACTTAGTAATAGGTTTATGAGGACATAATCTTATTAGTCAAGGAGCATTCGTAATAGGGACGTGATTCTGGGCTATCAAATATAAAGTAATTCTACTTATATTACTCATCTAAAAGATGCTAAAATGAACAAATGTTCTATGAGAAATGCTGTGCTAGGTACTGGGTATTCAAAACATAAAACATGAAAAAGAGCTTGTTCTAGGGTTATAGAGCAGTTGTGGAGTACTTGCCTACCATTCTCTAGGCCCAAATTTGATCCCCAGAACTACCAAACAAATAAAAAATAAAACACCCCAAAATAGAATACAAAGTTATTTTTGCACTTAGCAGAGAATTAGAGTCGACTGGGGACAACACTATATTAGCCTTATGCATATCGATATGTTATGTGTTATGTAACCAAAGCCCAAGCGTAGTGCTAAATGAAAAGAAGTAAATGTACAAAAAAATGTTATTATTTGTTCTGCCTAGGGTATGGCAGGTCTTAGAACAGGTGGAGGAAATGTTTCAAAAGGCTTCACAGAATGAGTTTTTGAACAGGCCTTGATGGATAAATAAGGGCAAAAGAAGCACGAAGAGGGAGAAGGATTCCAGCATAGGAGTGAACTATTTCTACCATTTATGTGCAAGAGATGCAGCTTTTGTGTGGCTAGTGTGCTACCTGTAAACTGCTGAAATAAGATATAATTGGATTTAAATGTAATTATAAAGTATACAGTTTATTGTGGCATGTAGGACAGAAGTCAAGAATGAATTTGAAAACATAACATGTTAGGATCTATCATGTTAGGGAATTATCTCATTTAATATTTACAAAAATGCTATCTCATGAACAAATAATAGTTAATTTTACCTTAATGGTTTTTTTTTTGTGGTTCTGTATTATTTATGTTTCTTTTCAGTATGAACATCAATTTTTTTTTGAGTAAATTCTTAAGTTTACTGGAGCCTTAAAATTTTAAATGCACATTTTTTTTGTGTTTGATGTAGTAGTTAATGAGAGTGACTTAAAGACAAATAAATGTCTGTTTGAATACTGGATCCTCAGCTCCAGCTGTGTGATCCTGGGAAATTACTTAAACTCTCTAGGCCTCTTTTCTATATTTAAGGTGGAGGTGATTATTACAGGATGATGATTAAGGGAGATAACCTATGTACAGTGCTTAGTGGGATCTATGACACAAAATAAATGTTTAATAATTATAACTCTTTGAATGATAATTAAAAAATGATATAATATTGAGAAGGATTAGCATAGAGTCATGTTGTCCAGAAATCTGATCTCCAGTCTTTAAGGATGATTCAGTCATATGACCCTATTTTTAAAAACAATTCTCACTGACAGAACATTGTTCACGGGATTGGATACAACACAGTTTCACTTTTATTTCTTCCACAATAACTTTGGTGTTGGGCACAAACTCCACACTTATTTTCAAGAAATCAGTTTCTTTTTTTGTAAAATGACATTAATGACCTCTTTTGCCTCCTAACTAAAAACATCCCAGAATTGTGAAAGCATATGGAGCCTTCAGCAATAGACCTTCTCGTTCACCGGTCTGTGGTTTTATCAAAAATATTTTGCTCTGTGTAGTATATTCAGACATTAAATGGGAATATGAAAATGTTGATTCAGCAAATACCTCTATTTTATGCTGATCCTTTTTATGGAGTATGTGCATTAAACATTAAGAACAGCATGCACATGCCTATTTAGGTGTAAATATATGTGTATGTGGCATTTACAATCCTACAAATAAGCCTGTGTGCATACAAAGAAAGCAAAATATGTTAGAATGTTTATTCTCTAAGCCTGGGTGAAAACTTTTAGAGAGCATGCTTTGAAGCTCTGTGAGCATATCAGATAATTGCTGGCCTAAAACAGCAACTCTTAAATGACTTAGGAGACGGGAGATTTTGTAGCAAAGATACAGTGGCCCAATGTCAGTGTATTTTCTCCTTTCAAGCTTCTTGAACTTAATAGTGAGATCCATTTCCAGGTATGATTCGGATGACATTACCTAAACTGAAAGAGATGTGCTGGCTATAATAGCAAATCAATCAAAATGCTTCTGATAGTCTTCAGAAAAGACTTGCCAGGCACATTAAGCAGAGTAAAGAGCTGGGCATTCAGGAATGTCTTTTAGCGTAAACTCATTAAAGGTTTTTTGAGGACAATTTTCACTCTCAATGGCCTTTTGGATATTCCAACTGAAGCAATTACTCCAGTATCCTGGCAGAAGTGTTTCTTTGGTCTTGATGATGATATTTATTATCTCTTATTATCCTCCAGTGGGCAAAACGTTTGAACATCTCTGCTGTGTACTATGATAAAAAAAAAAAAAAAAAAAAATATATATATATATATATATATATATATATATATATATATACAATGAAAGAAAAATAACAACTCAAAACCTATTTTCCTGGAACGTTATCTGGACTTGGTATATTTTAGAGGGAAGGATGCAAACACTTAATTCATTACAAAAATTCTCTGTTTATAAAATAGGAGGGTGTGTATGAGGGTACCATATTTAAAGATGGATACAGGGTAAGGACTAGGGACATTCTGATTACCCAAGTACTCAGAAGAACAGAAGTAGAATGCAAACCAGCATAGCACTTAGTAAAGAGCACTGCACAATGAACAAGCAGGCCTGAGATGAACCTTCCATTCCTCTGCTCATTAGGTCAGAGGCACTGGCCAAAGCACATAATGCCTCAGAGCTTCATGTATAAAATGGAATTTTTTCCATTGTGATAACCTACCCCACATTACTGTGTCACTCAAATTATGCAATTAGGTTTTAAATCTTCTTCCAATCACTCTCTCTATAGACTGTTACTTGGCTATATTTCCAATAGCTTCTTACACAGATGTATCCAGTGCTTTCTCTCAAAACTTTTTGCTATAACATTTCTCTCTGGATGGGCTTAAACACTTTTCCCTCAATGCAAGATGGATATTCCCGTGGTCTGAATTGAACCAATTATACCACTCATGAATGCTCAATGTCCATGACTTAAGCCTGATTACTCATATAATACTAGTTTCTAACCATTCTTTTTTTCAAAATTAAACCTGGAATTTTTACCAGGCTGTCAAATGTAGTCACTAAATTTTAACACATCACTTGTACTCCACAACATGGTGTTCTTTCCTCTGTGCTCATTTTGGTATATAAAATAATGATTTTCTTTCACTGAAGCTTAAAAATTAGGGCTTATTTTTTTCTCCCTCTGCTACTCATTAATTGTACTGTCTTGTCATTTTTGCTTTGGAATACTTTTTGTACAGCTCTTCTGTTCAGTTCACATTTCTGTTACCTATGTTGCAGGCCTTTTGCCCAAAGTATTGTACTTATTTCCCTGCTTCTGATTTACCTTTCTTCCAGTTCTCTTTCAAAATAGTGTTTCTAAATTTACCTTGATTATGTCACTAATTGTGTCTTTTTTGTTGTTCAAAAACCCTCAGTGCCATTTCACTATTTTATAAAGTGACCAAAGACATTCATGTTCTGACCCAATATAACTTTTTTTCCCCATATTTCCATCAATATACTATTTTCTTCTCAAATACACAGAAGGAAAACTCACAAGAGACTTCATGGAAGAAGCACTTAGTAAATGTTAGGACCCCTGTTCTATACTATGTAAAACCCTGAATAAACCCCTTATGATAGTAATTTAAACACTAAATTGAGAGCCCAAATCCACCTACTTTCATAATATTTTCCATGATTTCCCCCTGGGTGGAATATGGTTCTTCCCACTTCATAGCATTTTGTGCTTCTTTAATATGACCTACTACTTTCTGCTTTTCCTTGTAGCAATTATTTATACTTGATCTTTTTCCCTGATTAGATTTCTAATTCTTTGAAAGTAGAGACTTTGCTTTTGATTATCTGTCATAAGTTCACTCAGTATCCATTGAGTTGGAAATTCCATTGGTCAAAGTAAGGCTTGCTTTGATTCTCATTTCAAAGGTTGCAATTGGAATTAAAATGTGAGAGGTTGCTATATATACAAACACATAGTATATGTTACAGATATGTACTAAAGTCATTACAGATCCAGTGATCTGAATGAGTTTTTCTTCTCATTAACAAATAAAAATAAGCAATCATTGTTGTGTTTTTCTGAGGTGTTTCAATATAACATTTTATTTCATTGGCCAGTAAAGTCAATGCTCCCAGCAAAGTGAAAAGTGCCTAACCTTGTTTCTTATTCACTCTTTCAGTAGAAGAGATTTAAACAGGCTGTCAATTTCAAAACTTCTTTCTTTGAATACAACATGGCCATCTTCCCAGGTAGTGGTGTCTGCGTAGCTGTTTAAACCCAGTTAAAATTTCACATACAATAATGGGTTCTATCAATCTTCTTAAAAGACAGTCACTTTAAAAGACATGGCAGTTACGTGAGATTAAGACCGATAGTGCTGCGTCGGTACATCCGGTGAAGTTAGAAGTCTTTGGAATATATCTCTAATCACTGTGATCACTTTTATGAAGATAAACTATCTTCTTTTCCCACAAGATGGCTTTTAGCTACACTGTCAACTAGGGCTCGATAATGGATGGGCTGTAACTATTAATTATTATGAATGTACATACAATATTAATGCTCCTTTTTCCTTTTTATAAAATCACGTTAAGTTAACACAGTGTTCTGGGGATTGTGTGAGAAACTACAGAAGAATTTTGCTAAATGACATTCTACCTAAAAGGCATTGTAATAGATATTCCTTGTAGGAAAAATGATCCTCTGGTGAAATAATATTAGGAGATGGCTATCACCCTCTTAGAAATATACATGCACTTTGAAACCTCAGATAAAGCCAAAACAAAAGAAATACCTGCTTGATTTGGCTTAAAACAGCTCTCTCACAGTTAAAAAAAACTGCATTATATGTTGACAAATTATAGTTGTATATATTTATGGGGTACCAAGTGATGTTAGATTTTAATATAATATTAATTGATGGAATTAAGCTAATTAACCTATCCAATAACTCAAGTATTTGCCATTTTTTTCTGATGAGAACTTTTGAGATTTACTCTGTTAGTCATATTGAGATACACAGTACTCATTTGTTAGTTATATTCATTATGCTATGTTATGGAGCTAAGAAAAAAATCAAAATTACTTTTCCTGTCTGATGCTTTGTATACTTCAATTATTATCTCTCCATTTCCCTACCCATAGCCTGTGGTAACTTCCATGGTACTGTCCCTCTTATGATTTCAATAGTTTGAGATTTCATATTTAAGTGAGAACATGCAGTGTGTGTCTTTGTATTTGGTTTATTTTAGTTAACATAAATTCTTCAAGTTTCAATCATGTTGTTACAAATGACAATTTCACATTTTTAAAAGGATAAAAAGTATCCTAATTTGTATACAAACATTTTCTTTATCCATTTATATTTTGGTGAATGTTTAGGTTGATTCTATAGCTTACCTATTTTGAAAATAAAAAAAAGTTTTGCACAATAATGGAAACAATTAACAGAGTTAAACAATCTAAGGATTGTGAGAAAAAAATTGCAAGCCATACCTCTGATAAAGAATTAATATCCAAATAGTAGAGAAGTAACTCAACTCTACAGATAGGAAATAAATTAAGAAATGGGAAAAGGAGGTGAGTAATCTTTCTCAGAAAAGACATACAAATGGTCTAGAGGTAGATGAAAACATACTCAGCATCATTAATCATCAGGAAAATGGAAATCAAAACAACAATGAGATGCCACCTCAACCTTGTTAGAATGGCTAAAATAAAAATGATGAAAGATAGTGAATGTGGGTTAGGATGTGGAGAAAAGGGAAACCATGAAGACTATTGAGGATATAAATTAGTACAGTCATCATGGCAAACTTCATGGAAGTTTCTCATAAAACTAAACAGAATTCTTTGGTGATCCACAGTCTTACTTCTGAGCATTTACCTGAAAGATTTGAAATCAGTGTATCCCCCACATTTTTGACTAAGATAGGTTTTTATGTCCCGTTTTGCCCAGTCATACCAGTTACTTTGGGAAAGTTACTTTTAGATAGTACTTTGGGAAATAAACCTGTAGGACAGACATATCAGTGTATAGAGCTTATAGAATCTTGTCAACAGGCTCTTATGCACACATTGGGGAAAGCTCAATGTGTCATAGGAGTATGGTGCTCTGGAAGCAAGCAATTGGAATTTCAATTTTCATCCTCACTTGGTTCATTTAAATTTAAGAAAGTCACTTCACCTCTTTTTTTTTTTTTAATGTGGGTACTGGGAGTCGAATCCAGGACCTCGTGCTTGCCAGCAGGCACTTGTGCCGCTGAGCAATATCACTGGCCCCTTTTTTTTCCTTTATGTGGGTACCGGGAGTCGAACTTAAGACCTCGCACTTGCCAGGCAGGCGCTTACGCCGCTGAGCCATCTCACCGGCCCCACTTCACCTGTCTTGACCAAATTATTTCCATTTCATAAATGTGAAGTAACAATGCATTTGTGTTTGAATGGTAAAGAGCAGACTTATGATTGCTGGCAATGATTGCTAACTTTGAGAATGAGGATGCATACTTATACTCCTGTAAGGATTAAGTATAAAGTGTAGTGTACCTCAGGAATTATGAGCATAAGACAAGTGACAAACATGTTGGATATGGCTAACATTTTGTTGGTACAACTTAATGAAATAGATATGGCTCTCTTGAAGAGACACCTGGAGATTTTTAGTAATTTTCCCCGGTTTATAAAAAATGGTATTAGTAAGTATTTTATTTCTATGCAGTTACACATTATTAGATTTAACTATGTGTCTCCCTGAAAGAGTTAGCAAAGAAAATATAGATTGATTTGCACAACTGAAAAATATAAAATATCATAGTAAGTTATAGATTTTAACTGAAGGATACATTGTTTAATATATATTTGAAAGCCCAATGAAATAATAACTATATCAGAGGTTACATGAACAAGGGCAAGATTTTTACCATGTTAGGAATACATAACTTTTGTTACACCTGCCCTCTATTTTTTAATGTAAGAGTGATTTTTTCAATTATTACAGACAGAGGTGAATTTGTTATATACTTAGATTCTAAATCTGCCACTCAATCTTGTGTGTCATTACATGATGTCATATTACTTTTATGGCCTTCATAATTTTTATATGCTTAATAAAATTTCAATCATATACTTTTTAGGTCTAAAAAAGTCTCTTATCCTATGAAACAATGCAGAATTGTCAGAACTATGCATCAAATGAATGTCAGTCAATCTAACACATATTTTCTATTTAGTCCAGTTGAAAACGTTTTTAGTATGAAGTTTTTATACTCTAGGAGGCTGAGGCAGGATGGTTGCAAATTTGAGTTCAGCCTGGGAAACTTAGAGTCTTAGTGGGAACTTGTCTCAAAATAAAACTAAAAATTAAATTAAAAAAAAGGTAAACTCAGTAAGCTATTTTGGGTTGGTATGTTTTGTGTCAACATACAATTCAAACAGCATTAAATGCACATTTGAGAGATTGCAACAATCTGGTAAGTCACATCTTGAGACATCATTACTCAAGCAGTACAAAATTCAATTGTGTGGTTCATATTTCAGCAGAGTAGAAGAGAATTTTCCCTGAACATCTTAATGGAAACCTATATCATTCAGTCTCTGTGTAACAATCTCAACACCTTCTAAGCATCTTCCCAGAGAAAGTAGTTTAGAGATGTAATATAGGGTAGATTTTGCGTGTGTGTGTGTGTGTGTGTATGAGTGTATATGTGTGTAATGCTGGGTTTTAAATACAGGACCGCATGCATTCCAGGTAAGCACTCTAATCCTCAGCTCAGGATGCATGTTCAGTAGTTATTAAAATTATAGACTAGGGCCGGTGAGATGGCTCAGCGGCGTAATTGCCTGCCTGTCAAGCGCAAGGGCCCGAGTTCGACTCCCGGATCCCACATATGAAAAAAGGGCCTGTGATATCGCTCAATGTCACGGGCACCTGCTGGTGCGTGAGGTCCTGAGGTCGACCCCCCGGTACCCAAAAAAAATAATAACAATAATAAAATTAAAGACTAGATTATCCAGAATTAAACTCCAGAGATGCTGACGGGGAGCTCTTTAAATTATGTGCTTTGTGGGAGGAACTGTCACTTTCTATGCTTCAATTTTCACATTTGTAAAACAGAAATGATAATATTAAGTACCTCATGAGACTTTCCTGGTAATTAAATTTAAAATACATAGAAAATAGTGACCTGGCTCTTAGAGAGAATGTTTAACTAGTGTTAGCAATTTTTAAAAATAATTATTGAAAATTCTTGTTTCAATAGCATAGTTTGATTCATATTAATCATTCTGTTAATAATAACTGTGAATTTTGAACAATTACTCAAACAACTTACAAAACAACTATTTAAAAAAAACTGGAAAACAAACAAAGGCAGGGTGAAATTAGAAAAGAAATAATCCTTAAAAGAAGAAAAGCAAATTATCAGTTTTACAACTAAGTTTTACAACTTAGCATTTCTCCAAGGGCATTCCCTAGTGTCCAATGGCAAACAAGGAAAATAATTTCACATATAAATCATTAGTTTCCCTGGGAAACTAAAGCCTATGTTTTGGAAACAGAAGGGAAATTTTCTTGAAGATAGAAGCACCAAAATTGTGTATAAATTCTCTTCAAATATTTGGCTGATGCCTACCTAATATTATTGAAAGGCAATCAATCAAAAGAAAGCTACAGCTGAGAGAATAAATGCTTGAGCAGAAATCTCAGTAGCCTAGTATCGCTGATATATTTGGAGTCCAAATCCCAGCAAGTTAGAGGTGCTGGGTAAATACCTTGGGATTTCCACTAAATTCCCAGAAGAACTCTGCTTTATGAGTAAGGGCTAAGTCTGTTTTCTAATTCTAAGGGTAAAGAGACCAAGCCAAGTCTCTTAAGAGATCTCTTAAAGTTAAATCAGTTCATTAATCTGCTTGTTTTCTAATTCTCCCTTAGAACAAAACACAACATTCTTTCAAAGAGGACAGCATAATCTAGATTTTCTACAATGTATTATTCATAATGTCTAGTATGCAGTTAAAATTTGCAAGATATGAGAAGTAAAAGAAAAATTAAACAAAATATTTTAAAAAAGATCTATAGATTACCCAGATAGTGGAATTAGCAATAAATTTCTTTCAACAACCTTTAGTGAACATTAGAAAAGGTGGTATAGATATATTGAAGGATTTAGGGGAACATGGTGAAAATTGATGAAAAGATGGAGAATCACAGCAGAGAAAAGGAAAAATCTAAAACAGAATAAAATGGAGATATTACAGGAGAAAAATACCTTTAAACTATGTAAGATTTTGGATGGATTAGACATAGAAAAATCAATTGATAAAAGGTCAGATGATAAAAATTACCCGAACTGAAACTCAGAATAATACACAAAACAAAAACAAAAACAAAAACAAGAAGGAAGAATTTAAAACCTGTAACATAAACCATACGGTAATATGTAACTGTGATCCCTTAAGCAAAAGAGAGAGAATATTAGAAGAAAACAAATATTTGAAGAGATAGTACTCAAAATACTTACAATGCTGATGGAAGAGAAACCACAGAACCCAAAATCTCAGCAAGTTCCATAGGAAAAAAATAAAGAAAAATACACCTATGTGTATTACAGTCAGACAGTTGAATCAAAGGTAAAGAAAAAAATCAAAGACAAAAATCTGAAAAGCAGCCTGAGGGAAAATGATACATGGTATCCATTTAATGAGAATGATGAATCGCTTGTTTTCAGGGGAAAAAAAGAATGACATTCAGAAGAAAACAAAAAGATATCTTCTTAGTATTGGGAACTGGAGTAAACCATGCACAAAGACGTTCTATCACCTTCCCAAAAATCTTTCCTAAAAGGAAGATAGGTAGGCCAGCAGTACTGGCACACACCTGTAATCCCAGCTATGGGAGAGGCTGAACCAGGGTCGCAGATTTGAGGTCAGCCTGTGAAATTTAATGAGATTCTATCTCGAAAAACAATTTTTTTTTAAAGGTCTGGGTAGAGCACCACTTGCCTAGCATGCACGAACCCCTGAGTTGCACATCTAGTACTACAAGTAAAAAAATAAAAGGTAAATCAACATTTTAGGGGGAGGTAAACAGTGAAATAAACTGTATTAAAAAGTTAATGAAGTTTCTTCAGGCTAAAGAAAAATATTCCATTAAAAATAATTCATTAAGGAAACCCAAATGCAAGAGAAGATGAAGATGACTCGGAATGGTAAATATATGGATGCAATTATAACATAAGTCATATGTTCTTAATCTGTTTATTGACTCTTTAAAGCAATAATAATATTCATATTAGTAAATATATATAATAATAGAATTTTGTGCAAATGAAATTATACATATTAATGCATAGTGTTAAGTTAGTGAAAAATTAATGGTAAAAACAACCATTGAAAAATAAATGGACAAATTTCAGGGAATATAATGTACTCAATTAGTGCAAAAAAAGAGGAAGAATAGAACAAAATATCAGACAAAATATATAGAAAACAAATAGGTGAACTCAAAATATCATTAAAATAATTCAAAACATATGGACTAAAAAAAATCATATCATTATCTTAATAAATATAAAATAAAACCTGCAGTAAAATTCAATATCTAAACTGGAAATTTGTACCAAACTAAAAATTAAAGGTGCATTATTCAATTAAAAATGAATTATATAAAAACATGAATTGGCAGCTAAGATAAAACTTAATGGAGAAGTATTTAACACTTTTAAGATTAGCAGCAAAGTGAAGAAACCCCTTTTGTCTCTTCAGTATTGATCTGAGTTGTAGTTAGAACAATAAGGCAAGAAAAATATAAAAATTGGGTAATGGACAGGAAAATGGTCAATCTTTGTAGCTAATATAAGTGAAATAAATCTATAGATAACTGAAAAGAAGAACTGGATTTTTGAAAGTAGCAAAATAAAAAATTAATATAAAATACTCAATTGTATTTCAAAATTCCATCAATTAGGAAAAGAAATTCTAAAAATATATAACCATATTTCTGCCTATATATTTTCTACAAGAAAACATAAGATAATATATTCATGAGGAAATAATTTTTCAGATGAACACAAATAGCATTAGCAGTAAAATGCACAGTTGAAAAATTAAACTTCACCCAATAAAAAAAAATATTTGGCTGGTCAAAAGACATGTTAAATATGTGAAAGGAAAATTTTTCTCCATACATTTATCTGAAATATTTCTATTCATAAAATATGTAGAATTTCTACAAATTGTTAATGAAAAACATGAGTAACAAAAACATGCCAAAAAATTGAAGCAATAATTAATATAGGAATGTATAAAAATGGCCACAAGTCATATTAAGAAGTTATTAGGTATCACTGTTATTAGACATCATGGAATAACAAACTGAAAATACCACATACTCACCAGAATTGCTAAAATTAAAACTGACAATATAAAAAAAAAAAACTACTTGATTTTTAAAAAAAAATTTTAATATGTAGCTACCTTTGGCCGAGAAATTCTATACATAGGTATTTACTGAGAGGAAATTAAAACATATGCTTTCTTTCAAATATTCAATAAAGCTTTATTCATAATAGCTGAAGACTGGAAACCACCCAAATAATCATCAACAATGAATGAATAAGCAAAGTTTACTGTATTCACACAGTGGATAGTAGCATAATAAAAGGTGTGGACCATTGATGGCTGTAACACAGATCATTCACAAAACAATTATGCAGCATAAGTCCATTTTATCAAATTCAAAACAGGCAAATATGATCAATAGTAACAGAAAGTATATCAGTCATTGTCTCTGAAGTTTATCAAATGGAAAAGGGTATTTGGGATAACTTTGGGTTAGTGGAATATTTAAACTTACATTTGTGTGATGTTTACATTGAATATATATATATATATATATATATATATATATATTTTTTTTTTTTTTTTTGTACCAGGAATTGAACTCAAGGCCTTGAGCTTGCCAGGCAGGCACTGTGCCTCTGAGTTACATCCCCCGCCCAAATATATATATATATATATGTGTATATATATTCAAAATTAATAGAAATGTTAAATAAATTGGAATGTCAATCAACTCATTTCTCTTCCAAAGTATTAAGGACTGCAAGAATTCTAATGTGAACTGAAAAATCCCTAATAATTATAATACAAATTCTTTCAAATTTGTATGAGACATTGAGTTTCACACATTAATTCATTTTCATCTATACCAGGAGAAGTCTTTTAGTAGTATGAAGTTTACAACACGTTGTTAAAAGAATAGTGAAACTGGTTATCACTGAGAAGGATGTAAGAAACACATGGAGATGTCACTTTACAGAAACAGCTAAGAAAAATTTAAAGCATAGTTTTATATCATAAATATTCAATCCAAGGAGAGCAATATGATCAAGTTTTATGGTTCAAGCAAGATTAAAGAGAAAAAAAACTCAAAAAATTTCAACTAAAAATGGAGTTGATGAAGAAATGCTTCCGTAAGAGGAGAGACTAAAGAGCATCTTTGGCTCTTTCAAGACAGAAGCCAGCAAGGACAAGGCTCCAAAGTTTTAACGAATGGGAGACATAACTGAATTCACTTAGAAAGAACCTTTAGTAATCTTCTAATCACTAATTTCTTCAGGCGTTTCACCCTAATCAGGAGAGAGACAATATTTCAGCTGAAGGCCCAACTAATCTATTTCAGCTGCCTGAAACCCAATTTGGGACATATTCTGGGGAGCATCTGGGCTCACTTCTAAGAGCACAATGACAGATTAGAGCTGCGTTCTCGGGTAGGGAACAGGGAAAGCAGAGTGTTTTCCAGCAGTGTTGACCAAAGATCCCAGAGTTCATCACTGAATAGCTCCAGTCTTAGGACAGCTAACACCAATGTTGGGCAGTACATTCTGAGGAAAATTTGCATTCTTTTTCATCCTATCTTTTCTCTATTAAGATACATAAATTTATTTTTTCTTCAATATTTCAGATATTTGGAAAACTCTATTATGCTATTATTTTGTATCTCTTTTATTCAGTTGTTCCTATAATCCTTATTGCTGCTCCCACTTAAAAAAATGGCAGCTCATGCTACAGTATTGGGTCATATTGCATTTATCATTATATTTCAAGCACATGCAGAGCACACAGATACCATAATCAAAATTTGTTGAATAAATAGGATAATTTGTCCAGCTGTGAATTTATATTTTTGCTAAAGATTATTTTTTTTTTAAATTCTCCTGCAATACTGTACAGATATCTGTAATACACTTCCTAATGAACATACAAGGAATTCAAAATAATACTTCAGGAAAGAATATCACATCTGTCCACATAGAAAACAAAGTGAGAGCAGTGCTTCCTTCCTATATATGGTACTGACAGTTTATGTCTATAGTGTGAGTTATAAAAATATGCTTGCACCATAGCAAAGTTGAAACCATTATTTAATTTTTGCTTTGTTTACATTTGCCAAAGTAGTGAGTTAGGTGATTCCATATATTTCATCTCATTACTTCAGAAGAAATTTGTAGAACACTCTTGTCTGGCTATTACTCAACAGTCACTTTTTGTCTTGTATCTTGCACAAACCTGACATATAAACTTAAACAAAATGTTTTGTTGTTTCTCTTGTGTGAGAAACCTAAAGGTTTCACATATGGAACAAATGGAGGATAAATATTGGGAATAGGAAGAACTTGTTCAAACTGGAAGTGGAACAAGGGAGGGGACAGTGGGGAGGGAAGGAAAGGGAAAGGGATTAAAACAAAACAGAATGGAATGAAAAATGGAAACAAAGCTTCTGTAAATGGGGAGGGAAAGAAGAGTTACAGGGAGGGGAGGGGAATGGGAAAAAGAGAATTAAGATATATTATGTACGGGTACAAATTCCCCATGATGAATGTGTTTTTTATGTATGGAAAACATGTACTAATATAAAAGTAAGGAGAGAAAAGCAAAAAAGAAAAATTTCTGTGCATTAAACTGACTAAATGAGACAGTAAAAAAAAAAGTTTTCCTAATTATCAGTTTTTCTATTTTGAAGCTATGGTCAGAGACGGTGTCACTTTCACCATCTTATCTCCACTTAATAGTATAATGTCTGGCATATGGTGATCAGTGAAATTCTGCTTACTAATTGGGTGACAGAATGAATTTAAACCCCCATCTCCATCTTGAAGCTTAATAATAATTCAACATTCATATCATGTTGTTTCACAGTAATGGCAATTGTCTTATGTGTTTTGTATGTGTGCTGACCTCTTAGTGTGGCTCTTAATCTGTCTGTATGATAATTAACCTGATAAGAACCTGTATGATAAATAAATGAACCTGATGTATGATAAATAACTTGGTAGAGACTTATAAATAAATAAGTGAATTTGATACTGGCAATAAAGGGGGCTAGAGAGGAAGAGGAAAAGTAATTCAGATGTGTTACATAAATGCACAAATCCCCACAATGAATACAATCATTATGTACTGCAAATGTGTGCTAATAGGGCCGGTGAAATGGCTCAGCAGCGTAAGCGCCTGCCTGACAAGCACAAGGGCCCAAGTTCGACTCCCAGAACCCACATACATAAAAAAAAAAAGGGGCGGTAATATCGCTCAGTGGCATGGGCGTCTGCTGGCGCGCGAGGTCCTGAGGTCAACCCCTGGTACCCAACAACAACAAAAAAAAAAAAGTGAGCTAATAAAGGTGAAAAACTACCAAAAGAAAAAAAGAAAACAGTAATGGCAGAATCACAGGATTTGAACAAATATTTTGTTGTAAGAATTTTGCTAGACCCTTTAGAGTACGTACCCTATTTGTTCCTCATCATATCCTTATAAGGCTCAAAACTGATTTCTTCATATGTGTATATATATATATATATATATATATATATATATATATGACTATTGTTTTCTCTCTCCAAAAGTATATATTAGGAAATAATTTAGAACATGTTAAAATTTGTGGATCAGAAGATGAAAGCTGCTGTTACTTATAAGTGACACAAGTAACCAAAAGTGTTGTTCAAATAAAAGCGCTGTATTAGTGGAGATAATATCTGCATTTTGGGGGAACATTTCTGAAGAATTACAGATTGTGTTTACTTTACTGGCAGTTATGATTTGTATTGCCATTAAATTCAATATAGTTTCTATTATAATATAAATGTAATTATTTGGGAAAATAAAACTAAAATAAGTTATTAAAGCTGATTTATATTACAATTAACTACTAGGGCAAATAATTTTATAAGTCTATGTCAAAAGTACAATGCTTTCAACACTCATTATACAAATTATTTTTACATCTTTACATAATTTAATTGACATAATTTTTTCACATATTTACCCACTTTAATGAGTGTAAAATAGAAGAGAAATAATTAGGGAAAATTAATTGTTTCAATTTAATATGTTCATAAATATATTTTCTTATGTGCAGATATTGTTATATAATAAAATAAGCTTCTATAAAAATAAATGATTTTTATTGGGGTAACATTCCTGGAATAAGTTCTTTAATAATTATGCAATTATCACATTTAATCAAGACTACAGACAATTCTAAACTAGGAATGTAGTCCTGTAATTTACTACACAAGATTATTGTTTATTTTTAATTGGCTTTGAGGTTGTCTTTTCTATTGTGAGATATTGTTCTTTTACTAGTAAACTTCCTCCCTAATAGGAAAAGTCAGACTTCCTGCATGATGCTACAAACAAGATTTTAAGCAATTTTAATTCCATAAACAATAATTACTGTGCCATTTATAAATAGGGAGTCTTGAAATAACAGAGTACGGTAGTGCAATACCATCCTCCATCCCACTCTACAGTTTTGTAGAATAAAGCACTAAAGGTTAATTTCTTCTACTGTCAAGAGTACACAGTGCTCCCAAGAACTAAGCATTAGTCAAATTTACAGTATTAGCGATAGTAGAGGGGAGGGAACTGCAAGAGGTAATATGTTGCATGGTTTCCTAAAGGTAAAGTATGTTGATTCCTACATAATATTGGTCGCCCTTGAGGCTCCGAGTTGTTCTATACTGGAGTTACCAACATAACTAGTACAGAGCTAATATTTCTGTCCTGGGTTTTTTTCAAATTTATTATTTTGTGCAGTTTGTTAGAAGGAATGCTTGGTCCCTTCCACTCCTGTTTTTAGAGATAAGAAAAGACGTCCACCCCTACGGAAGAGTATTTGGATGGTTATTCCTTGCTCCTCCTTTCCACCCATTTACTCCTTTCCAGGGAGACATCAGCCAATCCATGCAACATGGTAACTTCAGCAAGAGGTCTCCCAAGTGCACCCGTAGGTTGGATTTGTTGTATTTCTGACTGCTGCATTCTTTAGCTCTGCTTTGAAGTACTGTTGAACATTTCACTTCATTTGGCTAATTAAGCCTCTTTATCATTATGTTAGAGATATCAAGAAAAGAAAGGTGAAAGATCTAGTGGCCCCATATCTCCAAAGCTTGGGAAAAAGTCACCTATTAATATTTCCCCCTTGTATACCTCAATTCAGAATATCGAGCACTTCTCAGCCCTTCTCACATCAAGGCACAAATACAAAATTGTAATTTTTGTTACATGGGTGTAAACAGAGAGGGGTTCCACACAATAGCCAGAGGACGGACCTAGCTTCCCTGACCTGGATGGCTCCCTCCCAGGGCAAGGACAATTTAATCTCTTGTTGAGTACTTAATAAGTATGTATGGGGACTGCTTATTTCTTTCTCATAGTTGGTGGAAACTGACCTTCTTATGAAAAATGTTCTTTCAGTCTGTGAACCCCAAGGATGCCCATGGAGAGATACAATCCAGCCTAATTTAATGTTAATACCAACGCAAACTAGATTCAGTAATCTGATAATTGGCAATACCAAATATAACCACTTTTATATGTTCCTTAAAGCAGATTTCTATTAGGCAACATTAGAGAAGGTTACAATGCTGCTATTGATTGTTTGCTTTTAATAAATATCACCTTATATTTTAAAACATCTATTTCTTAAATGAATCCTTATTAGGCTAAAAATTAACAGAAAATAGGCCTGTGTTCTAATTATTTATTCACCGAGACTTCTGTGTTTATTCAAAAAGAAATGTTTCCTTTTTGCTCTGATTGTAGCCTCCTCCAATTAAATTATCAAGTATCAGTTGACTGACCTGAAGATGTCCTATCAGCACTCTATGAGGCACAGTAATTTAATGCATGTTGGTTTCTTTGGTGGAAAAGAATATGAAAAGCAAGCTTAGTAATTTCAGAAACTCAAGACAGGCAAGCCATTTCAGTAAATGTTCAGGCAATAAATATTTTCAGCACTGTGCACAGACTGGAAGGGAGGGTTACCCTAGGGACTACCCAATTCTGCTATTGTACGGCAGTGGAGGCAGACATAGATAACACCTAAAATGAATGGGGGTGGCTGGATTTGGCTCATGGACTGTAGTTTGCAGGTCTTGTATTTTAATTTACTTCCATTTGTAGATAAAGTGCTATCCAGAGAGGACATTGCTTGTCTATGATTTGAGATCAATGGCAATTAGATAGGTCTTCTACCTCCCAGTTATTCACTGTGGCTATTCTCACCTTGCTTCCACCTGTGTATGAAAACTTGGGAAGTAGATAGAACTGAAATGATGAAGGGATTTTATTTCTGATAAGTAAACATAAAAAAATACCTAACCAAATACTACTAGATAATATGTATATACTGAATATTATGTACTATGTAATATGTTAAAGGTTTGCATTCACGTTTTTATTTAATTCCCTATCCAATCCCATGAAGAACGTATTTTATTATTTTTAATTTATGCACAGGAAACTGAGACAGAAGTTTTAGGCAAATTGTCAAGGTTGCAAATCCTGTTGTGAGATGCAGGTAAGATTCCAATCCTGTCACCAAACCTAATATGTTTATTCATATCATATTAACTATATTTACAAACAAGGTCAGTGTGATAGATCCTTATTGTTCAGGCCCCCGAGATCCTATTTCACATTCTTCAGTAACTATAACAGATTCAATAGTAGTCACCTAGAGACATTAATTTCTAATCCTTTTAATTTGTTAGTCTTATTATATTAGTGAAAAAAAGAACTTTGTACATGTCATTAAATTAAAGATTTTGAAATGAAGGTATTACTGTGAATTATCTGGTTGAGAACTAAATAAATCTATGGGTAGCACTTTTTTTGGCCAGTATGGAGACTGAAATCAGGACCTTACCACTGAACTTCACTCCAACCCTTTTATTTTTGTATAGTGAAAAAGGGTCTTGTTAAATTGCCCAGGTGAAACTCAAATTTGCAATACTTTTACCTCATCCTTCCAAAGTGTTGTTATTAGAGGCATATGCCACAACTATCATGGGTTTCCTTATTAAAAAAAAAAGGGTGAGGGGGTGATGGAGAGAATATGGTTCACAATTTCAGATGTATAGTTGAGTATGAATAATTTGTAATGTTCTATGGAACAATAGAGTAATTTTTGTTAATAATTAATTGTGTAATTCAAAGTAGACAGTAGAGACAATTTTGAGTCTTCCCAGTGCAAAGAAAAAAATACATTTTTTGAACTTTTATATGTGCTACTTATCCTCATTGGGCCCTTTCCATTATATAGATGTATGAAATATCATATTTTATAAATATGTACAGTTATGTGTCAATTAAAAATTGCAGCCTCCTGGCATGTGAGGTCCTGAGTTCAACCCCTGGTACACACACACACACAAAATTGTGAAAAGAAAGTAAATTAAAAATAAAAAGGCAAGAGAGGTTAGATAGAAACAGAAGAAATAATGTGAAAATGAAGGCAGTTTAATGGTTAATACATTGTGTCAATTTGAGAAGCTTAGAAGCTTAACTAAATGACTCAGCAGTTCTACATCCTAGGGTGTAGAGGACCCACCCTAGGGCAGACAGCCTGCTTACAACGTAAGGGAGGAAAAGAGACTTGCTCTCCCACTTTTGCTCTTGTTGCTTTTGCTGTCTTCTGCCACCATGAATGGTTGCCCTTCAGCCATGCCACCCTGCCTTGAAGCCAACTGATTATGGACTAAAACCTCCACAAACTGTGAACTAAATAACCTTTCCCTCTTTAACTTTGGGTGTCAGATATTTTGTCCCAGCAATGAGAGAAAAGAAACCAACATAGCTAAACATTGGAGTGATGTAGCTGAAACAAATAAATGAGCAGAACCATTAGAATCTGAGACAGACCTGGAACTGGGTTTACTCTGGACTTGCTGGAGATAGCAGTTGTGCCAGATTTTGGAGTTCTTGCCCACCTGAAGTATGAAAAAAAATATTTTCGATCTTTGAGTCACCAAGTTTGAGTTACTGTTATAGCAGTCTCAGGTTATTAATACAAAAACCATATTTTGCTATAGATTTTCCACTGCATTACTACACTTTTCTACTCTTTGCCCGCATGGTTCTTTCTGTCTAGGACTAGTACATTAGATTCAGTCTTATAACCATTCAATTTGATGTTTTTTTTTTTATCCTCAAGACTAGCTCAAGAATAGACACAAAAAATAGACATCCACTTAAGATAGTATATGAAGCTCATAGCTATTAGAAATACTTTTCTTCCTGTTGGATTAGTAATAATAATAAAAAAGCATATGATTTGATTATCTGAAAGTCATTGTGTAATCAGGAGGGAAGAAATTGCTTAATAATGGAAGCAATCAGAAGAAGCCATTTCAGAGATGGTTAGTCTTGAGTTTGAGGAGTTGCTTTTGAGTCCATGCATAAAGCTTGTAGCGAGACCAGTCATACTACTGAAATTTGTGGTAGTAGGAGCCAAAAACTCCCTTTTATAGATGAAGATCAATAGAACTAGATTTTCTATTATACTGTCCGAGAAACTACAAATGTTCAATGTAATGAATATTTTAGAAAATTTCTATAAAGCCAAATGTATATCAGCTCATGAAATACTGATATTATGATTTAAAAAAAACCTTATTGAAAATATAGACTCCATGAGAAAAATATCTGTCATATCAATATATTTTGTGTCAAGAAGATATAAATCTCTAAAAAATCCAATAACAGGCAATGAAAACAAAATAGTAATAAAAAGCCTACCAACTAAGAAATGCCTGGAACCCAATGGATTCACTGTTAAATTCTATAAGAACTTAAGGGAAGACCTACAGGCATTAAACTCTGTAATGTAATTAAAAGGGAAAGCGAACTCCTAAAGTCATTCCTGGTAGCTACCACTATCCTGGTTCCAAAATTAGACAAGGATCCAATCAAAAAACAGAACTACGGGTAAGTATCTTTAGTGGACATAGAGGCAAAAATCCTCAACAAGATACTGTCGACCAGAATGCAACAAATCATCATAAAGATGATACACCAAGACCAAGTAGGTTTCATCCCAAGGATGCAAGGATGGCCCAACATACAAAAATCAGTCAATGTAATATATCACATAGACAGAAGGAAGGACAAAAATCACATGATCATCGCAATTGACACAGATAAAGCTTTTGACAAAATCCAAATTCTATTCCTGATAACACTCTGAGAAAAATAGGCATGGAAAAACCTTATATCAACCTGATATGACCTATTTATGACAACTTACTTGCCAACACCATAAGAAATAGGGAACCCTGAAATCTTTCCCTCTAAAATCTGGAAGTAGACAAGAAGGTCCACAATCACAATTCCTATTCAATATAGCACTTAAAACATTAGCAAGAAAAAGAGATGGGAAAGAAATAAAAGGAATATACATAGGAAAGGAAGAAGTGAAATTATCATTGTTTGCAGATGACATGATCTTCTACACAGAAGACTAAAAATTTCCACCAAGACTCCTAGAATTAATAACCAAATACAGTACTGTACAGGATACGAATTCAATACATAAAAATCAATAGCATTCCTGTACACCAGCAAATAACTCACTGAAAAAATATTTGAAAAACAGCACTATTCATAGTAGCATGAAGAAAAACTATATACTTAGGAATTAACCTAACAAAAGAAGTGAAAGACCTCTGCAACAAAAGCTATAGTACTCTGAAAAAAGAGATTGAAGAGCACATCAGAAAATGGAAAGATAGATGTTTTTCCTCAGTAAACAGAACCAATATAAAAGAACCATACTTCCAAAACTGATATACAGGTTTAATGCAGTCCCAGTGAATTTACAAAAACATTCCCCACAGAAATAGAGAAAACAATACTAAAATTTATAGAGAATGAGAAGAGATTCAGAAGAGCAAAAGTAATCCTGGCAACAAGAGCAAAGCAGGAGGCCTCACAATCCCAGACTTCAAGTTATTATAAAGTTGCAGTGATAAAAGCAGCATAGTACTGGCATGAAAACAGACATGTGGATTAATGGAATAGAATAGAAGATGCAGAAACAACCCCAGGTACATTCAGCCATCTGATGTTTAACAAGGGAGCCAAAAACAAGCTGGAGGTAAGTTAGCCTCTTTAACAAATGGTTCTGGGAAAACTGGCTTTATACATGCAAAATATTGAATCTAGACCTATATCTCCCACCATTTACTAAACTAAAATAAAAATGGGTCAAGAATCTAAATGTTACAACAGAAACAATCTGCTGGAAGATAAAATAGGTAAAACTTTTGAAGACATAGGCATAGGCAAGGAATTTTTTTTTTTTTTTTTGTGGGTACCGGGGGGTCGACCTCAGGACCTCGCGCGCCAGCAGGCACCCGTGCCGCTGAGCGATATCACCGGCCCCTTTTTCGTATGTGGGTTCCGGGAGTCGAACTCAGGCCCTCGCTCTTGCCGGGCAGGCGCTTAAGCCACTGAGCCATCTCACCGGCCCAGGCAAGGACTTTTTGAACAGAATCCCAATGGCACAAGAAAAAATACTGAGTATCAAAAAATGGCATCATATCAAATTAAAGAGCTTCTGTACAGCAAAGGAAACAACCAACAGAGTGAAGAGACAGTCTACAAAATGGGAAAAAAAAACATTTGGCAACTATTTCTAGGACGGAGGACTGACTTCTAGAATACATATAAAGAATTAAAAAAGAAAGGACACCCCCCAAAGCAAAAGACCCAATCAAGAAACTGGGCAACTGAAATGAACAGATATTGCTCAGAAGAAGTACAAGTGGCCAATAAGTACATGAAAGAAATGCTCTCTGGTTATTAGAGAAACGCAAGTTTAAACAACACTGAGATTTCATTTTACTCCAGAAAGAATGACTATCATCAAGAAACCAAATAATAACAAATTCTGATGAGGCTGCAGGGAAAAAGGAACTCTTTTACATTGCTGGTGGGAATGTAAATGAGTACAACCACTATGGAAGTCAGTATGAAGTTTCCTGAAAAAAAACTAAAACTAGAAATTCCATTTGGCTCAGCTCTTCCCCTTCTAGGTATCTCAGCAAAAGAGTTAAAAGACATCCTGTTACAGGGATACATGCATACCCGTGTTTACAGCAGCACAATTTGTAATTGCTACATTTTGGAAATGGAGTATATGTCCATCAACAGATGAATGGATAAAGAATATTTAGTATTTATATACAATAGAGTACTACCGTGACATAAAGAAGGATAAACGTGAGTCATTTGTAAGAAAATGAATGCACCTGAGATCATAATCTTATGTGGAATCAGTCAGGCACACAAGTGTAAATATTGCATTTTTTCTCTTATATGAGAAACCCAAAATACAAATAAAGAGCAAAATAAAAGCTGATAATAGGAAATATGGAGGCAAATCTTTTGCAAAGGGGAAGGGGTCCCATAGATGGGAGTGGGGTTGGAAGGGATGAAAAAGCAACTAAGATGTGTTATGTACATGTACCAAGTCCCCACAAGGAATGTAATCATTATGTACTCTAAACATACTCATGAAAAATAAAAATTGAGAAGAAAAAAAAATTGTGTCAAGACCCAGTTGATGTTTTAGTAGTGGTTTGCGAAGATGGGGATAATGCGTGGATGCTTTTCACTCTTCCCTCTTTCTCTAATTGCTAAAATGTGTGGTGGCACACACCTGTAATCCCAGCACTTGGGAGGCTGAGGATGGAGGATTACCATGAGTTCAAGCCCAGCCTGGGCTACATAAATGAGTTCAAGGACAGCCTACATAGCAAGACCCTGTCTCAAAAAAAAAAAAATCATTTTATCATTTTGACCCTAATTATTTTATAGATCTATCTTGTTTCTGAAAACGTTTAGCAATCACATAATTCTTTTGATATACTTACTGTTTCTCCATTGTTTTGTTAATCTCTTTCTTAATGTTGGGGACCACAAATTATACATCGACAGAGAATCTGTCTGAGGCCCTCCTTGCCCTGCCCTCTGGGCCGGTTTTGGAATGTGGTCACCGCTGAGATTGTGATGGTCAGTGAGGCTGTGGAACTCACAGGGAGGATGAGCTCTGCTGCGGATGATACAGGAGTAGGGATGGATCTTAACTTGTTCCCTGTCTGATGTTAAACTCGCCCTTCCACCACTACTTCAACACGGTTCCAGGCAAAGCACCACACCCTCCCCCTGCACTGGCTAATAAAACAATGGCGAGCATTGATCTCCTAGCCCTCCTTTTATGAATTACTAAATTTGTTTCTGTTTTTTCTTCATCCCTTGCTGTACCCCTCAAACAGGCAATTGGGGATCTTGGCCAGGTCCCCGATATCTTAGTATTCCATTCTTAACTCATAGATTTAAATATTCATTTTATTTTGTAATAAAAGTAGTCAAAGGATGAGAATTTTTCAGGTTCTTTTGTATTTTACCTCAGGACTGAAGTTTGCTCTATAGTAATTTGTTGCCAAAATGATCTTTTCAGAGTTAGTATACAATTAGAAACATTAAACCAGCTAAAAATTCAAATGCAAATTATGGAAGTTTGACTTTCTTATTATAAAATCATCCTTTACCATATGATATAACCCATTTAAGGGAGCTATTTTTTCCAATATAAATATTTCAACTAGTAGTGTATAACTGAAGCAACATAATTTAATGAATTATCCATAATTTAAATGTTCCTAAGTTTATTTAAAAACATTCTTCCTTGCCAACCCCAAATAGAAAAGTGACTGAACAAATGACATAAACATTTTAAAAATGAAATGAAACAACACAGACACTAAATATGCAAATATGCCAATCATTCTAACTTGCAATATTCTTGGATTTAATGGGAATTTTAGTTGTTTAATAAAAAAAATTACTGAATATAGGAAGTTTCTGATAGAAACAGCAAAAAAAAATGCTAAAAATCTTCATAATATTTGCAATATTCATTTCATGTAAAATAAAATCGATTACTTCATATTATAGCATGCATTTTATATCTAGAAAATATTACACCTGTTGCTAATGCTAAAGAAGAAAGTAAAAACATCAGGTAATTTCACAATATGAAATATATGAAATTGAAGTCTTTGGACAGATTGACCATACAATATATGGCACCCTGATACATATAGCTAAATTTTACACAGGATGTGTGAGCTAATTGTTTTGTGCACAGTTCTTAGTGTTTTGTACACGGCTCACTGAATCAGATCTGTAGTTAACCTTGTTCAGTCGGTTCTGTGTCCAAATCACCATAACAAGAATTGATCTGAATTTCAGTTTTATTTTACACATATGTTCAAAATATTACTGGGAATATAGTTTTAATACCATAAACATGTTGTCCTTTGGTGCACATGTGGGCAATTTCCTGGATACATAACAGGAAGGCTTAGATTTGGCCTGTTACTCAGGGAACGGACACTGACCTTCGTGTCTCTTCATGTATCATCCCATCCCTAGTGGAGATTTCTCTTTCTGGTGTGTCCTGTTTTCTCATTCTTTCATGTTTTGAATCAACTGATCTGTCAAATATTGAAATTGCAAGAATCTCCATTTCATATAAGGGAAAAGTGGAGACCAAGTATTATAAAACAAAAGGTTTTTTGGTAGGCCTTTGTTGACTAAATTTAAAGAATAAAGAAATACAGAATAAAGAAATAAAGAAATGTGATAGATGACTAAAACCTAGGAAAGTGGCACATGATCCAGAAAGGATTCGGAATGGGTTTTGATACCAGTTTAATATGTAAGACTTAAAAGAGGCACTCATTCCTAGTGAGGTCATCCCCAGCAAGTGCTTGAATGGATAGGAGTAACACACCAAAGGGAAATGAATAACCATTTGGTAAGTGATACCTTCTTTTAAACACTGTTCAGCATTCTTCATGCCATATTGCACATGATACCTAAGACCTTGTCATAATTAATAAGGATTATGGTGTTCTAAATAAAAAATAAAGGTAGACATAATTCTATAGGGGAAAACATGGGTTAGTCAATATTTTTTTCTGATAATGGAAAAATCAACTTAGAAAAAAAGTAAACTTCAAATTGCAATAACAAGTTGTATGTAATAAATGAGCATAAAAATACAACTTCATGGACAAATCAAAATTAAATAAACCAACAGTATTTTAATGAGTATCTTTTATATACAAGGTATTGTACTGGTTTCATAGTTAGTACAAAGTTAACATAGCTTTTGGTCTTTCTGCATATCACAGTTACTTGAAAGCAAATTCATTTTTAAAATAATTTCCCTAGAGAAAATGGGAATACACTGAACACCTCTTGTACAACATTTCAAGGACTTTTTGCCCCAATTCTCATGCTAGTACTGCTTCAGACAGGTTTTGACTCATTTTTACCAGACAGAACCAAATCTAGGATATTTTATTTGTTAATTTCAAAATGTGTGAAGGATCACTCCTGAGTGAGCTATGAGAGTCTGTGAGTAAATAATTTCCTTTTTCATACTCCCGGCTGGACAATTTTGAGTAGAGATTTTATAAAGCACATTAGAATAACCCCAGCATGGAGAGTCAGCATAACATGGTGCCAACTAGACAATGCATGCTTGCGTTTAGCATCTCCTTTCTCTTCCTTTGCAGTACTGGAGATTGAACTCAAGGCCTATGCATTGAGCGACATCCCCAGCTCTCTTGGATTTTTAATTTGAGACAGGGTCTTGCTACATCATTAAGTTTCCCAGGCTGGGCTTGAACTTGCAATTCTCCTGCCTTGGCCTTCCAGAATGCTGGGGTTATAGGTGCTCCCAACCCTACCCTGCTATCTCTTCTTTTTGTTTTATAAATCCTCTCCTGCAATCTGTTTCTAGGGAACTGGGCTCGAGAATCAGGAGGACTGGAGTTTGAATCTAGGCTTCATTCTAGCAAAATGATCTTAAACTGAATAATTAACATGGCAATTTCTTTACTTGCAAGGCGAAAATGATAGAATTATTGTCAGTTTAATGTGATAGTGTTTGATAGACCATAAATTAAAAAAAAGACTAAAGAAAAAATAAAGAAGTTTTAATAAAGGGAGCATGTAAGAAGTCATAAGTAAACCAGGTGTGGTGGTGCGTACCAATAATCCCAGCATGTTCAAGGCCAGCCCGCGATATATAGTGAGTTCAAGGTTAGCCTGACTGTATAGCAATACTGTGGCAGAACAAAAAAAAAACAAATGAACAAATAAAATAAAACAAAAACAACAAAAGCGAAGTTAAGGAGAAAGTTTTTTGTTTTGTTTTGTTTTATTTTATTTTTTGTGTTTGGGGTTTTCTGTTTTTTCTTTTTTGGTACTGGAGGTTGAACCTAGGGCTTGCACACACTAGGCAAATGTTATACCACTGAGCCAATCCTCATTCCAGTTCAAGAGAAGCATTTTTATACCATGGACTCTTAAATATTTAGTAAAATATATTTAATTCATCCTCAAACTCCTTTTTACAGGGCCTCACAAACATGAAGATGTTGAAGACATTAATCTTTTTGCCACTCAATAGTGTCTAATTTTTTTTGCCACAATGCCTCAATCAATCTAATGAAAATGCAGAAAAAAATTCCAGTGATTATTTCCATTTATTGTCTTTTGTATATTGTGACATCTTATTGAAAAGTAAAACAAAATCAATGAACAGAATGCTGTCTACTTTATATTAAAATTTGTTCAGCAAACTTATTTTTTCAAGATTCCTCACCCCATTAATACCCTTAATATGTGTAAAGGCAAGTTTGATCCTCAAAGTGGGAGACACTGATGATAATTTGACAGGTGAGGGGGAAGTATGTGATCCGTACATGAAAGATTGGCTCTCTGTGTTTTTGTTTTTCAATTTTGCTAGTGTAGAAGAATGATAGTTCAATACTTTCTTAAAATTGATGTTTTATTACTTGCTGAGTGACCTTGGTAAAAAAAAAATCATTTTTGACATAGAAAATCTTCTCTAAGGGGAGATGAACTAAAATAATGCTTTGATATATTTGACATATATTGATATCTATTTTCTATATTTGTTTCCACTACTCCCAAAGTATGAGATGATCCTAGGTAGTATGAATTTACATAAGACTCAGAAGCTATATCAAACCAGATTTGTAGATTTTGTTCCCTACTTTATTTCACTATATCCATTCACTTGTTTCCTTTCTGAGCATTCAGTTGCCATTTGGCCTGTATGTAGACTAGATTTTTTGTTAATGTCTTAAATTCAACATTCATTACTTTCTGCTGTTTTTATTCTGGGGTTATATTGATGTATCAAAATCACTGTACTACTTACCATGTGGAATAGATTAACCAAAGGATTGTTCAGTTTACTTTCCATCATAGTTCATATAAAATTTAGACCTAAGACTAAGAACAGAATAATAATTTTGTACCAGCTTTATGCTGAGCTATTGACTTTTCTTTGTATTTTTGCTTTGAAATGTGAAACTTCTCAAAATTATGCTTATAAAAGTAGGATTTCTAATATTTACTCTTATTGTTCATAAATTTTAGATCAGTTTGTGTAGATAAATTGAGCAGGGTAGATACATAATTCAAGCTTTAAAGTAAGGAATATATATTATATTGGAAGAATTAATTAAATTTCCTCTTTTACTTTACTATAAATATACCAACACATCCTTGGATGTTGTAAAATTCCTTACAATGCTCAAATATTTCCAAATAGTGGAAAAGCTACTTATGTGTTTTAACAAAATTCATCCCTTGGACATAGGTTTTTATATGGTGTAATGATTCCATTGAAGTACTTACTATAAACTATATCTACAATGAACTCTATTGTCATGATTCCTATACAGGGGTCATTATTTTAACACAACTAGAGTTCATTGTATTTTGTCAGTTCATCTTCACTAACAGTTTTCCCTAGGAAATTATACACTTCTGATATCCACATTTTTCTTTATTTCAGTATTAATCAGCCAATTGAGATAAAAGGCCAATATGGTCAATGACAAAAAAGAGAAACACAGCCATTGATTACTGAACATTTTGGCTGCTGTCTTCAGAGGCACAAAAACTCACAGAAAGTCGGTGCAGAGCAATTAACTCCATGTGCTGTTTTACAAATGGTTATGAGGAAATACTTGTATGGAAACTGCAGGTGCAGAACTGTATTGTGAAAGCTACAGCTCATGAAATTGCTTAACCATAAATTCTTCTTTTTTATGCCTTCTAAATGACTTATATAAAAGAAATACTCTTTTTAAGATCGTCAGTTGGCCATTTTGCTGTCAAACAATAGCTATTGACAACCAGAGTCACAATATGAGGTATGAAAACAGAATGATAGCTGTGAAGAAAAGAACTCCTAAAATTTCATGTGTTAACTGAGAGGTTTTGAAAATAAAAGAAGTATCAGTCTCCATTTACACCTTGGCGGCACATCCTTAGAACATATGTCCAACATCAAAGACTCTTCTTCTAAACATCTTTGGATCAAACTGAAGTCGGATGACACGTTTCAGGCTGAGCAGATCTGTGAAGATGACATTTTCAGGAACAGGGAATTGAGGATCTTAGGTGTGAATCTCTGTTCTTATGCTCTCAATACTCAAAGGACACAGACTGTACTAAAATATCCTAAGTGTCATCACTTCCTGGCGAGACTGGCAAGTATCTGAGTCATTCTAGACTATTTACTAATACAGCCCTTTGATAGAATTATGTTGGTGAAAATAACCACATACCTAGTTTTTCTTATGTAAAAATCTATTATTTAAAAAAAATCCATGTCTTTTAGAATTGCAAAAGAAAAAAATTTCTAGCTAAAATACACACAAAAGCAGATTGAATATAAATCAAGCACAAGATTGCAGAAATATCTACTTTTCACCCTCTTTCACTCTCCCTCTTCCTCACACTACTTTCTCGCTTTGGGCTTTCTCCTGAGACAAGCAGTTTTCTTGAAATATTGGCAAGAATCTTGCCCAGAGCTCCTATGAATTTGAAAGGAAAGTGGATTTGTAGATATTTTGTGTCATTCACCTCTCTGACAAATCAACTGTGCCTATTTCCTTTCAATTTGATTTCCATCCACATAGAATAAATAACTATAAGCCAGACTACTTCGGGCTATTTACCTGAGTTATCTCATTATGATTAACTAGGAAAAGCTTTTTCAATGTTAAGGCTGCAAACAGTTTAATTGCTACCAAGAAGATGATGCATTTGTCATTAAGATCAACGAGAAGACTACTTGAATACCCTGAAATATTTTTGCAAGAGTTTGAGAAATTGATGTATTTGAATGCAATCTAAAGTATGAATACTATAGCAATGCTTATCACAGAACTTTGGAAAAGCACCATGTAATAATATGTTTTGAGAATAAAACAGAGAAAAATATTGCACCTGATGGAGGGAACTGGGTTGAAATTGAGTTTTCACAACTGAAACTGAAACTGAATTTGTAAGGGAGTACACAACTCTAATGGGTACAAAAAGTAGTTTCCCCCAACTCCACCCCACCATTTAGAGCCTACAGACAGGTAGAAAAATGATTTACAGGCTGCCATTGCTGCCTCTTTGCCTCCCTATCCAAAATATCTGTGATGAGGATGAAATTAAGTTCTAGAAAGTTTGAAGCTTTGCTTTCAGAGTTTGAAAACACTAATTTAAAATTCCTCAGTTTAATTTATTTTTCTTAATAGTTTTTGATCTAGGAATTGATTTATCATTCTTTTATCAGACAGCTAATTCTTGTTTATATTATGGAATATAATGAAGTAGAGCCAAATTCTCATGATAGTTAAACAAGAAGGATGAAGTGCAAAGTAATGAATTTATGAATTGTCAGTAGTTTTTATTAGAGTTCCAAAGACTTGAGTTATAAGTGGTAAAAAAAAATGTAGAAAAATTCTTTTCACATCTGACAATCGATTGCACTAGATAATCACTTCTCATGCCGCCATCAACATTAACATGTCAGGACATTAGATACATAACTGTGAGAGAAAGAACTGGGATGAGGGTGAACTGAGGAGGCTGAGCAGAAAGAAAGCAAAGAGGTTTTTCATACCATGAAGGCATGTCAATAAAAATGTAAAATCTGAATAAAAGAATCAAGCGTACTTGGGTATGGAATATGATCTATAATTCACAGATCAGGTAAGCTACTTTTGTGCTAAACATACAACAGTGTTTCTTGTACGGCCTAGATTAAATTATGCTTTTAGCTAAAGGTGCACAAATTTATATACATGAAACTTGTTTCTGTCCTAGAATATTATTTAATTATAGGTATTAGAAACAGCAAAGTTTGAAATTTATTTGTGTGAAATATTTATAACAAAGAACTACAAGTTAAGAACTTTCCAGGGAATAAAAGAAACCTAAACATTTTCAGGAAAAGTGCTTAATTTATTTTCTTACATCTAGATACCATATTTACAAAATGATAAGTAAATGATACATTAGAACATCCATTTTTCCTTATTAGAAAAGTTTTAGACAATAACATTTAAAAATCAATTTTCTCAAAAATTTCATCTTGACATCTTTTTCTATCTTTTTAAGCAAATAAAACATAAAATAATCTTATAGAAAAATGTAATTACAGCCAAAATCCAACTACTCAGTCATTTATCAATAGCTTTGCTGTTTCAGAAAATTTTACAAGTAGTTTTAATTCTATTCAAAGTTATATATAGTATATAGCAAATCTGTATTACTTTTTTTGCACTTTTTTTAATCAATTTTTATGCCAAGAATATTTTGATTACTTCCCACTAATTTATATAAACACGGGGCATTACTTAATTACTTTTATTTTGTATTGATGAAAAAAATAATAGTCTTAATTAAGAAAAAATATCAAAATATAACTATTGTTTAGTGTTTTCCTCTTTCAAATTTCTTTTAAGATCTTTTTGTAATTTAACAGTTAAATTTACTTATTGTCATTCATTCTCCCTCAAAGCTACTACTATAATTGAACATATATTTTAGTTGCTATGAAAAATTAAATTATAAATGTGTTCTCTTTTGCTAAAATTAATTTCAATTGTACAAGTAGAACTAAGATTAATTTGCATTTTATTAACATAATTTTCCATTTTTACAAACTTTATAGTTGCAATATTGCAAAATTAGAGTATTATTGCCTAGGTTTGGCACTAAAATCTACCATTTTGAGGACATTATATAGAGCAAAATGATAAAAGCTTCCCTCAAGAATTATTTTACATAATACAAGAAAGAAATTTGGTTATTTGCTTAGGTAACTTCCATTAACTTAATTCATGTGACTTCTGTTGATTGCACTATAATGCTGCAGTAATTACATTGCATTGCAACTCAGTGTTAAATTGTTCAATGCAAGAAAACATTTATAGACTATGAAGTATTAAACTATCAAAAGCTAGCTTTGCAGTACTTTCAATAATACAGGTAGGGCCAGTGAGATGGCTCAGCGGCTTAAGCGCCTGCCTGGCAAGCGCGAGGGCCCGAGTTCAACTCCCAGAACCCACATACGAAAAAGGGGCCGGTGATATTGCTCAGCGGCATGGGTGCCTGCCGGCGTGCAAGGTCCTGAGGTTGACCCCCGGTACCCACCAAAAAAAATAAAAATAAAAATAATACAGGTACTTTTCTAGGTGTAGTAACATTGTCTGTTAAGGAAAAGTAATTGTTTGAACTGATTAAAACAAGTGCTCCTTTTGCTTTCCAAGCTATATAGTTGTTTCTTGGTCTCCTAAGCCCCACAATTTTGCTTACAGCATGGATCCTAACAATAAGTTGTGATTTTAAAGTGAACAAAAATAAGCATATGCTATACTATGTTAAAAATACAACACTTTATTCAAAAAATTATTTTTACATTTTAAAATTTGAGCAACTGTGTCAACTAACAGGATAGTGTTTTGGCAAATTCTTAATTTTGAATTTTAACCTTTAAATAAATATATGGCTATATATATTTTAGGTACCATAAAATAATCTTGTAGAGTTGTAAAATTAGGAGCCAAAAATTGTACTCAGGCAAACCTAAGAGTGAAACTTAACTTTCTATTGGGGAAGCAGTGACTTCACACCCTGAAAACTGTAACTATACCTATGAAAGAGGACTCATTATATTTGCCACACAAAGTAAATAACTCATGCATTATAACATAATGACTGGTATGTAGTATGTGTACACAGTGATTGCTATTAAAATAACCCTCCAAGATGCCTTCTAATTCTCTAATTCTGAAATACACTTTAGTGTGAGCAAACTACACAAATAGGTTTAAATATAAATGAGGAAACAGCAGTAGAAAATACATCAGTAGATGTGTTAGCTTTCTGTTGCTGTAACAAAGCACAACATAAACAACATAAAGGAAGAAAGGTTTACTTTGGTTCATGGTTTCGAACGTTTCAGCTTATGGTCAGCCAGGGTCCACTGCTTTCAGGGCTATGGCAAGGCAGGAGCATCATGATGGCAGGGCATGGCAGAGGAAAGCTGCTGGTCTCAGGGCAAGTAGGGCCAGAGAGGAAGGTGCCTAAAACCAGACACAGTCCCGAGGTCACACTCCCATGGTCCACCACCTTCAACTCTCCCCCACCTCCTGTTTCCGTCACCTTCTAATACAGTCATCAAATTATGATCTCCTCAGTGGATTAATCCACAGATCCACCTAAAGCCATCTTCGCCCAATCACTTCTCTAGGCCTCACCTCTGAACACTGCAGCACTGGGGAACAAGCCATCAATGTTTGAATCTTTGGGGGGGGCACTTCATCTTTAAACCATAGCAATACATGCAACATATCATTGATGATTATTAAGAAATGGTAATTTAAAAGTGAGTACTGTATTTAACATCCATGAATTCAAAACAACAAAATACATTATCAGGGGAACTTTGGGAAGACCTACAAAGATACACAAAGGGAGACTGAAGAGTCTTCCTATTCTTGCAAATGTAAGAATAGTATATGTCAAGAATGCAGAATTAAGCCAAGAGCTCAAAGGTCATTGAGTTATGCAATGTTTCTAGGTGCCCTGTAAAAAGGCCTTTTCCTTGATAATGAATTTAAAATAGTAATCAAATGGAGTAGTATATAACCTAGTTATCTCTTTTTGGGAAAAGTGAGCATTGAACTTGGAATGAATTTTTCTGTGGACAATGAACATACATCATAGAGATGTTGATGGTCTTGGTGGTAAATTAAGAGAATGAAGTGAACATAAGAGTTGGTAACTTCTGCAGGTCTATTATCTTCTCTATGAGCTGGTTTTAGTCAATATGAGGAAACCTATATTCCTACTTTTCTCGCCCCACCCAACCAGTTGTCCTTTTCTGACCAAAGGAACCTGTAGGATCATGTCTTGGTAGATGAATTCTTCTTCTGATGCAGTGATTCTTCGGGTTGGCCTTGGTTACTAGCAGTCTGGTCAGTTTGCTTTTTTTGTTCGCTCCATCTTCTCCTTGCCTGCAACACTGTGAACTACTCTTTCCTCTTTGGACTCGGGAGATCATAATTTATGTCACTGTTAAGTGACATAAATCAGACACACAAGTGTAAATATCCCATGATTTCCTTATAGGAGAAATCCAAAATATAAATAAAGAGCAAAATAAAAGGTAGATAACAAAAAATAGGGAGATAGATCTTTTGCAAGTGGGAGAGAGACCCTCAAGAGATGGAGGCAGTGGGAGAGAAAGGGAGAGGAAGGAGATAAAAAAAGAATTAAGATGCATTATGTGCATTTGGCAACTCTCCAAGAGGAATGTAATCACTATATACTATAAACATGTACTAATAAAAAAATAAAAATTGAAAAAATGAAGCTAGGAAACCTAAATTATTTAAAAAAAACCCACAAAACTCTCTAGGAAAACTCTCAACGTTTATCCCTCTACATTCTGAACTCCTGCTTCTAAAGAAGAGAATGTGGCAGGAGATAAACTATTAACTGTGCTAATATCTCACTTTAAATTTGTAACCACAGATCCAAGGAAGGGCTCAGAGCTGCCTGACTGTCCCACTGAATTTTCCAGTAACCTTCCTTTTCCCTATTTATGCATGGCCCCTATTTAGTCACATCTCTACCTTGTCATTAAACTTCCGCCTCTTCTTTTGCATTCCTAGCCACTCAAGTCTCTTCTTACATTACTGATAAAGAAGAAATGGTCAGATAAGTATGGGGTCATCATCCCATTACTTAATATGCCAACTACCTGCAGCTTATAACAAAGCATGTTTCCATGTATATAACTGGTAGCAAACTACTCCTGGTCCTTTCTAATATCAACCTCAATCTGTAGATGTGAACCCATACCATTTATTTTGCTCTAAAATTTCAGTGATCTCTTCCATTACAATGCTACCAGTTTTTCCTCCCTCTACCAGTCATTAGGTCAGCATATATTATGATATATCTTCCAACTTAAATTTAAAATCATGCTGCTATATCCCAATTTAGCTCTCTTCCAATATCACTGTACTGTTTCCTGGGAAAATTTCTTCACTGCTTTTCATACTTCTTCAAATCTTATTTTTCTACTCCAGACAGCTTTCTGTCCCCATCACAACACAAAATCTGCTTTTGCCAAAGTCAACAACAGGCCTTAATCTTTCTGGATTTCATTTCTGAGCATACATTACTTACTTATTATTTCACCCAGTTAAATCTTTCTCTTTTCTGGAGAGTAGAGATTTCAACACAGTCAACCTGGACTTCTTAATTTCTTGCAAAGCATATCTTCTCCTCCCAATTGTGCCTCTTCACTCAGTTAATGATGTGTAATTCATTTAATTATACAGGTCAAAAACCCAAGAGTTATAAAACCCTTTCAGTCCTCTTGGTAGTCAATTAATCAGCAATTTCTCTTAGCTTTTGCTCCACAATATATTCCAAATACAACTATGTCTCATCAACTCTTCTTGTTCTACCTTGGGCTAAGTCAGCGTTTCCCTACTTCATATGATGTAATAATCCTCTTAGCCAGGTATTTGCCTCAGTTACAGCCACATGCCTTCCCTCACACATTCCTAATATAAAATCATCATTTAAAACCAAAAAACAGATGGCATAACTTCCATAAATAAAACTGTGATTGTTTCACATTCCACTAAATATTAAATCTAAACTTCCATCTGCAATCTATGGATTGGCCTTAATTATTAGCAATTTTGCCAGTTTGCTTTTTTCTTTGCTCCTACTTCTTGCTGGCAACATCTTCTCTAAAAGATGTGGCCTCTCTCTCACTTTCTCCATAAACTTACCTGGTACTCATCCACCTCTCTCACTCACCATTCTCCAGACTAGTGGGGTTTCTGTCTCACTTCAAATATGTAGGACTTTTCCCAATTCTGGGGACTTTGGCACTCTATACTTGATCTTTCTCTGTTAGAAGTAACAATCTGGAAAATATTGATAGATTAGTAACATTTATTTATAATTTTATGCTATTCCCTTCCCTTTCTAATTTCATGTAATACAGTATTGATATAATGAAAATCAAGATAATAACAGTTTTTTCTTCTCTTTGGGAGGTAGGTATGTTGCACAAGTTTGGGCAATAAGCTTCATTCTCCTGTAATTTTACCTTGGTAGGAGGATTATTATAGTATACAAAGGGAAATGTTGATGTAGGACAAGGTAGAATTGAATTTGTGTTAAGGATGACTGAATTCACAGTTTTTCAATGCAAGCACTAGAATTCCGAAATGACTATTCACTAGTTCAACAATAATTCCTGGAGATATCCTTATTCTCATCCTTTTTGTGACTTGTTTGTTCAGTAATCGCTAGGACTGTCACAACAAACTACAACAAACAGAGTGACTTAAAGAAGAGACACTTCTGTTTTGAAAGTTTTGGAGGCCTGGTGTCTGTAATCCAGGTATTAGCAGGGTTGGTTTTTCTGAGATGTCTTTCTTTACCTCATAAATGGTGACCTTCTCCCTGTGTTTTCACATGCTGTTTGTGTGTTTCTCTGTCCCAATTACCTTATGTGGAAGGATACCCGTCATAATGGATTAGGCTGCACCCATATTGCCTCATTTAACCTTAGTTTATTCTTTAAAGATCCAAAGTTCTGATCATATTAGAGTTACTACAATTTCAGGCTTAAACAAAAGGATAAAACTTAGTCCATAAGAAGCTATGTCTTTTATTCGGTGCTGACCCTGTACCCTTTCTATGCAGATACATAACTTATTTTACTCAGTCTAAGTCACTTTTGATTATTTTTTGTTGTTGTTGCAAAGATCCCAAATGGCAATAATGGGATACAGCTTTAGCTAGCACATGTATATCTCAGATATGGGACTCATTGAACTATTATGCCATTTTATGTCCTGTTTACAGTGAATATAAAAATACATGACCATTCAGTGTTGTGAAAGCAACTTTATGAGGCCTGCCTAAGCATGGACACTTTTGCTACTTTTATGTAAGGCCAAACAATTTCTTTGAAATTTTGTAATCATAGGTGCCTTTTTTATTTTTCTGATGACTATGGGAGTATTTTTCTTGATCAAAGGGAAGAGAAAGTCACTTAGGGAGAAGAAGAGAAACAGCTTTCACACTTTATTAAGTTTATAACAACATAAAATCAGATTATGAAATTTGTAGATGTTTTACACATCAGACTTCATTTCTCTATTGAAAATCTAAATTCCTTAATAAGATGAAGAGTATTTTAGCAATAATTAAATATTTATCAAAGCACACTATAATTTATTTGAGCTAGAAAAATAACAAATGCCATGTCACCCTTACCATTCAAAGCAGTGAATTATATGATCAATTGTCTCATCTGCTCTAGTAGGGTTTTAAGAAACAGGTTTCTAAGTGACATTATATTGATCTAAAACTCAAAGCAGTATGTAAAATTAAGATAGTGTAAACAAAAGGCTATGTTTTCCAACCTCCATCCATGAGACACTCTATTTTTTCACTATAGAGAAATACCACTGATTGTCCAAATGCAACCGAAAGTCAAATTGTTCAAAACTGGTTATGTTATCCTACTCTTGCCTCACAGCCACTCCTGTGTATACACAGTTTTACTCTTATTTCCTCTGTTTTAAATAGATACACTCAGTAACCAAGCTAAGGAACTTGAAATCAGATTTTTTTGTAGTCAGGATTCTTTCAATCAGCCACCAAGTTTCACTTCTCTGCATTACCACCTCATTCTCACCATAAAGATTAGAAGGAAACGACTGTATCATCCAGCCCTAAAGCTTCCTATTTACTATGATGTCATGGTTAGTGATGATTCTACTTAGCTGGTCGAGTAAGACTCAATCTTGGATTTTTGTTTTTTAACCACTGGAAATGGTAGTCACTTTTTTTTTATGTGCTCTTGAAATGAAAAAATATAAACCAGGAGTTGCGTTTAGTCACCTTCCATCATGAGGTGGAAGTCAATTAATAAAGCCAAGCAGTGTAAATCAGAGATGAACTAGAGAAACATACATATATTCAATGACATTTGTAAGGTCCAATTTCTATTCATTTCTAATGTTAGCAGATATTCTTGAAGCTTTTCAGTTCATTGAACAAATAAATTTTCCTTTGCTGTTTCGGTTTGAGTTGAAGTTTGTAAATTAGAGTAGAAAAAATCAATATCAACAAATAAGGAACTATTGTTTTAATATTATGCTGTCAATACTTAGAAATAATCCCTGTGTTTTACCTACTTGATCCTTTTAATTTGTTTTTCATATAAAATATAGCTTTTATTTATTTTTTTTTTTGGTGGGTACCAGGGGATCGACCTCAGGACCTCGTGCGCCAGCAGGCACCCGTGCCACTGAGCGATATCACCGGCCCCTTTTTCGTATGTGGGTTCCGGGAGTCAAACTCGGGCCCTCGCGCTTGCCAGGCAGGCGCTTAAGCCGCTGAGCCATCTCACCAGCCCCTAAAATATAGCTTTTCTTAAAAAAATGACATTTGAAATTTAGAATAGTTTTACTTTGCAGAAAAGTTGCAAAAGTAGTACAGAGAGTTCTGATTTAGTGAAAACCACGTATCCCTTTGGTGGAAATCTCTTCTTTTTATGACCTTGAAAATTTTGAGAAGTAATGGCCAGATATTTTTGTAGAATGTCCCTTGTGACTTTTCTGTTTTTTTTTTTTTTTTTGTCATGATTAGACTGTGATTGTAGATTTGGAGGGACAGACCACAGAGTTCAAGTGTGACTGCTTTCATAGCATGTCAATGTTGCCCTATGGCAACTCCAAATTTGTTTACTATCTTAAGAGATTTTTGTTTTCACAGAACATTATGTGTATGAAACAACAGAGTCTGCAGCTTTTAAAATTTTGTTTTAAATACTAGTTTTAGGTTCACAAAACTACTATTAGAGGAAGACAAAGTTTTTGCACATACTCCCTGCCCCCACACATCTATAGCTTCCCATGTTACCAACATCTCCCAGCAGACCAGTTCATTTGTTCCAACAGATGCGCTTGTATTTGCACAGCATAACCGCTCAAAGTCTATCATTGTTTCCATTAGGCTCACTCTTGGTGTTTCTATTCTATGTATCTGGGACTTCTTGTGTCTACTATTAAAGCATCATACAAAGGTTTTTACAGCTCGCAAATCCTCTGGGCTCTCTCTCACATCCTTTTTCCACTACCCAAACCCCTGACAACCACTAATTTTTTTTCTGTCTCCATATTTTCACCTTTTCCCTATGTCCAATAGTTGGAATCATAAAATATGTGTCCTTTTCATATTATCTTATTTCACTTACTAATACACATTTAAGTTTCTTTCCTCCATGTCCTTTCATGGATTGATAGCTTAATCCATGAGCTGAATAACACTCCATTATCTGAATGTGCCACAGTTTATTTATCCCTTCACTTACTGAAGAAAACCTTATTGCTTCCAAATTTTAGTAATTATGAGTAAGGCTACTGTAAACATCTTTGAGCAGATGTTTGTGTGGACATAAGTTTTCTATTTCTTTGACACAAACACCAATGGCCATATGTGTTAGTAAGCTTTATGTCTCTGTGAAAGAGTACCTGAGAATGACAACTTAAGGAGGAAAGGTTATTTTGGCTCATGGTTTCAATCCATAGCTGTGGAGCTCTGTTTCATCATTGTTGTGAGGCAGAAACCTCACATCAGAAGGACATGACAGAAGAAAGTTGCTCACCTCGTAGTGGCCAGGAAGGGCAAAATATATTTTTGAAAGCCATGCTTTCCATGACACATCTTTCACCTAAAGTTTTCAGCACTTTCCAGTTGCACCAGTAAGATGAGGACCAAGCCTTCATGACCCTTTGGAGGTCATTCCAGACTGAAACTCCAATAGCACAGTTTCTGGATCCTACGGTAAGCGCATGCTTACTTTTTAAAGAAACTGTCAAATTGTCCTCCAAAGTGGCTATATCATTTTGCATTCTCACCAGCAATGAATGAGAGTTCCTGTTGTTACATACCCTCACCATTTGCTGCTGTTAGTGTTCTAAATTTTGATTTTTAAATCAGTGTCTATTGGTATCTCATTGTTTTAATTTTCATTTCCCTGATGATATAAGGTAGGAGTATCTTCTCATACACGTTTACCATCTCTATATCTCCTTTTGGAGAAGTACCTGTTAAAGTCTTTGGCCCACCTTTTAACTGGGTCATTTTGTTCCTGAGTTTTAAGTGTTTTATGTGTATGTTGGATAATAGTAATTTTCTTATATTGTGCAAATATTTTCTCCTGCTCTGTGTCTTTTGCTTATTTTCCTGACAATCTCTTTTGTAGAGCAGAGAATTTTAATTATAATGAAGTTCGGCTTACTAATTTTTTTTTTTTGTGGGTATCGGGGGGTCGACCTCAGGACCTCGCGAGCCAGCAGGCACCTGTGCCGCTGAGCGATATCACCGGCCCCTTTCTTGTATGTGGGTTTCAGGAGTTGAACTCGGGCCCTCGCACTTGCCGGGCAGGCGCTTACTCTGCTGAGCCATCTCACCGGCCCACTAATTTTTTTTAATGTATCATGCATTTTATGTTGTATCTAAAATGGCAGTGCAATACCCAAAATCATCAAGGTTTTCTTTTAAGTTATGTTCAAAGTGTTATTTGTTTTTGCATTCAACATTTAAGTCTATAATCCAATCCTTTATGATCCAGGGCTGTATGGTAGCTTTCTTCACTTAGAAACATGCATTTAAGATTTATCAACATTTTCAACAGCTTGACAGCTCATTATTTGGTTACCTTAATTTTATACTGTTACATAGATGAACCACAGCCTGTTTATATTCTCACCTATTCAAAGATATTCTGGTTGTTCCTTTTTTTTTCTAAGCAATGATGAAACATTATGTGAGTACTATAAACATTTTAGTGTACTGACTTTTGGGTAGATAGAACTTTCCAGAGCACTTGGAGTGTTCCACTGTCGTGTTCTTTCGTTTTCTTAAAGGTGTCTTTTTTAAAGCACAAAATTGTAATTTTAAGGACATAATTTCCAGGAATAATTTGGTTGTTTACTTACTGGCTGTGGATAGAAAAAACATTGTTAGGATGATCAGAGTCTAATCCCACTCACTTGCTGCATCTGAAGTCTGGTTGCTATTACCAGAGTAAATGAATCAATCATCACTCATCATTGGCTCTGTGAACCAGTGTTATCCTTAATAAGCTTTGCTGGATTATCTTTCACATTTAGATATATGGTCCATCTGGAATAGTTTAGGTATGTGACTTGAGCGGTGGACCAAGATTCATTGTTTTTCATATGGAATTGCCACTCATTTAACATCATTTATCAAAAAGACAATTGTTTCAGTGCTGTGGTGGAGTTTCAGTGACAAATAAGTTGTCCACATGTATCACTGGTCTCAATCTGAATTCACTATTCTATTCCTGTACAATTATTTGTACATTTCTGTGACTACATATGTCTGTTAAGTTACAGTACATAAATAAGTTTAGATATCTGGTCATAAAAACACTTTAGCTTAATTCTTTAAATTCTTTTGGCTCTTTTGTTCACATTTTTAGATGAAGTTTAGAATCAGCTTGTTAACTTCCACAAAAAAAAAATCTTAGCTTTTAACTAGTAAAGCATAAATCCGCACATAAATTTGCACAGAATTAGTCTTTATAATAATAAATTTTATAATCTATAAATGATAAAATTCTTCAGTAGTTTAGATCTTATTTCATTCCTTACATAAGTATTTTAACTTTCTTTGTGGAGACTTCACATATTTGAAGATTTACTTATACATGATTAATTTTTGATGCTTTTATGAATACATTGGTTTGAAATTTGTCATTGTTATCAGTTTGTCACTATATGAAGATATGGAAATACTGTTGAATTTATACATTTAATGTATCCCCAGTAACTTTTCTAAAATAATTTATTATTAGAGTTTACTGTGTGGATAATGCTGGTTTTTTCAATATAAATATTCCTATCATATTTGAATAATGATCATTTAAATTTTACTTTTCATTTCTTACATGTTTTACTTTTTGCTTGGTTCAGGGTTTGACTTTCTGATGTACCACTGAATTGAGCTGAAGATTGTGGAAACCATTATTTTATGTTCTTCACAGGAGAAAGTTTTTAATATTTCTAAGCTGAATAAAATGTTTTGTGTAAATTTTATAAGCTTAAAAAAGTTTTCTTTATTTCCTAGTTAGCTGAGAATGTTTTTAAAATAATAAATTGGTGATGATTTTCATATGCATTTTGTATATATAAAACAATATTGTGATGTTCATAATTATATAAGCTAGGCATGGTGGCATACACCTGTAATCCCAGCACTTGGGAGGCTGAGGCAGGAGGATCACCATGAGTTCAAGATGAGCCTAGACTACATAGGGAGACCCTGTCTCAAAAAACCAAAAAAAAAAAAAAAAATACTGTCTTTAATGTGGTGATTGATCTTATTTATGGACAAGCCTGAAATACTGGAATAATTTCAACTGGCTATGATGCAGTTACCATTTAATGTATTGCTTGAATTTCTTTGTTAATATGTGGCTTAGGAATTTTGAAATTAGACTCATGAGAATTTTGTCCTGCGACTTTACTAACTTGTAATATCCTTTTTAGGCTATGATATTAAGGCTTATCTCATAAATAAAACTATGATATTTGTAAAAATATTTGTTTCCAATCTTTCCAAATACACATAAAATAATATAAAGAACATTCTGTGACAAATGTAGAACTTACAGAGAATACTTAAAATATAACTAGATGATAAGGTAGTTCTTTTGACTCTACAGTGTGAGTAGAGAAAAGCCAGCAAAATCTCAATATCTGAATGGAATTGGTATTAACACAGTAGAAATAAAGAGAAACAGCAGTGGTATCTAAGGACCCAAGAAAAAAATAATTATTAAATATCCAATTGGTAGTCATTGTAAGATAAGAAAAAAAAAGTGAAATGGGCAGGAGTTTTGCTCACTCCATAGTGGGAGAGGATAAGAATTCACAGGAGGTCCACATGAGCTGCTTTGGAGCTGCTTTGCTCTCACGATTTCTCAAAATAAACTACCAAGATTCCCTTTCAGAATAGAACCCATGAAGACAAACTGTTAAGTCAAAGTTGAGCAGGATAGGGAAATGTAAGAGGAAAAATAGAGACTGCACAGACCAATGATTGTGAGGATTCAGTAAAAAAGCAAAAACAAAAAAATTCCCCAGGGCAAGTATTTGTATTCTTGAACTTCACAAAACAATAGAAGAGAAAGGTCTATCAACTTAGACATACACTCCTGAACTTTACTTCATCCTAAAAGTCTAAGCATATCTATTCCACATAAAAAAAGCAACAGAAAAGTGTCAAGGTACAAGGTATAAGAAAAACTACACAATAGAGTAAAGGGCAAAGTAATTTCCCTGAAGACATCAAAAACACCACAGAATTCTATGTGCATAACTATGAAAACTGTGACCTACTATTTTAAAATGATGTATTAGAAAACCCAGAAAGATGATAAAAGAGTTCAGGCAAGTTTCATATCATGCCTGTGGCTTTTAGAAATTTTACTACTGTGTACCAGGAAATTTTTGTTTCACTTTCTTTTGTTGCTCTATTTAACTACTTAGGTTTCACTTATCTTGTAAATTGATGTGCTTCAGTATTTTGTAAAGATCTCGATAGTTATTTCTTCACACATCACTTCTATTTCATTCTCTTTCTCTTTTCCTTCTGGGACTTTAATTATAAATATCTTAGATTTTTCACTGTGACACAAATATATATTGTGTCTAGATGTCTCCCCAAAGTTTCATGTGGTCATAGGTGGGGCTTTTTCAGAGAGGTGGCTGAATCTAGAGAGTGTGATGCTGGGATTAAGGGTGTGTGATTACTAAATCAGTCCACTGATTGGTTTGGCACTGCCCTAATCCTGATAGTCTAGACAGAGTATAAAAGGAGCAGAAAGAAGCTGCTAAGGTTCCTTTCTTGCTTTGATACCTTCTGCCTACCATGAACCATTTCTCCTCTGAGATGCTTGTCTGACCTGCCACCCTGCCTTGGAGCCAGCCAACTATGGGCTGAAACGTCTACAAACTGTGAGCCAAATTAATCTTTCTTCCCTTAGCTTTGGGCATTGAGTATTTTGTCTCAGCAGTGAGAAAAGTAACTATGATAGAATTTGGTACCAGGAGTGTAATCATTGCTGTGACTGTACTTGAACATGTGGAACTGGCTTGTGGGAAGGGGAAGAGTTACGAAAGGTTTGGAAATGCCAGCTAAAAAGTAGAGCAGGAATGCCTTAGGCTATACTTGCTGGGAGATTCTGGTCAGGGCTCAGAAGACCAGAATGCTGATAGAAATCCTGCTGGTAAAGACCAGGCTTTGGAGGTTTTTGCTGGGAAGAAGGACTGCATTTGCTGTTAGACTACAGACAGTGTATGTTGTACCTTAGCAGAAAGTTTGTCTGCATTTTGCTCATGTCCAGATACTTTGCCTGAGACTAAGATTAAGAGCAGTGCACTAATTAATATGCAGAAGAAATTTCAAGACAGTCTAATATTGAGGCAGTGGCATGGCTACTGTTTAGGGCTTTTAGCCAGATCTATGCCGAGACTCAAAAGCCAAGAACCCAGCAGAATGATTCAAAACACTGTGAGTTTGACCAGAAAGAAAGCTTTAGTAAAGTTGCAGCCTGCAAAGATCAAATGGAAGAGAAACAGGTCACTGAAAAGACTAGCAAGGAAAAGCCAATTATTTCAGAAGAAGACAACAGAAAAGATGGCTTGAGTAAATTATAAGAACTAGCAAGACTCCAGCCTTTGCAGCCTCAGAGTTGCAAAGCTGAAGAGACTTTGCGTTGAGGGCCCTAGAGCATCATGTTTCCAGAATGGTGGTGGCCTATAGAATTTTTTCCTTGGTATTGGGTTCAGAGTGCTCAGTGATCCAGGCACTTGCCCTCTACAACCAAGACAGAAGGAACCCAGGCTACTGCTCCAGCTGGCAGCAGACCTTGGCATCATCCACATGGAGCTGTTTTAGGTGTATACAGAATGTAAGAGTTGTGGGGTCAGTAAGGCTTCCACCCAGATTTCAGAAGAAGGCCTGCGAGGCCACGCAGTGTGAACCTGAGAGTGCAGTGCGTGAAGCTGTGAGTGTGCAGCTGAATGTGCACTGGAGACCCCAGAAGTTTGGAGAAGCCAGGAACATATATCTTCTGAGAAGAATTACAAGGAAGGAGGAGAGCCAGCCCAAGAGAGGCCACAGGAGCTACAACCACCCGAAGTGCCATAGAGATGGAGCCATCCAAACCCTTTGGAGTTCCCACCTTGCCACAGATTGCTTCAGATGCTGCATGTGGAACTATAAGACATAATGTTTGCCCTGCTGGATTTTTGACTTGCTTTGGTCCCATTCCTTTGTATCCCCCTTTGTGTACTTTTTGGAATGGTAATGTTTATCTTGTGCCATTGTATGTTGAAAGTGTTTAATTTTTCATTCATACAGGGGCTCACAGCTAAGAGTTTGCCTTAAATCTCAGAGGAGACTTGGGATTTGGACTTTTCAGCAATGCCAAAACAGTTAGGATTTTGGCAACTCATAGAGATGCCTTTTGTGGAAAGATATGTACATGAGTCTTTGAGTTGCCAGGGGTGGAATGTTATAATTTGTGTTTAGATGTCCCCCAAAAGCCTCCTCATGTGGTCATAGGTGGGACTTTTCCAGAGAAGTGACTGAATCTAGAGTGTGCAATGCTGGAATTAAGGCTGTGTGATTACTAAATCTGTCTACTGATTAGTTTGGCACCTCTCTAATCCCAGTAGCCTTGGTAGAGTATAAAAGGAACAGAAAGAAGCTTGCTTGCTTTGCTGTCTTCTGCCCTCCCTGAACTGCTTCTCCTCTGCAAATCTTGTTTGCCATGCCACCCTGCTTTGGAGCCAGATGACTATGGACTGTAACCTCTACAAACTGTAAACCAAATAAACTTTTCCTCTCTTAAATTTGGGCATTGGGTATTTTGTCCCAGCAACTAGAAATGTAACTATGATTTTATATATATAATATATATATATAATATATGTATTATATATATATATTAACCTACTTTATGTCCATTTATATATGCTAAAACCTTTTTAAATATATCTAGGTAGCTTCTTCAAATTTATTTAGAAGGTTACTTATTGTCTTCACATCAAATCTATTATCAAATCTATGCTTACAATTCTGAACTTCAATTGGAACTTTAAGTTTGGGGATACCTATTTCAATTTTCTGCAGCGAATTTCCAACTTTTCCTATATTTTATGGGACTTTTTAATCATAAATTTTATAATATTTCCTTCTAAAGACAGAAATATCTGATCCAAAATGATTCTACTTTCATTATATGCATTTCTCTTGAATTTCACTCATTTGTTTTTCTTGCCATGTCTCAATTGTGAATGTTTTATATTTATTATGAAAAATTTTTTCCTTCTGGATACAAACTTCTTTCAAATATAATTAAGTGTTTTCCTGACAAATAGCTTGTGTGTGGCTGAAACAGTTTTAAGATTTTGTTAGGATTTTATTTTTTCTGTTTTCTCTTAGTCTTAGGTAATATCCTGTTCATCTAAGGTGTAGCAAGTTAGGGCCTCACCTGAATGGCTAAGCATATTTTCCAGATCCCTCTACCTTTGCAGGACCTCAATTCTAACTTATATCTCTTTTGTAGTTATAACTTTATATAATCATTCAGCTTTTTACATTTCTATCTTTTCTTTTTTTAGATTATAGATAAGGGCTAGTTGATATAGAAGGCATTTGGAAAAGATAGTGATGCTTGTGCTTAGTGATTTAAATTAGTAAGTACAACTTACTAAAAAGTTTTTAAGTACGAATAATATAAGGAAGTTGTCAGAATTTGGATCCTGCTGCTCCAAAACTGAAGACAGAGAAGATTATAGCTTGTAGGGAGTGAGTTTTCTTTGAAAGTAGCAATAACACAGACTTAGATGTGAGAACCAACAGTAAAATAATTATGTCTTGTTGCAGATTATTTAATAATAAATTCTCCACTACATTGATAGAATTATAAGTATGAAAATACAATTAAAGTACAGAATAAGGAGAAAGAAACAGTTATATAGGAGTAAAAAATTGTACATCATTTTAAGTATAACTAGATAGAAATTAGTATTATCTGTAATCCTAAAGGAAATGACTAAAACTACAACTCAAACATAAAGAAACTAAATTGTCTATTTGAAAATGACAAGACCTTTTAAAGAGAAAATACTAAAGATGCTATGAAAAAACTTTTACAACTAATAACCAAATTCAGAAAGATATTAAGTAACAACAAAAATACACACTCTATTATAGTTCTATAACCTAGGAATAAGCCTTTCATAATTGCAATTAAAATAATTCTTTTTACAGTAGCACTAAAACAACAAAGTGTTTTAAAATAAAAAAAAATAACAAGGAATTTTACACTGATAATTACAAAATATTATGGAAAGAAAACAAGGAAGTCTTGAATAGAAAGAAATAAATTTTGGGTCCATGGATAGAAAGACTTAATAATGTTGAAATAACAGTAGTACTCAAATTTGTCTTCAAAATCTAGTCAAACCAAATTAAAATTTCTGGGGGATCTTTTGCATAAATTGACAAAGTGATGGTAAAATCCATATGGAAATATGAGGGCCTCAGAATGGCCAAAACAATTAATATAAAGAGGCATAAAGGGATCTATTTTGTAGAAATTTAAAAGTAAACACTCTTAAAGAATTAAAGTTTGGACCCTCAAAAGAGAGAGACGCATCTCCAGTTTGGAGCTGGGAATATTTATGTTTTTGCTTGTGGAAAACTGTGGAATTTGTGAATCTACAGGAAGTCCGGATGTTTTAGTTCTTTCCTCTCACTGCTGAGACAAAATATCCAACACCTGCAAGTTAAGGGAGGGAAAGTTATTTAGGTTACAGTTTGTGGAGGTTTTAGTCTGTAGTCAGCTGGCGCCTAGGCAGTGTGGCACATGGCAGAGGAACATCGCAAGGGAGAAACAGTTCACGGCAGGCAGAAGACAGCAAACAGCAAGGGAAAAACTACTAGTAAGTAGCAGCAAGCCTTTTTCTGTCCCTTACATTGTATCCGGGCTACCTGCCTTTAGGGTGGATAGCTCTCACACTGTTGATCCTAGCACCCTTAATCCTAGCATTGCACCATGAATCAATCATGCACTCTAGATCCAGCCTCCTCTGAAAAATCTCCACCTATGACCACATGAAGCTTTGAGGGGACATCTAAACACAAACCATAACACCTGATTTGGTCTTGGTGTACAGGAAAGGATGGCTCACCCACAGAAAGATAACAGCCCATTTTACAGGTGAAAGGCATGAGCCCCACCAATTTTTTTAGATAGATTATCTAAGATGTTTTGTGGAAAAACATTCTTTGAATACTCAGTGTGTTCCTTCATTTTAAGATCAGATTTCTTTCCTTTACTTTATCACTTAAGATAATATATGGCTTTAAATTACCTTGAAGTCACTGCACTGACTGAATTGGCACCACCCTAATCCCAGTAGTCTGGATAAGATAAAAGGGGCAGAAAGAGCCTTGCGCCCTCCCCTTTTTGCTCTTGCTGCTTTTGCTGTCTTCTGCCGCCATGAACTGTTGCCTATCTGCCACGCCACCCTGCCTTGGAGCCAGCTGATTATGGACTGAAACCTCCACAAACTGTGAGCCAAATAAACCTTTCCTTCCTTAAAAAATAAAAAATAAAAATAAAAAAATAAATTACCTTGAAGTGATTTTTGGTGGGATGGGACTAGAAGGAAAGAACCAAACCTAGGGAATACTGACATGAATAATGTTGAGTAACTTTGGCTGTGTCCTGGAGTTGTAGTGTTCTTAAAAGTACAATTATTTTAGTTATTATTTTCCTTGACTCATTTCTACCTATCTGTATTTATTCTATTCTACCTCATCCCCAACTTTGATCAGTTATTCTTAAGAGGTGCAGAAGGGACAAGTATCTGATCCTTATAACTACTTCAGGCAGTTATTAGGAGAAAAGAAATATAAAGATCAGAGCAAAAAATAAGTGGAAGAGTCTAAAACAATAAAAAGGATAAATGAAACTAAGAGATAAACAAAATTTAGCTATACAGTATTAAGATAGAAAGAGAGACAGAGAGAGAGAATCCAAAACCCAAATAAAATTAGAAATGAAAACGCAGGCCAGGCATGGTTGCACATGCCCGTGATCCCAGCATTTTGGAGGCTGAGGCAGGAGGATCACAGTGAGTTCAAAGTCAGCCTGGGCTACATAGTGAGTTCAAGGCCAGCCAGAAGTACAGAGTAAGACCCTGTCTCAAAATAAAACCAAACCAAACCAAAATAAGAAATAAAAATGCACAAATTATAATTAATTATATTGAAAATCATTGGGTCATTTGTGAATTCTTTGAAAAAAATATATGCTAACGATTTGCAAAATCTATAAGAAATGAACAAATTTCTGGACATGTATGACCTACTAAAATTTTACCTAGAGAACATAAAAAGCCTTAGCAGATTAATAACAAGTTAGGAAATTGGATCAGTAATTAAAAAGTCTCCTAAGAAAGAAAAGCCCAAGACTTTAACAAGGTTTTAACACTAAATTTAAGGTTAAACACTAAACCTTTAAGGTTAAATTTAAGGTTAAACACTAAATTGGTTAAAACACTAAAGTCCAAGGTTTTAACACTAAATTTTACAAAACTATTATAGAAGAATTGACACCAATGTTTGTCAAACTATTCTACAGAATTGCAAAACATTTGATAAAATTCAATACTATAAATATCCTTCATGATAAAATCCTGAACTAATTAGATATTGAAGAATCACACTTCAACATAATAAAGGCTACACATGACAAACCCACAATCAGTTTCATATTGAATTGTGAAAAAATATAAAAGCGTTTCCTCTAGCCGGGTAGAGTAGCGCATGCCTGTAATCCACCAGCACTCTGGGAAGCTGAGATAGGAGACACCCAAGTTGAATCCCAAATTGGTGATTTAGCAACATATTGAGACCCTATTTCAAAATAAGAAACAAAAAAGGATGGCTAGGGATATAGCTCAGTGGGAGGGCATTGGATTCAATCCATCATACAAAAAAAAAAAAAGCATTTTCTTTAAGATTGGGAACAAAACAAGGTGACAACCCTCACTACTCTTTTCATTATAGTAGTAGGAATTTTGCCAGAACAATTAGGCAAAAGAAAGAAAGAAACAAACAAAATACAAATAGGAAGGAAGGAAGTCAAAATATCCCTTTTCACAGATGATATGATTATAGATATAGAAAAATCTGAAGACTCTACCAAAGGATTATTAAAACTGATAAACAAATCTGGAAAGTAACAGGACACAAAATTATCATACAAAAATAAGTATCTTTTCTATACACCAATAAAACATTATTTTGGATAAAATCATGACAGTAATCTCATTCACATTAGCCACACACTCACTAAAAATACCTTGAAATAAATTTAACAAGGGAAGCAAAATATTTCTACAGTAGAATTTTTAAAAAATTGATGAACAAAAAAAATTGATGAACAAAACCGAAAATATTAAGTGATGGAAAGACTTCCCTTGTTCGTGGATTGACAGAATTAGTACTGTTAAAATATCTAATTACCCAAAGCAATGTACAGATTCAATGCAATCCCCATCAAGATAACAATGACATTCTTCACTGAACTAGAAAACCATCCTAAAATTAGTATGGAAGCCTGAAAGACCCCAGATAGTGAAAACAAACCAGAACAGTAAATTACAATGAAATATTTCATAATTATGATAGATGTTTTGGTGGAGGCAAAAGTTGTTCATCACGTTTTGAACTGAGTTAAAACAAAGTCGCCTGAAAGTAGTGAACTGATTTTTGAACCTAGTTATTCTGCCAACAATATCAGGCACAAAACAGGTGTGTTATGGATACTACCTTTATTTGTCAACCTGTCTAGGGCATAATGTGCCAAGATATTTGGTTCGCTGTGTTGCTTGGGTGTGCATGGGATAGTGTTTTTAGATGTGATTAGCATGTGAACGTACAGACCAATTACCGTAGATTGCCTTCCACAACTTGGGGCGTTATCCAATCCATACAGGTCCTTAATAAAATGCAATGGTGGAGTAAAGCACAATTCATGCTTTGCCTGATCATCATCTTCCACATGGGACATCAGTCTTCCGCATATGGGCTGGGATTTATATCATCAGCTCTCCTTGTTCTCAGGTCTTCGCACTTGGATTGGAATTACACCTTCAGTTCTCTTTAGTCTCCACTGTGCTTTCTGTAGAGTCAGATTTCTAAGCTCCTATAACCATATGAGCCAGTTCCTTTTAATAATGAGCCCCTGCATTCTCCCCTTCTCTCCCACTCTTATCCCTTTTTCCCTCTCTCTTTTTCTCCCTCTCTCTTTCTCTAGTCTGTAGTTTTATTTCTCTGGAGAACTCTGACTAATACAGTAAGGTAACAATTTGTGTAAGTCTTTTTGTACTCTTACTCCTTCCGTGTCTACCTTCATGGAATTTCTAAAACCATCATTGTGCCTTCTACTGAGTTTCTGATAAAACTATCAGTGGATATGTGGCCCCGTATAGCTAATTCATTTACACATTTACTAAAGAATAAGAATTCACCCTAAAGAAAATAAGCATGCATTTCTGACAATACAATATTTTTACATCTGTTGAGAAAATATAAGTATCCTCAAGTAGAGAACTTTAGAAATACACATACATTCATATCAATCTTTCTACTATAGAAAACAAAAATTGCACATTAGTAAAATACTTAGTTTCTTTAATAAAAGCCATGCATACTTATATTGTAATCGTTTATATATTTATACTTACTACTATGTTTCAATGAAATTATTTGCTGCAAAGTAAACATTTTTATAGTCCATTAAATACTTTAAATTAAATACTCAAAATAAGCACTACAATTACGCTATTTTACTGATTAAAACAATAAATAAGAGTTTGAAGAATGTATATGAAATCATGAGACAAGATGCTTGACTTTTGGGAGCAGGGATATAGCTCAGTGGAACAGCGCTTGCCTGGCAAGCTCAAAGTCCTGAGTTTGATTCCCGGTACCAAAAAAAAAACCAAGATGCTTGACTTTAAAAAGTTGTTTCCTGGGGCCGGTGAGATGGCTCAGCGGCATAAGCGCCTGCCTTGCAAGTGCGAGGGCCCGAGTTTGACTCCCGGATCCCACATACGAAAAAAGGGGCTGGTGATATCGCTCAGCGGCACGGGTGCCTGTTGGCGCGCGAGGTCCTGAGGTCGACCCCCCGGTACCAAAAAAAAAAAAAAAAAAAAAAAAAAGTTGTTTCCTAATCTTTTGCATCAGAAATAGCAATAGAATAAGAACAACTAAAGTTATCTTAATATTTATTTTATATATGTCATAACAGCATACTTAGTATATGTTTTTGGCACTTCTGATCCAAGTCATATTATCCAGGTATGAACTTCCTGTTAGTAGGTTTCACCTCTGTAATAAATACTTTTTCTTTATTTTATTTTATTTTATTTCACCAGTGATTAAAATGAAGGCACTACTATTGAATGATAAGATAGCACGCACTAAAGTGAGACCAACTTTATCTTTCACAAATCTTATGGCATCTGCGTTTTTTAGTATCTTAAAATACTGTATGGATAAATTATAAGTATTTTTCAATGGGTTGGTTTGAACAATTTGAGAATTTCTTTTTTCTTTTGCTATATTCTTTTTCCTTCTGGACAATAATTTCTCACATTCAGATTCTGCTATCCAACACTGTGGGGTGTTGGAGGTACATAATTAAATTTTTTCAATGAATTTTTTTGCATAAAAACTAATCCAGAGCCCCATAAATATCCTTCAGATGTGCAAATACAGGAAGAGCATTCTAGGAGAGAAGTACACTGAATAACAACCTTGTAATGCTCTTCACGCTGCGGTATCATCCAATCACACAGATCTCGCCGAGTGTGCTTTATTGTCATACTTTACAACTTGGTCGAATGGCAAAGAGTTCAGAAAAATGCAAAAAACTCAGTGTTCCAATCTACTTTAGTCTCATATTAACATGTTTTTAATGCATTGTAAAATGCAAAGTATTTTAAAATGTCATATTTTCATGTTATATATGAACCCACATATACATATATATATACACTTGTGTACACATATACAACAAATAAAACAATAAACTGAAGTTTATTCAATCACCTGTTCCCTCCAGAAATATTTATTAAATAAAACATTGTGTTTGTGGCTAGGAAAATAACCCTTTAACACATAAATTTATATTCTAATATGGAAGGGGACACCTTTAAACAAATAATGACACAAAAGACTTAAGTGTGATTACCAGTGCACAAGAGAAAAATATGTGCTATGAGAACACATTAAAAAGTATTTTTAAAAGTATTAAAAAGTAACACTCACTATTTTGGGGAGGAAGATGAGACTAGATACAGATAGCTGTGGAATTTACATTTAAACTGCAACTTGGAGTATAAGTTTTAAGATAGTAAGAAATATCAAATGATGTCCACCACGATAAATCAATTCCTTAGGTAGTAAATTTCTCAGAGATATGACTCAGTTGGAAAGACCTTCATTGGAAGCATCTATGTGAAGTCTGTGAATATATAGCAAAATCTTCTATCACCATGAGATGCTGTTTTCCAGCTAAAGGATGGGGCCAAAAAGCATTTCTGAGAAGGAAACTAGTTCTTTGTTTCTATTTCTCTGCCCCAGCTATTGTTTCCTCCAGTTTGTTTTTCTCTTTTTGACCTCCAATGGAGTCCTGAAAGCGGATTATGAAACAGTGAAGAGTAGTTGAACAAAAGGCAAATAACAAACCAAAGAACAGAATATTATGCATTTGTCATAGACATAAATCTCAGCTGACAAAATCTGGCATGTAAGAAATGAATCTCCTTACTTGCTGATGTTGTGGCAATAGGATGCTATGCAGTGCCAAGACATTAACTGAGGATGGCACATCTGTTCGTCAGTGTCAGCTCACCAAGTGACAGTGAAATATCATGCTCCCTGATTGTATTGCTTGTGAAATCCAGCAACTCTGCATGGCTTCTGAGGTATTCCTGAGGGCACAGATATATCTGCCTGACCCATCACGCCTCCATTTCCACCTGGGTACTTGTGTCCAGGTGGGCTGGCTGGGAAGCATGGTGCGGCTTTCTAGTGCTTTCCAGACTTGCGTGCATTTCCTCATTTCTCTATTCTCTCCCCTCGGGGAATCTTTTTGTAGTGTAGTTGATGCTGAGTAGTTCCCTAGTGGCCTGAAAGAGTCTGTGCAGTTTTAAAGTTTTAAAGTGCTTATCCTACTCCATGGAAGTGTGATATTCATGAAGCAGCGACTTCATTAAGCAGTAGCCAATTAGCTTGATTCTTCCTGGACGCCCAGGAAGCAAACTCAGTGCTCCACTTCATCTAGGTTTGCTCTCCAGTGGGTCGCACAACCCATTCAAGTGTCAGACTGTGTCGTGACAATCAGAAATTTCACTTTCACATTTGGGATACAGTCTTCTGAGTTGGAGCTCCTTTTAGAAACTAGTGACAGAAATTGACTTATGCTGCCTTGAGCAAAAAAGAAGAATTTATAATAAGAATACAGTGCTCCATAATCTACTCCTAACCAAGCCAGAACAATTTAAAGCTGCAGCCCAGAGGAATATCCCTTTATTGTCCTTTGCTTCCCAGAGCAATTTTGTCCTTATTGCACTCCATCTCCAGTAGGAGTCACACAGGGATTTTCTAGAATGTCCACTGAGATAGTGGGCTTCCCTGAACAACATACAAATAATACTGTTGGTCCAGAGAATTTAAGTGTTTTGTCTTTAGAAAAATGAGTGAGCTCTGATATACATAAAGTACAACATATAAAAGTATATACTTTACTGTTAGAGATAATTTGGGACCTTAGGGTAGTAGTAACACACAATTTGCAAGTCTGTTTTTCACCTTCTGTAGAATAACATAAAATAGTTACCTTGCAGGAAATTTGCACAGATTAGAGATACTATCCACATATATGATTGAAATAGAAATATACTCTGTTCAGTAAATATTCATTATTATATTCATTATTATGTAATCCACCACTTTTGCTCTTTGCTTATTTCAACTTAGTAGGACATCTCCTTTTTCTTCCTAAAGAGTTAATTTTACCACCAGGAATCTCTTTAATTCTTCTTTTTATATCACTCTAAAGAAACTTTATAGCAGATTCTTTAAATCCAAATATATACTTGTGCTGTTAAATGTTTCTTTAGAATACCTCCAAATAGCTTCAGTGACCTGCTGAATGTTCTAGGAATAATGTTATTTTCCTCCTGAAACATACATCCCCAAACCACAGTTGTTAACAGAAAACTTTTTTTCTCCCATGGAAGCCTATTCCATGTTTGAGCAGATAATGACAGCTACAAATTGTTTCTTTAATAGAACTGAAACTCCTTACTTTGTGCTGACTTCTGTTCATTGACCTTACCTTCTACCTAAAACATTCTGGTTTTGAATTGTGATTCTACCTTATTAGTTGGGTTCAACTGGGCAAGTTACATACACTGCTGTTCCCTGACCATGGACCAGAAGGAAAATACACCAATGTCTATGTTCATGTATACACCCATTAGTCAGAAGAATAATGCCAGACTTCCTTATGTACTCTGGTGCCTCCATGCAAGACTTTCATTTCTTTCACAGTGAGTGTATTGGCAAGAAAGGTATTATCAGTTGGTTCTTCCAAACATGCTTAGTTTTTTGGGGAAAATGGCTTATCATCTCCCTTATTTGTTAGAGAGTATACTACTTTTTCCTTCCAAAGGATGATGATGGGAAGCCTTTCTCTAAGCTCCACTTTTCCCAAAGACATATTTCTTCTCTCCACTGTCCAATCATATGAAGTTATGTACCCCATCACATTTTAAGGCACAATGAATTACATATACAAGCATACATACCGTATTGACTATACAGCCTAGGTGTGCAGCAGACTATTCCATCAAGGTTTGTGTAAATAATATTCTATGATGTTTGTACAAAGACAAAAATCACTAAGCATGCATTTGATGCATTTCTCAGTACATAAGTGATGCTAAGTGATGAATGACTGTACTTAATTTGTGATGGAGATGGGTTGAGGGTATGACTTTTGCCAATCTACTGTAAGATGATTATGAACTTGTGGATGCAGAAATGTATCTGGCTCAAATATCAGGAGTTTCTTTGAATTTAACCAGTGGAGATTTTAGCATATTTTAACTATGAACTCCAATCTAATTCAAAATCCTGCACTCACAATTAATTTTAACTGGAAGCCACAACTTGCCCTTAAAAAGCATTTTGAAATGTTAGGGGTGTATTTGGTTGTTACCACGCAGATAGCTCTAGAGATATTTAGTGGGCAACTTTAAGAAATTTTTAAATAAACTGAAATATGTAGCACAGTCACATCTAATAAAGAAATATCCTTCCCCAAGTAGCATACTTCAATGAACATCAACCTATTAGAATTTTTAATGATTTATGACCATGAGATGAATTTACAATTTTTTTTTCATTTGCATTTCATTAATTTCAGTTGATCATAGCCATCTTTCATGTTTCTTGACCATTTTTACTGGGACTTATAAACATATCATATATTTATAAAACAGTTAAGATTCCTTATCTGTTTGTATTTTATTGCATATTTAATATAGCAATTGCTTTATAATTTGCAAATATATTCTTTCAACTTGTTTGTTTTATTTTCCTTCACAATTCACTCATGTTACATTGTTTGTCTTAGAAACATAGGTATGTTTCTATGCTTGTGTAAGTAGCTATCTTCAGAATATTACAGGAGAAAACAAAGATTTTTGAGGGACACATATCTGGTAAAGATGATTTGGTATAGTTGTATTCGAGAAGCCAAATCATCCTATCCAGGAATACTTTGTAAAATTTTAGTGGAATTCTAGAATAATGTTTCTCTGCTTTCACACTATTAATATTTTGGGCCAGACACATTTTGTGGAGATTGTCCTATGTATTGTATGTATTTAACAGCATTCCTAATCTCTATGCACTGGATGCCAGTGTATACCCTCCCCTACTTGTGAGAGAAACACAATTTCTATAGAAAACACAATTCGACATAGTGTTTTTGTTTTTGTTCTCATTTTGGGAAAATACCATTGAAGATTTGAGGCAAGAAGACAGAAATTTGTGTTCCCTAAAAGACAATTATCTGCATAGATTGATTATTTTAATTTTTATTTATTCATGTAAACAAAAATGATTCTTTTGTTTCGTGGGAAGTAGCATTTATTCTCTAGTGGGAAGTTTGTTCTTTCTGTGCAATAATTTCCCTAATTCCCTCTGAATCTGTGATAAGGAATTTTCTATACAAAGCTATGCCTATGCTAATATTACAAGGAATTAAAATATGAAGTCCAGGATATTAATATCAGTGCTATTGAGAAGGATGGTAGCTCTAGAGTTCTCACTAAACATAAACAACAGTGCAAACAAGTGGTCATCCAAGGCGATTCCAACAGAGAATATATTTTTGAGAAACTGCTGTAATATGGACAGGTATGACATAAATATTCTCAAGTTGTTTCGAAAAAGGCATATATCTAAATGAGGAAGCTCTGATGCTTGATATTCATAGTCAAAATGCTACATAAATCGTTATACATATTCCAGGAACATAGCCATTGTCATGTCGTTAAACTCTCTTTTCTTGCTATTTCCTTAAGAAAATAGTAACGTAATTTCCTTAGTGGTGCTACTAATAGACGTTGAATGCCTCAATTTTGACAGAGATTTGTGAACAATTTGAATCCACAGAATTACAGAACTTAAGTAGCTTAAAGATTTAAGGTAAAGTCCACAGAGGTGAAATAAATGAGAATATATAGTTTAATACCTCTTCTAATTCTAGGATAGGTTTTCTTTCCTATTTAGCATAACAAAGGTCTTCTTTCTCCCTCATGAATTGATTAAAACTTATCAAAAATGAAAACAGGTATGTTTATCCCTTATTTATAGACAAATGTAACAAATATTAGCTCCTCGTTGAATAAATGATTTTTATTAAGAAAAGCATGTATATACTCGAGGAATATATGGAAACACCTCTAATCTCATCCGTGATCATTTTTTTTTCCCATGTGAAAAATGATCCAGTCTTAGAGATCACACTAAATTTTCTCTATAGCCACATAAATCAGAGATGGATGTTAAACATTTTGATAGAAATGATACAAATTGAACAAGGTAACAGAGTTCACATGGGTGTCTATATTTGAATAAAGAGGTAACATATGGCAAATATGAACAGAGTTATTTAACAGCCTCATGTATACCAGATATTTAAGGATTTAAGTAGAAGCACAATACATCTGAGTGAAAAACATGTTGTGGTCACCAGTGACCATGCTTTAAAGGAGAATGAAACAAATGACATGAGATATGGAAACCAGATTCTATAATGAACAGGAAAGTGTAGGAGAGTTTTCCTTGCATAAGAGTGAGCACGGCAAGCATCTTTGTTTAAATGACTGTCATGTGGTCTTTCCCTGAGAAATTATTTTATATGAATTCAAAGGTGAGGGATAGGATTAGGGTACAGCTTTATTTGCAGCACAAATGAAACAATAAAGGAAAACAGCTGCTTAAAAACACTTAAAAGGAATTTTGGAATTCAGCCTTTTAGTGGGTAACCAGAAAATTCTATGTAACCATGAATTTGAGTCATCTTAAAATCACAGGAAAGCCTGCATTCTTCCTGTTTCACCTTGTTCCTTTTGGACTACAGCTAATTTACCGAAATGCTTCCCAGATCATTTATGCTATGTCCTTAGATGTGACTCTAAAAGCTATGCTATATATGTGTATGGTTGCCATGGCTATTGTAGAATTTAGATTCTGAAAATATGGATTATGAACTGGATGAATAAATGGACCTGGCAAGAAGTGGTGAATTGAGCTATTTGATTCTTTATTTTACGTTCCTGAATTTTCACAATGCTTGTATTTATTATAATTTTAAATTATATTAAGTGTATTATTATTAACATGATTTTTACTATTTTCACTTAAAGATTAAAATTTTAAGATGCAAGTGGACTCTTTTTACTAGAACTTCCTTCTACCAGAACCAGTATATAATTTTATTTCTTGAACGCAGTTTGCTTTTGACCTGCGGCAATCCTTGTAAAATAGCACCAGCAACATCATCCTTTACCATCTATATGAATACTTTATTCTTGTAGCATTTCTGCATGGGAAACCCTAACTGGCAGTTTCTCAGCCATCGTCTCCTACAGGCAGCATTTATGAAACTAACCAAGTATCTAAGGATAGCAGTAGAATCCATATCTTTACCTGAGAAGCCATGACTATAGCAGGAAGGATACACAAAGTATTTTTAAAAATAATTAACAGCAAGATGGCGAGCAGCGGTTCTGGTATAAGTGCTGGTAAATAAATAGTGAGGAGCAATTTTTAAACACAAAGGATGGGTCTGCAACCAATAAAGTGGATGAAAATCAGAAAGAGAATCCAGGAGATTGCCAATATTGTTTGCCTTTTAACCAGTAAGAGCTGTGTAGGAATCCTTCTGTGAACCATAGAAATAATAAATGCTGAGCCCATTGGAACATAATCTCAATCAGCAAGATGCCACAGCTTTCCAGATTTCCTCACAGGTCCTGCTAATTCCATGCCAAAACTAGCAGTGAATTTCTTCCCTCTAATCTCCCCTAATGCCTTATTCAATTATTGTCACTGATCTCCGGCCATGCACTGTCCCTTCGGACTCTGCATCTCTCAACTGAGTCTGCCAGAGGAGGCTGCGTATCTGCAGGGCACAGGCTAGGACCACAAACTACCTTGTTCCACGTGAAAGACAGAAAAGAAAAACAGGAGCAACGGGAACCTTCAAAGTTTCTCTAGCAACCCCTTCGTCTACTGGATTACTGACTGGAAGAAAGCAAGGAAGAGGGAGATGAGGGATTTGGACAGTTTCTCTAGCTGATTGTCACAGGAAAGCTGACCAGGAGTGTTCCAGTAAACCACAGGATGGTGTCACTTCTGCCTTGGCTTTACATTATTCTATGGTAAGATACTTTTTCTGATTTTTCCTTTTAGTTCAGAGGAGAGAAAAGCATACACTCATGGGATAACTTCTATATCAAATTGTAATGGAAGCTGGGGTAGTGCAGGATGTATTTAAAGTATCTTCTCTGAGGCCAGAGTGAGAAACATGGATTGACTCTCTCTACCTTCAGGCTAGAAAATGCCCTGGCACAACTTGAAGATGAAGGCAATTTCTACTCAGAAAATGTCAGTCGGATCCTGGACAACTTGCTTGAAGGCTATGACAATCGGCTGCGGCCGGGATTTGGAGGTAAGAAGCTGTATTGCTGCTAGAGCCATAGCCTTCTTCATCCTTTATTGGCCTTCTGAGACCCAGAAGCTTCAGAAAGGAGGTAGTTTATCAGAATGGCAAGGCATAAAGGAAATGGAGAGAGGTCATTCCTGCATCCTATGCAGTTTTTGTCCTTTTCTCAATTGGTGACCTTCTGCACATTATCGAACTCTCTAAGCCTCAGTATCTTTGCCGTGTGGGCATATGAATGTACTTGCCTCGTAGGTTTGGGTGAGTGCAGAATGAGGTTCTCCATGTAAAATTATTTTCTTAGCATTTGCCTCATGAAAGATATCTGCATCTATATCTATGTCTATAGCTATATCTAGATAGATAGATATAGATGTAGATATAACACAATTCTATTTCTCTTGAGTTTCTTAATAGTCCCCCAATTTTAATACAATAAATGCAAAACAAGGCAACTGATATGAGTTTTCAAAGTTGAAAGACCTGGAGTCTCCCATGGCTGGATCACATCACTCTGGCTGCAGATTCTGGCTGTGCAAAGGGGCTTTGTGGAGTTTTTTGGGAACCCTTAACATCACTGGTGATAATCACCCCAACTCTGGGCTAATTTCAGGTGCTGTCACTGAAGTCAAAACAGATATTTATGTGACCAGTTTTGGGCCTGTGTCAGATGTGGAGATGGTGAGTAACCTCTGAGTGAGATGGATATTTTTATTCAAGAGAGGAGAGCTAAGTCCCAGTACTAATGAAAATGGGTACTGCCACCATGCTTGGCTTCGGATTCATGATGCAATATGTGTATTCATGCTGGGAGGTCATGGCTATTAGAGAAGATTACTGCTGGCTTAATCTTTCACTTTTCACGAAGGGTTCTGCTTGCACATTTTGAGCTGAGGGACTTTTTAAGATTATATCCTCTTCATGTAGGGATTCCTACAAAGGTAAGAATTTCTCCTTCATGAAGTCTTAGTAAATTTGTAGGAATAGGGAAAAAATGGTTCTATGCCATATTGTATCTATGAAATTTATAACATACCTGTCTTTAGTAGAACATAATTATCAGTATATTTTATTAAAGCAGTAAAGGAGTACTTAGAAAGGTTGACACATTCCACCTTTTACATTGCAGATAGAACAGTAGGTGTTCTAAGGACTCTGTTCCAGGTACAGATGGCTGTAGGATTTGTAAGAGGGTATTTATAGTAAATGGCAATGAAAACCTGAACTAGTCTTCTAGAACAAAGTATCCTGATATTCTTTCACAATTGTCAGGTAACATTTTCCCCTGAAACTGAAGTATCAATACAAATGTGTAAATACACAAAATGATCTTTAAAGAGGTGTGTCATTAATTTTTATTTAGGGAAATGTAATTCTAGATAAACAACTATTGGGGACTTTTTCATCTTTTTCTTTTGAGCTGATAAGAAAAGAAGAAAAGGAAGGAAGGAATAAAATAGGAAGGAAACAAGGTAGGGAGAAAGAAAGCAAACAAGGAAGATGGGGAGGTGAAGGAAAGGTTTAATTACTAGACAAATATCTTAAAACTTGAGGAGAAAGACAGCATAACTCAAAATCCTGATAATTTTTTAACATCATATTTTTCATTCAAAGATTTTATTCACCCCAAGTATAAAAAGACACAACCACTTTCTCCTATATTATTTAACTCCAGATATATTTGGGATTTTGTTTCATGCCTGTGTTTCTTTTCAAAGTTTGCTTATAAAACAAAGCCCTAATATAGGTTAGATCATTATTGTATAGGTATATTCCCTAATAAATTATGTTAAAAATATAATCAGAACTTGTAGTAATAAATACTGACAGGGTATTTATAAAGAGGCAAGACAGTTACTGGCAATGCTTTGATATAATAATAAGTTGTAATTTATCATTGACTTCTGCTATAGCCCTCTAAACATTTTTAATGTTATTTTCTATAATTCAAAATTAAAAATCATAATTTTGATATGCATACCTAAGTGACATTTAGAATAATCATGGCAACATTTGTTTTTTTATTTTCTGATAATAATATAAAACAATTATGATATAAGGCCATAATGTGCTAATTAATAGACTTTGTCTGTTCTTAGGACTTTACTGAAGAGTACCATAATGCTCTGAGACTCAGTGAGGGTGAATGAGGTGCTAAGAAGAATGGTTAGACTACCTGATGCTCGGAAAGCCAGCACGAACCCCAGACTATAGATTTTTTATGCATTATTCTTGTAAATTAAGGAGGATAATACAGACACATAGATACAGGCTAGAGAGATACAGAAGGAGAATGCTGATGGGAGTCATGATGGGAGAAGGAGGTTCACAAACACAGCACCATCTTTCATAATAATATTACAAACATTTCAATTTTGAGAAAAATGATTCATCAGAATCATTACTTAGTGATTATAAATCATTCAATGAGTATAATCATCAATCATTCATTGAGTATAAAATTATTACTTACTTACTATAAAATTATTATTTAGATTTACTGGAGAAGTTATAGCTATAAAAGATTGATTTATTGCTTAAGCTTTTGAATTGGGTATATTCGCTAGTGAAAGAACATTTTTTTTTTTTTTGTGGGTACCGGGGGGTCGACCTCAGGACCTTGCGCGCCAGCAGGCGCCCGTGCCGCTGAGTGATATCACCGGCCCCTTTTTCATATGTGGGTTCTGGGAGTCGAACTCAGGCCCTCACGCTTGCCGGGCAGGCGTTTAAGCCGCTGAACCATCTCACCGGCCCATGAAAGGACTTATTTTTACCAAATATTTCTCCAGCCTGTGTGAATGTTTGATTTTTCCTTAGGAGTATACAATGGATGTTTTCTTCCGCCAGACTTGGACTGATGAGAGGCTGAAGTTTGTGGGGCCAACTGAGATTCTGAGTTTAAATAACTTGATGGTCAGTAAAATCTGGACACCTGACACTTTTTTCAGAAATGGTAAAAAGTCAATTGCTCACAACATGACGACTCCTAATAAACTCTTCAGAATAATGCAGAATGGAACAATTCTATATACCATGAGGTGAGGTTTCTCCAATTCGGTTTCCTCTGCCCAAGCACTGACTCCCACGCTAACTCATAATCATTTGTTTCAATGTCCCCAGGCTGACCATCAACGCTGACTGTCCCATGAGGCTGGTCAACTTTCCTATGGATGGACATGTTTGTCCACTCAAGTTTGGGAGTTGTAAGTGACAAAAAGCCTCTGAGAGCCAAATAATGCATTCAAAACATGTTATTTGGTTTTATGGGCTGAAAAACAAAAGATAAATATTACTATGACATTTTTATTCTGATTCCAGGAATATAGTTACTTTCAATATCATCGAGGTTTTAGTCACTGAGATTAAAGAAAATCATAGAGTATTTATGTTGCAAATCTTTTTTCTATAAACAATACTTGAGACTTTTACGAAAAAAGACAACTAATCATATTCACTGCTATGTTCGTTTCAAAAATTCAGATGCTTACCCCAAAAGCGAAATCATATATACATGGAAAAAAGGACCACTTTACTCAGTAGAAGTCCCAGAAGAATCTTCTAGCCTTCTCCAGTATGATCTGATTGGACAGACAGTATCTAGTGAGACAATTAAATCTAACACAGGTAAGGGTTTGGCCAATTCCTACAAGGACTCCAGTGCACATTTTCAAAATACCTATTTATTATAATTTATTTTTCTCCCACATTAGCCATTCTTAGCTAACTGCTCTTTGATATGGCACATACCTAACTCATTACTGGTTTTACAGCTAGGTACATATAAAGATTTGTGTAATTCTGGGATAAGTTGTTTTGCACAAAGAAAACAGTGAACTGATAGCCTCTTTGCTCTATCAGCTGCTAATTAAGTAACCTCATATACTGAAAAATGCCTTTGCTTGTTATCTTCCAGTCCATGCTAATTTAAAACCTTGCAAGATTTATATTCACCTGCATTCTTTTTGCAGACTGTCAACGGCAGCATTGACATACATGTCTTCCAACAGGTGAATATGTAATAATGACAGTTCATTTCCACTTGCAAAGGAAGATGGGCTACTTCATGATCCAGATATATACTCCATGCATCATGACAGTCATTCTTTCTCAGGTGTCTTTCTGGATTAATAAGGAGTCAGTCCCAGCAAGAACTGTTTTTGGTATGCCTCCTGCTTCTGGTCTAATTCTGCTCATCCTCTTCTTGCTTATGCATTTTGTGTAAACATTCACACCAGTGCATTTTTCAATCCACAAAGGAAACAGACTCCAGTGTCGTTCAGACATACATATTATGTAAAATCACTCTTGTTCCATTGCAAGTTGTATGGCGAATAACAAATAAAAAGTCTCGACAATAATTCTGGCCAGTATCCTAAAGCTTCACTTGACCGAGTTAGCAGTATTTTACATTGATTTGCATTTTTCATAATGAGGGAAAAGCAGAAAGATAAAAATTGACATGTCAATTGAGGAAAACAAAAAGCCAAATATTTGACTCACACGTATGTAAATTATACCTCACTTTCATTAGGTTGAATCATATAAAATTTTCATTTTTGTCATTCTAAAAATAGTTACATAGCACCAATTTCCCAGGGTTCAACTTAAATATTTAGTGCCATTTATGAAATATAAAATACTTATTTTAATGGAGCAATATGAACTAAGAAAAAGCTGTAACTGACAATATTATCAGAAACAAAATCTATACATTTTTGGATTTTCATAATTATAAATCAAGTAGCATATAGGAAAGATCTGAGCTGAACTGAAATCTCAGATGAACCCTGATTTTGTAAATTTATGATATTCGAATACACTTCGTTTTGCAAATTATAAAAGAATATCTGCATGATGATGTTGACCATCAATGTTATATATCTCCTAAATGTTCAAATTCCCCAAGTCCATAGTTAAACAGGAAAACTGCCCATAGATTAGTGATGAAATTTATTTTCTCGTGGGTAAATACTTCACCACAAAAGTAGGCTAATTAAAAAAGAAAACTACAGTGACCTAATTTTATGCTAATATTCACACTAGATAGACTTCTCAATTGTACTGAAAGATTGATTATTCCTCACAAAAATTGATCATAAATTCTAGATGCTTTTTTCTTTTACTGAAGTGATAATAATTTGTTACAAATTATTTTTTAAGCAGTAAACACACAGAGCTATTTGGGACTTGCATTGTACAAAACTTAAACTAATTCAGTTCAACAAATAATTTCTTTGAGCAATTTATCATATAAGTCACTGCATTCACTTTGAATGATAGAAGCATAATATTACTTAGGATAATGATTATGAACCATTATAATGCAATAAAACAACAAAAATTACTGTACAATGGCAGAATATTTAATCCTCCCTAGCAACACATTTTCATTTGCTCCTGTTATTGGATTCCCTATATTAATACTGTATTTCTCTTTCCTTTTAATTTTAGGGATCACCACAGTTTTAACCATGACCACCTTAAGCATCAGTGCCCGGCACTCCTTGCCCAAGGTGTCATATGCAACTGCCATGGATTGGTTCATAGCTGTGTGCTTTGCTTTCGTCTTTTCTGCTCTCATTGAATTTGCAGCTGTCAACTACTTCACCAATCTTCAAACACAGAGGGCCAAGAGGAAGGCACAGATTGCAGCCACGTCCCCAGTGAAAATATCAAAGGCGACTGAGCCCTTGGAAGCTGAGATTGTTGTGGTAATTGTTTTCTTTTCTAATCTTGCCCACCAGATAGAAAAAGGCAGTCTAAATAGAGATTGCAAGCAAACAAACAGTCCAAAATAATATTAATTGAGCAAAAGCTATATAACTCTAGTTCCAACAGCAAGACCAGTTTTGCTTCCAACTCCACAGAAAAAGACCAAGGAACAATCCTTCATTTATTTTTCCTTTAAACTTGTAGCATGATTCTTTCATCATCCTTGCTTGTACGGGCTGATTCTAGGCTCTCAAAGGAGACTAGAAAATTCTGCTTAGCCGTTAGATGTTTCTTTCAAACAGGTTTACTTATAACAATGAGAGAGAATAAAGTTTAAAATAAAGTTCATAATGAGGCTTCAGAGTCTGAAGGAAGAAAACAGGGACTCCCTTGGAATGAATAATTTTTTGTTAGAAACCTGCTTGCTCTTTTATTTCATGAGGGCAAGACATGAATAGTAATAGAATCTCTGAAAGTTGAGTCATAACCCAAATATTCGGCTAATTTTAAAACATTCTAACATTGATGTCTGTTTAATAAATACATGTACATCAATAAGTTTATGTTCAAAGATTTATAATCAGTGATAAATACTCATAGATTTACAGTAAATTTATGAGCCAAGCCCTGGTACCCAAAAAGGAACAAATAGTTGCATTAATATATAAAGGGCTGTAAGTTTCATATATGAGTAAATTCTCATAGGGAATAAGCACACTTTTTAAAACAAATTGTAAATAAGTTTATGTTCAAAGGTTTATAAGCAATGATAAATACTCATAGATTTACAGTAAATTTATGAGCCAAGCCCTGGTACCCAGCAAGGAACAAATAGTTGCATTAATATATAAAAGGCTGTAAGTTTCATATATGAGTAAATTCTCACAGGGAATAAGCACACTTTTTAAAACAAATTGTAAAACTGATTATAAGTATAAATTTTTATTTTAATATAAACCACAAAGTGTAGCTCTTAGAAAAAGGGATTTACTACTCTGAAAAGTTGAATAGGAAACACTTTGAACTGGAAATTTTCTATGACTGATCAATTGTAGTAAACATTTCAAAATCTTAAAACCACACGCATGTTAGTAATCATTGGTTTAACTTTATGATAAAAATTATAAAGCTATGTGTTTTACTTCTCCAAATGTGAGAAATTTATTGGCTAAAAAGTTCTATTTTTTTTTATAAACTAAGAAGTTTATTTAACTATATACATTTGCTCCAAGAAATAAAAAAGGCCATTCCCATAATAAATGGAGACATAAGTAGAGATTTTTAAATTAGCCATTGTTATAAGAAGAAAGAAAATATCTGCCATCCAGTGATCCATTTTAATTATCTTCTCTACAAAGGGAGAAACAGTCTCAGAAAAAGAAAATACTAGTTAACAGTCTGTAGAAAAAGTAGGAATTGATTCTAGAATTTCCGATATCTGCATTACAGAGACTGAGGGTATCCCCTTCCCAACATGTTCTCAAGGACTCAAGCACACCAGAGTATATATCACTGGTAAAAACATTTTAAAAATATATGTGAACTCATTTCCCTAGTTCTCCCTTTGTCTTTGTTTTTGTTTGTGGGTACCGGGAGTCGAACTCAGGACCTCATGCTTGCCAGGCAGGTGCTTACGCCGCTGAGCCATCTCACCAGCCCCTCCCTTTGATTTAATGATACTTTCTTCCCATTTGTTTGTGTTTTAAAAGGTCACAAAAATACGGGATTTGTGACAAAATTATGCCAGTCTACAAACTTAGTCTAAGAAATTTAAAAGCCATTTTTTTCAGGCAAGATAAAATTTACACATTTTTGAGCATTATTTTGTTTTTCAAAACAAGAAATTTTGCTATGAGTAATCAGTATGTGCATAAGCATATGATTTGCATATCATGAAAGGGTCATAGAGCAACATCACCTTAGGCTACTATTTCAAGGGTGTAATTTATTAATAAGATGGAATTTAAGATCTCAGGTCTTCATACAAAATAGTAACATATAAAGAACAGATCCTTTGGGTAGCTGTGTAAAAAATTGTACTTAAATGTCCCTGAAGAACATTTTCTTGTAAGTTACCTTTTTTTCTTATGAAAAATTGTATTTCTGAACTTCCCTCCAATTGTATTTTAAAGCATTGACTAGAAGTTCGTTTCTAAGAGTCTGAAGTACAAAAATTAGAAACAAAAATAACCAAACAAGGGAAAGCTTGAAGGTATCAAAAATAAATATATTTGATTACATAGGAAATTTATATTTTACTTGTTTATTTCAAAGCTTGGCATGTTGCCTTATATAATATAGAGGAACAAACATAAATTACACATTTGCAGTTTATGTTACACAAATTGCAAGGTCATTTTTTTCTTGCAAATATCATGACATTTAAAAATGCCTATTCAGTTGTAATCAAAACACGTGAATGTGTTCAACATTGAAATAGTAATGTGGGAAAGTTGAAATGAAATTAAGTGCTTGGGTACATTGTGTGATTCTAAGCTGTATATTTTAAAATGTTCACTGCTTTTTCATAGGAAATTATTTAGAATTTATGTGGATAAATGTTTATTTCTTTTATCACTTTAATACTGACCTTGAAATATATATAACAATGACAAATAAATTCAAGTATTTAAAATCTGTGACACGGGCCGGTGAGATAGCTCAGCGGCATAAGCACCTGCCTGGCAAGCACGAGGTCCTGAGTTCGACTCCTGAAACCCACATACGAAAAAAGGGCCAGTGATATCGCTCAGTGGCACGGGCGCCTGCTGGTGTGCGAGGTCCTGAGTTCGACCCCCGGTACCCACAAAAAAATAAATAAAAAAAAAAATAAAATAAAATCTGTGACTCAAACTCGAAAGACACCTTAAAGGTAAACTCTCAGATGGGCTGTGTAGATGAATCATCTTTCAGTTTCTAAAGCATTTGAAATTGGAAAAATAATTTTTTTTTAGGCTTTGAGAAGAAATTTTCAATGGCCTTTCTCTAGTTTCCTTACTGTTTTCATCTACTGTTTTATCTTGACATTAGAATCACCCGTTTCATGGTTTCAGAACCTCCGATGTTCCTGGGGTATACCTGTAATGCACTGGACCAAGTTTAGTCGCTGACCATTTTTGTAGTTCGTCAGTTTCCTGGGATTTTAAAGGACTGAGCTCTTATTGCTGTGCTCCTAAGAGTGAGTCCTCCACACCCCATCAATACTTCCCTTGACTCCTAATACGGCATGTCTTCTTCACAAGGAGTGACATTTTTTTTTAATTACCTACATACAAAATTGACCAAAATTACATTAGCCAGGGCAATAGTTATATTTATACTGATTACATTGTTTATTCATTTTATTTTCTTTTTTTTTAAGTCTCGCCCTTATTTGTATTTACATATTCATTGAATTATTCATGCCATAAGTATTTGTTCAGTGCTCTTCCGTGCCAGCAGAATGCTAAGGCCCATTCTCTGATGGAGCTTCTTGTCTACCAGAAAGAAACTCAACAAGGGGAGAGAAAACTCAGTGACTTCATAACACAGGCTATGGCTAGAGATGTAGGGTAGGGTGCAGAAGAGCCATCTAAAGTGTCTCCATGTGAAGGATTTTGAAGGCATCTCCATTTCTGCAGAAGCAATGTTTAAGCCCAGAACAGAAAGATAAGCCTGACCCTGAACCAGGAGCTAGTTGCTAGAAACTCGAGTGCAGAGGGAAAAATAAGACAACGTCCTCCCTGCCCTTCCCTTTACAGTGAGGATTTGTGCCGGGCTAATTCCATGCTCCACTCACCTCTGTAGAGAGACGTGATGGATAGAATATTGAAAGATTATGTTTCCTGTTTCAAGTTTTGTCAAGATTTCTTTTTTTTTTTTTTTTTGTGGGTACTGGGGGGTCGACCTCAGGACCTCGCGCGCCAACAGGCACCCGTGCCTCTGAGCGATATCACCGGCCCCTTTTTCGTATGTGGGTTCCGGGAGTCGAACTCGGGCCCTCGCGCTTGCAAGGCAGGCGCTTACGCCGCTGAGCCATCTCACCGGCCCAAGATTTCTTTTGACTATTCTCATCATTCGCTAAAATTAAAGGTTAAATTAAAACTATCAGAGTCTCTAAGTACCAGAAAGATTATGGTACCCTATGCCATGACTGTGCCTCTGTGGAACTGATGAAGAGAATGAGGTGAATTGGACAAGGGGTGTAGCTGGGTAGATCTTTCTCCATACATTTTATCAAATCTCCATGCAATATTCTATTCTGCACCTTCCAAACAGTAGTCTGGTTTCCTGTAGCACCACTGATGCTTCAGACTAATGCCAATAAGTTGCTTCTCTGTAGAAATTCTGAAGTCGTCTCTGTTCTCAATTCTTATCAGCTGTAATATAAATGCAGAAAAGTCCGTAGAGTTCTGATTTTCCCCATAATGATTACTGTGATGATTTTTGAAACATATCAAATACTAAATGTTGTCAAAAATATTTGCTTTTAGTTTTGGTGCCCCTAACGCTAGTATTATAAACAGTTACTTTGTCCATTCAGTAACACAGCTCTGGCTAGAATATTTCAATGAAGAGTCACCCATTGCCCTGTACTTTTTAAAAAATATTAGACTGAAAATTGCTCTAAATATTTCCCTAATGACTTATCTCTACATCAAATAATTGATTGTCATATTGCTCACTTTGACTCAAAGTACCTTTGCAATATGACATTACTTAAAACAAAGAGGTGTGCTAAAAATACCCAAGACAGGATGGTACTCAGCAGCAGGGGAGCCCTGGAAAAATTCAAAACCACAGGTGTTCCACTCAAAACAGTGACAGCCCCAAGCTGAGCCCTCATCTGGACTCTGACAAAGGCCTATTTTACCATCAACTGAAGCTGCTGGGCTTACAATAGAGCAGGTGGGTCTAATGCAGATCTGTAGCTTAAATGGCTTGCAAAATTGGCTTTGTCTTAATTTCAGACATTCAGTGTATTCCTTCTTAATTGGCATCCAGGTTTTTCAAGTTGCCAACTCCCAATTATTGAGTAGCTGATTATCCAGTATAAACAGTAGCCAGGACTCCTGTATTTCCTTTAGCATATCATATTTGTTGCTGCCTAGAAATTCCCCCAAACAACTACTGGGCAGTGGAACAACTTTGCCTCTAAACCACATTCTTACTAGGTGGCTATTTTTCCCTTATAGGAGATTTGGCAAAGTCTGGAAATATTTCTGTTTGTTACAATTTAGGGTGTAGGATGCTACTGGTATCTTGCAGAAAGAAGTTTGGAATGGTCAGCATCCCACCATGCACAGGACCGTCTTCCACAATAAAGGATTATCCAGCTCCAAATGTCAGTAATTCTGAGTTTGATAGACCAAGCCCTAAGGTAGTGGGATGAATAGCATGAGAATTGCTAAGATTATAATCTTTGACCACTTATTACCTATATGAGCTTCCTACTACAGTTTCCATTTGTTCCCTTCTAAAATGAATATGACTTTAAGAATGCTTTCAAAGAATAAGTAAAAGTATGCATACAAGTGCTTTCTATGGCTTAGCAACAGTAAACATTTAGAAATTATACCTATGGTATAATATAACCCTAAGTGATATATTAAAATATAATGTAACATTATTAAAACTTTTTTCCCCTCCCACTTCTTCTTCCTACAAAAAATCCAGGAAAGCATTTATATTTTCATTGACTAACCCTATTTATTAAGAATAGACTATATTCAGTGTACTGACTAGGGAACATGGAGCACTCAACATGAAAATCATATTCCCTTTATCAAAAAGCAGATTTCACATTAGGAAAGGAGATAAAACACAACAGACATAATTACACTTAGAAGGGAGAATCCGACAATAGTCACTTGAGTTATACTAGCTAAGTATGCATAAAAGGGTATAAAGGGTATAAAGATAGGTATAATTACTGATATCAGGTGGCATATGAGTTTGCCATCAAAAGCAATGAAGGAAAGGTAAAGATGGAGCGTCCATGCAAGTTATTCCAGGCAAAGAGGAAATAAAATAGAAGTAAGTTGTGTAGTGAGAATGTGAGGAACATGTACATTGCAGATAATAAAAAATTAGTTGAAAATGTGGGGAAAAATTTATGGGGAAAATATTAATTATCCTCAACTTTAAAGATAAAAACTTAAAGCTTCTAGAGAATAAGAATTTCTGGTGTCCATGGCATGTCTCAATCCTATCACAGGTAAGTAGTAGATATGCAGTTATAACCTGGGGATTTCTGTCTCTCCTCTCCTCCTGTTCTCTTAACTTATAGGTAATAGAGACTGGGAAAGTAAATAAGGAAAGGAATAATCCAGTTGGAAAGCCTTTAATTCCAGGCTAATGCCATTTTATTTAAATTTTTCATGGTACTTGGTTCTGAATGATGCCTCTTATCTCTAGACCAGGGTTATTTCGCAATCCTCATTAAGTTCTTCCGGACCATGCCAAGCTTCAGAAACTGTTCCCCCACTCCACATCTCTCTGAGGAAGAAAAAACAATGCTCTATATTCTTGTGATGCATTGTTTTACAGTTACTGCTTCATCCCAATAAACCAGGCATGGCGGTCTAAAATGGAAAAAAAATGCAGTTTTCAGACAGGTAACACATACAATTAAAGGTCAAGATGAACCTGGAAAGAAAACTTCCCTGAAGGGTTGCCCTCTTTCCACTCCATCAGGATCTTTAGGCGTTTTAATAGGAAAAAGTATTTTAATGATCCAAACGATGAGTGTTGTTCGGAGGATGAAAGAGTGACACATTCTGATATTTCAGGTACAGAATATTTTACTAACATATTTAATGGATAAAAAATGAAATTAGAAGCACCTGCCTGGAAAGTGTGAGGTCCTGAGTTCAATTCCCGGTACCACCCCCAAAAAAATATCGAATTAGAGTTAAGAAACATAGCAGAGAACTGGAAGATGGTAATAAGCTTATTCTCTCAGAGAGGCAGCGTGAAATGATACAAACGTATCATTACTCTGGTCCAACCTCACACAGGTGAGCCTAGGGACTTAGTCCTCAGCTGTCACATATTTTTAATAGATAGAGTCACTTGTCTTCTGTCGGGATGAGCAGACGAGACCTTCTAGCATTTTAAATTCTCTTCTAACTCTAAGACCTATTTATTTAATTGTGCCCAGAGTGCCTAGCAAAGTACTACGGTAATAGGTAAGACATTCCTGGCTTGAAATTCACCATGATTATATCGCATTAGGCTTGAATACACAAATTCACTTTTGCTTTGGGTGCAGAGATAGATTTTACTATGGTATGTCGAAATGCACTGGGAATGACTCTTTATGATGACTACTATTATTTAGATATTCAGAAGCTTCCAGGGTAAATCCAACAGTAAAATTCAGAAGGGAAAACAGAAAAAACAATTCTTGGGGTTGTTGTTCCTGCAGCCCAAATGTCACCACATCAGCAGGTCATTTTGGTCCTGCAGCTCAGCCCGCACAGGGGAGGTGGACTGTCGCATCTTGTTGCAGCAGGGTTGCTGGCTAAAGCCTTGGGCGTCTACCCATGTGAGGAGCATACCCTGCCAGGCAGCAAAGTAGTGATTTTCCAGCCAGGGAGGAAATAAGGCCATTTTACAAGATCAGGGGTAATGTACAGCAAGTGTTTGAAGGTGGCAACCCAGCAAGACACCCTGGCCTGGAGGAGAGAGATTGTGATAGGTTGTAGACAAGAAAAGAGAAAAAATCATGCTAGAATCCAATAGCATGAAAGGAGTCTAAATCGGACAGAATCAATTTCTGAACAAGGTTCAATACTTTAGAGATAAGAGCACGTCAGGATGAAACTAGTATTGACATTGACCATGGGACTTTACTGCTAGCAGTGTAACCATAAACACAGCATTTGCCCTCTCTGAAACCCAGCCACCTCACTTGTCAACTGATGTGTTAAACATCTCTTTCAAGACTAAACTAGATTGTCTTACGATTTCAGTAGAACGGAAAATCTAATGACAGAAAAGTACATGCAACAATTCTAGGGTTAGTAAATGGATCACTTCAGGGACACAAGATGGAGGCAGATTAGTGGAGAAGTTCTGAATGGGAAATACATGGCTTTCAAAATAAAACTTCTGGGAGAAGAGGTAGATATATTTCAAGGCACGAACAGTCAATTTAAGGCTCTTTTGATGCTTGGACACTGGCCTATGATATACTTTATTTCATTTTCTTGAATTTCAACTTCTTTAAATTGAAGAGTGTATGCATATGAAGATAGAGGCCAATAATGTTTCTAGAAGAATAGTATCAATGAGCTGACCTGTGGTTTTCTTATACTAGTTGTTCACATATGCTAAATTGGAATTGATGCCCCCATCACCACACCATTTCCCATATCTCCTGCCCAGGGCTTTATTCATAACCTCAGAATAGCTATGCCTTTGCCTCCTGGCTAGTCTTTTCCTGAGACACAGGACATGCTCGATATCGGTTAAGGATATATCAAGTTTTAGGATGTAAGATGGAAGCAACTCATTTTTTAAAAAATGTGTTTTAATCCTTTTTTGGAAAAGTAGCACCATCAAATGCTATTAAGAGTTTTTTGATGTTTTACTTTATACAGTAAGGAGCCAATAAATATTTGGTGCTGGTGAAAAAGGCAGTGACTAATTAGTGATCTCTATTCTTTTACTTTTGCTGAAAATCTGTATCTTTTTTCCTTAGCATTCTGATTCCAAGTACCATCTGAAGAAAAGGATCCCCTCCCTGACTCTGCCAATCATTCCATCCCCTGAGGCCAGCAAAGTTCTCACTAAAGGACCCAGCCTACAGTCAACACCTGTCACACCCCCACCTCTCTTGCCAGCCTTTGGGGGCACCAGTAAAATAGACCAGTATTCTCGAATTCTCTTCCCAGTTGCGTTTGCAGGATTCAACCTTGTATACTGGATAGTTTATCTTTCCAAAGACACGATGGAAGTGAGTAGCAATGTCAAATAGCTTGCAGCCAGGATGACCTGTATTCTGCAAGTTCTCATTTTCTGTATTTAAAAATAGCATTGAGACTAGTGTAGATATAAAATCAAAACTGAAAAGCTGTAATTCATAGTTCTGAGTAAACATGTATGGGACAAAAAGCAATAATGCTGCCCTTCAAAACTGAGAGTAAAAATTGGTGAAAAAACCTGATTTTTCTGCACGTTAGAGAAATTTAGTAAGAGGATAAGATGGATTCAAGATAAATTTGCCAATCTTTGCCCATCACTGTTCAATATTTTCACAGTTCAATGTTATTCACAATATCACTGTGAATAACATTTAGAAGGCAAGAAATGCTGCCACTTCCAAATGTTGCCTTAAATGTTTATTTTGGCTTAGTTTCCAGAGAGCAAAATATAATTACAATCTAAATATTTATCAGTAGCTTTATACCAGCATGTTTGAGGCCTTTATGCTAGCAAAATGGCTTTCAGTTGCATTGAAAAGCTTATATTGAATTTAGACATTTGTTCTTAACCTCGCTGTGCTCGTTTACCTCAACGAAGTATGGAGTTGTATACATATAAATTATACATCGATCATATATTATGTATGCATATGTACATAGCTTTACTTATACTGCAATACAGTGTTGTTTTATGTCACTAAATTCTCCTTTTAAAGCAATATGCTTACCATAATTCCATGAGGTTGTAGAAAAATTCAGTAACTTTAAGGATAACTTGTATATTATGATTATAGTTATGGCTCATGTATTCCCTCTTCCTAAATACAACACTAAATAAAAAAATAATAGACATGTTTCTCTGGGTCTGTTCTATAAAGCCAGGGAAAAGGGTCTTCTCAGGTGCTCGAAGATGAACTCTTTATTTCTAGCCCAATATTAGTGCCCCGGAGATTCTGTGAGGTGGACAACATCAGACAACCAGCTCCAGAAAGACTTGTGTTCATTCTGATAAAAAGTCGATTTTTCTTTTTCTCTTCTCAATCTACCATGAAAAATGATGAGACTACTCTTCTCCCTTTCTACTGTGCAATTCTGATGCTTCTTTTAACTCTTTCTTGTCTACAAATTGTTATTGGGAACCAGGAAATAGAAGTAAAATAAAACGTGCAATATGGTCTATCCAAATGGATAAATCCTTCATGAGATACACTTGGGACTAAAATCTTGTGGAGATCACCCCATAAGCTCAGAATCCAGAAAGAAATATTTTGGTACTGCTACTCTTGCCACTGTCTCAGAAAATGTGAAATCATTACAGATGAGCGACTTCACATTTAATTGAAAAAGCCCTGTACTAAGATTGAAGAGACTGAGATCACCATCCAACACCTTTTTAGCTCCTTATACAAGTATCTCAATTCTCTAGGAGACTTACCTCTATTCTCATTTATATCCCTTCAAAGGCCCTTCGATGTTAAACAATCTATCTTATTTTTTAACTATTCTTTCCTATCTAAATGAATTTCATATAATTATACAGAACTGCTTGTATTTTAGGGAGTAAAATAATTAAGTGTAGGTGTTCATCATTTTATATGCTACATCACAGTTAATCTTTACATTTCCAGAAAGTACACACTGCTATGTTTTCATTTAGAAATGAGGAAACCAAGGCACAGAGAAGATGAAGAAATTTGGTTTAAAATCCTATCGCACTGAAGTGCTATAGCTGAGAACCCTACCCAGGAACTGTGAATTCATAACTTCTTCACTCAACCTTAATCACACTTATTCTCATCTAACATAACATGACTGTATGCTCTATCCTGGTATTCTGACATCTGCCATGTCCCTGCCTACCATTCATCCTGTATCTACCTACCAACTCTCTCAGCACTTATGAAAGGATGAAACGGATAAATAAAACCAATTAAAATAATTATTGGCCTCCCCAATGAAATGATCTTAAAAAATAGTGAAAGTTTAAAATGTCTGACTTCTTCAAAATTCTAGGGAGTGCCACTTTTTCAGAGTACGTCAGGAGATGGGAATAGAGGCTAACAAAATAACTGTTTCCCTCATTGAATAATTTAGGGGGAGATGTTAGGTCAAAGAGGTTTCTTTCCAGCCAGGCTTCCCACTGCCTTTATTATTATACACTGAATCTTTAATAGTTTGCTACAGTACTATAAATATTTCTATACCCATATGACCATGTCACTTTTCAAAAGGCAATCTTAGCAGTAGCATTCCCCAGAAAATAATTGGGAAACACCACTTTCGATACTATTTATACTATTACTGTCTATTGCACTTTAGTTTAAAAGATAAAGGATTGAGTCTTTTAATGGGGACATGACTTACCCCAGTCCTCAGAGCTATTAGACACCAAATTATGACTTTAAAATAGAAACTATGCTAGATATTGCAATAGAGGGAATTTAAAAGAGAAATGACTGTTAAGTAAACCACATACATAAGATAAGAAGCAGACACCAAAGGGGAGGTAAGTTCCACATGATCTAGGCATTTGGACAAAAGGACTTAGGGCTGACTCTGTCATGTGAAGAAAGGGTACCACCAGGACAGTGATAGTAGCTCAGCATCCCTGACGAGGAAACTCCCAGAGCTGGGAATCACACTTTAAAGGACAAGGTGGCTCCTGGCTGATTATGGTAGCTCAGCTCATTAGAGGTGCTTTCCAGAGATGAGGCTCAGACCCACAGTCGCTACATTCTCAGGAGCCCAAAAGAGAACACTTGCATATTTGCAATCAGACTCTTCAGGATGGGATGTTCTGCTGAAACTGAGAGCCCTGGAGGAGAGAATGAGGCTGGCTTTGGGAGGGCAAATATCTGGAGGCTGGAGCCAACTGTGTCCAAGGACAAAAGTGTTATTGAATCGCAAAACATGAATGAATCAAATACCTGCCCCTTCTCCTAACTTCATATGCCTCTCAAGAGTTTTCTATTGGCAGAAGTGAAAAAAAAAATCCTCATGGCAAAGAAAAAATAAAAATTACAGTTTCAGCACAGCATCACAAAATAGAATATAGAAGGTTGGATATGGAGCTGACAGATAATTGCTTACTGGCATAATTTATCCCTCAGGTTATTTTGTACAACATCTATATATACTTTTGTACACATTTATACTGTTTCACAATAAGTTATGATTAATCTTCACATAAACAAAGCTACTCTTACCATTTTTTCCAAAAAAGAAATACATGAAATCCTAAAAGTTACTGTAACTATCTTCAGACAACAATCACATTTCTGAGTGATGCTATTTATTGTCCTAGTACAGGCATGGTCTCATCTTAACACTCTTGTTTCTTAAAGATTAAATAGTATGGATATCTAGTATTTTTTTAAAAGTAATTATTATAAAAGAATTAAGGGAGGGATAGAAGGGGGAAAAAGATATGTGATGTACATGTGCCAATTCCCCATGCAACCATATGTATTGAAACATGTGCTAATAAAAATTTAAAAAATTAAAAAAGAATTAAGGGGACAGGAAAAGAGAGGTCGGAAAAGAAAAGTTAATATAAATAAACATCAATATGCAAAAAATATCTGTCTTTATAAAAGTATAACTGTATCTATACCTATAGAAATGCTGGTATGCAAAAAAACAAAATATGCATAGCTATTACAGTCTCTATTTCTGCAATTAGTTACATGGCTGTAGTTTGTATTTATAACTTCCTTCTTCTACTATCATTTTCTCTCAGTGAGCATCTTGGTTGATTTATTTAGGGTTCTTTCCCCAGCAGTTATTGAAGGGTCTTAATCCAGGAATGCAAGAATCTCACCACACTCAGCAAGATGTTTCTACTAGCAGGAAATTCTTAAAAAGCTTGTGGTTCTAAGATTCCCAATCCAATCAGAGTCTACTCAGATTTCATCATACAAGTTTCAGCCTCATTTTTTTACTCAGTTAATATCCTGACGTTCTCTTTAGTGACATGGCAAGTATAAGATTTCAATTCATGTTGCAATTGTAAAATCAGCATAAAATACGCATCAGCTTTTTGAGAGAAGCAATCCTACAACAACCAAAAATAAGAGACACTTGTAATACTGTTATAGAAGCTCTTTTTTCTCTATTATTTGTACTGAGAATTAAAAACTCCACATGTATTATTTTCTATTAGAAGATTTTCTAGTCAAAAGAGCTTGCCCTGCCACAGTTTTGTAGTCGTCATAACTTCTATAATAAAGTGTAGAAGATACTTGGTTTGCAGAGAACCTTATTATCCTCAATAAAAATGATCACTTTAATTAAATGTGCGGTGATTTCATGTCATGAATTCCTATCGATTTACTTCCATCGGCAAGAACATCCTTACTATGTGTGATCAAAAACTATGGGGAATATTTAAATTTTTAAAGTTTATTGCAGTAAAAGATACATTGCCATTAATACCCCTCAAAAATCTCCCCATTGCTTTCAGTATACCTACTCCATCATTCTTACCACTTTCTGAAGTTCATGAGTCTCTTTAGTCGTACTGTTGTGGTTACCTCGATAGCCTGAATGAATTCAAAACACTTTTGATTTTGATTTTGATTTCGGGGAAGAGCCAGAACAGTGCCAGAGTCACTGAATATGGTTGATGAGGATGCACTGTAATATTTTATAAGCTTGCCTTTTTGTTGGATGGAACTCCACATCTGCATTCCCTGTATTTTTCATCACACATCATAAAGATATTTACAAAAGAAGACATTGAGAGCTGCTTCAGCAGCTGGGAAGAATGATGGGATATGTGTGTTGAAGAGAAAGGACATACTTGAGGAGCATTAGTGGCAATGTGTCTTTTACTGCAATGATTCTTTTTAATTTATGCTTTCACCTTAGAGTCTGATCAAACCTCATATTTCAAGAGAAGCCATGAACATGAGCAAATAAATCAGTCTTCTAGTATCAAGTATAGTCCAGACAGAAAAAAATAATAATCATTCTTAAGGCCAGAGGGTCAAAGAGAAGGGTCCAGGATTATTTTCTAGAGAAAAGATGCCAAAACATCATCCAGATAATTGCAATACTTGGGTCATAATGTTTGGAAGATAATGAGATCTTCATGCTGAACTAATTGCTGGTGCCAGCTTGGAGGGATGTAACCCAGACAGACCTCATATAGAAACAGCCTTAAGATGGACAGAGGAAGTCCCTTTTTCCCTTTCCTCTTGTCTTTTTATTTTCTTGCTATGTCTCCTATTCTCAGAATTGAGACAAAGCATCTGAAAAGGAAAAGAGAAAACTTCAGTACAGTACCCATATTACAAAGTAAAGTACAGAAGGGCAGATTTCTAAGTGAGAGACAATAGCACACACACTAGGACTGCAACTATTCTGGTGTCCAGTTTAAGCCCTGTAAAATGCTTTGTGATGGTTGAATTTTTGGAGCCATAATGAGCTATTCAGGGAGCCAAACAGAAGAGTATTTTCTGACAAGTGATAAACCTTCATTTCTGTATGTTACAGCAGGTGAATATATATATATATATATATATATATTTATATATATATATATATATTTAGAATGTAAATTTCTGACATATATATTGCTTAGAACATATGTGTCAGATATATAATAACTGATTGTTTAAAGTATCATCATCAAGTAATTGATATAAAATTGTGAAGTTAAAAACAGTCCATTGTTGGTCATATGTTTTTGGGGACCACAGATTATAAACTGAGTCTAGAGCATATCCGAGGCCCTCCTTGCCCTGCCTTGTGGGCTGGTTTCGGAATGTGGAACCTGGCTTTCTCTAGGTCACTGCTTAGATTTGATGGTCAGTGAGGCTGTGGAACTCACAGGGAAGAGGAGGTCTGCTGAGGATGATACAGGGAGGGCACTAGTACACGCGTGCACACACACACACACAAACACACAGTGCTGGGAAGGATCTTAATTTGTTTCTTTTATGATGTTAATACCTGCAGCACTTCCATGCTGTTCCAGGAAAAGTACCCTCCCCTCCCCTCCACTTCTCACTGGAAAACATAAAAGTGTGCCAGCCAAAGTCTTTTGTCTTTGCCCACCCTGAGGTCCTGACCTCCCAGCCCCCCATCTGTGCATTACTAAATTTGTTTCTGTTTTTTCCTCACCCTTTGCCGTACCCTTCAGGGTACAGCAGATCAGGTACCAGAAAGAACCAAGCGGCACTCTGAGGAATGGAAGGAGCCAGCTTTATTATGCGGTCCGGCCCAGAGGAGCTTGGTGCTCTAAAGTCTGAGCCCTTAGTGTTTCTTTTCATCTCCTTCTATAGGGTTCCTGAGCAGGGTGTGCAAGCAGTGTTACAGCAGTGGTTCAGGGCGTGGTTAAGCAGCCATTTTGTGCATGTCGGGCATTTTAGCCTTAGGTTTCTGTTTCTGTGAGTTTCATTTTCCTCATCATTTCTCCCCTTTGATACCCTATATAATCCTATAGGGCATCATCATCTCCTAGGGGCCTGTAACTCAGAGGTCAGATTTGATTTTCCTAGCTGTCCGACATCCCCTTTGAGGGCTGTAATTATGGGAGAGGGCTTCTGGAACAAGATTTCATAAGGGAAGTAGCCATATGGCCCCAGCATACACTGGGCCTGTAGCAGGGCCAGGGACAGCATATCAACCCAAGGTAGGTGGGTTTCCTGACAGAACTTGGCTAGAGTGGTTTTCAGGGTATGATTCATGTGCTCCACTTTCCATGAACTCTGAGGCCGTGTAGAGATTCCATCTGATCTTCACAGATCCACAAGAGTCTGTGTTATTTCTGTCACAAAGGCTGGTCCACTGTCACTCCTGATAGTGAGGGGCAGCACATACTGGGGAATGATTTCCTGCAGCAAGACCTTGGCCATTTCTCAGGCTTTCTCCCTCCATGTGGGTATGGCTTCTACCCAGCCTGAGTACGTACTGATGATGACCAGCAGAAATTTGTATCTTGGGCATGGCTTTATCTCTGTGAAGTCCACCTCCAAGTCTTCAAAGGGGCGTCCCAGGTGCTGTATCCCTGGAATGGGCTTCGGCCATTGGAGGGGTTGTTTCGGGCACAGGATTGGCGTTGGCTGCTTACAGTGGCACAGCGAGAGGACAGACGGGGGATGTAGAAATATCAGCCCAACAAGGTCTCTAAAGTTGTCTTTCCTAGATGGGTCAGTTCGTGACACTGTTGGATCGGAGAGAACGCCATCTTCTGGGACACAAAGGCTCTCTGGTCAGGTAGGCTTCACCCCCCTAATCCCACCCCCGGAGTCTTGTAGGCCTCTTCCCTCCAGACCCATTGGTCTTCCTCTGGAGAATATGTGGGTTCCTCAGTTGGTCAAGGGCCATCAGTATTTCGGGAATCTGTTGGGTTGGGGCTGGTTTGTTCCTCTGTGCCACCTCTTTAGCTGACTGATCAACTGATTTCCTCTAGCAATATAGTCTTATCCCTATAAGTGCACGACGGCTACCCTTTTCAGTTTCCAGATGGCCTCCCGGAGTTGGAGTGTCTCACATTTGTTCTTTATTTCTTTTCCTCAGTAATCTTCTCTCTTTGTATATGGTCCTGTGGATGTGGATTGCAGCAAAGGTGTACTTGGAGTCTGTGTAGATGTTGACAGTTTTTCCTTTTGCCCATTAGAGGACCCAAATGAGGGCCCAGAGCTCAGTGCTTTGTGAGGGGAGGGGGCCAGGTTCGATGACTTGCTCAGCAGTAATGACTGCATACCCAGCCAGACATTCTCCATCTTGGATGAAGCTGCTGCCATCCATGAACAGGGCGGCATCTGGTCTGGGTTCTGGGGTATCACTGAAGTCAGGCTAGCTAGAGAACAGTTCGTCAATGACTTCCTCACAGTCGTGGTCTGGAGGTCCCTCCTCAGTTGGCAGAAAGGTGGCCGGATTCAGGGTCTGAATGGTTTCTAAGGTGGCACTGGAGTTCTTGTAGAGGAGCCCTTGATAGTGAGTCATTCTGGTATTCAAGAGCCACTTATGCTCCTAGTTGCTCATCAGAGTCATGACAGAATGAGGGACCTAGAACCAGATGGCTTGTCAACCTCTTTGATGAGGATGACTATGGTGCTAGAGCACGGAGGAGAGGGGGCTGTCCTGTGGTGACAGCATCCAGCTGCTTGGACAAGTATGCCACTGGCCCATGCCAGGGTCCCACGGGTTGAGTTATGACCCCAAGTGCTACATGTTTTTTCTCACAGAAAGGTTGAATTATCAGCTTGCATCCGGTAGCCCTAGTGCTGGGGTGTAAGCAAGCAGTCTTTTGACCTCTTTGAAGGCTTTCTGTTGCTGATCCCCCCCATTCAAGGGTTTTTTCTTCTGGCCTCATCAGTGCCGAATAGACTGGCTTGACCTTTTGGAGAATCCTGGTGTCCATACATGACAGAACCTGGATACCCCCAGGAATTCTCAGAGCTTTCTCTTGTTGTTAGACCTTGGGATAGAGCAGATGACCTGCTTTCTTTCCAGTCCCAGAGAGAGGTGGCCTGCTGTTATGACAAATCCCAGATATCAGATGGAGGGTGGCATATCCACCTTTTTCTAGGACACCTTGTATCCTGTGTCCAGGGGCAATCGCAAAAGGGCTTGTGTCCCCTCCCAGCAGTCCTGTCTCTTCTCAGTCGCCAGCAGGAGGTCATCTACATATTGGAGCAGAACACAGTTCAGCTTGTCTCTGGGGAAGGTGGCCAGGTCTGTGGCTAACACTTCCCCAAACAGGGTGGGGGAGCCCTGGGGAGCTTTGTCCAAGTCAACTGAGTTTTTCACCCCATATAGGGGACTTCCCCTTCAAAAGCAAAGAGCGGCTAATTTTGTGAGCCCAGGCACAAGAAGAAGAAAGCATCTTTGAGATCTAGGCAGGTGAACCAGGTTCCTTCAGGCAGGAGCAGGCTCACCAGCAGGTAGGGGTTCTGGACAATAAGATGCAGGGTGACGCTGGCATTTTGACCACTACTACTCGGAGGTCCTGTACTGGCTGGTCACCATTCCCTCTGGTTGTTTTTTTTACTGGTAGCAGAGGGACTGACACTCTAGTAGGATCCCTGGCTCTTTCAGTTGGCTGATGTGCTCCTGGATTCCGATCTGTGGTCCCGTGGGTGTGGCATATGCCGCAGTCTGACAGGAGTTGTCCCTGGTTTGAGCTCCACCAAGACTGGAGATCAGTGTTTAGCAAGTCCAGGTGGGCACTTCTCAGTCCATATCCCTGGGTGTGTTTCCAACAAAAGGGGGGAGGGTGTTAGCTTCTCTCTGTCAGTGGTGTGTAACTTCCATTCTTCCCTGGGGACTGTCATAGACAAGGTCAAGCTTTCCTGGGTGCCTAGAGTCAGGCTGGTGCATCCCCCGGGTGTGCACGTTATCTGGGCCCCAAGTTTAGTTAGTAAGTCTCTTCCCAGAAGGGGAATGGGGCACTCAGGCAGATACAGAAATCCATGGACCACTTCATGTCCCCCAGCAGGCAGGTTGATGACTGACAGAGTGGGCAAGCTGCTGGGGTCCCCGTGGCCCCTAGGATTGTAGTCCCACTCTGGCTTGTTGTCAGGGGCTGCTTACTTTGCCCAGTCTTCAGGATCTAGTACCTGGCTGGGGCTTGACCTTGGAGTCATTTGCATGCCTCGTCAAAGATTCTGCACCTCTCCTCAGTACTGAAGAGCATGAGGAGTAGCTGTTGGCAATTATCTCAGGTAGGTTGGTGGGTCTGAAAAATAGACTCCATGATGTCCACGAGGGGTTGGGGCTTCTCTGAATAGGTTGGAGTATGGTGATTCCAGTTCAGAAGGTCTGTGATGCTGAAGGGTTGATAATAGAACATGACCCGGCCAGGCTGCTCATGTCGTTGTCCCCCACCTGTGTAGGTTCCCAAACTTCATGGAGGGGCATCTGGAAAGTGGGCAGCTGTGCTGAACGTAGACATTGGGCAAAGGCTCATTCTGCGGTCTGGGTTTTCAGCAGTCGTTGCAGTGGGATCAGAGAGGTCTGACCAAGGTGGAAGGTCTCACAGGGGAGGACTGTCTGGGGGGGGGGCAATAGAGGCAAGGATGGAGATGCAGGAAAATATGGCAGGGCCTAAATTCTTTATCTGAAGTGCTCCAGCAAATTGGCTTCTTTTGACCCTTCAAGGTTTGGTCTGGGCTGCTGCTCTGTCCCTTCCTGTTCACGCAGAATTGGATCCAGGCTGGGAGGATTTGAGCAATCTCTAGCTAGAGAGTAATATATGGGAAATGGTCAGGGTGGCCTGGACTTCCTGGGACTATTCTCCAAACTGCTCAAACTGTATGGACATCCAGGGTCCCTTTGGAAGTCCACCTGACCTGGAAGCAAGACCAGTTTGCTTCACAAAGGGTCCAGTTTGGCGGGCTTTAATTTAACACTGTATTCATCACCGAATCCCTTCCTGAAATTTTTTTATAATGCATTCTAGGACAGTTGGTTTGCTCTGTGTAGTCCCTATATTCTAAATTTCCCGTCCTGTGTATGGTGTTGCCACAGACAAGGGATGATGTTGCCATGGAAACACAGGTTTGGGCCTACTCAGCCTGAGCTGTGAAGCCACAAATATGTCCACACTCACTCATACAATCATTCAGAGGTTAAAACATTCCTCCCCCCTTACAGGAGATCCCTGACCGGGGTCTGTAGTTTGTGATCTTGGGAGGTGATCAGACTCCCCTTCCCTCCGTGGAGGAGGCTGACTGGGACAGGCCCAGGGCCTTACCTTATCCAGAAGTTGCACCAAGGGACAGGTCCACCCCTTCACTGAGTCAGGTAGGGAGATGTCACTTCCACCAACGATTACCAGCTCCTGATGAATGAGGTTTCACCAAAGGAGCAGAAGGTGAGCCCTCTCATTCCCAAAGTCCAAACCCAGAGAGGTTCTTTCTACCTCTTTATACAGGGATCCTGAGCAGGGGGTGGGGTAGCGGGGCAGGCGTGGCTAGACAGCCATTTTGTGCATTCCTGCCATTTTAGCCTTAGGTTTCTGCTTCCTTGAGTTTCCTTTTCCTCATCATTCCTACAGGCAGTTGGGGATCTTGGCCAGGTCCCCAGCAATATGTTATCATGAATGAATTTGCATTTAACAAATATCAGCAGATACAAATGTAAAATAAATGGTATTACAGCAAAAGCAAAACAAAACAGAAACATAGATCAGTTATGAGAATTTGGAGTGATGCCTGCTTCTAGTTATTAAAGTGTTACATTTTCAAAGAGCTTCCCCCAAATTTTTGCTATTAGATTATGTGATTTTCAATTGTGCTTTGAACCCATGGTTGTGGCAGACTTTTTTGTTCCAGAAAAATCAATGACATTTATTGTTTTAAAGCCTCCAGCATCTGAGCAACATTAATCCTTGTTTGCATTGTTAGTGAGTGCACATTGGGGAACCAGAGAGAAGCTCTGTGTAACTCAGTTCCCACTTGAATGCAAATTCTTCCAGACTGGACTCCTTCGGCTGAGTCAGAAAAATAAAATGCTGATACACTAATCCTAAAGTTATACATAAAGTTTCTTGTTTCTCAACTAATACACAATTAATTGACAACCTTCTTTGTGTAATGTCTACACTTTAATTATAATTGAACACATTAAAATTCCCTAATTCAGCTAATATCCTTGGATTCTTATTGTGCTTGTTGGTGGTGATAGTTCATTAACTTGTTTTCAGTATCGTATTTTAACATTAATACGAATGTTGATGTAACTGTACCTCACTTTTATATATAGTTCAGTTTTCTAGAAATCTTCATTTTTCAGAAAACCAATAATGTAATACCGAGCCCAGAACCCCCCCACCTGGTATTCTCACCACCATCTGCAACTATATAACATAGTCAAAATAAATAAACTGACATAAAGGCTTTGAAAGACAAGAATTTTACTTAAGGTAGTCACTACATCCTAGTTTGAAAAATATTCATTTGTATTTTAAATATACTTTAGTTAATTTGTTTCTTAGCTCAAAGTGGATGAAAATAAAATATAAAGACATCAGATAGAACAAAAGTAGAAATGACAGCATATTTGAAATAGTGAATGAAACAAATGATTATAAAAAGCAGTTTCAGAATTATGGACTCATTGTGCTTTGGGGATATAGCTCCTTATTATAAAAGTGAAGCAGTATACTTTCAATGACCTCATGGCTTTAGCACATTGTAATGGTCCAGGTCAGAAATGTATGGGGAAGTCACTTTTGGTTTCCATCTCTCCATCTTTATACTCTGAAGATTTGATTAGATGATTTCTAAAATCCTTTAACAATCTAATATTCCTTAGTTTTATAATAATTTTATACGGCATTTTCAATGGCATCCATTTAAAACATCAGAAGAGTGTGTAGCATTTTAAAAAGTATTTCTACCCGAAAAGAGTTAAACTGAAAAATAGTTAAAGCAAATAAAAGTGATGTGGTTTTAATATTAATAAAGGTAGTTTAGCACGTGTTGTTTGTCTGTTTTCTGTTGCTACAACGGAATGCACAAGAGTAAGTAATATATAAAGAAAAAGAAATTTCACTCAGGGGTTGGAGAGTGGAAGCCCAAGACCAGGCTGTGGCATCGGATGAGGGATATTTGCTGCATTGTAATACAGGGGAAAAGCAGAAGAAAGGGTGAACACATGTGGAAGAGAAGCATCGTCCCTGACCCCGCTAGATATAGCCACTGGTTCTGCTGTTGTACTAGGTGGCCGAAAGAATACTCAAGGAATTAAATGTGATTCCCACTCTTTACTACTGCATTGCTTCAATAGTCACTCATTACTAAGGGCATGCTAATACAAGGAAAGTTATTTTCTTTCTTTTCTCTCTGTCTCTTTCTCTCTATCACTGTCTCTCTATCTCTCTGTCTCCCTCCATCTATTTAAAAATGCCATTCTATGCATTTGTAGCAAAGAAATATGAACAAATATGCTTTCAAGATATCTTATTTTTTTTTGTGGGTACTGGGGGTCGACCTCAGGACCTCGCACACCAGCAGGTGCCCGTGCCGCTGACCTATATCACCGGCCCCTTTTTCGTATGTGGGATCCGGGAGTCGAACTCAGGTCCTCGCGCTTGCTAGGCAGGTGCATACACCGCTGAGCCATCTCACTGGCCCCTGCTTTCAAGATATCTTGACCAAAAGTTGTTACTGCCTTTCTCAAAGCAGCTATTGAAGAAGGAAAATAAGACAGGAAGCAGTGTGGTAAACTGCAAAGGTAAACTTTAAGAGCCAAAAAAATTTTATGTATCCTATGATGGGAAAGTTACTTGAACTCTCAGAACCTTGGTTTTCTTTTCTATAAACTGGAAATAATAATAATTCTTAGCTTATAGAATTAGTTATGAAAATATGTGTATTATATAACAAGTATGTGAAACAGCCTTCGATGTGATATATGAAAAAATGTTATGACTAGATGCCTCAGAACTGTCACTTACTGCCTAGGGACAATTAGAGTCAACTTAAGGCCATGTGTGGGAATTTATGTCTATTTCCCTAGTGCTTAGTGTAGTATCTGATACTTTATAAATGTTTCACAAATTTTAGTAAAAAAAAAAAAAGTCACTTTCTTCTTCACCCCTGTACTGGCCATAAAATATCAGCTTCGCCTATCTGAAAAGGGTATTTCAGCTCATATAATATACTAAACAGTTTACTATGACAAAATATTTTAGGGAAGGTATGATTAAAATATTTTCTCTACTGTTTAAAGGTCACAAAAGAAATCATATAACTTGTGCACAGTTAGCAAGAAAGGCGTTCCTAGAGTTTGAATCTACATCTGTCCTGTGTCTGAACCGGTGTTTTGTTGTTTATTTTGGTTAGCCTACATATCCCAACCTAGTGATCAGGAAGAGCTTATGCCAAATAAGGTATTTATACATGTTAGTGAGTTTGTACCAGGGACCTCTTCACCAATTCTTTTCAGTGAGTTGTGTACCTTTTCCCCTGTTGGTGAGTCTATCCCAGATACTGAGAAACCTTATATGTGGAAAGAATAGATGAGGGTGGAGTGCTTTTACCAGGGACCCACAGATAATCCAAATGGGGCTATTACCCAGTATGTGCATTATTCATACCCTTCCATCTTTCTAGTAATTGTCCAACCACTGGATCTCTTTTCACTGTTATTAGCAAAAACAGATTCAGTTCAGGCCATTATGAAATTCATTAGCAGGTCATCTGAAAGTCACTTGGAGAAAGAGAGAAATGCCAATTATCTTTGAAATTAGTATTATCATTTTTAATATACTCATTTGTAAAATAAAGATGCCAAAATGGCTTCTTTGTAGTTTTGAGGATTAAACTTCAGATACAGAGATTTTTTTAAACCTTTTCACTTTAAAAAGTCTCTTAAAATTACTTAAACTTTCTAGACTTATGTACTCGGTAATTGATTTCATAAATTAGTACTTGATTAATTTTTTCTTTTTCTGGTACCGGGAATTGAACTCAGGACCTTGCACTTGCCAGGCAGATGCTAGTGCCAGTGAGCTATATTCCCAGCCCTACTTGATTGATTTTAAAGGAAAAAAGGGCAGGTATTATAATGTTTTACTTTAAAAGATCTAAATTTTTAAAACTGTTATATATATATATATATATATATATATATATATATATATATATATATAAAATAGTATATATATAGCACATATTTGAAGAGCAATAATCTGTCATTGTAGCAATTAGGAATAGCAATTAAGCTTATGGTTGGAATTTTTAAAAAACATCCATAGAATAATAGAGTTGGCATGTTCTTTTATTTTGAAAATGTTTATGTTCATATTGAACATGGTCATCAAGTTTATAAGAGAGCCTACCTACTCTTCATTATGCTAAACATATAAACTTATCAAATATGGTGACCATAAATTATATATATATTAAGCTATCTCTTCTACATAGGTTTATTTCCAATTCAGTACATACTGTATGTATAGCTTTCTGTCTTTGCTCTTTTCATGAACTTTTCCCCTATTATTAACCTGAAATATAGACTTCATTTATATTCATTATGAGTAGGCATAACAGAGTATGGACTGGGTGGTTTTTACAATCAAATTATTTCTCACAGTTCTCGAGCCTGAGAAGTCTAAGATCAAGGCACAGGTAGATTTGCTATGTGATGAGGACCCGATACTTGGTTTGGAGACAGACAACTTGTTTTATCTTTACATTTGGGGGAGAGAGATTAATCAAGTTTTTCAGGTCTTTTCTTATACAGGCACTAATCTAATCACAAAGGATTCACTTTCATGACCTAAGTACCTACAAAATGACCCACCTCCAAATACCACCACATTGGAGAATTAGCTCCAACAGGTACATTTTGGGGAAAAACAAGGATTCAGCCCATATCACTCATATGTTAAGTAGCAAAATTCTTTGTCATTGGCATTGTTGTTCTTGTTATTTTAGCAAAATTCTAGACTCTTGTAAAATATTATAATACCTGCCCTATTTCCCTTTAAAATCAATCAAGTATTAATTTATGAAGTCAATTACCAAGTACATAAGTCTAGAAAATTTAAGTAATTTTAAGAGATTTTTAAAGTAATATTTGAAATGAATGAGCAAACAAATCTAAATAATGCTGTACAGAACACTATTTTGAATGGCCTGTCTGTTGTCGCATATTTACCTAATTCATGTAACGTCTCCACGGGACAGGGAATGAACACTGACACATTTTCCTGAAAAGCTTGTTAAAAATTTCATTCATTTTCCTTTATTCTTCTTTTTTTTTATCAGTGAAATTCTTAGGTTATTTGCAAGAAGCTTAGAAATACAAAAGCAAAAATTTGTGATAGTGAATTATTTATAGATATTTGCATAGTACCATACATCTAGGTAATCTCTTAGTGTGTGTATGTGTCTGTATTTCAGCTTATTCAAATAAACTTAAAAGCCTCCTTTCAGTACATATCTCCATTTGCATGAATAAATAAATTTACTAAATTGCAAAGAAACCAATTTTATCTCTGACTTTAATCACAAGAGCAAAATAATATAGATTTCTATTTGTGGGTTTATTCATTCTATACAATTTCACTAACCACTAGGAATGTTGCACTTCTTTTTATGTGCTTTTTGTCCATCTTATATCTTCTTGGGAGAAATGTCTATCTGAATAATTTGCTAATCTTTCAATGAGGTTTTACGTTTTGTTTTGCTGGCAGGAGTGCTCCATATAGCAATCATTCATATGTATACGAATGTATATATGATTTTCCAGTACTTTCTTTTTTACCCCCTTCCTCTTCTTCCCTCCATCTCTTGGTCACCTTCCCTTAGGCAAAAGATCTATCTTCCTATTTCCTATTTCTTCCATTTTCCTCTATAATTTCCTCTAAAATTTGTATTTTAAATTTCTCATATAAGAGAAATCATGCAATATATAAGCTTATATGTCTGATTTGTATTAGTTAACATTATGGTCTGAAGATGCATCTATTTCCCTACTAATGAATCAAGTTTATTCTTCTTTATGGCAGTAGTATTTCACATTTTCTTTACCCACTCATCTATTGATAAACATATAGGCTGCTTGCAAGGTTTAGCTATTATGAGTTGTGTTGCTATGAACACAGGTATACATGTATCACATGATGTTTTTAATTCTTTAGGGAAGATACATAGTGGAACACCTGGGTCAAAATAAATTTCTTTTTTTTAATTTTTTTTTTATTTTTTGTGGGTACCAGGGGTTGACCTCAGGACCTTGCGCGCCAGCAGGCGCCTGTGTCGCTGAGCGATATCACCGGCCCTTTTTTCGTATGTGGGTTCTGGGAGTCGAACTCGGGCCCTCATGCTTGCCAGGCAGGCGCTTACGCCGCTGAGCCATCTCACCGGCCCAAATTTCTATATTTAGTGTTTTAGGAATCTCCATATTGATTTTCTTAGTGATTGGTATTTTTACATTCATTTTTTCGTTTTTTGTTTCATCGACTTTTCCTACGTTGAACCATTTGTGCATTCCAGCATTAAATTTTACTTGCTTAAGGCACAATTCTTTAAAAACCTTGTTAAATTCCTAGTATATTGCTGTAAGTTTTTGTATCAATATTTATAAGAGATTTTGGCTTATAATTTTTTTTTCTTGTAGTGCTGTTGCATGTGTTGGTATCAAGATAATGCTGGCTTAATATAATGAATTAGGAAGTGGCGCCTTCTCTTAATTTTTGAAGTAGTTTTGCTAATCCTTCTTGAAATATTTGGTGAAATTCATCAGATCCTGGCATTTTCTTTGTTAGATTTTTGACGACTGATCATATCTCCTTAATAGTTACAGACCAACTCAGATATTCTGTTTCTTTTTGATTCAGTCTTGTTTGATGTCAGTTTCTAGGAAATTATCCTGCTTGTGGTTGTGCAATTTTTCATTCTCTTATAATCCTTTTTTCCCCTATAATTGGTAGTATTGTCCCCATTTTTATTTCTGATTTTAGTAATTTTATCTTTTAAAAATCTATTGACAATTTATGGACTTACACATGGACTATCCTGGAAAATGTCCCATGTGCACCCAAAAATAATTTGTATGTTGTCTGTATTGGGTAGAGCGTCTTGTATCTATTAGATCTAATTGGTTTATTGTGTTTTTTTAAATTCTCTATTTTCTTTCTTGTCTGTCAGATTCTTTTTTCATTATTAAGAGTGGGGTATGGAGGTCTTCAAATACCATTGTAAATATATATTAATTTCTTCCATAAATTCTGTCAGTTTCTGCTCCATGTATTTTGATCTTCTTGATGAATTGAGCCTTTTTAAATATATAATGCCCTTCTTACTCTCTTACAACATTTCAATCTAAAGGTTACTTTGTCTGATATTTGCATAGCCCCTTTTTCTCTGTTTTGTTTACTATTTGTAAAGAATATTTTTTCCATTCTTTCATTTTCAGTCTAATTGTCTTTGGATCTAAAATAAGTTCTCCTGTGTCTCTCTTACCTATTATGAAAATCTCTTTTTTTGATTGGAAAGTTTACTCCATTTACAAGCAATCCCGAAAAAAGAGGGACTTTATCATTTGCTATTTTGTTTTCTATATACTTAATCGATCTTTTGTCTTTCACTTTCTGAGTTATGACCTTTTGTTTCGAATTTTTTGTAGTGAAAGTTTTAAATTTCTTTCTCATTTGTGTTCTATTTTCTTCACAGTTATAAGGTTGATTATTTTTAAGATACTAAAATTATAACATTGTAATTTGAATTTATACTAGCTTAAATTCAAAGGGAGTATTTTTTAAGGTCAAATTGGAGAGCTTGTCTGAAAACTGTTTTCTTTTCCTGAGTAGAGAGAAAATCCTCACTCTTCTAGTTCTATTTTAATGACAGCATAAAACGTTGTGAAAAGGCAAAAGCTTCAGAGATTTCTTTTTATACAATACTTTTTTAGCTTTCAAATATTGAGAGTTGTTCAAAGTTGTTTAAAGTCTCTTTAAAGAAAAAAAAGGAAACATATTCTTTCCCCATTTCTTTACATTTTTAAAACTTTTTTGGAGTATCTCCTCAAAGCTAAGGTAGTTAGTTTCTCAATGTATTCTATAAATGTTAAGAGAAACAATAATTTCATATAAAGTTCCATTTATAGTGCTATGATGTGAAATAAAACTGTTCAAAGCTTTTCTTGATGTGATTCTTGAGCTACTATGGAAAATTAAGGAGGAAAAAAGCCATTTAAATAGTTTACGTTTTATATATTTTTGACATATGGTATGAGATTAAAGTCTTAAAATTTCAGAACTCAAGGAAGTTCTGAAACATTTTAATGATTAAAAATGAGATAATTTGAGAAAAATGCATTAGGCTAGATATAATGTTTCAATATCCCTTTTCCATTTGTCTTGCAGACATATTCAAACTTCTTATTCTTTGCCATGGGGGCCAAGGATTTACATTACTTGGTATGGCTTTATTTACAAGGACTTTAAAGAACTATTCTCTTTATATAGCATTGCTGGAAAAATCTTCTCCAATTGCTATCTATTTCAGAATAATGACATATAAACCCAGTTTTTAGTCTTATAAAGGAAATCATTGATATTTTTTTTTACCCTGGTCTAGTATTGAGTGAGTGAAGATTTTTTCTATTGACCAAAATCTATAAATAAATTTGAAAGGGTGATAAGAAATACATTAATAATTTCTATCACTGCGTATTTCTTAAAGGCAGCTTATTTGATAATATACATGAAATGGCACTCCAGTAAGATTATGAACATGATTTCCTTGACAGTTTAGGAAACTAATCAAAATGGAAGGTTTACAATCACCACGATGTGACTTTGGAAGTGGTTCCGTTTCATTCATACCTGAAATGGTAATTTCACTTTCATTGTATCCTTAGCCTGCATCATTTTTTCCTTCTATTATTTCTAGAACCAAAGAATGGTTAATTTGGAGCTACACACATGTATACAAGTTATGTCTAACAGTTACTTTCATATATATGCTAATATACATGTAATGTATATTAGCACTTATCTATTTCTGTATATAGTACAGGAATGTATATTGGAGTATATTCTAAATACATTTCTATTTCTGTATATAGTACAGGAATGTATATTGGAGTATATTCTAAATACCCTTACAGTTTAAACAATTTTGCTTTTGGATCCATCCTGACTGTAATAACTTTACTGTAATTTGGATTCCGGATATTTTATGAATAAATATACTCAATACAAGAATAGCTTTATGGCAGAAAAAAGTATTTCCACCTCATAATGTATCCATATAAGTGAAGGAATATGAAAATTTCATTTTCTTCTCTCATCTTTCTTAACACAGATTAATTTATCAGGGAATATAAAACAAATATATAAGTAAACATGGGAACAAACATCATACTTTCCAAAGATTATTTTCAACCAAATGACAAATGTTTTTATAAGAACATAATACATGATGTATGATGGGTTAAAATATAGAAAATTATTACTTTTGCAGATAAAAATTTATTTTGCCCTAAAAGGAATTTCAGATAGTTATTCTCTCAAGAAGTATCAATTTTTCTTTCTTTCTTTCTTTTTTTTGTGGGTGCCAGGGGTCAAACTCAGGACCTCGCACCCCCACAGGCACCCATGCTGCTGAGCGATATCACCGGCCGTTTTTTTGTATGTGGGTTCTGGGAGTCGAACTCAGGACCTTGCGCTTGCCAGGCAGATGCTTATGCTGCTGAGCTATCTCACCGGCCCTGGAAGTATCAATTTTTCAAGACAACATCTTTCCAATTTTTTTCATTTTCCTGATCTATAACACAAAAAATTATACATTTAACTATTGAAATATTAGAATGCATGCAATGGAGAACACAGTATATGGGATTCTCTCTAAAGCTAGGATGTAAAATCATAATTGTATGATATCAAAAATAGGCTTTAGTTTTTTAAATGCCCAGGAATATGCAAAAATCTTGAGAATTAAAATAGTCACTTGTGCTCAAACCCTTCTGTACAACTGACAAAGAAAGAAAGAAAGAAAGAAAGAAAGAAAGAAAGAAAGAAAGAGAAAGAAAGAGAAAGAAAAGAAAGAAAGAAAGAAAGAAAGAAAAAAAGAAAGAAAGAAAGAAAGAAAAGGAAGAAAGAAAAAGAAAGAAAGGAGGGGATGTCATTCATATATATCTGACAATAAAAAAAATTAGAGGAGATTTTGCCTGCCTCCTTGAATTTTAATTTGCTCATTTTTGCTATTAATTTATTATTACATTCTAAAATAATTTTATGATGGCATGCATATTCCCACTGTAATATTTATTCTTAATAGATTTATTATCTTTGGAGAATTGCTTCTTTTTAAATTACAGAATTTAATATGAATATAAAATATGCAATATGTCCCTCTATATGGTACATGTTGATTCTTCTTTTTTCCCATTCCCCTACCCTCCCTTCAACTCTTCTTCCCCTTATTTACAAAAGCTTTGTTTCCATTTTTCCTTTTCTTATTTCTAAAATTTTCCCTTCCATCCTCCCCCACTTCCCTAGTTTCCCTTTCCACTCCAACATTTCCTTCCTATTGAGTTATATTCAATACATACTGAAGAGATCCATGTGGAAACATTTGAAAGCCCTAGACTCCCCTGTCAAATGGCCCACTCTGAACATTTGGGAGTGAAGGAGAAAAATAACATGCACATCTGTCCATTCAAGCTCACTCTAGCCCGTGTGGCCCTGGTGGAAAATGGCTAGTGAAAGTATGTCCACTTTTGCTTTTGCTCTCTCTCATTGCTTTTCCCTTCCTCAGCTGAAAACAATTTAGGGCTGAATTTGTGTAATTCAAATATGATAACTGAAAAATCCTCAAATGTACTAATAAGGAATTGAGATACAAAATCATTTTTAGCAGCTTAATTTTGCATTAGATCTTAGAGTCTATCAATACCTTGGCATAAGAGTTTCTTAAGTACTTTTTAACTTTCTACTAGACACATACCAGCATTTTGGCAACTGAACATCAGAAGAGGGTTACCTAGGAATAAATGTCAAGAATATACAGTACAAATATGCTAATTCCTTAATTTTGGTGAATTCTTAGATAGAATGATGAAATCACAGAATTTACTGAAACATAATTATAGTACTGAATATAATAAAATTAATGGTATTTATTGTGAAATAAATTGCAATTACTAAAATAATCAGGCATATTGAAATTCTTAGCTCTTAGTTCTCAAATATTTTGTGCTTACAGGTAGCATACTTTTAAAGGGCAGAATTTTAGGGCTCATACGAAAAGGGATATAATGGACTGAATTTTACCTACCAGTTCATATACTGAAATATTAACCTCCAATGTGAATTTGTTTTTAGGAAGCAAGAGGTTAAATGAGGTCATAAGGGCAGGGTCCTGCTCCAATTCATTGGTGGCCTTGTAAGGAGAAAAAGAAATATCAGTCTTCCTCTGCTCATTTGGTAACTAGATGATTTTCTTTACATTGAGTTGATTGAATTCTTTAAATATTGTGGATATTAACATCTGTCTAATGTATGATTTGTAAATATTACCACTAATTTGTAGGCTGCCTCAGCATTGTCAATTCCTTTCTTTGCTGTGCTAAAGCTTAATAGTTTGATGCAATCCTATTTGTTTATTTTGCTTTTGTGGCCTTGATTCTGAAGTCAAACCCATAAAAGGCATTGCCCAGACTAATGATATGAGCTTTTCCTCTTTCAAATTATTATTAATTGCCAGATGCATCTTTGATGTAGAGGGCCATCCCATGTGCTGCTGGACATTTAGCATCATCTCTAGCCTACACCACAAGATTCCAGACCTCATTTTGGTAACCAAAAACATCTTCAAACATTGCTAAATAGTAGCAGGGGTAATACCTACCTCTTCTCCTCTGCTGTGGAAGTCACTGTTTTAGAGGCCTTTGCTTTCTATGAATATGATGAGAAACCATTGGACAGGTTTATGCTGAAGAATAAAATATCCTGAGTTTAAAATCATTATTCATTTTTAGGCACTCTTTCCTTAAAGTAAATTATTACCCCATTTCCTTTTGTTGTCTTTGGATAGCATGCTTTTGATCTCTCTTACTATGTCTTTCTAAATGTCCTGTGTTTTTACAGTCTATCAAAGTGTGGATCCAGAACAAAGTGTAATACGTCAAACAAGTTGTAATCCAACACAAAGTGCATTATATCATTTCTTATTCCTAAAATGACTTGTTGGATACAAAATATGTTTGCCTTGTATTAAAATTGCCAACTAACCCGATCCATTTTAAAAAACTGTGCGTATACCTTTACTAAGTTATATCATGCATTTCCTCCAAAATGATAGAGTACACATATGTAGCGAAGATATGGAGAGGTCAGAAAAATATTCTCCCTGCACCTACACAATTCCTATCCATGTGAAAGATTTTATAAAATTTTATATGTACATTTCTCCAAGAATAGCAAATCAAAGTAATAGGCAGTAGGTAATCCATAATAAAGTAATGCCTTTTTAATAGTTTGACTACATAGCAATCTGGTATATCCATCAATCAACACGTACAAATCAAGGATCTACTATACACCAAGTAGACATAGCAATCAATAATATTTGTTGTTTTCCTTTAAATATAGATCAAGAAATCTATTATGTAAAAGTATTAGCTGTTTTACTATCAGAAATATTTCATATGCAATTTGAATTTTAAACACAGTAAACAGTATATCACCACTATAGTCACCAATAACCAGAGTCACTAAGATCTTATTTTCCTTAATCCCTTCCCCCACTGATGATTGCGTGTATCTGTGACTGTGTGTGAATGATACATTACACAAGTGCTGGACTTGGGATACACCCTGGCAATGCTGACGTGTTTTACTGTCGTAAAAGATAAATGATAGTTCCATCTCCAATCTTAAGACACAGAACGTCACTTGTTGTGCTATCTACATATTCCAGATTTATCTGTTAAGTCTTTAATATGGAAAATTATGTGCTGGTAGCATGCAACTCATAAATTTAATTAATCCAGTTAGTTTTCCAAGAGGTTAAACTTTATAAGTGCAATTAGAAACTTCTATTCAGGTAGAAAAAGTACCATAATTTCACTGCCCATAAGGATCTTATTTCCCCATTTTAGTGGGATACATAAAAGCATATGTGACTTTCATCTTGTTTGTTTTTGTTTTGTTTTTGCTTATACAATGACTTTGTATGGGCCAGTGAGATAGCTCAGTGGCATAAACCCCTGCCTGGCAAGCGTTAGGTTCTGAGTTCGACTCCCGGTACTCATATACGAAAAAAGGGCCAGCCTGCTGGCATGCGAGGTCCTGAGTTCAACCCCCAGTACTCACAAAAAAAAAAAAAAATGACTTTGTAGCATATCATAAAAAACAGAAAAAAAAATTCAGGACAAGTGTTACCAAAAACTTTCCCCAATTAGAACTACCTTTCTTTAAAATATTAAATAAAGTCTGTAAAATAGAAATTCAAATATTTATGGAACATGGCATAAATTATTATCTATTACCACATTAATTTCTATAAACACAGTAAAAATATAAGTATGTGTTAATCCATTTTTCTTCAGAGACAAGAGATTAAATGTCTATAGAGTATTCATTCTCATAAAAGGAACCTAGGTTGAAAGAATGTGATAATCTAAAGTTATTTCTAGCACTATGAAAATGAATGACAAGTCCTGCTCCAAGATGAATATTGTGGTAGAAATAATATCTTCACAGGGAAAATAATACTATTTAAGCTACAGACAATGGTATTTCTATTCTAACTCATCAAGAATGTGTTGAACAGTGTGTCTTGGTTACTTTTCTCTCATTGCTGAGACAAAATACCTGATGCCCAAAATTAAGGAAGGAAAGGTTTATTTAGCTCACAGTTTGTGGAGGTTTCAGTCCATAATCAGTTGGCTCCAAGGCAGAGTGGCACGGCAGAGGGGCAACAGTTCATGGCTATGGAAAACAGAGAAAGCAACAACAGCCAAAGGGGAGGAGGAGCATGAGAGAAGACTTTCTGTCCCTTATATTGTATATAGGCTACCCACTCTAGGGTGGGTGTAGCACTCACACCCATAATCCCAGCACTAGACAACGAATCAATCACAAACTCTAGATTCAGCTGCCTCTGAAAAGCAACACCCCATGACTGCATGAGGCTTTGGGGACATCCAGACACAAACCATAACAAATAGTAATAATAAAATCATTGAGAAAGAAATTAGGAAACTGAACTTCCCAAGAGAAAACATTCAATAACAGGAGAATGATAAGCTATCTCAAATGGGAGTCCAAAGAGATTATTCCTTTTTTCTTTGTGTGCAAGTGGAAAAAATGGTTAAGCAAAGTAAAGGTTATTGATATTGTGATGGGAATACTTTTCACTGTAATATAAAAAGTGGACTTTCATAAGTAGCTGATGAGTAAATAGGAAATTAGTAAATAGATCAGTGGCTAAATATAAATACTGATGCCGTAGTGAGTTAGAGGAGGAAGGCATGGTAAAGCTGGTTGGGGAATAGGTGTGACCTGTTAATTACAAGATCCAGGACACATGCACAGAACAGTTCTGAAAGCCTTGCATGTGGACTTCTCATGAGAATTTGAGCAGGTTTTCAATAGGATGGTCTAGACCTGATGTCAGCCTGAGACGTGGGATCCTAGCACTCCCCCTTAGGATGGATATGTAGAAGTTCTTGCAGGTTTCACTGAGATTTGGACAGCATAAAAGGAGACGTAAGCCATGAACAGGTTGACTTTCTTCGTGTTAGCTTGCCCTGCTTTCTCCAGAGTGTCCTTCTATTACTTCTTCTCTTTTTACTTGGCCCAAACTCACACTGCAGAGCCAATTTCTCTCTCACTCTTCTTTCTTGAATAAACTTTGACATTGCTTTTTTGCTCATTTAGTTCAATTCTTTGCATGAGAGAAGAATCTGGAATCTAACTCCAGAAGAAGAGGTGAGCAACCCAGAACCAGGTAAGGTTTAATTGGCGAGCCATTTTTAGAAGCAGGCTACCCAATAACAGTAGCACCTTGGTTCAGGAAGCATTCTGTTCTGGAACAATTTGGTTTGGAAAAAGAAGCATTTGGCAGAATTTTGCTTAGTTTTGGGAGATGAACAGAACTGCAGAGATCTTCCCCAGAATCATGGAACAAATTAACTGGTGAAAGTGAATAGAACACTTCCGAATTGAAGATGGCTTCTAAGCCTATTTATTACCTGACTCTCCCTCAGATCTGTCTTCACCATGCAGCAAAACAGATTGCTTTCAAGTCAATGGCAGAAAATATAACCAAAAAGTAGTTTCTTGTGACCCATGTTACCAATGCCATATGTGAATTATTTTCTGAAAAAGGAGAAAATATATAACAAACAAAAGCCAGATGTAAAAATAGAAATCAGAATAAGAAGTCAATAAGACTGAAAAGTAGTGGTCAGAAATTTTTTAAAAATCTCTTTGGGACAAAAATCTCCAAGATGGATATAGATGAAAAAGCTAGTAAAAAAAAAAAGATGTGGAAAAGTGAACTGAGGACAATTAGGAATATGAAATCATTGCCGGAATACAAGCCAGATTAGAAAGAGCATTAAAGAGGAAAAGCATTACTACTGAAATGTTAGTGATATTGGAAAATAAGAGCAACAGAAACAAAAATTTGTGAGTGTCCAGCCAAATACAATGGGAAAAGAATAGACAACAGCTCTTAGAGAGGGTATCATAGCTATCAAGGAGAGACAAAGCAGATTGAACACATGCATATTTGAAGTTCTAGAAACTAGAGGATAACAAAGATAAGACAGTAAAACAATGAAGTAGGCAATAAAAATATCTGTTCTGCAATAAAGATTTGAGTCTGTACCAAAGGATGAAAAAGTACAGAATAATTAAAACGGAAGGTTTTTTTTTTTCTAATGGGCTTCTTAATACAAAAAAAATCTAAAATGCCATGAACAAATCAACAGTGATAAAGAAACAACTTTCATATTAGCAATATTTTCAAGATAAAGAAGACATTAAGAAAGTCTTAAAATAGAGGAAGTGAAGGGAGACTAAAATAATAGAGCTTAATTAATTGTATCTTTATTAATAAATACAAATGTTGCAAATTGATTACAAAAAAACTAGATATCCATGAAACAAGTGTCATGATGTTAATATCGAGCAATGTTGAAATCAAAGCTAAGGCATTTAGTATGAAAAAGAAGGGGAGGCTTGAAGATCTAAGTTTAGTTAATGAAAATTATAGAAACAAAATTCAACATACAAAATTAATAGAAAAAGTAAAGAAACATTTGTAGAAATAAAAGAATAGTAATACTAATATTTTTTCTGGTTCATAATATTTCAAATTGTTAAAAAAATAGAGGAAAGAAAAAAGAAAATTTAAGGTATCAGAGAAAGATATAAGAACAGCAAATTAATTTTATTTTGAGGTACCCATGGGCCATTTACAAAAGTGAACTACATATTAGGCCTTGGAATAAACCTTAGTAGCTGCTTTAAGGTCAACATTTCATGGAAATCAGCCACTTTTCAAGTTTCAATTTAGTCAGAAATTAACTTGAAATCAGAAACAAGAAAGTGTCTGAGTGGAGCATGGAAGTTATATTATTTTAAACAACTCAGGCCAAAAAATAAACTTAAAATACAATTTTTGGTTGTCTATGAAAAAGAAATAAAAAAGACACTATTATAGGCAGCTAAACTAGATAGAAATCAATATACAGTCAGAGAGGCACTGAGCACTCAAGGAAGTCAGCATGAAAATAAAGACGTCAGAATTGCGGCTGGAGATGCATCTGAAGAAGGCAAGACCCTCAGATAAAGCCACAATGGCCAGACTTGCACATTTCCCTAAGGGATAAACAGAACTTGGTACTATACTGTAATTAGTGTAGCCCAGTCCATTAAGTCCATATATGCAACAGACACCTGGGTGGGTAACCAGAACACTTGGACTCATCCTTTCCCAAACATGTTTCTGTTTTAGAAGTCATAGATAAGCCAAAGATAATGATGTCAGCCACATACCCTTGCTATGACCTATTTCCCTACTGGAGCAATATTAGGTAAGTGGCTATACTTGTAATCTTTCTGGTTGATTATAGTTTGACCCACATTGTACCCACATTGTGACTTTGCTATACAAATTACCCCTGACAAAGGGCCTCAATGGCAACCCACTTGGACCCCTCCTGTCTCTCAGGAGCCATTCCTATTCCCCAACAAACCTTTCCTACACTTAACCTCCTTTGTCCTTTGGAATTCATTCTTCGAGTGTAGGGAACACTGACTCAGCATATCTGGCATCTAGCAGGTTGTCAGTTATAGTCCTTCTATAGCAATATGATCTAAAGTAGCATAAACTCTGTCAAAATATCTGAGACATTACTATTAAAAGCAGGCAAAATTAAAGGACACATTGTTAATACTGTTGTACAATTCTGTCTTGGAAATACCTGCAAATGTAATCAGGTAACAATAAAATACAAAGTATAAATAATTAAGCATGAAAATAAACAGTATTATTTATAAATATAAAACCCAAAAGAATGATCTTAAAAGTATTAGGACTATACAATGCCTAGAAGGTAAATAAGGGAAATAGATATGATGACGACTCACAAAAGAATTATTAAAATGAATTAAAGTTACAATATTTTCCTCTGTAAAAGATACTGTTAACAGAATAAAAGGACAAGCTATAAACTAGAAAAAAGTATTCATGAAAGACATAATTGATGGAAGACTGCTATTGAAAGTATATGAAGAATTAAAGCTCATCAATAAGAAAACAACCCAATTTTTAAAAATCAGCTAAAGACTTAAACAGACCCTTCACCAAATAAGACATAGAAATGGCAAATAAGCACATGAAAAGATGCATATGTCTTTATGTTAGTGTACTTCCTATAATGTCTTCAGGTGGAGAAAGTATTTATGCTCACAGAAAGAGGCTTTTTGTTGTTGAGGTCATGTCAAGCTCCCAGAATGACTGCTATCCTCTATTATGTTTGTAATTGTTACTAATAGAATCATACAGAAAAACAAGCAAAAGTCACCCAGTTTAATCTTTAAGAATAAAGACTTTCCAGAGAAAGGGCAGTCAAGGTATAATATTTGAAGGACAGACTCATGGAATTAGGATTTTGTGAGAAATAAAAAGTATATACCATGTGGAAGGGCCCAGTGGTTCTGGAGGGCATGCTTCCCTTGATGACTGAAGATAGTTTAGTCTGCCTTCAGTGTAAACAGAGGATAGCATCTCTAAAGGATAACGACAGAGAGTACAGCAAAGGCCAGATCACAAATAACTTGATGCATGGTGTCGTAGTATTTGGATATTATTATAAGAGTAGTAGTGGCCCTCGGTATTAATTGCTTTAATTTTAGAGAGATTGCATTTGCCGCTGTAAGAATTTAAAAATGCACTAACAAAGAATGAGTGGAAAAGTTTGATCTAGAATCCAAAGAGATTATCAAAATTATGCAGATATGAAGATAAAAATGTGTCATAAATTCCTTTCAGTCACCGGATCCCCCAAGTGGTTAACTCAGCCTATTGGGAGGTAACAGATTCTAAGGTCAGGAAACAAAGAAGTTCTCCATAAGAAGCCATTTTTATATGTCCATTTACAAAGTTCTAAGTGGTCAGACAACTATCCCCTTCTTAAAGGAAATTCAAGAACTGACCAATAAGAATAGTATCTCACATTAAAATCTTCTTTTCCTCAAAATGCTTTACAAATAGATCATGTCAATCTGTAGGAGTTCAAAATAAAGAAATCTTGTTTATCTGTAAGGTGTAAAATTAGAAAATAAAAAATGATCCAAACTAAACATACTTATGAACTATTTAGCCCTAGACACAGAACTAAAAATATATTCACAAAGTATTAATAGAAGATGTCTCTGTGTTGGGACTTGGCTTGCTACACTTTTTTCTTGCATGAGGAATTTTGTTGTACTGCTTTGTTGTTTTTGCAATGCACATCTATATGTTGCATTAAAACACTATTGAGAATTAAAGCAAATACAGCACTCTATAGAATTATCCTATTTGAGGCATATTAATGGTTTAAGATGATTGAGATGCAAAAAATGAGCAGTAAATTCATTTTATTTCCTGTTCCAGCTCCAGTTGGTTCACAGTTGCCTAGAATGCTGTGCTAAGAATGATCTTGAAGTTGAACTTCAGTGGGAAAGAGCTTATGATACATTAGTGATAACTGTCATGTGTCCATTTTGCAGAAATTATGATTATCTCCCAGGTGTTTGTCATTTGTTATCTAACCAGTTTCCTCATACACATGGCCATGACAGGGACTGATTGCTGAGACCATACAGAGTTCTAATTACAGGTCAAATGTATATTCTCTAATGCAGTGTAGAAAAGATAGGTGTTTTGAAAAGACTCACTCATATACTAAAAACTTCTTTTGAATTTGCAAATAATTTAAGTATTGTTTAAAAATGTAAAGGTAAAGAATGAACAACAATATTTCTCCTAAATTATCCTAGTCTTTGTATCATTTTTCCTGTTCAGAATTCCAGTCTGAGCTAGCTAAGTCCACCTGATGCTGAGATCTCACATTTATTTTTAAAACTATAAACTAGCGTGCCTAGACAGGAGGTATCATTTTCTCTAAACTGAATAAGAATCAAGGCTTTATCATTTTCCTAATGAGGACTCGTGCAAGCACCAAGCCTTCTGAAGTATATTCAGGTGAGGATGTGTGATTTTAACATCTAGATGTGCTAAGGGACTTATTTAAAGACAAAGTGTCCTAAAAGTAGCTCTTGGGATTCAACACATGATTAAACAGGGAAAAGCTAGCAAAACTCTGTTTTTCTCAAAGGAGAGCAAAAGGACAAGTTTATCCTTTTTAGAATGAGACTTGCTACTGTCTCATTTAACAATGAATACAGGAAATTTTAATAGAGGTAGTGATGCTTAGTAATAGTTCTGCCTGTTCAGTATTTGGAGACCAAATGATCCAGATTGCCTTTCCTCTAAGAAACCAGAGCCAATCTCAGAGACAGGTGTGTAAATATCAACCTTGGCTGGCATTACAGTACCTAAGTGATGAATTAGATGCCTTTTATTGCTCTGTAGCTCTCAGCTGAGATGTCATTTTGGTCAGGGAGATTTTCCTTTATTTCACAAATTGGTTCTTGTGCCCTTCCTATACATTTTCTCAGTGTTCTTTAATTCTTGGGTCACATAGCACATGCTGGTGTTTTACTTTGTCAATTCACGTACGTTTCTCTCTGACCACATTATACACTCTGTGAAGCCAAAGACCTTGCCTTTCCTCTCCACTGACAATTTTTCAGCACTGTTATGTTATCTATTCTATAAGTGATTACTAACTGCGTATGGATGAAAGAACAAGTGAATAAACAAAAGGCTTAACTAATATTTCTAGAAAAGTGTTAGTAATGGTCTAGGTCAGTGGTGGTGAACCTATGGCACACATGTTGTTTTTCTTTTAAGACTAAAGATGTTAGTGTGTGAGTTGTTTTTTCTAAACTAAAACCTGAGTATTCAGGTTTAATTGCAGTGTTGGCACTTTGTGATAAATTAAGTGGGTTTTGTGTTGCAGTTTGGGCACTTGTCTCTAAAAGGTTCACCATCATTGGTTTAGCCTACCATGCAATTTACACAGGGCTGATGGAGATGTGGGCATGGAGAGGTCTGGCTTAGATGTGCATTAATCCTAAGCCATAATCAGACACATTTTGAAGGAGATAAACCCTTTTTATATTGAATTGTCCTCAAGACCTAAAGTAAGAAACATGTATTAGTAAAAATTTTAAAATTAATAAAAGTACAAACTATGTGAAAAAGTCAGACAATAAAACATACTGATAATAAAACAAAGAGATATGATATTGATTTTGGGTGCTAAAATTCACATCAGAACAAGTAAAACAATAAAAATTGTCAGTGTACAAATCTCATTAACTTGCACATTTTGAAGGTGATAAAAACAAGTAAAATTGGCTTTGCTTCATTTCAGAGTAATTACTGTGCTCAAAACTTAGAAAGTCAATAAATGCATTTCATGTATATGATGCAATAATCGTGCCTTATGGTCCATTTTCAAACAAATCATAATTACTGCCTGAATATGACTGAAATCACCAAGGCACTTTCATAAATGCTAAATTATTTGCAATTTGAACATGCTAAAAATGCCATGCCATTTACCACATGGAACAGATGAGCGATGGGCCAAACTTAGAAAATGCAATTCACTTTAAGTGATGTTACTAAATTACGTAACAGATGGTGTGGTCACTGAGGTTACAAAGGGCCTCTTTATTAAAAAGAAAATTCTGATTTTAGATATTTTTCAGAGATTTCTAGTTGAAATGTTTTTAAGCACTCTGAGTCGTCTCTGTTTGGGGGATATTAATTTAATCCAAACCCAAACTGATCCCCCCCAACCAGCTGCAGAAACTTCTCGTCTGGCCATGTAAGCAATTTTGATGCTTTAAAGTTTTTCTATAGGGAAATTTTTTTCCCATTTAGTTAGCACATCCTGAGAAAGTATTAAATGCCTGTGGTAAGAACTGATAAGAAGGAGATAAGAGACACCATCTCTGAAGGATTTATGGTTTAGCACAGGACGATTATTAGTGACAAAAGAGTAAAAGGGTCTTTTTTTTTTAAGGATCTGCTTTTAACTCAGAGATTGTAGGAGAAGCTTGTTGAGCTATGGCTTAATGAGTGATGCTGGTCCAATGAGCATGGATTAGGCAACAGAAAAGACAGAAGGGCTAGTAACTCCCTCAGTGCCCGGTCAGAATTGACTCAAGCTTCACACTAGAGTGTGGAGTTTATCATAGCAGCAAAGAGAATCCACTGAAGGATTTTAACCTACTCAGTGACCCTTTAGACTTATATATTAGAAGGATGCCTCTGGTGATGAGGGAGGGCTGATTGAAGAGCAGCGAAAGCAGACAGGGTAGAAAAATCATTGAATAATGATACGTAGGACTATGGGAAGAGGGCGATTCCTCATGGCAGTACCCCTTTATGCATTATTAGTCAAATAGTATCTGCTTACCTTGTGAGCTTGGTGGAATAACTTTCTCCTATACATTCATTGAAGTCAATCCAATAAAAGTATTTCATAATTTTTATAATATATGTTATAATTTTAAAATTAGCATCACATAAGTGTCTAAACATTTCATAAACAGTGTTCTTATGAATCTCAGAAAAATGAATCAGTTGACTATCTATGTAAATGTTGGTTGGGCTCTCCCTGTGTGTCTGGCACTGGGGGAGGCATACAAAGATTTACACAGGCATAATCCTAATCCTGAAATACCTAGAATTCTTTTTAGCATGATACAAATTACAACAGAACTGCATTTTAAAATAAATGAAAATAAAATTTAAGATGTTTAAACAATAGACATTTTGAGACCAAGCAGAGTACTTTCTCTAGCCCAGGGTAGTAGTACCAGATTTTCTCTTGAAAAAAAAGTGCAGTCATGGAGACTAAGAAGCCGAAAAGATTAGTAAGAAAAGAACAAAGCAGGCATGTGGAGACAAATAGAGGCAAGAAAATCCCTTCGGAATTCCATATAATATGCTGGGTTGTCATATCCTGAGGCTATTTTAATCTTACCTTTGTTTTTCTTGTTCAAAAACACTTTTTAGCATTATCATTAACTCTTTTACTTGATGCACTTGAATTCTATCTATTATTACAATTTTTAAAATATAATTTTGAATCTTCAGCTTGTTGATATGGTGGGCAACATTGAATTTTGAATGCTAAATTTGATGTGAATACATGCTTTATACTATTATTATACATTTTTGATTTTATTTGTTTGTGTGTGTATCAATGTTCACGTCAGATATTGGTCTGTGTATTTTATTCTTGTAATGTCTTTGTTTGCATTTAGCATTTAATGTTATTATATATGTCCTCATCCAATGAGTTAAGAAGGGTTCTTTCTGCGTATGTTCTGGAAGAAACTGCAGAAACTTTGTAATACTTTTTCCTGAAATATTTGCTAGAATTTGCTAGTGAAACCATTTGTGTCTCTTTCTTTTCAGAAGAGTTGCACAAGTTCTAAGCTTCAGAAAGTTATTGTATTGTAACAGACTCAATTTTTTTTATTAGATATCATGTATACTTATTCATGTTACATAATTCTTGTGTGTTTTCACAGTTTGTGTCTTTCAAGGAATTTGTCCATTTAATGTCAGTTTTAAATTTGTGGGAATAAAATTTTTCCAAATATTTCTTATCCACTTACATTCAGTGGATCAGTAGTGAAAATTTGTGCTTCATTGCTAATATTAGTAATTTGTGTGTTAGCTCTTCTATTCTTGTATCCTAGGTACATGTTTCTTAATTCTATAGATGTTTTCTAAGAACAAAATTATATTTCACTGATTTTTCTCCTGGTCTTCTCTTTTCAATTTACTCTGTTATTATTTCTTATATTTTGTTTACTTTAAAGCTTGTATCCCTTTCTTTTTTCTAGCTTCCTAAGATAGAAGTTTATATTACACATTTTAAAGTTTTTCCTTTTCTAATATAAATACTCCATGCTATAAATTTCCCTCAACATTTTGTAGCATCCTACAAAGTTTGGTAAGTTGTATTTTCATTTTTTTATTCAGTTCAATATATTTTTCCTTTCTCTTAAGAGTTTTTTGATCTATGTGATATTTAAAGTGTAATAATTTAGCATCTCAATATTTTTCAGTTTTTCAGATATTATTTTTGTTTTGATTTCTAATTTAATTTCACTGTGGTCTCAGAAATATTTTGTAAGACTATAATTCTCGAAAAATAGTTTACATATGTATCTTAGATTCGGAATATAGTTTGTCTTTTAATGTTTCATTGAGTTTGAAAAGAAAGGCTCTTCTGCTGTTGACGAAGTATTCTAAAAATGTCAGAACAAATTGGTGGATAGTACTATTCAGTTTATCTGTGTCATTAATGATTTTCTGCCCATTTGATCTGTAAATTACTGACAGATGACTACTTAAATTTCCAAATGTAATAACGAATTTGTCTATTTTCAGTTTTATCAGTTTTGCCTCATCTAGTTTAATGATCTCCTACTAAATGAATGTTATATCAATTTGGAGACCTAACTCTTTATGATTATTTAATGCCCTTTTTCTGTTTGATACATTTACTTGCTCTGAAATCTGTCTTATCTGAAATTAATAGTTACTATCTCATTTTTATTAATGGTTGCATTTCATAACTTTTATGTATACCTTTAATTTAACTCTATTTGTACATTCAAATTTAAAGTAGATTTCTTGGGCTGGTGAGATGGCTCAGTGGCGTACGCGCCTGCCTGGCAAGCGCGAGGACCCGAGTTCAACTCTTGGAACCCACATATGAAAAAAGGGCCGGTGATACTGCTCAGTGGCAGGGGCACCTGCCGGTGCGTGAGGTCCTGAGGTCGACCCCTGGTGCCCACACACATGCACAAAGAAGTAGATTTCTTATAGAAAGCATTTAGTGGTATTTAGAGTTACTTTATTTTCTCCCATTCATTCCAATAACTTATTTTAATCCATGTAGCTAGATCTTTGTCATTTAAAGTAATTGCTGATACAGTTTTTAAAATTTTTCACTAATCACTGTTTTTGTCCTAATTTTTTCTTCTTTAGTTTTATTTGAGCATTTTACAAGTTTCTATTTTATGCCTTTTGTTGGTACAGAATTTGTACCTTTTTAAATTTTAAATTATTGGCTGGTGGACAGTATGCATTTTCAACTAATTTAAGTTTACTTTCAAATAACAATATACTACTTCATATGTAATGAGGTGCCCTATAACAGAATCCCCCATTCCTCTTTCCGTCCCATCCCTTGAATCAATGCTGTCATTTATTTTACTCATCAAGATGCTTTAATTTAAAATATTTACTATAATTACTTTTAAAATCAGTTGTCTTTTAGATGAATTAAAATCAAAGATGCTATCATCATTTATTCCTTCTCAGATATATATATTTCTCCTTTATGAACAACCCCAGTTTATGACTTACACCAACTCTCTTTTCCTTGAAGAACTCCTTTCATTTATTTCTTACTAGGAAGCTCCAGTAACGTGAATTTCTCTGTTAATATAACAAAGTCTTTTTTTCCCTCCATATTTGAAAGTAATTTCACTGAGTGTAGAATTCTATATTGGTAGGGATTTCTCCCTTGAATACTTTAAATATCTCAATCTACTCTTTATTCTTACATTATTTATAAAGAATAGTATCTTTCAACTTTTATCCTTGTACCTCCTTGTGTCCTTTCTCTAATTACTTTCAAATTTTTTCTTTTAGTCTTTGGTTTCTTAAAGTTTAAATATGTCATACTTAAGTGTGTGGTTGGGGTTCCTGCTTTGTATTATCTGAATTTCTAGAATCTTTCATTTTGTCCACCATTTATTCTGAGCTACTCTCAGCAATTATGATGTCATTGCTTTTCTTGTTTGTTTGTTTTATTAGTCCACTCCTCTCTTTCTGGTATTCCAGTTACTCTAATAGTATACCATTTGAAGGTGTCTCAAAGTTCTTAAATATCATTTTTTTCCATTCTAATTCTCTCTGCATTTAGTCTATGAAGTTTTTATTGAGCTATCCTTAAGCTCACCAATTCATTCTTTTCTTTGCTTTGTAATGTTTATATTCAGCCTATCAACATCATTCTTCAATTCCTATTGATTCATTCTTAGAGTTTTGATCTTGATGTTCACCTTATACATTGATTCTATCTACTTTTCCCCTTAAAGGATTTAATGTGCTAATCATAGTTATTTTTAATTCATTGATCATTCCAGTTCTGCTGTCCTATCTAGGACTAGCTTTGATTTCATTGTCACCGCACAGTGTTTCTTTCTTGCCTTTTGATGTGTCTTGTAATTTTTGTTATAAAACAGGCAGGTGACATCTAGTAATGGAAAGTGAAGTGAATTGGCCTTTAACCTGAGGGTTTAAGGTTATCAGAATAGGAGTTTGGTGTATTTACCGCTTGCTATAGATAAAGGTGTCATAATTTTAAATTTTTTTGTTTTTGGTTTGTTCACTTTTTGACTTTGGGATTTCCTAAGAAGTTCTTGGAGAGACTGTGAACTCTTTCAGCTCTAACCCACTGTCATTATACCAGAGCCCTGTCACAGGTGTAAGATATTGGGGAGGGAAGTGCCCTATAGTCTTCAGAGTCAATCACAGTTGTTCTCAGTGCCTCAGTGGAGCATCACACGGGCAGCTGTTTCTCCAGTGCTATAGCTCTGCTTTCCCTCCAGGGCCTTTTCTCTTCCCTAGCTGCAGCAATGCAGTCTACTTCTCTGAAACCTTGGTCCCTGGTGATTTTCATCCTTTCCTTCTCTTAGATGATCTAGGTAGAAAGGATGAGAGAGGGAGATAAGCCCTTAACGCATGCTTCTCTGAAACAGAGACCTTTCCTATGGAGAGGTGTGTCAGCTTACTTCAGTGATTACTCTTCCTCTCCTTCAGATAGAACCATGATTGCCCTCCCCATTCTTCTACCAGAGAATACCATGATGTTCCTGGAGGTAAAGCCCACAAAACTGTGGGGCCCATTCCTCTGACCACAGTTTCAGGAATTTCTTATTCTCATGAAAAGCTAAATTTAATCTCCACCATTTTTCAAATTTGTCATGGAAGCATTCGTACTGCTTTATGGATGGCCCCAGCAGCTTTTGTTCCACAGAAGCAGATCTAGGCCGTGTGTCTGCCAATGGGCCTCTCTCCAGAGTTTGAAACAGTGGTCTTTCATCTAACCTTGTGCTCTGATGGGTCTAAGGAAAACCACTGGTTCTCAGCTGGTCCAGCTGAATCTTATCATAATGAGGAGGAAGGCAACTTTAAGTTCTTTGAATGTCAGAGATGAAATAGGAAGTCCATTGCTTTTTATTAAATTTTTATTTTGACATAATCATAGCTTCCTAAGCAGTTTTAAGATATAATACAGAGGGCTCAGTTTTCTCCATTGTTATAGTGCAAACTTCCAATGCTATGTTTCCTTCCATTAGTATGTTTGCAAAGCTCTCTGCATGATATCACAGGCAGAATATCAACAAGGATATAACCCACTGATGTTTTCAGATTTCTCTAGTTTATGCCTACTAATTTGTGTGTGCACCCCATAAATACTACACGATTTTATTAATGGTGTAAATTTATGCATCCACCACCCTAGACAAGTTACTAACTGAAGTATTCCAGCACCACAAGAACCCTCCTATAACCTTTTGTATTCAATTGACTGCCTTGCTTCCTCATTGAACCTTGAACCTGGAAGCAGTTGTTCTCAATTTCTAGAATTTGTCAATTTCCCAAAAAGTGTTATAAAAGTGGAATTGTACTATATGTAGTTCTTGGGGATTCCCTTTTATTTTTCTTCAGTTTAATTCCATTACCATTCACCAACAGATGACTATTTTTTTTTGTGTGTGTGTGGGTACCGGGGGTTGACCTCAGGACCTCGCGCACCAGCAGGCGCCCATGCCGCTGAGCAATATCACTGGCCCTTTTTTCGTATGTGGGTACCGGGAGTCAAACTCAGGACCTTACGCTTGCCAGGCAGGCGCTTATGCCACTGAGCTATCTCACCGGCCCCAACTATTTTTTTATTTCTTTAGAACTCATTTTGGCTACTCTTACATTATTTCTCATTTTATTATCTTATCTTAGAATTTAGTTTCCTCTCTCTCTGCTCTAGGGATTAAACCCATGGCCTTTGCACTAAACTACATTCCCACATCCCCACATTTTTTTTTTTGAGACAGGGTTTTGCTAAGTCATTAAGGCAGGCTGGACTTGAACTTGTGATCCTCCTGCCTCAGCCACCAGAGTGCTGAGATTACCGGTGAGCACCACCATGCCTGGCTGGAATATACTTTCATAATCTCTAATACATTTGTTAAAATGTCTCTAAAAATCAAAGTTATGAGCAAGTATTTATAATATATTTCATTACTATTACATTGACTTCAAAATCCACCTGGTCTATATTGTCACTTTTGCTATTTTGTTTGTGATTTCTTTACACATTCCTTTAACGTTAACCCTTGTATATTTTTCATTTTGTCTGTGTCTTCCTTAGGAACAATTTTTATTTATTTTATTTTATTTTTATTTTTATTTATTTATTTTTGGGGGGCGTGCCAGGGGTCAAACTCAGGACCTCACGCGCCAGCAGGCGCCTATCACCGGCCCTTTTCTTCATATGTGGGTACCGGAAGTCGAACTCAGGACCTAGCGCTTGCCACCCAAGTGCTTATGCCAGTGAGCCATCTCACCGGCCCCTAGGAACAATTTTTAGCTGGACTTGGTTTTTGTAGTTTCTATCTCTTAATGGAAAAATGTGACAGCTTGCTTTTTATATATAAAATGACTACAATATTTATACTTCTCACTACAGTTTCACAATATGTTTATTACTTCTCACCTGTCTATCCTTAGTTTACTCCTTTTGTCATTATAATGAAGTTATTTTCTCCTTTCTTAACTTACAGACTATAATTCTGCTTTTCATTATTGATATTTACCTTCTCTTCCCCTTTCTTTTAATAAGACATGCATACTTTTCCTTTTATTTATGAACTAAATGCTACTTTCTCACTGAGAAGTTTGAACAAAAAATGTTTCCCCTTTTGTAAAGCTTAAATATGCTCCTGAACAAATCAGTAAGTTTAATGACTTGAGATGTTAAACTTTGCATATGACGTTGTTCCTCTTTCCCTTCCTCTTCCACATAACGTCATTGCTGTGGTTTCTCTCTCACTCTTTCTGCCAATCCTAATTCCTTTCTACCTTTTAAGAAAATTTAAATCTAACTAGGATTTCTCTTATAATCTTCATGTTTTATTTCCAAGTATATGTTTTTGCAATTGATATTTTTATATTTTTGGTCTATACTTTGACATACTTATATATTTTTATATTTGCTTTTCTAAGCCCCTAGTGGAATTCATAGAAGTAACCATTGTCTCTTTCAATTAATTTTGCTGATTGATAAAATCTGGAAATATTTGAAAATTCCAGGAAGGTTGAGATTTTTTTTCCGTACTGAATCTTTGAAAATACCTCTATTGTTTTCAATTTGTTTCAGGTGATCACCTCATTCATCCAAAGTTCACTTCCCTTAGGATATATGTTGCATTTCCTTTTGATCCTTCTATCTCCTCTCTGTTAGGTATGTTGATGAGAACAGTTATTATCAGTTGGCTCTTTAAGCCCTGGTTTGGTTGATGGATGGGAATCTTTGGACTTTCGACAGGAAATGTATTTTCTGAGCTGTGTCTCACGGTGTAGAGGCATTCGGCCGTTTCTCTGCTGGGGCGCCTAGGATAAGCCTTTGCAATCTGTTCATACTGTGACTTTTACCTTAGACCATTCCTCAGCTGCTCTTGACTTCTGGAGGAATAAGCCTGACGCAGTGCATGCAGGTGCTGTGAGAGCAGCCTGGCTCTGGAGGCTCAAGTACTCAGGAACAGTATTCTCATTAGGGAGCCTCCACCTTTGCGTCCTTTCTCCTAACCCCAGTTTTCCTGTTCACCTAGTTGCAGATGATAGGGAGGAGGAACCCATATCTTTGTGCCCCTGGAAAATCCTGAGGTTTTACTCTCAAACAGTAACCTTTAGTTTCAAGCCATTATTTGGCTCAAAGGAAGCAAAAGCCATGGAAGAGAAAGGGCCTGAGTCCAAGCACCATGTTCTCAGAAACTCCCTGAGCTCCTTCTCTCAACTGCTATATTTTCTTTTTTTTTTTTTTTTTGTGGGTACCGGGGGGTCGACCTCAGGACCTCGTGCGCCAGCAGGCACCTGTGCTCCTGAGCGATATCACCGGCCCCTTTTTCGTATGTGTGATCCGGGAGTCGAACTCGGGCCCTTGTGCTTGCTGGGCAGGCACTTAAGCCGCTGAGCCATCTCACCGGCCCTTCAACTGCTATATTTTCATATGCAGTATTCTACTGATTTATTATTTTATAGATGCTTCTGTTAACAAATTCTTTTTATTATGGAGGGTTATTTTATGCTTATTTTAACTTATTTATTGATCAGCTGTCCCATAGATTTTGCTTTCCTTAGCACCAGATGTGCAGCTTGTTGTCTCTTTTATTGTAATTGCTCTTCTCAAATATCTGATTATTTTTGCCTGAGTCTTCATTTTTCCTGAGGGCATCATCTATCCTTGTTACAAAAGTATTTGGAATGGAAAGACCAAGGCCCAGGCTCTACTCTGTGGCAATATCATAGCTACCATGGAGCACATTGTTTTAGGCCCACGGTCTCTACTTGATGTGAGCGTTCTCTAGAAAGCTCTCTCCTCTCTGCCGTTGTCATCATTCTCTTTCAATAGCCTAGATTTGTTAGATTTTGTTGCTTAGAGTGATTAGGAGGGAGAGGCAGGAAGATAAAATGTCCATGGAGCAGTAGATACAGCTGTATCTGTTGTATTTTCCACAGTCTAACTGGACTCCTAAAACCCTTTAGGACACAGTCAATCCTAGTAATGCTCAAAGTTATTAGGGCTATTTTCAGTGCTAAAATGGCAAAAAGGCAGGCATAGATCCAAAGAGGGGACTATCACGGAGAAGAAGGATACAACTCAAACCTCTGCCACATACTGCAGCTACTGGTTGATGAGAAAATGTAATGATTCAGACTGACAACATCCAAAATTACCAATAAACCTTAATATCAGAAAAGTGAGAAAGCCAGATTTTATGTATGATAAAAAACCATAGAACACCACCCAAAAGTATTGTTTGCCTAAAGTAATTAATCTTATATCTGAGTCTTAAGATTTGACGATTGGTTATAAAAATATATGACATAGAAAAACTGATTAACATATATCACTGTTACTAATCAGATAAACAAGAACCTGGAGTTTTCTCTGGGACAAGTAATTTTAATTTTGTGTCAATTTTATGTGTCTTAAAATGTGGGTAACTCTTACAGGTTTATTATTACTTAATCTCTAAGAAAAGATGTGGGGCTGGGGATATAGCTCAGTGGCACAGCACTTGCCTGGCAAGCGTGAGGTTGTGAGTTCAATTCCTGGTGCCAAAAAAAAAAAAAAAAAAAAAAAGAAGTAGGAAATGAGGCAGCCTAGAAAGATAGACACTTTTACATTATAATTGTTCTACTACAGCCAAATACGCAAAATGGTGGCTTCACCCATCATGCATCCCTGGAAGGGTTAAGTGGCAAGCCTAAATAGATTTCCACCTCACTGAATGGTAACAGGGCAACCAATGTCTGACCTGGAAGACATCAGAGGTGATGCAGATAGATAGTCAGCAACAGGTACCCTTTCCTTTTGTATGAATAACAAAGCCATCTCCACATCCCCTCCCCAATGGCAATGAAGTCAAAAAAACCCCAGTGAGGAAGTGCTATTTTCTCATCACCTAGAGATAGGTATTTGAAAAAGAAATATGTAGGTATGTGAAAGAGGTGAATCTTAAATCAGAACACTAAACTTCCATCTGAAAAAACTTAGAAGAATTAAGTAAACTCCAGGCAATCAGAAGTTACAAATAACTTTAAAAATCAAGAGCAGAAGTCAGTGAAATTGAAAGTAGAAAAATAGTGAAAATTAATGGAACAAAGAACTATGTCTTTGAAAAGATCAGTAGCAAAGAGTAACATCAAACAAGACTGACAAAGAAAAAAAGGAGAGAAGATTCAAATTACCAGTACAGTACCAGAAGTGAAATAAGGGATATCATTACAGACTTTGTAACCATCAGAGGGATCATTAAGGATACTCCAAAAAACTCTCCTTATAAATTTGACAAGTTAGCTAAAATGGGCCAGGGTTTCAAAGATCACATACCATGGGCCGGTGAGATGGCTCAGCGGCGTAAGCACCTGCCTGGCAAGCGCAAGGGCCCGAGTTCGACTCCCGGAACCCACATACGAAAAAAAGGGCCGGTGATATCGTTCAGCGGCACAGGCGCCTGCTGGCATGCGAGGTCCTGAGGTCGACCCCCAGTACCCACAAAAAAAAAAAATCACATATATATATATATATATATATATATATATATATATATATATATTATATATCGGTATAAAACAGATAATTTGACTTTCTTAAAATTTATTTTTTGTATTGGTACATTGGCCATACATACATAATGATTTGCATACAAATTTCATAGGAAATTTGTATCTGTACATCATATAGCTTAATTCTCTTTTTCCCATTCTCTTCCCCTCCCTTCAAGCCTTCTTCCCCTCCCCAATTTCAAAAAACTTTGTTTCCATTTTTTTCTTTTATTCTCTTTATTTCATACCTCCCCACCCCATTCCTCTTCCCATTTGAACATGTTCTTCCTACTTCCTCATATCTATCTTCCATTTTGGTTCTTATTTACTCTTTGGGTTTCTCGCACTAGAGAAACAATGTGATATTGAACTTGTGTGTTTGATTTATTTCATTTAAAATTATGTTCTCTAGGTACCTCCCTTTACCTAAAAATGTCTCAAGTTTATCCTTCTTTATGGTAGAGTAGTACTCCATTGTATGTAAAACCTGAGCAGCCATAGAACTACTACAGTATTTAATTTTTAATTAAATGGTTTCACTGAAGAATTCTGCCAAAGAATTAGCACCAATTTTACACAGTATTCTCCAGTAAATAAAAGAGCAATGGAAACTTCTCAATTTCTTTTATCAAGCTTGTGATACCTTGTTAAAGCCAGAGAAAGACAATGCAAAACAAAATAAAAGAAAAAAAGAAAAAAAACTACAGATCAATATAAACATAGATTCAAAAACCAAAACAAATGATTAGCAAACAAGATTTTCACGAACATCATGAACAATTGGGTTTATCCTAAGGATGGAAGATTGGTTCAGTATTCAAAAACCAATCAGTGTAATCCACCATGCTAACAGACTAAAGAAGAAAAAGTTACATAAATCATAGTAACTGTTATTAAAAAAAACACAATTTGAACAAATGTATTACCAGTCATGCTAAACATTCTTTTGTATGTAAAAATAGATGGGAAAGTCTCAACTTGTAGAGAGGACATAGAAAATATTTCAGCTAATCTTATTGGATTAAGACTGAATGTTCCCTTTTGAATTAGAGATAAAGCAGGATACTCATTCTCACTGTTCTTATTCAACATGTGTAACGTGGATTTCTATCCAGTGCAACAAGGACAGAAAATGAGATAAAAGACATTCAGAATAGAAAAGATGTAAAAGCATTCCTTTTTTCACTTTTTGTTTTATTTTTTGGTGGGTACTGGGGGTCGACCTCAGGACCTCGCGCGCCAGCAGGCGCCCGTGCCACTGAGCGATATCACCGGCCCTTTTTTTTGTATGTGGGTTCCGGGAGTCGAACTCGGGCCCTTGTGCATGCCAGGCAGGCGCTTACACTGCTGAGCCATCTCACCGGCCCAGCATTCCTTTTTTCAGATGACGTGGTCTGTGTAGACAATTCCAAGGAATATACCAGAAACAAAATCTGAGCATCAGTAAGTTCAACAGGATTGCAGGCTACAAGAGTAATCCCAAAAGCAATGGCTTTTAAAAATATTATAATTGCATTTAACATGAATACCAATATTCAAAATAAAATTATAATTGCTCAAAAATGTGAGTATTTAGTGTTTAATCTAAAAAAATACATACAAGATTTGTGTGCTGAAGAATAGACAACTCTGATAAAAAAGTTTAGATAAGTTGAGGGACACACAGTTTTCATGGATGGGAGTACTGGATGTATTAAAAAATCAATTTTTCCCAAGCTGATTACACAGTTTTAAGACATATCATGTCAAAATTCTAGCAATTTTTATAGACATGGATAAGATTATACTAAGATTCATATAGACATTTTATTAATGAGAATAGCTAAAGCCATCTTGAAGGGAAAAAAAGTGGCTGAAAAATTCTGTCTGATTTTAAGCCTTAATATATTGCTAGAGTAATCAAGACTGTGAAACCAGGGAAGAGTTAGGCACACTGATCAATAGAGTGGAACAGAAAGCTCAGAAATAAACTTAAAAATATCCCCAGCTGATTTTTGAAAATGTGCCTAAGCAATTAAATGGAAAAATGATAGCTCTTTCAATAAATGATGTTGGAGCATTTAGACATCCATAGACAAAAAACTGAAATTTGAGCTAAAACTCATATCTTACATGAAAATTAGATCAAAGTAAACCACACAGTGAAATATAAAACTATAACTTTTTTTAAAATGTGAGGAAATCTTCATAACCTAGCACTGAGCAAAGAGTTCTTAACCTTAACACTGTAAAAGAAAACATTGCAAAGATTCACTTTATCAAAATTAAAAGCTTTTACTACACAAGATTCTGCTCAGAGGATTAAAGGTCAAACTACAAACTTCCATAAACCTTAAGCCACAAATTCAGGTCTGCAAGAAAGAAAACTAAATGTTTTCCACTGTTGTGCTTAATTTCTTCTTCAAGTATAAATTTCAACACATTAAAAATACAAACCTCAATGAAATCAGCCTTTTCCTTTATTTAGTGAATAAACAGTGACACATCCTCTTGTGTTATCTAAAGGATGAAGATGTGGGGTAGTGAGTGACAGCGCTGGGAGGTGAGGGGTAGACGGTGAGAAGCTGTACAAGTTGGCTTCTGCCAAAGTGTACTTTGGCCAGTTGTGTCATCTCTTTTATATCCCACTGCTGTTTCATAGAAATATGGGGCAAGAGACAAGTATGAGCCACGTGCACAATTTTAAATTTTCTACGGCCTTCATTATTATTTTAATACCTTTTAAAATTTCAAACTGATATATAGTAATTATACATATTTATTGGGCACATTTTAATATATATGTATAATGTGTGATAATCACATCAGAATAATTAACATATCTAGCACCTTAAAAATTTATCATCACTTTGTGTTTGAAAATGCATTGTGTCAATCAAAAATTGTTTTAATCATCACATTTCTGATAACTAATGTGGTTTAACAATTTTGTATTTATTGACTAATGCCAATTGTTTTATATTAATTTTCTATTCAGTTGTCTTTTTGTTTGTAGTCATTCTTAATTCTGTGTACCAATTTTTTTCACTTAAATGATTTGCAAGTATCTCCAGTCTGTGTGGAAATCCAATTTTCAATTTGTTTTGACACGTAGATGTATTCTTTTATGACTTCAGATTTTAGTTTTTTATTTACACTGAGACCATAAAGACTAGCTACTATGCTTCTTAAAAGGCATTTTTAAACACACTTTGTGGAATAATGTCTTCTTTTTTAAAAATGTTGTCAAAGCACTATCCCTTAAAAATCTTCCTGAACAATGAAATTCAAATGTTGTGTAATAGGAACATGACTTTTTTGAACAAGGGTTCTGAAAATGCTTTTGTCAGGCAGCGTGTCTCTTGAAACACATTTCTAATTTTACATACATTTTAAGTTAAAGTATAGAGTTTTAGAAGATGCTTTTCACAATTTGAGGAAGAAATCACAACCTAGCTACTCTACAAAACCCATAAATTCCACACCAGAGTACTCTATCTGGGTAAACCCCAGTGACTCTGCATCCCCCAAATATTTACAAGCTTCATTAAGATGACATTAAAAGAATCACCACTAACTTGTTATTGTCCATGTAAATTGTACTCTTGACATCCCGGAGTACATACTTTATGCATATTTAAGCCAGATTATATCAGAATTCCAGCGAAAGGGACTGCTGACAGAAGAGCGTGTGAATGACTATATATTGGGTTGATTTTTCTTAAAGGAATGTAACTTTTAATGTCAAATATCTTGAAATGTCAGTCTTGTGCCAGAAAAATGAAAACTCTGGAGGCAAGTCTCAGACTGCAGTGAGAGGAAGAACTTCTTCCTCTGTATGGGAAAGAGGCTAAGTTATACTCTAAAGCAAACAGATTCCTAGTGTTTCCCATGGTGGAGGTGGGAGTTGAGACCCCCCTGGGTGTATGAAGACAACCTGCAGCAACACAGAGCCCCAGTCCAAGCACACCCTAGGGAGAGGCTGTAAATTATTTATTTATTTGTTTGTGAGGATTTTCAAAATCTTTCCTTCTGGCTTTTTATTAGTATTTGTGGTATATAATGAGTATATTCCTAGTGAGGTTTTAATACATGTACATATTGCAGAAACTTAGAATGTATTTTAATTTCTTGACATTTTCTCAAGCTTTCAGTAAATTCTCATGAAATAGAAGAACCTGCACTCTTTCATAAAAAGACGGATGGAAAGGAAGAGTACCTTCCATGCCTAGAGGGCAACAGCAAAGTGCAAACAGGATGCTCCCCCTACCTTGGGGGAGAAGATCAGTGGGAGGTTACTGAACACCACAGATCTGTGCTGTCACTGCAGTGGTAGCAATAATAGTTTGGGAATAAAGTGATTAGGTCATAGAAAATACCCACTCTTGAAGACAAGTGAGTATTAACTCTGAACTTTTCCAAAATCATTAGTACAGCATACACAGAGATCAGTGTTGGTGAACATTTTAGAGACTGAGTGCCAAAGTGCAACCCAAAACCCACTTATTTATTACAAAATGCCAACACTGTAATTAAACCTGAATACCGAGGCTTTAGCTAAGGAAAAAACAACTCTACATGAACATCTTTTATCTTAAAAGAAAAACAAAACACGTGCCATAGGTTCACCACCACTGGTACAGATGGAGTCTAATTTTCATCTTTAAGCCTCTGGGAATCCAGGGTATGATCATGTGGGTTTCGTTAGATCCTTCTGGCTTATTTTCATCTGGAAGGAACTCAGCCTGAGATAGAGTTTACCAACCCCATTATTTCTGAGTTTCCTATAAGCACCATCTTCTGTACAGAATCTTCACACTGCACCCTCCCAGTCTACACCTGTTATTTCTTTCCTATCCACAGCTCATAACAGCTCTCCAAGTGTGAGAGGCATCTCAACACACTGGGAAGTGGCAGAGAGAGAGAATTCCAAGGTTAGGAATGGGGAGGAGGAAAGGAGGGCGGGAGAGGGGGAGAGTGAATATAATCACATAGATTAGTCTCTCTTACTAAAAATAAAATGTGTGGTAAGAGATTTTAACTGCTGAATCTAAATTTCTAAATGGAGTGTTTCTCTCAAGGACATCATATTTTTTAGGAGAAATGATTAACAAATACCAGGGAACCCAGAGTATATGGGTCCATTTTATGCTCAACACACAGTACATAGGAAAATTAATAACTTATTCTAACATGAATAGACAGCGTGTTACAGATCTTTTTCACTCAAAAATCCAAATACGTGAGTGTAAGTAGCAAAAGGCGCATGGCTTGCCCTTTCCCCTTCACTTACTGCTTTCTGAAGACACTGCTCTAGTGTTGAGGATTGTGTTAATACCTTTACAAGCTGAAGCCTGATGCTGCATGAATGATCACAGAGGTACAGTCTTTATTACTTGGTATGCACATCGCCTTTCCTAACCAAGCGATTACATTACAAACCCCATGACCTTAATTAAGAGCCTTTCTTCCAAATGAACTGAGTATTTTTACTCCTAAGTGAGAAACTTTTCTCTTCACAGGCCTTTCCCTCTTAAGATAAGGGTCTCTGCTGGATCCCAGTGTGGATTAAAAGAGACCCAAGCTCAACGACACTGGGGACATGGACGAGCATTCTGTTCTCATGAGACCACAGCAGTGAGCACAGTGGCGCCTCGAGTTTATCTGGGAGGAGTACGTTTTAACTTTTAAAAGAATGTCAAGAAACTAGCTGGGGATATAGCTCAGTGGCACAGTGCCTACCTGGCAAGCTCGAGGTCATGAATTCAATTGCCGGTACCACACACACAAAAAAAAAAAAATAGAAAGAAAGAAAAGAAACTGCTTCACCACAGAAAAGAGATCAGGAAGGGGAATTGTAGAATCTACATTTTCCTGAGTCACATACACTGTAGAGTATTCAAGAAAGAAAGGAACTGGAGATATGTGCTATCATATCAGCATCTTATTCTTTTAGATCTGAACTGATCTGGTTTTGAAACCAAGGGGTGAGGTCCCTAACTAGAACTGTAAAATGTGTACAAAACTAGATCTATAAAATTAGCAGGAGTGTCCCAAAGTCACTGGCCAAAGTAGTGACTTGAAAATGTCTTTAATTATGACATACTGTAAAAATGCATTTTATATGCAACCACACACACACACAGATATTTACCTTTACCTTGTTTGCTGCACTCACACAGGTAGTTTGAATTCTCTTTTCTTTCATTTCGAATTATTCATGATCTATTAGGTTGCCAAAATAAACCACTGAAGGGTCTCAACATACTGTCTGGAAAAGACCGAGTTATAGTTGTTAAAGAAAATCTTTCTCAAAATATGAGTAGGCTATTTTATACAGGTAGATGTTTATGAATTTTAAATGGGCCATCAGAAAGGAAACACATTCAAACGTGATTAACTTTCCTGAATACTGTAAATTACTTTCATATCCAACTTCTGTAGTCACCTTAGAATAATGACAGGCTGACTTCAACTCCTTTCTCTGATAATAAAGCATAAGTTTTGTCACAGAGAAGATCCCAAAGGAGAAAGCTTACCCTTCAAGAAAGGGTGATGGAAAAATGACTGAAAAAGATATTTGTTGAAAGACTGGATCTGTGGAAACAAAGGAAAGTTATCTAGAGAAATAGAAAGAAAACTCAGCTGCACATATTCAGCAGGGTCAGGAATGTTAGGGAATTCTCTGTGTGGATAAGACATGCTCAGTAAAAGTCCACTGAACCAGGCTGTCTGCTCCAAGGATGGCAAAAATAAATAAAAACACGACAGGAAGAAAGGGAAAGAGAGAGAGAAAACAAAGAAGAAAACCTCTTTTGTCGAGGGTTTTACTGATGAAGTGACATGAATGAAATGAAAAACTACATTATAAATCAGGGACAAGATGAATTCAAAGAACCTAACAGGATACACAGTTAGATGAGATTTTGTAGGAAATAGTGTTTTTTAAATGAAGTTTTACTACTCCTAAAGTGGAAAGTTATTGGTAAAATACTTGAGGCAGATTTTCTCAAGAGAATATATATATATGTAATGTTGTAGTACTAGATATTGAACTGAGGGCCTTTGTACTAAGCTACATTCCCTGCCCTTTTCCAAGTTTTTGTATTTAAGACAAGGTATGACTAAGTTGATAAATTGCCCAGGCTGGGATCAATCTTGCCATCCTCCTGCCTTAGCCTCCCAGAGTGTTAGGATTACAGGTGTGCATCAACACACCTGTCTGGTGACTGCAGTATCAATATACTGCAATCTGATTGAGAGACCACCCAGTAGTTCCTGAGAAAATGATATGCAAGACGTATGGATCTATAACTAAAAGGATAGTGACAAATTCAATGTGTTCAGATTAGAGCTCCTGAGATTGTGAAAACTCTAGAATGAGAGCTTTATTAAAAAGAACTTGGTCAGAATAGCTAAATCTTGGAAACAACCCAAATGCCCATCAACCAAGGAATGGATAAAAAAAAATGTGTTTTTTTTATACCACGGAGTACTATTCAGCCATAAAGAAGGATAAACTTGAGACATTTCTCGGTAAATGGATGCACCTTGAGACCATACTCCTAAGTGAAATAAATTGGTCACGTATGTGTAAATATTGCTTTGTTTCTCTGGTGTGAGAAACCTTAAGTGTAAATAAGGACCAAAGTGTATAACAGGTATTGTGAAATAGGAAGAAATGGTTCAAAAGAAAGGGGATCTAGCAGGGGGGGAGGTGTAAGGAAGGAAGGGAAAAGAAAAAAAAACACTATAAAAGAAGGATGAAATGGAAGCAAAGCTTTGTAAATAAGGAAAGGGAGAGGGGTTGAAGGGAGAGAAGGGGATTGGGAAAAAAAGAGGAATCAAGATATATCATGTACAGCTACAAATTCTGATCATTATGTATATCTAAACTGTACCAATAAACTTAATAAAAAATAAAATAAAAAGGACTTGGTCACATTCATTTTGGAGAAATGAATTCTCAATGGAGACAAAGCCTCTATAAACATGGGGTCTTCTATATAGAGAGGAATGACACATTTTGTAGCTCGAAAGAATTAAACACAAAAAAAGAAGGGTGTGGTGATGGGAATTGAACATTTCTGAGGCTCTATGAGTCCACATTTTGATGTAGAAAACTTGGGAGATACAAGATCAGTATAAATTCTTCCTTTTCCATTAAAAACAAGCAGAATGCCTTAGAACTGTAATCATTTAAACAAGGTCTCTCAATAAAGTTCCAGCTTTCATGCCAACCCAGGTGGACTGATAGCGGCTTCCTGCAATATACTATACTGGTGTGGATTCTAAGGCCATGTCTGGGATGAGTGAGAAGAAGGCTGACAATGTCTATCAAAAGTACAGTAATGAAAATGTGCTCTTCAGAATCAAAATAGCATTTTAGGGCTGATTATTTTTGTTCCTCATCCAGCTACCAATTTTGAGACACAGGAAACAATACAATTGTCCTCAAAAACAAAAATGGCAGAAAAATATAGCTTTAGAATTTTATGATTTTTCTCATACTTCATCCATGTTCAAATAAAATATGTCAACAATTTAAAGAGTCTGTATTTGAGAACTTGTTTGGAAGTTTGACCGTGGGGGTGCAGTTACTCTTATACTCTTGACCAGGGTAGTGTCCTCTGTCTGAGAAGTTCGTCCTCTTCGACCAAGAGCACAGCGTCAGGAGGGACACACAAGGAGCGGCGAGGGAGGAAGAGGACGTCCACCTAGCCAGCCAGATAAGCCGAATCAACTCTGGCGATCAGCGGGGTGACAATGTCTCAACCAGATCAATTGCCCTCAGATCCATGGCTATCTATATGTGAGCTCGACGTGACTCATGATTCAAAAAGAGAAGAGTTAAGTCTGAGCTTACCTACAAACCAGTAAATTACTTAACATCTAGTTTAGCATAACAACTGTAAAGTTATTTTTATATTGTTATTGGTGATGTAAAATTGTGTATTTTAGTAAGTAAACCTAAAGGAAAGTGGAAATGAACCTTAATAGTTTCAAATTTACCTCCTATTGTTATATAAATGGGGAGTCTTCATTTTATTTATTTTTCAGTGTTACTGAGGTATAACTGACAAATAAAAGGTATTTACAGCCAAGAAGGTATAATGTGATGTTATATATATCAATTATGAAATGAATTGACACAATCAAGCTAAATTAGCCTTCTCATTCTCACATAGTTACATCATTTTGTGATGAGAACACTTAAGATCTTCTCAACAATTGTCAAATGTATAGCATATCATTAACTATAGTCACCATGCTGTACATTAGTTATCCAGCAAGTTTATACGCCTACTCTTTGACCAAAGTCTCTACTCCCCTGCCTCCAGGCCCTAAAGCCTTCTTAATGCCTAAGACAGTACATAGTGACAAACTGGGTTCTTTTGCGAATCCCACTGACTCATCCAGATTATGAAAGGAGCAATAATTTTAAAGAGTTTAGTGCCTTAAATAGTGCATACATGCAATCCATTTGCTTGCCAAATGCTTCAAGCTAGCATCCAAAAACACAAAAGACAGATTGCATTCAGAGGATTCTAGAAAATATAGTTGAGTATTTTGGAGGTAGTCATGCAGGTATCGGCTCTGTGCCTGAAAAACAACTGGAATTAACTAGTAGAAATGAAATAAAAAAAAAAAAAAAAGAAAATGCTAGAGTCGTAAGCTTATGATACTAATACTGGTGTATTGTTTTTCTTTTAAGTTTTATTTAAAGTAAATTTAATTACTAATAGGCTTTTACATCATATACTTGTGTAGGTTGATTTGAGAGATGTTCATCTACAATATGATTATATTAGGCAGGAAAAATGCATGAATGTTGATAGCATATTATATACTTTTAGAGGATTCCTGGATATTCTTTTTAAAGACATTTTTGGTGAACAGGTGGACTCTACATTTAAAAACTAAATCAATAAATTTCTTTTTCTTTTTTCTTTTTTATTTTTTGGTACCAGCAAACGAACTCAGGACCTCATGCCTGCCAGGCAGGTGCTGTGCTGCTGAGCTATATCCCTGGCCCTTAAATTTCTAATAATTTCAGTAAATGTAAAGGGATTTTAAGCTATTTAATTTTGTCTCAACATTTATATTTTAGGAATCTAAAATTAACACCATGCAAGAAAATGCTGTTATATATTTATAATTTGAGTATCTACCTCATTGTATATTTAAGAGGATAAAATGAAATGTATCTGTGTGTTTATATATGTATATGTTTATATAGTGATTAAAGTTAGAAGATGGTAAACAATTGATTACATCTGGTTAAAATGTTAAGAAAAATAAATTTACTAACAGGTTATATTACTAAGTTTGTTGAAAACTTAGAAATTAAAGTTGTTTTTTGCTTTGGTAAATTATTTATTAAAAGTTGATTTATTTTAAAAAATAAGTGGATTTCCATATTACCTGAGATCTGTTGATAAAGATTTTCCTAATTTTGTCCAAAGTATTTATTAATTTGTATAAAGGAATAGTATACAATGAAAATTGAGTTTGAAATATTATTTGCAAAAACAGATTATTAGAAACAAAGATTCATAATATCTAAAATTATGATGTCAATGGAAAAATGAAACATCATTTATAATCATAATATATACATCTTCATGAAAGTAACAACTTTAAGGTAAGAAGAGGCCCTTGAGGTTTTTTGCACTTTAGAGCCTCATTTTCTTCTAAATGAAGATAATATTAGCCTCTCTCTGTCTTTCTCTCTCTCCCTCTTTTTGTCTCTCTCTCCTCCAATAGATATATAGACACAGGAAACAAATACAGTATAAATAGAGATTGACATAGCAATTAGTACAGTGCTTGGCATATCACTGACAACAACAAGTTTGATCATAAGGCACTCCGCAAACATGAGCCAATTAAGGCTAAAAAATGTATCAGACATCAGAGGAGACTTATAAATCTGATAAGGAAAAAAGCACTACATTAAGAAATATCACTGATTATATTAATTTATCTGCAGGGACTCATTTAAGTTTTGAACCGATGAAATCTGTTTTCCTGCAAAACTTAATTGAGACACTATCACAGATTCAGAGTTAAATATCAGCATCTTCTCAACTACGTACACATAAATCGATTTTATGGAGTACTCACATATCTTAGTTACTTTCTTATTGTTGGGGCAAAATACCCAACACACACAAGTTAAGAAGGAAAGGCTTATTTTAGCTCACAGTTTGCAGAGGTTTCAGCCCAGTCATCTGGCTTCAAGGCAGGGTGGTACACGGTGAACGGGTGTCGCAGAGGAGAAACCATTCATGGTGTGGCAGGCAGAAGGCAGCAGACTTCCTTTTGGTTTCACTTGATCTCCTCGGGCTGCAGCCTATTGGATGGTGTGGGTCTTCCCTCTTCAGTAAATCTCATCACTGACGTCCACCACTATGCTAAATCCAGTATCACACACCCATGTTACAGTCACTCCCAAAATCCACCTATGAGTGCATAAGACTTTGGGGGGCTATCTAGATACAAGTCCTAACATCACACAAGGATAATTTTCTCCTGGTTTTTTCTTCCTTTTTGTTACTCAGTAATTTTCCTTGTGAGTAAACAATGACTATGTAAACCTACAGCACTATGATTTTGTTTCTAGACAAACACTGCAGGAAAGCATGGAGGCATATGCCCATAGTTCACAATTTCCATGATGGACATGATGTGACCTCAACATCACAAAACGTAGGTAAGAATTAAATGACAGTTTCCCGTTATGTTTGTGGTATCTTATGGTGTTTTCTTTGAGTCTTGCTTAAGCTAGAAGCTGACAGAAAATAAAGTCTGATAAATCATAGGTGCTTTCTATTTCCTGTTATGTATGGAACATATAAAATATTCTACCCTAAGTCTACTGAAAATGGGAGCCTGGATTAATAAAACATCAAGGAACACTTCATCTCTTTCTGTTCTGAGAAGTATGCTAGATAATCTGGATCAGTTTTGAACAGATGAAGGCTCAGTATGGAATTGTTGGACATTTACTAACCCTTAGTCTTACTCCAGTACAAAAGATCTGACTTGAATGATAACACATTGCTTATTGCTCTGTCATGGTGAGGCCTCTGACACATGGATCTCCAAAGACTAAGAGGTCTGAGTTAATGTACTTTATCGCTTAGAGCAGTGTAAGAAAATTGAAGCAAACCTCCAATAACAGATGACATCTATTACATGTCTGCTGTCATTCAAAGATTTTGATTAATGATGCAGGACATGGGCAGATTGCAACGATACCATTTTCCTCCATCATTCAAAAAGAAAAAAAAAAAAGTAAAAGAACTACTGAGTTCTCTTAGTACAACTAACTTTTGATTTTTCTTTATTATATGCATGCTCATATCATTAAGCATCCCCTGATTTCTGAACTCCTTTTGAGAACTGCAAAGCAACTGAGATTTGAAATGATGAAAAATTTCTTTTCCAAGCAAAGTTTTGACTGCGAGAAAAGTGTGGGCCATCTGTGATTTTGGCAACAAATCTAGTTTGCCACTCTTGTACAAGAGACTCTTCTGTCACTGTAACCCAGGGGTATCCACTGACATAAAGGATACTGCCAGAAACCCTTAAATAACCCTTACCCACTGGCTTAAAAGACACCAATTAAAGTTTTGGCAAAGACATTTTTACTATAGGAATGATCTGTAATAGAAGAAAATTATAAATATTTAAATGAAATTCAAGCTTAAATTGCACTTTTTTGAGAAGGAAATTATTTAACTTGCAGAATCATTTGACAAAAAGTTTACTAACTAGATGGATTGCTTGTTAAACATCTTCAGCCATATGAATAGTATATGTTTTATTTTATTTTTCAGAATCATCCCAGCAGCCACCTCAAGAGCCATTTAAGGAGGTTGATTCCCCCAACTGCCATTTTACAATGGTGTATTGATGTTAACCGGTAACTGAATTTGCCTGTATGATAGTGGATCATTTTCAGTAGCAAACCATGTTGATTTCTCTGTAGTTAAAAGCTGGCACATGCTACTAGTGTCAAACTTATCTGAAAGATAGTTATTCTTAGGTGGCTTCAAAGTTGATTTGCAGATTTCTCTTCCAGTCCTAAATCTCAGAGTCATAATGAATTGAAACTTGCTGAAAATGATCTTGTGAGAAAATGAAATGTGCAAGTCAAATTTCCTTAATGAGTCCTGTAAAAGTCTGTTGACCATTAAAGCATGAATATCAATGTCCAACAAGGAAGATTTTTTTTTTTTTGGTGGGTACCAGGGGTCGACCTCAGGACCCCACGCGCCAACAGGCACCCGTGCCGCTGAGCCATCTCACCGGCCCCAACAAGGAAGATTTTGACAATTTTTATTTTGTTTGCTACCTTTGTGAACTATGTTGTGTCATCGTCATCAAAGAGGTAAATTGAAATTAAATGCGTACAGAAAATATAATGCATCTTTGCCAAAAGAAATACCATGCTCCCAAATTTAGTTTCATCTTTAAAACCAAGAAAAAATTTTTCAAAAAGTACACCTTATTTATCATAATGGAGGATTAGTTTTTGTTTGCTTTCCCTGCTGACTTTTATTTAAACTCTAAAAATGACAGAAATAAAGTTGGTAATGTTTGTAAAGACAGCTTTTAATCCATGAGAAAAAAAAAGAATTTCCAACTCAATAAAATAAATATGCATAAGTATGTTGCCTGTACCTAGGAACTTTTTCTTTGTCTAATTGATTATTTTATATGTATTTTAAGTAAATAATTTTGGGAGAAAGTGTTTCCTGACATCCTTTATCCAGAGAAATTTGTCAATTCTATATTCCCACATGACCATGTTCCAGCATGCCAGCTTCTTAGAACTTAATTACTTTTGTTTAATATTTTTCAGTGTTGAGGAACAAACTGAAGGCTTTATGCATGCGTAGCATGCACTTTATACCTGAGCTACACCCCTAGCCCAATAGCACCTATCCTAGATGCAATTTTACATATATACATGGATTTTTAAATCACTATATCTTTTGCATTGACTTGTACCTTGATGAGAGCAGGCATTGTGCCTCTTCTTTATGAATGTCTTCCCAGAACTCAGAAGAGTGCCTGCATGCCGTAGGAATTTGCTAAACCTTTGTTGGAGAATGAAGGCTTCTCAATTGAAAAGATCTTTAAACATCAGGAAAGTGGGATAGTTCTGTGATAGGGAAGACTATGAATTTCAAGCTGTTAGGGACAGCATCTATTTTGCCAGTTTCTAGAGATTTTTACAGAAAGAAAGACAGAGAATTGTAGATCATTTTTGACCAGATATTTTTATCAGGCCTTTAAAATGAGATATATTATACTATTCTTACATATTTTACTATTATGGATACACTACATATACATATATATATATATATATATATATATATATATATATATATACACTTCATTGTGTTATATGAATTTAAAGATAAAAATTGCCTTCACTGCATCATTATTTGTACATGTACATTGTAAGCATCCTATGAAATAAAGTGTCACGCAATTATTCTGTTCATGCTTATGACCTGCTCTTCACATAGCTCCATTTCAGTGATGCTTAAGAGACTTACCAGTTTGCCAGCTATTTACCAGGGGGTCACCAAAGTTAGAAACTATCTCTTTAGTCAGTAGAAAAATGTTTATTTTCCCCTAAGTTATGCAGAATAAAAATTTATTATCTGAACCTGGTAAATGAACAGATTTTTCTAAGACATAAGTAATTTTCTGACAACTTTTTAAAATTTTTGCTTAACCTAAATTGTCTGAAATCACTAATATATAAATGTCCAACATCGGAAAGATCACTAACAACTAATTACTTTGAGAATTTGGCTCATAAATGCATGATCTTTATCTAACTACTAACAGTAGGTGACTTCGTTGGCTGGGCTTTTTAATATATTTAAAATACGGAATTGTTCAAGGAACTACAATGAACAAAAAGACCTGGAAATACACCAGCATGTGCAATGGTTCCCTGCACTTTGTACAAGAGGTCAGGCTTTGCAACCTGTTTAATCTGAATGTTAAGGTAACTGCCACCTTCATAAACACCCACTTCACCCTGATTTGACTTAAATACAGCTGTTATTCAAAGTAACCTCAGATCATTACTGACTCTTGTGGCTGCTTAATCATGCAACTGCAATGCTGAGATGGGGGATTCAAGTGACATTCTCAAGTCTACTTAATTGCTAATAATAGAAAATACACCTCAAGGAAAAATACTGGAGTTATAAAGAGAAATAATTATTCCTTTCTGCTCGCAGGCCATGAAGGTTGAGTCATGGTTACCTTCAGTAGTTTCTTCGGCAACACGGAATTCCCAACGTTACTTTCTGGAAGACAGTGCTGACCAGACTGAGTGCACATACTAAGTCTCAGAGGCTACGCAGGCCCTGGTCTCTAACGATAGCATATATCTTTGATTATTCTCAGTGAAAGACAGGGTGATTTTGAGGATTCCACCTTTGCCAATCTTAAAATTCCCCACTTTTAAGTAAATATCCATTTATTTAATAAATGTGTTCAAAAGCAATATTAAAATGTTAAGAAATAACAGTATATTAAAAACTATGTATTTGCACATGTATCAATAAATATATAATTGATGTTTTAATGTACCCTCTATATAGCCTGCTAGTGTTTATTTAAAATACCAATTTTCATTTTACTAAAAGTAGTAAGCTATATAGTATTAGTGAGAGTATAGCAACAAAAGGTATCATTCACAGGCACTTAGTAGATCTATTTAAATAGGATATAACATACTATTTTAGCTTTATTTAATTGCACTGGCATGAAAATAATGCCTTGTAGAGACATTATTATTACTCACATATTCACTCAAAGTAAACTAAGTGCTGAAACTCCAAGATTTCAGAGACTTACTAGTTTACTAATCCAATGGAGGTGTTTTTTTTTTTTTACCATTCAGCTTTCTATCTTGTGATTCTCTTTTGCAAGTTGTTGGAATATTCCCCATTTATGGAAAGAAAGTAGGACAAAATAAGAGGAAGATGACTATAGAGCCATATTTTACTGGTTAAGCATGAAAGTGGCTATTATTATTTCCATAAATAATATATTGAACAGAAGATAGTCACATGCCCACTTATTTCAAGAAGGAAAGTATGATGGTTTTTGTTAAACATACAATAGCATCTGCAGATTCATCATTATCAGTGAAATAAATAATAATTAGAAAATTACTTGCCTAAAGCAATAAGCAATTAGGATTCTAGATAGTATTTAAAATTAGGTGTGGCAGCTGGACGTGTTGGCACATGCCTGTAATCCCAGCACTCAGGAGGCTGAGGCAGGAGGATCACCCTGAGTTTGAGGGCAGGCTGAGGTACGTAGGGAGACCCTATCTCAAAAAACAAAACAAACAAAAATTAGGTGTGGCATTTTCTGCTGTGTCGAAGTAACTGGAAGTAGAGTAGATGTCCCATAATGGAAAATTAAAAATGAACAAAATGTGTGAATTTTCTTCTTGCCGATATTGACCAACAGGCCAGGTAGGACTGTGAACCCTGAGAAAGAAAAAAAAGCGAAGTGGGCCTCATAATTACTTCAGCTTTGTGGTGGCACTTTCTGGATGACAGCACAGGAATAGGGAAACTAAGCAAATGACCAAGTCAAGTAGACGAAGATTGGAATCTGGTAAGCCTGAGGCAAAAGACACATGTGATAAAAGTACCAGAAAGGAACACACTCGCATGTAAAAATATTTCAGTTCCAAGAAACCACAAAAGGAAGTCTCTTTATGAAGTCTGGCAATTAAGCAAAAACTACAGAATGTTTCCCTTTACTAGGCCAAACTAGCCCTGGAGTAAAGGCTATCATAGACCTGCTCCAATAAAGTATGGAAAGTTTCAAAAGGATTAAGATGTTCTCCAAGTAAATTACTATGTGGAGAAGCAGGAAAAAGTATTAGCTAGCAATAACTTGACATAAAATAAATCTACACGTGTAGGCACATGAATGGGTATAAAGGAAAAATGAATAAAAGGAAGAAATGAGTGTGTGTATAAAGTAGAACCTAACGGAACTTTCAAAACTGAAATATTCAATATTATAAATTCACCAGACAGGATTAAAAGTAGATTGGATACCTTTAAAAAAATAGCAGAAAATTTAAAAATCTATGTCAAATCTATATAAACTGAGACAAAAAGAAAATCAAGAATGATGACATATTGCATTACCATCAAGGCAATTGTAAATTTGACAAGTCTCTATATGCAAATAAACCAAAGGAAGTTCATGATAACATCAAATGTGGTTGTGTTCCATTGTTTAACACCTGCAAGGGAAGATCAAAATATATGGTGAATGTTTAAATTTTTAAAAATTTGTTTTATTTTACAGAGAAAAAACAATAAAAATAATGATATAAAATTTCAAAACAAGATAGTAGGAAAATAACAATGGTTAGTACGTTGCTTATTTCTATCTTCAAAGTAGTTGCTCAGATTACAAGATATAGGCATGAAAAATTGATCAAATGATATAAGCACAAATCTTTCTTTTCAATGGACTTATAGAAATTAGTAGTACAGCTGTCTTAACTATCTTGTATATATATATGTATATATATATATTTATCACATATATACATATATATGTATTTATTTACTTTTCATTTTTCCTTCCTTCTTTTCACCTTTCCCCCATCCCAGTTTCTCTTTCCTTTTGAACATTTTCTTCCCATTTCCCAATATCTATTGTAAATTTTGGATCTTATTTCACTAAGATCTTTCATCTTCTTACACTAGGGAGACAATAAGATGTTTACACATGTGAGACTGATTTATTTCATTATGAGTATGGTCTCAAGTTGCATTCGTTTACCTACAAAAGTCTCAAATTTATATTTCTTTATGGCTGAGTAGTACTCCATTGTATAAAATACCACATCTTTTTTATCCATTCCTCGGTTGATGGCATTTGGGTTGTTTCCAAGACCTGGTTTTTACAAATTGTGCTGCTATAAACATGGGTGCACATATATCACCGTGGTATGAGGCTTTTAATACTTCTGGGAAAATATCCAGAAGGGGAATAGCTGGGTCGAATCGGACCTCTGATCCTAGTTTTTTGAGGAATCTCCACACTGACTTCCACAGTGTTTGCACGAGTCTGCACTCCCACCAACAGTGGAGAATGGTTCTTTTTCCCCCACATCCTTCCATCATTTGTTATTGATTGATTTCTTGATGATAACCATTCTTTCTGGGGTGAGATGGAATCTCAGTGTTGTTTTAATTGGTATCTCTCTGATGACCAATGATGTTGAACATTTTTTCATTTATTTATTTGCCATCTGTATTTCTTCATCTGAAAAGTGCATATTCTAAAATATTTTTTACAGAAAATAAAAACAACTGCTCTGACTAGTCTTCCCCATTCTAATTTTATCCTTCTCACTTCTAACACACTTATACCATCATTGTTGCCGCTTTCTGAAGCAGTTCTGGTAGTCCTTTTTGTACGTGTGCTAATGAGGTCTGATAAAAAATACAGTGAATTTTGGTGCTAGATGCCATCCAACTGAAAGGCAGGCTTATAAATACATTATGTTGTGTTTTCATCCACCAGGTCTGGCACAGTGCAACTTCTGACTCCTTTCCAAAGTCAAAATGAGTGTGAAAGATGAATGTTTGGAATCAATTCAGTACATGGAGGCAGCCACGACAGCACCAATAAGACCCAAACTAAAGAGGACTTCCAGTACTGCTTTAGAAAGTGGCAAGGACAATACGGTAAGTGTATTTGAACCAAGGGGGAATAATTTTAAGGAGTTTAGTGGCAATGTGTCTTTTTCTGTAATAATTTTTTGCATATTCATCATATTTTTGATCACACCTCATACTAACCATTTTATTCCACTGTGTAACACTATTAATAAAACTAATGGTTTTAGTTCATAGTACCTAGTAATGCCATACCTAGTAATGCCATTACAACAAATGTTTTTTTTTCTTTAAGTTATTTCAAAGATTTCTTTGCATATAATTTATATAATATAAATGATGATATGTATATTTATATCATAATATGAAGATGAGAATATAGAGGGGTGTTACATAATGGATTATATTTCCAATTCATAAATTTTTCAACAATATAGAGGAGTCATTAGTTATTTTTTCCTTCAATTACCTAGAAGTGAGTAGCAATCCCCATCTATATAAAGTCCTTTGGTCAAGTATAGGGGTCATCTTTAACATACTTTCATTCTCTGCCCCATGTGATAATTCCATTGCTAAGTTTCTTTATTCTCCTTCTTGAGGCCTCTTCATCCCCCTTTCCAGACTATATTGTCTAGAATTGCTTTGAACCTGTCCTAGTAGGTCTCCCTGACTCAGTGTTGCCTTTCTATAACCTATTCCTAATTCTGCAGCTAGATTGATATTTGGGGAAAAAAAAGCATGTTTGACCCTGAAAATCCTGCATTGGTTCCCCAGTGAGCTAGAGTGTAGTCTTCTTGTCCTAATTCATAGTGCCCTGTATGACCTGACTCCTAATTACCTCTCCAGTGTCATCTCCTGCAATTTTTCTCCTTTTGATTAAAAAGGAAAAGGAAATGACAAGGTCACACTAGTGACACACTATTGTAATACTTTAAGGTAGAGTCAATCGAATTTTGAGATCAGATTTTCCCTTTAGATTGTACGAGTAAGAGTTTATACGAAGCGTTTAATTTGTACAGTATCATGTATGACATATATTTCTTTTAAATTATGATTTTATAAGTAAAATAACAATAAAATGCATTTTGCCAAACAGAATTATTAGGGCCCTACATACATCCTTTTGATGAATTTTTCTGTATCTGCTTTCTGGTTATAAATATAAAGAGCAACTGAAAAATTTCAATGGTAGGTAGCTAAAATTGTAATCTGGTGATACAGTTTGGTATTTCTGTACATATCTTTTGAATTAACTTTTTAGTGAAGATTTATTCAATAAAATAATTTGAGCTAAAAATGAGAATTTTTCTTTATTAATAAAAATGTCCATAACTACTACTATGAATTTTAGAACGTTCTGCTTTTTGTTTGTTGGTTTTAGGAGAATTCATTCATAAGTTCAAATCACTTTTTCTATATAACATCATAGAATAACCTATGAATCACAAAATTAGAGGTACAGGTAAAATACTTCTTAAAATATAAGCATATCTGTGAAGTACTTATGTTTGTTAGCTGTTAATGCAAAGGTATTTGTTCTGCTCTAATGTTCATTGACATATACTATTTTTTGTATTTGTACAACACAAATATTTGGAAAAATCCCTAAAAATAATAAAAATAATAAAATCACTTTTGTCAATAAGTAAACTTTTCAAAATAGAATATAATTTAATTATTTTATGTACCCTTTCCATCTTCAAAAAATGGTTCATTATGGGGCCGGGGATATAGCTCGGTGGCATAGAGCCTGCCTGGCAAGCGCGAGGTCCTGAGTTCAATTCTAGGGGAAAAAAAAATGGCCCATTCTACAGAGAAGACATAGAAAGAAAAGTTATTCTAAAATTTTTATTTCCTTTTTGATCTTTCCATGTAAACTTATAAGAATATTTTTGAGTGCAAAGATTTTCTTTTCTATTTTGTTTTTGAGACTGAACACATATGAAGTGCTAACAAAAAGTGGTTCAGTTAACAAATAAAAACAAAGTATCTGTCTTTTTTGCTTGTTATCTACGAATGTTTAGTACTTTTGTGTATAAAGCATTCTGTCTTAGTGACTGGGACAAATACAAAGGTAAAAGACCAAACATATTCACTATGCTCCAACTTAATTAGAATGGTGCCATGTAAACAAGTAGACTCTAAAGTTTCTGAATGCTTTCTTTCATTTATCTGTGAAGTATTTTATTTTATTTTATTTATTTTTTTTTTGTGGGTACCGGGGAGTCAAACTCAAGACCTCGCGTGTCAGCAGGCGCCCGTGCCGCTGAGCGATATCACCGGCCCTTTTTCGTATGTGGGTACCGAGAGTCGAACTCAGGACCTTGCGTTTGCCAGGCAGGCGCTTATGCCGCTGAGCTATCTCACGGGCCCAGTCTGTGAAGTATTTTAATTGTAGAGTTTTCTTCCCAAATCACTATAGTTCTGAGAAAACTTTATCTATATTTTTATTATAGAGCTTATGATAGTTTTTATTTTGTATTAGAGATATTTAGAAGACCTTTTCTTTCCATTAGATTGCAATCAAATTGAGGCTATGTTTGTGTTTAATTCACTGTCAATTATTTCAGAGTTCTTAACAAACAGAAGGAGTTCAGGATATATTCATTAAAATAGTGAAGAATGTATCTTCTCTATCAGGCAAAGTACAATGAGTATGGATGCATGATCCTGTATGATTCAGAAAGGAATACGCCTTTTCCAGATGGAAGTATTTATTCACTTATGTTTTTTCAATATACATTTTAATTCTACAGACTATCGTAAGTGGGACTTTCATACATGCACATAAAACACCTTGATCACATCCAGTGAGCTTTTACTTGTTGTTGCTATGTGTTTACTATTGTTTCTGGTATGGGTCATACATATGTGAATAAGAGCTATTCTCTCTACTTATGCAAATAAGCATCCAGTATTTAAAAATAATTATGTGGAAACTACAGGGTACTATGACAGTAGGCAATAAAAAGGCCTTACATGGTGAAGAAAGTGAAGAAAGTGAAGGGTCTGTCACCTTCACAGGGGAGGAAAGATTTGAATTCCCTAGGAATATGGGTCTATGAGGAGAAGGAGAGATTACACAAGCAGGATAAGGGGCAAATTGAAGCAAAGAGAAGAAATCATGAAAAAGTAGGGTGCATTTGTTAGCCATTAAGTAGACCAGAAATAGGAGAACATGCTAATCAGATCAAGAGTACCAAATTCTGGAGGGCCCTCAAATGTTTTAAATCCAAGCTTCTCCTACAATGGGACAAAGGTAGGGATTTACAGAGTGTAATGGTTGACTGATTGTGTCAACTTGAGAGGTTTAGTTAAGAGAAGCTTAACTCAATCCACTCAGCAATTCTACACGCTAGGGAATCATTCTAGTTGCCAGTCAACAAATGAATAGAAAATACGATATGACATATAATGGAGTGTTATTCAGATATAAAGAAGAATAAAATCCTGTCCTTTGTAGCGTAAAGGAAGTAATTCGAAGACATCATGTTAAGTAAAATAAGCCAGTCACAAAAAAGACACGTATCGCATGTTCACTCTCATATATGGAACATATAAAAAAAAGTAGAATGTTGTTTACTTGGGACTGAGAAGGGTATGGGGAGTGTTGTAAGGGTAGAAAGGTGAATAGATAAGATCAATGCACGCTATGTGCATGTATAGAAATCCTATTAGCTTTTGTTAATAAAAATTGATGTTAATATATTCAGCTAGTACTACATATATGTTGTTCAGTTTTTCTACTTATTATGCACATAAAATCTTACACTTTTGGGAACAATCTACTTGACAGGTTTTTTCCCTAGGTACATTGACAAAATGTAAACCAATTTTTTGACATAAGCAACATGTAAGACTATATATTTCTCTAGTTTTTCCAAAGGACCAGAACCAACAAGAAGAAAAAATTAATTTCTAATACTATGAAAACTATGTCTCCTTGGAAATGAACAGAGTACTTATAAAAAACTATGTTTTTAATCATTAATTTCTTGTCAGTGTTCCTTTTGCAACTATCTCTTTGGAAACCCAGGCATCTCTTGAAGTGTTTATCCAAAGTTTTCCCCAGGGTCTAATGAAAATAATTTGCTAATGGATGTTTTGTTTGATTTGAATCCAAATACAAAGAAGAACACAATTGATTAGCATTTGAATGTGAGAAACTGGAGAGAGTTTTCTTTTTAAAATGATGTTCTCATAGCACGATAAATGTTTTTGTCCACTATGGAGAGAGAGAGAGAGAGAAAGAGAGAGAGAGAGAGAGAGAGAGAGGGAAGGAGAGAAAGGAGAGAAAGGGAGGGAAGGGGAAGGGAGGGGACAGGAGAGGAGAGAAGAAGAAAAAAAGAGGAGAGAAGAGAAGAGAGGAAAAAAGAGAAAAGACAGGGAGAAGACACTTTTCCTCTTGAAAAATGTACAAGGATGAAAACTGCCTTGGCAACCATCTGAGTATTCCCTTTGGATCCAGCACTGGCTTACTCTTTTTAGGCTGGAGATGTAAACAGCTAAACAGGTTTTAACATTTGATCAGTACTTCTCCTTGCCCTTGCAAGGTCCACATTTGTTTATACTGTGGTTTTCTGTCGTGTTGTTTAAAATAAACAACTATCCACAACACTAGATTTGAGATAATATTGTTCCTTCATGTAATTTTGGAAAAACAATTTTAACACAATAAAATTTCTAAGCACACAAAGAGAAATGTGAAAGTTTTCCCTGTGCTTTGTACCACCTCCGATGTCACTCCCTAGACTCGACTGCTATGAATGTGTCCTCATCGAACACAGTATAAAGAGACACAAGAAATTAATTATAAGATGACATAAAAATAATACCTCGTAGGTGAAAACTATTTAACAATTTATTACAGTTTATTTTATTCTGTAATTATTATTTATTTTCTTACATTTTTAGGATTTTTACATAACCTTGTGCAGAGAATGAAACAGACTTAGAAAGGAAAGTGACAAGTTAGGTTAATGATCAACACCAAAATTTTGATACATCTTTGGGCTTTAATATGACAACTCAACATAGGTGGAAATGCATACGTGACCTGAAGAAAACATCACTGTGTGGTGGAGGAAGAAAACAAAAAAATGAATATTCCTAAAACCCAATTTGTAAATGAGATGAAATTTTAAAAAACAACCCCTTGGTTTCATTATACATAAACCTCATTAACAGAATGTGAGAAATTGGTCATGTTAGGGAAAAAAAAGGTTGAAGGATCTGTTCTCCACCTTAAAGTAGGAAATTAATGAAAAATCAACTGCAGATTAATATTGGACTTCGGCCTTCAACATAAGAAATGGTGTCCTGCAATTAACATTCCATTTCTAATCATTACGAATTATGTAACAAATACCTGGAGTTTCTACTTTAGAATTTCCAAAGATGAGCATCATGGAATATAGATCTTGTAAGATGTTTAATAAAAACATTTATGCTTACATGAATTTGGGAAAAGTAGTACATCATCTTTTCTCTCTATTCCTTTGGAAATAACATGAACACATGTTATTGAAGTCTCTGGGAATTTCTATAGGAAAGAAATCTGTTTATTATCTATAGTAGCATTTATCAAATTTATTTGGTCCTTGATCTCATTATTGGAGTCACCCTATTAAATTTTCTAGGCAGTACTTTAGGAAACAACATCTCCATGTATCTTATAGCTTATTCGTATTCTTGACTTTGTAGACAAAGGTAAAGAAATATATGGGCACTTTATTGAGAACTTTCACATTATTTCAAGATACTAATATATTAAGGAAAATCTCATCAGAGGAACACATTTTCAACTTTTTATTATTAATGTTGCTTCTCTTTTCCATAGCTAAATGGATATTGTCAGTCAATTAAATAAACAATTAGCAGACATTTTCCTTGCTTACAATACATTCTACAGGACAGATGTGGAATCAGCCTCAAGGAACTTGCGATTTAATTGAGGCAACTAGGGCATGGATATATTGACAAATTATGTAACAATTCAATGTTAAATATATATTATCAGAAAAGTCACAAGGCAAGTATGATTAATTACTGCATAATTGTCATGCTCTGAGTTCAGAAGCAGTGAGGTCACAGTAGGCTGGCTGTGACCTGGGGCCAAAGTGAGGTTTGTGAAATTAATATATGCTGGAGCTTATATTTATGTTCTGAGTTCACGTATAGTTTGACAAACAAAGGCAGAATGCCTAAAAGCAAGCACAGACACTAACACATTTGCATTTTTGAATTTGAAAAGACATTTGCTGAGAAGAAAAGAAGAAAAATTTGTTAGGAAAGTTGCTACTCTACAAACTTCAAGATTTGTTTGAGAAGGAAACAGTAAAATGAATGAAAGAAAGGAGTAAAATCTGTATATTAATTGAACTTATCACTCATTCATTAATGGAAGAGAAACATAAATCACTGAGTCACTTTTAAAGGAAGAGACATAAAAATGTCTTCATTTAGATGGCACTCAATGTTGAAGTAGAAAATTGAACCTGCCCAAAGAGGCATTTCAAAGTTTTAGCTTAGTGGCTCATAGTAAAATTAGAAATTCTATAGAGATAGTTCTCTGATTTTATAAATTAGGAATTAGTTTGGGTAACAAAACTGCTTGGAGAGAAATAAGGCATATAACCAATTGGAATAAATCTAACAATGCAGGATTTTCTATATTGTTTATATCTGGAATTTGACATGCATTTATAATCTTAAATAGGTGTCATTGTCTGGCATACTTTAATGTAGGTGTATCCTTTCACAAATATGAATATAAGCTGCACAGATTTTTTTTCTAGAATTTTAAAACTTAAAGGAAAGCTACATCTCATTGAATCAAATATTATCTTCATGTAACATATGTGAAAATTAGTCATAAATAACTCCAAATGTACAAAGAGTTCTCTTGATTCTGCCTTCTCCCTTATTTTGATAATACTGCACTCTAAGAAACAGGCATGAACTCTGGAATGGAACATTTGAACACATATCCTCATGTAAAAATATATATTGCCTTATGTGCTTCTTTATAAATATGCATAACTTCGACATGAGAAGCATGCTGAAATGTGGATTATCATTAGGAATTTAATATGAATTGTCAACTAAAAACAACTACATTACCATTTGTTTGTCCTAAATACTAAATCATGCCACCATCCAAAACACTTTTATAGAACGGTTACAGTGTTACTTCCATATTAATTCACCAAGCCTAAGCAGGGTACAAACAGCTTCAAGATCTATTCTGAACCAATGTCAAACACAGTGAGTCAGTAGCTTTAATTCCCTTGCTCCATTCAGATTATTCTGAGCCATGCTACTCCCAGTTATGAGAATAAAGCCAGACTCATCAAGGACCCAGTATTTTATTGGTACACGGAGACTTTAATTAGGCCAGTTAGATGACCTGCTTTACTTTTCTTTTGGTGTTCATGAGATGTCCATGTATTTATTTGGTCAAAAATGTTTATTGAACATTTACTACTTTCTCCTCAGTGAACAAGGCACTGACAAATACATGAGGAAAGCTGATAGTGGTGTTGCCCTTGTGAAACTTATCAGTTAAACAAAATTTAGACGTTAAGCAAATTAATATCTACTTATTCTATAAATTCTACGCCCAAAGTTAAGACATTAGACTGTGATACACGTGCAAAAAGAGCAAATGCATTGTAAGAATAGGTAATACAAGGGTCTCCCAAGCACACGCTGCAGTCAGAAGTTGGAAGTTGAATCCAAATGCTCTTGTCTGTTAAACTAAATTTGGCTGGGAAGTGAAATTTTTCTGGATGTGAAAGTCATGCAAATGTATGCAAATACTTTACATCCTGACTCTTCACACCCTTTTTCACATAATTTCTTTATTGAGCTCACTGTAGTTAAAATAATGTTTATACTATCGAAAAAAATTTGACTGCATAAGCTAGGAAATAATGAGAAAGTTTAGGGATAGTGTTATTATCTTTTCACCTTTACAAGTCCTCCATTTTTCTGATTACTGAAAAATAAGGTCATATATATTTTAGCAAATATATTCTCTAATAAAATCTCCAGGTTACATGTTATTCAAGTCTGCATTAAATAATTTGGAAATATTTCATCTAAGCCTAATTTTTTTTATTGCCAAAGACATGACAATATCACCTTTTCTACAGAAAAAATGCATAGGAAAATAGCAAGAAAAATATAAACGTGAGTGCCAGCCTGTGTTGGAAAAATATAGTAAATTTGAAACCATATGCATTTGTAAATTATTAATTTGAAAGATTTAAAATTACGCCTCACTTAATATCCCAAATACATGCTTTTTCAAAGAAGAAAGGTTTATTCTGGCTCACGCTAAGTACATGTTTATGGCAGTAAATTTTGCTAATTTATTCTGCATTTGGTGCTTTCCATTCTTCAAAACACTTTTTCCTTTGTATTAATTTCTTGAAATGCCAGCAATTTTTCATTACACCTTTATTGTAAAGTTTACAGAAAAAAAAGACTCCCACACACCACAATATAAAGGGACATAATTTGTGAGTTTATAAATGGCATCTTTTTACTGTAATAAAATATGCAAGAATAAATAAAAAAGAATTAAAGTGAAGCCCATTAATGAGAAACAACACAAATAGGTACTCAAAGGATTTAACAGCAAACCTTCAACAAGTGCTCTTTTGTCTACTAAGTGGTTCACCAAGGTGGGAAGCCTTCTCCAAGTGCCCCAAGTCCCCACTATCTTTGGAGCTAGGTTTAGGCGAACTTTGTTCTCCACACATGCAGTAGTGCCTGCCTTACTTCCATGTCAATGCAGAAAAAGAAGGAACACTGGCAAGCACTGAAATAAAGTCTAATTCTAAAGTAAATTATTTTTTCTTTGTCAATGACTTTTATAGTAAGGACACTGGCTTCTTTTTTGTTCTGGTCTCCAGTTCTCAAGACCTGGATTCCGTTGTCAAATGGAGATGTTGGGGATGAGACAGAGATGTTGAGGAATGAGGAAGAATGGCAAGAACATGGAGGTTGAAGTCAACTGGTCAGAATTCACACCTCTCTCCACCACTTACCTGATGCATTATTTTAGCAAGCTACTTAACTCCCTATTTCTCAGTTTTCACGCATATGAGTAAGTATAACAATGGTCCCTACTGCACGAGGTCACTGGGAAGATTTATCAAAATATAGTATATAAAGTGCTTCACAGACTGCAGCACACAATAAACTCTCAACTATGAGAAAAATCAACAGAAAGTATATGTAGCCAGGCATGGTGTTATACTCCTGTAGTCCCAGCACTCTTGGGAGGCAGAGGCAGGAGGGCTGCAACTCAGGTTCAGTCAGCTTGGGGAACTCATATATTAATATTTATTTTGGTGATTTCCTCACATAAAGGAAGGAGTAATATTTAGGAGTTTTTGAAGTCACGGATTTTTGTTTCAGAACCTATTAAATAACATTTTCCATCCTCTACACCAAGTTTTTACACTGGCGTCACAATACAAGAATGTGCTTTATAGTCAAAGAACTTGTCATCTGTTAAAAAAGAAAAGAAAAAATATGCATTACTAGTCACTACTAGAAATCCTGAATAAGGTTTGAGACTACAAGTCTCTTGGTAATTACTGTCATGTATAATATCCTCTAATGGAACCCAATATTGCAATTGTAGCTAGAGAAAGATTCTGAAATTCTAGTGCGGCAACTTCTTTGCTCATGAAATTCTTGTGTTAAATAATTTTGAGAGTTTCAGTTTAAAACATTTTATTGCATCTGAAAACTTCTCATTACCTAACTTGGTGTTGTCCATCAGCTGGCTAAATGGGTAGTCGTCGGTTGGATGAGAAGGTACAAAGGAATTGTTCCATTCATCCTGAACATAAATACAGCTCATTCTCCTTAGTGATAGAGTATAAATAGATCATGTTATATAAGGCACACTGAGGTTTTTTTTAACCTTTCAAAAGAATTAGCATCACACAGAGCATTACTATTTAAGAATTTTCTTCATGCAGAACATGGTGTTTAAAATCTACCCCCACTGACATCCATCAAACCTAAGAAAGCAAACAGAGATTGAGAATCTGTATTTTGAGGAGTCTTTGTAGATGAACATAGATTGGCTTAGTCATACACCCAATATGCCTTGCACGATGCTGAGAATGAGCATGTAGTTAAATGAAATTTCCATGTAAGAGAGAGTCTAGCACAAACTAGACTCCTTTAGTTGTTATCAGGTGGCTATTTTTACTGACTTAAGAAAAAGACAGATGGCTGTTTTTACTGACTTAGAAAATAGAGTTGTACACAGTGAAGTCTTTAAATTTCATGACTATTTTGGAAGTCCTAACTACACTATTACATGCTTTTAGTAGAAGTGGCAACCAAGAGGTATAAATCAAGTTAACTTGCGTAGGATAAACCAAAGGTACACTGACATCTCAAACTAATGTGTATGAAATGCTTTAGAAATTCATGATTCACAAAGAAACTCGTAATACACCATGATGCCAGTTGTTTTCCATTACTTTCCCCAGTGAGAATTCTTATAAGTATCTCACAAGGAACTAGGAAGTTCCAGAAAAGTGTAATCTTCCTTTACCCCGGGCCAGTCAAAATGATAATTACAATTCCAAGTTTCTTGAAAGAACAGGCAGGATCTCTACACTAATCTTGTGATATTCTTGTCAGCTGGGCACCATACTGGACACATGAGGACCTGGATCCTTTGCCTTTTGGACAGTGCATAGCTCTCCCCTTCTTTGTGGGTATTCTGTGTAAGTCAGGTCATAATCTCATGAAATGATGTAAGCTCATTTTTCTATGTTATGACATCTTCCATCACTCATTCTCATCATTCCAGGGGACAAATTGTGTATATCTGAACACTTTGGTGGATTCCAGTTATTATATTCTGCATCTAGCATCTTACTGCCTTGGCAATACCATTACTATGAAAGAGAAGTGTTGATTGAGAATATAGGAGTATTATAAAATTAAAGTTGTATGTTCTTGTTCTTATTTCATTTAATATTTCTTGTAAAGGTTTGGATATTTTATTTTACTTTTCATTAGTTTGTGTTTGCAGTATAATGATCACGTGCATTATAGTGGATTTGCACATGTACATAACACATCTAACTTTCTTTTTTTGTCTTCTCCTCCTCCCCTCCATTTAACCCTTCCTTCCCTCTCCATTTACAAAAGCTCTATTTCCATTTTTTCCTTCAGTTATTTTTTTCCTTGAGGGATAACTGATGTAATGAACATTTTAATTTATTTTTTTTCTCTTAGAAAATAAATTGAATAGTGCTTTAGACAACATGAAGCCAAGTAAAGGTGGGGGGAGAACCACAGTATTGAATATGTCTCATTTTATTATAAATCTTAGGTTCACTGGCCATATAATTATGTAACTAATTAGGAAAAACAATTAGTAGCTTCAGACTTAAAGCTAATCATCTGTGCATTGGAGAATTTATTTCCTTATAACGATCTTTCAAGAATGTTGAGTTCTAAGAACTATATGAGACAGATATCTGAGGGTTTTAAAATATCATCTACTATGTAATCATGAGCACCAATTATATATTTCTTATGTGTAAATTAAGAATAATTAACCATCAAATAAGTTAATTACATTATATTCAGAAATTATGTGGATAACTAATCAACTGTAAATGAATTGTTTTCTATATGACAAATTGATACATGGAAATAAAATACAATTGGAATACATTATTTGTTTTACTAATACAAGAATTCTTTATTGAACTTATCCTGAAGGAGATCATGGTAAGAAAGTAACTGAATAAGTTTATTGATTATGACAGGGTTAACTTTGTCAGGGTTTGCTTTCTTTCTTAAGACCTTAGCATAAAAGAGGGAAAAGGAAATGGTGGCACGTGGCTGTAATTCCAGCACTTTGGAAGGCTGAGGAAGGAAGAACGCAGGTTTCCACATAGACTGCACAACTCAGCAAGACCCTACATCAAAATGTAAAAAATAAAAGGGGCAAAGCTACTGGAGGATGACAGGTGCTTGATCCTGTGAGCTTTGCACACAGCATCCAAACAGCACTCAGCGAAGCTTCTTATCCCGCCTTTCTCTGGTGCTCAGAGTGAAATGGAAATTCTTTAGCAGTGACTAAAAGGGAAATAAGAGAGCAGCAAAATTCATTACCAAAACAAAAATCCAGTTGAGACAGAACTTCTTCTACAAAATTTCATTTTAGGTAAAATATGATGAAACTGGATTGAAATATTTAAAGAATATTTACGGGGCCGGTGAGATGGCTCAGCGGCATAAGCGCCTGCCTTGCAAGCGCGAGGGCCCGAGTTCGACTCCCGGATCCCACATACGAAAAAGGGGCCGGGGATATCGCTCAGAGGCACGGGCGCCTGCTGGTGCGCGAGGTCCTGAGGTCGACCCCCCGGTACCCACAAAAAAAGAAAAAAAAATATTTAGTTTCCCCATTAACTAAATGAGTGACATTCAATTTGGTCTTTGTTTATGGTCAATGCCTTGAACTCACTTCTATAAGATCAGGGGCAGTGATGATTTTAGTGATTATTGTATCCTCACAGCCTAGCACAGTGCGTGGTCCCGGAAAAAATTAGACATTTAATGAATATGTATCAACTGAATAAATAAATGAATGAAATAAAAAGCAGCAAAGAATAGCACAGACATTGTCCTTCACAGGGGTGACAGCATGACATGACTGTATTTCAAGTTTAAATATCCTTAATGTTCTGAGGATACACCCAAGGCTCTGTGACAAGGGAAATGAAGAATAATTAATAAAATCAATAGAAATCTTGTAATGAGCACACTCCTATATCCTGCTGAAGACCTGGAAAAGTTGTCTTGATTATTTGGTTGTAAGGAGAGGAGGAATTTATTATGCTGGGACTTATGTGTCTTGAGGAATGAGGCACAGAGATCACTACACAGAAGGGGATCATAGAAAGAAAACTGTCAGAGAGGGCGGTCTCCCCAGTTTCAGGGGCTGACCACAGTCCGGTCCTGCTACCCAGCCGATCATGTTCTTTCTCACCCCCATGCGGGCTTCACGGAGACTCCTTCTTCTTGTGTTCCTTCACCCCTTTCCTTAATATTCCATTTGTACTTTATTCCAATGTTAACTGAATAAGACCATCAATACCCTGTTTTTCAAATGCCAAGTGAAGTAGCTTCTTTACCATGATCTTATTTTTTGTCTAGACAATGAATAGCTAGTCACCCTGGACAGTGACATCTAGGACAGTGTCGGAATGCTGATCTTTTAGCAGCCAGGTCAGCAGACAGATTATAGAAAAAGAAATCACAGGAAAGTAAGCAAGCAAAAAATGGATTTAATATGAACAAAAAGCATCCTTTACTGCTACTTTTACAGACCATAAAAACAATATATGGGGGGTTGGTGAGATGGCTCAGTGGCGTAAGCGCCTGCCTGGCAAGCATGAGGACCTGAGTTCGACTCCTGGAACCCACATACGCATAAAGGGCCGGTGATATCGCTCAGCAGCATGGGCGCCTGCTGGCGCGCAAGGTCCTGAAGTCGACCCCTGGTACCCACAAAAAAAAAATATGATTAAATGTAACTAATTAATGCCTTTGTAATTATAAATCATTATACCTATTCTAGTATATTTTCCATAACTGTATAAACTCTATAACACTATGTAAGATATAACTATACTTTCCAAAACTATAAAATACTTAAACAGATGTGCAATCCTACTATTTATTTTTATAGATCTCATTTTGCTGGTTGCTTAGCTATATTTTTCATTTTTCATAAATGTTATATGTATAATAACATTAGACCATGGCACATGCTCAGAAAGCAATATGAGCAAAATATTTTTTCATAATGCCATACCAGGAGACCAACATGCAGATAACTTATTACAGTACAATAAGTGATAGAAAAGAAAAATTATTCCCAAAGCTATGTGTGCTGGAAAGAAGACATGGGTAACTCTGCTACAAAGGACAAAAAAAGAGAACGGCTTCCTAGAGAAAATTTCATTATTATAGAAACAGATACAGTAATTTTTATTAAAAAGCAAACATAAACTGAGTAAGCTTTTGCCTGGAAAAGAGAAAGAAGAGAGATTTGGCTAGATAGTGATGTGACCCTGCTATGTCAAATAGCTTACAATTTGTCCTGAAATCAAGAACAAGTCATTGACTACCGGGGCAAATTAGAGACTGTTGAAAGTATTCCAGGAAAGATGAGAAGGTACTGATGATGCTGAATCTCTGGAAAGCAGTGGAGAGACTTGGTGAGTTTAGGAGATAAAATCAAAGATGCTATCAACCAATTAGATGTGGATGCTGGAGAATGAAGAACTGAAGTTTTTCAATGGGCTTATTAGTCAACAGAGGATCTGTGAATATAGTGCAGAGCGAGCTGCAGTTAGTTTTGAATTTATTAAGTTTTAAGTGACTGAAAGGCATGCCTAACATGAATGTGTGTACATAAATTTGGAACTCAGTAGAGAAGTGTAAACTGATGATAAAAACTTGAGAGTTAAAAGCACATACATATAAGACAAATCTTATTTTAAAAATCACGTGACTAGTACAGGTAAGAAGAATGTTTAGCATAAAATGGGAGCATAAGAACAAATGTTTCAAGAATTGTACAAGAGAAATAAGCTGCTAATGGGGCCTGAGAATCAAGCAGTGTTTCTCTAAAGAGTCAGTGCAACTAAAGAAGAGAATAAGTGTTACAGAAACTCAAAAATATAGGAAGTGGTCAACTTTATCATGCACAGAAGAGAGATCATGTGAAATGCAGGCTAAAATTGCCCCATAGAAAGCAAAAACAAAAATATTTCTAAATGATGAAAGGCGTAGTTAATGCTTGGAGTGTTGAAATCTAGACCTAACAGAATATAATCCTTATTTTGGAGTTGACTTCAAATTTGATATATATACCTTATTAAAATTCCTTAAACTTTTAATATTCCATAGAATATTAGATCTCAGATGATAAATGCAACCCTTATATTTTAATTAATTAATTTATTTGTTTATATTTTTCATTCTCCATAAATATATGTATAATATCATTAGACAATGCCATGTGCTCAGAAAGCAATATGAACAAAATGTTTTTTCGTAATGTCACACCAGAAGACCAGTAGTGGTTGTAATTCGGTGTAATTGTTGACCTGAGTTATTTGCTGTGGCTTTTGTGGAGGAATAAATTAGACTGTAATACACAAAGTGCATAGTGGTACACAACAGCTAAATGGTAGAAATACAGACTACGGACTCAAGAACTGAATAGTGACATGAACACTGTATCAGATAGTTTTACAGATTTCAGTAGAATGAAATTGTAGATTGTAGATTCACATCTCTGTGAATGAAGATAAATGAAAGAAGTTGAATAGTTAATGATAAGTCTTTAGATTATCATGAGGAAACTGGAGAACTAATGTTCAACCTACAGTGACAAGAGTGAGAGTATATTTTGACTCCAAATGGCTGTTACATTGTTTTTATTTAATTACAAATAGTGAAGGTCAAATATTTTAAAAAGCACATTTGGGTATTAAAAGGAGAATTTTTTCTGACAATACTAGTATCTGGACAGCAACTGGCCACCATAATCAGTATGTTGAAAGTGTTTGATGGATCCCATCCATGAGCATATTGCTCATTTTAAATGTCATGACTCCAGCCAAGAATAAAATGTAAAAAGGCACAATAGTCACTTGGATAAAATTATCTCAGTTGATGCAGCTTGGAGACGCTCTAGCCCACGAGGGGAGTGGGGAAATCCTGTCTCTCCTCTATCCTCAGGACTTAGCATAGTTTTTGGTACATATCTGACATAATAAAGCACATTCAGTAGATAAGTTAGGGGAGCCCTGCACTGGAAAGATTAAAACCATGGGAAACTGAGTTATTTTGCCCTAAATTTATGTATTTTACCAGAAAACTGGAAAAAATTAAAGGTCCAGCCCACACAGTTGTTTTCCAGAGGGAAATTTGTACTGAAGAAGAAGTAAAAATCATTAGCTAAAGATGGGGAGCAAACATGGAGATCTTATATATTTTTTGAGACTTTATATTTTAATTGTGCGCCTGTTTCCTTTGCTTCTATGTCCACATCCTACAGTAATTTTTACGATCCTCAATCTGTGTACTAAGCCTCCCTCCCCATTTTCTCTCCCTGCTTTTCCTTACTTCTTCCTTTCTAGTGAGCTTTAGCATTTATTTTGGTCACTTTTTAACTGAAGACAAATAACCTCCTCCTTCTATTATATTAGCTAAAGAACAATCAGCGCCATCTTTCCAAATTTTAACTGATGCCCCTACTCCATTCTACTTTCAGAAGGAAGGCAAAAATTCTTTTAAGTCCATGCTTAATCTGGATTTATCTAATTCCCCCTTATTTTTCTGGGTCCTTTTCCTTTCTTCACTACCATATCCTTCTATTGTTCTAATCCTCTGACCAACTAGAGTCTTTGTACTGGCAGTGCCTGAAATGCTCTTCCATACTCACTTTCCCTCTTCTCACAACTGCTGATGACTACATGAACCATGGCTGCTTTCCTGTTTCTATGTATTCATTGCAAGCTGTGTTCTTTATAGGAAATACCAAATAATTAATTGCGGAGTTTTTCTTGTGTAATATCCTTATGTCCCTGTAGAATATAAACTTCAAAAGGTCAGGGATTAATCCCTTTATTTATTCTTATTTTTCTCATTATCTGGTGCAGCATCTAAACAGAATATCCATTAAATACATACTGGCTAGAAAAATAAGTAAAAGAAATTATAGAAGTTGAAATGAAATAACAGCCACTTATAATTAGTATAACTTTAAGTGACATCCAAGGAAAAGTAATTGGGAACATTGTACAAAGAAAGAAGTACAATTCTTTTTTAGTGTCCCACACATGTAAATCTAATGGTCAATAATGTGGTAAGAAAGGGAGAAGTGAAATTTTAATTAACTGAGTCCTAACCATGAAAAATTCGCAATGTTCCAAAGTTAATTATATCTTACTGTTGAATTTTAACTAAAGAACCAATTTTAACCTTAAAAGTATCAGCAATAATCTTTTCTAAATGTAATATAATTGTAGGTTTTGGCCTTATATCTGTATGTAATCCATTATAAATTATCAGAATTAAATGAATTACAACCTCACCATTGTAATATTGGCTAATGATAATATCTTTTTTTGATAATAGAAAGTTTTAATCAGGCTCTGCTGCTTTCAATCTGGATTCCAGAAATTACAAACCATGTTGTGGTAAATAAATTAGGAAAATAAACCAATTAAATGTCATTTGCAACAACAAGAGCTGGCACCACCCAATGGATAATTTTAATAATTGTTGACAAAATAGAACTTGATTATTTCTGATTATCTTATCTTAATTTGTCTTTAACAAAGTATATAGAAGATAAAATTTGCTATTTTACTCCTTCTTTCAGTTTTAAGATTAAAGACACAATGTTCATGGTACGGACTGGGTAGCTATTCTCCAAATCTGCTTCTTCTACTTCCTGCACTCACAGATGTTCTGTGTTTCCCAGCTGTTTTATTATGTTGGCGTAGTCATATGGCTGTGTGGTGGCTGATGGCTTGTGGAGCTTGAGCAGAAACTGATGTGCCCCCTTTCCATAGCTGCTATAAAACTTTGATTGTGAATTCCTCCACGCCTTGTGTTTGAATGAGATGACCATAGAGAATAACAGACTCATAAGACGCAGGATGTTAGTTTCCTCAATGGTCACCTGAGAGGTGGTTTACCAGCCTGGACTCTTAATCACAATAGTGAGTGTAATTTGGTGTTTGGATGCATAGCAGTTATAGAAACTGGCATTGCTTTCACAAATACAGTGTTTTTCACAGCAGATAGAATTACTGATGGATAACTTTGCCAGATATTGAATTAATGAAACATATGGTAGGTGATTTTTCTTTTTCTTTTTCTTTTCTTTTTTTTTTTTTTCTTTAAATTGACCAGTGTCTGGCTGTTGATAGGAACAAAATGAAAGTCGAAACTTCCCAATATCACCATTCAAGGTAGGATAACTGTGTACCATTTTGGCAACGGCATAGCTCTCTGTACGATGCTTGAGGCATACCTGAGTGGGTACATGAGATGCGGTGGGGCATTTACTTCTTTTGAAAACATCTGAAGTACACATTGCACTTTTTCCTAATTGAATGCTCTGTGTGTAATTTCCTCATATTCCCAGTTCCAAACTGCTACCATTTGCCGCTGATCTCCACCCCTTACTATAAAGGACAAAAGATCTCATCAGAGACTCGCTGTGTCACTGTTGGCTCTCTTCATTGCATCAGGAATACAAGAAGGGAGCTAAGGATTCCCGGACTGGGGAAAGATGACAGCGTATCAACTGCACTGTGAGGGAGAGGGAGGAAGTTACAACTTCTGCTCACTGTACTGCAATGGATCTGATAGCGAGCTCTTCCAGGAGTACTTAATAAAAAATATAGCTTCAGTTTCAATTCTTAAACAGTTAATGCAGTACTATTAAGAGAATCTGGGGGATGACATATTTAAGTTAGTGAAGCTCATCTAGAATGATTCTTTTGTAAAGCAGCCAAAATTACCAGGGAGTGAGTACCTCACAGTCATTGCTTAAAAGAATTTAGTAGCTCCGCATTAGGATATATGCTCAAATCCTTAAAAAGGCCTACAAGAGCCTCATTGTCTCACCTCTGCTCACTTCTATGGACTCTTCTCAGTACAATGTCCCCATCTCTATCTTTATTTCAGCCAATTTCTTTCACTCCTCCAAGAAGACCATGCTTACTTACGTGCCTCTCATAATATTTGTACCTGCTGTTCCTACTACATGGAATATTCTCTGTGCACCAGATTTTTTTAGTTAACAACATCTCATCCGTGAGGGTATCTGGATGTCCTCCAAAGCTTCATGTGATCACAGATAGGGCTTTTCAAAGGTGCTTGGATTAGGGTGTGTGATGTTGTAATTAAGTGTGCCCCAACCTGCGTGTGGGTGGCACCAATCAAGAAGCTTGTAGCCTGGATGGAATATAAGGGGGCAAAAAGAAGGCAGCAGCTACTGCTGCTTATTGCTTTGCTGTCTCCTGCCTGCTTGCCATGGACTTATTTCTCTTCTGTGATGTCCCTCTGCCATGCTGGCCTGCTTCAGAACCAGCTGCCTACAGACTGAAAGCTATACAAACTGTAAGCTGAAATAAACCTTTCTTCCTTTAACTTTGAGTATTTTGTCTCAGCCATGAGAAAAGTAACTAAGACAACATCTCATCCATGAGAGTACTACTGAGGTAGTGAGTGGTACCTTGGACTGTCCTTGACCTCCAAACTAGGTTAGGGATCCCTTTTACATATCTATTTTTGATTCTGTTATATTCTTTTTACAAATTATACTCTGCTTCCTATTCTCTTCCTGGAAGAACCCCTCTTTCATCTAACCCATTGATGCTTAATCTGATCTTGTGTCTTGCTATGTACAATTAAATTCTCAAGTCGAATCAATGATGTCACATCCATGAAAAACTTGAGGGATAGTATAGTAAAGTGGATGTTGTATTACTAGAAGAAAAGGGCATGAAGCAGAGTTGTAGCTGGCCTACCTGGGACATTAACCTGAGTAAATATGTAACCTGAGTAAAAATTTATTACTGAAAGCCATTGAAATGTGGAATGTGTTTGTTACTTCAGTATACTGTACTGAATGTTGACTAACATTATCATAGTGTGTGTGCATGTGTTTGTGTGCATGTGTGCTTTAATGTAGGAGGAAATACACCATGGTAGTATTAGATGAGCTCTAAATTCAAACTTTCTATTCATTCTGAGACTTGGTTTTTAGTTTTCTTAAGCCATATTATTCGGTCTCTCTAGCTTTACTTACTCTATCTGTAAAATGGATATTAGTAGCATATCCTCATAAGGAAGTAGTAAGGATTAAAATAGTTTACGCTTTTATATTGTTGTCTGATATGGAACAAGTCTTCAATTAATGTTAATTATAAATATCCACAGGATTTAACAAAATTTTCCATCATATTTTTTCTATGATTATTGATCACTGTGTTTCCCCACAATTTGACTGGTAGGATCTTGAAAGCTTTACCTGCTTTGCTCACTTTTACATCACCAGGGATGAGGATTAACCTGACACACAGCAAGCTCCTGGAAATATCCGTACAGCAAATAAAGTAAGTACATGGAGGTAGAAGACTAAACTCAATGACAATATAGCTTTAAAAAAAACTTAATTTTTAAAATTTCTAATAAGAGGAGTAACATTTCAAGTAATGCTGGTTTTATCTATTGAAAGTTTGTAACAAATGTTAACTGATTAAAAAAAGACTTGGTTAAAATCCACAGGATATAAGTCCCTGTAGTAGTTTGCAGGGGTGGCCTATTCTCAATATTATTAGCATTTCATAAGGCATAATTATGTGAAATACAAAAAGACAATCATTTGTCAAGATGTTTTATTCCACCACAAATCTCAATAATTATGTGTCTAATTCTTGTAAGTCATGTTGGATAAGAATCAATCCTAATATCATATAATGCTTGTTCTACAATTCTTGTATTGTTTTGCTCTGCCTCTCTTACAAAATCTTTCCTAGTGCACAATATCAGCCATCGTTTTTCAAATCACCTGCCATGACAGCAACTTAATGCCCATACCTCCTCTGATATTGTCTCACCTTTCTAGCTATTTTGCATCCAATTTAACAGTGTATACTAAGCAGTGCTCTCACAGTGGCTTGAAATCCAAGAATTAGATTGCACAGCATAACATACTTGGCTAGATTGGTAAATTAGTTGTGTATATGCTCAGGCATGGATGAATAATCTGGAGAAAGACAGGAGTAAAAACTGCAGACTTAGTGAAAGTAGACTCCCTGAAAGTGATATGAATACTAGATGAGACCAGAGCTGACAACATGGCCATTTCAGAGTTCAGGGACACATGTGGCCCAGTGGACTCCCTTCCACTGGAGACAGTATTAGTACTGTAACTTACTACTGGGGATAGGGATTGACGTTGAAAGTAGAACACAAAAAAGTGGTTCCAACTGTTTATAACATAAATCATTCATGTGCCCAAATGGTTTTACTTTTACAGGGCACCACTGGAAAACACTGACACTTGTACCAAGGCAAGGTCTTGAGATTAGGAAGCTAGAAGATTTTGGTGGCAATCCTAAAATATATGTTCCATTATGTGAGAAACAGATACAATAATCACCTAACAAATCTTGTTTATTTTTTATCTTACTTTGGCCATGTTCTATTCCAATGGGTGCTTTTGAACTTTCTATGGATGACAAGTGGAGATGTCTATCAAGGATTAGAATCATGTACTTTGATTTTTCATTCATGGTATTTGGAGGTAGAGCTTCCATAAGCACTCTTCCCTTGTTTTTGTAAAAAAACAAAATAAAACAAACAAAATAACTTGAAGTGTGAGAGTGTGGAGTTGGCAAGAAATAAGAAAGATGAGAAAGTAAGCGTAAGTAGTAGAAAAATGCTAATCATTTATCAAAAGCTAATTAATAATGCATACTAACAAATTTGTCACTAACTGTGCATTTTTCAGGACTGCCCAAAACTAGATTTTTATTTTCACTTCTAAATGTGCATATTTTGTATTTGGAATAAAGAATATGCAAATGAAACTTTGAAAATGGGATAAAAATATTTTTCTTAATAAAATATGGTTCATAAAATAATGAGTCCTACAATGATAAAATTCTTCTCAATACTCCCAGTATTGAAAGAGACTTGGTCTTTCATATACCAACATTCACATTATTTAAGGGTCCCTTTTAGTATTTTAATGATACTTTTAAAAATGGTAAAAATACTTAAAGAAATACCTATTTTTGTAATTAATGTGTTCAAGGATATATGGAAAGCCTCTGTGAAAGCACTTTATTAAAAATATTAGTAATCAATTCTGATGGATAGTGTAGTGATAGAGATTGCTTGACTCAAGCGGAAACAGCTTATAACAAAACTGTAAATAATTTCTGAAAAAGACATTTAGAGATTTGCTAAGCTAGTCTAAACTCCACACCAGGATATTCCTATTAGTACAGATGTGATTTCCTTAGAAAAACAAAATATATTTTTCTTCCATCAGATATCAACTGTATTATATTTTTATCTCCCCAAAGAAAACTTTGATATCTTGGCTGCATTATGCAACCCTCTGGCTCTCTGAGGCACTGTGGGATGCTGCCTCTTACCTGTGCAGGTTGCTGTGGGACCACTCTGACTGGGCATGCTTAGTCTGGGCAGGATACCAAAGGGACAAAAATGCATTCCTGAGCCTTCAAAATAAAGCTCTCCATCCATGCAGCCCTGGCACCAGAGGGTGAAATATCAATTATTACTAACATATTCTGGGCACTTTAGAGGCATTACACATTTTTCAATGTGGAATGGGAATTTCAGGAGAAGAGAGAGTTGGCAGGTACAATGCAAGCCAGAAGCATTGCATTCCAAATTTCCCTTTAAAGAGGGATGTGTGTTGAGGAGGTGTGCAAAATCTCCTGCATTACTTAATCCATTTCCTTGGGGTGGGGAAGCCAGTTTACATTTTCCAGTGAACCGTATCAATTGATTTCATTGTACAGGAGGCTTAACAAACAGCCAATGGATTTATGTTTTAGTGGGAAGCCCGGCATAACCTTCAGCGGAAAACCTCCTTCAGAAAGAAACTGTGTGCTTAGACTGCCAAACACATTTAAATGTTGCAAACAACCTAAGAAAACAGGACATCTGTATTCCCTGCTCTCCCGGCTGAGTGTCCTCTGAACAATCCCCCTGGGGACGAGCCTATGCACACCAGCACGCCATGCTTCCTGACCTCTGCTCTTTGTACCTCTCTCCGTTCAGTGCCGTAGAGGTTTGAAAGGAAATATTGGATTGTAAGATTATTTTTTTCCACTTCAAGGGATTCATGAATTTAAGAAACACTCCTATTTAACCTATACTTTTTTTTTCTGTTGAGGGATACACACACACACACACACACACACACACACACACAATGAGGAAGATAGGACATATTTCAAAATCTCACTTTCCCTAATTGAAAAATTAAAATTGTGAACTATGTCACTTTGGAATATACAGTGGACTATAAAGGATAACTTCTAAAAAGCTACCCATAATTCTACTGCCTGAGATAAAATTTTGGTTGAATTCCTTTATGTGTATATGTTTGCCTGTTTGTTTGTGCATGACCATTCATGTGTCTATAGAAAGATATATGAGACTATGTATTTATAAAGACAAAACACATCATATCATAATTTCTTCATTTATTTTTCATTTATCTTTATAACCTGTCATTTTCTCCTGTTAATGTAAGTTCTATCAAAGTATATTTTTAAATGCTTCTAGATAACGCATTATCTGGTACCCCGAAATACAAATCCACAGTTTTTCCTAGGAGATTCTGGCTTCTTCAATTCCCATGTTTAAGTGTCTGCGACACCAAACATGAGAAACAGCATGGAATTGGAAAACAGAGTTTGTGTTGCTTTTATCAAGAGATCTCACTTCTTTTAGGGGTCCAGGTGTTCTGTTCTTACTCACTTGGATTAGACAGAAGTAGTTCATTGTGTATGGGGTGGGATAAAGAGAAGGGGCCAAGGTAGTAACCACAGACTGGGCCTCTTTCAGTTTTATAAGGTGCTGAGAAAACTGCTGAGGCAACAACCTGGCTAAGTCATCCTGGCAACTCCAACGAATGGGTTCTTTGCTTGCTTGTATTATAGAGATAGCATTAAAATGGTCTGCTTTGCTTTCTAAACATGGATACTACCTTTGGAGCAGTAGGCCAAGAAGAAATATGGGATCAAATATGGGGCCTGGGGCTGATTTCAATGTGGATCATTTCAGAGACAACATTATTTTATGAAGTACAGATAGAGATACAGGAAAGTTGAGGCCAAAAATAAAAGCCTGATTGGTCTTTCATCTAATTTATAAGCCTTTGTCTCAAACCTGCGTTCTATGGATTTCACCCCAGGTTTGCTTCTTAATCGATGAGTCTAAACAGAAATGATTATTCTCTGTTCTTGTAGTATTTCAATACAACATTTGCAGAGAACATGGCATTTATCCCTACAATGAAATCAATAGATGTATAATGAAATCAATATCACTTATTCATTTATATCTGTGTAACATGTGAGGATCTCAAGAGAAACATTTCTCCCATGATTTGCAAATAATCTAAGTCAGTCATTCCTCACAATCCAGCACGTCTTCCCTTGACATGGCAGTACCATGGGTCCAAACCGTTCTCCTGCTATTCCTTCCACTTGGAACATTCCTCAAACTGCAGGAGAACTTCTCCCTCACTCCAGGATGCTGCTCAGATGTCATCTTCTCAGGGAGGCAGTATCCAGTCCTTCTACTTAAAATGCTACCTCGCTATCTGTACTTCTTAGCCTTTTATCTTTGCCTCTAGTGCTTTATGCCTTACAATACTACTATTTTAAATCATTTGTGTCATCACTTCCATTAGAATGAAAGCTCCATGATAGCAGAGGCAGAGATTTTCACTCCTATCACCATCACTTAGTGTACTGTCCTACATGTAGTGGGACCAGACACGTTAAAGAATACTATCAATGCAAGTCATGCTCATCAACAGAAAATTATATAGCTCTACATAGCTAGATTAATTTAGATTAATTTTAGAAAACTACTCATGATCAGGTACTCAATAGAGGCAACAGCTAAGATAATTGTCTAAATACTTATAATGTTCTCATTTTAGGTTTTGGCCATTAGTTTGAAATTTAGTTGGCTGCATTAAGTTTAAACTGAATAATTTATCATAGGTTTGGGGATCGGTTCACAAAGTCTTTCAAAATCTTATTTTTTGCAAGATATGTTTTAGCCTAAAGGATATTTTTGCTTTCAAAACATTTTCCTAGTATCAAAAGAGATAACTTTTCCTTGTGCTTGAAAAGTACAAAAGAAATTATGATGAGGCTTTACTCTGTTTCAGTCTTTCACTGAAAACACTTGAAACAGGGAAAAGAGAATGAAAACACAAAAAGAATTGCATCTTGAGACAAATGACAGCATTGCTGTCACAGATTTCATGGCTTTCTTTTATTTCTTTCTTTGTTAGAAGTTTCAATTCCACCTGTGTTTATCTGGCTTCATTTATTGGCAGAGGACACATATTCATAAAATTTGTTTTCAAGGAGGTATCTACTTCAGCAATCAAACCCGTTGCATGAATTTGCTTTCTACTTTAAATCTGAGTTGGAATCAATTGTCAAATGAAAGATTATGCATTTAATTCACCGTCCACTTATTCATTCTGATAAATAATAAATAAATAAATATAAATATATATATATATATATATATATATATATATATATATATATATAATGAAAGCCCACTGTAAAACATTATGTTAGGCTGTGTGTTATCCTCAAGACCAATAGTATTTATTCTCAAGCAACTTACAGTTTATGTCAAAGAACAACTTGAAAACCCAGGCAGAGTATGACTGTATCCGACCAACTGTCCTTAGCATGCTTCACAGTCTTGTTCTCTCCATGGTAATTTTACAAAATGCAAGAGCTCTGTGGTCATTACCAACATCTGTGATGGAAATAACTTACTAAATAAGGCAGGAGACTGTAAGTGCATGTTATTAGAGATGTAATCGATGTACTGTTGGAGTAATTATCTCCAACTTAAAATCAGGAGGCTGGGAAAGGGGTGGCAAGAACTGAAAATAGTGTAGTATATTTTCTTTAGAAATCAAGATTATTTGGTTTAAGCAAGCAGAGTAATCCAACATAAAAGCAAATATTTTAAGACAATTTCTAGTTTGATATCTTTCTTTTTCTGATCAGGAAGCTGAGACTTGAGAGGAAGCGACATATCCAAGGTTATAGGGCTACATGAATGTAGTGAATAATTCTGATCTCATTTATTGATGCCGTTACTCTTTTTCAACAAAACTCCTTTTGAAACAACCTCTTGATGAGTAATGGATCAAGCATAAGGAAATTATAAGGTGATATGGTATAGAAAATTTTTATTAAAGTAAGATTTTAATATTTGTTTAGGGAGGAAAACTACTAAAATTAATCTTCATGCAGTTTTCCTTTACTAAATAACTTAAACTTATATTCTGTATTTTTTCATATTTTTAAAATAATTTAACTGCAGCTGAAATAGCAAGCTATGACAATACTGAAGGGAACTGATTTGAATTAGAGATTGTGAAAACTATTTTCACCAAAACTAGGATCTGCTATGTCTGCTGAGACAAAAACCAAAACCAAAACAAAACAAAACAAAAAAAACCTGGAAAATTTTCCTCAGTAAATATTAGAGCATAAATTACAAAGTGTACAACTTCTATTTGGCTCAATTTCTTATCTCATCCCACCCCTTCTTCCCCACATGTTGGCTGACTTGAGAGAAATATTTTAATTAAATGATCCTAAAGATAAAAAAAATTTTTAAGTCACTTTTTTAATAGGAAAAAAAATCCAAGTTCTGAGATCTTCAGGGAAATACTCACTCCATCTTGAATTTACCTTCAGCCATGTCTGTAGAATTTGAAAGTGTTCATTTTGCATACACATACACATTTCAGGGTATAATTTCACCAGCTCATTATGATTAATATTCATTGTTGTTATGTATGCATTTTCTTTCTGATGATTAAATAAATGATGCCCATGATGCATTAATTGACTCCAAAAATTTTCTGAGCTGCTACGCTTACGAGTGGGCAGAGAGTGTGTGGTGGCATCCGTACTGGTGGGTTCTACTCCGTCATGTGCTTTGCACCTTTCCTTAATTTCCACCCACTTGTCTCTAAATCAAGCTTCACCTCTCTCCCTTATAGAAACCAGTCTCTTTCTGTTGAATAATTCTTTTTTGCTACTTTTCATTTTTTTCCACGTGGAAATAAAATGTGGCATGCTGCCCCACAGAATTTGGAATCCTGTGAACAATGGTTCATCTTCAGAGACTATTGCTAACTCTAGGAGAGAAAATCCCCATTTCTAATCTCTGCAGTGCACATTACAAACAGCTGCAGGTAAAGAAATCAATGAGGTTTGTATTTTACTTGTTTATTTTTCACCAAACTAAACAATTTCATATTATTTCATTGTTTGGTCTATGTGTATCTTGCCTTACCCATAATCTTACAGACTTAAAAAAAAAAAAAAAGACTATGATTTTCTATCTAAACTACTTCCCCAGCACATTAAAAAAATTTTTTTTTTACTTTTATTTTGAGATAGCGTCTCACTAACTGGCTAAATTGCTAAGGTTAGTTTTAAACTTGCTATCCTCCTGCCTCAGTCTCTCAGAGTGCTGGGATTACAGGCAGGAGGTACCACATCCACCTAAAAAGACTATGTTTTATACTTAATAATTTGTATTTTCTTGGGAAGCAGTTAGAATTTATCAAACTTGAAAATGTTATCTGAAACAAAAATTAAGTGGGAGGATTTTCTAACCAAATAAATTTATGTACTTGAAGAAAAGTTACAAATCTGTAATGTAAATGAGAGTAACTAAAATTTTGAAGTACTGGAGTTCTAACATAATGTGATTAAAATCCAAAAACATTACAATGTATTAATTAAATAAAATTTGTTACCTTGTTGTTCCGTATCTATCCAGTTATGGTTTATTGGACTAATCTTGGAACCATAATAACACATGCTTACTAACCTAATTCTGGATTCCCAGAAGTATCTATTATTTTAGGCTTTTTAAAAAAAGAAAAGATTATTTGTGTGTATGGGTACTTATTTTGCTATTTACAGAAAAAGTTAAAGAGCCTGAGGATAACATATTAATGGAATTGAACAGTAAGATTATCATTATATTTTTGTTTTAAACTTTTCATTATTTTATGTTAAGTGTGTGTTGTATTTGTCATTTTGACAAACAATCATGACTTAAAAACAGGCAAAACAATAAATTTAAAACAGATGATTACTCAGCAGATTGTTTGACCTATATGTACCTTAAAGCCAGATAGAAAGGGGTTGAGGATAACTTGTGAAAGAAAAGTAACATAAAATATTTACATTTTTAAATTTAATGAAACAGTTGTTAAAGATTACTTATTTATGGACTAATTGTACACTGAAGGAATGTCTGTGACCCATTATGCCTTTGAGTTTTATGAAATTCAAATGTACCCCCAGTGTTATTCCCAGGTTAGGAGTCTCCATATTTTAGTCTGGGCAAGATAACACGCATAGGCAATAACTCAGCAGAGGCACTCATGTCCTTAGGTCTATACCTAACCCCCCTCTGAAGATGCTGGTTTCACACCTACATATAGAATTAGCACTTAGATATCTGTGAAAAGTACTTCTCATCATACTAGAATGGGCACCAACTATAGTTGAAGGTGTGGTGGTGAAATTGATGAAAAAGCTCACATGATTTTCAATAAAGAAATGGTAGTGTTGAAACTATAAATGACCCTGATTCTATGAATGTTACATTTAAACTATCAAGAACAACCTTTCAATGATCTTTCTGCAAAGCTAGCAATTATCATCATGAGATAAACTAAAGTTCCCTGTGGTTCAAAATGTTTTTCAAGATGTTGACATTTCAGACTCCCACCTCATCTTTTTTTTTTCTTCTTAAGATATAGTATTCTACAAGTTCCCATGAAATAAATGATGAAAGGTACAACATGGAGGAAAAGCATTCTCCTTTTTTACATCTTTGTTTTGGTATAGACAGAGTGATAACGGATTGAATGTCAGCAATACTTTTTTTAATCCATCAATCTTTGATACTAGCTCAATTTTTCATCAAGCCATAGGAAGACTCTGAGGGAGAAATTCACCATTTAGATATTTCTAAAATAAATGTTCTATTAACTCACAGTAATATGTATTTCTTTGCTGTGGCTTTCAGAAATTATAGTTTTACATTATTTGGTTAGAACAAAATTTAAAGCTTTCCCATTCATTTAGTGCCAGAATAAAACTTAATGTACACAATTTGCCAAGGAATTGTGTTCTAAACACACTCCAGTAGCTGAATTTTTCAAGTAAGAAAGCTTTAAAAAAAAGCACATTCACTTTCTGCACTTTAATGCCACTCAAATTTACTAAATGCTAATGAGATCATTTCAAGAGTTAAGAGCTGTATTATTTATAGTCTAGTAAAATACCAAGTAACATCATTCAAAATTTCAGTCATACAACAGTTTCGACTACTCAACACCCAGTAAATTGGAAAGACTAGTAAATATAGATAAGATTCTATTTGAAGAACAAAAGAAACGCTAAAACCTCTTCATTCAGAGCAAGAATTAGTAGAGAGCTGGGAGGCTGTCTACCCACAATAGTCCTCTAGCAACTGTCACTTTGTCTGAGATCCTTCTGTACTGGAGAGATCCAACATTCAGGAGCTGGCTACACAAATTCCACAAGAAATTTGTCCCTGATTTATGGAATAAGTTAACAGATATGTGCATGACATCATAATGTGATGGTCAAAAGCAACATACTCATGTTCTCTAGTTTAAAGACCTGGATCTGCCACATACAGCTGTGTGACATTGAGCAAGTTACTTATCCGTTCTGTGCCTCAGTTTTCTTAGCTGTTAAGTGGGAATATCAATAATATTTATTTCATTATGTTGATGTGCCTTTAAACAAAATAATTAAGATTTGTAACATTCTTAAAGTTTTGATCACATTAAATATGTTAAATAAAATTCATTAGACACATGCTCAGTGACACAATGAATGAGTATATGTGTTAAGAGGTCCAACAACAGGACAGCTGTGTTATACTAATAAACACTACAAGATATCAAGAGTTTACAACAACAAACACTTTCCACTCATAGTACATGTAGAGGTTGCAAATGTTTGTTCTGACACTTATCAGCGATATGACCTTGGCAAGTGACTTAAATTTCTGTACATTAGGTTCCTCATCTGTAAAATAGCAATAAAAACAGCACAGATGCTTCAGAGGATGACCACTGTCTTGGTTACTTTTCTTTCACTGCTGAGACAAAATACCCAAAGCCCAAAATTAAGGAAGGAAAGTTTTATTTAGTTCACAGTTTGTGGAGGTTTCAGTCCATAATCAGCTGGCTTCAAGGCAGGGTGGCACATGGCAGAGGGGCAACAGTTCAAGGTGGCAGAAGACAGCAAAATCAACAAGAGCAAAAAGGGGGGGAGCACGAGAGAGCGAGCCTCTTTCCCTCCCTTATATTGTATGCAGGCTACCCTACGGTGGGTCCTTTACACCCATACCATCTCAGTGCCCTCTTCTTAAACAGGCTCAGGATGTTTACAAAGTGAGGACCCTGGCCCCCTTCTGAGTCACTTAGTTATGCTTCTAAACTTCTCAAGTTGGCACAATGAATCAACCATTACAACAAGCTGGAGTTTAAACAGCTGCTGTAGGGCATGTCCTCTACATCCCAAGATGTAGAACTGCTGAGTTACTTAGTTAAGCTTCTAAATTGGTCAAGTTGACACAGTGTATCAACCATTTCAACCATGAAGAATACATTTGGTAACACATGCGACATGCTTAACAACATGACTGGGACACTTTACAAAAAGTATATTAACCTTATGGTTAAAATTCTATTCTCATGTGGGCACTGTGGCATATGCCTGTTAATCCTATCTACTTGGGAGGCTGAGGTAGGAGAATTGCAAGTTGGAGGACAGTGGGAAACTTAGCTAGACCCTGCCCCAAAATTAAAATTATAAAAAGGACTGGGGATATAAATCAGTTGTAAAGTGCGCCTGGGTTTATTCCCCAATAGCTCAAAAAATTCTATTCTCATTTTACAAATGAAGAAACTAAGACTCAGAAAGTTGAGGTGATTTAAACAAAAGTCACACAGCTAACAAATGATAAATCATACAATAAGATTGCTTTGAATTCAACTCTCTGTGTTTTGATATTTGTTTTATTTTACATTACTGGAAAATCCTTATTGTTGGTAATAGCTACCATAAAGCTGTTGGAAATTTGATCATGAATTTGGCAATGAAGAAGTTTTTGTCCAAATGTGTTATATTTGAGACCTAATTTGCCACTTCCATATGCACAGAACATGAGAGGGGAAGAGATTGCAAGAAGGAACAATGCTAAGTCAACTTCGGTGTAATTTTATATAGTCCTAACATCTTGATCCTGGGGAATAGAACAGGTGATAGGAAACATAGAAAAAGAAAACTGAAATGAATCAAGTGTTGACTAAACTTCACGTGGTGCTGTGCTGTACAGCAGCACCTCTCCCTTACTGCCCCTAACGGCAGCTGTGCAGAAGACCAGGGCTCAGAATCTATACATTTTAGTCCTTGAGCGTGCCAATATTGTTCCCGAACAATATTGCTGATATTTCCTCTGTAACTATTTCAGATTATATCATCATGTAAAATGAAAAGTGCTACTTTTCACTTTGCTAAAATGTTACTTTTTAAGAGAGATCTTTGTTGATCAATATATTGAAAAAGATTACAACTTAGTCATACCACTTATCACTCCCTGACATTGAGATATAGACCGTGTATCCCACAACATCATCATTGCAAGGTTATTGTCTGTCTTTCACTGTTTGTTCTCCAGTGGACTAGAACAGTGCTTGCATGAATGAATGAGCAAATGAATGAAGCTTTTAATGCAAAATGGAATAAATGAGGCTAAGAGATTTTTAAGGAATTAACCCAAGCACTCACAACTTATTTGGTGTACAACTGAAATTTTCACTAGACATCTGAGATCAAACCCTGTGGGTATCCCATTGTGCGAACTATTCCCACCTTAGTTTCAACAGTTACCGTCACTGTGACCAAGGAGAGCAGCATAATGTAATACTAGGCTGAACCAAATGGAATGTTTTTCTGAGTTGTGTGGTATTTAATCTATAACATGAAATATATTAAAAGAGCCACCCCACTAGTAGATAGGGTATCTTTTTTGCAGAAAAGTAAGTTCAAAGGTCCACATTCCATAGAAAACCCCAGGTTATTATACAAATTGACAAAAAGCCAACTGGTCAGAAATTACTCAGTGACTAAGGGTTGAATTAGAGAAGTAAGCAAGCTAAGTCATATGAGGATATTCAGATTTTACAAATTTTTTGTTTTGTTTTGTTTTGTTGTTTTGAGACAGGGTTTTGTTATGTATCTCAGACTGAACTCACTGTGGAGCCCAGGCAACCGTCTCCTGAGCACTGGGATTACAAACCTGTGCTACCACGCCCAATCAGATTTTATTCTAAGTGCAATAGGAGGTTGCTGGGAATTTTAAATAGAATAACGTTATGTGCTTTGAGTTTATATATATATATATATATTATATATATATACATATATATAATATATAAATATATACAAATATATATAATATAAATATATATATTATATATATATATCTTCACACTCCACATGCTAACATCGGAGGGAAATGTAAAATGGCAGAAGAGGATACTTTGCCCATGTTTAGGCACATAGTGACAATGAAATTTGTAACCAAACAATAGCATCCCAAATCTTGAAGCATCAGATGATACTGTCTCCTTCTGTCACTGTCCTGCTCTCTGTCCAATGAATGTTCCCACACCTAATTGGACCTAACTTATAGAAGACAACAAGAGAGAGAAGAATTTCAACCTAGATATAATTTCATAGGCAAAAAATCAGTGACTAATGCAGCCTATGTTTCCTGTTGTTTAGATGCAACTTATCCTATATACTATCCAATTACTAACTATGGTTTTCTTTCACTTTTTTTCTGTGACTCTGTGAATCTTTATCTAATGTTCCTAGTCAGTGCTCCATTTTATTTTAAATTATAAACTTACTTAAGGCAACTTTATCAGCCATCTAGACACACACACACACACACATGCACACACACACACACACACACAGTGCTGAGGCTATAATGAATGTATTTGGCACATTATATGATTTTCCCCATGATTTTGGATCTTTGGATTTTTTGTTCATCTGGTTTGACAAATTTTAAATTTCGGTTTTCTTCATCTTCTCCAGAAGCCATGCCTAATACATACTTAAATGGAGGTAGTCATGACTTTCTATATGGTTTTTCTACCCCCATTTGTGAATAGATGACTGCACTTCTTTATTGAATTATTTTATTTAGTATCAGAGGGAGTTCACTGTAGTGAGTTTGTATTCTATTTGTTTGATGTTTCTTGTGTGTGATAAGATTGGGCTCAAGATTGTTTAGCCATTTAACAACAACAAAAATCTCTAGGTTAAGTTCTATTTTCATACATCTGAACATTCTAAATAACTAATATACATGTAGAAGTAATGAAGGTTCATACTATTCATGAGGAGTGAAACCAAAATAACTATTTTCAGCCTTTTGTAAAATTTTAGTTACAAAACATAACCTCAGCTTCATAAAAGAAAACAAAGCATAAATCTTCAGTTGAATTCCAAATATTCTTAGAGATTTTAATAATTTTTACTTTGCAGCTTTGGAAGTCTGTATTTATGGCCTGCATGCCATAAAGGATAAATTTTAGTTAATAAACTGGTTTATTATTTTAAAAAGCAGAACTGGGAACAAACGTTTAAATATACCGTGGATACCACCTCTTTTATTGTTTTGATTTAAACACTTTAAAAATAATGTTTCCACTGAGGGCTTCCACCACAATTTTTAAGGGTGTTTGGTCTTTTTTCTTTTTTCAGAATGCTGCTGACCTTTGAAATTTAAGGAACTGTGAGTTGGAAGGAAAGAATACAGTATTTATGGTTTGAGAAAACAGTGTACTATCAGAATGCTTTCAGCTCTGACAATGAGACCATGCTTGCAAAGGTACCTGTAACAGATTTTTTAAAATGTCTATTCAGAATTCTGGTTATATGAAATACCTCCTACCTATGCTCAAGATCCAGAAATTAAGAAATATTATATGTTTGCCATACAAAGGTTTCAGTGCATGTATTCATTATTCAGTTGAAGTTATTATCCCCCTTTGGATTTCTTCACTTTTTTCATGGAGCTGCTGGAATATCTAAAAATAAATGAAAATACTGTGCTAATGAATTACTTCAGAAAAAGACCCAAAGGCCTCAACATGGTTATATAAATTTCACTAGAGACTAGATATCTGCAACAGAGTCATTGTTTCAATTGTTCTTTACTAAACACTGCACCTAAAACAGTGGAGCAAACCTAGTGAAATGTCAGCATTTCTTAAAGTAAGAAATGATGCATTAAATAGCCAATTTAAATTTTAATAGAAATGACTGTATTCTTTTCAATAATAATGTTATCTTCAATGTCAGATTATATATATATATATATATATTTAATTGAAAAGGACATTTAATTGGGACTATCATTTATATTCATCCTACCCAGGTCCTCCAATTATTAAGAATTTGCCACATTTGCCCTAGTTCCCAATCTGTCATTCTCTATATGAGTATATAACCATTATCTTTTGTCATTTTCTGACTTTTTCGATAGTAAGTTATAGACACAGTATCTTCTAGCTCAAAAATTATAGTATTTACTTTTCCCAAAGACACTTTTTTGAACAACTATACTGTAACCTTCCAAACTAGGAAACCAAACTCAGCACAGTGTGACCACACAAACCTAGATTTCCATTCAAAATTTGTCAACTGCTCTAACAAAGATGGTTTTCCCCTGTTGTTTTGGTTCTGTCCAGTATAGTGTTTTGAATTTAATAGTCAGATCTTTTCAGATTCCTTATGCAGAATCAGTTCATCGGCGATTTTCTATCTTTCATGTCTGATACATTTAAAGAGCACAGGCCTTACCTTCTGGAAGGTGATCTTCGTTCCGGGTTCACTTGCTGCTTCTCCATGCCTTGTCTCAGGTTAAGCATGGCCGGCAGAAGTTCTGCTGAAGTGATGTTGCCTCTTCTTGACGCATCACCTTTTGGGAGGCCCAGGATGTAGATGGGTCCTTCCTCTGATGACTTTAGCCTTAATCACCCACTGAGAATAGGCTCGACCAAGGTCATAGCCTTCACAATCACCAGCTTCTCATTTTAATTGATTAGTGTATTACAGAAAAGCATTCTCCAGTTGTGCCGTAAACCTATCTATCCCTCATCAAATCAACACCAAATGGGGTTGGTATCCATTGACAGCACCTGCCCTAATTAACCATTTTCTCTAATGGCTATCAAATGGCAATTTTATCATTTCCATTATTCCTTCAAAATTCATCAGCATTCTATGGTAAGAAATAATTTTATTTTTGTACTTATTTAGTAGCATTAATTTCTCTATCTATCCATATTATAATTTATCTATAGTGGAAATCATGACTGAATTAATTCTTTTATTATATCACTATGAAATCATAGGTTACTACTTCATTCAATAAGATTGCAGTCCATTGCTGTTATTATTATTATTATTATTATTATTATTATTAACTTTGATGTCAAAATCCCATTCAAACTAGCTCTTGTGTGTGCTTTTGGCATGTACCTGAAATCCAGTGAACACTGAATTGACATCAGGTATAATATGATATGCAAGGCTCATATTGTACTTTCCCTGCTTTAGGCCTAGAATCAGTCATTTCTTTAAGGAGCTCTATTTCCTTATAGTGAGCATGGCATTTAGAAATCAAAATCATGGCATTTGTTGTGTTTTTGCTTCAGAGGTGTCATTATTTCCACATCCTTTCAGTCAGCGGAGCTTCAAAATGTATGTTTCTATATGGATGTATACAGGCGCCTAAAACATTTATAGGAATCTAAGAGGCCTGGAAAATTGATAGCCAGCTACAGTTTGATTTCAGAGTGGGATGAGGGAATCAGCAGTATCACTATTGATCCAGAGCCTTAGTACTTTTCTCCCTGTTCTCCTTAGCATTTTGGCACTGTTTTCATTCATGACCAAAAGATATTTTCAACAACTCCTTGATAGAAAATTTTATCAAGGGCTGTATATTATTCAAGTTTTCAGTTAATCCAACAAAATACCTGAGCCAACTAACTTTTATAAAGAAAAGGCTTATTTAGCTCTCACGTTTGGAGGCTTAAAGTCCAATATCAGACGGGAGGAGCAATGGTTTGGGTTCTGTTGAGGGGAGTGGCCGGCTGCAATCATGGCAGAAGCACATATCTCTGGAAGGGTTTACACCGCCCAAGGGAAAGTCAGAAAGAGCAAGAGACTAGGCCTCCACAGTGCCTCTGAACACACACTTGCAATGGCCTAAGGACCTCCACTAGGCCCCTCCTCCCAGAGTTTCAAATATCTCCCAACTGCACCCAGGGCCCCACGACTTTGATCTCAATCCACCTTCAGAGGACACAAGCCAGAGATAGCTGCCTACATCTACTGAAAATGACATGTGTTTCTACTCTTGGCACGTTCGTTGGTGAAGTCACATTAACAGATTTTCCTGCTTCTTTTTTTGATAGGGGGCATGGATCACATATATCATACCTCATCAATGGCTACCAAAGAGTACAAGATAGGTCATAATTCTCTCCATCTTTTCTTTTCTGAGCCACATTGGAGGAGACATCCAGAGTGAGGTTCTGTGGTAAAGAAACAGGAAGATGAGGCAAACAACTAGATAGCCAGACTCACGGATTCCAGAAATATTCCTAATTCATTGCTCTATACACTTTTTCTTTTGGTGGCACACAGTAGAAAATGGCATTTTGATTCCAAATAAACTACTGGAATACGAGCAACTGCAAAATCTTTACAGTTTGAGAAAACTGCAAGAGCTAAATAGGACACACGACTTCAGCATCTGTAAGTCTGATATTCTTACTTAGTTTATGAGGCTATGTTCAAATGCCCCTTCCTTTTTACCCTGAGGATAAGAGACAAGGAATACCGGCATTAGTGTGCCTGAAGGGAACTCTTGTCAAGCCTACACTGGAAAGTGCTCTTTCTTATGTACATCTTAAAAGCATGAATAAGACCACACTTCCTTGCATTCCCCAGTGAGCCTGTCATTATCTTCTTCATGGAGAACGCATCTCTGGAATTACCAGAGAGCCAATTAGCATGAAAAATTCCATTTGATTAATTTAATTACTAAGGTGAAACTTGAAAAAAGTTTGAATACTTTCCCTCCAGTAAACTGGCTCTTCTTTTTCCCCAAGGCTAAACTTTTACATCGAGAGCTCTCAAACTCCTACCCTGCTGTGATATAATGGGATCTTATGAAACTGGGTTACTAAGTATTTCTAGAAATCGAAGGAAGATGCTTTAATCTTTTAACCAGTGGATTCTCAACCGAATATCACAAAGGCCTTTTTTACTATTTGAAATGATGTTTTCACATCTTCCTTCTTGAAGAGAAATAACTACATAAAATATTTCATTTATTCCTAAAATCTGATTTGAATTATGTCACATTTAGTTTCTAAACAGATGACCTTTCAGTCTTTGATCTTGGACACTGGTTCAAATATTTCTCAAGTGTTTCTTTAGCGGTTTTCGTTAGATCTTATTTTATTTGTTTTTTTAAGTTGGAATTGTACATTCTACAAAAAAAGTGGAAAATAAATGTGTCTTAGTTCACACAGTCACCCATCTATCTTGCGGAAGGGGCAAAACTGGAATCTTCACAGAACTTTTCCCTAGAGTAAGTGGCCTATAAGAACATTATCTACTAATAATTCTATAGTTAGATTCGGACAGCTTCAGTTAGCCTCTACCGCTGTGTGACTTTGGAAAAGTTACTTGACAACTCTGGGGTTTTTGTCTCTGTTGTAACCTGGCAAGGCTAATGCCATTTTATGAACAAACCGCCATTTCGCCTGTTCAGCTCCTGCTTCCCGCCAAATACCGTTAGATAAGCTTTGCCTTTGTTTAGGCTAGGTAAATTCCTTTTCTGTTAAAGTTGCAATTCCCCTGTAGTGACAAAATGCACCTTCCCGCCTTCTGGCAACCCATAATAAGATGTTCCTTTTGCCCAATGAAATAATGCCAAATACCCCGCGCCTAAAAGCCTAACCAATAAGTTTGTAAAGTTACTTTGTTAACCGTCTCTATTGGCTTCTGTACAACTGCTTGCTACTATAAAATCTGCTCTCTATCTGCCCCCGGTGCGCCTCTTTGTTCTGGCATAGAGGACGCCGCTGGGTACCAGCTAAAATAAAGAGCTCTATTTTTGGACATTCTCCCTTGTTGTCTCATTTATTGGGTACAACAGTCTCCTCATCTGTGAAGTGCAGACAGTAAATTAAATATTCCCTAATAATCACCATTCCATAAATAGTTTCATTTCAAGATGTGTGAGATTTTACGACTTTTTAATTTTATAAGGCTGTTATCAGGATATTTCCTAGACCTGAGGGAATGCTCATATTTCTTGAAAAGCTTTGTTTTATAAATGTTTTACTGGTTCAGTTCCGTGATTTTTACCCCAGTGTTTTCTCCTGTGTTTTTGAAAAACAAAGATTGAGTGCATGATTCTCTCTTTCTAATACCCAAATTGTTTGTGGCTACCTTTTTGTCTCACTGAATCTGTTGTCTTTATGGAAATAGCAAGTTGAATTTAATTGAAGTAAAATAGCAGAGAGTTGTACCATGTTCAGTAATGTGTTTTTTTCTGTTGAATTTATGCTGCAGGAAATCAAGAGAACCTTTAATATAATAATGTTAGAACAGATATAAGGTACATGACTGGCCTCTACAAATTCTCTTTGGAAACAAGGTAGAGCCCAAGTAAAGCAAGTTATAATATACATTTTAAATAAATAGTATATTTTCAAGTAATATATCTCTAAGATACTTAATCATTATTTCTAATTAAAATATTTATTTTTTTAAAGTCACCAGGTAAGCAAAGCCATCACACTATCCCCCTCCCCACGTGCTTACTCAATAGCTGCTTTAGGCTGAGGGAGGTGGTGATCCTTCCTGCCAGCGATTGTCTTGAGTAGTAGTGCTTTGATACATTCTCAAGAATGAAGTGACTGGCCGGTGAGATAGCTCAGGGGCATAAGCGCCTGTCTGGCAAGCGCAAGGTCCTGAGTTCGACTCCTGGTACTGACATAAAGGAGAAAAAGGGCCAGTGATATCGCTCAGTGGCACAAGCGCTTGCTGGCAAGCACGAGGTCTTGAGGTCGACTCCCAGTATCCACATTAAAAGAATGAAGTGATACATCTGATGGACTTGAAAGGAAAATGTTCCTAAAGGAATAAAATTAAAAGCAAATATCGTTATAAAAGAATACATGGGATAGGCAAAAACAGCATAGATTTAGTCAAGAAATATTTCTTCTCACACTAATTTCTCCCCAGTTTGCAGAGTTGGGGGAAAAGAACTGTGGATAGAAAAAAACCATAGCAGAAGACATGCAAATAAAGAAGACAATAACCAATTACCTCTGACCATCCCTAGAGGAAGAATCTGATAGAATGTAACTTTCTAGCTGGAAATTTCACTCAGACAATTTTTGCAGCCATTCTTAAAGGGTTATGAAGTAAACATTCCATTTTGCAGGTGCTAGATTGTCCCAAATTTCGAGATCACTCAGAATCGGCTATAGTAGGAGGTTGTTGCAAGAAAGCTAATGAAACTGGATATAGATTTTTTTTTTTTAATTTTAGAGATGCTTTGATGGATTCAAAGGATGTTATCATATCTAAGGATATGATGATTTCAAAGGAAATCATGAATTTTTAGTGAATGGTCTGCAAAGTGGCAAAGAAATCGTAACTGTCTCCAGCATGAAAGCTGCTGTGTTAGTGGGAAAATCAAAATAAGTCAAATTTATATCTGCATTTTTATGTGATTTTCTTCATTTATTTTTTGAGAGAAAGGCCCACTATGTTGACCAAGTTGGCCTTCCTTCCTCAGGCTCTCAAAGGGTTTTTTTTTAAGAATTTTAAGTCATGAGATCAATTTCTTCACATGTGGGCTTTCTTTTGGTATCAGTCCACCTTCCTCCACTTCCTATGACCATTAGGTTCATAGAATTGGTTTTGTGCCACTAATAAATACTACAGGCCTTTTATCCATCCATTAAAAGCTGCTGCTGTAGTGATAGGACCATCTTGTTACTGTTTGGTGTAATTTTGCAAGACTCCAGCTTGGCTTCCTTTTATCTGATTTCCTGTTGACCTTGCACACTTCTCAGTTCTCCCAGCCTTCCTTATTCATCGTCCAGATTGTTGTCAGAGAGGTCATTCAACAACATAAATTTAATCTCATTTCTCCTTGCCTTAATGGTGCAGCATTGCCTAAAGCGCACTACCTAAGTTTCATAGATTGGTATAGAAAAATCTTTCACATTTTGGCCTTAATCTTCCTCTCCAAATATGTAGGAGACCACGTATGCCAGGATTACATCATCTACCTGGAAGACCAACTCACTTCTACGCTCCAGTTGCATCAAAGATGATGAAATTCTTGGGAAATATCATACCTCTTTTCATTTTTTACATTTTCTATCTGTGTTGTATTTCTACCTTTTCTCCATTAAGAAAACTCCTATATTTCCCTCAAAACTGAACAGATTTCCTTCTGGAAAGCCTTTCTGTTTGACATATGCAAAGCCAAACAGTCTCTTTTACCTTCCCACATCCTCATCATTTAGCACAATATCTGGCACATGGGAATTTCTTAACACCTCTTTTATTCATGTAGGTATTATTTATGACAGTGCTTTTCAAGATCTTTAATCATAAAATGCATCTGAAAACTTTCTGATGAGTGGAATATACAAAATGTATCAGCAATTGTACCCAATTCCTAATAAGTAGCACAGACTTGGCCAAATAGCTGAAACACATTAGGGTGTATATTCTTAGCAAAATTGAATTCAGATAGCTGTTTCACCAGAGATATTACGGTAATGCCACAAAATCAATTAAAATTTCAAATATAAGTTTTATTATGCTAACTTGTGGATTTTATCCCTGAAAGAACCCAATGTCACAAGTTGGAACTCCATCATCACACACAATTTTCACGCAAAAAAATAAAATATGAAGGACAAGAGTATTCCTCCAAGATCATCTATAGTCCTTTAGAGAACTCTCCTTAGTACAATGCGAAATGAGACCTATGTTTTATCGACTTTTCCAATGAAATATAGACTGAGAAATACAGACATATAGATAAGCAATATAAGTTAGGTGACACCCCTTCCCTAACTAAAACTAAATAGGGTTCTGTTATTAAGAAAAAAGCTATATGGATGGATACATTCTGATAGATTTTCCAAGCTATTACAATATTACTTTTATTAGACCTTACCATCTCTTGCAACATACATTCTTTGCAACATAGGTTGGAAACACCAGTCTACACAATCATTTCAAAGCTTATTTTCCCAGAGTAAGAATGTATTATTGGTTACTAGTCATTCGAGAAGTGAATTTCAGATTTCCACAGATTTGGTATTAGATGACGCATCTTTTTTGGGTAATTTTATGCGTTCCTTTAGAAATGTGCATTTGTCAATATTTCCTAGTATAATACTAAACCTTTTTTCTTTAGACATGATTTCCACAAACTTATCTCTTTTTTTCCCCAAAAACCAAAGTCTAGTAGCATCTGCAATAAGGCATGGGTCAGCTGTATCGTCATACAAGATGGTCAATTTAGACACTTCTGCTTATCATGTTATGTAGACATCATACATCTGCTATCTGTTATGGGATCCACTGGAAAAAAATATTATGTGCTGTATTGCAGCCACTGCATAGAGTCAGGCTTTTCAAACTATGAATCATTTCATCCCGTGACTGAACATAACAATCTTTGGAATACTGTAATTCTCTATGAACTGACGGCAAAGTTGCTGGCTTCATAAAGGAAGGAACATCTACAAAAGAAAGATACTGCATTAGAATATGACCGGCTCATTATACAAATATTCTGGCTCTGGAGCAGATAGTTTTAAGGTTCAAAGTCTGGGGCAGGAATTGGCTAGTAAAAAAATCTTAAGCAAAGTACTTTACTTCTGGAATACTGAATTTCCATGTCTGAAAGGAACATCTGAGCATTTTACAGAATAATTTCAAAGTTTAGAAAAAGTATGTAAAATTTTATCATACTTCTTCTCATCTAAGTGTCTCTCCATAATTTGTTGTCTTGGTTTTCTATGTTGTTCTCCTCCTCCTTCTTCACACCCTCTTCCTCCTCTTGCTCATCCTTTGCTTCCACTTTATATTGCCATTTATAGTAGAATTGAAATTATTCAAATTTTCACAATAATGGTAGTGATTGTTACTTGTAATTGTACTTAGTTCTGTCCTCAAGACATTTGTAGATAAAGACATTTTTGTTATTTCTTATTGTGTTCTAGAAATCCATACACCTGCATTCTGCAGTGCAAAAACATTCCTTTCAAAGTGGGCATGGGGTCAATAAGTTTTTTTGTCTCTTTAAAAATGAGGAGGGCCAGTGAGATACCTCAGCTGCATAAGCGCCTGCTTGGCAAGTGCGAGGTCCTGAGTTCAACTCCCAGTACCCACATACGAAAAAAGGGCCAGTGATATTACTCAGCAGCACGGGCGCCTGCTGGCGCGTGAGGTCCTGAGTTTGACCCCCGGTACCCACACACAAAAAAATGAGGAAAGTGGGACAATGTAACTTCATAAAGGAAAAGAGACAATATCTTTCCATTTAATAGTCACGCTGTAATCTAGAATTTTCAGTATGACCTAACATCTACAGAAATAGCTGAATTTTTCGAGGATACCTTTTTCCTTCATTCTCTGCATTCCACCCACTCTACCTTACATTCTCTTCATGGAAAAGAATCAGCTTGATCAGTCTCAATTATTGCTTTCTCACTCTGTCTTTCATTCTTTTTTCGTCCCTCTCTCTTTTCATCTAGAATGTTCTTTCCTCCAAACTCTGTACCAAAGAGCTTACACCAAATGTTATCACTTTGTGAAGACCTTCTGTGATCACACTAGTGGAAGAAGCTATCATGACACTATCTTTTTAAATTAATTTCATAGCTTTTATAACCACCTGAAATTAAAATACACGTTTACTAACAGACATGAATTTGTTTCTGCTCAGTAGTAGGCATGCAGCAAAAGAGGAAAGAAGTTGTAACCCATAGTTAGCACTGTATCACTGGTTCTTAGGACAACACCTGCAGTGTGGGAGGTGGTCAATCCATGAATAAATGAATTAATGGTGAGCTTTTATTAAACGTGAAGAAAGGGGCCCTAGGGCTAATTTTTACTCTTTTACCTCTCTAGAGTTCTGTTATATTTTGCATCACTTTATTTATCTGTGTTCTGTCAAGAACAATGAAGTGTCTATCCCTTCACCCCACCTGCAAGTTAACACTTTATCCTGCTGCAGTGTCAGGGCTACTGGCAGAAGGCCCAAGACTCCTGAGTTAAAGACAAGGGCTTTTACCATTCAAGACATGGCATTATGTTTGTGTCAGTTGTCCTCACCCAACAGGATGAGGAAGAGAATAGATTATACCTATTATACCCGCAGGTGGAGAAGGGTGCACCACAAGAGAGGAACCTTCCATTTAGAGAATCTACCTCACCTATTAGTAGAAGTTTCCTGCCCTTTGCTCCAGAGGAAAACATTATCTCTACCTTCCAAGGCTGTAGGCAAACCTACTCTGTGCCCTGGAGAGAGACACTACTTCCAAGGCTTGCAAGGCTTCCAAGGCTTCCAAGGCTGTTTACCAGAGAAACATCCACAACAAGATAATCTAGACTATAGGCAATGTCTTTGCTTACGAGATGTGCAGAATTGCTCACACAGAGAATTGTCCCTCAATAGTTCCTCTAAATCCTACACTACATCTCACTGTCTGTATTACTTTTCTAGATTTAGCTCTTTCAGTGCAATTTTTTTGTTTCTGGCCTTCATGGAATTTCAGTCTAATATTTATGAGTTAAAAAAAAGAAAACACAATTCTTCAGCTCCAGAACAAGTATTCCTTACCCCACCCCAACCTCATGAACAGGAACTATCAAGTAGTTCTGGTGGCTTCCACTGCTGCCCAGGGATATTTCCCTAAGTATAGTAGAAAGGAGGAGCTCAGGGAATCATTTCCCATAAGAATGGAGGTCTGGCTATCCTCTGAAACACTTAAATACTAATCTCAGCAGGAGAAATTAAAGCATGGTTGCATTAAAAAGAAAGCATTCTCCTGAGAATAACTATTACAGACAGCTATAATAGTCAGAACATCCTTAGTATGGCTCCAGTACCTTGGAATTGGAAATGTGCCTATCACAGTTTAGAATGCAATCAGTTTGTATTTATAGGGTCTAAATTATAGGAGGAGAGTTTTTAGTCCAAGAGAAACTTTGGCATCAATACCTGAGCTGCCATGTTTTTCAAACAGTATGGAAAGGTGTTTTGTGTTATCCATAATGAAAGCATGGGCTGATGTACAGTAAAATATTTTTTTGCTTAATTTCTGCAAAAATAAACACAACTACTATTGTTCAACATAGAAACAGAGAAAGAGAGAGAGAGATATACTTTTTGCAAACTGTGACACTGGCATATTTTACCTCTGCAGAGATTCATGGAATTCAGGGGTAATTATGGATTCTGACTGATCTAATGTCAATGATCCTATTACTTGCATTTGTCTAAGCCCTTATGATCACAGAAAGTAATCTACAAAATCGATCCACTTGTAGCCTGTAATTACTGTTCATGCTAATGTAAATAGGCATCCATTCTCCTAGAAGATCACCTTGAATGCATTCATTCAGTCTTAAATGGTATTACAACTAATAATAGAAATTGTTGAAATCCTAAATATAAGTAGTGTTTTCAAGTAGAAATGGTGTCTTTGTTGTACAGCATTTACACAGATATTTTGTAAATTCTCAAAGTGACAGTGGTATAATATATTCCCTGAAGGGGAGTGCCTCCAGCAACGGTAACTACAGCAAAGTTTCCAATGGGTTATTATCTTTACTATTAACTCAAGCTACAGGTTTAGAAATTGAAATTCAGGGGTTTTATTTTAACAGTGATAATATTAAGAAGACTAGATATACTATCAGTGGCATTTTACAATATCTTCACTAAGCATTTTTATTATGTAGTAGACATTGTGTTAAGCACTTTATCTAAACTATATTATTTATACTTTATAAGAAAATATTTGTGGTGGTGATAGTTCCTAAATTTTAGGTGAAAAAAATCAGAAACTGAAAGACTAAACACTTGTCTCAACTTAGTAATTAGCTGAGTAAGGACCTGAACCCAGTTTGACTGAAATTTCTTTAATATATTTGCTCTTGGAAATTTATTTCATTGAATTTTTCATGAAGAAAACCTCTCTCCCACCTGTATACCCAACCAAGACTGGACATTCAGTCCCGCTTTCAACATATACTCTCCCTTGCTCTCAGTAGCAGAAGAAAAATCCTCCGTATAAGCTGTCTAGAGACTAGTATGACTAGGTGTGTCATACTTCACTGGACCTGGCTAGAGAACTGTCAGGTTCATCTTCATTTGTGCTTTCTGAAATTCAAATCTATTTCAGCTGAACATCAAATAAGAAATACTAACTTCGTCTAAGTCTCAATAGTTAAATACAATGATCTCAGTTTTAAACTTAGAATTATTGCAATAGAATCTTGAAAAGTTATTGATCAATAATTTTATGCCTGATATTTTCATTGTTTAGACATAAACGATGCTTTCAACACATAGAAAATAGACATCCAAAGTGTACATTCAAAAATGGGAGAATTGTTGTCTTTCTTTGTATAATGATGCAAAAAGATCTATATTTTTGTCTTGACTACCAGATTAAATGTTTTGTCTCCATAATCACTGAGTCAATATCAAGCATTTTGTAGAAGAGAAAATAAAGTTAAAATATTTGAATTTATTCTTTATTTTAAGATAATCTCCTTGCTGAGGTTGAGGGGGAAACTTCTACTTGTAAATGAGAGAAAGGAACATCTTTGATGGGATTTTGGAGCTGATAACTTGTATAACTGTTGTGCAAAACTAAAAAGCCAACCTTATATGTCCTTCAACAAAGGAGATAAGAGGTGATTTATTTAACTATCTGACTATGAGAATTATGTGACTAGTGAAGAATTTCAAAGTGCATAGATTAGGAAGTAGGCAAAGAATTCTGGTTCCCATCAACATGATGCTAACATACTTAAACATATGTTCCCTGGGGTATATACAGGCATAAAATGATTTCTCCCTGAAACCAAAAAAAAAAAAAGGGAAGCAACTGCTAGTCACCATCTTGGTAATACTGTAAAAATGATCTTGTATTCATAGCATGCACCAGAGTCTTTCTTATTCTACCCACTCTGTTCCACTGATTGACAGCTTCTATTTTCAATCGTTTGCTGTTGAATTTACAGTGAACGTATAAGCACATTATTTGGAAGGATGACTAAGATTCAGCAGTAGGTATCTTGTTTCTGAGGGGAAGTGTTACTCCTGAGTGACTATGTAATTAGGAGGACAAAAAAAGTAAGTGTGAGCTTCTAGCAGTATGCTGCCACTTCCCTTAAACTTCTAGAGGTGCGAGAAATCTCACCAATTTTGAGACTCCAACTCTTCCTGGGAGATAATTATAACAAACCTGTCTTTGCAAAAAGTTCAGACTTTCAGGATTTCAAGTGAACTAGGTATCATTGAGTCATTTCTTTGATACTCTGGAATCTAAATCACATTCTATTTTTCCATCTTGTTATTGTATCATTAAAATGTTACACAAGATATATGTACTCTCTAAAGGATACATCATATAGTTAAAATATCATATGATGAAATAAAAGGGATAATTTAAGTTGATAGTTTGACTTACATGAAACATTTCAGAACTATGTTTTATCTTGTATATTATATGTACTTTTAAAAACAGAAACTGTAGTATTTAGATCTTCGCTTTCTTTTATTAGTACCTATGTGTAGTATAAAATGTTTCATTCCTTGTGGGGAGTTGGTGCCTTTACACAGTGCATCTTAATTCCTTTTTTCATTCCCCTTCCCTTCCTTCTCTCCCTCCTCCATCCATCTCTTGACCCCTTCCCCCCTTTTCTTACATATTTTCAGTACATAATGTTTACATTCCTTGTGTGGAGTTGTTACTACTCTGCCATAAAGAAAGATAAACTTGAGTCATTTGTAGGAAAATAGATCTTTGCTTTTTATATCAGCAATATATTGTTCACTCCTTTTTCTGTTAATGGCTGAAAATTTATTTCTTTGATAAAAGCTTTGTATAATTTCATGATGTAACAGTGTCAAAATTTATTCAGCTACTTTCTTATTTTTAGACCTTTAAGGTTCCGCTAATGTTAGAGATACTTAAAGATAATCCTACTTTAGGCTTCCATCTAGGTATACATTTCCATACTTGCATTATGTATCTATGGAATACATTTCCAGAAATAGTATACTGATGACAATTTTGTATGTATTTGTCATTTGATATAAAACAAACAATTGACTGTCAATTTTATTACCAGAATCTCAGGGGAATAATGAACACTGACAATTTTAAAAGTTCATTGTTAGACAACCGTATCACATTATTTTAGTTTGCATTTCTCTGATCACAACTATAGTTGAATGTCCATGCTCATGTTCACTGGCAATGAGCAGAAACTTCTTATTAACTTACCATTTCATTCTTTGTATTTTTTATTAATTGATGTATGCAATATTCATAGACATTTTCCTTCACCAAGAATTCATTTTTATTTCCAGTGTGAATCTAATTTTCAGGGATTTTTTTGTTGGTTGGTTGGTTGGTTGGTTGATTTGGTTTGGTTTGGTTCATTCATTTTAGCACATGTTTTGTAATTCATTCCATGTACTAGTTTACTTTTTCATATAAAATTTCTCATATATGCATGGGTCTGTTTTTGGATGACTGTCTTGGTTATAGTTATGGGACTCTTTTGGTATTATAAACATTAAGTTCTACTTGCTACCACTCTATTACATATTTATAACTGGTAGAACAAATTTAACGCCTCAACTTATTTTTTCTGAAGAACAATCTTGATAAATTTGTTAACATTAACTTCTTCAGAGAACTTTTGAATCAGCTTAACTAGTTCTATTTTTAAAAAATATTGATTAGGTTATTGAAATGGATTTTAAATATTTCTGTATGAAATAATTCTTGGAAACTCCAAAGGAGGGAATACATTTATAAGATATCAATTCTGAGAAAGGGTGTGAGAAGGTGACCCTATGAGCCCTGAGCAGACACATATGAGACCAAATCTCAATTTTGGTTTTAGAATTGTAAAATAGGTAAAAGGAACAATCTGTACAAAGAAGGTTATGAGGCTTCCTCGATAAAAAAAAGGTGAAAAAATTATTTATGGTGTTGGAAATTGTGGGTTTTTATTTTTATATGAAATTTTATTTTTCTGTAATATTTGGCATAATGATCTCTGAAAACTGAACCTCTCTCACATCTGAATTATGTTTTAAAGAAGAAGAAACTTGACAGTAAGAGTGACATATCACAGGGAAAGAATGACAAAATTTGGGAGCACAATTTCAAATTTTACAAATATATTTATTCACTACTTCACCCATGCATTGTAGTAGAGCAACTGCTGAAGTTTAAAAAAATCAAGTCCTAATTATTTCCCCTGCCGTACTCTCCTGTGCCTCACAAACTCTCATTATAGAATGTATTAGTCTAGCTCCTAGTTTTACTCTTTACTTTTCCTTGGTTTTTATACATTGCTCAAATTCAAATGACATACTGATATAAGGAAATCTGAGGAGAGGTGACCATATTTTATGACGGATTTTCTTCGTAATTTATGGTGCTTTCCTTGAGCACCTGTGTGACAATCAGATGTCATTCAATCTAAAAACAGGGCTTGCAATTGAGCTCATCTTAAGCTTTTGACCAAGGCTTTCTGAACCTTGACTGACCTTCCCAATCATATTCCTTCAAGCTACAGGGTGACACCACTGAATCTGCTGACTTGTTTGGGAGCCTGACAAAAATTTCTTCAGGCACTGAAATCATGATTAAAACATATGGCTGTCAGACTAACTTAGGACAGTTCAATCCATAAAACAGCTAGTTTTCCTAGAGGTATGGAGTGTCTCAAGGTCAGCAGAAGAGTAAGTACAGCATTTTAACATGATTCACAGTCCTGAAGATGAAAAAAAAGAACAGAACCTGATCTAGTTAGGCTGCTTTTCAGACATTGCTTCTATTTTCTGGCTTTATTCTACTTTTATAGTGTAGAAGAAATATAAGCACCTTTTTGTTTTGTTTTGTTTTGTTTTGTTTGAGACCAGGGCTTACCATGCAGTTCAGGCTGGCCTCAAACTTCTAGCAATCATGCTGCCTCAGCCTCCCGAGTGCTGGGATTATAAGCATATGACACCATGCTCAATATAAACACATTTTAACTCAAATTGATTAAAGAAATTTAAAACAAATGAAACTGCTTTTTTTATTTTCAATGCAATAATAATTGATATTTGTGTTTAATTTGCATTTCAGAACATTAATAAGATTCCTTTGGTTCATCATGGAGTGCACTTGCCTGCTAAAACATTTCTAGACAAATAAAACAAAAAAAGCAGGCATACAAATGAACCTCTATAGATGTTTTCCTGGGTACCTTCTTTTGTCTGCTACAAATTGTCTTTCAGTTTCAGAATTTGCTGAATTCAAACTAAAGTGCTTGTCTTTCAAACTCCTTTCTGAAGATTTGTGAAGTGCTTCCTGCTTCAGCAGTGTCTACTCCAATTGTCAGTCAAAGTGTAAGATACAGCAAGAGTACATTATTTCTCTTAGTATCTCATTGATTCATACCATTTATTTTTATTCCATTTTACAGGTCATTATTAAGTATCCTTTTTCCCCTCATGAAAATTCCATTGTCTTATTGGAAAAATAATTGAACAGAAGTTGGATGCAGACGGAATTTTTCACCTCCTATTGTGGGTTATGGTTGAGTTTTTCAATGGTTTCAGCCTTAAACATTTTATGTCTTATGTCTTACCACCTGCTGAGTCAAATTTCTCTGAAATAATCAGTTTACTTTGCTGCAAAAGCCAGTGCTTCCTTGCTTCAGGCTGTAACAGTATGATCAAACAACCCAAGTGGTCAGTCTGTTATTTGATAAATTTTGGCCAATGGTATTGCTTCAGCTGAAAAGCCTCAACTGAATTGATTGCCATATTCAAAACTTGAATTTCAATACTAAAACACTAAGAAATATGCTAGGAAAAGTTGCCTGCTATCACAGACTGATACATTGTTAAGATTGTGTTAACAATAACCAGAGCTACCAGTTGTTGAGAAGTTTTGAATGTGTGAATTACTCTGTAGATATCAAAAAAAATTCCATGTAAGATGAAAACATGCACCCTCTATCCCAAATAAAGAAACTGAAATTCAGAGAAGGGGGTTAGACCATAAATAATTCACAGAGAATGAAAGAAAGTTCTGCCTCCAAATACCTTTCTCAGTATTAACACAGGACCATTTCCCTAAAATAAATACTCTTAAAATTCACAATAAATATATTTTGTTGTTATAAATATTGGTGATCAAAATTGTTTTACCAATCTCTCATGTTCGGTATACCTCTAGAATATATGACAGAGATTTATCTCTACTGCCTTATAATTATGAATTTTTAGAGGCAACAAAATTTATGCTGTGCTATCCAAGCTTGACTTATAAGCCATGTGTCTTTAGAAAAGCCCCTTATTTTTTTAAAAAGCAGTTTATTTATCTGTGAGAATGCAATGAAAGATTACATGGAAAAAAACTAGTACAGTGTCTTATATATTATATCTACTAAACAAGGGCTAATCTCCTCTATGAGAGAAGGGATGGTTATTTTGAAATTTCTTCTATCATCCCCTTAGAATGAATTAAAGATTGGTGCACTTTATTTTGAAATCTAACACCGAATGTGACTGTTTTCAAAATCTCACCTATGTCTTTCAAGACAATTATATGCTGTCATCTTTACGAGCAACAAAGTATGAGAAAAAGAAATATATCTTTATTTTTCATCTTGATTCTTTTTATTAAGCTGACCTTTTTTGTGTCTTTAGTTGTGTTGTCATGGCTGCCCACAGACCTGAATAGATTCAAAACAGTTACCTTTCATGGTCATTTTGACTTTGGGGAAGAGCCGAAAATCTGGCGGAAGATGCCAGATCCAGTGGATAAGGTAGATGAGCACACTGTAATATTTTTAGAAGCCTGTCTTTCCATTGGATGGTAGTAGGCAGCAATATTCCCCGCACTTTTTATCATATTTCATAAAGACATTGAGGAACGAGGACTTCCAGAACTTCTTCAGAAAGTGACAAGATCCATAGCTTACGTGTGTTCCAAGGGATGAGGAATAATTTGAGGGTGGTTAATGGCAATGTGTATTACTATAAAAATTTTTAAAAAATTAAATATTCTCTGTATAGTTTGATCACTATGTGTGTGTTGTGTGTACCTTTGTGTGTGTGTGATTATATGTGTATTTTTTTTTTTTTTTCAGCGCTGGAAGGTGAAGCCAGGACCTTTACCCTGAACAATATCCCCAAACCCTTTTTTATTTTTTTAATTTGAGAGAAAGTCTTTTTAAGTCACTAAGTTGCCCAAATTGGGCTTGGACTTGCAGTTCTCCTGCCTCGGCCTCCCATGTTCTGGGTTTACAGGCATCCATGACAAACCTGGCTGGGCTATATGGTTCTTCTCTTATTTTTTAACTCATACAAAGTAATGTTTTCAGGGCCAAATCCCAAGTTCTCATGCGGAATAGTGAACGTTTTTTGAGATGTGCCCGAGCTTATCATTGTTTCATAAATAGTTACTCAAGAATAATTGGCAGTCTTTTATAATACATTTTAGTTTCTACCTTTGCTGCATACACAAGTGTGTGAGTATGTGTGTGTAGAGTTATTTTGAGCTTTTCTTTAAAGAAAAAAACATGACACATATTATTGTAAACAAATTGCAAATTAATGAGGTTATGAGAAGTTCTTCTGTGTATATGCAGATTATAGTAAACAAAATATCATTGTTTCCATTTCCTACATTTAACACAGGACATCAGTTACATTTGGATGTATTTATGTGAAACCATAATAAAAATGCACACATATCCACAAGCTCGTTTTCATTTCATTCCAGAAAACACAATTATTGTAAATATCAAGAATTGGGAGGTATTGGACAGATGGGGCATTAACGTCTTAATTCTTGATCTTTGTTCTAGTAAATCCTTCGGCTTCATGTCCTTTCCATAAATCCTGTGACCATTCAGGGCATGATGAATGCTTTTTTAAATGCTGCTTTGAATTTAGAGCCATTTTTTTGTGTTTTATCATTTCAAACAAATATGTAAATGCAGATGTCCAACAGGATAATGAGACCACATTACGCTCATCAAATATTTTAAACTAGGCAGATCCTAATTATACCAGAAGATACCATGTAAACTAAATGCACTTTCTTGGTACCAATGCATTTATTTTTTATTGTTTCTGATAAGTAATCTTCCTAACTTGACTCCCTATCTCTAATTATATTCCCTGCCTCCTAGACATGATTGTATTATTATCTGTTCATTTTCCTTAACTTAACAAAAAAACGAAGCATGCCTGCATTTTTTTTTTTTTTTTTGTGGGTACCGGGGGGTTGACCTCAGGACCTCGCGCACCAGCAGGCGCCCGTGCCGCTGAGCGATATCACCGGCCCCTTTTTTCGTATGTGGGTTCCGGGAGTCGAACTCGGGCCCTCGCGCTTGCCAGGCAGGCGCTTAAGCCGGTGAGCCATCTCACCGGCCCTTACATTCTTATTGTTTTAAATGAGTCCACATAAACTATACTTACAAGCTTATACTTTAAGCTCACCAAGGAAGGTACGTCTCAAAAAAAAGGTATGTATATACAGTATATTTCATGACTTATTTTTACTATAAAATACATAATACATGCTTTTTTCTATCAAGTCATATAGATTATAACATTTTAAAATATCTTATCTGGCAGCTTCTTTTTTTTCCTAGTTTTTTTTGAGACAGGGTCTTGCTATGTAGTCCAAACTGACCTTGAGCTTACTATGCAGCCCACACTGGCCTAGAATTCATGGCAATCCTTCTGCCTCAGCCTCCCAATTGCTGAGATTACAGGCATGAACCACCATGATCAGCTGGCAGCATTTTATATATTTATTTTTTTTTTTAGACAGGGTCTCACTATGTACTCCAGACTGGCCTTGAGCTCGCTTGTGTAGCCCCGGCTGGCCTTGAACTCACAGTGATCCTCCTACCTCAGCTTCCTGAGTGTTGGGATTACAGGCATGCGCCACCACGCCCAGCATTCCTGACAGCATTTTAACAGCCTGTTCATTTTCTTACCCTTCCCCTGACTTACATTAGTCTTCAAGTTACAAGATGAATCTACAAAGTCAAAAAACAGCCCTTATCAGTTTGCATAATTATTGTTATCAACTTTTTAAAATAAATAAATGCTTTTAGTCATTCCCCCAATTCTATAAATATCTGTATTTCCTTGCTTGCATCCATGGATTTAGTATCTGTGAAAAGAAGTCTTTGCAGGAAAATGGGTAAATCTGAGCTATAGGTGAGTTGCTGATAAACTGAAAATTACTAACAGAAAAATTGGATAGTTCCCTACTTACATAAGGGTCAAATAGACTCTGGCATATATGTCTCCTAATGGGCATTTGCTAAATATTTCTCATGGAGAAAACGGTGTTGCTGATGTATCTCTGGGGAGTCTATTGTTGATAGAAACCACACTGTGGACAGAGCATTTGCTGTGGTTCGCTTTGCATGGATTCCTGCTCTCTTCAAATCCTCCTGGTTTGGGTACATGAAAATCCCTCAATAGAAGACAGTTATAGGAAGAACCGGTCTTTTTCTCAGAACACCTGGTAAATAAGCAACTAAACCTAGGATTAACTAAGGAGATATGGGACCTAGCAGTCTCCATATCTCATCTGATAACTGATGATTTTCTGTTTCTGCTACATCTTATGCAAGATGTGGATAAAAATTGTATATATATATATATAAGATGGTTAAGATAGATACACTACCATTTTTACTTAGTTCATTGAAGAGTAAGGTTTGTGCCAATAATGTTTGGACAATTGAATGCTAATGTCTGGTGTCCTGAATAACTAACTTAAAGATAGTAATACGTAATGTATTAACCATTGTTACCCTCCTATTATGTTTGTTTGAAAATTTGTTCTTCTTTTGATTTGTTTTGTTTTTTCTTCTCTTTAAAATTAAAAAAAAATGAATTATACAAACATGCTGTGTGGAATAAACTAAAATTCTGGGAAAATGATAAATTTGGGGTAAGAAAAAGGAAAAGGAAATGGGTATTCACAAGATACCTTTTGGTTATCACACAGAAGGGTTAAGTGGTCAACACTTATTTTCTTATATAATGCCACCACTAACATATGAGGTTTCATTTTCTCATAAAAAACTTTGGAAAATTAGGTTCAGAAAAGTTTAGGAATGTGCTCTGGGCCACACAGCTGTTAACTGTCAGTAACTCTAGGCATATATCCTTGCATGATTATTTACCATGCCATGATAAACTGGGATTTACTTCTGTAAATAGCAGGGGGGGAAATTACATAATCCTTATGATACGCCACAGTGGTTTGGATCAGCAATTTCTACTTCCTATTACAGTGACGGATGTTTATGACTAAAATATAAATTTTTTAAAAAAAATTTTTGTTTTTGTGTAACATTTGCCATTCCTCTTGGTATATGGAAATGCCAAATTAGCTTTCAGACTTGGAAAAATAATTTATCTGAGTAACCCAAATGACAAAATTGTCTAAATTAAGTTATTTTAAAATGCTATTTATTAAATCATATTTGTTTTTTCCAACTGAGCTGTTATTTCAGTATCAGTTATAAAAGAAGGGCTAACTGTGGAAATCAGTGTGGAGATTCCTCAGAAAACTAGGATTGGAGGTTCCATTTGACCTCCAATGATACCCACAAGGGGAATATCCAGCTATTTCCCTTCTGGGTATCTTTCCAGAAGAATTAAAAACATGATACCACAATGATATATGTGCACCCATGTTTATAGCAGCACAATTTGTAATAGTTAGATCTTGGAAACAACCCAAATGTCCATCAACTGAGGAATGAATAAAAAAGATGTGGTCTTTTTATACAATGGAGTACTACTCAGCCATAAAGAAGGATAAACTGGAGACTTTTATAGGTAAATGGATGCAACTAGAGACCATACTCATAAATGAAATAAACTAGACACACATGTGTAAACATCATATTGTCTCCCTAGAGAAGTTGAAAGAGTAAATAAGATCCTAAATGTACAATAGATATTGTAAAATGGGAAGAAACTTCAAAAGGAAAGAGAAATTGGGGTGGGGGAATGGAGGAAAGAAGGAAAGGAAAAGTAATATATATATATGTATATATATATATATATACATATATATAATCATTATATATATATGATAGTAATATATATATAGTAATATATATATAGTAATATATATATAGTAATATATAGTAGTATATATATAGTTATATATATATAGTAATATATAGTAGTATATATAGTTATATATATATAGTAATATATATATATGATAGTAATATATATATATCATTATATATATATGACAGTTAAGATAGTTATACTACTAATTTCTCTTAGTTCATTGAAAAAGAAAGGTTTGTGCTAATGTTGTTTGCACAGTTTTTTCATGCAGATATCTTGTACTCTGAGTAACTAATTTGAAGATAACAATATGCAATGTATTGAGGATTGTTACTCTCCTATTATCTTGTTTTGAAATTTTTATTTCTCTTTAAAATAAAAAATAAATAAAAGAAGTACTAACTCTTTGGATGGTCTGTATTACATACAGGCAAATTTTATAAATGGGATATAGTGATTATAGTAAAATTTTAAAAGTGGGATTTAGTGAGTATAGTAAAATATTTCATATCGATATACATTTACATATAAACATACAGGATTTTGGCTGCTATCTTTAGACTTACTGTTACACATTGGTAACTACATTTCTTGTGTCAATATTGAGAAATACTTGTGTATTTCTGAGCTATGCCAATGTGTATATATATATATATATATTTTTTTTTTTTTTTTGAGACAGTGTCTCACTGTGTAGTTTGGGCTGGTTTTGAACTCACTGTGTAGCCCAGACTGGCCTCGAAACTGTGGCAATCCTGCCTCAGCCTCCTCAGAGCAACCACACCTGACTCAATGCCAATGTATTTTAAAAGATCACTTTATTTTAGGTGTCGGTTGAAGCTTATTTGATATTTTGTTGTTTTTACTTATCTATTATCCCCTTTAAATTGTTTTGTAAGTGATAAAATTCCACAATGAATAAATGGAAATACTCTCACTATTTTTTCTGCGTTTCGTTCCCATTAAGTTAGAGAGAGTAAAAACATTTTGCTATTGAATAGAATCAGCACTACTTCTTCAATTAGGTCAGGGCTTCCTGCCATTTAAAATTGACAGAAAAAGCAAAATGTACCAGACTGCAACAGTGGAGAAAGAACTACTAAACCTCCCCATGATCTCTGGGCCTGGGTTTGACCTCAAACACTTTCTGCCAAAAACTAGCAACTTTCAAGAGGGTCTTGGCTGCAGGCTTCATGAGACAGAAGGAAAACAGCAGAAACCTTGGAAACACTAAGCTAAACCTGGGATTGTGGCAATTGGATTCACTAGATCATCAAAATAAAGTCTCTTACCATTAGTAAATAATAAAAAAAATCTAGAGATAGCTGTTATATATGTGACTGATTTAAAAATGGTAAAGTTTGGATATACAGTGAAGGAAAAAGATTTTAATATGAGCTCACAAACTTCTAGTAAGGAAACACAGTAATGTGAAATTATGTTTAAAAAATTTTTTTGAAGTTAGAAGATTCTATTTGCATTCTGGTGTGAAGTTTTACTAGCTGTGTGACCATGGGCAAGTCTTCCGATGTCTCTACAGTATAATTTATTGAATGATTTGTAAAAAGGGGTTATTAAGACTGTTTCACACGTAGACTTGTTTTGATAATTAAATGGAATGAGTTATAGAAAATAGTGAGTACACTACTTGAACCAAGTAAGCATTTTAAGAATATTAAACGTATAAAGTATTATTACTTTAATAACTTATTTCATCAAGTGCACACACTTTCTTCAGCAAAAGAAAAAAAAAAGGACAATGTCAACAATAATCTAGAAGATTCAATATAAAGCAAATAATTTCCTTGTCATTAATCTCTTGTATTTGATTCTCTGGTAATATGTGCATATGTTGATGACATCTCAATAATAAACACCTTCATAATTTACAGTAGCAATTATTGGTTTTGGAGCCTAATTATTAGTGCTTTAAACAACTGTATTTTATTTATTATAACATGATGTCTGAAGCAAAAAATTATATATATGTAAATAGATCATATATATATATATATATATATATATATATGATCTCCAATATGACATCCATGGGGAATTATCTAATAAGTCCTACCTGTAAGTACTGTGTTTTATATAAATTTCATATAAATACTAAAGCCCCCAGATTAACCATAAATACTTATTTTTAAAGATGTAAAAGTGCTGTCCAAATTTATCCTGTTACATAGTCACATAACATTTTTAGTCTGAAGTAGGATGTGACTGGCTTTGCTTCCAGAATCTATTGTTTAACTGATGAAGTTTCAGGGACTGTGTTTGCAAAGTCACAGGCAGTGGAGCAATTTGGTTGTGTGATGCTGGACACATGGCATCACGTTTTACTCTTTTTGTAGGGGAAGGTAAAAGGATCTCTAGCAATTTAGCCACAACTGGAATTGTGTTATGTGTGGAGAGGTAACTAAACAGTGTTTTTTAATTGTTAACTTAGAGTTTCAAAACCTGGTTACAGTCAGTTTTCATCTCAAAACTGTTCAATAAAAAGTAAATTAATTAATGGATAAGTAAAGTAAACAAAAATTGGGTAACGCCACACAGGGAAGTCGCAAAGTTCTTTGATGTATAGCTTTAGGAATACACTGGCATTTGTTCTGTCATTTATTGGCAACTAACTACTGCCTAACTAGACCAGAACATCCTAAGATGATCCTCACATCTTCCTTCCAAAAGTTTATCTCCAGAATCATTTACTAGTAACGCTTCACCTCAAAACACGGAAGGTAACTAAGCTCAAATCTCAAAAGCAGTCGTCAGTTTTGTATTATTTATCCTTTCAACCATCTGACAGACATTTCAATCATGTGAGCTGCTTCATTTCAACACAAGGCCAAAGAACACTTGTAGAATCAAAAACCCAGAAGTGATGCAGACTGGCTATTTAGGTTTTTTTCTCTCTGCCACACTCAATCCCAATCCCAAACATCTCCTCTGGCAGAGGTCTACTTGGGAAAATGGCCAGTGAGCTTGCCAAGCCTTCTCCATGACAAGTTATCAGAGGGGACCCCCGTTTTTTCAGCACCTCCTACCGAGCCTGAATCACGGTGCTGAAAGGACAGCTCCCAGTGATCTCGGGCTGAGAGTAGGATGTCAGAAGAGAGCGCCCATCCGCTCCCAAACGCCCATTCACAAATCCGAGGAGGCAACCACAGCCGGCTCCGATTGCTTGAAAATTTAGTTAGGTGGTGTAGAAACACGCACCTCTTCCTGAGTGTAAAATTATTCCTGGGTGGAGAGCCAGCAGGGAGGGTAACAGAAGAGGCCAGAGAGGGGTGGAAAAAGTGGAGGTGGGCTTTGTTCTGCTTCTAAAATTCTTCCTCCCCTCTCCCATTTTCCTAATCCGAGAAATGATGGAGTTCGAGGCAAAGGAATGATTCCGGAAATGGAGCTATGACTCGCAAACCTAGAAATGATGGGCATGGTTTATGAAAAGTTCAGTATTTCTCGCTAGGAACCCAGCGCAATTCGGAGTTAAGGCTCCTGCGTTTTCTGCACGATAACCGACACAGTTGTCTCCAAAGATAAAACCCCGGTTCCGGAGCGTGCTCTTCTCGTCCTCCGTCCTCTGAGCTACAGATTGGGTGGAAAGCGCTCACAACCTGGCAAAGTGCGAAGGACTCTAAGCCCAGCGGCCGGTTCCCTACCACCGCCCGGCGTTCGTGACTCTGCAAGACACAGGGGCTGAGACAGACGTGTGGGAGTGTGTGCGAGGGAGAGAGGGAGAGGACCGCGCGCTCGCTCGCCACGCGTGTGACCCGCAGCCCCCGTTCCACAGCCTGGGCTCATTCGCGTGAATGCGTGCTTAAATATTTGATCAAAGGTGGGATACTTACACCGATCCGTTGAATTTTTAACGGGCACACCTTAAAATAAGGTGTTCATGCATTGCAAGTGTGGAAAGATTTCCAGTGCGGCCCCTAATATCTCCAACCCCACTCACCCTCCCCCCATCCCCACTCCCCCCCAAAAAGCCATGCTTGCAGCAGATTGTAGAGGGATTTGAGTCTGCAGCGAGAGAGAAAGAGATTAGGGCCAGAGCGGTGCAAGTTAAATCGTGCTGCATATAATAAATGGGCGGATTGGTCTCCAGATCCAGAGGCTGGTACCACCTTCCTTTCTAAAATAAAATCTCTCTGGCATGAAGTCACCGCCTATTTCACATCCGGTTTGCCCTGGGACGTATTACTACTGTCTTGGTAAAGAGAAATCTTTTGTTGTATAGCTGCAGCTTGGATACTGGGAAGCAAATTTGGGTGTGAAATCTTCAGCGAAGGAGCACACGGAGCCCATGATGGCTCGGACCGGGTGAGCGAGGCCGAGCGAGGACGCCCCTCCGCCCCGCGCGCCGCCTCGCACGCCCGCGCCGGCTCGCTGGCTCCGGCTGCCGCGATTCTCCCGCCGACTTCTCCCCGGTCTTGAGCGATCCGGTGCCCAGAGGGGCCCGAGGTAAGTGCGGCTTCGGACCGCGACACACGGATCTTAGAACATGGCTTTTCCTAGCTTGACAGACAGGGATGCTATCGCGGAGGGAAAGCGAGAAAGGGACAGGACAAGAGCCGGGTCCCCTGGCAGGTAGAAGCAACGAATGTCTTTCTTTCAGGATGAAAACTGCGGCGATAGAGAAGCATGATTTTCTTTCTCTTTTCTCTTCTCCCTTCCTAGGCAGATTTGATTTATTCCGCGGGGTGGTGGGTGGTGACATGTTGTTTTGGTCTTTCTTTCTTTCTTTCTTTCTTTCTTTCTTTTTTTTTGCAGGGGGGAGTTGGGGTGAGTTTGGGAAGGGTGCTAGGGACCATCATCGAAAGTTAAGAAGCTGGGACAGAAAACCTGCTTCCCTGTTCCATCCCAGGGAAGGGACTATCTCATCCTGGCTGAAAAAATGCCTCTTTTCTTTTTTTCAGTGGACGCTGCTGAAATGCCCTCTGGTGGGGGGGGGTCTCTCCCATTCTGAACAGGAAAAACTCAACTTATTATTTGATATGGGCGGCAGGGGGTATGGTTGTTTGGACTGTGTGTGTCTGGATGGGAGGTTGAAGGTGGAAAAGGGTAAGGAGGCAGCTCGGTGTTTCCTTAAACTATTATGTTTGTATTTGCAAGAAACTTTCTTGCTCAACTGAAGTGCCGTGCTAGGTTTATTTTTCTCTTTATAAAATGTAAGAGGAGGGCAAAAAGCTATGGTTTCTTGCTTTGGGGTTTTGTTTGGATTTGTTTAGCCCTTCAGGAGTTTCCTCTTTTCATAAAGATCAACAAAAATTAATAAGGCTAAGAGAAGTTGTTTTCCCTTTTATAACAGATGTTAAGGATTAATGGAAGGGTACATTATAATTGTGACATTTGGATGTAGTATTTTAACATAATGATATTTAGCCAAGATTTCTTGTCATATTCTACTCATCTGTGTCAAAACCAGTCACTAAATTAAGTGAGAGCTATGAGAGGCTCACAGTTCTTCTCTGTACACCATTGCACTCTAAAAACATTAATTATGTTTCATTGCTTACAAGCCTGTTTTTAATGGCATTTACTGATTTAAAATGATCCCTGAGAGTATGGAAAGCATTTGGTAGATGTATTTAAAGGCATACCACATTAAATTATAGAGTTCTTATTAAAAATATGCTTTAAAATATTAGAAATACTTGTGCAGATTCAGGAGAGTGCTAACAAATACCTTTTACATTTCTCATGTTAGGATGGAATTAATTCCAGTAGATAGAAGTAAAATGTTACCATATCTGCTCCTTAGCCAGGTACTGCACTGTATATCCAAAACCAACTCCTCAAATTGGTTATACATACATTTAATTCTGCAAGGCTTCTACAGTTCTCCATTTCTCCAGCATCCCACCACCAAGTCTAAATCCAGTAATCAGATCCTGATTGATTGCACTTTACCTAAGAGGAAAAAGAAATCCTTTTTCATGCAAAAGCAGAGCATTACAGCTTCCATCTGTTTGAGATGAAACATTTTCTAGCAGCGATCTAGCAGAATTGGAGAAGGTCTGAAAGATATGTGTGGGCATGTTTGTGTGCATTTATGTGTGTGTGGTTTGTATGTAAGGGAGAGAGAGAGAGATCAGTACATGGCTTGACTATAAAGTATGTCCTTTAGCCTCACAGAAGCATTAGTGAGCATATTTAACAAGGCAATCACAGGCAGAAAATAGAAGCACGACTTTGGCATTCAACAGTGTGTTTCCAATGGTCTTTATAAAGAGATAATACAGTTGCTTCTGAAGGCAAGGTACATCCAGAATTCAGAGATGAATTTAGTCAACAGGGCGTGTTAAGCTACCACATCTTACCTCCAAATGTATTTTCTGTCACAAACATTAGCTAAAAAATTTCAAAGTGGAGTTCAGTGATGGGGGTTCAAATCAGAAAGGTCAAAAATTTTAGATAGTAAACAAGAGGAGAATAACACAAACAATAATAAAACACAACACCTAGAGAAATAAACTCACATTTTTTATGTTGAGCAACACTGTCACCTGAAAGTATTTCAACTTGTATTCTTTGACAAGAGAAATTAAGATACTGATGTATTTTTGAATGGAGGAATGGAAGGGATAGTGGAGAATGGATGGTCCAGGTTTCCATTGCTTCCAATGAGGTGTCATATTCCAGTGAGGTCATTTCCTGACTTCAAAGCATTCATCTGAACTGCCTCAGTCAGCCCTAGTGGTTCTAACCTGATGTTTCTTGCTAGACACATTGATCTCTACTTATTCTACTTTTCAGCTGCTCAAGCCCGCGATGAAGAAAAGTCCGGGTCTCTCTGACTATCTTTGGGCCTGGACCCTCCTTCTGAGCACGTTGACTGGAAGAAGGTGGGGGAACCTTATTTTCAATCTGCATGGGAATTTCTGTAACTTTTCATTTATTCCTTCAGTGGGAAGAAAATTGACTACAGATGAATTCATGACTAAGGGAATTTTAAAAAATAAAAAACACCTTAGCTACTATTAAATTCCAGCTAAGAATAAAGAAGAATAGAATGAAAAGTAGTCACCTTATTTGAATGTTAGTTATACACTTAACCCATTGTTAAGAAATGTATTAATTCAACATTTTAGTGTTAAATTGAACTTTTCACTATTCAGTTGTTACTGAACGAAACATGTGGTTTCTCAGTTCATGGGAGAAGCTACCCCAAATAATGCCTGCATACTATATGTAAGTTGATTCTCTAAAAGAAAATTTCTAGCCAATCATAGTGATCATAGAGTAAATTGTGAATATATGAAAGGAGAAAGTATAAATAATATTTTAAATTTGAAAGTCAAGTCTCTGTAAATGCATGTGCATATTATGTTTTGAAGTCATTTTTATAACTAAGAGAAGAGAACATACTAGCCAAACATTTAAAAATATGAGGTTAAATCTAACTTCTCTAATTAAGCATAATTGTTATGCAGACAAGTTATTAGAAATAATTTAATAAGTTTAACCATATTCAAAATATTTTCTAATGATCCAATCAAAAATATATGACATTATAGTTGCAACTATATGAATGACCAAGTAATTTAAATTCTTTATCTGCTTTAAACTGTCTTCTATAACCTGTTCCTATGTCTCATAAGAAAATATTAGACATATTAAAAAAAATGGAATTCTTCAAGTGTAACGATGAAACCTTATGAGTTAAGGTTAAGAGATGAACTAGCCTGGAAAGATATATAAATTTACGAGGACAGCTTTTTAAATTGAGAAGTTATCTGTTATTTTCTCCTATTGTGCATAGTAAATACTGACTACCAGATGAACAGGACAATTATTGTCAGATACTCTTAATTGGAGTTCTTCCGCTTTTGAAAAATTATATCGTGTTACTATTGTAATGACCTGTAGATGGAGTCAGTGCACAGTGTTTTATTATATAGTAGTTTATATGGAATCAAAATCAGGTAATATAACTGACATTTCTCTTCAAAATATGTATATCATTTAGGAAACATTACATTGGTATAAGTATTCATTATTAAACAAATAATCTTGACCTTTTTCCTAGGTTTCTTCTCTGGCAATTACGATTTGACATAGTAAATTAAAAGTGAAGAGATTAGAAAATCACATTAAAGAAAGATTTCCATTCCAACAAGACAGCAGAACTAGTCTTCTTGGGGAAGAGGGAATCTCTTTTGACAAGTGTATCCCAATGCAAACAATTGGTAAAAGCAAAATTTATAAGACAAGACCAGAGAGAAAAACATTTCCTGAGTTTTGCATAAGCTGTGAAAGTATAGGGAACACACGTAAAAGACACCCCATGTTCCAAAGATTGGGTAACAATCTAACTGTACTCTGCCATGTCATCCCATCTTATCTCTTCTCCCCTTTTTGATTATTGCTTTCTTCTTTGGAGTTCTCTATCAGGAGCTCCTCACAACTTTTGGCATGCTTGTAGTTCTTTTCCATTTTTATTATGACGACCTTCCAGTATCCTTGAAGGATGCATGCATGGCAGTTGCTTTCGTGACAATGAGTTTTTATAAATAATTGCATCCAGAAAACTATTTTTGCATTACTGCTGTCATCTGCTAGTGAGACATACTGGAAGACACAGAGCTCATTGAAAATTTGATTTTAAAAATACCCAGATGTTTAATTTTGCCAAAGAAGAGTAAACCCCCAATCTGTGTGGCATTAATGTTGAATTTAGCAAAATAAAACATTGTTTTATAGGAACACACTTTATATATTTAATCCATGGATGGCTTTTAGATATAATAACTTATTCAATTAAAACTTTGCCAGAAAATCATCCATTGCATGTTGCCGATACAAATTAATTACGTGCAAAAGTTTGTTTTTGAAATGAAAAATTGAGTATATTTCTTATCCTGTCAAATAAATAAATTTTAGTTAAAAAGTTACTATTTTTCTTATATTTCTCAGTAATATAAACACATGAAAGTGAAGCAAAAGAGTCCATTAAGTAGAAAAAAATGAAAGATAGATTTGTGGCAGCTTCTCAGTTTGTGCCCTATATTCATATCTCGTTGTACTCAAGGTCAGAGCTTCTGTTGAAGTGTATCAGTGAGTGTGATCCACGCTAAGATTAAAAATGCTTTTCTTAAAGGATTTTGGAGGTGTCTTTCTAATCATTACATAAAATGTAATTCAAGGAGCATTATATTAATATGACTGATATAGGAAATAATATTTGAACTATGAGGCTGAAAATCAAAGACTAATTAATGATGGCAAAACACATCAGCTATAGTCTCAATCAGTAAGATCTGGATAGTTATAATTTTTCCTACAAAAAAAAAATTGAACTAAAGTTTTAGCCTAAAAGTCAATAAAAGCTCATTTCTAGGTCAGATTTGCTCACAAACTGCGGTATACTCTTAAGTAACACCCTAAAACTGTAATGGTTTAGTAAGCTATAAGTTAAAAGCATTGAACCTGATCTTTTCCAAGGATTCTTCTGTGTCTAAAATCAGAAATGATAAAATTCAATTTTTTAGATTTGAATAAAAACATTTAAAATTCAGATAAAAATCTTATGAAGAATGGAAATTTTCACATTGATTTAAAACACAACCTAGGAAATATGTTTTGTCTATGTCACTTACCTAATTATCTTAAAAGAACAACAAAAAAAATCAAAGCAGAGCTATAGGAAGTGGATGAAAAAAGGATATTGAGACGGTGAAAACTGAGTGTTTTGCTACATGTTAATTTAAAAACAAAATAATGAACTGACTTGTAACTCATATAAATGTAGATATATGTATATTTTTTTAACTTGGGAAGAAGTTTCCTAGATTTTTTTTTCCTAACTTGTGTTAACAGTTTGCTTGCTCTGAGAAGATACTGTGTATACTACAACATCATATACACGTCAAAAATTCAAAAGTAAGGACACAAAACTCATTTCGTATAATTGTCCTTTCAGATTTAGAAATATCAGAATAAAGAGCCTATCGTTGATGAGGAAAAATATGCGAAAATGGCAAGAGTGAAAATATGGGATTTTTTTTTTAATTTACCAAAAAGAATTTTCAAAGACTCAATAGAAAGTAGGAACATTTAGAGAAGTTTTTAATTAGAAAGAGATTTAAGGTGTAATGGATGTAACCTTTACAGTACTTCTCTTTATGCTTATTCCAGCTCTGCCCAGCCCTCAGTACAAGATGAACTCAAAGACAATACCACTGTCTTCACCAGGATTTTGGATCGACTCCTGGATGGTTATGACAATCGCCTGAGACCAGGATTGGGAGGCAAGTAACATTATTATATTTTTGTTTTAGAGAATACTATTACATCTTTACCATTATAATCTTGCTTTCCCTGACAGTGGTCATCTCATGAAAATGGGATCATGCAGTTTTAAAATTTATTTTTAATAGATTGCTCAATGTTGGTTCAACTTACCATAGTAGTTTTGTGCACGTAACTGTATATAGTAAGAGATACTCTCATAGCATGACAAAGATGTTACACATGCTTTCTGTCTAAAATTTGATTATATGTGGACAAGTGGGGATAATATTCTCCTTTCCAGACTGCATCGACGTCACCTGGCACTGCTATTTTTGCACTGAATTCAAATAAGACATCTCTATTTCTATTGCTTAAACATCTATTTTGAAGCTGGGCATGGTGGTGCATACTTGTCATGCCAATGCTTAGGAGGCTGAGACAGGAGGATGACAGGGTGTTCTAGTCAGGCCCCAGGGTTAAGTAGTGAGTTCAAGGTCAGCCAAACTACATAAAGGGGACCTGTCTCAAAAAACAAAAAATAAACATTTCTTGTGGTGTATTACATGTAGATAACCTATTCTGAGCTAGATTACTACCACCTCTAGGATCAATGGTAAATGAGACAGATAGAACTGTTTTTTTAAACCATGCTTTTGAGTTTACACTCTAATGTTCTGTAATGAAATTTGATTTCTCTCGGCATATCAATTAATTGATTATACTGATGAATTTCTGTTTATGAAGAAAATAAAACTTAATACTATATAAATACATGTAACAGGGCTGGTGAGATAGCTCAGCGGCATAAGCGCCTGCCTGGCAAGTGCGAGGTCCTGAGGTCGAACCCCGGTACCCACAAAAACAAACAAACAAACAAGCAAACAAACATGTAACAACAGTTAAATAGCTCTAGAAATGGCACACATATTTCAATAATCCTTGAATAAAATGATAAAGCTTTTTTATTTAGTTAAACAAAGATTAATGAAACAACATTGAAATATTGATCTTAGAGGAAAAAAAGTGAGGCGAGCAAATAAATTATATTTCATAGTCACAGGAGAATCCAACATTGTGATTATGATTCTTAGCTCTAGCTAATACTGCACCTTTTCCAACGCACTTGTAGAAACTACTTAATAGCATTATCTAAGTAATAATGAAACGCCAATATTAAGGAAACAACCTCTCTTCACTTAGCACAGATAAGCAAGGAATAAGAAGCTTCAGAGTTCAAACACGGATTTTACAGCTGAACGGTAGTAGGAATTTAGAGTCACTTAAAAAATATCTTCCATGGTGTAGCCACATGGATGGGCGTCATGAGTGTTTTGAAGCTGCCATGAGGAGTACAATCAGTACTGGAATATATAACACAGGTTTAGGTAATGTCCTTTCTTATCAGTTTCAAACATTCATTTTAAGATATGCTGTACAAATTTCTCCAAATTCTACTTCTACCTAGCTTTTATTTTGACTTCTTAATAAAAAACTCCTGAAGTTGGCAGGTGTGGTGATAATATGTATTCCTTCAAGCTGACTTACTCTTTAATACACAGTAAGTCCCGAGTTTCGTGCTGAGAGAAGCACTCTCGTAAGTCGGATTTGTTCATAAGCCCAACAAAGTGAGTCTTATACATTTTGGAAAGAAATATACAATGTGAAGCATAAAAAAATTCACATGTTTCATGATATTGTACTTGTTCTTTAGAATTGTGCCAATGGTTGCACAATTCATGTTATGAGAATGAGCAATGTCTATGATCTTTTTGTCTCAGTCCAATCTCTCAATTATATTCACCTCTGTTTCCATGTTATTGCTTTGCACTTCCTAGCAGCCCCGCCACATCACCACTACTTTTCCTCTTCCTTCCGGACACCCTGGGCTCTGACTGAGCACTGTACTACTGCACATTATCACATTGTACAGTAAGCACACAGCAGCACCGCTGTGACAGTGTCCAGCAAACATGTGAGCTACTCCTGCAACTTGTTTGCATCCAGGAATGTTCCTAATGTGAGGTTTATTAGTTCCTGTGAAAGTCTGAGACTTGAATGTTGCTAAATCGGGGATTTACTGTAATTTGCCTAATCTCTGATTACTCATATCCTCATAAAACCACTGGACTAATCGTTAGCCCAATGATTCCAAGAGACCTCAGCCTTAAGACATAAGAATCCAAAACTCTCCCAAAATTCTCTACTCCTGGCAAAATGACATTGGCCTATAAGGGAATTAGCTTGTTTCTTAGGTTGTGTTTCTTGATGTAAAAATAACACTAAAAAATTAAAAGTATAAAAAGTATATTAATTTTGTGAAATTTTGTGCCATTTGGTAAAGTGTATTCATGAGAGAGTATAGTATATACCAGTGATGCTGAACCTTTTAGAGACCAGGTGCCGAAACTGCAACCCAAAACCCACTTATTCATCACAAAGTACCAACACTGCAATTAAACCAGAATACTGAGGCTTTAGCTTAGAAAAAAACAACTGTTATCTGATGCTTGGCTGCTGGGACGACTGACTTGGCTCTCGCTGATAGAGGGCTTTGCATGTCCACTGTGGCACACGTGCCATAGGTTCACCACCAGTGGTATATACTTTTTAAAATTTAAATTATGTTGTTATTAGATGCCTATTATTCATGAAAACTTTTATTATTATTTTGCATCCTATGTGATGTTAAGATCAGAGACAAAAACTATATTCATGTTAAACCAATGTTTATATACAATACATCATATTAATATTGACAAATCAGAATTTCAAAAAAGAGAGGACAAGATATTCTGTCACAATGTGATAGTGTTAGATAAAATAAAAAGTTTCTACTAAAAATATAAAAAAATGGTTTGGGCTATCCAATATCTTTTCCTGCTTGTTATGTTTATTTTATCAGAAAATGTCCCTCAGTATTGTATTTTGAAATTATACTTTTGGAATCCTTCCTTTTAATTTACCTAATTTTATCTGGTTATTTTAATGCAAGGAATAGAGCAAATGCACAGACATGGGAAAATTCAACTCATTTCCACAGAAATACTATATTTTGAAATTCCATAACTTAGTTGAATTTCAGAGAAAAGACAGACAGCTACCAAAAGCTCAGGAGGAAATTTTAAGATGAACAGAAAGCACCTTTTAACCTACACTAGCCAAGATCTCCAGTCCCATTTTGAATCCAACTTGTCTAAGGAATCGGGCATTCATCCCCCAAACAATGTCTAGCACGTTTACAAAATCACCTGCTCTCATCTGTCCTGCTGCATAGAAGTCATCTTCCCGATTAGTACCCAGAATTCTCCGAGATAAGACTTAGCTAGGAGACTGTACTCCAGTTATGAAGGCCAATCTTAGTAAGCAGCTGCAGTTTATTTTTTGTGCAACTGCTCTTCCATTTCCCATCCTGATTCTAGTATGAGTGTGGAATTTTTAAAGGAACATTTTCTATAGATTATTGCTTTTTATGACAGCAACTCTATTTTGTATTTAAAAAAATAATGTAGGGTTCCAGAGATGAGAGTCTCATTGTTAATCATCACAGTGCCTTTTTTGGAAAACGTAACAGAAAACAAGAACTTATATAATAGAATATTCCTCTAAGATTTTTATATTATTATTTTCATGTAACCAAAATACTCTAATAGGAAACGTAATGCCTTAAAGCTATAACAAGCTACATAATTTAGATCATATTTTATACAGACCCCCCCAAACCATTCCTCCAACAATGCCACCTATACACCTCCCATAACGTTAGCACTCTCGAGTAGAAAAATCTCATATAATAAGGAGGGGAGGGGAATGTTTCTAGTAGAAATAGAATAAATGTCTGCTGTAATTAAATTGACCTTTTTTTCTTGGAAATATTTGTGTCATTTGAGTGCTTGGAATCCAAAAACAAAAAAGGGTCTGGAATTGATTAAATATCTTGAAACCTCACTTTCTATCTATATCCAGATTTAGTAGCAATGTACATTCAAAATGAAATAGCTTTACACATGAACCAGGGGAAAATGGCCAATTTTTCTAAGGTAGTAAGAAAATAGGAATCAAGGACAGGGAACAAAAATGTTGCTCTAGGCAGGTCAGCAAGGAGCTGGAGCACTGCCTAATCCAGGAGTATATATTGCCGTTCACATGGGAGCCCAAGATATTTTAAATTTATAAACAGGACCATTTTAAAGTAGAAATTTGCGGTACATTTTATTGTGATGCCCAACATTATTCTATTTAGTCCCCATGTCCTGTTTGCCTTTGTGAATTAATAGACAAAGTAGTTCAAAGAAGGCTAAATTCCTCCTTCATAAGCTATGAGTCCATGGAACCTGGTTCAGTGAATATTATCAATACACAGCATTTCCATTGATAATAGATAATGCCATATTGAACAAAGCATTGTGATAGGTATTGTTAATATTACCTATGATTCTTCCCTGTTTATTCCTTCTTCTGTTTTATTTAATACAGTCAGTGTTACAATTTACTATGCTCAATGTCAGCTATCTTACTAAAGTACAAGTAACATCCGGGGACTTCAACACCCAAAGATGTGTAGTGCAATAGAATAAAGGTCCGCTGCTATCTGAAATGCATAAGACTCTTCAGATGTGGTTCCATGTGTCTCTGGAGCATAATCTTGGACTCTGATCGTTGGCATCATTGAGTTCTGAATATACTGGATTTCTCTTTCTTAAACACACCTACCCCGAGCTTACATTTGTTGTTTTGTTTTTTCCCATTTTTATTGTCTTTGCCTAGATCTGGCTATTATTGAATTTTTCTCAATTTTTAAGACTTAGTTCATTTAAAAGACATTTTTTGGGCCGGTGAGATGGCTCAGTGGCGTAAGCGCCTGCCTTGCAAGCGCGAAGGCCGGAGTTCGACTCCCGGAACCCACATATGAAAAAGGGGCCGGTGATATCGCTCAGTGGCACGGGTGCCTGTTGGCGCGTGAGGTCCTGAGGTCGTCCCCCCGGTACCCACAAAAAAAAAAAAAATAAAAGACATTTTTTCAGAGCATTTATAATGGTTTGTATTTAATTAGGATAATTTGTATGTGTGTACTCGTATATAACTGTTACACAATTTTACCTATTTATATCTATATACCTATCTATCTAGCTATCTAATCTATCTAAAATATGTTTTCCTGACAAAATTTGTGAGGTGTGCTACAGAGCAGGTGTTTTGCACTTTTGTACATCATTATATTTCTATTGTCTGGAATCATGCCTAGCTGACACATAGAAACTTTTATTGACTAAATGCACCCAGCAAATGCCTCTCAAAGAGTTTTTCACACTACAATCATATTTAACCCTCCAGTGTTATGTAATTGACTGTGCAGATATTATTTCTTCATTTAAGAAGTGAAAAAATAGATTCAGAGAGATTAAAGGATTGTATCTAAAAATCGTGCTGTTTGTGCTTAAGAAAAATCAGAGTTAAAATCTGAGCACTTAGACTTAATCTAATGTGCTTACTATTTTACTGTGCTGCTTATCTCATTTTTACCTCCAGTGCTAATCATCTTTTTGAATTATCATTTTAAAACATCTGTTATTTCAGTGCTTATCAGCAGGCTATCAGCACTGTAGAAAATTCTCAGTAAAATAGATCTGCTGTTTATCAAGAGTATATGCCATAGTATTCGTACATGTTTCTACATATACTTGTGTGTATGTATATATACACAACATACAGTGTCTGAGGATGTGTTTAAGAAACGAGTTTGATTTATTCATCATCAAATATTTTACACGGATTTATCTTTTTCAGGTAATTTCAACAATTTTAATAACAATCATCATCATCATCATCCTCCATTTTATATAACTCTATTCAATTATTTTTCCCTTGAAAATGAATATATAAAAAATGAAAAGAATATATGTGGATATTTATGCTTAAAGAATCTATCAAATTTATATTGGATATGGAAAATTATTGTGAAGGAAATAGATTGAAAAATTCTTTGAATAATTAGCTCTTCGAATATGTCTGACAGTCAAGTTATTTTAAATAATTTCTATGTTCAGACAATTTCCTAGTTTCATAGATGGTTCAGTCATATTCAGGATTAGTTCAGTCTATAATCCTTTTACCTAAATTTCATCACAAATCCCTGACTCATATTGTATGCTCTTAAGCAGAATACATAGAAACATAGAAATATGATGACCATTTATCATGTCATCTACAGAAAGGCTTTGGGTGTCTTCCAGGTATTTCTAATGATAGATGGATAGATGATGATAGATAGATAGATAGATAGATAGATAGATAGATAGATAGATAGATAGATATAGATAGATAAATTTTGTGTGGGAATCTCATTGAGGAGAGGGAACTGAAAGGACTAAATTCTCTCAGCACTTGGGAAAAGAAAGGATGCTCAGCAGTTTTCTTAAGTCTTAGCCAAAACACATGAGTATAAGAACATTTTCCATTTAAGCCTGGTCCAGAACCTAAGGAGATCTTAATTTCAAACTACCATTTCTTTGCCAAGAAATGGAGTTAACCATGCTAATCTTTGCAATTTTGCTGACATTTATTCACAATGCTCTTGAATCTTTGCACTTAGCATTATAAACCTTCTGGTTTTTTTTGTATTTTTTAAGAGGGATAAAGGTATTTACTAGGCAGTACTTTAAAACTACATACTCATAGATATAGAGAAGAGGCCCTCAAAAAAGAAGCGTGCTTGAGTCTGGAGGTATGCTGAATGATGATGGCATGCAGACTTATGTTTACCTCCGTTTGTTTACCCTCTTAGGCCATCGGTCACCCCTTCCACTTAATAGTTGATTGGCCACTGCAATCCTTCACAGGCATCCCTCAGTTTTGGGACTTGGAATTTTTTTTTATGTTTGGAGGGGACAGAGAAGAAGATAGAGAACAATAATCAGAAAGTCTGCAAGGATGCCTCTATGATTGGAGTGTGTGATCAGAAGGTCATTTCAGAGACTCCTGGTACAGGGCTAGAGGACAGGGTCCTTGCCTTTCCATATTGTGATGGTGAACTTTGGGAAATCTCAGAGGCAAAGAGCCAGTGGAAAAGAAGATGAAATATTTGAAGATGATGAGCTGGGATGGTAAATAAGGCTAAGGCCAAGGATAGGTAAAAGAAAAAAAAATAGACTAAAATACAGTTCCAGTCATTTATGTAAATTGCTTTCCTTTTATGTCTAATCCCTATATGGCACAGTAACAATTATGCATGGCAACAAATATGTCTAAACTTAACCATGTTTCACATTCTATTTAATTGGTACAATAATCTTATAAATATGCTTTTAGGCCTTTTAATTTGTTGCTTAAGTAGCATGATCCTTTATTACTCTAGAAACAATGGAAGGAAAATATCCCATATATTCAGTAAATGGACATCTCAGTTCTTCAGGGCACTTTGTCATGTAAGATAATTCAAGTTGGTTATTCCTAAAACATCTGGTGGGCCAATTTTTAAAAACTTGATGCCTTGGAATTCATTCTTAAAGTGCAGGAACTATGCTCTCCCCATATTCAAGAAATAGATAATAGCGACACAATGTCCCCTGGGGTGCTGCCCCAGGTTGCCAGCTACACAAAAATGTGCATGCAGGATTTGTAGGTATTCTTTATTTTTTTATTTTATTTTATTTTTTTTTTTTTGTGGGTACCGGGGGGTCGACCTCAGGACCTCGCGCACCAACAGGCACCCGTGCCGCTGAGCGATATCACCGACCCCTTTTTCGTATGTGGGATCCGGGAGTCGAACTCGGGCCCTCGCGCTTGCAAGGCAGGCGCTTACGCCACTGAGCCATCTCACCAGCCCATGTAGGTATTCTTTAAATGGACATGCATCTCAAAAATTTTAAAAATGTAAAAAAATCCTGATATCATTGTTTCCATACATGTCACTAATTTCTATAAGATAGCCACTGTAAATTCTATACTTCATAATAAGGAGAAAACTAAAATTGAGCTATGGAAACAAAGGAAGGTTGAGTCAACTAATTTTAATAAAAATATAAAAGGAATACCTGACCATATCAAGACTTATGTTGAAAAATAATTTAGATATCATTTCTCCTCATCATATGATTTCAGGATCATTTAGTTTTAAGAAATTATTCTATAATAACAAGAAACAAACTTATTCCCAGTGATAGGGATATGTGGCAGAAAGAATTTAGAGCAAAAATATACCCAAACCTCTACTACTTTTTGTCTTTCTTTTTGTATTTTTTCATGGTGATAAATATGTATCATGTTATATCAAAGAAAATTCAAGTGAGCCTTCCTTTGCTTGGTCTAGAAAGGGAAATGCTGAGAGAGAAGGGAGAAAATATTTTCTGGTTATAGTTTTTAATTGAAAAGTGCCTCTGATAGTCTAATAAAATCTAAGCTTTTTGTGGTATCTTAGTGAATAAAGGATGTTCTAACTAAGAAAAAGATTCTAGTAGAAATGGTATGTGGAGAGTTGTGTGACAAAGAGAGAGAGGTGTATGTGTTGAGGAAATGCTGGAAGGGATAGGAACAAGGGTAGTATAAAAGGACATGGGCCAAGATGGCTGAGACTCACTGCTGACAACCATGCTCTCGAGCTGTGCACAGCTGCTGCAGCCCGAGAAAGCTGAGGTTGCAAGTGAATTCTAAAAACACAACTCTACTTTCTTCATCACAATCTAAGTCTTCATTTCAATTACTTAACAGGTAAATCCCTGGTAATTCTTATGTCAAAAGACTCATTTAAACATTTGGGAGACAATGAAATTTTTTCACAGAAATGAAATATCAGTTTGGCTACTGAAGGGTGTAGGTAACTCCAAATTGTTTTATCGATTGATATACATATATGTGTATCATGCGACATGATCCTGCAAGAAGTTTATACTGAGTGTACATCATACAGAATGTCTTAACTAAAGGGAACTGCTGAAGGAGACCAGTCAGCTTTTCATTTTCTAAGGAATGTATTATTGCACATACAGGATCACATTGCAATGTCCTACACCAGAGACAAAAATGTACAAACAAATGAAATGAACTGCTTAAGATACCAGACTGTGATTTTTCAGAACTAAGGTGAAAATTACATAACTATCCTTCCCATTCTCACCCATCATCAAATTCTTTTCCTTTCTACAAGTAACATTTTTCTATTTCTTGGTGAGTGGCTATGTTTCTTCGAAAATATCAGATAATGTCACATTATCACAGAAAGATAACTAAGGAGATATATATATTATATATATATATATATATATATATATATATATATATATATATACACATATATATATATGGCTTCTAGTGGCCAACATAATAAAATCACTTTAAATGTGAAACAAAATGTATTAAATGAATGTTTTCTATGCCACAATATAGTCTCCTCATCCTTAAAATTGAAAATACTTAGGGTGTCATATTTTTCCCAAGGAGTAATTTAGGTGAGTCAGTTGTGATTTACTGAAAGAAAACAATTATTTATAAAACATACTTTTGAGACCTTAAAGAGTTAAGAAATCTTACTAAGGCATATGACATATATCCCGAGAATAGCCTATACACCTGGAGCATCTCTCTGGCTCTGTAAAACTATTTAAAGTTCAAGGCATACTCCTATGCTAACATATTTTTATTACAATATGAAGTGGCTAAGCATAATTCAGGCAAGTGTGTCCATTCTTGAAGAATTCATTAAGAAGCAGCTGAGTTCTCCATAAAGCCTGCCTCCCAAAGTGGCATATTTAGGTTCTGTTCTCCATTCAAAATATTAACTGTGAAATTTCATGTGTAAGCAGTAAATTATCAGGACTACACAGTGGACCAGTTTTAGAAATAGCTAATCAAAGCCAATAAATTTCCCATTCTGGCGTAAGTGTGTAGTGGTGAGATCTAATAAGGGCTGTTGATAGATACTCACTGGCCCAATTTCCTGCTTCATCAGAGCGTGTAACCGAAGTGAAGACGGACATCTTCGTCACGAGTTTCGGACCTGTTTCAGACCATGATATGGTAAGTGACACTGCATCTTTGGTTTCTGGGAATATCTTTTTAAATTTAACTTTTGAAAGAAATATAGAGACTAAGTATTTAGGGGATAATCTGAAAAAGTTTGACTATATCTTTCTGTCTCTGTGTATATAATATCTAATATCATAATATTGTTGTATACTATATATATATTACATACATACATACATACATAATACACACATACATAAAATAGCAAAACTGCATTTGCTTTCCAGCTCAGTCCTAATTCTATGGCTGTCAAGCACTGTATTATTTCTTTTTCTACATCCCTGTTCTGACTGCCTTGCTTTGGCTCATGTTCTACAAACTGTACGGTGTGAGTTATTTTCATAGTGGGTAGGAGACCATGCCGATACAAGGATGCCAGATTTTCAAATAGCCAGCACTGTTACACAACAGCCATCAATACTGTGATCTCTGACCATTTTTGCCCGAAAGGAGAAATGAATGTAAAAGTTGAGTAGATACTTGACCAGAATTAAAGAAGTGGTTAAAAGAAAATACACTAGTGGGAAATGTCGTGCCTCATTACAAAAAACATGCATCCAATTATTGCCAAAAATGTTAATAAGATGAATGTATAACTCTCCTTGCTTTTCTCAACATAAATTAACATGAATTTCTATCTAATTTGGTAGGAGTTGGTAAATCAGTAGAGCTATGCCAATGTTACATAATTTTTCTAAATTCGTAACAGCCCAGCTTCAATATAAGCAAAACATCACAAAGAGGTTATGAAGACATACCTCTATGAATAATTTTAAAATATATTAATTGAATATTATCTTTGAAAATGCTTCTTTGTTAGCATTTAAGTCCTTTGATTTTAAAGGAACTCAGAGTGATTTAGAATAAAAGCTTCGGAATTATTCAGGTTTAAAATCAAATTTAACATTTTTCTGCCTGTATTCTCTGAATCCATAACTAATTTGGCCCTCTTCCATAACTAATTTGGCCCTCTTCCTCACCTGTTCACAGTACTAACACTTGCTTTAGGCCTTCGCGTGAGTCCGACTTCCTGCGAGGCCATGCACTTTGAGAGTTAGCAGGAAAGACCGCAGGTTTCAGAGAAGCAGATTTCAAATCTTACTCCCACCAGCAGCATGAACTTGGGCAAATTGCTTAAGCTTCTAAGGCTTAAAGTCTCAACTGTTTATATTATTATAGTTTCCTGTTAAATTTTAAATGAGATGCATAAATAAAATGCATATCTATACTGCTCAGTAAATAATAGTCATTGTAATATTTGCTTCTGAGTCCTTTATGAGGCCATGTGGACCCCATGGAACTTTTTCTTTTCAATCATCTAAATCCTGTATTTCCACAGAGGCTCAAATCAAGACCCAAATGCTTAATGAAACTATTTTTTATTAACACAATACCAAATTCACTTTCCTTTTTGTATTATCAACATTTATTGATTATAAAATATAATTTAGTTTTTGGTCACCTATATACTACCTCTTTGTAAAGTTATTTCCCTTTTATAAATAAATGTCTTAGTTTTGTAAAATGATGCCAAAAATTGTAAGGACATACTTGTTTCACAAACCTCATAGTATTGGTTTGCCGCTGGTTTACAGTAAGTATTAAATTACTGTTTACTTGATGATAGGTTTAAGAATGTATATTATCATTGAAAAATTAAGATCTCATGGCCTCATTAAATTCAACCCTCCTTCCTAAGTTCTGAACATTTTGAGAAACAAAACAATAGAGGAGTAAGGGGCAAGAAAAATGAAATGACTTTTTTTTTTTTTTGGCATCGGGAATTGAACTCATGACCTCATGCTTGCCAGGCAGGCGCTGTGCCACTGAGTTATATCCCTGGTGAAATGACATTTTTTAAACAACAATAATTCTGTCTGTCTCTAGCCCCTGGGATGGTGGCTCACAGAAGTTAAAAAATTATTGTTAAGGGACAGTGTTTAAATAAAGCCACATGTGATCAGACACTTTTCTCTTCCCCTAGAAAATACTTAAGTTACTGGTTCAGATTAACTGAGATTTAAAGAAACAATTAGCTTTTTTATCTTACAAAATAGGAATTTTCGATACACTAGTTTTTTTTTTTTTTTATGTGGGTACCAGGAGTGGAACTCAGGACCTGGGGCTTGCCAGGCAGGCACTTATGCCGCTGAGCTATCTCACCAGCCCCACTGATACACTATTAACTCTGTATTTATCATGAATTATTTTTATGTGTAAACTCTGATCAACTATCACATGGAATAACAGAGTATCTAAGTAAGGATACTTTCGATTGCCTAGAACTTCTGAACCAGGCAAAGTTTGACTGTTTTATCAAAGGATAAAATTAGTCGTCATGTTCCAGTTGATTTGCAAAGTGGCTAGTAGAAACCGTATGATCACTTTGTTTACAAGATTAATCACTTAAACAATATCATGGGAGAATTATATATAAAAAGAATCAGTATGATTTAGAGGAAATCAAAGCTAGAAAGCAGAATGACAAAAGTGTTTTTTTCAAAACAGGAAATACCTTGTTTTTAAAACAAGAGCTAATAAAATATCTAGTTAATAAAAATAACCATCACAGCCTCTGTCATTATTTAATCCTACCTATGTTAGGCACCATGTGGAAGCTTTAGAGATATGACAGTTCATTAAATTCTCACTGCAAACCTTTTAAATAAGTATTATTCTTATCCACATTTTCCAGAGAGGGAAAGTGACCCACTACCTAACTGTAGCAGCAGAACCTAGGCCACCCTTCCCTACAGGCCGCACCACTCCCAAGGCATCTGGCTTCATCTGGAATAGAAAACAAATTGAGGGCAGCTCCTTAACGTTATTTTAAAAACCATTAATTGGCCATCAAACAGCACATTCCCAGGGCACTAGGTTCTGACAGAAATATCCAGGCAGCACAATCATACGGCCTTGTTTTCCACAGTGCTTAAAATGTGTTAAGTGAAAGCTTACACAGATGGCAATAAATGATACAAATGATAACATTTTAATATGGTATTTATTTAGGAACATAGTGCATGTTTTGTCCCAGATCTTCTGAAAAAGGCTCACATTCTTCAGAGACCTACTCTGTGGAATAGAACTCAGAAAGACGGCACTTGTGTGGTGGGGGCTGGAACCTGAACATAGTATTCAGCAGATTTTATTCATTTCCTTTTTTTTTTTTTTTTGTGGGTACCAGGGGTTGACCTCAGGACCTCACGTGCCAGCAGGCGCCCGTGCCGCTGAGCAATATCACCGGTCCTTTTCTCATATGTGGGTACTGGGAGTCGAACTCAGGACCTCACGCTTGCCAGGCAGGCACTTACGCCGCTGAGCCATCTCACCGGCCCTCATTCCCATTCTTTTCCGTGGAGCTTCATCTGTTTTATTCTGCTTTTGCTTGCCTTGATCATGATTACCTTCTCACTTCCTTCAGGTTTTCTACTCTATCAAACTTCCAAAGAAATAGCACTTTTTATTCCCAGCTACATAGAAATCTATTAAAAATTTGTGTTGGGAAAATACTGAGATGAGAGACTAATACATACTAAGACTTCCTATATTCTAGAAATTCTTCCAGTCATTCATAATTGTTAACTCACTTGCTACACTAGCCAAGGTAGTTATCCCCACTTTATAGATTATGAAGCTCAAGCTTAGTGAGGGTATGAAAAGTTACCTGAATCGGTTAGCCTAAAAATTTACAATTTATATTCATAACCAGTAATGCTGTGGCTTTGCCTCCCTCCTTTCACTTGTTCTGAAGTCTTTTTTTTTTTTTTTTGTGGGTACCGGGGGGTCGACCTCAGGACCTCGCGCACCAGCAGGTGCCCGTGCCGCTGAGAGATATCACCGGCCCCTTTTTCGTATGTGGGTTCTGGGAGTTGAACTCGGGCCCTCGCGCTTGCCGGGCAGGCGCTTAAGCCGCTAAGCCATCTCACCGGCCCTGTTCTGAAGTCTTAAAGAAAGGGATCTGGCCCATCTAGCTCCAGATGCCCATTCTTGATCTAATGGGTTATGGCCATGAGGCCAGGTCAGGTTACATAAGTAGCCACTGGGAGCCACTTACTGCTAACCGAGCTATCACACAGGGGAAGCTCTCAGACAAGGGGAGACTGAGTATTTAAACTCTTGGTCACCAACAAGTACTTATATTTCAGTTTTCATTTCCATTTCTAACAGAGGGGAAAATGGAAAGCAAGTGTTGCTACATGTGCACACATGCACACATGAGTAAATTGTATGCCATGTGGAGGCAGGATGTCTAAAATTAATCTGGCAATTTCATTGTCTGCTACTAGCATAGGTAAAGAAGGCAAGCTGCAAACACGATAAGCATGTAAATAATAGGACTCTGGCAAGTTTTAATAGTCATTTTTTGGGGGAGAATCATTGCCTTTGGGATATATTTTGTCAAAGATTTGATAACAAATCTATTTTAATTTTTAATATTTATTTGGTTTTCAAAAAAAATCTCCTTGGAGCAGACAAACAGGTGAACCAAAATTTTAGATTCATATGAATATAGACAGCTTGGACATCTGTGGAATCTTGATTTCACAAGTAGTATCCCCTTCATTCCCTATTGACCAATCTAAAGAAGTTCAGTTGGACAGAGAATAGAATGCATGTGGCTAGGGTGCAGTATAAATATCATCATATATCAAATGCTTGTAAGCCTACTGTCCAGAGGAGGAGAACATGCAAGATGCAGACTACATCCGTTCACCCTCCTGCCCTGACAGCTACTACCACACTGTAAGACTTTCTGATATAATTCAATCTCTTTCTCCATTTCTCTCTTCATGGAAAATACCATTCTATTCTCACCCTACTCCTCCATGAGTTTCTCTGACAATATTAAATCTACATAGTTTATTCTTTTGCTAAATTTAACAGATATTTAACAAATGTTTGCTGGTGAGTAAATTCCTATATCACACTGGCTTTCATGTGACACTTCCAAACACAAAAATCCTAACCAATGAGGAAGGTAACTTGTCTTGCTTGCATCAGCAGGATGGCTTCACGTCAAACTTCTTTGTTTCTATCTCAATCAGCAATTAGTGCTATAAATCATCCACTAATCTTCTTGACTTGATCAGTAAGGTCTCAACAATGTCAAAAACATGACACAAAGATAAACCTTCTTTGACTCTTTATCAGTCTTGCTTAAATCCTAGGAGAGAGACAGGTAGTTAAATTTGTGCATAAAATGCCTAAAAGCAGACACTGTTTATTTTATGTGTCCTAAAGATTTAAAAAACAGATGCTTTCAGATGCAGTGGGGCTTAGAGGATTAGGAAAATGTGGCATGATGTTTTCACATTAGTGCTCCTTCTAGTTGCGAGCAGGCTGAGATTAATGGACGATGTGGTAATCTTTATTTCAAACCACTGAGTTCCAAATTTAGTGCCAGGGTAGCAATCACTGCAATGAAGATGAATATTACTCTTTTCAATTTTAGGAGCTGGTAGGTCATACTACTTGTTTTCAGATTAGCAGATGTTTGTCTCTAGGTATTGCCATAAGGAATCCTGTGTTTATTCAAATAAATAGGTTTCCCTGGCTATGAATGATCACGAACTTCACACATTTCTCACAACACTTATACACATACAAATACAAGCACACTTACACACACCCATATACTCTGCACTTTTTCCTTTTTTGGGGGTAGGGGTGAATCCAAATTAGCAGTGAAAACGGATTCCTCATTTTAATAATCTTCGTTTTTTAGAATTGGAAGTCTACATACCTTATCTTGAAAAAAAATATTTACTTTGTCAAAAAGAAGATGGAATTGTCATACCTATATAGACCCATGTTTGCCTTGGTTGTGCTGGGAGTTTTTCAGAGACCCTGGGACATTCTCCAAAACATGCTTTATCTTCATGGCTGGAACTATCTGATTTAAATATTTTCCTATACATAACAACTTCAGGCATGAGTTTGGTTTTTTAATTGTAACATAGTCCAATTCTTCTAGTGTTGTCCTAGGGGAGGGCAGCACTGCTATCTCCTTTCACATATCTAAGGATAATACACTTTCTACCCAAGAAATATGTTGGTATTATAGATTTTAAAAAAATACACAAACCAGTGATTCATTTGACATTAATGTACTTTTGGAAGCACACCTAGCTCACATTTTACTTCCAAAGTTAGAGAAATTATGCATTGTTTGTGAGATATTTAAATTACAAAATAAATTACAGTGAACTCTTCGCCGTTTTCCAAAATTACCTAGGAGTATACAATAGATGTGTTTTTCCGTCAAAGTTGGAAGGATGAAAGATTAAAATTTAAAGGACCCATGACAGTTCTCCGGTTAAACAATCTAATGGCAAGTAAAATCTGGACTCCAGATACCTTTTTTCACAATGGAAAGAAGTCTGTGGCTCATAACATGACAATGCCCAATAAGCTGCTACGAATCACAGAGGACGGCACTTTACTGTACACCATGAGGTAAGCACAGTTGCATTTCCATCCATCCATTTTTGTACTGTTTCTCTTCCACATGTAGGCAGTCATCAATCTGATGGGCCATGGTGGGACACTGGGTGTCCTGTTTTTCAATCTTAAGAAATTATTTTGCTGTAACAATCTTAACATGTTGAAATATTATGCAAGCATTAAAATGTTCAATAAAATGACTCTAAAAATGAAAAAGTATTTACATATATTAACAAATGTGAATACAATATAGAAAAATATATCTTTCCAACCTGCTCTAATTCAATACGTGGAACCTAGTCTCCAGACTATAAACTTTATATACTCCCTATAAACAGTAAAGTCTAAGTTAAATATCTAAAAGCTATTGGGTGTTGTATATCCTCAAATATTTCTACTAAAATTGAAGTAATAGAAACAACAAAATATGGGAAATCGCAAAATTCTTAAAAGAGATCAGATTCATGAGGAAATATGTATGTAAAGGAGTACGTGAATTCATTAATGGTATTAGCCACAAATTCTAAATTTTGCTTAAACTGAAAACTATGTGTATTTTTTGGTTTATAAACATTTCTTTCTTTTCAAGATACCTGCAAAGTCTACCATCCTATAAGTGTTCAATAGATATTGGGTTAATTGAAGGAAGCATACAACAAAAAAGAAATCTGAAAATTTTTCAAGAAGAGCTACTTAAAGATATTCTTAGTTCATAAGAGAATTTGAACTATCCATATTTCATTCTGGAGGGCACCAATATTTCATTCTCAGATGACTTGTTATTAGGATGTTGTTTTTGTAAATCTGGCCAACACTTGGTAATTCAGACTGCCCAGTATAAAAAGGTAATAAAGACAAAAATCTCAATTTGGTAAGTTGCATTTAGCATGGGAATAGAGTGATATTTTGGCTTGGGTGACTACCAAAATGTCTCTCTTTTCAAACACAAGCATCCAAATAAAGAGAGAGAGGGAGATCCAAAATTTGCATTGGAGATTGGACCCAACTAGTCAAAAGTGTAATACAATTTGAAGAATAAGAAAACAAAATATCTAAGCTAAAAGAGAGAAAGAAAATAGAGGACTGTCAGATACATTTGTTGAGACCTCACCAAGTAATTCAAGCATGACCTAAATATATTTGAAATTTGAAATATTTTTCTCTGGTCAAAAAAAAAAAAAAAAAGAGAAGAGGGCCAATGAGATAGCTCAGCGGCATAAGCGCCTGCCTGGCAAGTGCGAGGTCCTGAGTTCGACTCCCGGTACCCACATACGAGAAAAGGGCCAGTGATATCACTCAGTGGCACAGGCACCTGCCGGCGAGCAAGGTCCTGAGTTCGACCCCATGTACCCACAAAAAAAAAAAAAAAAAAGAGAGAGAAGAAAATCTTACATTTCACTTTGATCCTAAATCCAGTATTCATTCCTCCCAGGTAGTGATTTTCTAGGGAGAGATTTGCTTATCCTGAATAGTTTACAAGTTAAGTTTTCTGATTGATTGAAAGTTCTTCATTAATAATTAACCTATATCTTCCATCTTTGAAATTTCTAACCGTTTTTGTTGGTATGTTATTATTTTCTTTAACACTTTGATGTAAGAATGCAACTTAATCATTAAACTATAGATTTTATATTTCCTTTAATCAGCATTATAATTACTTAATTTTACTGGCCATAAAGCTCTCGTACCATGTTTTTAAGCTACTTAATAATATGGGTAGTAAGAACCTTGCTAAAAATAATTTAAAAGAAATGAATATGGGGGCCGGTGAGATGGCTCAGCGGCTTAAGCGCCTGCCCGGCAAGCTTGAGGGCCCGAGTTCGACTCCCGGATCCCACATACGAAAAAGGGGCCGGTGATATCGCTCAGCGGCACGGGCGCCTGCTGGCGCGCGAGGTCCTGAGGTCGACCCCCCAGTACCCACAAAAAAAATAAAACAAAAATAAAAGAAATGAAAATAAATTCCCTCGCAATTTACAAACTGAGAGCAAACATATTTCAGTGGATTACTTTCTTAACAGTTCTTTTTTAAAAACATGAACAGAACTCAAATTCCCAGGATATCCTAGGCACGAAAGAGGAGCACAGCAGAATCCTGGCTTAACTAGGCCACGGGTTGGTGGACAGCAATAAAACGTTGGAATATAAAAACATCTCATACAAATTCTCAAGGAGACTTTATGTTAGCCTCAGTCTCATGAAGCTTGAGGACCCTCCTTCCTGTGTTCCTTTATTTTATGCCTTTGGTGCTAGTTTAGGGAAGGAGACAGAGCTGCACTTAGGAAAGGATAATTTCCATACTACAATTTCCTTATTTCTCTTCCTTACCACAGTGCCTTCTCTACCAAAGATGAATTTGTATTTATGCATGTAATTTTTTGCATTTTTTTCCTTTCATTACTAGTACCTATTTCTGGTTCATAACAGATACATCTATCATGGGGGAATTAATACATATATATACTATATCTCGATCCTTTTTACTTCCCCTTGACACGTGATCATTTTGCATATTTAGGATATTTGAGGTGATGTTTCAGTGCTTGCATACATTGTGTAAGGACCAAATCAGGGTAGTCAGCATATTCCTGCCCTCATCATGAAGCATTTACTTTCTTGAATCTAGTTTAATTATCAAAAAGTTTTCTGTAGCAAGGTATATTGTGGATGGTGTTTCTTTTGGAAAATGTTAGCAATATTTGCTCACTGAACAAAACAAAATGTTGCCTATTTTCTCAAAGCAAACAAACACGAAATGGGTAGAATTCAGTCATTGTTGTAAACAATTCTTTTGCATCACTTGATTATTAACAACTTAGCATAGCTCTGCAGCTGATGCTCCTCCTGCCTTGTTAATATATTTGCTATATTAATAACATCCTACTCTGATGATCAGCAGATGTCTGATTTATAGAGTTTTTGTTTGTTCTATATTTCCTTTAATTAATAAGACTGACGGTGAGAGCTGAATGCCCAATGCACTTGGAGGACTTCCCTATGGATGCCCACGCCTGCCCACTAAAATTTGGAAGCTGTGAGTAAATTAATTTTTCTTATTCTTATAAGAGATCTAAATGTTGAACAAGAGAACTCCAGTTAGTGAAGTCTGTTAGATCCAAAGACATCAAGAAAATTCAAATAGCAATATATTGCAAAGGCTTCCTATAAGTAATAATCCTTGACTTCACTTTTTAATATTATTTCAGAAAAAGGGTTATTATTTATGCACTAGAATGGAAAGCAGGGGTTAAGCTATTTAGTGGAAGAATCCTATTTAATCTTTGTGAAAGTTTTATCCATAGAAAAAGGAGTGGAGGGCCAGTGAGATGGCTCAGCGGCTTAAGCGCCTGCCCGGCAAGCGCGAGGGCCCGAGTTCGACTCCCGTGAACCCACATACGAAAAAGGGGCCGGTGATATCGCTCAGTGGCACAGGCGCCTGCTGGCGCACAAGGTCCTGTGGTCGAACCCCGGTACCCACAAAAAAAAAAAAAAAGAAAAAGGAGTGGAATATGGATACTTGTACCTTGTGGATAACATTGTTAGTCCCTTATTATTGTGCTAGGAAATTTTGCTTTATTTTTTTATAAAATAAAAGAAAAACCTTCCCTGCAAATAAATGGAGATTATTGTGTTTATCTTATATTGTTATTGACATTGTTTGATCTTAAGAATAATTCAACTTGTTTGCCAGATGGGAACATTGGTAGGTGGCCAAGAACAATAAGTAGATGTTTCTTAAGAATAAAGCCTTCATCTTATGGAGGTTTCTAGAAAGATTTTTCCCTCTTTGGACTTGTAAAAGATTTCTAGATCAGTTGGGATGTCCCGTGGAGTTCATGAACATATTTATGCTTTTGATGATCTCCTAGATAAATTTCCTTTATGATAAATTTTTTAGTTTTTCCTGTTTGACTATGTTCAGGTGACCCTTAGGGGAGCCACGGGAACAATGGGCCTCAGAGCCAGGTTCTCTGGTCTCCTCATCGTCCTTCTGCATCTGACCAGCGAGCATGCATGAAGCAAGAGGGAATAATGTATTCTGGGCATCCCACAGGGGCTTACGTATAAGGCCTGAGTCAACTCCCAGGCTACCTAACCAGCTTTCTGCTCTCAGTAGACAGCCAGTCTGAGCAACTATTTTGGTGAAGATATGATTCATAGAAGAAAAATAGTGGTAGTGTAGGAAGACAGCAAGCAAAGAAAATAGCAAAGGGCCTCCTGCTCTTAGCAGCACTAGTCATGGAGAGACAATGTTCTCTATTTATAAATCTCATGCTGTCCTGAAACTCAAGGGTAAACTTTATCAAAAACTGTCAGCTAAACAGGCCTTTAGTGATAACTTCCTCTGCCCCACCCTTTCTCATTTTAATGTACATTATACTTGATGGACTATTACATTTTCTCCTGAATACCTTCTTCATCTTTAACAACAATAGTGCACAATATGTGTTACTTGCAGGCTAGGTAATGTGCTAAGTGTTTGTATACTTATAAACTCGCCTCATCTATAATGTAGCCTCATAGTTAGGAACATCAGATATCATATTTTGCCTGAAATAGCACTGATTTATTCCTAAAGTCCTGGAATAATTATTAATAGGGCCCTCATTTACCTTCAAAAATACCCTAATCTAGATAAGGGATTTCATATTTTTTATATTATTTGGAATTTATTTCATTAGTAAGGACGGTTGATTTTTCATATAAGATGTATAAAGGTAAGTGATTTTTAGATGAATGCCAGGTAGCTCTGCATCTTAACAAAGCTACTATTTTAAGATATTCTTAACAAAGCTGAAATGTTAAAATATCCTAAGCCTAGCTGTAATCTTTAGATGTTCTTTCTCCTCACAAGATGGCTGCCAAAACTCCAGCCATTACATCTACTTTCATAAAGGGGAATAATGAGTGGAAGAAAACAAAAAAGGAGACCTACTTACATCAAAAAGACAAAAACTTTTCCTAAAATTCTAACAGGGATCTATTCATGTTTCACAAATCAAATGTATATCACACTCCCAACTCTATTAGCAAAAGAGGTTGGGAAGAAAGTGTGTTTCTCTTGGCAATCTAAATATTAGAGGTATTTTTGGAAGAAGTAAATGGATTTTGAGTGGGAAATTAATCATCTGACACATAAGAAAACTGGAATTCAAGAAAAATGTGTAAGCCATTTTCCACCGCAGTGCTTCTGCACATGCTCTCTTCTTGCCGGGATCACTCTTCTGTTGGTGTTTAGTGAGTCTGGCTTCTTCAGTCTTTCCACATCTTCGCATACATCACAACTCCTAGGGCTTCCTGGTGACTGTATAGGCATTTGCACAACCACAACAGTACTCTTCCCTTTTCCTTTCCCTTTCTCCCTTTCCCTTCTTCTCCTTCTTTTATAGCTGTGCTGGGGATTGAACCCAGGGCCTTGCATGGGACAGGCAAGTTTTCTACCACAGAGCTGCATCCTCAGCTCCCCCATCAGCCTCCCTTCATCACAGTGCACATCTTTTATATTACTTATTGTGGCATTAATGATTAGTTTTATTTATTGGTTCATACTTTTTATCATCTGAGGACTGTAACCTTTATGACACCAGCATAAATTTTACTCAGCCTTTCCTGGTGTCAAAGGTAATACAAAGTATGCATGTGATAAATATTTATTAAATTTTTAAAGATTGCAGTGATCAGGTTTTGCATGTTCTTCCAGTGTTTATGCTTTAGAAACATAAGCATAAGATCAGTGGGGGATTAAATGAAAACAGAGAAGTCTTGACATGGAAATCCAGGTTCAGCTGGTCCTGCACAGTGAGAGACAGAGTAGCTGGTTCCCACGACATTACCAGGAGTGGTGGGATCCATTCATCCTCTGGTCTTGTCTCTAATCTGGCTTAATCAGCATGTGCTAAAGGTGGAGAAAGTGAGCAAAACTTCTTTGACCCATATTGGGAGTAAATATTTTGCTAAAATATATGGGAAGAGGATAAGCAAGGGTGGTTTCCCAATATACAGTGGAACATCCTGTAATAAATGTTTACGAAGCTTCCAAAACAACCTCATCCATATGTCGATAAGTACTGAACTTGGCAAAGCAGATGTTTTCCTTACCACTCTCCATTAGGTTCTAACTGTCAGTGCTAAATTACACTTTCCGCTGGTTGGGGATAAAGACCTCTTCCCAGGAACAGTTAACCCAAAGATAATGCACATGGTACAGTTGTCTTTAAATTGCTTTTTGAGGAAAATGCAAAATCTTCTAAAAAAATGTATTCAAGCTGTGGATTCTACCAATAAAATCTAGGCAAGTGCTAGAAGTAGTAAGATCTTAATAAATGATTGTTTCTTAACTAGCTGCTTGTCACAGGGCCATAGAAATCAAGAAGAGAGGAATGAGTGGAAATTATATGAATTCCTAGCAATATGCAACCTTAGAAATTACTTTGTGGGCCGGTGAGATGGCTCAGCGGCATAAGCGCCTGCCTGGCAAGCGCGAGGGCCCGAGTTCGACTCCCGGATCCCACATACGAAAAAGGGGCCGGTGATATCGCTCAGCGGCACGGGTGCCTGTTGGTGCGCGAGGTCCTGAGGTCGACCCCCTGGTACCCACAAAAAAAAAAAAAAAGAAATTACTTTGTGCAGCTGTCCTACACATTGAAAGACAAAGACCCGTAAAAGTGAGGCAATAGCATCAGTTATCAGGTGCTGTTTTGATGCTGAATTTATGCTCCCAGTGTCACCACCACAAAGTTCTCTCACAATCCTAACCAAAATTTTTTTGTCTTTAAAACTTTTTTCCTAGTTAATATGATTTATTTGAAATCATAGCTTAAATTTTTTGAATAAAGAGTAGAAGACACTTTTTGTTTTTCTTTTCCTTATGTTGAAATCTAAAATCAAGTGAATTTTCAAAGAAATTACTTTCCAGATACCGGAATTTGAGGAAACAGTAGGAAGTATCACCTATTCTCAGGCCCTATGTGTATGTGCCTTCTCTATCTTAAAACACCAACTTTCATCCTGTAAGTTAACTCTTCATTTTAGAAGATTTGCACTGGGAGATGTGAATAGCGAGTGAACTGTGCTTTCGCAATAACGTCCTGTTTGTGATCTCCGGTCTGCATGTTTTCATACACAGTGGTGTTTCTGAGAAATTGCAGAGAATGAGACACCAGAGTAATATGAAGTGATGAATCAAAGATGACACGGTTTTCCCCTTTGTAACTTAGTAGCATCCCATGACAATGTATGAGATGACACAGTCCAGCTACTGTTGCTAACAGCAGTGGAAATATAATAGGAGGTGGTTTCGTTTTATTGTGAAATGACATGAGATTTAGAACTAGCCTCATCTCTAATTACATGACCACTAACTATCCCTTCTCAGCAAATGAACATAATATATAGTTTCACCAAAAAAAAAATCTTACAAATAGTATCAAAGTAAAATGAATACATCCTGAATTGTTACCTCAGTTTTGCATTAAATAGAGATACACCTTTAAGTCATTTAAAGATCTGTGCCCTGTTTTATCATCTGTAAAATATGATGAAACTATGTGACTTTTGGTACCTTTCAAATTGAGCATTCAGTCATTCGGTGCTACCATAAGCTCAGGATGGCTTCCTAGGTAAAACAAGAATATCTTATGACCAGCAAAAGCTTTTACTAAATGTAAGTATCTACAAATTTTAAATAATATAATCCTTTGCAAACTAGTATGTTCTGTTATCTTCTAAGATAATTTTTTTAAACCAAATCTTATAGTCTTCTAGCAAATGCAATCTTCTTACTATATAAATTGCTGAAACTCTTCATTTTTAAGTCAATGAGGACAACCATAATTAAAAAGGAAATGTGGAAAGGTCAAAAAGGACAAATTCCAAATTATCCATTTGTCACTTTCATCTGTCTCATGAACCACTCAATAAATTTCTCTACTATCTCTAGAAAAAATTGTTAGAAGAGATCTATGATTGTAAACTGATCCAGAAATGATGCTCGAGCAGACAGGTTGCCCACATGAAACCAGAGAACACTGACTGCACTTTTCTGCATCAGTCAAGGCAGAGAAAAGTGATCCCTTTCACAAGCTTAATTCAGAGACTAAGGGTCATGGTTTGCATCATTTTTGGGCAACCCCATTTTCATGTAAGAACCATAATTGTATATCTCACAATATTTTAGGATGCACAAATATAAATTTGGGCACAACTCTGAAGCCTGATTATCTACAGTGAGCATTGGGTCAGGCAAGATCACATTATAGCTTTTACAAACCATAGGCATATTTACCTTTAGGAACCATTCCTTCAAAGCAAAATTATAACTATATTTTATGACTAGATCGGTATGAAAATGCATATAATTCAAGTTAGTTTACTTTTGTTTTATCTCCAGATTAAAAAAAAATTAAAACATTTTCATGGCCTTCCAAAAGTATGTTGGGTCCTGGGCACTGTGCCCATCATGTCTAATGGAGAAGTTGGCCATTGGCCAGTGAGTCTGGCTCATACAATTAGGCCAACTTTTGCAATCATGCCCTCCCATTAAACACTCTGGAAGCAATTTACTTTTTGTAATGTGGTATTCCCTTAATTTTGAACATTACTTTATATCTAAACAGAGGAGAGTATATATATATCATCATTTCTACCTATACAAAGTGGGCACCCTAGGACCAGAAGCCAGAAAAGCTATGTAATTATTTCTTCCTCCCCCCTCCTCCTCTTCTTCTTCCTCTCCTTCTCCTCTTCTTCCTCCTTCCCTCTCCTCCTTCCTCTCCACTCCCCCTCCTCCTTCCTCTCCAATCCCCCTCCTCCTCCTTCCCTTCTCCTTCTCCTCTTTCCCCTTCCCCCCCCTCCGTCTCCTTCTCCTTGTCCTTCTCTTCCTGCTTCTTCCCCCTCTCCCTCTCCCTCTCCCTCTCCTCCTTCTCCTTCTCCTTCTCCTTCTCCTTCTTCTTCTTCTTCTTCTTCTTCTTCTTCTTCTTCTTCTTCTTCTTCTTCTTCCCTTTCTCTCTCACCATGTATCCTCCTCCTCCAACCTGCATGGACTAAACATTTACGAACAAACTTCTCATATAGAAGATGGCTAGGTTGAAAGAAACACGGCAAATGAAACTGATTGAGAAGAGCTATATAAAGTAACATCATCATCATAATGATGGCAAAGATGTATAAAAAATCGATATAAAGGGAGTAAAGTCAGACTTTCTTTGTAAGTTGCTGTGCAGCAAAATTTCTATGGTTACTTTTCCTATGTATCATAAACTTCTCTCTGCTTGACATAATATGGAACCAGGCTATTCACTTTAATCTCATTTCATCTCTCATGACCTTCACCAGAGACATACTGATCTTCCTCAAATTAATTAATTTTTAATTTTTTTTTTTTTTGAGACAGGGTCTCACTATGTAGTTCAGGCTGGCCTTGAACTCACTATGTAGCTCAGGCTGGCCTTGAGCCCACAGCAATCCTCCTGCCTCAGCCTGCCAAGTGCTGGGATTACAGGGGTGCACCACCACACCTGGTTCTCATATTAATTGATTTTTTTTTATATGCTAGTACCGGCAGTTGAACTCAGGACCTCGCACTTACCAGGCAGGTGCTTATGCCACTGAGCTATCTCACCAGCCCCCAAATTGATTTTTTTAAATACAATAAAAGAAAAAGTTTGCTAGTTTGTCTATTGAACAAGTTCCTCTCCAGGACTTCCATTTAGCTCATTCCTTCTTTTTTGTCATGCATTTGTGTAAATATCATCTCAGAGATACTCTGGGTCCCTTTCCTCACCTAAAGTGATTCCCTGAATCCTTCATTCTCTCTTTACTGATTTATGTATGATTTTATTGCAGTTAATATTACTTGAAATTATACATTTATTGGCCTATCTGTTTTTGTCCCCACCACTACTATGTACATCCCTTAAAATCAGCACCTTTTCTGCTATGTTCATTACTGTAGACCCAGCACAGTACTTTACCTTTGTAGATCTGTAATAATCATGTGTTGGAAGAGTGAATGAATGACTGAAAGAATCAGAAAAAATATGTTTTGGTATTTCAAAACTGAGGAATATGGGCTTTTGTTTCCTTTTTTGCCCTTTGAAATCGTGAGGTAGGAAATATGAAGCTAATCGAGCACATCAACAAATAAGGAGAATTAAAGAGGCAAAATAAACAGATAATTTTCCACTTCCATTTTAGATGCTTATACAAGAGCAGAAGTTGTTTATGAGTGGACCAGAGAGCCAGCACGCTCAGTGGTTGTAGCAGAAGATGGGTCACGCTTAAACCAGTATGATCTTCTTGGACAAACAGTAGACTCGGGGATTGTTCAGTCCAGTACAGGTAAGCATTACTGGGTTAATGCAAATATGGAAGAGAGAATAGAAAAATATATTGTGACAATGTAAGACCTCAATGGCTCTTTCAGTAACACAAGCAGAGGAGAGAAAAAATTGCACCAAACTGGGGATCCGCTGAGCTGGGAAGTAATGTCAACTGTGAGGTTGGACCTGTCATTTAATGCCTTTTGGCTTCTCTTTCTTTGAGAGTAACAGTCTAGTTCTACGTGATCAGTGTAGCACAGAAGGCAGGCATGTGAACCCTTGAGTATGAATATCTGGGTTATTTTTTTACTCCTCCGGTTTGCGGGGTGATTGCCATCACCCTGCAGTGTTGTCATAAGGAATCAAATTAAACCCATGAAGATTACATACTACATTTCTTGGTACATAAAAAAAATCCAATAAATGTTAACTTAATAATCTTGGTACATTTGTGACAGTGGTCATTACACATGGGACACCAAAAAGCCAATTTGTTCTACACATAAGTTTGTACAAACCTCTAGCCAAGCATCGTCCACATCTAATGCCAGTGGAGATGTAGCCACATAACTGGTCACTCCAGTTTGGAATTAAAAGTAGGTGAAGTGTCGCACACTTTGGTGTTGTAACTGATTTACTAATGGCATTCTCAGAACCACATTAGATGCTGTGGACCTGAGATTTCAAAGTTGTTTCAAATAATGATTTATTTATGCAAATAATCATTTTGTATTAACTCAAAATCAGAATCAGGCCAAATAATTATGATAAAATGTGGACTTAAAAATTAGGAAAACTTGGCTCCCCCCTGAAGGCCAACATTTTAAAATCTGTTCAATTACTGAAATATTTAATATCAACACTTATTTTTATAGATCTCTTATACAATTTAAGTTTAGTTCACTTTGATTTGTGATTCCTAAAGAAAGAGGTCAGGTACTGTGTAAGAACACTGATACTCTTTTGCTCTGAAAACGTTTCTTCATTAGATTTCAAAGTTCTTCTTGGGACTCTCATAATTCTAGGACCTTCAAGTAATAGGTCAATATTCTTACAATCAATATTGGGTTAGTTGTCCTTAAAAAGATCAGTCTTTTCCTTCTTTAAAGATATCCGTAACTACCCTAGAGCTTAAATACTTCTGCATCTTGTCTTAAACAATAGGGAATACTGATCCTTGTCTTTTCTCTTATCAGAAATGCAAGTGGCATAGCAAAAAGCTCATAGGCTTTGTAGTGAGAAAGTTGTGCACTCCAATGTAAGCTCTCTCTCTTAGCAACCTTGTGACTTTGGGCAAGTCACTTATTCAAATGGAAATGTTGGTCTCATCTAAAGAATGGGGATGCTCTAATTTTTATTAAAAATGAACTATCATAAGTGTTATAAAATGCTATAAGTAGGTCCTCAAAGTGGCTGTTGCTAGTCCTGAAAACATCCTAAACATGAAAAATGCAGATGGTTTTTCTTTCTCACAACATGCTTTATTGAAAAAGATACTGAAATAAGCTGTGCTTACTTCTTAAAAATGGAATGCTATTATAAACCGGACATTATGACAGGCACTAGAGATTCAGTAATAGATAAGGTACAGACCTTGCTGTCTTAGAACTGAAGTAAGAACAGATGAATACATAAACTCTAAATATCCAAATGGATCATAACTGCTGTGGTTAACATTTTTGTGAGGGTAGAGACCATGTCTGTCTTCTGTATCTCTATTATTTTCCATAGTAGCTGAGACATAGGAGGCACTGAATAAATATTTTAAATTAATGCAATAAATAAATGAATATAGCTTAGGATAACTGAGGAAGGATTGCTTCAGGAGGTGGCTTTTCTTTTCTTTTTTTAGTTTACATCTGTTAGAGGACGACTAATCACTGTTCAAAGCCCAGGATATTCAGAATAACAGATACATGCTGTTTCTACAAGGAGCAGTCCATCTATTATTGCTAGCATAGAACTTTCAGGGGGCCCAAAAAACTACTCAAATTCAGTATTATGAATGCAGCAGTGTACTCAGTTCTGGAAGGTAGCTTAGAGGAGGAAGGCTAAACTCTAGTTCTAGCCCCAGTAACCTTGACCATGTCACTATAAGGTCTTGAGTAAGGTCTTCAATTCTCTACTTCACATCTCTTTGTGTAGCCCTGAAAACATTAAGATAAATGACCCTGAAGGCAATTACTTCCCTGTTTCTGCCAGACTAGAGAATAATGGCTGGAGAGTGCGCACACAATAAGAATGGTTATATCTCGCCGGGGAGACCATCAATTCCCATCACCTCTTACAAGGTTAAAAGTAGTTGTGTTACTTGCCTGCCACTAACACACATGTGAATACACAAACACATAATTCCAGTGACCTGTGTCAGGTCAAAATGCCTCTCAGTCACTTCAATGCCATCAGAGAGAAAACAGTGGGAATCTTAACACAATATTTGGGATTTTTAATTCAGTGCAAACATATTTTTGAGATACAATCTCTTCTGTAGAATCTGTCATCACATTTAGACAAAGAAAATTAGTTCTAGACCTTAGTTTGAAGTGTACTTTTTCACCCAGCAGAGCAAAACTATTACGGGCACATGGGAAGGATAAATTCTCATCAATTTCAAATCCAGTGTAAGTGTCTATTACTCATTCACTTTCCCACTTATTCCTTTAATCATTTGTTCATTTACCGTGTCCAACATTGTGGTGGGTCTAGATAAGAGAGAAGAAAGACAAACAACCCTTACACTAAAAAAACTCATGGTTGCATGAGATAACTGACTAATATGAGTGGCACTATTTTAATCTTCAATCCTCTCAAAGAATTTTTATATTATTGCTATTCCCATCTTATAGATAGATATAGATATAGATATAGATATAGATATAGATATAGATATAGATATAGATATAGATGATATCCAGAAAGGTTTAATCAGTTTTTTTGTGTGTGTGTGTGGGTACGGGGGGTCGACCTCAGGACCTCACGCGCCAGCAGGCGCCCGTGCCGCTGAGCGATATCACCGGCCCTTTTTTCGTATGTGGGTTCCGGGAGTCGAACTCGGGCCCTCGCACTTGCCAGGCAGGTGCTTATGCTGCTGAGCCATCTCACCGGCCCAGGTTAATCAGTTTTGTAAGGTCACACAGGTGGAAGGAGGCAGACACTGAACGTGAGTAGCCTGGCTGCAGAGTACACACTCTCAGCTGTGTAGCATGCCGGTAACAGTCAACACAGACATGTGAGACAGGAAAACACAATCATTAAGGATGTAGAGTCTGGAAATGCTGGTTTTACCACATATTAATTGTTTTACCTTTAGCATCTCTTTTAATTTGCCTGTTCTTTTTATTCATGTATCTGTTTCATGAGTTACTGCGATATTGATATGAGAAAATGTACATTACTGCTGAGAAGTGTATCTGGTGTATAAGAACTACGCAGTAAATATCAAATATTACTATTAGTAATAGTAAGGGAGCAAGTACAAGACAGCTACACGATGGCATGGAGGGAGAGAGGTCACTGCTGCTCAAAGTATAAAGGAAGGCAGTTTAGATCTACAGCCTGGGCACCACCCTTCCGTCACATCACATAATGCTTTATAAGCAACGCTTTAACACTAGTGTATGGAAAAATTAAAACAATGGTTAAAGAGCATGAGATACAACTTATGCAGAAAAGTATGATACTTTAACTGATCATTAGGCATAGGAATAATATCAGTGTCCAGAAAATAATGAGAATGTAATAATATGCAGCATTCTTAAAACACACTATGATGACTAGAAATTTTCATATTTGCCAAAGCAAAGAGGATCGGGGGAAATTTAGTTTAACTTGGGGAATAAGCTGTTTCTTTGAACAACTATCATTAATCCTTGGAACAGATGACTCGGACAAACTGTGGAGTTCTATTGTCTGGAAGGCAAAGTCTTCTCTGTATGGGCAGATTTAAGGATGACTTTGTAAGGTCAAAATAAAGATGGAAATTTTCTTCTTTCATCATGGAGCAACAACGGTGATTAATCTTCATCAATGGATATTTAAGGCTCCCATTTATAAACCCTAGTACATGGTCTCTAGAAAAATAGTTACAAACATAGAAAGGGAGAACTGAGGGAAAAAAGACTTTTGTGGTTGTCTCATCAACTTACTCATATTTCAAATGAAGGAACAAGTTCAGAAAGGCTAAATAGTGAAGTATAGTCCTGTCTCCTTATTACTACTTCAGTATTTTACAAAGCAGTTAGAAAAATGCCACCACCATTTTAATATATCATTTATTTTTGAATTCTTTAAGATTTGGAAGAAGCTGGGTGTGGCAGCATGTGTTTGTAATTCCAGCACTCCAGGCAGATGATGCAGGAAGAGAGTAAGCTCAAGCCCAGCCCGAGCAATTTAACAACTTTGCAAGACCCTTTCTCAAAGTAAAAATGAAAAAAGGGCTGGGGATGTAGTTCAGTGGGAAGCCCTGGGTTTAATCCCTAGTACTGAACAAACAATAAAACAAAAAAGGGAAGGAACTTCACAGCTTCGCATAAAATCAGTATTTAATACAATTTTATTGGGGTTGGTGAGATAGCCGAGCGGCATAAGCTCCTGCCTGGCAAGCGTGAGGTCCTGAGTTCGACTCCCGGTACCCACATAAAAGAAAAAAAATGGGCCGGTGATATCGCTCAGCGGCACAAGCACCTGCTTGCAAGCACAAGGTCCTGAGTTTGACCCCTGGTACCCACAAAAAAAATAAATAAATAAAATTCTATTGAATGTTTGAAGACTTATTTTCTTAAACTGGGTGGAGAAAATACATTGCTCTGTTCTAACTTTACACAATATATATTTGCAGTGATATTCAGATTTTTAAAAATAATTTTCACATGAATTATTTAATCTTACCTTCAAAGCATCCCAGGATAGTTGAATACTCTCATTTTAATTGGAAAAGTCACTAAGCAAAATGAAATAAGCAAGGTATTTACCTCTGAGTAATTAATAGTTGAGAAAGCGGGGATTAGAAGCACCACCCAACAAACATAGAATGTTGTTTTGCAAAAGTATATTCCTGTTTCTGTTCTTCCATTCTCTTTAATCTTATATTGTACTAGTAGAAATATTGTCACATCTAATTTATAAGCTTCACTTGGGGTTACATGATATCAAGGATATTTGAATTATAATTCTTCTAGACTCTTGAACTAGAGGAAAATAATTTGACATGCTTAGTGCATAAGTACTTGGTGTCTAGACTTGCTTTCAATCCAAAGTAAGAAACTAGGGCATTTTTGTTGTGTTTTTCTTTCACTTTTAAATTACTACAGCTTGATTCTGATGTTGTTGACCTTTCTATTCCTTATGTAAAACTTTTGTGCTAAGATTTTGTGCCTTAGATTTCACTTAATTTAGGAAGATAGTTTCAAAACATTGGATGTTCGCCTATTCTTTCACTAATATGTTAGGGAAAGAAATTGCTCATCAAATAAATATAATGTAAAATAATAGCTCTTCAGATGTCTAAAAATTATATTCTTTTCAGAATCTTTGCAAAAATGTCACACTGAAAACAACAAAAGGTAGTGGAATACATGTAGACACTCATCTCCTTGACATTATACAAAAGACAGAAATTTTTTCTTTGAGCTGATGACATTTTGCAGGCCACAACTGAATGAATGGTTAGGAATAATAATGTGTATCCCTGAGATGGTGAAAAGGTAATGTGGCTTTGTCCACACAGGTATATTTTAGGAAAGTTTTGGGATAATTGGCTTTCCAGCATTTTCCCTCAAATATGGATTGCTTCATTCTCTTTCAAATGACCTTGGAGATAACACCAAAAGTATATAGAGAAATTAATAAATTAATTACTTAATATTTTGTTAAGACAGAGATGCTCATGATTTTTGTTTTTATTGAGCTATCTTGAGCCTCCATTTTCCCAAAGACAGGCATTGAATATTGAAGCTGTGTAAGGTTATGCTAGATTCAAATGCCTATTTCTCTCTACAGTTAGTGGGAGCAGTATAAAGCCCATAAATAACTAAAATGTAAAGTATGAGATATTATAAATATAAATAAGAGCTATAAAGCTTAATGAACTTAGTAAGTGCTCAGTAAGTGGCTGATATTATCATTAGTAATGTTAATGAAACATGCATGAATGCATGGATGATTTCCTTCTGTAAAGAGTGAATGCATTTCTTCTTCTGATATTCCTACCAATCTTGATTGGGGAGCAGAGTAAAGAAAATACAAAAAACAATAAAATGTATTTTAACATGTGCATGTATCACCTTCATTGGAGCCATTATTCTTCAGTCTGCCATGTTATATTTTGCACTATTTTATAGAAGAGAAAACTAAAATAAGAGAGGTTACAGGAGTTGCCCAAAGCTACAAAACAAGAAACTAGATCTGAGTTTTTGTTTGTTTGTTTGTTTTTTTTTTGTGGGTACCGGGGGGGTCAAACTCAGGACCTCACTCGCCAGGAGGCGCCAGTGCCGCTGAGTGATATCACCGGCCCCTTTTTCGTATGTGGGTTCTGGGAGTCGAACTCGGGCCCTCGCGCTTGCTGGGCAGGCGCTTAAGCCGCTGAGCCATCTCACCGGCCCTAGATCTGAGTTTTAAACTAAAGTGTATTTACTTCCAAGGTTAATACACTTTCTCCTCAGAGTACTTTTTCTTTTTCTATACTATTCTACTGAGGAATTAGTATCTGATCTGGGCCCCACCTATAGTTGAACCAAATATTCTGCCATAGATGTCAAGATGAATTTTCTAGGGCAAGATACTAAGATAGGAAAATCTATGGATCCATGAGAATGCAGTGCATATTAGAAATAGCATGTGGTGAGTCTCGAACACCAGTTGGGGAGTTTGTTCATTATCATCTACATGTGGAGCTGTAGACAGTGTTTGCTTGCTTGTTTGTTTGTTTGTGTGTTTGTTCATTTTGAGGTACTGGGGGTTGAACCTAGGGCCTTCACGCTGAGCTAAACCCAAGTCCTTTTCTTATTTTTTAATTTTGAGATAGAATCTCGCTAAATTGCCTAGGCCTGAACTTGTGATCCTCCTGCCTCAGCTTCCCAGAATGCCAGGATTACAAGTGTGTACCATCTTGCCTAACTTGTACACAGTTTTTATTGTTACGCTGGAGAACAGGAAATCATTTGCTATTAGCAACTAGTGGATAGATGCCAGAGAAATAGTTAAATATGATACAATGCACAGGACAGCACTTTACAAGCGATTATCCAGCCCAATAAGCTAATGGTCTTGAGGTCAACAAACTTGATGGAAATAAAGGGTATGCTGGTCATCTTTTTGTTGCTGTGACAAAATACATAAAAGGGATAAACCCCTTAAAGGGAAGGAAGTTATTTTGTCTCCAGGTTTTAGGGGTTTCATGGTCAGGTGGCTCTGTTGCTTTGGGGCCTAGAGCAGGTGGAAGATCATGGCGCACAGCCCGTGACAGAGCAAGGCCACTCAGTCCAACAAGCTGGAAGCTTGAGAGCAAGAGGGATCACGGATGCAGTGTCTGTCCAAGGGCGAAGGCCTGGAAACTGTGCAGAGAGCTGCTGATGGAAGTCTACACTGAAAAGCCGAAGCCCTGGGAGGCTTGTCTGTGAAGAAGATGCAGTGAAAACAGACCTTGAGAAGGACCAAGCACAGGCACCTGGACTGGGAAACCACCCTCTTGTGCTCTTTGTCCTGTCTGGCCCAGTGGATGGTGCCACTCACAGTCAGGGAGCCTCCGCACCCCTCAGTGCCCTGACCCACACACGAGCATCTCTAGAGGAAGCTCACAGACAAACCAGAAGGGTGCTTAAGCAATTTTCTAGGCCTGTCTTAGTCCAGTGATGTTGACAATCGGGATGCACCATCATAATGGGAATCCATTAACTTTTTTTTTTTTTTTGGTACCGGGAATCCAACTCAGGACTTTGCACTTGCCAGATATGAACATATTTTTAAGCAAGAAAATGAGTGGCATTTTCACATGTATAAGTCCATTCTACACTAAAATTTAGGGGAAAATTAGAGGTAAGAGATGACTGGAAGTACTTAAAATATTATTTTAATAAATCTCTAAAGAGATAAGGGCAGTGACCATGAAATAAGAAGAAATAGAAAGTTTCCAGGTATGGTAGCACATGCCTGCCATAGCAACACTCAGAGGGAGGCTGAGGCAGGACATCTGTGTATTTGAATCCAGCTCAGGCCACAAAACAAGTTTGAGAATAACCTGGGCAACACAGTGAGAGAAAAAGAAGGAGAAGGAAAAGAAGAGAAAGAGGAGGAGGAGAGGAAGAGAGGAAGAAGAGGAGGAGGCCAGGAAAAGTAAGAGGAGGAGGGTGAGGAGGCAGTTTTATGTACTGTATACGTGAAACTGAAATTCTAGCTTAGGTCTAGAAAACGAGTCTTTATTTTGAGGACCAGTTCACTTGTGATGTGGATTTGGCAGTTGCCTGTACAGCTGCACACAGATAGCAGTAGGAGCAGGGGTAACAGGGAGAACTTGTGAGAGTCACGAAAAACTACGGAAGAGAGCTGTGGACAGAACCACTGCTCATTTACATTGGAATTCCCTACACTTATTTTCAAGAAAGAGGAGAAAAAGTGTCTAACAAACATGAAGAACTCAATAAATAATCTCCGATTGAAATAAACATTGAGTTGCAAAAGAAATTGTAGTTGACAGATAAAGTGAAAGTGAGAATCAACAGTATGCTATCAAGAAGACAGAGGCCAGAGCTGGGTGTGGTGGCCTGTCATTCCCTCACTCCGGGAGACCGAGGCAGGAGGATCTCAAGTTCAAGCGCAGTCTGGGCAATTTAGGGACTTTGCAAAACTCAGTCTCTAAATAAATAAATAAATAAATAAATAAATAAATAAATAAATGTTGGGAATATATCTCAGTGAGAAGGCCCTGGGTTCAATCCTCAGGACTACAAAACAACAAAAAAGGAGGGTAGTGTCTTGGAGTGGTGGTACACATGTATAAAATCCCAGCACCAAGGGAGATTAAAGGTGGAGGATCATCGCTTCTCAGCCTTTTGGCTAAGATCAAGTGTAGGCAGGAAGATCAAAAAATTTGTCTAGCCTGGGCAACTGAACAAGACCTTCTCTGAAAATAAATTTTTTTTTTAAATTAGAACAAATAGGGATGAAACTCAGTGGGGTAAGACCCTGGATTTATACCTACCACTGCAAAAAACAAACAAACAAACAGCATGTAGGGATAGTCACCTTTCGTTTCATGGTGCAAAGGGGAGCGGCCAGACTGAGATACAGTCTGCAGTTACGGAGATGAAGAGGGCCTGGGTTGCTATTGTAGTCACATTATAGGGACTAAAGTCAGGTGCTTGTGGTTTGAGATAAAAATGGTAAGTGGAGGATGGTGAAGTTTTGGGGGGAAAGAAGGAAAAGGTGCAGAAATGCTCTAAACAGGGTGACCCTTTCTTACCCAGAACACATCTAGTTTTCCTCTACCCACTCACAGAGAGCTAAGCATATCTTCTGAGTAAATCAGGTTAAAGACCTCTAAGATTTGTAATTGAAAAAATATAGCATGAAGAAAAATAAAACCCTTCTTCTGCAATTTGGGTTGTGTATCTACTGCTTCAGATCTCTGAATGAAGCCAGGATTTGGAGTAGAGAAAGACTGTGGGGTGTGCCAAGGCTGGGATTTATAGCTCGGTGATAGTGGTAGACTACTTTTCTACCTTGTGTGAGGCAGGAAGTTCAATCCCCAGAATTGCAAGGAAAAAAAAATTTTAAATGGAGAAAGAGAAAAAAAATGAATATAAATAGAGGTTTCCCTGGGAATTCAAAGAATGGTTTGTATTCTAGGTGGGATTTGAGAAATTGCACCTTTCAGAAACTTCCCAGGTGGTTCTGGGAAATAAATTACGAGAAATAATGGATCGTAGCTCATTCCTCATTTTGTAGATAGATCAAGCTAAATTTCTCATCTGAAGTTCAAAGAATTGTGAGAACTAGAATCCAGCTGCCCTGACTCACACACCGAAGACTTCAGTAGACATCCCGAATTTGTTTTACAGTGATCAGACGAGATGGAGATCTAGTCTATCTGTGATATTTCCATGTAGGTCACAGAATCCAGCACGCTGCCTTGGTGATCATTAAAGCCATTCTGAAAACACAAATATGTGGTCAGATTTGGCACTTACATATATGACGCTGCAGCATTAAGTGGTAAGGATACCCGTAAGGACTCTCGTGCCTCTTATCCTTAGAGCCATTTTGGTGTGTGCTGAAACTGTTTCTTACCTTTCTTGGCGCAAAGCTTTTCTCTCTAGGGCCTAGATGTCACATGAAGGAAGAAGGATGTGTTTAACCTCCAGGACGTTGCTGCTAATAGAAAAGCTCAGATATAACATCCTTTCAAGGTCAAAGTGCTCAAGCTTACTGTCTGCTTTACCCTCCAGGAGAATACGTCGTTATGACTACTCACTTCCACTTGAAGAGAAAGATTGGCTACTTTGTGATTCAAACCTACCTGCCATGCATAATGACGGTTATTCTCTCACAAGTCTCCTTCTGGCTCAACAGAGAGTCTGTACCCGCGAGAACTGTCTTTGGTGAGTGTCAGTTAAGATCTTCATGCAAAGGTCTGTGTCACTGCAGAGAGAATGAAAAACATCACCCTACATTCAAATCTGAAGTTAGTGCAATAGAAAGGCTCAAGGAATTGCCATTGCTACTGGGGCATGGTAAAACAAAATACTGTCTTTAAATAACAAGCAAGCTGCGTTGGTGCATGTGAATGGGTGGGATTAATGAACATTTGGTTTCATATTTTGGGATTGCAAAGTAGCAGTGAAGCAAGCATAACAAGTATCATGCCAGATTAAAAACCCATACACAGAAACCTTAAAATAGACACTTACAGCATGTAACATATTGCAGTATGTTTTTGAGAATCTTAGAACATATCATTAGAACAAATTCCTTACATATATAAAAGCAGTTTCCATAGCTACGGAGGGCTTATCAAGGATCACATCAGTTAAGGCATACCTCCCTTTACCTACACTTCTGAAGAATTACAAATATATTTTTATATAACTATTTTAAGTGACTTAAATATTGAAGTTAAGGCAATCTAATGGAGAGCTATTTAAAAGGAGTCAATCTTTTCTCATGGAAAAACCGACCTCCTCATGTATTACTTTGGAGTTTACAGTTCATAGAAAGGGCTATTTCTGACTGTGTTCCGGTATACCCTCTCCATTGTACTTTTCGAACTGATGAATACACAGAATTTCACTACAATAAACTCATAGCCTTATTCATTCAATGAATTTTTATTTGAAAACTACAGTGAGCCACTACTGAGCCCTAGGAACAGAAGGTAGTAGTTAACCGCACACAGATCACTTCCTTCATGAAGGTTATATTTTGGAGCTTGAAATTTGAATAATCATATCTGTCATAGAGAATATTTAATGAGTCTTTTTATACCAGGCACTGTTCAATGTAATTAGCCTATATTACCTTACCTAACATTAAAACATCTTACATACTGCCATTAGCACCATTTTGTAAGTTTGAAAGCAAAGAAACATGCAACGAAGCAAACTGTCCAAGGTCGGAAGGCGTTAGGCAAAGGAATGAGGAGTGAGGACCCAGCACTTAGATCTAGAGTCTGTGCCCTTAATCATGATGCTGTATTATTGCCTCTGTGCTGTCCTTCTGCAGTGACAAGATATGGAACAGGGTTATTAATGACCAGTGTCATTCACTTAGATATAATAATCACATACTGATTTGTAAAAGACAACTCTCAAGGTTCATTTTGGAAATGTGAGGTAGGCACTTGCTGTGGTTAAGACCCTATGCTACTGAATAAAAAGCCCTAGGAATTTACAATCTAAAGTGAGGTTATTCAGATGCAGAAATTCCTATAATATCCTTCTTTAATGTGCAAAGTATTAAAAAAATTGTCTCAGGGAAAAAAAAGCAAAATTTTGCTACAAGTGTCCAGAAAAGTAGTTTTTGTTTTTTGTTTATTTTCCCTGAACTTAGCAAATGATGCCAGGTTGGAAACCACTAAATCTGTGCTCTGATGATAACCTAAGCACACAGCTAAATTAAGATGCAAAATGATTTTCAGTTGCAGAGCAAAAGAGTTCATTTCAAGCTCATTTTTCTTCATGAACGTTTGTCAATATTAACAAGCATTGAAGCCACTAAAGACTGAACCCTTGAGAGGATGTATACCCTAATTGAGCTCTTTACTCACCAGGAAATAAAAAGCAAATAAGAACATAGTGTGTATTTATTATATGTATTTATATGTATTTTGTCTTTATTTTGGAAGAGTGCAGCACAAAAAACAATTTTTTTTAAGTTTACTTTTTCCTTCTTGCTCTAACAATCCATACCCTTTCTGTTTGGAAAGTCTCCAAAACATTTCAGAAGGCTTTAGAAGTCAAAAACATTGCTTTTAACATTTTCAACCACCTCAAATTTTAATCGACTCGTGCCCTTTTGGTGAACATAACTACATATATCTATAAACAGCAGTGGCAACTGTTTCTATATATCAAGTTATATGTTTCTAATGTTTAAGTTCAATAAAATTGCAAATACAATTTCCCTAGACCTTCAGCCTTTCAACATTTATTTAGTACACATGTTTCTATTCCTTGTAGCCTGAACTCAGCACATTCCTCTGAGCTCTACAGATCCCTGAGAGGATCAGTGGTATTTAAAAAACACCAAAAGAAGAAGAAAAAATGATCAAACAGAAGTCGTATTCCATAACAGTTTATTAAAAGGAAACCAGAGTACAACAAAGTTGAAGTCCATTTTATGATTTAAAATAGCATATGCTTGGTTTCCCATGCCGTCTCTTATTTACAGGCCGTGTTGTCATGTAACTGCTACTAAGCTTTAGGGTCAGTGTCACCATGGACTGGCTGCATCACTTTAGCCAGTTTATTTCCTCTTTCTGATCTTCAGTTGCCTGTCAAGTGAGAGTGCAAGGAAAGTGAAGTAGTATTGTTTAAAGTTAAATGAAAAGAAAAAAAAATATATATATGTGATATCAGGCTTAGTACTTGGAATTTCATTGGTGTACAGGACATTTTGTTCCTTTCCCTTTCGCTATGTAAGTGCAATGCTCCTCCCAGGAACATGCTCTTCTCAACTGCTCTTCATCTGTGCATGTATTTATTCTAAGAATACCCATCGTCAAATGACTTCCGACAGCTGGCTACAGCAACCGAAATGTTTAAAAACACAGTTCACTGTAGTAGAGATTTATCCGAAAGGACCCTGAAGTTTTCAATAATCAAGGACATTAATTTTGCCCTTTGTAACGCTCAGGCTGTGTAGTAAACCAGGCACACGCAGCCTGCCGTTGTGGACCACATGCAGCCCTGTAGAGCTGGTAATGCAGCCTCACAAGATGACGAACTCTGAACATCACTGAGTGATTTTAGTGATGGTTTTGTGACTGGATTGCATGGCGCTCCTGCACAGACCACGTAGGCAATGACAGAATGCCGTGTAGGAGAGGACACAGTACAGTGCTGCCTGAGCCTGTCGAATGAATGCAAACCCAAGTGTAATAGACATGGCATGCACTTAGGCAATGCGGCGAGTAAAATGCAGCCATTACCAGTAATAATTTTTCAACCTACCTAGGCATGTGGGTCTGTGAAGACAGGTATTTATTTTTGTTAAGTAGACACTGAAGTTTTCTTATGTAATTATTAAACTTGAGCTTGTGTTATTGTGTGAAAAATGTATGATGTTGAAATAAGTTAGGGTATACACTAGCCATGTTATGAATTTTAATGTGGCCCAAAATAAGTCCTCTTAATTTAATGCAGCCAAGACAGCCAAGAGGATGGTTACTCATATACTAAACACGTTATTATATTCTTATTTAATACTTACAATATCTCTCTGAGTTAGACTTAATAAAACCAGTTAGCAAGGAAAAATGTTATACAAATAAAAAAAAAAAAGAAAACCCTAGAAGGTCACAATTGTGAGGCAATTTTCCCAAGGTCATTCAGCAATTATAGAACTGGGATTTAAACTGGGTTGCTCTGTTCCCCAAATACTGTCTTTTAATTACTTTGCTACTTGCTCTAGTTAATATTGATATGTAAATTTGGGGGCAGTTTTCCAACCAATATTCCTTAAACTGTTTGCTAATTACATAATATGGATATTGACCCAGAATTTCTGTAACCTCTCCAAAGCTCCTAAGTGGATTTATTTCCTACAACCCTGAATGTAGGTATGAAATTTAATAAAAAATTTCATAGTGTTTCTTCCTAATCATATCACTTCCTAATATAGTTACAGAGATCACCTACCTTGAAATTTATGGAAAACAAGGTTGGTTCATGGAAAACAACATGGTTGGTTTAAAGCAACTTACAAAAATTAGCCACCCATCAACTATGTGATCCTATTGATTTCTTAAAATTAGCCAGAAGGAAGAACTACAGATTGGAGTTATAGACTTATGGAAAGAGAATACCTTCCACGGTAATAAGTAATTTGTAATTGCTGAAATACTTTTGCATATTTTTACAAGTAATCCTGTAAATAATCATATACGTGATTGGGCAGAAAAATCCATCTCCGAGTATTTCAGCACTGGTATATAGCCAGTAAAGAGAATGAAGGATAATTCATCTTTTGTACAGATATGAAGACTGGGGTCCCTGTCAGTAAACTCACTTACCTTGGGCCACAAAGCTAATAAGTGGTAAGGGTAGAGGACAGGATTATTTTCATGGCATGTGTCCTAACCCTCTCTGACTAGGTAATTGTCAATTGTTTTTTTTTTTTTTTTGTGGGTACCAGGGGGTCGACCTCAGGACCTCATGCGCCAGGAGGCGCCCGTGCCGCTGAGCGATATCACCGGCCTCTTTTTCGTATGTGGGTTCCGGGAGTCGAACTCGGGCCCTCGCGCTTGCTGGGCAGGCGCTTAAGCCGCTGAGCCATCTCACCGGCCTCATTGTCAATTATTTCGTAAACATTTTCAAGTGACTTAAAAGGAATCTTATAGCAGTATACTGACTACATCATATCTACTACCCTATAATACATATTGTAGGTTAACAGTAGTGGTATTGATTTGTTAATATCACTTTTCACATATCAACTCATTTAATTACCTAAATAAACTAAAAGAGACAGACTTGAAAAGTGTTTTGACCTTGAGTAAAGGTAGGGTTGATGTTGCAGGGCAGGGAAGATGGAGGAAGATTCGTAGAAACTAAAAGATTGTGGACATTTGAATGTGACAAACTGTCACACACACACACACACACACACATATCAGTTCCATGACTTCAAGTGGGTGGCTATTTTAGAATTAGAACAAAACAGTATGAAAGAAGAGTTAATGACGTGGCAAATTATCATCCTAAAATTGTTTATCTAGAAAAATTATCTAAAAAACTTAAAATTATTATTAATTAGATAATTAAAATTATCTTAAAAATTATCTAGAAGTCATTGAGTTTCTGGTTTCTCCATTTGGAGCACAGAATATTACACAAAACTGAGGATCTAGATATTTCTTGTAGACCAGAGGCAGTGGCAATCTATGATTTCTATTGCAAGAGTTGGACACAAAGAGGAAGGTCATTTCCTGTCTCATCCAAGATACCCATTTAAAAGAGTTCATGATCTTATTAATATTTTTCCAAAAATTAGAGCAATTTATCTCTCCAAGATGTCCCCTTAGTACAGCCATACCATGAATAACAAACTCCAGTGGGGTTAAATTAGAGCAATTTATCTCTCCAAGATGTCCCCTTAGTACTGCCATACCATGAATAACAAACTCCAGTGGGGTTAAATTAGGACTCACCCCAAACCAAAATGAGATAATGAAAAGCCACATTTTGTGCGTGGTGCTATTCATTTGCCTTTGCTCAAGTATGCTGACCTCTGGTGATGAAATTTCACAGTAGGAACACACATATTTACTTAATCTCTTTACTTACAGGAGTGACAACTGTGCTGACCATGACAACTTTAAGTATAAGTGCCAGAAATTCCCTTCCTAAGGTGGCTTATGCAACAGCTATGGATTGGTTCATTGCAGTGTGCTATGCCTTTGTGTTCTCTGCTCTGATTGAGTTTGCCACAGTAAACTATTTCACCAAGAGAGGTTATGCATGGGATGGCAAAAGCGTGGTTCCAGAAAAGGTAAATGCTTTAATAGTGTCCATGAGATATCACAGTATGTCTCTTTAAACCTTTGAGATGGAATACTTGGGATCTAGGGGATTAGATAAAGCATTAAGTTAGATAAAAAGAGAGGAGTGATGAGAACTCTTCTTTTTTTCTTATACTGTAAATGACTAAGTGCAACTATAATTTTGTTATTGTTGAAAGAATAGGTTGTTTGGGTAGATAGATATGCAGGTGGAGTGAAGGAGTTACAAGAGATGTGATCTCTATTGACATAAGAACACGTTAACAAATCTGAATTAGAAGCAAACAAATTTACTTGACTCCATTATTTTTTAAGTCCATTATAAGGTTTTTAACTTGAAAACCATTATCCTTTGGTTGTTTTCTGAGCCTGATCACTTTGATCATAAATTTATTACAATAATACTTTAATTGAATTGAGTTGCAAAATGATCTATGCTTAATTTTCTATAAAGTCAAGGGATTTCTCTTCCCCAATAGACATCTGCACAATTCAATATGCTCAAAAGAATAAGAACTACTCTCCTAGAATTGTACTGTCCTCCAGAAATATACTGCAAGCCACAAATATGAGCCACATATGCAATTTAAAATTTTCTATTAGTGTCATGTAAAAAATATAAAAAAATAAATGAAATTAAGTTTAATGATGTATATTTTGCCAGTGCATGAAAACATATTCACATTATAACATGTAACTCATACAAAACATTGTTAAGGAAGAATATTAGATTGTATTTTTTCATAGTAAGTCTTTAAAAGCTTTTGCACATTTCATATACTCACAATACATCTGTCAGACCCACCACATTTCACATGCTCAGTGCTCACATGTTGTCAGTGGCAGCTGTACTGACCCAGGTAGCTCTAAATGTGATCATTTTTAGAACTGTGTATACGAAAGAAACTGAGAAGAACAATAGTTGCCAATCATTACACAGACTACACTGCTGAGTAGCCAACACTGAACAAGGGTAGAAATCGTGATACCCTGAATAACCCTGCTTTATTACTTACCCATTTAAAATGTAAGAAGAAGCAATAAATGATAATTGCCACAGCAATTTATTGCTGCAAAACAGACCACCTCAAAACTTAGTGGCTCCAAACAATAAATACTTGCTCATGAGTCTGAATTGGGGGCTAGGAGCAGTCTGGTAGCTTTCTGTTGGAGTGACCTGGGCTTGCTCTCATGATTGCAGTTAACTGGAGGATCCGTGGTGGCCTCTTTCACATGTCTGGGGCCTCTCAGTGTACATGGGCTCAGTTCATTCGAGAGTCTTGTCCAGCTTCTTCTCCTGGCAAGGGCGTATTTCCACAATGTCATGCTGAGGCTGCAAAGCCTTTTGAGTTAGGATCCAAGGCTTGCACAGTAACTGCCAGAGTCATATTCTTGTCTGTATTCTAGTGAGAAAATAGACTCCATCTCTTGATCATGAAGGATGTAAAATATTGTTTGCATGTTTAATTTACCTCCATAAGATGGTCATAGCTACATTTCTCAACTTTTGAAGTGAAACACTCATTTGGGTTCCAAAGCAAGCGCCATTTTGCTTAGCATCTTACAATTTTTGCTTCTCACAGTTTAATAAATAAATTGCTTTACTCTTGTCTTCTACAGCCAAAGAAAGTAAAAGATCCTCTCATTAAGAAAAACAACACTTATGCTCCTACAGCCACCAGCTACACCCCTAATTTGGCCAGGGGTGACCCCGGTTTAGCCACCATTGCTAAAAGTGCAACAATAGAACCGAAAGAAGTCAAGCCTGAAACAAAACCACCAGAGCCCAAGAAAACCTTTAACAGTGTCAGCAAAATTGACCGACTGTCAAGAATAGCCTTCCCGCTACTATTTGGAATCTTTAACTTAGTCTACTGGGCAACGTATTTAAACAGAGAGCCTCAGCTAAAAGCCCCCACACCACACCAATAGGTTCTTTTAGTCACATTCCGTTGTTCTGTCCTCTACACTGGGAATTGCTTGCTGTTCTCAACGCAGTAATTCCCATCTTCTTTATAGCCTCTGTCTTAAAGAATCTGAAGGTTTCCTTATTTCCATAATTCATATAAGAAGAAGAAACCCCTGTCTGGCAGTCCAGAGCAGAGCAGAGTATGCAGCTTGGAGACGGGATTCTGAGAGAGGAAGCGGGAGAGCAGAATGATGTCAGAAGGAGACAGACAGACAGATGAGGAGGAAAGGAGGGAAAAGAAGATCTAAAGATGCGAGGAAACGTAGAAGAATAGAGTTTAATATAACACGTAGGTCATTTGTAGATATATATTTCCAAATATTCTAAAAAAGATACTGTATATGTCAAAATATTTTTGTGTGAAGGTGTTTAAAAGAATAAATTATAAATGTTTAATGAAGAAAATTTATAAAAATCTATGTCTTTATTGCACAAACTATGGTGTGTTTATGTGTTTGGTTTGTTTTTAGACTGATATATAGCTTTAACGTTTTGTTTCCAAAGCTAAAAAATTCCCAGTCTTATTCTTTTCCTTTTAAAAAATCCCCAAAGTGTTATTGTGTTGTCAAATGCTTTTAAAATTCATGGAAATTTCATAAGCAAAGATGCAGTTGATCACTGCAGAACACATTTAATCCGATGGAGAGAAATGCTTTAAATAGGCAATTTTGCTATCATCTAAGCTTTTACCACTAGACTTTATGACCAATCATTTTAACAGAAATGTTCATTCAATAGAAGCTAAAGGTAAATAATTTGATTAATTAAATAATTTTAAAAAGAGTCCCTTTTCTACCCCATTTCCAGATGGCACATTGGTCAAATAATCATTTGATTCTCATTACAAAGATGTTTGAGAGGGGCAACAATATTTTGCAAGCTTTAGAATTGCTGAATGTATTCTTTTATATAACTACATTAAAAGCTTTAGACTGAAATTTATGACTAGCGAACAAAAATAGAATATATAAATTATATGTGTAAATATTAAGCATGAGATTGTACATTTTTTACTTTTTTTAAAGTTATGTTCTTAAAATATTGTGTAGGAATCACCACTCTTAGCTGTTAGAATGTTGTTAAATGCTACAGAAATACAATTAAAGTCTGCATTTAAGAACAGAACAGCCTGTAGGAAGCAGATGGAACTTAAAACTTAGGGATATGAAGTCCACTTATATAAAGAAAGCCCACAATTTTAAATTGTCTGGTATTCAGTAGTACATCAGTTGCTATCTGCTCAAGTCCTGCCATACCACACTTTCGTATTTAGGCTAATGTAATATAGAAAGAAAATGAGAAGCATTAGTTGGAACTAGAAACTCAACTGTATAATACTGCTATATTTGCTGATACCAACTATTTCAATAAGTGCTGTACCATATGTAGCATTCAATATAACATACATGAAAGAATGTACAGAAAATAGCTTTTATTGAGTAATATTATTACATTTCATTTATATTGTAGCAATATATTTGTAGGTACTCTATGTAAGGGCTTTAAATAAAAGAGGTCCATTAATACTCCCTATAAAGTTCTAGTCTGTTTCATTACTGCCCAGATGTTTTAGAGATAAATATTTATGAAGAAGATATTTTTGAAGTCTCCTTTGTCTGATAGAGTTTCACAAATATTTAAATTTAGTGTTCAGAATTCACGTGTCATGGTCTAAACACATTTACAATACTATGACATAAACTTTTAGCATAATTGCCAAATAAGACAGTTGGGATACATACCTGAGTTTTAAGCAATGTTTTTCTCAAAAAGCTGCTATCCAATGATGTAGGAAAATACACGGTGTTTTCCTAAACCAACTCTGGTTTTCATTTTAAATGTGCTTCATTGTTTTATTTGGTCCTGCCTAAATTTTATGAGCTAGGCCCATAAAGGTTCTACCAAGGACATTTCATCCTTTGGCATCATGTGTAGATATATGTATAGAAATAAAATAAATTATGGCTCTAACTTCGTTGTTGTTTGTTTATCTTGTTATTTTTTGACGTTAGCCTAATGTGTTTATTGAGAACATTTTATCTTCCAGACTCCTCATGGCAAATTTTGGTCTGTATTTTGCTCATTAGATGTGAATATGACTTACTAGTCTGTTTTCTGCTATGCAAGGACTGCATTCTTATCATTTCTTAGTTTGTTAGTATATGTGGGTAATATTCTATTGTATAAATTGATTGCGCAGTTATTGAAGACAAATTATTCTATGTAATTTTTCTACAGTGCTTTGCTAAACCATGTAATACTAGTTAAGTCTTCCTTGAACATAAAGATATACTCTTATAGAGGACAGGTCCTGTTTACTCCCAGGAAATTTTTTAAAAAGATGACACTGAATGTTTATTGCACCTTGGTGCAGTGAAGTGGCAATAAAACTTAACACGAGACAAGGTTGTTTATGGCAGATGCATGTATCGCTTTACAGAGTTTAGCAAAAGCTCTTAATTTTATGTCATACTGTATTCTATTACAATAATAAAGCTAATTGTATTCAATAATGATATGGAATATCTGTCTTTTCATATTATCAAAAAGTCCATCCAGTGACCTGTTTTAACATCTCTCTCAGTTTAGGAGCACTGAAAATTACCGAGTACTAGCAAGAATCTATCCACTCAGGAGATTTTTGAAGATGTATTAAAAGTTTGACACTAAACTAAGATTTTAAAAGAATTGTTTAAACAACAGAAACTTATTAAACATCTGGTATTAGGTATTACGAACAGCACTTCAAAATTTTTCAAACCTAATCAGAGATACTGCTTCAATTGTCCTCTGGGTGGAACTTGAACACTGTAGTTTTAAAAGCTCTCCAGGCACCTGTGTGTAGTCAAGGTGGAGAATCATTACCTGACATTATTTATAATTAGAATTTCATATTAAATTGCTCACCATTTCTGTAGCCAGTCAGACCGAAGTATTCATAATCAAATGAAGTACAAGGGAAGCCTCATTTCAATAAAAGGTCTACAGACAAGACCTCCTGTGGCAAAATCTTTGTGTTAGTGACTACACGAAAATGAAGTCAATTGTATTTTAACCTATTTAACATGTAACCTTCTAAAAAAAATTCAGAATCAAAAAAGTTAACAATGTTAAATCCTTTAACAAAATGACTCATTTAATCCAGATAAAATTGCCCATGTGAACTAGCTAAACCTATATATTCATTGATTTCTGGGTGATCCTAAAAAGGAATGTAGTAAATGAGGATTACTTGCATATCAAACCAAATCTATGTCAAGGCTCACCAAATAATTATCAAAGGAATCAGATTAAAAAGGAGCTTGAACATTATTGCTAATCATTTGTTTGAAATTCACTGTACTATAACTTAATAACCTTTTATTGGAGTCTTCTAAAATCTGTCCTGCTCTTACAGCCAGCAAAATATAGTATCTTGCTTGATTACATTATACCCACAATTTACTTATATAAGTTAATTTTAAATGTTGATTTGTTTAATTAGATGAAATTCTACCAGCATTTTCTGGTAAAGGGTGAGGATGAGATAAATATTTCATGATCTCTTTTCTTTTAGATGACAATATATTCTAGGGAAGTTTATAATTTTGTAGCAGATGAGTATAATACTTCCTATAATATTGATGATTTCTGGTAAATGTACAGGTATAGGGAATGTATACTTGGCAATGGGATGATGAAAGTCTTCACGTGGAAGTGTTAGCTGAGCGAGGTTTTGAAAGATAATTGGACATTTATTAGGCATGTTGGTAATGTTATGATTGTTAATACATACATAGGCCTTTCATTCAAAGGGAATAACACATTAATCAATGTACATTAATAGATAAGTGGATTAAAAAATCATGGCATATGATGGATTTTTTTTTTCTTTGAGACAAGGTGTCACTATGTAGTTCAGGCTGTCTTTAAACTCACTGTCTAACTCAGGCTGGCTTCGTGGCAATCCTCTTGCTTTAGCCTCCCACGTGCTAGGATTACAGGCTTAAGCCAAAAATAAATAAAAGAAATTATGTTATTTGTGGCAAAATATATGATCCTGGAAAAAAATTAGTAAGAAAAGCCAGAAACAGGAAAATAAATACCACATGATCTCATTCATATGTGGAATCTAAAAATACTGAACGTGTAGCAATTGAGAGAATACTGGGGACTGGAGACATGTTGGCCAAGTGTATACGAAATTTCAATTAGATAGAAGGAATAAATTTAAAAGATCTATTATACAACATGGTTACTATTCATGAAAATTTCTAAAAGTAGATTTTAAGTGTTATCATCACAAAAAAGAAATATACATAAGACAATACACATGAAAATAAGCTCCGTTTAGTCATTCTACAATGTATATTTCAAAACAACATATACATGAGATATACATATATATAGATATGTTTTGTCAATAAAAAATAAATTCTTACAAGAATAGAACAAAACATTAAAAACAGAACAAATTGAAATAAGTAAAATATCAAAGGAATTAAAATGACACACTAAAAATGTGTAGCCCACAAGAGATAATAAAACAAAAATAGGAAAACAAAAAGATGCAAGACATATAGAAAATAAAGACTATTGCCTCATACCACATACACAAAAAAGTTAAATCATCAGTAAAAATGTAAAATATTGAAGAAAATCGTATGGTAAAAATCTTGATGATTTTGGGTTAAGTCAACAGTTCTGGTATACCTCAAATCAAGATCAATAAGAGAATGGTCATGATAAAGTATACTTCATCAAAATTAAAAACTCTCATGTTTCAAAAGACAACATTAAAACAATGAAGAAAAATTAAAAATTCATATTCTCAGTCTAAGAGAAAATGTTTATAGAAATTATATCTAATAATGGACCTGTATATTAGAATATATTAAGAACTCACAGAACTACACATGATGACTGACAACACATTTTATTTTATTTAATTTATTTATTTATATTTTTTGTGGGTACCGGGGGTCAACCTCAGGACCTTGTGCGCCAGCAGGTGCCCATGCCGCTGAGCAATATCACCGGCCCTTTTTTCGTATGTGGGTTCCGGGAGTCGAACTCGGGCCCTCGCGCTTGCTAGGCAGGCGCTTACACTGCTGAGCCATCTCACTGGCCCTGACAACACATTTTAAAATAGACTAAATACTTGGATATCTAAAAATGGTCAAGGGCCTGTGATATATAAAATATATATATATAATATATATATATAAATAAAGTGTCAATATTCATTAAATAATGCTCAATATCATTAGTCTTTAGCAAAAAGTCAAATTCAAGTTATAATGATATAACAAATGATACCAACCAAAATGTTATAATCAAATATAGAACATCAAAAGTACTAAGAATGTGGAGAAATTGGAACCCATACACACTGCTAACAAGAAAGCAAAGTGGTGCAACTACGTTTCAAAGTGGTTTGGCAGTTTCTTAAAAAGTAAAACTTATCATAAGTTTATGGGTTCCTCTAACCCCCAGGGAGAAAAATAAAAGGATAAATCCTCGTATGAAATTTTATGTGAATGAAATTATACTATTCAGAAGCACTCAAGACTGAAAGCATCCCAAATATCCACACACTGATGATGAAAAAGAAAATATTATCCATTAGAAAAGAGAAAAAGGCTGACATAAGCTGCATGGATGATCCTCAAAAGCATTATGCAACTGAGCCGAACACAGAAGATCACATCCTGAATGATTCCATTTACAAGTAACGTCCCGAACAGCTAAAGCAAAGCTTTACATCTGAAGCTGGGAGTGGAAGTATGGACTGTTTGGAGTTGATCATGAGGGATTTTTTTTGACACAATGAAAATCTGGAAAAATTGCATTTTGGTCACAGATACACAATGGTATTACTTTACCAAATTGTATAGAATTGTATATTTAAAATATATAACTTTTTTGCAGTCCCAGAGAGCAAACCCAGCGGCATTCTACTACTGATCTATATCCCCAATCCATTTTAAATTTTTTTTATTTTGTAACCGTGTCTCACTAAGTTGTCCAGGCTGGCCTGGAATTTGAATCCTCCCAGCTGAGAATTCCAAGTAACTGGAATTACCTCACGTGCCTAAATTATGTAACTTCTATTCTTTGTAAGTTATGCTTCATTAAAAGCCATAAAAGATAATGATAGTTAATGGGAAGAAGTGAATTATCACTGATATCAAATGAGTGCAAGATATCCAGTCCTGCCTGTCCGCCAGTTTCTCTTACAAAACTGGATTCTCTCAAGATAGTGCCCTGATTTCCATGTGGCAGTAAGTACAGTGATGCCTCAGGAACCAAACTCAGTTCACTCCAAATTTGTGTTTGAACACCAAAAATTTCAGGAACTGACATATTTTTCCCATAAGAAATAACGGAAAACCAAATGACTGGTTCTGAGGCCCATTTAATAGTCCTAGGTTGTGAAAATACCCCCTAAATACCCCTTTGTGTCTGCGGCCAGACATGACACATATCTCAACTCTTGGCCTTACAGGTTTTTTCAAGTCAGATTTTTCGTTTGACCACCAAGGAAAGTTATGAATACCAAGCAGATTTTTTGAACTTTGCTGTTTGAGTAGTGGAAAATTTGAGCTTGGAACCATTCAACAACCAAAGTATCACTGTAGTTGTAGTTGAGTCTACATGCAAAAAAAAAAAAAAAAAAAAAGAAAGAAAGAAAAAGAAAAAGGGTCAGCCACACCATAAAATAAAATAGAGGAAGGGGTTTCTTTTCTGTAATTGAAAGTAAGAGTAAGGGTCAACACTGAACAGTGTATGTAAATACTGTAGCTCATATGCATGAGAAAGGTGACTTATCCAAAACATTAGTGGAAAGATTTAGCCCTTCTCCTCATCCACAGTGTGCATAGTTCTGAGACTGAGCAAAGGTCCTGTCTGCAGGGAAAGGAAGAATTCATCACTGGAGTATCCTGGAAGGCCAAGACCAGTGCTTCTCAGCTCAACTTTACACGTGCTTTAGAGTGGCACAGAAGGGTTTGTTGAAACACAGATCGCAGGACTTAACCTTCGGCATTTCCAGTTCAGCAAATCTGGGACGCTGCCCACAGCTTTGCATTTCTGTCCAGCCCCTGGATAATGCCGATGCTGCTCAATCATGGGCCACATTCTGAGAAATCCATATGAAATATCGACATTCCACAGGCTATACTTACTAGAATTTAAGGTAACTCCATGTGAAGGGGGGGGAGGGAACAGTGAGCGTTGAAACAGAGTGTGACTTTATTAGAAAAAACATACACAATTTACAGTTGACAAGGAATTCAAATGTTTTTTAAAACAGACCTTGGAGATTTTATCTCGTTCAATATAAAGTTGTGATTATTAAATTCCACCCACACATGGAAAAGTAAGTAGAAGTCAGAGGAATGAATAAAACTCACCAAACTTGTTAAAAGAGGTTTTTATCTTACATGCCAAAATTCAAATATTTTTTGAAAATCGAATTGCGTTGTTCTTTAAAGAGGAAATTCAATTTCGGACACTATTAGTGAGGCTGTACTCTGAACACCACAGCACAGCGATTTGTAGGTCACCTAGTAACACTTGCTCCTTCTATTTTTGGCTGTATCTGCTTGGACCATTAGTTCTAGTTTTCAACTGCATTAGAAGCAGGAAAATGTCTGTGGATATTATAATTCTTGTAATTATTTATGATCTTGAAAGATGAAGTATAGATTATGCTTGCTGTGGTCCCGATTTAGAGGATGGAAGATGTGCGTGTACCAGTGAAGCGCTGCCTACATAAACATTTATAATAGTGAAGGTTGTGAAAATATATTGTCAAATATAACTTGAATTTCTGGGACCACAAAGATTTCAGAGGGAGGGATACAAAGAGTCTTTTCATAGTGCTGTTGAGTACTTTTATTTGTTACGCAAGCACTAAAATGTAAACACAACATTGGTGATTCTCTGTTCTTTATTGGTCAAGTTTTCTTTTTTTTCAAAGACTCCTACTGGGGGTAAATTCACAAATAATAGCTAAATCTACATATTTGGAAGTCACTTGCCTCATAAATTCACTTTTATTTTATAAATAAAAAGCAAAATGAAAACCATAATGTAGAAGGCCTTGGGTAAAGGTACATAGAGGGTTATGGTACACATTCCTGAAATGTCTTTTATATTGGACTTTCCACTGTGCTGTCTTAACCTTTAATTATTCCATTTTACAGAAAAGACGGGTATAGAAACCTGATGACACCAAAAGAATGTTTAAAGCAATCAAGACGTAGATTTCGAGCTGAGCATTGTGGTGCATGCCTATAATCTCAGAATTCTGTGAGGCTGATGCAGGAGGATCACAAGTTTGAGCCAAGCCAGGGCCATTTAACAACTTAGTGAGACCTTGTCTCAAAATAAAAAATAAGAAAAGGTTGGAGATGTAACTTAGTGTAAAGGCCTTGGGTTCAATCCACTGTACCACAAAAAAAATTTTTTAAGTAGCTTTTAGGCTATGTGTATTACATTGAGGTCATGAGTTGATTTTTATTTCAGAATAGAAAGATGATTAATATGACCTCTTTCCCCAGGAATCTCTCCCCTGTGAAGAACATGTAGGTAGTACTATTCAGAGTAATAGCTTGAGGAAGGGATTTTGGAATATCTATGGACACAACTATAGTGGTTTGAAAGGTGGCCTAGAAATATATGTCTGCATTAGCCAAACTCCTGTAATCTGTGATTGTGAACTTATTTGGGAAAAAAAAAAGGTATTTAAAGATATAATTAAGTTAAGGGTCTCAAGATTAGGTCATCCTGGATTATCTGCCCCTACATTAAATGACAAGTCCTTAGAAGTCATTATAATAATTAAGGAAATTTTTTTTATGTGGGTACAGGGAGTCGAACTCAGGACCTCACACTTGTCAGCAAGTGCTTGCTTCACTGAGCGATATCGCCGGCCCTTTTTTTCCGTTATGTGAGTACTGGGAGTCGAACTCAGGACCTTGCGCTTGCTGGGCAGGCGCTTATGTCACTGAGCTATCTCACCGGCCCAAATTAAGGAAATTTGACACATACAGAAGGGGAGATGACACAGAGAAGCCACATGAAGATGGAGCCAGAAGTTGTACTGAGGCGACTGTGGGTCACTCCACAGTGACCAGAAGCAGGAAGAGACAAGAAAGAGTTTTCTCCACAGAGCCTTTGGCGAGGCTACCACCCCCACGACACCTTGATTCATAATACATGGTCTCCAGAACTTTGACAGAATAAATTTCTGTTGTCTTAAGCCATCAGGTTATGATAATTTATTACTTCAACCCTAAAAAATTAATAGAGGACCATAAATAGATTTTCCTAGCCCTAGAAGAAAAGGTGTTCTCCCTAAGCAACAACCCTTAAAATATATCTGTCATTAAGCTTCTTCTAGCATATAAGTGACCTGAAGAGCGATCTAGATCTTACCTATATAAGGCAGCTAAGACTTACAATTTCCAACTAAGAAAATTACTAGGTAGCTTGTCTAAAAAGGATCCTGAGACTTGAAGTACTGAAGTGTGTGACAGTGATGCATGTTCTATTTTTTTAGATTTTATCACAGAAATACATAATGGTTTAGTAATCTATTTAATGATGTTTAATATCTCTTGCACATGACACCATTTGAAATCAAATAATAATTCTCATAAATTCAAAAATGGCACAAGCAACTATTACCTGTATTAAGCTTAAGCATCTAACAAGGATGCAGAAGAAAAACAACAAACTTTTTTTGTATAAGCTGTGTCTTTCTGGGAAGAAAATGTCACCTTTTGTGCAAAGTAGCATCCTCATTCTCATCCTCCTGACCATCATACAAGAACTTCATTTGCTAAAATCCTAGGTCATGGATGGTACTAAATAAAAATACAAAGTACAGAAGTACTATTTACTTGTAATGGATCACCCTAAAACATTTAAATACCAGGGATCAGAGTCACTTCTTTTAGGAATGAAAATTTAGTTCACAGAATCTGAAAGGTACATGCAAGGCAGTAGCCTCACCTTATAGATGAGGCCACTGCAGAGCAAGGAAGTGAATTACACAGTTTGCTCCATTTGTGGCAATGGTGGTATCTTAAATGTATCTTAATTCCCTAGCCAACTATATTTCTATGTTGTATTTACACATTTCTGTCTAAAGAATGTATCAGTATCAAAGTCACCAAGAAAATTGAAGGTTTGTTACAGACATTGGATGCAAGAACAAATGTTAACAAATTTCATGCACATGTACTCTTCATGAAAACAGTGGTTCAAGTAATATTTAGTAATTATGGATGTCTTACACTTTTTTTCACTTAAAAATAATGTGATACCCCAATAAGCAATGTTTTCCAATAGATAACATTAAGATATTACTAAAATCCCACTTCTGCCCTCTAATAGCCCAACAAAAGATGTCCACTCAGAAGCTCTGAGCTTTTAAAGCCTCTCAGGGTATTATGGAAACATTTATTTGAACTATACATCCTTTTCAAGTTATACAGATGTTTATAATTATCTTATACATTCTTCAAAAAGTAAAAGTTATACTCATAGCAATATTTTTAGCATAAAAGATATTTAAACTACACACATTAGAATATAAATATTATACAAGTTGAGTGGGAACTATTAGCAATTTTCATCATAAAAGATCAATTTACTTGAGCAGAAAGTAAGATGGACAGAGTAAATCAAAGGAAACAAATTCTGTTTCATTATTCCACTTACGAGTGATATCCAAAATACCCAAACTCATAGAAGCTGAGAATAGACTTATGATTGCCAGAGGCTGGTGGAAGGAGGAAACGAAGAATTGTTCCTTGATGGAGATAAAGTTTATGTTATGCAAGATAAACAAGTTCCATAGATCTCCTGTACATCATGGTACCTATAGCTAATAGTATGATACTGTACACTTTCTATTAACAGGATAGGTCTTGTGTTAAGTACATGTTAAGTATTCTTACAAAAACTGACTTTTTTAGAAGGAATGGGTATATTTAGTACATTGGTTGTAGTGATATTGTGGTTCTATGCATATGTCCAAACTATATCTCTATCTTTATCTCTAACTCTCTCTCTCTCTCTATCACTATTGCTATCTCTATATATAGATGATAGATAGATACATGGGTATATATGTGAATATATATATAGATATATATCTGTATATATGAATATATATATATATAGTGCATGTGTGTGTGTGCACTTTTTTATATTAATTGTGCCTCAATAAAGTTAAAATAAGTAAATTCAATAAATTCTTTATTGAGAGAGGCAGGAAAAAGGGATGCTTTTTAGTAGACACTTGAAACAGGCCCTGAGTATGGTTGTTTCACATCATTAACACTCACCTTACTTTACCCTCCTTTAAAAAAAAAACCAAAACAAAACTTTATGCTATGAAGCTCCCTTCTCCACAAACCTTATACTTTTTGATTGCCCCATTCCATTTTCCAATGAGTCATTAGGCATGAGCTTATGGCATAATTTTGACTATGAAAATGTGATATGAAGTTTGCTACTGGACAATAGACAGGATTTCTTGTTATCCAGAGGAAACACACAGGAAGAGGTGGATTCTTTTTTGTCTGGATGTGGAAGTTTATGACTTTGTTTCCTAGAATCACAGTATCCATCATGGAGCTCTGCGAGGAACTACCCTCAGGAGGGATCTGACGACACTGATGGAGGTGGAGAAAGATGTAAAGAACCTGGACACCTTTACCACATCGTTGATATGCTGAACTAACTCCCAGCTGTGCTACCCCTGGGTTTCTTTTTCTGTGAGAAAACATATGCCTTTATTTGGGTCACTTTGAGGTTGGAGCTTTCTGTTACAGTCAAGCATTAGATGCCCAAAAACAGACCACTGCGGCAATCAATCAGAAGGGCAACCTTGCCCAACAAAGATCAGTGCTTTTAAACTCTGCCTTTTTATGCTTAACATTGCTCAGGTGTCTTGCAATATATAGGCTTAGGGTCCTCTGTTAATTTCCAACAATTTTGAGTTGTTGATTGGGGCAGGGTATGTTCATGAATGAAAATAAAGAGATGGAAATCACAGGGTGGAAATGATCCTTCAAAGAAAATAATTCTACAAAGAAGTAAGTTCTTCCCCTCCAATTAGACAAACCAGAATGTTACCTACACTATGATCTTTTAAGCAAGTATAGAGAATTAAATTTGTATAGCAATGATCAGGAAACTTTATTGTCTAAATAATTCAGACTCTCAGAATTCTGAGGCCTTTGTTTTTATTTGTCAAACTCATTTCTCCAATTAATATACAGAACAAGTATTGTAAACTAGATTTTTATATATATCATGGCAATGTATTCTGAAATATAGTAGAACTTACACTTGAAAATCATATCCATTGTAATGTGCAAGTAGTCTAGATTTTTTTAACTCTTTTACTACTTCACGATTCAATCTTAGCTCACACTTATCTGATGTGATTTTTTCTTGTCTGTTCATTTTTCTTTTTTGAGACAGGGTCTTGCTATGTAGTTCAGGCTTGCCTTGAATTCACTATGTAGCCCAGTCTGCATTTGAACTTGCAGAGATCCTCCTGCCTCAGCCTTCCTGAGTGCTGAAATTATAGGTGTCTGCCACTTCACTCAGCACCTAATACGTTTTGAGTCATTAGTTTGAAAGATTGGAAATAGGGACAAAATGTTGTTATAAACTTTCATAACATGATTAAAGCCTGATTCCAGGTCATATTTTTGTTTAGATTTTGTAGAAGATAAGACATCTTTTGCAAGGATGAGTGAAAACAAGTTTTGTCTACCTCCTAATATGGACAGGAACATAAGTTTACCCATAGAATATTAAAGATTAATTCCCAGGTCCATTATTTCAGAGTGAAGATTCTTTATTACCTCAAAATTTTAGAGAGTTCACTTTGTAGCTAGTCTTTAAGAGATACTTACTAGATTTCTTCAAAGTGGCCTAAGTTTTTGAAGGGACATTTTTTTGAAAGGCAACCTCCATTTAGATGTAATTAATCTAATTTCAGTAATACTATGATTTTGTCTATTTCATTGAGAAAGAGTAAGTTTCGTTTAACCTTTGTCAGTGTTAACTAACTTTGTTTGAAGGAGACGAAATGAACTGAGCATTAAGCTATCTGTCTTGATGTGTGTTCAAATTGTTGATAACGGTTTCATGTGCCATGTGGACCCCTGAGATTTTTGTGTTCTTTTTAGGGTATTCATATGGTGAAACATTTAATGATGCTAAGTCTTTCACATTGTTTTATTGGATTAACATTTGCATTGATGATGTAATAGTGATTGTGAGTAAAACTGCACTTTAAAATCAATAAAGGTGATCAAAATCAGAATTATCAGTAGTCATTGCATTATTTACCACTTTACATCATGGGGGAAAAACAGTTTCACATAGCAGTGTCCTAGATAAAGCAAAAAAATTATTGATTTTATCGAATATCAACCATTTAGCATGTATCTTCTTAGTGTTCTGTGTGATTAAATGAAAACTTTGTAAAACACTGTTTGCATGATGAATATAGTGATGTGTCAAGGAAAATTACTTAAACTAGTTTTTGAATTCCCATATGAAGCCTTGTGCCACGACCCCAAGGGCCGGTGGGACTCTGAGAGGGGGCAACGGGAGATTAAGAAAAGATAAGATGCATAGGAAAAGAAAAGCTGGGACTGGGTGGGATGTGGCCCTCTGACGGAGAGGCAGTGGTGGCGTGGCAGCCCCTGCATCGTGGTCAAAAGTGCAAGGTCTTAGTGTTTTGCTGAGAACACGGAAAGCGGAACATTCTCAGAGCTATTTGTGCTGTAGTTAACAGGGAGGAACACAGAAGGGACAGAAACCTGCTGATATGTAAGTGAGCTAGTGGTCAACGTGTTTACATGATCTTCCTCTGGCATTTCATGTTCCTGGTACTGGCTTTGCTCTAGTTCCAAGGGGTTCACAGACTTCCAGCTCAGCTGCTCCCCACAGCTTTGTTTTATGGAATATCATTTTTACTTAAAAAGAGCTGATAGACTCAAATTTGGGCCATAAAGAGCCGTTTTCTCAATAAAGTGTGAAGTCAGCATATCTCTTCAGGAAAAATAACTGATAATATTTATTGCCTATGGTAGGATTTGAGATTTCAACTAAAGATTTGCCTAACTTATTGTGGGAACCAATTATTTGCAAATGATTGATGCAAAATGTTTAAAAATGTATGTATAGTGTGATAGTAAACTACTGTGTCCACTTGAGGAAGAATTGCAAACTAATTGGATAAGCATAGTTCTGGGTGTGGCTGAATGGATTTACGGAAGACAGAAGACCCATTCTGGGTGCATGCACCACCAAGGAATAGACTTGTAGCCTGAGTGGAATAAAAATAGAAAAGAAGAAGGAAAGCTTGCCTCTGTTTTTTCAGAGGAGCTCTAGTCTTTGCCTTCACCTTGGACTACTGTCTCTTGGCTTCCAATGCAGACTCTTCAGCCTTCCAGAGAGGACTCTTCAAGGTTCCATCACAGATTCCTTGGCCTCCTGATATAGACTCACACTGGACACTACTGTGAGCTCCAGGCCTTTGACCTTTACTTGGACCCATCAGATCTCCAGTGCACAGACAGCTTTTTTGCACTCTTCCACAGCTGACTCCGCAGATGGCCTACCTTGTAAATCCTTATATATTTATATATTTTATATTTAATCTGTTTCTCTAATGAGCACTGGCTGATACACATGGGTAATACATACTATACTTATTTTGTCCTATAACTTCCAATTTAAAGGAATAATTACAGGAAGTTACTATTTTTTTAAATTTTAAACATTTTTACAATAGAAAAAGAATGGAAATGAAGGAGTGAAATGATAGTGCTACAGTGCCTTGAACAGTTGGACCATGAAAGCATGGGCTGTAGAGTAAGACTCATGGACAGGATTACATCCGCTGGTCATTTCTGTATTCACTGTGGTTAGAGGGATTTTTTTGAATAGAAAGAAAATCTGGCCACGTCGGACCTATGCTTTACAAGGCAGCAGTGAACTGAGTTCAGTGGCTGCTGCCCTTTCTAGACTGGGCATGAAACTCCAGTTCTCTACTGTGCCCCAACATCCAGCACCCTTGCCTGTCCTACTCATTGGTCATCTTTCTCAACTTTGCAGGCATTTGGAGCCTCTTGATCTTTAACTTTCTGCAGATCTCACTGGAAACTGAAGAATTAGACTTTTTTTGATGTAGTGCCTTACTCATGTATCTGAATAATTAATTCTTTCTTTCTTATATTTATTGAGATGATAACTCTCCAAAGTCATTTATAATGTATATTTCTGTCTCACTATCTCTACCTCTGTCTCTCTCTATATAAATATAGCCATATAGAGAACTGGATACTATATATATAATATATATATAGCATATATATGTAGAGAGAGAAATAGCTATATAATTGTCTCCCCCCGGATTTTTATGTTGTCTCATTCTCAGTGAAGTCACAGCAAAATTCATAATGAAGATGGTAACCACACATCCTTTGGTCTAGAATTATAACAAGCCCAAAAGTGATTTTGATTCTAAGTGAAACCTTAAAATGAATTCTCTTGGTGCAAACCATACCTCATTTTTAAAATAAGGAAAGGACAAATCCTCTCTATTGGAATCCCTCTGTCTTTAGGCACCTGTTTGCTTTTGCTGTTGCCAAAGGTTATTGGGACAGAGCAGAAATGACAGATTGTCTGGAGACCATCAGGCTGCTCACAGCCCAAGGCAGTGCAAGCAGCACCAGGGAGCTGCCTTCTAAGCCTGCCAGGCCCTGTGCTCTTTAATCAGCACTGCTAAATGGTCCAGGTGGCTTGAATTGGGTACCTTAGCATAACGCAGGGAAAGAGAGTGAATATTCTCTTCCCAACTGTTCCACTGGCTCCCGTTCATTGAACACAAATGTCCTACAGAGCAAAGGGGACCTGCTTTTAAGGAGAGGTCAAATATCCGTAAGAATAAAAAAATCAGTAAAAAACCTTAGAAAAATTAAGCCAAAAAAATCAACTTAAAAGAACTTTTTCAGAAGCAGAAAAGGGCATAAGTAGCCCCAAGGCTTAACATTTCTAGAGGTATTCTAGATAGAAGGTGGAGTTTTAGCTTTTCACTCACATTGAGAAGATTGGCTCTTTCATGAGCTTGGTTAAATTTCTTTACTAAAACTTAGCTGTCCCTGAGTAATTGTCTCTATGGGTACACTTCAGCCATTCAGATGTCTTCTCCAGCTTTTATAGGAAAATTTTTATTTTAGGTAATCTTTTTTTTTTTTTTTTGGTACTGGGAATCGAACTCATGACCTCACACTTGCCAGGCAGATGCTGTCCCGCTGAGCTATATATTCCCAGCCTATTTTAGGTAAATTCCTAATTCTTGACTTCTCCCATTTAATTACAAGTTTGTCTTTCCTTATTCTCCTTATTCACTTCACTGGCAGCATAGGCTTTATGGACAGTGTCTCAGGTGTTATCTCCCCCTCACACACCCATTTCTGGTTCCCAAGACTGGACAAGTGACTCATGATGGAGGCACCAGATCTGAAAACAACTCAAAGTCAACATCACATAGAGAACAAAACTAATATGCTTTTGAGTCACCCAAAAACTGAGTTCTGATGGACTCTGAAAAGTGTACTCTGACTCTAGAGCAGATACAGATAAAAAAATAGAGGAGCTTAAGAAAATGATGGAAGCCATGAATGCCCAACATAGGAATGAAATGGAATCCATAAGACAGATTCTAGCAGATATCCAGGAGAATAAAAATTCCATTGAAAATATCTGCAGCAGAAAGAGCCCGTGTGAGGACAGAATCTCAGATATAGGAGACAGGCTTGCAGCTAGCAATCATGAAAAGAAAGATTTATTAAAAATAGCAAGGGACCATGAGAAATCAATACAGCAGCTGCTAGATGATACAAAGAAGAATAACTTAAAATTGATTGGGGTCAATGAAAAAGCAGGAGATAACGAATGTGCTAACAAATAATATAAAAAAACTGTTCACAGACAGATGTCATGGCAGAAAACCTCCCTGGTAGGGAGAAAGAATTAGACATATGGATAAGTGAGGCATATAAAAGTCCAATTAACCATGATCGAAAAAAGAATCTAGCCAAGCATATCATAGTCAAGATTCGAGAAATTCAACACAAGAATAGAATATTAAAACTGTTAGGGAAAACAAAAAAATCACCTATAAAGGAAAGCCCATCAGAATCATGGCTGACTTCTCAGCAAAAACCCTCAAGTCAAAGAGAGATTGGAGTGAAGTATTTCAAGCTCTAAAGGAAAACAAACTCCAACCCAGATTGATGTACCCTGCAAAATTATCTTTGAAAATTGATGGAGAAATAAGACACTTCCATGACAAAGAACACCTGAGAAAATTTATGATGACCAAACCAGCACTCCAAAACGTTCTGGACAAGGACAACTCCGTGAACCCCAACAGAAGGAATCCACCATGTAAGGCAAACAATTAAATGGGGTGGGGGAGAGCCAACAAGAGGAAAATAACATGACAAGGATAAGTCAATACATATCAGTTATAACCATCAATGTTGATAGTCTCAATTCACCAATCAAAAGACACAGACTGGCAGAATGGTTCAAGAAGCAAGATCCAACAATAAGCTGCATATAAGAAACACATTTAATTCAAAAAGAAATTCATAGACTAAAAGTCAAAGAATGGAAACAATACTCCATGTGACACAAACCCAGAAAAAAGCAGGGGTAGCTATTCTATTTGCAGACAAAGTGAATTTCAAGCCAAGACTGATTCAGAGAGATGAAGAAGGTCCCTACATCCTTGTAAAGGGAGCAATCCAAGAGGAAGTGGAAATTGTACTCGGAACCTCAACAAAATTTCAGTAATACCACAAGAAAACAATGAATGAAGAGTTAGAATGCACGGTGAGTTCAGAGGGGAGCACAGAATTTGAGGTCAGAAATGAAGGAAGAATGTCAGTCCTTCTACCCAAAATGGAGAGGTAAGGTTTCAATAAGAAGACCAGAAGTAGTGAGCATCACGGGAAGGAGAGCACAAAGACAAAGGTGCTAACTTGGAACCAAATGGGCACACAGTAGAACAACGAGGAAATGGGTTTTTAAACATTTTATTTATGAACAAAAGAGCAGTCATGGATGGTGCCCTCCTTTGTAAGTCAGTGCTCCAAAATCATGCATTTTAATGTTTGCATTATTTCAATTAAGATCTAACAAAGTGCAGTGTTTACAAATAGGGATTCTACTTTAAAGTGAGCAAAATTCAAATTTCCTCTAGCATTAACTATCTTTGTGAACAAGGTTAAATCCTGCCTTCTCACTAAGCCTCATTTTCCTGATTTTTTAGATTAGAAATAGTATTACTCTTAGACAGACTGGACACACTGAAATAGGAAAATCATGGAAAAACTAAATACAATGCCTCATATGTCAAATCGCTCAGGAATTATGAGTGTTGTTAATTATTCAATCCATTTGATAGCTTTTTGGAGCACTTGTTAGTTTTTATTTTCTGTCCTGGGCCCCGGGGCTTGAAGGATGAATGACACTGAGGTCCTGTACTCATCACATTATCTGTGAAAGAAGTGAGGGGTTACCAGAGGTTTCAATCCTGCATGGTTTGCACTTTAACAAAAATAAGGGAAAAGGCCCTGTGCTGCTGCAGTGGGTGGGCAGTTCTGGGCCCAAAAGTTTGAAAATGTGAGAATCAGCACCTGGTCCGTGCCTGAGAGATCAGTAAGTCTTCCAAGATATGGAAATAGCAGCTGAGAAGACTGAGAGAGGATCTTTCAAGAAGAAGGGGCAGTAGGTGCAAAGGTCTCAAAAATAGTTAGAGAGGGCCAGCCAAATGGTGCACCTGGAGCCCACCCAGCCAGGACAGGTGATGGGGCCAGGGAGTTTCCAAAGGATCTGTGTTTGTTCCAATCTGATTCAAGTAGAGATGGTGGAGGGTGTTACTTCTGTGTGAAAATCAAAAGGAAAACATAAAAGGAAGGGGTGGCTTCCTACAGTCGAGGCTCTGGATTTTTATACCTAGCTGTTACCTTCATGAATTTGGGTAAACTGACTGCTGCAAGCCTCATTCTCCTTATGCATAAAATGAGGACAATTTTTCTCATAGCATCATAAGTGTAATTAAATAAGGTGAAGGATGAAGCTGTTATCTCAGTGCTTGGCATATAACAAATATCCATACTTCCTAACTCGGATTATCGCTGATTATTTTATTTATAATATTTTTTATTCAAGAATGTTTTCAGAGTTCAGTCACCATGCCTGATGCTGTCACCACTTTTGCCTATGCAAATAAAATGCAATAATGTAATAAATTTATAATGAGAATAATTTTAGCTAGAAAATTGAACACCAGATTATAAAAGGTGTGGAGATAAAGACAGCCTGGGTTAAAATTTCATGCATGAAAATAAATATATGAAAAAATGTTCAACATCATTGGTCATTCAAGAGATGCAAATGAAAACAACACTGAGATTCCATCTCCCTGCAGAAAGAATGGGTATCATCAAGAAATTAACCGATAACAAATGCTAGCAGGCTGTGGGGAAAAAAGAATCCTTCTCCACTGTTGGTGGGAGTTAGGACTGGTGCAAACACTGTGGAAATCAGTGTGAGATTCCTTAAAAACTAGGAGTAGAGGTCCCATTTGACTCAGCTATTCCTCTTCTGGGTATCTTCTCAGAAAAATTAGAAAGTCATACTACAGCGATATATGTACACTCATTTTATAGCAGCACAATTTGTAAGAGCTAAATCTTGGAAACAACCCAAATGCCCATCAACTGAGGAAGGGATAAAAAAGATGTGGTATTTTTATATAACGGAGTACTACTCAGCCATAAAGAAGGATAAACTGGAGACTTTTATAGGCAAATGGATGCAACTTGAGACCATATTCATAAGTGAAATAAATCAGACCCACATGTGTAAACATTGTATTATTTCACTAGTGTGAGAAGCTGAAAGAGTAAATGAGATACAAAATGTACAATAGATATTGTGAATTGGGAAGAAACTATTCAAAAGAAAAGAGAAACTGATGGTGGAAAGGGGAGAAGAAGGAACAGAAAAGGAAAAAAGTCACAAGATAGCTAAGATAGTTATACAGCTAGTTTCTCTTAGTTCATCGAAAAAGTTTTGTGCTCATATTGTTTGGATAATATTTCATGCCTATATCTTAGACTCTGAGTAACTACTATAAGGATAACAATACACAGTATATTAATTATTGTTACTCTTCTCTTACCCTATTTTGAAACTCTGTTTTATTTTTATTTCTATTTTTTTCCTCTTTAAAATAGAATGAAAAAAATTTCATGCATGACAGCTTGGTTTCCCTCCACATTTCCTGCTCCTGTGGGTATCCCACTGTTCCCAATTCTCCTTCCTACCTTTTTCCATGATTTCAGTCTTACCCACAATGTTCTAATCAATCTTCATCCCTGTACTATATAAAGTAGAGAAAAAAGCTTTGTGAAAGAAGTCATAATGGAATGGGTGGCCCTTTATAATGTATTTTCTTCCACGCTTAAAATAGCTATTTTTGCCAGGGTTTCAAAATTAGCACTGTAGTCTTTCAAAGGAAATTGCAAGTTGAATAGCTTGAAAGGTATGCTTGAATTAAAAATGTCACAATGACAGTATTGGCTCACACCTATTAATTTCCTGCTATTTGCCTTGTACATAGTTATATAGGTGATCTAGGTCTTAACCATATTTTACAGATCTCAAAAGGGAGGAGCTAAAGTAGACCAAACAGTTCATCACAACTAATAAGTGGCCTTTTAAAATCCAGTTTTTGACTTAAAAAGACAATTAAATTGGATTATGCAAAATTTAAACTGTAGGTCAGAAAATTAAAAAAATAAATTTTGATGGTGATCAATTGATAGGCATTGTTGGGCAAACCCTTTAACCACCTCCAGCCCTTGACCGACACATGTGTAAGATGAATAACTATGTTCAAGACATCCTAACTATCTCACATATATTTCTAGAATTTTATATCAGTTTTCCACAAAGTTATCATTCAGCTTTCTACAGATTTTCAGTCAAACTAGCATTTTCTGTAGCTCCCTAAGAATTTCCTCAAAAAATTTAATTCAAAAGGCAACTACAGGATAATGCAGCACATAAATGAAAAACAGCTATCACACTTGTTCACACTTCCCAATTTTTTTCAAGGGCAGACATTGCTAATCAATCATCACATTCATTCATGGCAAGGCTAGATGAGGCCTCATTATCCCACTAAACTCAGGATTTGACATATGAGATAAAATTTATTTCTCAAAATATATACATAGTGATGAGTTGCTACTTCAGAAAAATTCTCTTCACAAGCACTATTTTGAAATACAAAGTCTGCAATGCTGGTGCCAAAATATTTTCGTCCTCCACCCCTTCCCCTCCCCCTTCTTCTGTTTTTCTCCTCCTCCTCCTCCTCCTCCTCCTCTTCCTTCTTCTCCTCCCTCTTTCTCTTAACCTCTGTCCTCCTCCTGCTCCCCTTTTCATCTTCCTTCTTTTTCTGGCAATTGCTTCAATTATGTCTGTCTATCATAAACCAAATCAAGCCCTTTATGCTTTTTGTAGTCTTCCTAGAAATCTGGCTCGGCTTTGATCTTTTTCCTTTTATTTGTTTAATTTTTTATTTTGTATTATCCACAGGCTCGACTTCTTGGACTTTGATTATATTCAGTTTTGAACATGATTATACAGTTAAATAAGTTTTTCCTCCATTCTTTCACTTTTAATTATTCAACAAATGTTTGTAAAATTTTTATACATAAAGCATTGAGCTAAGTACTATGAATAAAATACGAGTAATCTAAGCACAGATTCTACACTTACTGAAGTTCCTTTTTCATAGAAAATAACCAACAACTGAAAGCTTGATAAATAGGTTATAAGTGATCAGAGTGAACTGCCTAGGACATAAAGAAAGTCTTCCTGGGAAAAAGAAGTTGTGTTCTTGGAGATGTGTAGCAATTAGAGAAATACAAATAAGAGCGCTGAGGTTTCCATGTAAATGGGTACATGAAGAGCCTGGCATGATGGTGCACACCTTCAGTCCCAGAACTTGGGAGGCTGAGGTGAGATGTTTGCTATGAGTTTCATACCAGGCTGTGCTACACAGTGAGTTCAAGACTGATCTGACCTACACAGCAAGACCTTGCCTCAGAAGTCAAGTGGGGGTAAGGAGCAATTATGTAGACCCAAATGAAAAAATGGTGAATCATTGGAGAGAAAATTCAATGAATCTCAGGTGCAAGGTGGGAGATGGTAAGACATGACATTGAAGAGCTAAGAAGGGTTTTTTTTTTTAATAAATATCCTTCAAAGCTAGCAAATTTAACTCTAGATTTTTTTTGAAATTTATGGAACTAACTTGAAGTGGCTAAATTACATAATCAAAGAGAATGCTATTTAGTCAGATGGCAAGAAATATGGGAACAAAGAGAGCCCTAGGATCTCAATAGCAAGGATCCATGCCATTTTCTTTGGGGCACAATTACTGCATTGCCTTAGTGCCAACCACCTCGGGTCCTTTTTAGTATTCTATTCTGAATCAATTCTTGAAAGACATTGATTGTCTAGTTTAGATCACATACTCCCTGTTTCGAGAGGCACTGTGGTCGACAATCCTAACAGAAGACTATGACACTATGAGACAAGAAGAGTGCTTTTCCCCAAAATAAAAATGCATGGTAGGAACGCCATGTTCAGTAAAAATATAGAAAATTCAGCAAGGGATGTAGAGCCACACCCCACAGAGAGGCATAATATATCATGATGAGAAATACGGATGTTAAACTGAGGATGGTGGTGCGACACTCCACAGTTCATGAAGAGAATGAGATGAGCAGGTCTGCGTTAAAGAGAAACAATGAAGAATGGATTCGGGGCGGACCATCCTGGAAACCTACTGGCGTGCAGAGGAGGCGGTAGAATAGAAATCTGGTAGCAGGGACAGACAGAAGGAGATGGGTTCAAGAGATAGTAATCTAGCAGAATGAAAAGGGCAGTGGAGAAGCTGTAAGGATGAGAGCAGCTAGCAAGTGCCCAGGAACCATGAAGCAGCTCAGCAAATGTCTATTAATATGATTTAAATATAGCGCCCTACAGCTTAGAAGATATTTAGTAAATTTTGACATTACTAGACATTCTATGCATCACAATACCTGAGTTTTTCCAACTTATTCTTTACTTTTATATCATTTATACTAATTTAGTTTAATTCCACAACTTTATAGTTTTATTGCCTAGTTATAAGTAACTATATAATCATTTGTTATGAAACGGTAATTTTTTCACGTGAAGAAGAATCATCTGAGAAGAAAAAGTGACATGTGAGGGAACTGTCCCAAACTTGCTTGTGTTGCATAAAATGCAAGAAAGTAGAAAACCTTGGTGAACAGACATGTGGAAATAGCGATAAATATTTAAAAACTAGGCTTGCTAATGCCAGTAGCTTTTACAAAATTGTGTTCAGGTTTTTGCTCATCTACAACTGGAACAAGTGAAGTCATGAATTTTACCCATTTTGAGAAAATAAAAATTATTTTCTAAGCATATGAAATTTGACAGTAATGAAGTAGAAGATATGGATGGTAATAAGTGTTGATATAACCCGAATTAAGGAGTTAAGTCATTTTATTTGTTAAGCTTGTATAATGGTGGCCCAGATTTCATATAATTTTATTTTATTTTTTTTTGGAACAAAATAAAATGTGCAAGGAAAAACTAGCACCAAAATTTCCAAAGCAAAACAAAAAGAAAAACATTCTCAAAAAAAAAGGTTGCTGCAGGATACCAACCTATGTAGAGATTTGGGAGTTACTGATGAAAATCTATAGTTATCACCCTGTGCACCACTGTCACAAGAAAGGAAAATAAGACAGCAGAGCCAGGGCTCAAGGGAGTTAGAATTGAAATATAAATTAAATGTAATCATGCAGTGTATTACCAGCTATGCTCCTGTGCAGCTCAAAAACCCATTTCAGTATAAACACAGATGGACTGTTCCATCTCAAAGAAGTTGACCTCAGAAGAGAAAATAAAATGATCTATTTTCACAACTGAAGCTGACCCTTGGATAAGGAAATATGATCGTGGGGGCAGACTTGGCAAAGTGCTGCAATTCAAATGAACTCTTCAAGTTTGAAAGAACATTATGGACCAGTCTTCTAGTAAATCTCCTCTCCTCTCCTCTCTTTACCTCCTCTCCTCTTACAGTTTTTTGAACAATAAGAAGATGCAAAACTCAAATTTAAAAAAGTAATTTAAAAAGGGAAGATTCGTGATGCATTGAAACCAAACCTCCCAGTAGTGAATTTAAGGATGCACCATGCTCCAAAGTTCTGTAGCAATTATTCCGATGAAGAAAACACAGTTCTTCAGTTACAACACCTAAGTGGATTCTAACAATCTTATGTGTCCTGTGTACTCATGGAGGTAGTAACTTGCAAATACTAAGCGCTACAGAACTGAAACAATGATATCCGTGCTGCACAGAAAAATTTAAGGCACTGTAATGTATAAAATAATTTGCTATTTACTTTCAGCTTCCTTAACTTCAGTTTTACATATTAAATACCTAGATGGTTGTTATTATTGCTTTTATATATACATATATTTATATTTATATTTATATTATTGTTTATGAATGCTTTTATGAACCAGGCACTCTAGCCTTTTTGCATCAATTTATTAATTTCATTTTAACAAATCTATAAGGTAGGTTCCATTAGTGTTTTCATTTTACATAGCAAGAACTGAAGTAAATTGAGGTATGAATTGCCCAAAATAACATAGCTATTAAATGGATAGCTGGGATTTATAAATCGGATTTTGATTCAAGCAGTCTGAATGCTGAAATTTTACTCTTTAGTATGATGACATAAGATAACGCTTCTCCATTTCTTTGATAAAGAATGTTTCTAGCATATTCCAGCAAAGCCAACCATATCAACATGTAAAATAGAAAATAGAGGTCACTCTTACAAAAGTGGATAAGGGTTAGCATGTATATGAGCAGGTATTGATGCTTCCTCAGCCCCTGCCACAAGATCTCCATCACTTTTTCTCTGATCCCATTTGAAGGGATCCTAAAACTACCCAGAAAGTAGTTTGAAAAAAACTGCCCCATCACCTGGATTTAATAAATACTTTAGAAATGATCATTCTAGGGAAGCTTATTTTGTTATTCATTCAGTAAACATTTACTTTTCATTCTATAACTCTATATTTTGGTGATAAAAATGCCAATTTGTGTATTATCTGAAAGTCAGCTAGTAGAAATATGTCCCAAATTATCTGGTAAACTCTGCTGTAGTTTAAGATGTAAGTGTAATTTTTTAAAGACGAAAAACTAAATTTCTCAATACTGATGAGTAAAATGAATGCTCCTATTGCTCTCTAAATCTTGCTTATCTATATAGGAGAGAAAAACAATGTAAGAAATGGTTTAAGCCAAATACATTAAACAATTTAAACCCTGATAAGAGCAATGCAAACTTAGTAAAAAAAGTAGTCTAATGGGAAAGAAAATAGTCATCAAAAACATAGGCACTTTGAAAAAAAGGAGAGAAAATGGAGAATCTAATTTTTTAGATGGAATATTTCTGATGTAGCTGTAAAAACTCTGTAAAATTATTTACCATATTAAATGGAGGATGCATTAATCAATCTCATTAACTTTGATATCTTTTTTAATGTATCACAGTATTCTTTTTGCTCATATATGTGTACAACATGATGTCTCATACATATACACATAGTGAAATGATTACCAGAGCCAAGCCAAGTAATACATCTATCATCTTACATAGCTACCTTCTCTTTCTTTTCTTTTTCAACATTTTGCTTTTCTTTACATTTTACCATGTTTTGAGAAGGCTTTCATGTACTTACCTCACTCCATCTTCTTAGATAAAGCATTCTCTTAGGTTTTCTTGCACAATTTTTAATTAGGTCATTTCTTTGTTTTTCTTTTTTTTTTTTTTTTGTGGGTACTTGGGGTCGACCCCAGGACCTCGTGCACCAGCAGGCGCCCGTGCCACTGAGCAATATCTCCCACCCTTTTTTCTTATGTGGGTTCCGGGAGTCGAACTCAGGACCTCAGGCTTTCCAGGCAGGCGCTTGTGCCGCTGAGCTATCTCACCGGCCCTAGGTCATTTCTTATTGTTGAATTCTCTGTATATTTTGGATACCAGTCTTTTATTAGATATGTGTTTAGAGATGATTTTCTCCAAGTCTACTCTTATCTTTTTATTGGCTTAACAGTATCTTACACTGAGAAAATTTTATCCTTATTCTTAACCTTTTAGGTACTTGTAGCTTTGCACATATACCTCATTGCCAAGCCAAGTTCAACCAGACTTTCTCCTGTTATCTTAAGATATTTTTTAGTCTTATATTTCATATTTAGGTATAAATCCATTTTAATTCAATTTTTTGAAAAAATTAAGACCAGTTTCTGGATTTGGTGAGGGGGAGGCAGGACAAAGAGGCCTGAGATGTTCAGTTATTTAAAAGATATTTTGTTGAAAAAAAATCCTTTTTTCATTGAATAGTTTTTGTTCTTTTGTTAAAAATTAATGTACTGTCTTCATTTAGGTCTATTTCTAAGTTCTCTATTTCATTATCTATTGATTTTCCATATATTATTTCATAAACACCAAACTGCCTGGATTATTGTAACAATATTCCTTTCTAAATTTAGGTAATGCCAATCATCTGACTTTGTTTTTTATTAGTTAATTTTGATACTTTAGCAAGAAACCTAAGGTAGGCTAACTTTATAAATAAAAAAGGCTTATTTAGATCGCTTTTTTTGCAGCTAAAAATCCAAACAGCATTCCATATGCTCTTGTAAGGGTTTCCTCTGGTTGCATTACCTCATGGTAATGCAAAGTTGGGAGCAAAGCCGGTGGAAAAATCACATTACCGAACAGGAAGCCAGAGCATGAAACAAGTCTCTAGTTTACCTGAGGAACATCCATTAGGCTCTACCTCCTTAAAGCATGCACCACCCTTCACTGCCAGTCTGAAGACCAAGCTTCTAACACATGAAATAATGGAGGATACACAGCACCCAAACCATAGAAATTATTTTTAGTATTGCATTAACTATACTGGATATTCCATGTAAACTTCAGAACCAATTTCTCTATGTGCATAAACTAACTTGCTGTGATTTACTTGGCATTATGATATGTACATTGAATTACATTAGACCTATGGATTAGATTGGGAAGATCTAATATCTTAACAATTTTGAGTCTTCTGATTCATAAATAGGTAATACTCTATATATTTAGATTTTCTGTGATTTCTGTTCTCAGAGTTTTATAATTGTCCTCATATATAACTTGCCTGTATTTTGCTAGATTTCCTCCTAATTGTGTAATTATTAGATCTTATTTAATGCTATATTTTTTTTAATTTCAAATGCAAGTTGTTCATTGCTGTTGTAGGAAAGCAATGATCTTTTATATTCTAGTCTTTTATCCTTCAGTGTTGCTATAATTTTGTTAATTTGTTTGAGATTTTCTGCATAGATGATCATGTTATCCATAAAGAAAGACAGTTTTATTTCTTCTTTCTTAAACTGCATACTTCCTTTTAACACTTTATTTTAGCTAGGACTTACCAGTATAATGTGAATAGCAGAGACAGAACATCCAGTTTCTATCATGTAAGTTCACAACTCCAGCTTTTTATAGATGTTCCTTATACAGTTGAGTAATTTCCCCTGTATTCTGATTTTTAACTTGCATGGTTTTTTGTTTGTGTTAATTGGTGTTGGACATTGTTAAATGCTTTTTCTGCATCTATTGATATTAATGATATGACTTTTCTTCCTTAGCGAGTTGATATGATGGATTGCCTCAATTCGTTTTTAAATACTGAACCAGTTTTACATACTTGGAATAAATTATACTTCGTTGTCACAAACAAAATTCAAAAATATGGTGGATAAAAGTGTTATCTGGAATAGACTAGGTACTGTATTATTTTTGTAATAATCTAGAAAAGAAAAATGTAATTTGTAATAAGAGAAAGCAGATTAGTGTTTGCCTGGATCCAAAAATGTGAGAGATTGATAGAAAATTCTCCCTACTGAGGTTAGCAAATAGTTTTTTGTAATTAATTGAAGCTATACACTTAAATTCTGGGCATTTTATTGCTTGAAAATTATTCTTTTCTATAGTTAATTAAGATGTAATAATAAAAGTCTAGAGAAACATTATATAGCTATTAAGTATATAAAATATTCTCAAATATAATAGGATTTAGGAAAATGAGATCATATTCTGGGCTTCTGGGGAAGTTAATTGATATAATAGCTATGGACAATATTTGGTAAGATTTGAATGCACTTATGTTGATTAGCCACACGCAAAAGGTTAAATGTCACCAGACTGCCTGAGTTCAAATTTTACTCATTATAAGTTTTTGCTTTAAATCTTTTTTTTCTTTTCTTTTCTTTTCTTTCTTGTTTTATTTTGTTTTGTTTATGGTACTTGAGATTGAATCCAGGGCCTTCACACTGAGCTACATCACCAGCACGTTTTTTGTTTGTTTGTTTTGTTTTGTTTTGTTTTTGAAACAGGGTCTCAGTCTGTAAATTGGCCAGATTGGGGTCAAATTTGTAATCCTCTCTTGCCTCAGCCTCCCAGACTACTGGAATTACAGGTGTAAGACATACTGCCATTAATCCCCCTCAAAATACTGTCCTTCCTTAAAAATACTTATCCCATCATTCTTGCCACTCTATAAAGCAATTTTGAAAGTCCTCTTTTGTGTCTTTAGTTGCCCTGTTTTGGCTGCCTTGATGTCCTAAATTGACTCAAATCATTTACATTTCCTGGTCATTTTGACTTTAGGAAAAAGCCAAAAGTTGCATGATGCCCCATATCTGGTGAATAAAGTGAATGAGGACACATCTTTATGTTTTATTTGAAAGAAACTGCCATAAAGATTTTGAATTGATTCAGGACATCGAGTCTGCCATGAAAAAGGACTTCCAGAACTGTTTCAGAATGTGCCAAGAATGAAATGATAAGTGGGTTCAAAGTGAAGGGGACTATTTGGAAGGACATCGATAGTAATGTATCTTATGCTTAGTATTTGTATTTAAACATACACTGTACTTTTAAATAAGCTCTTATACATCTAAAATGCTAAAGTATTTTCTCTATTGATTTGGGTAAGTCACAAAGATCTCAATTTTTTAAGCACTTACTTTTGCTTTGCTTATTTAAATAATACCTGAAGCAAGTAAAAAATGTTAAATTTTGTAAAGTATGTATCGCACCTCAAATATTTGTTAGTTTTTTAACAGCTTAATATAGTTTAATACTACTTCATATAATCATAATTTTTACACCATGCCTTTAAATATAAAATAAGTGATCAAATGATAGGCAAATTTCTCATGTTTTAATATACTAGGCTTAATTTGCTTATGTGCTACCCCTGGTACGACATATTTTTATTGTCCACCCCTAAAACATGAGACATTTTCAACATAGGTTTAAAGTATATTCCTACTAATAGATTTACTTCACATATATACACATATTCTAATAGTTCTATCCGATGTGCACAGCAAGCTGAGCTTGCATTATTTAACATTAATATAAAATAGTTCACTCTTTAATCATGTTTAGCATTATTTTTAAACTAAAACTTCATCTTCTTTATGTTTTGTACACTTGATTGCTTAATTACTTTCTAAGTTAGCCAGGTATACTATTGAGTAGCTTAGACTCAAGCGTGAGATAAGTGGCGTTTTTATGAGTTTAAATGTTGATTTCGTTCATTATTTATATTCTCATCAAATTTCCATATATTTTTATTCTTATTCTAATGCCCCAGATTCCATTATTGGTCATAACATTTGAAAAAGCATTTTATCATTGCATTATAAATCATTTCTGGAATTTTTTCCAGAAATCAATGGCGAAAATCACGTAATTTTGGTATTTTCCTTAAAGGTAAATTGAATTGTAAGACTGAGTGATCTGTGAATTAAAAGAAAAAAATTGAAAGTTGCTCAGTGAGGGAGAATGAAAAGGATGGAGGTAATAAAATATGTGCTTAAGGATAAAGGTTTTTGTAAATGTTTAGAACATTTAAATCCGTCCGTAAAATATCCAGTGGATATAGTAAGAAGTAAAATCAAATATTTGCTGGACATATATAAAATAAAAATGTATTTTTTTTCCTAAAATACAATGTCAGATGAAGTAATTTTTAGCTACGAGGAAATTATTTAAAGTACTTTTTTGCCCAAAAATTAATTTTTTTCTGAGTAGTGGCATTATAAGTGATGCTTATAATTTTTAAGCTCTATGTTCAAATATTTATATTTCTTTCACTTGGACAATTTTACTAAAAATTTAACATCATGGAAAAGTAAAGAATTAAGAACAAAAATTAGATTTTAGTGTTAAAGGGTACTCAGCAGGACGGATCAATCTAGTTCCTGAAACTAGGTAGTTGTTAAAATGAATAAAGCATTAAAAGTGGCTCTACAGACTGTAGACAACCTCCAAGTCAAATATACAGATATAACTTATTTTATTAAATTATCACGTCTTATAATCAATTATAATTGTATAACACATGGCTAAGTATATAGGTTTATAATATGAATTTCTGGGCACTAGCTTTCCCAGCTGTATGATCTAGAACATATTACTACGCTTCTGTATTCCTCAACTTTTTCATCTCTTAGGGGAGATTTTCAAGCTCTTACTCCCATAGATTTGGTATAAGAATTGGTAAATTAATCCATACAAAGCATGTAGTAAGCTAGTACATGGCAATAGTTGCTAAATAAATGTTACTTTCTATTATTTCTTTTTTTTAGTAATAAACATGCAACTTACATTCAGAAGTTTTATCTAAAACTGGAGACTTTTATAGGTAAATGGATGAAACTCGAGAAAATACTCACAAGTGAAATAAACCGGACGCACATTTGTAAACATCGTATTGTCTCCCTAGTATGAAAATGCAGTTTCACTGTGACTATTCCATTCCTTAGTCTTCTATTTTTACCTAGCTTTTACATGGCTTAATCTTATACTGAGTAATATTTTTCTCCAAAAGGTATTTGTACATTCTCTAATTGTTGATTTTGTTAATACATAAGAATGTTTACTTGTTGTCTTTAAAAAAAAAATAAAATAAATAAAAATAAAAAAATAAGTTTTATCTAGGCATATTTAAGGGGGAGGTAAACCCAGAAATTTAAAACTAAAAACCTGGAATCCTTCTATTATAAACCCTTCCCCACTCTCACTTTATCATTTATAGCACAATTATGACCCAGCATCTCACAGCTGAAAGTGTTGTCTGTGACGGGGCCAGGGTGAAACCTGGGATTTCGTTTTTCAGTGTGTGTTCTTTCCACCGATGGGTCATAGCTTGCAGTAACCTTCTAAGAATGTACTTTATAGTGACAAATAAAAAATAAGAATTCATATGAGCACTATTTCCTTGGATGCAGTCATTCAATGGATTGCCATGATTTCCTGTTAATTTGTAGAAGAATGTTGGTAACCTTAATTCTAACTAGCTAAGCAATTAGTGATCACATTTTGAGACTTCCAGGAAAATATTCAGATTTATGGGTGGATAATCGACTCTGTTCCCTCTCTATAACCCTCAGGCTGAAACTCATTCCTTTTGTATACTTATTGCCTTTCAGACTTTCTCCTGTCACCTCTGTCTGTGGTCTGCTGACCTCGGAGCTTGCCCCAGCTCTGCTCAGTGCAGGCCCTCGCTGTTCCTCACTTACAGTGTTAGGATAGACTCCTTAACTTGTGCGCTCCCCTGACGCCAGCGAGGTCCACTTCTGAGGACTTGGGATACTGTAGACAATGATTCATTTAAAATCTGAATCTGAATCTGCGTGTTTAACTGTAATTTATCAACTACCATTTATAAAATAAGCAGATGGCCTTTCTATGTTCATATATCATTAGTCTCTGCTTGTTTCCTTGCTTTCTTCCTTCACTTATTTTCATTGTCTCAAAAGTAATACATACTCATTTTAGAAAAACATAGAAAGGCTATCAAAAGGAAGAAAATTAAATTACTGATACTACCAGCATCACTCAGTATGCATCTTTCCAGCAATGCTAGGGTTTGACTTTGCCTTTCAACCTACACTAATTTAGTCATAACGACTTGTTGATCATGAAAACATGGTGATCTCTTTACTCACTTGCTTTTTCTTTTGAAAACAGCATGGAAGTTTCAACTACATAATTCAAAATAGTCAGAAATATATTGAAAAAATACCTTAATGAGAATATCTACCCTTCTTCAATTGTACTTCATTACTACAACACATGAGGTAATTTGCTCAAAATTTATATAAATTAGCCAGGAAGTAAAATATAAAACATAAATTTTTTATTAAACATATAAGCCATATCACTGCTGAAGAACATCAACCTAAAACAAAATAGACAGTAATTAGTAATATAGGCAGTAAAATTCAGTAAAAATGAGTCAAGTAATATTAACACCATTCAAAAATTATACCAATTGACACAAAAAATTGACTTGAAATAATGAACAAATACTAAAACTTGCAGTTTCTTAAACTACTTGGGAAAGCTATCATTGCCTTAAAATGACATGAGGCAGGTGTCACTGAAAAAATAGATCTTGAAACACATTTTTCTGTTCTCTGTGTTCTTCTGACACTGTTGTCTCACCACCTTCACCTTACAATTTATAATACAATGGACTGAGAAGAAAACCACAGCGACTACAATCAGCAAAATTCAAAATAAACAAAAATTCAGCAGTTTACAATTCATTTAAAATGTATTGAAAATAACTCTTCCTGTTGACAGTGATACTTAAACTGCCCTCATCATAATATTTATCTAAAGACTACATTTGTGTAATTGGGTTTATATCAGACACATTTTTTGATAAAAATCTATCAATATTTATATAGTTTGGTTAAAATATTCTCTCATAAACTACCAGTTAGGTTCTGGGTCAAAAATACAAGAACAATTCATGGGATCAAAACTACATGGATCCCCTTTTCCTCACTCATACAACATTGAAAGAATCTTGCTACACATTACATTTGGCCTCCAATTTTCTTTAAAAGTTATAAATAATTAAAAATCACTTAGTGTAATGATACACTAATATATTTACCTATGTTTATAGTTATTTTAGACTGTGAAGTTTTTATTTAAAATACTGTCATATTTTACATCTTAAAAAATTCTTTACAGCTTAAAGAAGAAACAAAGAATAATGCAATTCAAACTCTGTACCATTTCTACCTCATATTCTTGTAACTTGTTACAAACTAAAGCTCTACATACTTCTGATATTTTGTTCTTCCCTTTATAGCCATCTCTGACCTCCAACTGACCTTACCTTAAACCTGGTTCTGCCATTTATTAGTTGCAGGATCTATATTTTAAGTCACTTAATCCTCATAGCTCAAAGTTTCCTCAACATAAAACTGGAGGAATATTACCAAATTCCCTGTTCTGCTGTATAGACCAAGAAATAGTTCCTAAAACTGCCTGGCACAATGCTGGGTACATGGTACATGTGTAAAGAACTTTGAGTTACTATCATCATAATCTTTAATAAAATTAGGATTAATGCCTAAGTCATTACAATGCTCTGCCTTTGGAATATCTCTCAAGTAGAGTCAAAGAGTTGACTATTTAAAGAAATATATATAATCTTGACTCAACAATCATATTTTAAAATCTTTATTGGTACATGTATATAACACATCTCAATTCTTTTATCCCCTTCCCTCCACCCCCTTTTATTTTTGTCAGGATCAGATTCATTTATTTATAGAAACAATATATTCATGCAAATATTGAATTATTCATATAATGGTGAAGTAACATTCAGGATGTATGTTGGAACGTTTTGAAAGTGTTTAATAATTAACTTCAATTATGGAAGTGCAGAAAAATATCTTCGTGAAAACAATGCTTCTCTCAGAGTAAAATACAACCTCTAACATCAGCACTGTCTTCTTTCCAAGCAGGAAACTTGATAAGGAATTATTTACACACTTTAGTACTATGGTCATGTGCATGAAGAATAAAAAGACATAGGACAAAGATGCGGGAGTGCTAACTTTACTCCTGTATGTTACTTGATTATTTTTACACATTCTTTATAATAACTAAATCTAATTACACTTAACCATGGCTATGTTTACTCAGATTCACATTAAAGAATAAGCTTGACCCCCAAAATTTAAGGATATATTAAGGACATTGAAAAATGACATTTTAATGGTTTCCAAATGCAGGATATGTAAACCCGGATATTATTATTACGTCACTTCAATCAACTATGCAAAATCAAGTGAAAAGGGACAGCAGAACACAAATAGTGTTAAATAAATGTGGCAAAAATATGTTCTGAAGCAACTAGACTTGGGAAGCAACAATGATAGTGTATATTTTAATCAGCAATTTCTGTTGAAGTACATGTATTTTTCATGGAAATTTGATGGAGTGAAATTACTGTTTTGTTTCCATTTGTTTTGCTGTTAGGATTGTCTGCAGGAAAACCATGGCAGATCATCATTTGAGAATCACATTGATTTTTCAGGGTTGTCTTCACATGTAACCCTTAAAATGGTAGTTGTACAAGATATCAATGGCATGCACAGATCCCATCAAAAACACCTTTAACATCAAAGCACAATTATAATCAGTTGATCTCTTGCATGGTTGAAAATCAAATGAGTGATAAAATAAAAGTAAGAAGTAGTACTATAACTTTTTTTCTAGCTACTTTTTGCAAATAGCTAGTGGATATAGGACATGTAAGACTAAATACCTTAAACATTGCCAACATTTTTATTTTTAACTTTATTTTCTCAGAATGCCAATGCATATATTTATTGACACAAATGATGGCATAGCATTCAAAACCTCTTCATCTTGCAGGATCATTGATTCTAAAGTTCTCAGTCTAAAAATCACTTCCTGTTTCCAAATATTATAGATAGTTATTTAAGTAATATTGTTGCTTTTCTATTTACTATTGTGGCATTGTTCCAAAGAATATTTCTGATCTAAATTGTCTCCTTGTTCCCAGGCACATTTAGATGAATATTTCTGAGTTATGGCTGGCGCACACACCCTCATTTCTTCTAATCAAGTCAGCTTTAATATCAGAACACGTTTCCTTTTACAAAAACATGTAGAATTTTGACCACATCAAAATTCACAATGAGATCAATCTCATTGGCTTTTTTGTTTTGTTTTGTTTTGTTTGTTTTATATTTTAAAGAAATATCTGAGAAGTAGTTAAAAGTCAAATGTATTATCTAGGAATCTTGTTAATGAAAATAATAAGCAATGGATATAGGTCCTATGGGGAATAAGTTGTGTATATTCCCTACTTTGATTATTTTTAAGCAAAGTACACGCCCATGTTTGTGTTTGATGGGGAGAATTGTTTTGTACACAAAACATATTAAGCTGCAGCGATCCAAAGCAGACGAGGAGGAAGTGCCAAAAAATTTGCTATATCTCATTATAAGTGCTTTAACAATTCGAGGAAGAAGTTGGGTGAAGAGAATTGGTAAAATCTGAACCAGACACTGAGAAACAAAAAAGTGTAAGTCTTCGAAAAACAGAAAGGATGAAGATAGCTGAAGCACATGTAAAAGGGGAGGAATTATTTTTTGCATATTTCATTCAGGTGCTCAGAAAAGATTACTTCATCTCCAGCTTCCCCATAGAAGTAAGACAGTTGCCTGCCTGTGTCTACATTTTCAAATTAAAGTCGATAAAAATGAGAACGTCTGTCTTTTGAGTAACCCTTGCAAACAAAGTCTAGAATTAGCTCTCTTGGGCCGGGAATTTGCCTAGAGACTTAACAGCTAGACTGAAAATGTTATGCTTTCAGTGCCCTGCACTGAATCATAAACTCACTTTAAAGATCAGACCCGTCTAACCACAAAAAGGAGGATGAGAGCTGAAGGCAAACAAACCAAAAAAAAAAAATAAATATTCAATATGCACACACTTATATGTACTTTTATAACACTTAGCATATGTTTTCAAAAGTTTATACCACTGCCTTGTTGCTATGTAAATTCCTACTTCTGGAATTATATCTAGCACTAATAATGCTGTCATTTGCTACATGTCATTTATGATGCCCTAAGCTTAGTTCATTTGGGGTGTAGCACACCCATTTCATTGAAAGCATGCTAGTGTACATCACTGACTTGCAATGAATTCCAACTCTAATTCTTCAGTTTTAAGTTTGTCATATCTCTCACGTTATTGTGTTTTATTCCATGGCAATTGCTAATTTTCTCCTTCTATACCATATTTATTCATCTCGAGTTGCTCAAGAAGAATGACAGTTGTCTTATGAAACAATTCTCCTTCTGCTTTTCAAAATCTATGTCCTTTTTTCAGATTATATACTATTTCGTACAATGACCAAATGCATAGATTGAGGAATTAGATAGACCTGTTTTAGCTCCTGTTATTCAACTGAATGTACATTAGAAAAAATAAAATAGTAGGTAGAGTTGTTTTAAGAATAAATACCAGGCCAGGCATGGTGGTGCACTCCTGTAATCCCAGCACTCAGGAGGCTGAGGCAGAAGGAACGCCATGAGTTCTAGGCCAGTCTGGGCTACAAAGTGAGTTCAAAGACAGCTGAGCTGCATAGTGAGACCCTGTCTCAAAAAGACAAAAAGATATACCAATTTTTAAAGTATTTCTTGCATTAGTTTTGGATATTATTTCTATTCTTTTTTTTATTGTCAGGGGTAATTTTATGACTGGCTTTCCCTGTCTAATTTAAGCTACTTGACTATCAATAAATTTTAAGCCTACATTCCCAGATCTGTAAAACTAATCGGTTATGGAATTTAGTAAGAACACTAACAATTTTATGTTGTTTTATTTAATTCTCCACATACCAGTTTTACAAAGAAGTTGTTAGAGATTCTGAGGGTTAAATGAATTAGCAAAAGTTGCATATAAGATCAGAAACTAATACTAAATTTGACATAATTTTCAAACTCTTGATTGAGGACTCTTATTTTCTGTAAATACAGAGTTATAATTCTTCAGCTCAGTATTTATAAATAAAGTAAGAGAGGATTCAAAAATCTAACTGATCACCTTAATCCTGGCTGTTGAAACAAGATAGGAGGAATAAACGAACAAATTAGCCAATAAACAAGCAAAATGAATGAGTAAAAAATATGAAGTGAAATGAATAAACAAATAAATAAATCAGAGGCTGGTGAGGAAAATGGACTGGGCAATTCCTTCCCCTTCTTTAGATCCTTGTGTAGACATGAGCCCATGGATTCCAACTTAAATGTTTTTACTTCTTTGTCCTTCTGTAAATTGGATAGATTATTATATATGTATTTCTTCCTGAAACTTTTTTTCCTAAATACTATGATTAACCTAAAATTAATTATTTCAGGAAGCAATAACTTTTAATTCAGATGTCAGCCCCAATATCAGAAAAGTGATTACTTGGCTTTCAAAATGTTGTAAGAATGACTATCATCTTTAAATTTTCCATTTGATGTAATGTATTCAGCTTCAAATGCCAAAGACACCAACATAATTTTTTATTTCTTCATTCTCTCTTCACTATTTTGTTATGAAACATTTGAAAATTCACATGATCAAAACAAAGTTATAAATTATTTTTTTTCCTTTAATTCTCCACATACCAGTTTTATAAAGAAGTTGTTAGAGATTCTGAGGGTTAAATGAATAAGCAAAATTTGCATATAAGATCAGAAACTGATACTAAATTTGACTTATAATTTTCAAATTCTTGATTCAGGACTCTTATTTCCTATAAATACAGAATCATAATTCCTCAATTATAAATATAGTTGTAAATTATATTTATCTTTTTGTATATTTTCTGTATTTATTTTTCAAATAAAATTTGTTTTCATGGTAAAATAAAATGATAAATCAATAAGATTTTTTAGAAATGGGCTGAATTTTCATCTCTAATATCTTTTGGAGAGAGTAAAAGAATAGGTATTTTCAACATAATTAGTGGTGGATAAATTTATATACCTGGAGGACGATTTGCAATACTTTTCACAATTTAATATTCACATATTGAGCTAGCAACTCTACTTCTAATACTTCTAAAATAATATATATGCAAGAATATTCTTTTCAGAATAGTTTATAAATGCAAAATGTTGGAAAAAATTTGAATTTCTACTAATACATAATTAAGAAAATAAATCATGGTTCTATATTATAACAAAATATTATATTGCCATCAAAAGAATAATCTATATGATTTTCAGGTGAAATAATCTCAAAGACATTTTATTAATAAGAAATTGTATAATATTGCTTGAGTCAAATACTATTGAAATTAACAAATAATTGTACACATGCATTTGTAGAGGCATTGAATATTAATAGATGGTAAAATAATTTTTCTAAGAAGAATTGTTTATTGTGAAGTGGAAGATTTACTTTTCACTTAATGTGAATTTGTAACTTAATTTTTTGTCAATACATGAGATAAATAAACTTTTTGCCCTAAAATTAACTTAAGTTCTTTGGGAATTATAATGTCAGCAATTGTTACTGATGTAAACATGCTCTGAACAACTTTCTAAGCTGAATTTCCTAAATAATATTAACCAGAATCAATAAACCTACAGGTGAATGCATAACATACAGATGGAAAGAGAAGGATTCTTATCATATTGCTAAAGAAACTAGTTTTTGAGATGAAGGTCAGAAATTATGAATGCTAGTTATAAAATAGTGCAATATGGTAGCTGTATTATTGGTCAGTTTGATTATTCACAAGGAAAGGCTACCATGTGAAATGCACTCATTTTACACAAGGCAGGCAAGGGTGCAGCCAAAGCCTCCAATCTGCTGACATATGACCTACTTTACTCAAGGTCACTCAACCGATCTGTTAAAATGAGGATGAACCACAGTTTGCAGTGGAATCCTCCTTACACTTGACTACATTGTCTACGGAAGTGGTGACATTAATCATGGTGACATTCTCCTTAGGCTAAATTATTACAGTGTGACATCTATACTAAAAGAAGAAAAAAGAGGGGAAGAAAATCCACATATTCAAGTTAAAGTCTGTACCTCTTTTATAGTATCTCCAAATTTACCAGCATATCTGTTTATCTAACGAGCCTAAAACAGTAAGTAGGAACAAGATGGAGAGTGACGATTTGGTTTAAAGACTTCATCTGGGGTGGTAGATGGACTTTCAACTCTAACTCTACACCTCTTTACTTTCGAGACTGAATTTCTGATGGACTCTAAATGGGAACATGCTTCATAAAGACATTTTTTCTCAGCATGTATTTCCTTTCTTTATCATGAATAAAATACATTTTAAAGTCAAAAACATATCAAATATGTTGAGTTTGACTTATTGTCCTGTAACTATGGCTCACATGTTCACTGATGACATTATTTATATTTCACAACATACAATATTTAAATTAGTATGAATAATAATTACATTTCTCACCAGTCTTTTGGGAGGAAACACAATCTGGTTATTTTTCTGAAATTCAACTGCATTATTACTTTCTATTATAATAGACTCATCTCTGTAAGCATTTACTTTGATGTTACATGATTTGGAAAAGAAGGAAAATATGGGAACAAAGCTTTTGTAAATAGGGAGGGGGAAAGAGTTTGAAGGGAGGGGAGGGGAATGGGGAAGAAAAAGCATCAAGTTATATCATGTACGGGTACAAATTCCCTATAATGAATGTAATTATTATGTATACCTAAAATGTACCAATAAACTTAATTAATTAAAAAAAGGAGTTTGTAGCAGTAAAAAAATAAATAAAAAATAAAAGGGATCACACAACTTATAGGTACTATATAAAATTAGCTTATATTCAATTAAAAGTCTGATACTTTTTTACCTTTATCTTAATGGGTAAGTAATTTATTGTTCTTGAGACTTTTGTAAAGCAAGCATAGCACTTTGTATTATTAACTTATTATTATTTTTTAATAAAAATTGTTTTTTTTATATATGATATAATCCATCATTTTATTTGTTTATAATATCTGTCATTTCAAAATTAGATAGATAAGCTCGCAGTGTAATCAGCGGAAAGACTAATAGAGATTTTGAATACACCAGAGTCAGAGAAAAGACCAATAATACTACAAGTTGACACTGATAGATACCTATCACTTGTAGGCTATGATTCCACCCATCTCTATTATTAGCTATGAAATTTTTCTATACTTGGTCCAAGAATATTTCTTGGGCCTTTGTCTTATAGGAATGCAGAAACTCAATGACTTCAAGACAATAAAATCTATATTTTAGGACAGGTAAAAAATATATATATTATACACTATCCTTATAATATAAATTTATGTCCATGACAATAAAATTTTCTCCAATTGCAAGCAAAATTTTAAAAAACATATCATATGTCTTTGGCAAAGCCCCTTCACAATCTTACTTTTCTGCATTATCCACTTATGTCATTAGTTCTATGTCCTATTTCTTTTTATACCAGGAATTTGAATCTCATGGACTGGTTAAAATAGACATCCCAATAAAATTTATTGCCATTGTTTTATTTTCTAGATAAAAAGAATACACTTAATTCAATTATTTAATAAAAGGTAAACTTTTTATTAACAATTAGGAAACATTATTTCAGAATGAATTTTTTTAAATACACGAATTTCTCCTTATGAAAACTGGCCACATGTATTTTCTTTTTCAGTGTACACAAGATGCTCCTGTTGTACACCATGCTTTGGAAATCACTCATGTAGACCTCTTGTTATTTGACTGGAAAATAAAAATTCCATTTACTCAAAACACATACAAAACATGGTGCATCAGGAACTATGGTAGGTGCCAGAGAAATGGAGTATTTCATAAGGTATGCTTAGCTGAAGGGAAGCACCAGACAGGCAAGCAGGAAATCTGTTGAAATACAGTTGGCTGGAAAGTGTTCTGACAGGGTCAGCACAGAGCACTATGGGAAGATGGTGAGGGCTATAACACCGTTCTTGAGGATGATTCAAACACTCCATCAAGCCATAAGAAACGCATTAGTATCTCTATTTTGAAAGTGACAAATTCAGTTCTTGCATACCCGTGTTTAGCAGCACAGTAGTCATTAGCTAAGTCTTGGAAGCAGAGTATGTGCCCATCAACCAATGAATGCATAAATAAAATGTGTACCATGGAGTACTACACTGCCATAAAGAAAGATAAACTTGAGTCATTTGTAGGAAAAAGGATGTTCCTTGAGAACATACTGTTAAGTGAAATAAATCAGACACACAAGATTAAATAGCATGTGGTTTTACTTATATATGAAACCCAAAGTATAAATAAAGAGCACAACAAAAGATAGTTAATAAGAAATAAGGAGATAGATTTTTCTCAAAGGGCAAGGAGATCAAGAAATGGAGGGAGGGTTGAGGAAGGGAAGGGAAAGGGGCTGAAGAAAGGAATGAGGATGTGTTATGTACCTGTACCAACTCCACATAAGGAATGTAAATATTATGCACTGCAGGCACGTAGTAATGAATAAAATGATCGCAAAAGAAAAAAGGTCAAGATAACTAGAAGTTAAGCCCACAGGACTTCATCTTCTCTGTTCTACAATTCTAGGAAAGTAGCTCTGAAATTTCTAAGGTCTAACTGTCAGTGTTCACATCTGAACTCCACCACTTCCTGTCTTACTCTAAAATTTTCTTCGTCTTCCTGAGTTTCTACATATATAAAAATACCTGGGGGCCGGTGAGATGGCTCAGCGGCTTAAGCGCCTGCCCGGCAAGCGCGAGAGCCCGAGTTCGACTCCCGGATCCCACATACGAAAAAGGGGCCGGTGATATCGCTCAGCGGCACGGGTGCCTGTTGGCACGCGAGGTCCTGAGGTGGACCCCCCGGTACCCACAAAAAAATAAATAAATAAATAAAAATAAAAAATAAAAATACCTGCAGCGTAGAGATAAATGATAATGTTTAATCAGAAGTCCATAGTTATATTATCTACACTGCTTCCTGCATAATGGTAGGCTCTGCAATTATTCATCAAGATTACATAGAATCTCATAGATTTTGGATCAGAGGTAAATATTTTGTTTGTTTTCTAAACCACACTTGAACATGTTAAATGAGTAAGCTGATCATGTGACTTTCTAGATAGCTGCTGAAGTATTAACAATTTTCAAATTCTATTGATCGTTAAGTATTCATCTGTTTTGTTGTTTTTCTTATTATTAAAAGTTTGGACTTCGGATGTTCAGACAGTCACTTCATCTACAAGGAAAATAAAGAGATCCCTGTTCTCTGTTGCTACTAAGGCTTTTAGAACACCGGATTTCTTTTCGAAAGCCAGTTTCCCTGCTGAGAATAGTGTGTGTCAGGAGAATGAACCTTTCGCTGGTTTCAACAATAAAATGTCTGGAACTTATTTTTTTGTCAGTTTTCCTTGTTTGTTTTTATTTTAAAGCTCCTTAGAAATTAAGTATAGCAGGAAAAATAACCAAAAGTGATGGAGGGAAATAAGGTGAATTACTAAAAATGAAAATGTTATTTTACTTTAACGTTATTAACTCTGTAACAGAGTCTCTAAATGTGACTATAACCTCATAAACTTGTCTTTAATGCCATTTGTAATTCATTCAGCATATTTCTTGAATGCCTACTGTATATGAGGCATTTTTAAACATCTGCTGCACCATGTTAATACGCAATGATCTATGGATTTATGGCTTCAATATTTTTTCTGAAATTTAAGTCAACAAACAGGCAAAACCTGGAGTTTCATTTTTGGTATAATAAAAGGGAAACTGTATTATGTATTGTTTAGACTTTTTGAACTACCAAATCATGTGCATTTCAAATGTATATATATATATATATTTTATATTATCTTTGCTACCTTATAATTTGCCTGACATTTGGACAAAAGATGCCCATACATATTGGAAAAAGATGTATTTTCAATCTATGTTTGAAGAGAAAACATAAAAATCATGAAGTACAATAAAAGGTAACACTATTTTTTTGATAATCAGGGAAGAATCTGATGATAGCCTTTCTCTGTGGTCTAATCTTCAAAAATTGGAAAGCAGGATGAGCACAGCTAACTTGAATCTTTCCATCCATCTCTTCACTCATTTATCAAATATTTATGTAGTATTTGTTATATGTCAGGTATATGCTAGACCCCAAGAATACACAGAATAATAAGAAATGTTCTCTGGCCTGAAGAAACAGTTATATATCTGTTATTCTCTAAAACCAAAATTCAAAAGATAACTTTATTGAATATACTTATTTAAATAAGTAATATTCAAATATTTACTGGTTGACATCAGTAGGTAATCAATATTCTCTGAAAGTAAAGAGGAGCTTATTTAGATAAATCTATTGACATTAATCATGGATATTATCTCATTTTCAAGTGAAGAGACATCGGAAACCTAATAATTTTGCTTTCTTTCTTAGGTCCAAAATAAAGAATTATTCTCTATTATTGATATAATTTTTGGTTATTGAGAAAATAGTTTGTCTGATTATTTTGCATGGGTAGATGTTTTCTTACTAAGAAGGAAACGTGATTTTCAATTAGAACCAATTAGATCAGTCCTTTTCAACGTGTGGAATGGCAAAGCGCCTATGTTAGTGTCGGACACATTCAATAGAGTTTCTCAGATAAAGTCCTTGCTCTTAAATTACAGTATTCTTTTTGGTTTACGAAATGAGGCAACAGTTTTTTTAGTACATTAAAAAGAAGATAGGAATTTGTCTGATTCTTTGGGTAAGCGGCTGTTTCAGTGATGGTGTAAATAAAGGTCAATCATCACCTCTTCTTTTAATGTTGTTTTGTTTTTATTTGACAAGAGAAACCATGCACGACTATTTCCAAGAAATGTAATTAAAACTTCTTTGTATTAATTTATTTTAGCAAGTATTTCAAAGTAACGTTTCTTATCCAAAAGGAGAAACAAAAAAGTGAACTATGGAGCTAAATAATCATTGCCTACAAAAATGGAAATTTCGATATTGCCATTTCACTCATAGTAAACAATCTCACTGACATTTGATGGAAAGGAAATATCTCATCAGCTTACGTCAGCACTGTGGTTCTTCAGAGGCAGCGAGCGAAGACACGCATGTTCCGTTAGACAGAATCCCTAAGATTTTATCCTCAGCCCACATTCATTTCAAACAGGTATCACTTCATAGTGTAAATGGAATTTGAATGCTTTCTGAACAGATTTCTTTCTTTTTAGGCTTTGCAAAGGAATATATTATGCATCAGTTGAGATGGGATGACTTGGTTGAGAAAAATGTCTATGATTATCTTAAGGAAGCATTCAATTAGGTCCCCTCTCTTTCTATGAAGAACTTTTGTGATCGTACATCCAGAGATATAATGGGGCCTTTTTCAGCGTCAGAAGTGCAACTGTTTTCTCTACTATTAAAAAAGAAATGTTTTTTTTTTTTTTTTTTTTTTTTGCTCTGAAACATTACACTAGCTGCAAATGTTAAAAGTGGTAAATTTTACCTATTTGCTGCTCCTTCAGATAAGGAAATACGCTGGCTGAACTGTCTGCCTTCATCAGTTACCTCCGTTAGGGGGAGCTCTAACAGTATTTGGCTTAGCTGGGTTTAATTTGGCAAGCCAAGAAGCTAGGCTAGTCTTTTACACAATGCTACATTGAACTTTAAAAAAAACGCATACACACACACACACACACAACTTCTGTCTTTTCTTTCTCTACGTAGCAGTACTGTTTTGCCCTTTTGTTGTTTTTTGGGGGAGGGTTTCATTTGTTTGGTTTCTGTTTCAGGTTTTTTGTTTTTACATTTTGGGGTATTTTTTGGTATGTATCTCAGCGTCCACATTGCTTTATTGAAACATGCTCACAAGGTTACATCAAGCACATTTGCCTCCACAAACAAGGAACTAAGTCCATTTTTCTAGAGCCTTTAGAGATGCTGCCGGGAGAATCGCAGACAAAAAAAAGTGGTAACTATCAGAGAAGCCAAATTAACAGATTAACAATTTACCTAAATTCTTATTCCAATATAATTTCAAATTGTATTTCTTATTTTCAGGTAGTGTAATAGAAAACTATTGTATTTGAGCTCTTACAATCTAATAAGAAAGTTATAAGAATTATAACAAATTTTTTGAAATAATATGTGTTGTTAGTAAAGCTTGGACAGTTAAATAAATCACACAACCAGTAAAAGGAAAAATCTATCTTTCATCAAATGGCAATATTTATAATTCAAAAATGTTCACCTAGACTTTTCCCCAGATCTCTTCCATCATTTTATCCCTCCTCCTTAATCAAATAAGAAAATGAAAGGAGAAACTGTGAAAATGAGCTTGTTACTACTGCCTTCCTTTTTAGTACTAGAGGCATCTTGTTCTATTTCATCCAGTGATTTTGTCTCATTTGTTGATATCCCAGATTCCTTGCGAGTAGAATTTTAGGTTCCTTACCTGAAGTTTCAACTTTTCTAAACAAGAGTTTCCAGTTTCATAAGAGAGAACAGTGACAACTACTTCAGTTAATCTCCATTTACCAATAATAGTACAGATCCATAAAAAGAGAATCCAAACAAACAAAAAACATAAACTCATGTAGACGGTATAATGGAAGTGTTCATTTCACATGTGGGCAGGAAGATGTGTTCAATCTTGACCTTCCCTTCTCTAGGGACTTGTGACAGTTACGCTTAATTCTCAACTTCATCAATTCGGGTTCCATGCAGAGGATTAGTAAAGCCACCTCTGGGTGCATATAGGTGGGGAGTGGGTGAGACCTTAGGGTCTCTAGCTGGTCCGCCACCCCTTCCTCTCTGGCACTGTTCGCTGGCCCTTCTTCTGGTCTCCATGAACTAAGCAGCTTTGCTCCACCATGCTCTGCCGCCATAGTGTTTCATCCTTGGAACCTCCTTTAAACTGTGAATTTTGGGTATTTAGCTCAGCAATGGGAAATATGACCAATACAGGCCCGCACTGAGGGGGATCCAGCGATAGTAGAACACAAATGAAAGTGCTCCCTGCAGGAGAAGGCCCACCCCAGTGAGGAAATAATAAAAACAGGTGGGCCTAAGGCTTTGGGAGGTCAGAGTGCTGGCTAGAAAGGAATACAGAGAAAGGGACTGAAAACTGTTCAGAACAGTATTTGCTAGCTTGAGAGAAAACTATTTCTGCAGGACGACCAGATACATCTTGGAAGCTTGGAGGTAAAGGGGATGAATCAATCAAGTAGTGAGAATTAAAGCACCCATAGAATAAAAGAGAATTACACAACCAAAGGAAATACTTCATATCCTCAACCAAGCAAAATATTGCCTACTAAAGACAGTATACTTTACTGTACAGAACAGTAAGGCCCTTCTGAAATGCAAAGCCTAGCAAACTAGCCTAACTTTTGTTTCTCATCTACATGTTTGTTTTATGTTATTTAAAAATAAACAGAAAATATTGCACAAAGTTACAGTCACAAGAAAACAGGTCCTAGTTGCTAGCAATTTATTTGTGATGGGATCCAGGGGAACATGATAAAAGAAAGGGAAATAGGGCCGGGAGGAGGGAAAGTCAAAGAAGGGTGTATTAATTAGTGGGATCGTTGTAGCAAGGGGCAGCTCAGGTGTGCTAGGGACCTTCTGAGGGACTGCGTATAACATACTTTGTAACTCCCAGCGGAGATGCTGGAGTTGGTTTATTTTTCCATCAATTTTGTTCCTAACTGATTGAGAACCACTCCCAGGCATCAAGCCCCTAGCAATTCAGGCTTGCTGTAAGCACTCATTTCTGCACATTGCTATTACAAGTAGAAGTTTTTGCACGGAAATATTTATCCTTGCTGCCGTTTTTGATTGAGGAAACAAATGCATTTAGAAAGAGAAAAGTGTAGGACCAGGATAGAGTCCTGTAGATGTGCCCATAGCCCTATTTCCACTTCGTATTTTCCATCGCTGCTGATTTAATAATGAAACTCTCCGTGACTCTCTGTCTCTGTCTGTATATGTATATATGTACACACACACTCACACACACAATTATTTGCTTGTTTCCAAATGTGATTAATGTTACTTTTTCCTTCTTGAACAATTTTAGTTTAACCATCATAGCAGTGAGCATAACAGATACCATAGCAAAAACCTAGGCATTATACTGAAATCATTTTATGTATATTCATTCCTATCAAATCATTCACAAAACCCTGTTATTCTACTCTAACCATTTATTTCTCAAAATAATTTTCCTGGCTGGTGAGATTGCTCAGTGGCATAAGCGCTTGCCTAGCAAACGCGAGGTCCTGAGTTCATCTCCCAGTACCCACATATGAGAAAAGGGCCGGTGATATTGCTCAGCAACACAGGTGCCTGATGGCGTGCAAGGTCCTGAGGTCGATGCCCAGTATCCACAAAAAAAAAAAAAAAAAAAAAAAAAAATTCCCAAAACCATTTACTTCTTTCCTTTGCTATCATTCCCATTCTTTGTAGCCTGGATTACTATGACAGCCTTTTGACTGAACTTTATAATGCCTCACATTCCTTCTTCAGCCGCAGTTCCATATATACTGTGTTTTCTAAACTCACAACCAGCCATATCACTCCTCTCATTTCAGAATACTCTTCAAGTCCCCCTGATGCTCAATCTTTTGGTTCATGGACTATCATACATTTTCTTTTAACAGCCTAAAACATATTCTCCAGTTGTCTCCAGACAGAAAACTGTTCTTATCTTTCAATATCATCCCAGATTTCACTTCCTTTCCTCCCCTACTTAAAAATGTATCAAGTGACATTTCATGTGCTCCTATGCTAACCTGTATTTCCCTATTCTAATTCTGACCGCACTGTGTATTGCAATTGCCTTTTTATTTCCCTACCTTTGTCCTTTAGTCTCAGAGTCCCTTGAGCACAAGTCCCCAGTCCCTAAGAACACTAAATATTGTTTGAAGGAATTCATGATATCTTGAGCTATTAGAGTTCAAAGATTAACTAGTCAATGCCAATTAGATGAAACCCACGTTTTAAACTTCCAGGAAATTTTTGATCAAAGCTATATACTTAAACAAGAGTTAGGTGTAAAAATTACTGAACTAGAAAAATGATGTCTTAAAAGATTTGCTCCATGTTGTTAGAAATTTACATGGAAGTAATAAACATAGTACATAAGTTAATAGTAACTGAACTACTTACTGGTACAATAGATTTTAATTAGATTTTACTCACCTGATAACAACCTAATTTGTCCTGTTCTATCACATTATTTTTTAAGCAAAATTTCATGCTACTTACTAACCATAACATGGTTCTCAACAAAGTAAAATATGTCTTGTAACATTAGTTTTGAATTTAATAAGGTTGTGCTACTGAGCATCTTAAGTATTATTTTAAGAGGTTGAATGAACATTTATTGCAAGTCAAACATCAGAAAGAAAATACAGGCCCTTTGAAATTATTAAAATGAAGTACACATGCCAAGAAAACTGAACTTAAATCCAAATACCTCACTTAGAAGGAAATGGAATGTCACCACCACAATTTTGGAAAAAGCAACATTTTGTTTCTTTTGTTAAAAAAAAAATCACTGAACTTATTGTGGTGATTATGAATCATAGTAGCATGTCCCTGTATTATCTTGCATTTTAAATGTTTCAGCATTTTTCATCTACTTATGTATTCTAATTATTTTAAACACCTGTTTATTTGAAAAACTATAGACTTACCTAAAGTTGAAATACAGCATAGTCAAGACCTGTGTATATATCTTTCATCCATTTCCCCCAGTGGGTACACCTTATACAATTATACTTTAATATGAACACAAGGAATTTGACATTGTATGTTTATATAGGTCTATATTATTTTGTGAAATGTCTGATTTCTTTTAACTACCACCACAGTCAAAATGTAAGATAATTTCTTCACGACAGAGATGGTCCTGGACCTATCATTCAGCACTCACATCATACCCTCTCCTCCACCATCCTTAAGCTACGACAACACTAATTTGTTTCTCTTTTAGTTCCCTTTCAAGTGTTATCTTGTAATGCTCCTGACTAAAACAGAAAAATCCTTAATTTGAACATAAGTACAGAAGTGACCATAAGGGTAAATGTAAAAACAAAAATATCCACTTCTAGCAAGGTGAATTAAAAGAACTGTAATTTACTTAACTTTAAAGATAAGGCAATAAAAAAGCCTATTATTTTAAAAGGGGGAAATGAAACATTAAGCTTGCTATCTTCTTACTCAAAATTGGAAAACTTTCTTTTATTAGTATTGAAAACAAACTAGAGTAAGGATGTCAACTAATTCCAGTAAGATAATAAAAGAACTTTCCATATATTTAGTAATTATTAAATAAGTGATAAACTTAGAAAGCAAACATCTTTAACCAAAATATTTAATCTGACATACTCATGTCAGCATGTATGCAGTTGAATGGCTAAAGAGAATACTTTTAGCGAAACCTTTATTTCAGAATAGATGTTATATTTTGGAATCTATGTCTTAGTCTAAAACTATTACTTGTCTTCTCTTACAAGATGGTTACAATAGATATATTCTGCAACTAGCCCAATGAAAAACACTGATATAAAGGTAGAATAACAAATTATATGGTCTTTGGGTATTTTCTGTAAATATTCTTTACTCTGAACAATATATAGTCATCATTCAAATAAAAAAGTTATAATAATTGTCAATACAAATTTGAGAAAAATGTCTTTCCATGTATAATGATATATAGAATTTCAGACTTTTGACAATGATAACTCAAGTCACAGTGTTATGGTTTATATCTGGGTGTTCCCACAGAAACTCATCTGCTCAGAGGCCTGGTGATGGATTATGTGGGCTTTTTGCTCACTCGGTCATGTGGGTGTGACTCTGAAGGTTAGATCTCCCTTCCTGCATCCTCCCTTGATTCTCTCAACTTCCTATCTGCCATGAGTCATGTGGGTGTGACTCTGAAGGTTAGATCTCCCTTCCTGCATCCTCCCTTGATTCTCTCTCAGCTTCCTATCTGCCATGAGGTGAGCAGCTTTCCTCCACCAGGCCCTCCTACTGTGTTTCACTGCCTTGGAGTGCACCACACAAGGAATGAAACTTGTGAAATGTGAGGCAAAATAAACTCCTTTTCCTTTAAGTTGTGGATATCTGGTATTTTTTTCCCAGCAAGGAAGAAAGTGACTAAGGCACCACAGTGACATCTTGTTCATAAAAAGTGTTCATATTAAATTAAAATATTGAGATACCATTCTCGGTTTTGTGTCTCAATACTAGTCCAGTCCCTAAATAAGTTGTTGGTTGAGATGAAATTTGGATTTTTAAAAGTAAGCTCTATTGTGGTATTGTTTAAATAAAGTAAAATTCACCAAAGCAAGTTGAAAATTTCAGAGTATATATGTGTACATATGTGTGACACACATACATACTCACACACACATATATACCTACATAAGGGCAATCGGTCTGTATTCACTACTTTAGACTTGATATTTTTGGACTTCCATATAATGCAGTCATATAGTATGTAGTCTTTTGTGCCTACCTTCTTCCCCTTAATATGATACTTTTGAAATTTTTCCATATTGTTAGTTCATTCCATTTTATTTCTGAGTAGTATTCCGTAGTATGGATAGCCTATAATTTCTGTTTCTATTCATCAGTTGATAACTTTTACAAATGAAATTCTCAGTAAGTGTTGTTTTTAAGTGTGAGAAGTAACATTTGAAAAAATGTACTAAAATCCCATCATCTTTCAAAATACATTCAAGGATGCATTTCTTTGATCATTGTATGTTATTATATGATAGGAATGGAGAAACCACAATATATCAAAAGCTTTTATAGGTAACTCATGTATATTATTTTGAAATAAAGATTTTACTTAAGGAAATAAATATCTATGATAGTTATTTACAACACAAAATATTCTATGATTAGTTAGAAATGTTTCTATAGATGCCTGCAGTCTGTCTGAAATTTCCAGCCTCAATCTTGATTTTAGTTGTAAATCTTCTAATGACAAATGCTGCCATAGTCATTTTGCAAGGATGCTAAATTTCTTTGAATTCTGCAAGAGTAACTATGACAAGTTTTTGTTCATAGAAAATACCAGGTAGATGGAAGAAACTCACATATAGGTATATATATATATATATATTTACATAATTATGTATAATAATTTAGGAGTGAGGCAGTTCAGTGTTGTGGTTACAGCCACATTACTGAAATAAAAAGGATCTTGAGCATGCCTGAATTCAAAGCTCACTCCAGCCAGTTAGGAGCTAAATATTTGGTCCAATTATTCAATCTTACTGTGATTATATTTATAACTGGAAAAATAAAGCCATTTCTGAGAGTGATGAGTGTCTGACTCAATGCCTCTTGTGGCCTTAAAACAGTATCTTTTATTTTTTTTTATTTTTTTTTTTTTTATTTTTTTTTGTGGGTACCGGGGGGTCGACCTCAGGACCTCGCACGCCAGCAGGCGCCCGTGCCGCTGAGCGATATCACCGGCCCCTTTTTTGTATGTGGGATCCGGGAGTCGAACTCGGGCCCTCGCGCTTGCAAGGCAGGCGCTTAAGCGGCTGAGCCATCTCACCGGCCCAAAACAGTATCTTTTAAACATGAATTTCTGAACAGTAGCAGTTATTAATTAGATAATAGACTTGGTTTTGCTACATTATAGATATATTTTGTATAAACTGGTTTCCACTTCACAATCTTATGGAATTTAACTAGTAAAATAATAATTATGTTACAAATACTTTCATATATTTATTTATTTTGCTTTCAAATCTACAGTTTAGGTTGCAGATATCCATTTCAATTTAAAGAATATGTGCACCTTGAGTATTTAATAATTTAAAGCTTGCAGGCTTCACATGTTTGGAGAGTTGGGCTGGTAGATTTATTCTGTTTCCTTCTGGATAGCCTAGGCCTGCCCTCATGCTTACATTCTCAGCCTGTGTCTGTTGTCCCTGCCCAATTTTGGCCCTCTTCTGAATTAGGTTTTCTTCTATTCACAATAGAGACACTGATCTGGAGCCTAGTCATTTTATGAAGATATTCATGGGGCCTTTTGAAAGAATGCAGATCTCTTTGTAATGCATATTCTTTGAAAAAAGATAATGTTCTTCCATATTCACAAACACCTACCCAAATCAGAAATACACATGATGTGTAAGTCACAATCCTTTTATCCAAGGCTTATACTCACAGGACTAATTTTCTTTTGGCATTTGCTTCATGCGCTAAAAATTTTGAAATAGATGTTTTAAAAGCCTCCTTTAATCGGATTTTCTATGCCCTTTATTTTTACTAAAATGTGGACTGCCATGTGCTCGCTTCGGGAGCACATATACTAAGACGTGGACTGCCTCACATTGTACCAGAGTCCAGCTTTGAAAGTGAAACCTTAGACTATGAAATAGGTTTAATTACACAAAGAATCCACATTATGTAGAAGCTTTGTTAAGAAATTCATTGCTTTGCAATTACGAAAGGAAAGTCTATTTATTATAACAAGCTAAACAGATTACAGATCTTTTGTAATATTTTTCACTTTTTATTCTTTTATTTGGATTCTGGAAATAATTTTCATTATAAATAGTTGCTAGGAAGAAACTTTATAAATACATATTATATTGTATTAAAAATAAAATATAATGCCCATTTCTGGTCCTTACATCATCTGATACAAAAGTAGAGGAATAAATATCCTATCTTCTTGACTGTTAAGATATTTCAAAGCTGGCTAGAAAGAACTTTATACAATCAAGTTTGCCCTTTTAAGATTCAATAGAGTCTTAGGGCATATTTTTATTTCTCTGTTTCAGGAAACAACTGTTCTTTAAAGAAGTTGAAGGAAAATAAAATTCAACGCTTCATATAGTTCCTAAGGTTAGAAGTCCATTATGTTTACTCTTTTACTTTCCCAATTGAGTTCTTTTAAATATTTTGATTTGTGTAAAATATTGAAATCACATATTCACTCTTTAAAATCAAGTAGCTAACACATATTACAGTAGAAAAATGAACAAAATTTCTCTAGAAAAGAATGTATGCTTAGTTGTTAATGGAACAAATATTTATTTTACTTCTAGAAAAGCAAATCACAGAAGCAGTAATTAAATCTCACACAAAAATAACATTCAACAGATTTAGTGAATTTAGTTCAATAAATACAATGGGCTCACCATATTCCTGGGGTCTGTAGCCACAGGTTCAACAAACTGTGAGTCAAAAATATTTTTAAAAAATTGCCTGTATGCTAAACATTTACAGATTTGTTATTGTTATTATTCCCTAAATAGTAGATTGTAATAACCATTTATGTCATATTTAAATTGTTAAGTATTATAAGTTAGAGATGATTTAAACTGTATGTGAGGATGCAAAAAGTTTCATGCAAATGCTACTCTATTTTATGTAGAGAATTAAGCATCATGTATTTTAGTGCCTATTGAGTGGCAGAGTGGTGGGGTAGGCTGGGTCCTGGAACTAATCTTTGGAATATACTGCAGACCAACTATGCATCAGTTTTTCTGGGGGTGTTGATATTTCTTTTTCCTTTACAAATAATTAATATTATTTTATTTTGTCCTTTCTGGAAGAGCAGTCTTTCAGACTCACAGATGCTTCTAATTCATCAGAAAACTAATGAACTCCCATTCCATATAAATTCTATGTACAGGGGTCAGGGTGTAGGGCTAATGTGGTGCTCTGAGGAAATGAAGAGCTTAGAATAATGTAACCACGACATTGTTTTATGAAAGTCTATGTTTTTTCAATTCTTGAAAAAACAGAATACAGAACTAGAAACATTGAGTGTGTTTAGGATTTCTTCCCCCAGCAAATCAATAAAAATTGGCTTTTAGTATTTTTCTATTAATAAATTATACAAAAAGCATTGGATAGATTTTTGCCAAATATTGAAGTCTGATTTAAAAGCACATTCTCCTTTCTGATGAAGTATAAAATCTTTGGTGGTTGCTCATGTTCTACTATTAAAATATTTATGGACTTTATTCAAAACACAGTCTTTGGGATCTGGCGTTTGACCTTGGTTTGAGTCTCAGTGCCAGTGCTACAAAATGTCAGGAAAATAACATGCTCATCTTTAGGTACAAAACATTAGGAAAATAACACACAAAAGGAGGACAATATATCTTCATAGTAGTGTTATTGATAAAAATGATACCTGTGAAGTACCCAGCAGAGTAGCTAGCATATGGAAACTGTACTTAATATTAGTTAGCTATGATCAATATTATTACTATTATACTTAGGCAATTGTTATGAATGTTATCATTTCTTAACTACTAAAAGGAGAAAATTAATGGATTGGACTTCTGATTGAATGTATAGATAGAAGGTACTTTATTTTTGTGGGGCGGCAGCTTTGTCCTTTTGCATGACTCATTTATACCAAATGCAATTTAGTAAAGAGCATCATTTACTATTATTCCCTCATATTCAAATATATTTATTAGCACCCATCATCTACTCATTGTCTACTATATAATAGTATGTAAAGGTTCCATGGGAGATATTTTAGGGTTTAAACAAGGATAATGCAGGCTTGTAGAGAATTTGCATTGTGGGTGAATAGAAGCAGACTAATTCATTCACATGAGTAATTTGTAAGCTACATAGGAGACCATCAAACCAAAGGCTAAAGATGCTTGCACGATGTGTTGATGTTCTAGTGTGTTATTGAAAAGCCCTCCAGCTGCAGTGATGATACCCAGCTCAAATTTGATAAAGCAAATACTTAAAGAATTGATTTGTATAAATGAAATATTCAGGGCAGATTTTAGTCATTTTGAATGTCAACACAGATATAATTAACAGTCTTATTTCACAATTAGCAGAGACAGATTTCAAATATATTCATCCAAGTAAAGAGTGAAATAAAAAGATTAATACTGGAATGTGCATGGGAAAACTGATTCAGTAACAGCTTAATCTATGTTTAAATACTATTGGGAGGTCTCTTCTACCCCTCTCTCCTTTCTCCTAATAGGTTTTAACTGACTTTGTCTGACTTTTGTTAGATGGACTTTCTTGACGCCCTCTCTACCAAGTGGCCCCTGGAAATCTGGAGTTACATTCTCACCACTTCAAGGACAAAAGGGAATGAGAGAGAAAGGATCCTGTTAACTAGCTTGACAAAAGTTAAACAAATACATCATTTACATATTAGTTCTTTTTTGGCAATTGCTCATCCCAGGAGTAATCATTCTATGCCTATAAAAGAAAGCATAAAAGACACTACAAAAATAGGTACAGAAGGACATTGTCTAAAATGATAAAAGCCATTTATAACAAACTCACTGCCAACGTACTAAATGTTGAAAAACTGAGAGTGATATAGGAGAAATATGACTCCCAACCTGCTAGACGTCAGATATGCCGAAGTTGTGGCCCCTGAAATCTAAGAATGAATTCCAAGGAACAGTGGAGGTTAAGAGTAGGGAAGATTTATTGAGAGAAAGCTTCTAAGAGACAGGAGTTATCCTGGAAGTGGGCTGCAATGGAGGTCGTTTGTCAGGGGTAATTTATATAGCAAAGTCACAATGTGGGTACAACGTGAGTCAAACTACAATCCACATATAGGATTACAAGTACAACCTCTTAGCTAATATTGGTCCAATAGGGAAATGAGTAACGGAGCAAGTGTACATGGAAAGAACAAAGGCATTTTGGGAAGGGATGGATCTGAATACTACACACCTGGGAGTTATTGTTTATCCCTCAGCAAGGCATGTAGGCCTGGTCACTGCATCTTTATCTTGAGGACTGGCCTTTAAACTATACACCTCCAGCCACAGTTCTGGTGTGTTCTCATCTTTTGCACTAACTCTCTAGAGAGCCTGTCCTTGTCTGACTGGCTATTAATTTTTACCTAACTTAGCTGCCTATAAAATAAAATAATTTCTTCTGAAATCAGAAACAAGACAAAGGTGCCCGCTTTCACCATGCCTCTTTTGGCATGTATTCAGTTGATAGAGCAGTCATGCAAGAGAAAGAAATAAAAGTTTCTAATAGGAGAAGATGAAGTCAAACTATCCTTATTCACAGATGACATGATCCTTTACAAAGAAAACCCAAAACCTCCACCAAAAGACTCTTATAACTAATAAATTCAGCAATGAATTTAAAAATTTAAGTTAAAAAAATTAGAATTAAGGCCGGTGATATAGCTCAGCGGCATAAGCTCCTGCCTGGCAAGCGCAAGGTCCTGAGTTTGACTCCCGGTACCTGCATAAAAAAAAATTTAAAATTAGAATTTAAATAGTTCTAAAAATGTTAAGAAAATTTTGATATAGCAATCCTCTGTACTTGCAATGAATCTACTGTGAAAGAAATCAGGAATCATTCACAATAGTTACAACAAAATTAAAAACCTAGGAATTCACATAACCAAGTAAGTGAAAATACCTCCATGACAAAAACAACAGTACTCTGAAAAAAGCTGATTGGAGAGGGCATCAGAAAATGGAAAAACATTCTTTCTTCCTGAGTAGGCAGAACTGTTATTGGCAAGTGGTCATGCTACCCCAAATGATATATAGATTTAATGCAATCCCAATCAAAGTACCAAAAATATTCTGCATAAAAATAGAAAAAGAATCCTAAAGTTCATATGAATCAGAAAAGACCCCAGATAGCAAAAGCAATCCTGGATAACAAGGACAGGAGGCATTACAATCCCAAATTTTGAGTTATATTATAAAGCTACAGTGAAAAAACAGCATGGTAGTGGCACAAAAAAAGACATGTAGACCAATAGAACAGAAACAAGGAAGCAGAAACATTTCCAGGCACATTCACCCACCTGCTCTGCAACAAACTAGCAAAAACATACACTGGAAAAAAGACTGCCGTTTTACAAATGGTGCTGTTAAAACCGTTTATCCCCATGCAAAAGAATAAACATAGACCCATCTCTCGCACCCTGTATTGAAATCAAATCAAAATGAATCAAAGATCTAGACATAAAAAAAGAAACACTAAATCTGCTGGAAGATAAGATAGGTAAACCTCTTGAAGACATAGGCAAAGGTTAGAACTTTCTGAACGGAACCTCAATTGCACTGGAATAAAATGAAGAATCAACAAATGGGATTACATCAAATTTAAAAGCCTCTGCAAAGCAAAGGAAACAACCAACAGTGTAAAAAGAAAACCTACAGAATGTAAAAAATTTGCCAGCAACTACTCTGACAGATGACTAATACCTAGATGACGTAAAAAACTAAAAAAAACAAAAAACAAAAATATTGTGCCTCCAAAAATGAAAGAGCCAGTCAAAAAAAGGCCTACTGAAATGTAGAGACACTTCTCAAAAGAGGTACAGATAGCCATAAAAAAAAATGTTTAGCATCTTTAAATATTAGAGAAATGCAAATCAAAACAACACTGAGATTCTGTCTTACTCTAGAAAGAATAGTTATCATCAAGGACTAAAAAAACAAGTGCTGATGAGGTTGTGGGATAAAAGGAAACCTTCTATAGTGTTGTTGGGAAAGTAAACTAGAACAATTATTATAGAAACCAGAATGGAGAGTCCTCAAAAAGTTAAAAATAGATATTCTATTTGACCCAGCTATATCTTTCTTGGGAATCTTCCAGGAAGAAGTACATTGTATTACAGTGACACATGCTGCTTGATTATAGCAGCACATATGGTATTGGCTATATCTTGGATGCAGGCTATCTGCCCATCAACAGATGCATAAAGAGAATGCGCTATATATATATATATATACACAGCCTTAAAGAAGGATAAATTTGAGTCATTTCTAGGAAAATGGATACTCCTAGAGTCCATAATGCTAGGCCAAATAAATCAGACACGGAAGGTTAAACATCACAGAAGTTTTCTCTTACATGAAAAACTCCAAGTAAAAATAATTTAAAGAGCAAAATAACAGAAAAATGGTTGGATACAGGGAGATAGACTTTGTTGGATGCAAAAGAGACCTGCAGATGGGGGAAGATGGGCAAGAGAGAAGGGGAGGGAGAGGCAGAAAAGGATCAAGATGCCGTATGTATGTGTAGCAATCTTTCAAGATGAATATAGGCATTATGTATTGCAAACATATATTAATACATTCTCATTAAAAAGAGAGCAACAGGGCCGGTGACATGGCTCAGCAACATAAGCGCCTGCCTGGCAAGCGCGAAGTCCTGAGTTCGACTTCCCGTACCCACATTAAAAAAAAAAAAAGAGAGAGAGCAACAAAAAAGACTTGTAGTTCTTTAAACTGGTCAAGTCTAAGTTTCACGATTGCTCCTAACACAACAAGTGAATTCAACACCACCAGAAGTGAATCAGATGGATTGTTATTTAGGAAGGGTTTGTTTTCCAATGGAAAAAAAATATCAGGATGCTATTAAAGGAAGGTTGTCTAGATGACAATTACATTGCTGAAGGCAGTTTCGACTTCAGATTTCAAATTTTTTAAGTGATAGAAACCAAGCACTTCACCTGAAACCCCACATTTTCCTCAGCAACCAATACTTAACAGCAACCTCCAAATTGCTTTATAATGTACATTCAACAACATTAAGACAACTAGGCAGATATGATTTTATTCATATCACAGATGAGGAAACAAGCATATGTGAGATTTGTGTGTGGCTGCAGGGTAAGTAAAATGAAGAACAAGAAGTCACTCTATGTATGACAATCACTTCACTATTTTAAGGACAGTATTCTGCATTCTCTTGGCTGAAGCCACTGGACATAAATTCCGCTGTTTATAAGAGTGAGGAAGATCATATAAATTCATAGAATGAGCAAGGTAAAATGAACAAAATCACAAGTGTGCACATCTTCTCAAATTGAGACAGTTTCTACTTGGTACCAAATAATTGTTGTCATGCAAAGAGCAGACCATTTACACTAGATCTTCATATTTTAAAAAATAAGCCAGTTATCTAAATTTTGTGTGAAATATCCTCAAATTTAAATTTTGGAGTCTAATTTATTTAATAAAAACTTGTGTGGGCCATACACAATTCTCATGCCATCCATGAATGGCTTGCTATTATTTTCATTTGCTTGGTTTTCTGAGACAGGGTCTCACTATGTAGTGCAGGCTGGCCTTGAACTTGCTTATGTAACCCAGGCTGGCTTCCAACTCATGGCAATCCTCCTGCCTCAGCCACCCCAGTGCTGAGATTACAGATATGCACCACCACACCTGGCTTAGCTTGCTATTTTAATAGTTTAACACCCTGGTTACCACTCCTCTCAACACTGCAAAATTTATGTTTATGCTACTTTTTTTAAGCTCTGTTCCTAGATGAACACTTTCACAGAAGCACTGCAGTGTTATTAGGTGCATGAACGCCATACTTTATTCTAATTCTTCATCATTTCTCTTTGCTAATTTTCTTTGTTCCATTATAATCAATTCTTCAAAATTTGTGAAAGAAAGTAGAAGAAAAGACAGATAAAATAGAAAAAAAAGTTGGAAGATCAGAAAGTATTTGTCCAGTTAACATGGAGATTTTCAAAAAGGCATTAAATTAAGAAATGTTTCAAAGATAGAATTGCAAGAATTTTAATTATTTTGGTAATGAGAAAGGAAGAGTTAGTATGTGTGGGAGACTGCCAAGCTGGGCTCTCCTGAGAAAAGAAGCCCCTTGCCTCCATTTTTTTCCTGACCTTTACTTTGATCCTTTTCACTGAGATATGCAGAGCTGGCTATGTTGAACCAGATGTTCCCTTAATTGGCTAAAAGAATTGATCAAGTCCAGCCGAGATGCCAACATGTATCATTGCAGCACATGGGCGAGAATTACCCCCCCACTGATGGCTGGAATCGGGGCTCAAGCACAAGCCTGTGATATTCCAGGGCTAAGACATGAGATATCATCTCTGTTAAGACCATGGAACTCAAATAGAATTTTATCTTCTCGGTAGTAAATGTGCCAGCCTTGCATACATCAAGCTATCTGTCATATTGCTAATTGGAGGCCTCTATGCCTGGTACAAAATTATTCTGTTTCTCCTTACAGCCAATGCCTGCAAAGTTTCTCTTCCCTAGCACTCTGCCATGACCCGCACCCACCTCCCTAATTGAAACCAATAAAAGCCATGAGCTTTTAGACTCATGGCCTTTTTTTTTTTTTAAAGAGAAGAAAAAAACAAAACAAATCAAAAAAAGAACAAATTGTCAAAACAACATAATATGAGGGTAACTATGGTTAATGCATTATGTATTATTATATTTAAGTTAGTTATTCAGAATACCAGACATTAGCATTCAATTGTCCAAACATTATTGGCACAAACCTTACTCTTCAATGAACTAAGTAAAATTGGTAGTGTATCTATCTTAACCATCATATATATATATATATATATATATATATATATATATATATATATACAATTTTTTTCCCTTTCCCTTCTTTCTTTTCCCTATTCCAGTCTCTCTTTCCTTTTGACCAGTTTCTTTTTGATCCACCATGTCTATTGTACATTTTGGATCTTATTTACTCTTTCAGTTTCAAAAAAATGTGCAACATCACTAGTTATTCGAGAGATGCAAATTAAAACAACACTGAGATACCATCTCACCCCAGAAAGAATGGCTATTATCAAGAAATCAACTAATAACAACTAATGCTGGAGGGGCTATGGGGAAAAAGGAACCCTTCTTCACTGTTGGTGGGAGTGTCGACTGGTACAGCCACTGTGGAAGTCAGTGTGGAGATTCCTCAAAAAACTAGGGTTGAGGGACCTCAAGATGGCGGATGAGTAAGAAGCAGGCAGCGAAACTCTCTCTAAAAGTTACCATTGGAACACGGGAATATAGCGACCCGGAAAGCGCAGGAGCGGGGGAGATGCCTCCCCGAAACCCAGAAAAGTTCTGAAGCGCAATCTGGGACCCCCGGCACCAGTGACGGGTGACTTCCAACAAAGAAGAAGGAAAGAAGGAGCAGACTGCACACGCGCACCTTCTACTATACCGGGAGTTGCAGCGCCGCGGAGGCTCAATTCTACGGACACACAGTGGCAGCTGGCGCCCAGGGAGCCCCCACGGAGGATCCTGAGACAGCGGCGGGGCAGGGGAGTGGCGGAGAACGGCGCTGACTGGCGGTGAGTGTCTCTCAGCCACAGCTGCCCCGCGCCAGAGAGCGACCGGCCGGGCGCCATTGTGGGGGGTGTGGCGAAACTCAGAGTGGCTCGGAAACTGCTCTGGGAACTTGTGCTCCGGACAGGACAGCACGGGGCCTCTCAGGCCCACGAAAGTGTGCTGAGGTCAGCAGGCGAACGAGACTGGACTCTCAGCCACACCTGTCCCGCGCCAGAGAGCGACTGGCCCGGCGCCATTGTGGGGGGCGTGGCGAAAAACCAGAGCGGCGGGAACCAGTGCAGGGAACCCGCACTCCGGACAGCACGCTGAGCCTCTCAGGCCCAGGGATCGTGAAAGGGCGCTGAGAGCGGAGGCGAGCTAGACTGGTCTCTGCCTGAAAGTACGCACCTCTGCTCACCGCCCGCCAGAGGGCGCTCCTGGCTTACTGGGACGGACCTGCACAGAACAGGACTCTGTCACAAGGTACCTGCCTACAACAGAGTCAACACCTGGAACTGATTCTTTTTATTTTTTTTATTTTTATTTTTATTTTTATTTTTTTTTTTTTTCTCACTGATTTGTTTTTTGTTCTGGCGAAGGGTTTTTTTGTTTTTGTTTTGTTTTGTTTTGTTTTTTGGTGGGGTTTTATTTTTGATCTGTCTGTTTTATTGTTTTTATCTTCGTTTTTGTTTCTGTATGTGTATTTGCTCTTTCCTTCATTATTCTCTCTGGTTTTTTATATGAGTGTAAACAGCGCCTCTAACTTCTTTGTGATTGTGGTTGTGATCTGTTCTTCCTTTTATCCCTTCCTTCTCTTTTTACCACCTGTCCTCTGCACTAGTGTCCCAATTTTAGTGGGATCCCTCTTGGTCCTCTAACCTTACATCTAATTCCTTCCTCTTCTCCCAATACTCTATTTCCTCCTTAACTCATTTTAAATTTAAACTCCTCAAGGAAAAATTGACATACATAGGACTTGTATACTGCATATAATTTTTCTGGTGTGTTTTAGATTTTGTTATATAACCGCAACTCTATACAGCTAAAAGTGGTAAATAACTGGTTAGCTCAGTCTGTCATTTTTTAGGCTGTGTTTGATGCTTTAGTTAACATTATAGCCAAATGTGAAATAATTGTTCTAAACATCTTTCCTTCCTGATATTTCGTGATTGAGATTGACTAAGGGACACAGAAAATACAGTGGCACAGTACCAAAGAATCAAGGACTGGGCCAAATAGGTAGCAACTTTGCATACCCAACGAATTGAAGAGGTAGGATCTGGCAGAAAGCTCAAAACCTAAAAGCAAGCTCCACTTGGAAGATACTGCAGAGAAGTAGTCATCTTCTAAAGATCTTAAACACTAGCAATAAAGTAACCTACTATAGGTAATTTGCAAACATCACCCCAGGAATTAAAGAAAGAAAAAATGAGACGACACTTAAACAAGATGCAACCACACACATCCAATTCACCAAAGGTAAACCTAGGGAGCAACGAGGTGGGACAATCCGAAAGCCACCCACCTGGCCTATCTGAAGTGGTAACAACAAAGCAACTGAATGAGGTTCTGGAAAAAATTAAAACAGAAATAATCTCACAGATAACTGCAGAGATAATGTCTACAATGAAGACCATGCTTAAGGACACTATAGCTGATACAGACAAAAAAATAGAGGAGCTTAAGAAAACTATAGAAACCATGAATGCTCAGCATAGGAAAGAAATGGAATCCATAAGGCAGATTCAAGCAGATATCCAAGAGATAAAAAATTCCATTGAAAGTATTTGTAGCAGAATAAGCCAATGCGAGGACAGGATCTCAGATATAGAAGACAGGCTTGCAATTAGTGATCATGAAATGGAAAAATTCTTAAAAATAGCAAGGGACCATGAAAAATCAATTCAGCAGCTGCTAGATGACTCAAAGATAAACAACTTAAGAATAATTGGAATAAATGAAAAAGCAGGAGATAGCATCAACGACATTAAAACCTTGTTCAAAGACATAATCAGGGAGAACTTTCCTGGAAGAGAAAAGGAATTTGACACCCCTATAAGTGAAGCTTTTAGAACACCAACTAGACATGATCAAAAAAAAACTTCAGCCAGACATATTATAGTCAAGATCCCAGAAATTCAACAGAAGGGCAGAATCTTAAAAGCTGTTAGGGAGAAGAGACAAATCACCTATGAAGGAAAACCCACCAGAATCACAGCTGACTTTTCAGCACAAACCCTCAATTCAAGAAGAGCTTGGAATGATGTATTGCAAGCTCTAAAGGAAAATAATTTTCAGCCCAGATTGATGTACCCTGCAAAACTATCTTTCAAAATTGATGGAGAAATAAAATACTTTCATGACAAAGAACATCTGAGAAAATTTATGACCACCAAACCAGCACTCCAAAACGTTCTGAAGGACATTCTAGAAAGAGATAGGAACCCCAACAGAAGGAATCCACCAGGCAGGGCAAATAATTAAATAGCCAGAAAGCAGAAAAACAAAGAGTGGGAACCAACAACAGGAAAATATCATGACAAGTCAATACATATCAGTTTTAACCATCAATGTTAACGGTCTCAATTCACCAATCAAAAGGCACAGACTGGCGAAATGGATCAAGAAGCAAGATCCAACAATATGCTGTATACAAGAAACACATTTAATTCAGAAAGAAATTCATAGACTGAAAGTCAAAGGATGGAAGACAATACTCCATGCCACAGGAACCCAGAAAAAAGCAGGGGTAGCTATTCTTTTTGCAGACAAAGTGAACTTCAAGCCAAGAAGGATTCAGAGAGATAAAGACGGTCATTACATCCTTGTAAAGGGAACAATCCAAGAGGAAGAGATAACGATCATAAATATATATGCGTCAAATACCAATGCTCCCAGCTATATAAAACAAGTACTAAAGGACATGAAAAATCAAATAAGCACTAATACAATTATATTGGGAGATCTCAATACTCCACTGTCACAAAAAGATAGATCAACTGGACAGAAAATCAATAATGAAATAGTAGAACTGAACCAAACTTTTGAACAAATGGACTTAGTAGATGTCTACAGAGTGTTCCATCCCACAATATCAGAATACACATTTTTCTCAGCTGCACATGGGACGTTCTCCAAAATAGACCACATACTAGCTCATAAAACCTGCTTAAGTAAATGCGGGGTAGTTGAAATTATCCCATGCATATTATCAGACCATAGTGCAATGAAATTGGAAATCAATCGCAAAAGATCCCACAAAAACTCCCTAAACACATGGAAATTAAACAGCATCCTCCTGAACAACCAATGGGTCACAGATGAAATTAAAGAAGAAATTAGTCACTTTCTACAACTGAATGATAATGACAGTACAACATACCGGAACTTATGGGATACAATGAAAGCAGTCCTAAGAGGGAAATTTATAGCATTAAACACTTATATCAGGAAAATAGAGCAAGCGCAAATAAACAACTTAAGGGTGAACCTCGAGCTTCTAGAAAAAGAAGAGCAGGTTAAGCCAAAAGCCCGTACAAGGGAGGAAATTATAAAGATCAGAGCAGAAATTAACGTATTGGAGAATAAAAAAACAATACAAAGAATCAATGAAGCAAAAAGTTGGTTCTTTGAAAGAATAAATAAGATTGACAAACCCTTATCCAACCTTATTAAAAAAAGAAAAGAAAAGACTCAAATCCATGCAATTGAAAATGAAAAGGGTGATATCACGACGGACCCTGCAGAAATCCAGAAGATCATCTATACCTATTTTGAAAATTTATATTCTACTAAGATGGAAAATGCAGAAGAAATGGACAGATTCCTAGATTCATATGAATTACCAAAGCTGAATCAAGAAGATTTAAAAATCCTAAATAAACCAATATCAGCCAATGAAATTGAAGATGTAATTAAAAACCTCCCAACAAAGAAAAGCCCAGGCCCTGATGGATTCACTGCCGAATTCTACAAGAAATTTAGAGAAGACCTAACGCCCCTACTTCTCAAACTTTTCAATGAAATTGAAAGGGAAGCAATACTCCCAAATTCATTCCTGGAAGCAAGCATTATCCTGATACCAAAACCAGAGAAGGACCCAACTAAGAAAGAGAACTACAGGCCAATCTCCCTAATGAACATAGATGCAAAAATCCTTAATAAGATACTGGCAAACAGAATCCAACAAATCATCAAGAAGATTATACACCATGACCAAGTTGGATTCATCCCAGGGATGCAGGGATGGTTCAACATACGTAAATCAATAAATGTAATACAGCATATTAACAGAACCAAAGACAAAAATCACATGATCATCTCAATAGATGCAGAAAAAGCTTTTGACAAAGTCCAGCACCTTTTCATGATAAAAACCCTACAGAAAATTGGAATAGAGGGTCTTTATCTCAATCTGGTAAAAGCTATCTATGACAAACCAACAGCCAATATTATACTAAATGGCCAAAAACTGAAAGCCTTCCCTCTAAAATCAGGAACAAGACAAGGATGTCCACTGTCCCCACTCTTATTCAACATAGTTCTGGAAACTTTAGCCAGAGCGATTAGACAAGAGAAAGAAATAAAAGGAATAATGATTGGAAAGGAAGAAGTTAAATTATCATTATTTGCAGATGTCATGATACTCTACAAAGAAGACCCCAAAAACTCCACTAAAAAACTGCTAGATTTAATAACCAAATTCAGTAGTGTAGCTGGATACAAAGTCAATACTCAAAAGTCAATAGCCTTCCTGTACACAAATAACAAACTTACTGAAAGAGAAATTAGGGAAACAATACCTTTCACAATAACATCCAAAAAAATGAAATACCTAGGAATCAACCTCACGAAGGATGTAAAAGACCTCTATACTGAAAACTACAGTACTCTGAAAAAGGAGATTGAAGAGGATATCAGAAAATGGAAAGATATCCCTTGCTCCTGGATAGGAAGAACCAATATAGTGAAAATGGCCATACTTCCAAAATTGTTATACAGATTTAATGCAATTCCAATCAAAATTCCAACAGCATATCTCACAGAATTAGAGAAAACAATCCTAAAATTCATTTGGAATCAGAAGAGACCTAGAATAGCAAAGGCAATTCTGGGCAACAAAGGCAAGGCAGGGGGCATCACAATCCCCGACTTGAAATTATACTATAAAGCTACTGTGATAAAAACAGTGTGGTACTGGCAAAAAAACAGACCTGAAGATCAATGGAACAGATTAGAAGATGCTGAAACAACCCCAGACATACTAAGCCACCTTATCTTTGACAAAGGTGCCAAACACATTCGCTGGAAGAAAGATAGCCTCTTTAATAAATGGTGCTGGAAATACTGGCTCTACACATGCCGAAGATTAAAACTAGATCCATATCTTTCACCATGCACTAAACTAAATTCAAAATGGATCAGAGATCTAAATATTAAAACAGAAACATTAAATCTGCTGGAAGGTAGGATAGGTAAAACCCTTGGAGACATTGGTGTAGGCAAAGACTTTATGAATAAAAACTCAACCGCACGGGAACTATCCCAAAGAATCAATAACTGGGATCTCATCTTATTAAAAAGCTTTTGCACAGCAAGAGAAACCACCAACAGAGTGAAGAGACAACCCACAATGTGGGAAAAAATGTTTGCCAGCTGTTCCTCAGACAAAGGATTACTATCGAGAACATATAAAGAACTCAAAAAAATCAGACCTCCCAAATTTAAAGACCCACTCCAAAAATGGGCATCTGAGATGAATACACATTTCTCAGATGAAGAAATACTAATGGCAAACAAATATACAAAAAAATGTGCAACATCACTAGTCATTCGAGAGATGCAAATTAAAACAACACTGAGATACCATCTCACCCCAGAAAGAATGGCTACTATTAAGAAATCAACTAATAACAAATGCTGGAGGGGCTGTGGGGAAAAAGGAACCCTTCTTCACTGTTGGTGGGAGTGTCAACTGGTACAGCCACTGTGGAAGTCAGTGTGGAGATTCCTCAGAAAACTAGGGTTGGAGGTCCCATTTGACCCAGCAATTCCCCTTCTGGGCATCTTCCCAGAAGAATTAAAAACATCGTACCACAGCGATATATGTGCACCCATGTTTATAGCAGCACAATTTGTAATAGCCAGATCTTGGAAACAACCCAAATGCCCATCAACTAAGGAATGGATAAGAAAAATGTGGTATTTTTATACAATGGAGTACTATTCAGCCATAAAGAAGGATAAACTGGAGACTTTTATAGGTAAATGGATGCAACTCGAGAAAATACTCATAAGTGAAATAAACCAGAAGCACATGTGTAAGCATCGTATTATCTCTCTAGTATGAGAAACTGAAAGAGTAAATAAGATCCAAAATGTACAATAGATATGGTGAATCAAAAAGAAACTGGTCAAAAGGAAAGAGAGACTGGAATAGGGAAAAGAAAGAAGGGAAAGGGAAAAAAATTGTATATATATATATAAGATGGTTAAGATAGATACACTACCATTTTTACTTAGTTCATTGAAGAGTAAGGTTTGTGCCAATAATGTTTGGACAATTGAATGCTAATGTCTGGTGTCCTGAATAACTAACTTAAAGATAGTAATACGTAATGTATTAACCATTGTTACCCTCCTATTATGTTGGTTTGAAAATTTGTTCTTCTTTTGATTTGTTTTGTTTTTTCTTCTCTTTAAAATAAAAAAAAAAAAAAAAAAAAAAAAAAAAAACTAGGGTTGGAGGTCCCATTTGACCCAGCTATTCCCCTTCTGGGCATCTTCCCAGAAGAATTAAAAACATCGTACCACAGCGATATATGTGCACCCATGTTTATAGCAGCACAATTTGTAATAGCCAGATCTTGGAAACAACCCAAATGCCCATCAACTGAGGAATGGATAAGAAAGATGTGGTATTTTTATACAATGGAGTACTATTCAGCCATAAAGAAGGATATACTGGAGACTTTTATAGGTAAATAGATGGAACTCGAGAAAATACTCATAAGTGAAATAAACCAGAAGCACATGTGTAAGCATCGTATTGACTCATGGCCTTTTGATCCACAGAAAACATCGGTCATCCCAGAGCTCCTCAATTGCAGAATATTCTCTCTTTGTCTTTATTTTGAATCTGTGTGCCACATTGCTGGATGGGTTAGACTGACACCCTCCACAGGGATTTCAGTAAGTACGTTTTTCATTTTTACCTTATGAAAACAAAGTCAAAAGGGATTATTCAAATTCTTAATTGATGGTACAGATTTTACCTAAAACAAGATGTTGCTGTGGCTTCCAGCTCTCAGTTTTCTATCCCTCCCATACTTCCCATTGTCTCACTCTCTCTTTGTCTCTCTGGCCATGTGTAATGTGTATGTGTGTGTACAAAATATTAGAGACATACTACTTATTTTTTGGAGATCATATGAAGATATTAAAATGGAGAATAGATGTTAGGCATGAAAAAGTGAAGTAAATGAATAAAGAAACAAAAAACATACATTAAACTCCTCATTTCTCCAAATTTACAAAATGTACATTAAAGAAAGATCTGCTCAGAATATCTTTCTTCCTAAGATCACCTAAGAAAACATTAGCATTCTGTAATATTTTACTAAATAATGCTTCTCTCATTTCATTTATTCAAACAGGTGGATTTTGTCTATCAATTTCCCTAGTTTTTCCCACCTATCATTTTATTTAGTTGTATTGCCTTCTTATGTTACTTATTCCTGGAACTTGCCAAGATCTTTTCATTTACTCTACCTCCTGCTTGGCATGTTCTTACCCCAAAATTCTTTCTTTTTTTTTTTTAATGTGGGTACTAGGATTCGAACTCAGGACCTCACACTTGCCAGCAGGTGCTTGTGCCACTGAGCGATATCACCGGCCCTTTTTTTTCCTTTATGTGGGTACCAGGAGTTGACCTCAGGACCTCGCGCTTGCTAGCCAGGCGCTTATGCCGCTGAGCTATCTCACTGGCCCATTCCCCCAAATTTCTGCAGGTCAAATTCCCCCAATTCAGACTCCAGCTCAAATGTCCATTACTATGTAATCTGAAGAGAGTCTCTCTCGGTCAGTTACTGGCTCATAACATCATAAGACAATTATCTTATCAATACAATTATTGCATTTTGTTGTCTATCCCTTCCACCAGAGGGGAAGTTTTACTTGAAGAGTCCCTGTTTGTCAATGTTTCCAGGTCAGGGAGAATGTTGACATATTGGAGCAGTCAGGGTGTGTAAAGCCCACACCTTCACACCCTCACATTGGTTTCAGAAAAGAGATGAGAAAAAGGGTGACAGATGTATGTTGAAGCCTTGCCAACATTAGTGCCTCTAAGATAGTGTGAGAACCAAATGAGTCAACTGTCTCGTCCTAGAATTAGGCTGATTCTTTCTCTGTGTCTCAGGTAACACAAGACAGGGTTATGTCTGATACAGAAAAACACAGTCTGTGGAGAGTCAGATGAGAATCCCTGGTTTTCCATGAGTCAAGAAGCTGCTATTCTGAGACTGGCCACATTATTCTTCTCAATTATTCTAATCAGATAGGTAACTCTGTCTTTTCAGAGGATCAGTATATAAAGAGGCAGAGAGAAACCGATTCCTACCTTAACTTACCCCTTTTACATGGAAAGAATATCTAGAGTGAGAAAGAAGCAATACTCTCTAATTGATAGATATACTTTAATAAATTTATTGTCTTTATCCCTAACCATAGATGACAAAATGGAGGGAGAGTGGGGTTAAAAGAGATTTTCCCAACTGTATTTATTTCCTAGTCCATTATTTTCATACAACATTCTTAAAAAGTATCTCAGCATTCAGGGTTATTGGTGTTATCTGAAGGCCACAGGGACTAATGATGAGGGGCATAGGAAAGAAGAATGGTTCTGAAATCACAATAGAGAAAGTGAGACCAGTGCTTACATTCCAGGCAGCCACCGACTTGGGCCCTCAAGCTGGTTTCGTCTGCTCAGGGCTGCTCATTTTCAGTGAGTCTCCATTGCTGAAGCAGACAAAAAACCATCAGTGGAAACTAATCTATCCTCATTCAATTAGACTGCAACGCAATTACGTTTTTTCTTCCAAAGAGAGTGCAATTAGTTCCCTTTGAAAACGTGTCCCAGCTTCAAAAGAAAAGCAGAACCTCTGAAAATGAATGTTGAAAACAAGACAGTTTTGAAAAGAGAAAAAAAGTTTTGAAGCAAGTCTCCTCACCCTTGCTCATCTTTCTGTAGTTTCAGCTTTCCCCCCGAGGCCCACCTTGCCCTTATTTGGTGTTTCGTGCTTCCCTAAGATGATTCCTTGTAAGTCACCTCTTCGATTAGTGGCCTTTCTCACACAGGAGGAGGCCAGACTGAGATCTGCGCATGTGCACAGGCACCATGGTACAGGAGGAGGCGCCCTGGGTTGGGTGGGCAGTTTTGATTTCTGCTTCTCTGCTTTGTGATTCTGAGAAGATTAATGTTCTCTGAACTTCGATATCATTATTTTAATATGAAGTTTCTGAAGTCAACAGGTGTTAGTAATAAAATATTTTCAAAAACTCTTATCAAATGCTTACATAAAAACAAAAAACCTTCAACTTCTATAGATGAGTTAAAAAGGAGCAGTGGTAGGAAACAGCAATGGCCAAGAGTTCTTAGGACTCTCATGTTCCCTCTCAGGCCCTTAGATATTCATGTAGCAAGCTACTGGCTGAAACAGTCTCTGAGGTTATTTTCACACCTACTGACGCTGGTTCTCCCTAGAGGCTTGTGGTCTGTAGCTCAGAGATTGATCTCAGTTTGAAATCAAGTATCTGCACCATCCTCAGGAATTTGTTTCATTTCTCTAGCTAGGCAGTTTTCCTTCTGGTAAAATGGGGGAATTAAAAATAAATTTCTTTGTGTTTGTTTTTAAAATAAATGTTAGTACATTTTTCTTGAAACTCTTCCCTTTGTAATATCTTAGCATTATATTTTCTGGAAAAGTATGTATAAGTCTCCCTTATCTTTCTAATTGCTCCAAACTACTCCAGAACATAGCATACCATAGTTACCATCACCTTTTTAGTAAACTTTATAGAGTTATAATTTTTTCTATTGCAAATAATGCTGCAATGAATATCATTTTGCCTCCTTCCGCACATGCCAACAAATGACTGAATGTAATGTGAGATCATGTATTCTTTATTTTCCATTATAGTGGATGTCCAAAGGTCATAAGCTAATTTATAATCTCAGAAATCTTGAATTAGTTCACTCTTTGTGCTATAACTACATCAATATTTGAGTATAGTAATATTGCCTATTATACCTTAAGATTTTGGAAGTTTGAAAAGTTTGTATTAATTACTACTATGTTGCTAAACTAGTGCAGCTCCTAAAATATATTAGGCACTTAATGAATACTTATTACCCCGAACCTATGTGTTAGTTTGCAAATTGTAGATATGAAAATGAGCTTTTTTATAGTTAAAGTTTTTTCTTGAGATGTTAAGCAATTGCTTAAAGATGAAATATGTGTATAGTTAAGTTAGGAGTCGATGCTAATAATAGGAAAGCTTATAAGCTGAAACTAACACAACTTTCCTATTGAGGTGGACACTTCCTTGAGGTTTTATGGTTGTGACTTTGAAACTCGCTTCTTACCCTTATTGTTTATGTAACTATGAGAATTTTGCTTTATACACTATGCATGGTAGAATGGAGTTTTCACAGCCTCTTTTTTGGGGATTGTTCTATGACTGACATATAATAAATATTAGATGCTTAACTGGGACCATAACAGCTATCTTATATTAATGGTTAAGCCTTGTCATAGTTGACAGCTTCTCAGTGGCTTTCTTGGGAAATAGGCTCAAATTTTGATTTCAGAATAATTTGAGGTCTGGATTTTAAAGGACATGCAAAATTTCAGCATTTTTAAAATCTATCTGTTCTCAGGAAAAAAAAAAAAAAACCTTGAAAGACTTCTGAGTTGGAAAAAGTGGCAAAAACAATTAGAATGTAGTTTGCACTGCTCAATTATTCTTAATTCCACAAATAAGACCTTGGCCATCTGGTATTTGGCAAGGGAAAAATTTACTCATATAACTCTTGGGAAATGCTAGGAATTTAAAGAACAGTCAAAAGATGTAGGCAATATTCTACATAGATCAAAGCATGTACCAATAAATCCTATTTTCTCAGTCTTACTCCTAACAGTATGTGACAACAAGTGTACCATTGCCTGAAATGTTACAGTCACTTACCAGGAGTGATCTTCCTCATGATACTAGTTCTTTCCCAAAGAGTATATATATAAAAAAAAATCCAACTCTACTAAACATGGTTCTGTTGCCATATCTGACCATTCATGACCGCTGGATTCTTTACATTTTCCAAATCACATTTACTCACAGATCCTCTAAACCTCATTGTCTTTACACGTAGTATGTCTATGACCATGGTTACTGGTCACTGTCTGTGCCTCATTGTGACTTTCTAGATACCACCAGTGTGAAATTACAGTACCCCATGCAGTGTAAAATTCTGCATCAGATCCTTTGAAGTATTTGATCACTTTAAGTATCATTTATGGCTTATCTTTCTCTGTCTTTGGTACTACTTGTTTTCAACCTATTCCTTTATTATAGCCATACACAAAAATATGGATAAGAAGTCTTATAATTATGTATTCAGAATATACCACATCCCATCGTTTCCTATTTTTGGAAAGTCAATTTCCCTCATTCTTTCTCTGACTTTTAAACTATGTTCTGCTTTCCAGGACATAATTATCTCATGACTAGATGAACACCATCAAACTTCTTATTTTTGTCTTTTCCTTTCTTAAAATATTCCAAGTTTCCTTCTGAAATTCCTAAATGAGATCTTCAAGTGTTCCTTGTGAGAAAGTTCAGAAAGTTGGTTGCCTTAGGAATTCTATTTACGGTTAAAGACCTTATATTGTAGGGCATTATCAACCATTTTTATTCTCCATTTAAATCTTCAAAAATTCTTTAACTTTACCAAAACTTTCCCTTTATCTCCATTTTTGCAAGCTCACTGAATGCTCTCGTATTGAATTTAAAAACAAGCAAACCATGAAATATATATTTAGGAAAGGGAGGGAAGAAAACAGACAATAATGCTACAAAATGCATAAATGGGATTATCAGTGTCATTTTATATCATTTTTCTACTTTTCTATACTATCCATACATCTTTTATGAGAAAGCATCATGTTTATAACTTAGGGAATCAAAGGCGGCTATTTTCCTATTTGGTTATCTACTGGTCTCTTCTGTTTTGGTACCAAGATTTCTTAAAATCTGAACATCCTGGTGCACAGAATGAACGACTGTCTCCCATCTAATTCCCAGTGAAGTATGGCCATATGATTTAGTTATTGCCAATGAAACATAAGGGAAAATATACCAGAAAACTTGGCTCATTTGGAGCTAAATTCAGCACTAAAAAGACCTCTTCTCCTTCCATATTCTACCTTTTTTCTTTTCTTGTCTTTTCTTTAATGTGGGTACCGGGAGTCAAACTCAGGACCTTGTGCTTGCCAGGCAGGCTGTTATGCCACTGAGCTATCTCACCGGCCCCATCTGTTTTCTTTTTGTCATGCATTAAATTTCTGGCATTTTTGCAGTCATTTTCAGGCAAACTTGAAAATGGAAGGCATGTACTGGAGTGGAGGTGCAAAACAACAGGAGGCTGGGTCGGGAATCACAGTATGGTAACTTCTTTTGCATTCTGGCTTTCCCATGAATCTCAGTGTCCTAATCAAAGACACAGAGTGTGTCATCCTTCTCATGAGCTCTACCTCCTAGACAGCATTCCCTTGTGCAGTACTTCCACTGAGTGTGGGCAGAAATTATTACTTTTCTTTTATTCTAACTAATAGAGCTGATGTAATATCACTTCTGATATTAAGTTATAGAAGACTATGATCTCCTTGTCCCTTCCCTTTCTATCTCCCCTTCCCTCTTGTCTTTTCTTCCTTCCTTCTCCTTGGCTTACTTGTGCTAGAAATCCAGCTGGAATATCATGAGTAGCCCCATACAGATAGCCATATTTTATGGCTAGGATCGCAGGTGGCCAGTTAGGCAGCCAGTAAATTAATAGCTTTATAATTCTATGAGTAAGCTTGGAAGTAGATCCTTCACACACTCAGGTCTTGATATGGCTGAAGCTCTGGCTGCCAGTATATTTGCAATCTCATCAAAGACTTTAAGTCACACAGATTCAGCTTCCTGATGCAGAGAGAGTATGAAAACCATAACTTTTGTTGTATTAGCTATTAAATTTTAGGATAATTTATTTTTCATCAAACAATAATTTGATTGTAATACAGAGAGATGAGTATCCCTTCATAGATATTTGTCTGTTCAGATAACAGAAAAATAAAATGCGGGCCACTTTTATTATGAAGACTTTAAAGAAAATTGTTTTGGGAATTTGCTCTCTCATTTGCATACCCCGTCTCTTCATTTATTCTTCATTTCTAGACAATGATAAATAAAATTTCTTCTTCATCAGCCAGTATGTCATCATTGCACCGTGTAACCCTATCAAGTTGTTTCACTATAGGCCATGTTCTACAGGAGTATTTTCAACCTCAGCAACATTTTGGTCCAGATAATTACATATTTTTTGTTACAGGAGGGTTGTTTTTTGAATTGTGGATTATTTAGCAATATTGCTGTACTCTACAAACTACATGCTAAGAACACCCTTACCTGCAAGATGTGACAACCAAAAATGTCTCCAAACATGATCATATATTTCTAGGAGGAACACACAAATAAGTTGAGAGCTGCTATTACGGGGGAGATGACAGGGAGTTCCCTACAGTCCCACATGTGTGTGCAAGCTAGGGGTTGCTACTCTCAAAATATTGTCTGTCTGTGGGCATCCAGAGTTCTACCCTTGGCTTTTATGTTTTTTGTTTTGGTTTTGTTTTTTGCTTTATTTGAGAAAGGATGTCACTAAGTTGTTCAGGCTGGCCTTGAACTCACTGTGTGGTTCAGCCTAGGCTCGAACTTGCAGTGATGCTCCTGGGTCAGCCTCCCAAGTGCTGAGATTATAGGAGTGGGCTACACAGAGTTCTACTACCCTTTCTTTGTAGAGGGAGGTTTTGTTTTTTTTGTGTTATTTTTAGCTGTTTTCTTGTATGTATCTACTGATGTGTCAGCGTTCTGGACCATGGCCAAGGGACGGGACTTCACTTGCAATAGGGCCCAGCAATGTTCCTGGCAGATATATCTTCTGCTGGACCTGTGGGTGTCAACCAGCCATTCTTAGATGGCCTATAGCACCCATACAGGGGACACTTGCTAATGTGTCTGCGAGCCTGCCACACTTTCCATGGGCTCCTGGAGGTGGCCCATCATTGATCATCTCCTAGGCGGTCTACACTCTCTTTGCCCAGGATCCAGCCAAACTTCTAGCCTTATTGGGTACTTTTTCTACCCTTTAAGGGTGGGTTCAGACTTTTCTCTCTTTATTTTCTATCAAATATATTTTTATGGTATAATGTTCTCATTTTAGAGCTTACACTATTGAATACTAATTAGTAAGCCCACACAAAACAAAACCTTTGCTTTCAAGGTTAAGTTTTCTTTAATATGTTTCAAAAATTTTTTGTGTGTGTTTTCACTTTTATTTTTAATTTTGCTCAGTACATGCAAGTCATCACTTTTATCTATTTTAATGTGAAAAGCCATGCTTTTAAAAAAATAGAAGTAGCTGATCAGGAAAGGTATCATCAGGAATTATTATATCAAAATATTTCCTGACTATAAACTTAACTACATAATTTTGATGTATTGTAAAACTATAATGCTCAAATGATATATGTCCATGAAATCAGCACTATATTATTTTGAGGACATGGCCAATATGATTTGCAGCATGATTTATAACTGAATACTAATTAAAGGGCAATTCTATTTTCACAACTGTTCCAAAGGCCATTACAGATGGTCCAATTACTGCCTAACAACTTTTCTTATACATTCTTTTAATTTCTAAGCTTAGCGATACACATCTCTCCATCACCTTTGTCCCATTAACTCGTGGCCTTCTCCCATTCTCCTTCCATTTAAATTTTCCAGAACAGAACCTCTTACCCTCAAAAAGGAGAGCATTTTCCTAATATTGCAGAAGAAAAATATAGAGTTCGCAATGTTGTAATCCTCTTTAAGTTCTGCCTAAAATAAAGGTATGGCCCATGAAATAATGCTTGCAACTGGTGCTGAGTGCTGTAAGAATACAGGGAAAGAAAAGTCTCCATATGGGTGTGATTCCAATATGGGAACAGTGGGTCAGGAAAGTATGTGTGGAAGGAAGGGATGGTTTGCCAGAAGGAGAGAAATAGTGTCTTCTTTCTCTCGTCTTATCTCACCAACCCCTTAGTTCTCTACTTTAGATCTGTTCACACAACTCATGGCTGTGTACAGTATATACTCTTTTCAAAGGGACCAAGAGATGGAGGGAGACAAGGGGAAGTGGAGGGGCAGGAGATGTAAAACGAACTAAGATGTGTTATGTACATGTACCAACTCCCCATAATGAATGTAAGCACTATGTACTACAAGCATATACTAATAAACATAAAAATAAAATGTAACAAATTATACATTTCTTGAGAGTAAAGCTATGCATTATATTCAATTTTCTGAGAGCAATTTAGTGAATTGTACACACATAATAAAGACATATATTTGCCTTTTGGTGAAAAAATAATAAAAATTACTCTGATTTCTCTTTCATGAACCTAATTCTCTCAAGCAATATGTGGCACATGATGTCTTTGAAATCTTCAGCCCATAGGAGAAGAGGTAACTATAACTCATAAGTCACTTCTTAACTACATGGAGCCTAGAATAGAAGTCTGGAGGAGGGATATTCCACACAAGATCACAGATGTGTTATTTGCAGATTAGCCAACATATGGCATGGTTAATTGCAGTTCTGAAACAGCAGCAAGACTAAAATTGATGGTTCATTTCTAAAGATTCAAGTTAGAGAGCATTCTAAACATCATTTGAAAATGTCAGTGGATTAGTTGACTCAACCCAAGTTACCTAAGGCATTTTCCATAGCTTAACAATTGAAAATTCCAAAATAGGGTAGTATCTGGGAAGAAAAAAGATTTTTTAAAATTACTTATTTTCATTCTTTTTTCTATCTTCTTTTCCTTCTTTGGCTTTCAGCAAGACTCTAATATAAGAAATCAAACCACATGACTATGACACAAATATACTCTTTTCAACTGTTCATTTTGAACAATGAAAAGAAGCATAAAAATTAACAAAAAGAAAAGACTAACACTAAGGCCCAGAAAATCATCACACAGAATCTATGTTTATGTTGGTATGTTTAAACAGTGAGGAGGTCTCCTTGCTCTAGGTTAGACTATACTTTGAATCATTGAAATTATAGGAAGACAGAAATTTTGGAACTCTATGTGATAGAGGGAAGATGAAAAATTTCATGTCTGTATGCCACATCAATTGCTATGTTCATGTTATTTATGTTTGACCCTTACAACTTGAAAGTCGCTACTTGAAGGTGGGCATCTTCAAGTTTTCTGAAAAGTTAAGAACCTTACAGGTGCAACTGCATTTGCTCGAGGGAAAGGAAAAATGGATTGGCAAAGCCTCACATCCAAGATTGGCAGGCTCGACTACACTGCAATTCAATGAATTAAACCAATGTCTACAATGAGATCCAATTATAATTACATTTTTATAATAGTTGAAAATACACTGTTTCTCCCCAGTAGATTTATGAAGTTATACTCATCAAAAGAGTGAAGAAAGAATACTCTTTATCAAAAGTGAACCCAAGAGAAAAATGTTATCTGTCTTTCCTCAGGGTGAACATGCAACAATTGTTCATAAAATGTAGAGCAATCCCTTGGTTCAAGGACTTTACTCATCTTTTATTTGTAAAGTCCATTTAACTTTAAAGGAAGAAAATACCTTAGTGTTATAGAGTGGACTTTATCACTTCTGCCCTCTTAATTCATATGTTGAAGACCTAAACCTATTGTGGTTATATTTGGAGATGGAGCCTTGAATGAAGTAGTGAAGGTTAAATCGGTTCACAAAAGTATTCCTCATCTGATAGGATTAGTGTCCCCATTATAAAAGAAAAAAAGACACCAGAGAATTTTCACCATATGAGAAAAACTTAGCCATATGCAAGTTAGAAAGATAGCTCTCTCCATAAGCCAAACTTGCTAGATCCTGATCTAGGACTTCCAGCCTCCGGAATTGTGGAAAATAAATTTTTGATGCCTAAGTTGGCCGGTTTGGGGTATTTGTTTAGGGCAGCTTGAGTGGACCAAAGTATTTGCTAATACCAAACCACCTTAGAATGTTCAAAAAGGTACAGTCAGGAAGATAACAATGACAAACTGTTCTAAATGACTATATAATATTTATTGTGCTAGCTTATGAATATTTTTTTCAGAGTTTAGCTTTTTCTTTGAAAGTCATTTTGCAAAGAAAAAGCAAACCAGAATATTTTGAAGTAACAGAAAATTTTGGATTTGTTTTAACTGTTAATTCTATGAATTTACATGAATTTCTAACATCATGTTATGTTATTTATAAGTTATCCGAAATAACTTTAAGTAATTTGAGATTGATCATATTTCTGATTTTTACTGTTACTTGTTTTACTTTTTGCTTTTGAAAATTTTATTGTTGCTTTGTTTTTATGATATCTCCATCTCCATTGCACTACATTTTTTCTCTAGAAACATATTTGTTATACATGTTGCTTTATCTTCTGGATACAGCATAATTGGTATAAGCTACTTTCTACTTGGAATCTGATAGAAATTTTGTAAATAGATTTTTATCTGTGTTTTTTTGTTGGTAATTTTTTTAGAGACAGACTGAGAAAGTAGAATCCTTTGTTGAGGTATAGTACACAACTTTTAAGGATTTGATCAATTATTACTCTGGGAATGAACACATATCATGAATAGTGAGGACAGTAGGGATTCCAGAGCTTTGGGATTCATAGGATAAAAATTTTGTGTTTACCAAAGTCTTTGAAATTCACAAACATAGCCAATTTCTAGTCAGTTTTTTTTTTTTTTTTTGAGTGGACATGAATGCTTTTTAACTTAAATGATACATTAGCACTGAAAATATGCTAACATATTTTATATTTAGTATGTTATATATTTTATATTTAGTTAACATTGGAAGGAAAAAATTTCTCTTTAATTTTGTCAGGATATTTTCTCCCCAATATGATAGACAAAGGAACTATCATATTACCTTAGTGTCAATAAAATTGTGGAGAATTCCAAACAAACCTAATTATGTCTATTATCTCACAAGGTGAAAGAGCAGATCTTTTTGTTATTGTTGGAAAGTAAAGAAATCTGTCTCATCCATCACTGGATTCACTAGTAAGGCCCCTAAAATAAAAGAGAGATTAACAAGAGAAAAGCACCAGGATTTTCCTAGTTTACTTTCTAAAACAAATTATGAAACATTTTGAATCTTGTCAATTTATCTTTTTTTTAATCTTTTTAAATCTATAGACATATGATACATACTGCCCAAAACTTGAACTTCTGATTTTGTAATCACATCATTTTTCTCAAAAGGACATGACGAATTCGATGCATCAACATGTGTAGACACTGCTGCCAGATGGCTCCTTTTGCCTAGGATTTTCTCAGGAGAGATCAGACATTCATTTAGGCTGTCATTATGTCTTCTTCAAGAAAAAATTCTAATGTTACTACTCATCTATTTGTACAGGTCTAAATTAATGTAGAGTACTACATCTTCACATGAATGCTGCAAGGTTCAAGAGATTTGAGAATGTCATTAAGGAGATGAGCACTTGGTATTAAAATTCTTTGCAGTCTTTTATTTTGCCCAAAGCTAAATGGCAATTGAATGTGTTAATAGATAAGTATAAATCTTTAAATTTGTGGATGTCATTTCTTCTTTCCTGAAATATGCTGAAAATTGATCATATCAGGTGTTTTCAGAGGAAAGCTTTACTTTGTTGATTGCAATTATTTTTGTTTCTAATAGCATCTTTTGTTTTGCATGTGTGTTTCAAGTTTTATAGAGTAATACATGCTCATTATAGAAAGCATACAAAAATACAGAAACTTAATTTTAAACAATTATTAGTAAAACACATTTACATTTTGGTATTTTCACTTTCATGTGTATAGAAAGTATATGTATATAGACAAGTAATATGTGTGTACATATGATTTCTAGGTTTATATATAATTCTGTTATATATGTAAGTATATATCAAATTTTATTTTGTGACCAGGTTTTTGTCCCTCTTAGTTATATTTAGCAAATAAATTTAATGAATATTAAAATAATTTAATCCAAATTGTTTTTAACTGCCACATAATATGTAATTACATAAGAATGATGCTTAACTAATCCCATATTTTTGATATCAAAATTATCAAATTACAATTACAGCCACGTTGGAGTTACTCAGAAAAAGTCAACTGAAAACACAGGTAATTGGAAGAAAGAGAGGGACATACATCCTGCTGCCAAAGTCAAGGTGAAGAAACTTGTAGATCATAGAAAACATAGGCATAGGACTCTATAAAATGACAAAGCAGTCCCCAGGGCTTCCTGAGGGACCTCCGCCTGTGAGGATCATGAATGCCATTCCGGGAAGTTCCCATAACACTGATGGACTGCAATAGTGTGGCAAACTCAAGCCACACAGAATCAATTTGGGGTATATGGCCCCTTGCCTCTTTTGCCTTCCTCCAAACAGAGAATGCTGCAGTCTGGCAGCAAATTTTGCTGACACACACAGGGGCGAATGACCAGGAAGTTGCTCCCTCCCCAGTGGGTTGCCAGTTTTTTTTTCTTTCTTTCTTTTTCTTTTTTCTTTTTTCTTTTTCCTTTTTTTGTCATTTGTCTTAGCTGCTAACTGAAACCACTATCAACAACAAGGTTAGGGAGCAAAGCGGTGGTGGTGAGAGTGGTAAGTGGAACAGCACCACTCTTTCTGCCCTGTTCCCAGCAGCATGAGAGAGGAGAGGGATGTGGGACTGAAGCAACCTTGGGCCCTGGTGGGACAATGAGTGGGAAGTCAGCACTTGCCCCACACCCCTCCCAAAGATGTGAGAGAGGAGAAGGGGGGCCCAAGCAGCAATTGAGACTGAAAAAACAGTACAAAGAATCAATGAATCAAAGAGTTGGTTCTTTGAAAGATTAAATAAAATTGACAAAACACTAGTCAAACTTATCAAAAAAGGAAAGAAAAGACTCAAATCCATGCCTAAGAATGCAAAGAGAGGGTGCCGGTGAGATGGCTCAGTGGGATACGCCCCTGCCTGGCAAGCGTGAGGGCCTGAGTTTGACTCCCGGAAACCACGTACGAAAAAAGGGGCCGGTGATATCGCACAGTGGCACGGGTGCCTGCTGGCACATGAGGTCCTGAGGTCGACCCCTGGTACCCACAAAAAAAAAAAAAAAGGAATGAAAAGAGTGAAACCATAACACATAGTGCAGAAATCCAGAAGATTATCAATACCTACTTCAAGAACTTGTACTCAAATAAGATGGAAAACACAGAAGAAATGGACAAATTCCTAGATATATATGAATTACCAAAGCTGAATCAAGAAAATATAAAAATTCAAAATAACCCAGTATCAGTCAATAAAATTGAAGATATAATTTAAAACCTAGCAACAAAGAAAAGTCCAGATCCCAATGGATTCACTGTTGAATTCTACAAGAAATTTAGAGGAGATCTAATGCCATTACTCTTGAAACTCTTTATGAAATTCAAAGGGAAGCAATATTCCCACAGTTATTCTTAGAAGCAAGTATTATCCTGATACCAAAAGCAGAGAAGCATCCAACCAAGAAAGAGAACTACAGGCCATCTTCCTAATGAACATAGGTGCAAACATCCTCAATAAGGTACTGGCAAACAGAATGCAGCAAATCATCAAGATTATACATGATGACCAAGTAGGATTAACCCAGGTATGCAGGGATGGTTCAACATATGCAAATCAATGTTTAATACACCATACCAACAGAGCCAAGAATAAAAATCACATGATCATCTTAACACACAGAGAAAGCATTTGACAAAGTGCAACATCCATTCATGATAAAAAAAAAAAACACAGAAAATTGGAATAGATGGTCTTTATCTGAATCTGATAAAAACCATCTATGACAAACCAACAGCCAACACCATACTACATGTTTAAACACCAAAGCTTTCACTCTAAAATCAGGGACAAGGCAAGGATGTCCATTATCATCACTCCTATTCAATATAGTTCTGGAAACATTAGCCAGAGCAATTAGACAAAAGAGTGAAATAAAAGGAATAAAGATAGGAAAGGAAGAAGTTAAATTATCATTATTTGCAGACGACATGACATTCTATATAGAAGACCCCAAAAACTCCACCAAAAGACTTCTAGATTTAATAATCAAATTCAGCCTTATAGCTGGATACAAAGTCAACACTCAAAAACCAATGGCATTCCTGTAGACAAAAACTAACTCACTGAGAGACAAATTAGGGAAATGTCTTAATTAATTTTCTCTCATTGCTGAGACAAAATACCCAAAGCCCAAAGTTAAGGAAGGAAAGTTTTATTTAGCTCACAGTTTGTAAAGGTTTTCACCCATAATCAGATGGCTCCAAGGCAGGATGGCATGGCAGAGGGGCAACAGTCCATGATGGTGGAAGACAGCAAAAGCAACAAAAGCAGAAGGGTGGAGCAAGCCTCTTTTCCTCCCTTATATTGTAAGCAGGCTCTCTGCCTGAGGGTGGGGTAGCACTCGCACCATCTCCCTGCCCTCCTTTTGCACAGACTTAGGATGTTTACAAAGTGAGGACCCTGGCCCCTTCTGATTGGTTTAGTTAAGCTTCTAAACTTCTCAAGTTGACACAATGAATCAACAATTATAACATCCTAGAGCGTAAACAGCTGCCCTAGGGCATGTCTTCTATACCCTAGGATGAAGATCTGCTGAGTCACTTAAACTTCTAAACTCCTAAAGTTGCCACAATGAATCAACCATTACAGGAAACCACACCTTTCACAATAGTATTGAAAAAAAATGAAATACTTAAGAATCAATCTAACAAGGAAGTAAAAGATTTTTACATTGAAAACTACAGTACCCTGAAAAAGGAGATAGAATAGAATATCAGAAGATAAAGTGATATCCCTTGTTCTTGAGTAGGAAGAAACAATATAGTGAAATTGGCCATACTACCAAAATTCTTATACATCCTGTAGATTTAATGCAACCCCATTCAAAATACCAATGTCATAGCTCACCGAACTAGAGAAAAAAATCCTAAAACTCATTTGGAACCCAACTAGACTCAGAATAGCAAAAACAATTCTGGGCACAAAGGCAAGGTAGAGGGCATCATAATCCCTGACTTGAAATTATACTGAAAAGCTACTGTGATAAAAACAACATGGTACTGGCACTAAAACAGATCCAAGGATCAATGGAACAGATTAGAAGATGCAGAAACAACTCCAGACACACTCAGCCACCTTATATTTGATAAAGGGACCAAACACATTCACTGGAAGAAAGACAGCCCCTTTAATAAGTGGTGCTGGAAAAACTCACTTTGCACATGCCAAAGACTAAAACAAGACCCCTCACCATACACTAAACTAAAATCGAAATGGATCAACAATCTAAATATTAAAACAGGAATACTAAATCTTTTGGAAGAGAGAATAGGTAGAATGCTTGAAGACATAGGTGTGGGCAAAGATTTCATGAACAAAACCAAAACTGAATGGGAAATATTACAAAGAATCAACAACTTGAATCTCATCTTATTAAAAAACGTTTGCACAACAAAAGAAATCACCAACAGAGTGAAGAGATAAACCACAGAGTAGAAAAATATTTTTGCCAGCTGTTCCTCTGAGAAGGGACTAATATCTAGAATATATATTGGACTCAAAAAATGATACCCCCCAAATTTAAAGACCCAATCAAAAAATGAGCATCTAAAATGAATATATATTTCCCAGCTGAAGAAGTATAAATAGCAAATAAATATATAAAAAAAATTTAACATCACTGGTCATCCAAGAGATACAAATTAAAACAGCTGTGAGATTTTATCTCAGTCCAGAAGGAATAGCTATTATCAAGAAATCAACCAATAACAAATGCTGGATGGGCTGTGTGGAAAAAGGAACCCTTCTCCACTGTTGGTAGAGTGTAGACTGTGCAACCACTGTGGAAAACAGTGTGGAGATTTCTCAAAAAACTAAAACCAGAGGTTCCATTTGACACAGCTATTCCCTTTCTTTGTGTCTTCCTGAAAGAATTAAAAGCATTATACCACACCAACATATGCACACTCATGTTTATAGCAGCACAGTTTGTCATAGCTAAATCTTCAAAGCTCCCCAAATGCCCTTCACCCGATGAATGGATAAAGAAGGCGTTTTTTTTGTTGTTGTTGTTGTTGTTTTTGTTTGTTTTTGTTTTTTTTATGCAATGCAGTACTACTCAGCCATAAAGAAGGATAAACTTGAGATATTTCTAGGTAAATGAATGTACTCTTATGTGAAATAAATGAGACACAGATTTGTAAATATAGAATTGTTTCTCTCATGTGAACAAACAAAAGTGTAAATAGTGACCAAAATGTTTAATAGATATTGTGAAATAGGAAGAACATATTCAAATGCAAGGCGACGTAGGGATGCAGGAGGGAGAAAAGAAGGAAAGGAAAAGGAAAAAAAGAGAAAAGAAGGAAAAAAATAAAAACAAACCTTTTGTAAATAAGAATGGGGGTCCAGTGATATGGCTCAGGGGCGTAAGCACCTGCCTGGCAAGCACGAGGTCCTGAGTTTGACTCCCAGTACCCACATAAAGGAAAAAAAGGGCAGGTGATATCACTCAGCAGCACAAGCACTTGCTGGCAAGTGTGAGGTCCTGAGTTTGACTCCCAGTACCCATTAATAAAAAAAAAAAGAATGGGAAGAACGGTGAAAGGGAGGGGAGGAGAATGGGAGAAAAAAGAAGTATCAAGATACATCATGTACAGGTACAAATTCTCTATGATGAATGTCATCCTTATGTGTATCTAAAATGTACCAGTAAACTTAATTAATTAAAAAAAATTTCAAACATTTTTATATTCTTATATCATTCCATGTTTAACCTGTATTCTCATAGAAGGAAATTATTTCTCTGACCTCTGTGGAAATGTTGCTTTGCCTCTTTATAAAGTGCATGTTAATATAAATATACAATATGTTCATTTTTGGTTCTTTTGGCATATGCACTGTTAATGAACTTAATCTATAACATTTTAGGAATAATTTGTTCAATTTGTTGACTAAATAAAATATGTTATTTACTCACTCCTCTATTAGTGTACATTTGTTCTATATCCAATTAAATTTTTATGCAATCTGTTGTAGAACAATGTATCTCTTTGAAATTGGTGTGTGTGTGTGTGTGTGTGTGTGTGTGTGTGTGTACCTAAGAGTAATTTTTGTTGTATTTATATCCAATAGTACTCCTGCTGGGTCATGGAGCAGACATATGTTCAGCTTTCTAGAAACTGCCCAATCATCTCCTGAAATGGTAATATTAACTTTTAAGAATGGAGCTAGAAACACTTGTTATTGTCTTGGTCTTGGTCTTTGTCTTTGTCTTTGTCTTTCTTTTCTTTTCTTTCTTTTTTTTTTCTGGTGCAACCAAGGATTGAACCCAGAGCCTTCACACTGAGCTATATCCCCAACTTTCATGATTCTGTATTTTATGTATTTATTTTTAATTTCTGAGACAGGGTCTTGCTAAATTCTCCAACTTTCCCTCCTCTTCCCCTCTTCCTACTCCTCCTTTTACTTCCCAAAAATCTGTACTTTGTTTTGAAATCATTTACCTGTTACTTAAGGAATTATCTTCGTTAATTTTTATAGCTTAGCCTTGCTGTAATAAATTGTAGAAAAGTATTGGCTTTTTTGTCTTAAAACAAGTCTTTTTCACCTCAGCTACTGAATATTTTTTTTATTTCTATGAAATTCTGAGTTGGTAGTATTTTTCTGTTTTTCCTGTCTCATTAAAGGCTGTCTTCAGACTTTCATACATTCTTCTAAAACATTTGCCTTCAGTCACTTTATTTCTTCCTTTTTTAATGTCTGTTAATTCTTGCTTCATTTAAGATATTAGCTTTTTCTTAAACAAAGAAGAACTTACTCATATTTTTGAGGCTCCTTCCCTGCCCTCTGGTCTCTGTAACCAGTTTTCCCAAATGCCAGCCTGCCAGGGAAAATCTTAACTGCAGATCTATGTCCTCCATCTCTGGTGATCACTGCTTTCTACTTTAAACATATTTCCCTGCCGTATTTTAGAACAGAGGTTGACAAATTTTAATGGGGGAGAACATTTTGCTGACCTTTATTTTTATGTATCAGGGCTTGAAAGCCAAAGTAAAAGTGAGTTTCAATTTTATGTATCACTTTCCTTAATAGTTTCACTTATTTTCCAGAACATATGAAAAAACAAACTGATATACTGTCCAGGTTGTATAGTATTTGTGTGTGTGTGTGTGTGTGTGTGTGTGTGTGTGTGTGTGTGTGAGAGAGAGAGAGAGAGAGAGAGTTTCCTTCCTGTGATCTGAGGTTATCATTAGTTATCTTCGTCAGAACCCGATGTCTTCACTTCTTATTTTAAGTTTGTATTTCAATTATAAGGAAAAATAAACATCACTTGGTGTTTAGAAAGAGGAAGATGGGAATGAAAACAAAAGAAAAAATGGGATGAGGGGATCTTTTTTTGCACATTGCTTTTCATCAACCAGAAAAGGTGAATTATCTTCCTGTCTCAAAAAATATACATAGCTAGCAGCAGGTACCTGTACTTGGAACTAGTTTTTTTTTTTTTTACTTGAAATGAGTGCCTTCAAATTTGATTAACATCAATTTTAGATATACTCAGATCAGAGCAATATATAAATATCTCAGAACAATATATAAATAATTTGAAGAATGTTTGAAGTTAAGAGATTCTCTGACCTATTCCACATTTCCATTGATATGTACAATTAAGAAGTACCTAATTGGTAGATGCTGTTGTAGTCTTTTGATCATATTGGTTAAAAAAAAGTGCCTATATTTAAGAATACATAAAAAGATGCCTTCAGAGAAACTTTTGTTCTAAAGCTTAAATAATGTTACTTTGGGAGCAAGTGTTACTTTGTAAAGTTTTAAATTTAAAGCCCAATTTTTGTAGGCAATTTTATTCCTTAATGCAAGTGTTTTTCAAGCTCCAAAATGGAAAATAAATGATTTTTTCCCCTAAGTACCTAGAGAGAATTGGAAAAACAATACCCACAAGACTTACTCTGTGGAAATCTTTATGCCTCAAGGACATACAGGCATTTGAATTCTGAATTTAATTTGTATCACATCTTTCTCTACTTCGATCTGACGTTTGTGGGTGTTAAAAATTAAGCTAAGCCATTTGTGTTTTCCAGGATTATATTTGTAAAGTCACAAGTCTATCTCATGGGACTGTCCTTGGTTTGTCATTTAACTGCAGTGTGCTCAGTCAAACATAAAGTCGAGAATACTACATTGAAGAAGAGAGATATTCCTTGCTATAACTTTCAGAGATATAATCACATGGGAGAGAGTTTTGAAATGCAGTAATACTTCAGTTCACAAATGCTTCTGTTTGCAAATAATTTGGTTTGCAAACAAAAGCACTTGGCAAAATTTTGTTTCCATTCACAAACTCCACATCAGCTGACAAACAGGACCATGGCCATCTTCCCCACACAAACACAAATGCAGCCAACTTCCCCAAAATCGTAAAACAAATTTAAGTTCTTAGACAAGGTACCACTGTAATTCTAAAACAGAGGTGAAGTTGCCTCTAAGAAAAAATACTTAAAGTGTTCCTAAATATGGTGGCAATTCCTTGCCATTTAATGTTCTAAGTATAAATTTTGACATATGAAATTAAAATGTAGGGGCCACACAAGAAAGTTCTACTCATCATTTATAATTGGTGAGCTATAGATGGAAAACTCAGTTTATATAGGAGATCCCTGTTGAACTCCTAATAAAAGAGTTACTACATGCTAAAAATGTAAAACAATGCCAAACATTTCACATAGTTATCTGTTTTAAATTTTCCAGTGTTTTTAGAAATGTTATCTTCATTTTGCTGCAAATAAGAGGAGAAATCCAAGATGATTTAAGTGACTTGTCATGATTCTGAGGATTAGTGTTAAAGTACTGTTTATCCCAGGTCTCTGGATCCAAAGCTGGACATGTCAATGTCTTTGCCATTCTGTCTTCAAGTTATTGTGACACACATGCAAAACTAATTTGATAGGTGTTTAGACAATTAAACTATAAACTCAGAGACAGAAGATGGCACAGTGGTAAGCAGCAGAGAAAGAGCCTCTCTGAGAGTTGAGATCCAGACACTGGAAAACAGCAATTCAAAGAAGACAAGAAAGAGGGAAGTGGGTCCAGGAAGGGTCTGAAGTAAGAATTGAAGCCCACAGGGAGCGCAAACAGAGAAGCTTCAACAAAGAAGAAGGAGGTAACCTGCGGAGCCTTCACCCTGAGTTGGGACTCACAGAGTGGGAGGAGTGGTGCACACCTGCAGACACATGGTGAGTGCTGGCAACACCAGAGGCCTCCATGGCGAGATGCAGTGGTGGAAGAGAACGCTGGACGTGAAGGACGACACTAGCTGGGTGTGAGTGCAAGGGCTTGGTCGTCCTGCGGGAGAGAGTGTTTACCCAGGAGCCATTTTGGAGAGGGGTCAACTGAGCTCAGAAATCAGAACAACTGCTGGGTCCATCTATGGCTGCAGGCTGAACAGGTCTGGTCTCAGCATCATGGCCAGAATCCAGCCTGAACTTCAGGGGAAATAAAGGTGCAGGCTCGCTGAGATTATCCAATATCCTGCCATAAGGCTACTGCTGGCTTTCTGGGATAAATCAACACGGATCTGGACTCTGCCTCCACAAGCCATCTACCATGACAGGAGAGCTAAATCTGGAAGTGTACATTTTTTTTCTTTTTTCTTCCCTCTCTCTTTTCTTTTTTTTTTGTTTTTGTTTTTTTATCTTTATTATTTCATCTTGTTTTTATGAGTGTAAATGTGGTTTCTAGTTTCTTTGTTGTTGTTCTGTTCTGTTCTTCTTTTTATTTTTTTCTTCTCTCTCTCCCTCCTTTCTTTTGCACCAGTTTCCCAAAGTTTGCATGGTCCCCCTTTCTTCTCCAGCCTTGCTTCTAATCTCTTCCTCTTCTTCTACTCCTCTACTGTTTCCTTATCCCCTTTTAAATATTCTCCCCTAAGTGTAAAATTGACATATTAAGGATTTATATACTGCATATAATTTTCTGCTTTTCTTTAGATTTTGTTATGTAACCACAAACCTAGTTCATATGTTTAAAGGTGGCAAATTAATGGTTACCTCAGTTTGTCATTTTCCAGGCTGTATTTGATGCTATTGTTATTGCTGATTGTGCCACTTCAGCCAAAGTGGCATAATTGTTCTAACCAGCTGTTCTTCCTAGTACTCCAAGACTTAGATTGCCTAAGGGTCATAGAAAATACTGTGGGCCAATGCCAAAGAACCAGGGGCTGGGCCAAGCAGGCAACAACCTCTTATCCCCAACAAATTGAAGAGGTGGGATCTTCCAACTGACTCAAAACCCAAAAACCAGCTACACCTGGAAGACACCTTGGAGAAGTAGTCATTTCCTAATGATTCTAAATGCTAACAATAAAGCAACTCACCATAGGCAATTTACAAGCATCAACCCAGGAATTAAACTAAAAAAAAAAAAAAAGAAAGAAAGAAAAGAAAGGAAAATGAGAAGACACTTAAACAAGATTCAACCCCAGACACCCAGTTCACCAAAGGCAAACCCAGGAGGCAATGAGGTGGGACAATCTGAAAGCCACCCACCTGGCTTCTCTGAATTGGTAACAACAAAGCAAATGAATGAGGCTCTAGAAAAAATCAAATCAGAAATAATTTCTCACATAACTATAGAGATGGTGTCCACAATGAAAACCATACTTAGTGACTGTAGAGCAGATACATATAAAAAAATAGAAGAGCTTAAGAAAATGATGGAAGCCATGAATGCCCAACATAGGAAAGAAATGGAATCTATAAGGCAGATTCAAACTCAGAGACAGTGAAACAACTTCTATTCATTTTCATTAATTTAATCAGGCATTTGTTATCTATTAACTCATTTAAAATGTTTATTGAATGCAGAACCTCTGTGTATAGGAATTTAAATCAAGACAAAATCCTTGTTTGATAAAATTATATTCTAGTTACGAAGGTTGACACTAGCATAAGAAATATTAATAAGATTCTTTCTATTAATTATGATTTCTATAAAAATTAGAAAGTGTGATAGAAAGGGATAAAATTAATAGAAATGGAATAAAATTTAGCTAGTCAAGGATGAGTTTTTGTGAAGAAATATTGGAGTTGATAAATGCATAAATTACTGTCAACATTTTAATGACTGGATTTAATGCCTGTCAAGGCATGAGTTTGATTAATTGAAATTTAAATTTCTCTCCACTTCTGTAAAATCACTATAGATGAAAAACCATAGAGCTGCTCAGATGGAAAAGTATCCATCTATTGCTAACCTTCTTCTTTTTAATAACAGTTATTGCTTTATATTATGAACATTTTTGAAAAGAAAACTGGCTTCAATAGCAGTATAACTTCAAAGAAAAAAATGACTATTTTTCCTTTGCTTGTTTCTCTTTTGCCATAGTTGTGCTTTTCAACAAGATTTTAACAGTGAGAGAATGATTTTCTTCAGCAGAAGGAACATATCAACTTGTGAGATGCTGCTGACTTTCTTTTTTTGATAGTATGTAAGGAAAAATCAACCACATAAATAGGGGAAATGTAGTCAGAATATCCAAAAGTCATCTAGACACTATTGTTGGTTTTTCTCGATTAAATACTTGTCAGTACTTACGTGCACCTTGTATTTGCTAATGTGTACCTGAAATACAATGAAAAAGAATTGAAGTCCAAATTAAAAAAAAAACACTATTTCTTTCATAATGTACTGTTATATTTATGGCAAGTTTACTTTACTAAGGTAACCTGTGATTTAAACTTTTGTTTCTAATGGTTCCTTTTAACATCTAATACCATCAAACAAAAAAATCAGTATGAAGAGGAAATTAAGAACTTGTTATACACGGGGGGAAATGTATCACTGAAGATAAAGAATTTAATAATGTCCCTCTTTTAGAGGACAAGCTATCCAATACCCTTTTAAAACTTTGAAGTAGCACTATAAATTTTAATTACATATTGTTTCATCATGGGCAAACTATGATTACAAGAATACTTATATGTAAATATCCTTATTACCAAAAAGTTACAGCACATTTTTCCTTTTGCTTAATATTAATTGAAGTGCTATAATCTCTAGAGGGGAGAATAGAGGCATCTGCTCTCTTTTCTACCTTTAATTATATTGTGTTGGCTTTGACAAAGTGTTACTGTAAATTTATTGCAAAGAATTTCACTTCATCGAATCTTACGTCCTGTTGTCTAAACGTGGCCAAGCCCTGCGGCTTGTGCACAAGGTTTTGAAATAGCTAGACTTTCCAAATCAAAGCTTAACATCTTCTAGAGAGGAAAGATATGACAGGTAGCATACAAACTGTTGAACTGTTGCTAAGGGCAAGATTTGATGGCTGAAATTTCTTGTTTGTTAATTTTTTGTTACCTTGTCTGATAAATCATTATGCGTTCCCGAAATTTTTGCTGCATAGAAGGCAGTATGCTTTCTCCTGGACCTTTTTCTGAGGTCCATTTTATCAGTCAGTGCTCACTAGAGAACAGATTTAATGCCAGATATATAAGTATATAAGGATTTACAAGATTGGTTTACAACGTCTGCCCACAGAGTCAGGTGAAGAGGACCACAAAAGGGCTATCTGCGTGCTGGAGATCCGAAGGGTCCAACTGAAGGCCTGGAGCTTACTGCGGTGTCCTGTGTAAGTCTGTATTAGGAAGCCAATGGGTCTGCGATGGCAGGCTCAGAGTCTGTGCTGGAGGCCAGGACGCAAGGTCCAAGGTGAAGGAGAAGACTGGCGCTCCTTGGATGAAACAGAAGTCAGCCTTCTTTGTTTCTCTTTCGTAGCAATCAGGCAACAAACCTCCCTAGAACTATGCTCATCCAATTTAGTTGGCCACTTCTTACTGAAGCTGACACAGTCAGTTAACTAACACATCCATTAAAGAAGATTGTTTGAAAAATAAACATTTCCTGTTTTCCCCACTAGCTGTCTCTTTGAGATGATTTTTAGCAGTGATATGTTCCCCTTGATTATCATATGTGTTTATTTGCATACTAACAGGTAAATTTGGTTAACTTATTCAACTATTTAAGGTTTTCAGACTAATTCAATGTCTCATCATCATTTATGGGAAAACTTGCCTCCCATTTTGTAATCTTCTCCGACAACACTCGCACACTGGACTTCCAGTGAGGCACAATCAGAGAATTTGATAACTCCCTACATCCTTGAACTTATATCTTCCCACTTTCTCAGGAAAAAAGAAACAAAATAATACAAAAACACACAGTCACAAACAGTATTGAAGTGAAGACACTATTAATCTCATTCCTATGTAGTGTAGAATTAAGCTATTTATTTAAATATTTTTATTATTGTGGGAAACAAGGCTTTATTTTTCTCTGTCTTCCAGGTATGGGAAATTATGAATTTCCTTAATATGAAAATAAACTAAAATGGAAACTCTGTTAACATGCAGGCCTCATATAGTATCTCAAACACTGTCAGTGGTATGTAAACTATTACAACATTTTCTGGATAATTATAAGCATGTAATTATAAATAATTAAAAATCTATGCCTGTTTTGATCCCACTATCAATGCAGTACTATGAATTTATCTTATGGAAATAAAATACAAATAACACATAAATATAGATCTAAGCATTAAATACTTGGTAGCTACAGTGTTTTAAATTTATGAATATCTTAATCCGTTTGTGCAGCTATAACAGAACACCTATGACTGGATAATTTATAAATAACATAAATTTTCTTCTCATGGTTCTGAACACTGGATATTCCAGGATCAAGGTGTCGGTATGTTTGGTATCGAGTGAGGGCTAATCTTGCTTCCAAGATGATTCCTTGTTATTGTATCTTCTAGAAGATACAAACTGTGCATGAAAAGAAGGGGTGAATTCACCTTCTCAAATACCTTTATAAGGCAGAAATCAATTCATGAGGACATAGCCTCACGGCCTAATCACCTCTTAAAGGCTACATCTCTTAATACACTGAGGATGAAGTTTCACTGAGGATAAAATTTTGAGGTTACAGAAACATTCAAATTATATAGCAATGGATTATGGTGGAGGTTGTGTAATTTTCTTACTTGCTCACCTGATATGTATTGAGCTCTTCCAAACAGACCAACTAACATTTGGCAGAATATATTTCATTTGTGTTTCAATTTTATACTATTTGTCAACTCGCTCCATCTTGCCTTGCATGTGAATCATCCCCTTGTCCCGAGTACCAGCCTGCATGCAGTATCTTCCCATTAATCACTTAGTAGCCCCCTCAGATATGAGAATGTCATGATACAGAGCTTATATTCAGAAACCTTTACTCTACTTCCTACCTGCCCTGATATTGTTCGTATCTGAACATCACTCTAAAGTCTCATGCGATCATAAAAGGGACCTTTGGAAGGTGCTTGGATTGGGGGTCTTTCTCTTGGGAAGTCAGGCCTGGTAGGAAGAGGCAGGTCACTGTGGGTGTGACACAGGGAGGTCACATCTCCCTTTCCAGTTCCTCACTTGACTCTCTCTGCTTCCTGGTTACCATCCCTGAATAGCTCTCCTCCACCACGCCACTCTGCCATGCTGTTTCTTTACTGGAACCAGCTGGCTATGGACTGAAATCTCTACAGTCTGTAAGCCAAAATAAACCTTTCTTCCTTCAAGTTGTAGGTGCTGTGTATTGTGTCCCAGTGATGAGAAAATTGACTAAGACCACCCTTAGAAAGAAGTGTAGGAGAAGTGATGCAGGTACGTCAGAGAAGCTATTCAATACTTAATTAAAGTCATTCAGTGAAGCAATAGTATGAAATTGTGTCATATTTATGTTTTAAATTGTTATTTATTTTGGAAAATTAAAAATCAAACCCCCTCGAAAATAAAGTAATACCAAAACACCAAACAAAATCATTTTATTTTTGATTCCTGGCACTGGCTATCATCATTGCCTATTTATCACCCATGTTGTGATTCAGGTGAAGACAAAAAATATTTTCATACCTCTGAATCCTTTTTGGCATCTGCTACAGTTAAAAAAAACTGATAAGACTAGAATTTTGCCGCTGAGCGATATCACTGGCTCCTTTTTTCGTATGTGGGATCCGGGCGTCGAACTGGGGCCCTCGCGCTTGCCAGGCAGGCGCGTACGCCGCCGAGCCATCTCACAGGCCCAATAAGACTAGAATTACTTTCATTATGAATCTCATAGACTTGAACCTTGGCCAGATGTATAATCAGGTTTAAGTCTGTATTTCCTCGGTGGCAGGTTCATGTGTGTGTGTGTGTGTGTGTGTGTGTGTGTGTGTGTACAGTGTAGGGACACTGAAGTTTGCTCAACACTTTCATCCATTTGAGAGACCACTTTACCTTTCAGGAGCAATAAGTTGGATTAACTAAATGTAATGGGGATTGTTTGGAGATAGATCATTATTATTACATTATAAATCTTCCATCACAAGAGAAGCAAGGCTATCATTCTCCAAAATAGAGATGTGAGAAATAGAAAGCATTAAAGTCCATTCACAGAAGTTTCTCTATCTTATTTTTTGGTCATATGTTCAGGGTCTACCTTCTTCCTCCCTCCATATTCCTTGTCTAGCCAAGGTTGGAGATTTAACAAAGCTCTGTCTACTAAATAACATAGAATTGATTTCACCTAATTTGAATCCTGGCATATTTGTTTTTTATGGTCCAATACATTTGGTAAATACATTATTAAACAAAAGCAATGGGTTTATTTACTATCGAACATTTTAGAGGATATAAAACACTAAACTGAATTTTGATTATCCACTAAGGAGGGACATTGTATGCATTACATATTTCCTAAGTCCATCTGATTCTGATGTTTTCCCCCTTAGAAGATCTACACCATGAGAGTTGTAATTTTGTGGAATGGACACAGAGGAATATTGCTATAAGTTATTCTATTCTATTCTCTACAATTCCCTAAGACAGCATAGAAAATGGAGGACTTAGAATATATCACTAGAATATTATAATATATTATGGAGAGGCAGAATAGGCAGAGAAGATGCCATGGTATAAAAGTGTCCTCTAGAAAATCATGTATTAGAACCTTAATACACAGGCAACAATGTTTGAAAGTAGGGTCTAATGGAAGCTGTTTATGTCTTCAGGGCTCTGCCTTCACATACAGATGAACATTCATAAAAGAGCAAGTTTAGCTTTCTCTTGTGTTCTTGCCCTTCTGCCTTCTGCTATGCAATGATGCAGCAATCCTTCTCGCAGCCTGGCCCCTTAATACAGGCTTCCAGAACTGTGAGCCAGTCTGTTTATGATAGTTTTCTCAGCTTCAGTTATTCTGTTACAGTAGCACAGATGAGCAAGTAAGAAGCTGAAGTGAAAATTTGAGTATATTAAAGTCCATCCTTGCCTTTAATATTTCTCTGTGGCTTTCTTTTTTTCTTAAACTAGACCTTAAAAATTAATCCAGCATCTGATGTTCTTTTAAAAAATTCCCAGTAGTCTTCCGATAGAGTCACCTATTCTTTAATCAGGCCAAAGAATTTTCACTTTATATATAGAAATGTGTCTCACTCAAGTTTCTCTACAACTGTCATGCGACCCACATCCTACTTGGTTGTTTTTAGATTCTTAATCCCCATAAAAGGACAAGATGAAGAGGTGAGAAAGGTCAGGTGAATGTTCTGAATGGAATGGAATTAAAAATAATTTGACACTTTATATGAAACTAAGTTCTCCTTAAGTGTGAAACTGGAAGAAAAATAACCCATAGTGTTATTATTGCCTTGTGGGTTTTTTGAATTTCCAAAGCTAATTTCCACATGCACACAAACTTTCTCCACGATTTAATTAAGGCTATGCATATGTATGATTGTTATTTGTGTTTCTATATAATGAAGAGAAATGTGCAAGACAGAGAATAGTAAGTAACTTATGCAAATCCAAGGGGAACCTCATAAAATGAGAGTTGGATTAAATGAACATTAAGACCTAATTGGAGATGTAACACTATTGAGTTCTATGATCATTTTTTTCTAACCTCAAATTTCTTCCAATAACATTAAGAATGTAAGGAAATAGCAAGGACACTGGGGTCATATCTAAAAATGTTCTACCAGCTTTATTAATTTTTAAATAAACCTTCATCCTTTATCCAATGTAGTAGCAAGTGGTGACTGACCTGGAGTCAGTACTTGTGCATGGGTAGAGGGATATTATAGTACCTTTGCCTTCAGCAGTGGTAGGTAGAAACTTGCCTGTTGCCAGTGTATAAACCAAAATAAAATTTCAATGAGATATTGGATGGGTTAAATGAATTTTACAACACATTAAATAAGAAAATAATGAAATGCATGATTCCATAATTTCTGATCAGTAAATTGGGTCAGAAAGAGTTTTATAGATCTAGAAATGTAACATTCAAGTTTATCCTCAGCCACATACCTACTATCAGTCATAGTAAAGACTATGAATTATTCAGCAAATAAAGTTTGATGGTAATGTTAACTATCTGGTAAATCAGATAACATACATATTAGATAATGTCTCTTTCAACTTATACATAAATTGTTTGTTGAGATAAACACCAGATAATCAGGTGTCAAGATAGAAAAACTACAAGAGAATGATACGGCTTTATCCCTTATCTCATGCCAAGACTGTTCTGCAGACAGAGAATTAGAACCCAAGCTTTAGCTTTGAAGTGTACCTCTTAAAATAATTAGGTGAATTTTAACACAAGAAAAATATAGGTCTTTTTTTTTTTTTTACTATGTTCATGTGTTCCTTAAGCCTTTGAAAGGGTTCTTAGACTAAACTGTTAGTCCCACTCTGTAAAACAAGGGGTCAGAAACTTCCACTTATTTAATGCATAGAAGATGGTCTTAGATTAAACTAGAAATGCAGGCAATTTTTTGACCTGAAGTTTTTCTTCAAATTCTACCTCTACCTACACCTTAAAGGGAGGGAGGAAGGGGAAGAGAGGATAGTTAGTAGAGCATCTGAAATAATTTCTTCTAGTTGCATGGAGTAGTGGTTAGGGCCACAGCCTTTGACATCAACAAGATCTGGTTTTCAAGTCAGGCTCTACTGTTATTAGCTATGTTATCTTCCAAATGTAATTTAATCATTCTAAGCTTCAGCTTTCTACTCATCTGTGAAATTGACATGACATTAATCCTGTTTGAAGGAGTTCTGAAGACTAAATAAAATAATATGTATGAACTAGATAACCTAGTGCTTGACCCAGACCATTTACTAATTCCTTATCTGAGGCAGAAAATGCCTAGAGTTAGGTCAGTCACTATTTTTGTACTGTAAGTCCCTAGTCTCTGACCATAGGGGATGTAACAGAGCTTTATGCATACTGGCCCAATTATTCTACTTCTCAGTAATTTGGCTTTTGAAATAGAAGGACAGCAACATAAAGATATTTGAAGAACCATATTAAAAGTAGTGGGCTGGTGAGATGGCTCAGCGGCATAAGTGCCTGCCCCGCAAGCTCAAGGTCCTGAGGTCGACTCCCAGTACCCACATTAAAAAAAAAAAAAAGTAGGATCCAGGGAATATTATGGGATTTACAAGGCTGTACTATTTCAATTTCTTAGTTGGTAGTTGTTCAAGATTTTGTGTCTATAAGATATGTGAAAGAAGTCTAATATTTTGTCATGTGTGAGCTGGCACAAGTTGGCACCAGCAGCTTGTTAAAAAAAAAAAAAAAGACAAAAGAAAAAAACCTCACATAGTATATGGCTGAAGAAATACTCCCATTCTTCGGTAAATATTTAAATTCCTTTTTATTGACTCTGATTGGCAAAACAATATTATAAAGAATATGGGATTGAGAAATGAAACAGAAGAAAAGAGATGTATATTATATAGTGTAATATGTATATTTTGTAACATGCATAACCCAATTAATTTTACATGAAATGATTTTTTAAAACCTTAAGGTGTCTAACTCTTACTATCGTCACATTGGGGCTACAGGCTTCAGTATACAGACAGGAGACGCAAACATTCAATCTGTAACATTACACCAATAGCTCCCTAAAATTCGTGTTTTTCCACAGGTAAAAGACATGTACATTCAGTCCCAGCAACCCCCCAAACCTTACCATATTCCACCAACATCTCTGAGGCCTAGGGCCCAAAGTTTCGTAGAAATATTATCTAAATCAGGTATGAGCAAGACCCCAGGTATGATTCCTCTTAGGGCAAAGTTCTTCCCCAGCTATGAACCTGTGAGTAGAAAGGTATATGCTTCCAAAATCCTAAGGATATGCACTGTGTTTCACCTAGAGAGGCCTCTAGAAAAATAGGAAAAATAATATCCCTGTCACCCACTGGCACTTCAAAGACCACTGGATTTTCCAGTAGCCTATGTAATAAACAATTTGTACCATGGCATAGAAATGGCGCAGAACCTTGCCTTGTTCTGAACCCCTCAAGGTTAGCACTGGGAGTCACTCAGTACGTAGGAGGATGAACACACCCTGCTGGACAATTTTCCCTCCAAAATCCAAACAGGCCATTAGACAACTCTTTTGTTGCTGTTGTAGAGATGCCAGATACAGCAACTTAGCCTTAGCCTTAAAGGGGATATTTTGACATGCGTCATTGAAATGGATCTCTTGAAATTTCACTAGGTGGAAGTCCCCTGAATTTCTGTCTGATTACTTCCAAATAATGACACATCACTGCCTTAACAATAAGTCTAGAAAATTTGCTACTTTTTGCTCATTAAGTCCAGTGAGTATAATGTTATCAGTGTGATAGACAAGTATGATATCTTGTGGGAAGGAAAAATAATGAAGATTTTTGTGAACTAAATTATGACACAAGGCCAGAGAGTTCCTATAACCTTAAATGTAGTAATTATGCCTGCTGGAAAATGGGATTGTGCATGTGAATTTTCAACAATCTCCAGCCTGTAGCTATGGGAGATGAGGGTCTCCTTCAGGGCTCTCAGAGAAATTTTCAAATTATTTAGGTGGAACTTGAGCTGGGAATTCAAATCCCTGAACTCATCATTTTCCCTCACCACTTTGGCCAGTAAAAATAGGAAAATCCAATTAATTTCATTGTGTTCTAGAACATTCTAGAAATCTTTGAAGGGTATTCAGAATTACTTCTCTCTTTACTCCTTATAAGTGGTTGATTAGAATTATTATCTATATTTACAAATGTTATTTAATCATTATTTCAGGCCTTTGGACCTAATGCTCTTAGTTAAATGGTAATAATTACCTTTGAATATACACTTTATGTGTGAAGTCTCAGGTAGCATAATGAACAATATTATGAACTTACTCATAAGTAGCTATGTGTCTACCTCAAGAAAATAAATCAATTGAATGGAGGAAGGGAAAAAATTCTATTCAACCCTGAAACAGATGACAGACTTTTAAAAATGTGAGGTAAAATCTCTATTTTTAAACAGTTTATAATTTCCTTGGAAAGATTATAAAACATATTGACACACTTTAAAATTTATTCTAAATATTTAATTTGAAGAGTGCTTAGTTTTCTCACACCTACATACACAAGTGTGTATGCATCCTCACACATAAATACACAACTTTCTCATTATCAGTGCACTATATTTTAATGTTAGCTAATATTTAAAGTTATTTTTGATATTGCTTTTTCAAAATTTGAGACTGATATTTGTTAATATGTATGAAACATTTCTTGCTCTAGAGCTCAACATATATGTATTTTCCCCTTTTATACATAAAGTTGAATAAGAAAAATAGACAGATACACATATTTGAATGACTGCCATGATATGATGGAGTCCCAGAAGAGGAAGTTTTAAATTATGAGAGAAGATTGGGCATAAATTCTATTAACAGAGATGCTCAAAATCTGGTATTACAGGAAGACTGGGAGGTTATTGCTTGGTTGTATTATACATTTATTGTGTAATTTTGGCAAGTCGTTTGACATTTCCATATTTCAAGTTATGCCTTACTAAAATAAAGAGATGGAATTGGATTTTCTGTCACTGGGGTCCACTAAAAAATAACTGTATAATATTTTAAGAACAATAATAAACACTTCATAAATCATGTTTCTGAAAGGCGGGAAAACAAGTTTTTAATTTTGTCTGTAAGGTAATCTTAAGAATGACTAAAATAACTTTGAAAATACCAAAATTGCCCATTAATTCATTTAATTAAATAATAGAGTTACATTAAACCAGATAAGGTACTCAGAATATGAGCAGAATGTGGAAAATGGAGATGAATAACACGGTAAACAACTCACTTCATTCTGAAAGAGACTAAAAAAGAGTCACAGGGATTCTTTCTTCCTTGACCATGCATTTTCTTACCCTTGTTTTTACTGTTCACCCACTCAGAGCAAACATCCATTTTTCTGTAACTTAATAGCATCCTGACATACGCATATCTCCACATTTCTCTCACAAATCTACTTATAGTTGGCAATTAATAAGTGCTTGATGAAAATTAAGCACAAATTTAAAGATTATGTTTAGAGCGAGGCTCAAATTTGTATTATAAATGCATACATGGCAAATCATTTTGTACAAAAATTCATACAAATATGTTATAATAGCAATTTAACAGTAAGTCCTAATTGCTATGGTATGGATAGTTATGTGCCTGACATGATTGTCAGTACTTAGTTGAGATGATCTCATTTTTCTCATAATGAAAAAAACTATGAACTAGTTACCTACCTTTTACAGATGGGAAAGCTGAGGTTCAACACACTTAATTAATATGTATTAAAATATATTAGAACTACTGAATATTCAACCAGTCTTCTGACAGTCAAAATTCAAGTGTCTATCTAGTATCTTTCCATCAATCCATTCATCTGCTGCTGTAACTCTCAAAATAATATAGTGCATACTTTGCTAATCTTATTGTTTGATAATGTATCATTTAATCTTCATGTGTTTTCATAGTTTCTGTGCTTTCTTTTGATTTCTAGTTCATTCCACTATGATCATTGTATGCAGAGGTTTATTATAATTCTTTTATATTTATTTAAGCATGCTTTATGGCCTAATATACGGTCTGTTTTGGAAAAATTCTGTGTGCTCCTGAGAAAAATTAGCAATATACCATCATTTTCCATGTCATTAAATAATTTAATATCATCTTAGTGATATATATATATATATATATATATATATATATTACTCCATTCTTTGAAAACTGCTGTAAATAAAAGGGAGAAAGTTCATATTTCAGAGCATTCAATAAAGACTGAGGCAGAAGCACTTTATGACAATAATATTCACTTTGTCTTAAATTATAAATTGAAGTTATTTTTCATATATGGGGGAAGACAAATACCTGGTATTCGGTGAACTTGAATATTGCATCTTTGTGCTGTTATTCATCAGCTTGGAAAATTTGCATCAGTCATTAATATTATTAGTCCGATATAGGCAAAGTTTTTAGTTTTCTTTTCCTCCCCTTTTTTCTTTTTCTCTTTCTTTCTTCCTTCCTTTCTTTCTTTCTTTCTTTCTTTCTTTCTTTCTTTCTTTCTTTCTTTCTTTCTTTCTTCCTTTCTTTCTTCTTTACCAAGAGAAGCAGATTTGGTCAGGCCTTCCTAAAGTCAATTTCAGACCCAAAGTTACATTCAATAACTTTTTCACTACATATTCAATTTGATATTGATAAATAACAATCCGGGGAAAGTTATTAAACCATTTAATTTCACAAATACTACATTATAAAACTCCATTAATTTCAAAATGTGTCAGTTGCAATATCAAATCCCCACAAATAGCCATAAGTGATAGCTTAGAATGCTAATGAATATTTCACTTTCTTAAATTATTTTTCTTACATGTACCTATAGACCTAAGAATATAATCTATATTCTCCAGCACCTGGGATGGTGTCTGACACCATGAATGAATGAATGAATAAAAGTTGATTTGAAACCATACTGTTTTGTCCAGTTTTTTTAAATCAAGTTCTAAATAGGAGTTAGAAATAGGACTCAAGTAAGTAGGATCGATTTAAAAAGCAGAAAAGTGAGTTAGTGTTCAACTAATATGAAATTAGAGGCTAAAGTCAACAAAGTCTTTTTTGTAATAATTGTCCCTATTTATAGTTTTAATGAGATATATAATGTCCCTTGGTGTTAAAGTGTTTTCAAATTTTAAGTTTATCTTACACAGAGAATGTGCAATTTTTGCCATTATTTTTAATCCCAACCATTGCAAAAATTCTTTAATGTGCAAATGGAAGCAGAAAACTTATCTGTGAGATATAGCACAAAGAATGGGATTTAAACATAAGCCACTCAGTCATCTAACTTTTATTTCAATATGCAAACAGTATTAGAGCGTCTACCTTCATGAAAATTATAGTCCAGCTGGAGAGACACTTAAGCATAATTAATTATGTTATTATAACCACACATATTTGAAGCAGTGAAAATTTAAGGACAGATCTAGGTGTATAGTTCAGAGATAGAGCCCTTGTCTAGAATCAGCAAGGCCTTGAATTTGATTGCCCACAATGCCAAGGAAGAAAAATGAAAAGAGTATTTCAGGATGAGAGGAAACCATATTTTCTACTGGACCTGGAAACTTAAAGTTTGTGTGTCAAGAAGGCTGTGCTGAAGAAAACGTGTATAAACTAAGATCTGTATAATGAGTAGGAGATGGACAGCAAATAGAATAACATTGTCATTCAGACAACAGCGTGTGTGCAAAGGCCTGGGACCAGGAAATCGCAATGTGTTTTACACAGTGTGAAGTAGGAGAGTGGCCGCAGCGTTGGACGCAGTTCTGAAAATGGCTTCCGATGGATGTAGACAGGTGGCTGGGCTTGCTTATGCTAAGAATGTTCAATTTTATCACATATCGGAGTGAGAGTCACTCACGCTGAAACTGACACATACACTACCAACACACATCCAACACAGAAGCACACACATATGCGCCCATGCATACATACATACACCCCACAGATTTTCTCATTATTTTTTTCTTCTTATTTCTGGTTTAACTTATACTTTTTTTCTAACTTCAAAGCTGGAAGCTTTGATCATTAATTTAAAATTTTTCTTTATATTGATAGCTATAAATGTTCCTCTAAGTTCTGATTTAGACCCACAATCCATACTTTGATATGTTGTATTTTTACTGTCATTACTTAAAAGAGTCCTAATCTTTCCAGTGGTTTGTCTTTGACCCATGTGTTTTTGCAGAAGCATATTATTTAGTTTTAAAAATTCTATTTTATATTATTAATTTCTGAATGAATTCTATTATAAGTTTTCAGAAGTTTGAAATTTATTGATGGTTCTTTTATGAGCAATTTAAAAGAATATACATTTTGCAGATTATTTTGTAATTACTGAATATGGTATCCTATAAATATCTAATCAAATGATTTATTTTAATATATCTATGTATGAAGGTGGGGATTTGCCTGTCACCTGTCAGCTTTTGCTTTATCTATTTTGAAGCTCTGTTATCAGTTATATAAATTTATTATTCCTATGTATTGCTGGTGAATTGATTTTTCATTATAAAAGTTAAAGTTGTTTAACTCTCATAAAGTTCTTTAATTCTCATAAATATTCTGATATGCACAACTACTTTCAGCAACTATTTTGCGATTTGCCATGTGTTTGTTCCATTATCCCCCATTCTACATCTTCTGTTTGCTTTGCATTTATTACATTGTTTATGATATTAGATTTTAATTTAATGATGTTTAGCACCATCTTTTTAGTATCTTTTTATTGTTTAAGGATTAATATTTTCATCTTTAACATATCAAAGTCTGGGTAAAGTTAATATGCCACCACTTTATGAGATATGCAGGAAATGTGCAAGAATACAATTTTATTTAACTCCAACTCTGGTGTACTTTGTGTTACTTTGAATATATGTATCTATCACTACAAAATGCACTGTTACAGTAGTTTTACATTGCAGAATCAGGTGTCAAAATAAAATGAAAGCAATAAAAATTAAAAATTAAAAATTATAAGTGAAGAGAACAAGTGGTCTTTAAAGAAAACCAAGATAAAATACATGGTGTTTTATTCTTTCTCACATATTAACCATTTCAGTGTTCTTCCTCTTACAGATCTGTGTTTCCAGTTGGTATTGCTTTCAGGATGAAGTCTTCAGTATTATTTTTAGTTCAGCTTTTCTGGCGACAAATTCCCTCAGCATTTTCATTTATTTGAAAATGTCTTTATTTGCTTTCATGTTGATGCATTTATATAATAAATATAGAATTCTATGTATACAGTTGGTTTTAGCACTTTGAAGATGTTGTCACTTTTTTTTTTTTTTTTTTTTTTGGTACCAGGAATTGAACTCATGACCTCATGCTTGCCAGTCATGTTGTCACTTCTTATTTGCTGGTCATTGTGTTTTGGTAAGTTTACTGCTATGTATTACTGACCTCTAGTCATTGCAATGTTTCATTTGTTTTCTAGATATATTCAAAATTTAGTTTCCAGAATGTGACTTTTAAGTTTTTAGGTATATTTTTTATTATGTGTGTCCTGCTTGGCATCAAATGAGCTTCCTGGATCTACATGTTTATATTTTCCATAAATTTGGGGAAATCTGGGCCGTTGCTATTTTATCTTTTTTCCTGCTTAATTCTATCTTCTCTATATATACAACTTTATTAATATGCTTGATGTTATCTCATCATTGAGATATTGTTTTTTGATATTTTCCCAGTGCTTTTTATACTATATAATTTTATAGATCTGTCTTCAAGCTTACTGATAATTCTCTCTGCTATGCTGCAATTATCTATCTATCTGCTATTAAAATCCAGACAGTGTATTTTTTCAGACATTATAAATTCCAGTTGAAGAATTTCTATCTTCCTTTATTTAAAAAATTTCCATTCCCATACTGAGATTCTATACTGTTCATTTATTTGACCATACAAACCTTATAAGTCTATTTCTTTCTAAGTCCTTGATCTATTTTTAAGTTTAATTGAATATCCTTACATGCTAAATGCAATATGGGTCATTTTACATTTTATATGTTTCTCTTGACTGGAATTGTTTTCTAGCGTGTGTTTTATTTTTTATTTATTTATTTATTTTTTTTTTTTTGTGGGCGCTGGGCGTTGACCTCAGGACCTCACGCACCAGCAGGCGCCCGTGCCTCTGAGGTATATCTCTGGCCCTTTTTTCATATGTGGGTTCCGGGAGTCGAACTCAGGACCTTGCGTTTGCCAGGCAGGCACTTATGCTCCTGAGCTATCTCACCTGTCCATGTGTTTTATTTTCTTATACTTTACATGTCTTGTGATTTTTTTAACCAGACATTTTATATAACATATTGTTGCAGTTTTGTCCTTACACTTGGAGAAAGTTATTAGTCTGAGAATAGAAAAAGGTTTTGGTCCACTCAGAAATTTGAACTAAAGTCACAGGTTGTTAGGAAGATCCTGGGACTTGGTGAGATTTAAATTCTAACCTTGATGGGATTCCAACTCTGAAATGAGTGGCAGCAGAAATATTGGCTCAGCTTTTTCAGTCCTTCTTTCTATTTTTGCATTCTTTCAGCAAGCGCTTATGCCGCTGAGCAATATCACTGGCCCTTTTTTTCCTTTATGTGGGTTCCGGGAGTCGCACTCAGGACCTCGTGCTTGCCGGGCAGGTGCTTATGCCGCTGAGCCATCTCACCGGCCCCCTTCTGCTGTTTCTAAACACCCTGTACTTTTGGCATTAAGCAGATTCCTGGGAAGTGGGACTTTGCATACTAAAATCAAGAAAATTCCAGGAAAACAGAGAATAGCTGGTCACCCTTCAAGTACCTTGAGAGGGAAAATCCACATAATCTTAGATCTCATCCAATTCTATTTCTTATTCAATCTCAACATTTCATACTGTCTAGCTACTTTTTGGGTTTTCTAGTAATTCACATAGTTGATTTATCTAACTTTTTTCAAAGTTATAATTATTATCTACAAAGTGATTATCAACTTTGGTATTGGAAGTATTTGAACCTAAGTAATTAAAAGTACAATATATCCTAATTCTCAAATAATGAGAAATTTCATACATCGTCCAACTTTTACACTCATAGTTTGCTTCTGGACATAGGGATCAAACAGTAAGATTACTTAGTAATAACATAATAAAACTTCAAGTTAAAAGTAAAATTAAAACTGTATTTAAAAAGGATTGACTCACAAAACTGAGCTGTAAAATAATGACAATGCCTTATTTAGTGGAGGATATGTGGGTGTCAGTTTTCTTCTTTTTTTCCCAATAGTTTTCAAATATTAATATAATTTTACACACATATATACTTTTTTTTTTTTTTTTGGTACTGGGAATCGAACTCAGGGCCTTGGGCTTGGCAGGTAGGAGCTGTGCCACTGAGCTACATCCCTGGCCCCATAAATACTATTTTCAATGAAAATATAAACATCATGCTTATCAAGTAATGATTATTTATCTACACTATAAACATCTTGTTCAAAGTGGGTAAGAATAAATATAACTAAGAGCTGACTACAAAATACTGTGAGTAGGTCTCCTACAACTACCAGGAAATTTAGCATACAAAATTTTAGAAAACAAATATTTAAAACTTATTTTAGAAACTACTCATCAAATAAGAAAGATGCACAGAGGCTTGCTGATTCCTAAGAACTCTGAAGATTGCAATTAAAGTTATGCCCAGGGGCTGGCGAGATAGCTCAGAGGCATAAGAGCCTGCCTGGCAAGCGCGAGGTCCTGAGTTTGACTCCCAGAACCCACATACGAAAAAAAAGGGCTGGTGATATCGCTCAGCGGCATGGATGCCTGCTGGCACGCGAGGTCCTGAGTTCGACCCCCGGTACCCACACACACAAAAAATTATGCCCAGATATGATAAAAAGTTAAATTTCCTTTATGGGTTCTCTTAATACTCTGGAAGATATCCTGTTGTTAAAATAGATTCATCACCCCCTTTTCTTTCCTTTATCTTACTTGCTTGATTTTTGTAGGCATCTAATTATATGAAGGCATGTAGGCCTTAGCCTACAAAAAATAATCAGATATTGTTGCTAAAAACAAATATAGTTATAAACAACATAGACTCTTAAAAATTCAAATTGGACTATAATGAGGGGTAATGTTCCTCTCATTGCAGCACAAAGCAGGAGAATTTCAAAGAAAAGGGATTTCCATGTGCTCTGACTTTATTTCAGTCACAATACAAGGAAATTAACTGACTGCATATGAATGTTTTTTAATTGAATTTTGCCTGGAGTCCATAAAGGTAACTTTGCTTAAGACAGAGTTCTAAATCCATACAGGTTTCCAGGTGTGTCTATCAGGCCTCTTTTGCTTCATTGTCAGAATGCATCTCTTCAGGCTAAGTCATTGGAAACAGTCGCCAGTAATTCTCTCTGTTTTCTGGGGTATATTTTACATAGTTTGCAGTGGAGGGTGGATCACCTTGTGTCCCATTCCTAACTCACTGACTTCTAAATGTAATGCCATTCCTCTTGCAGAAAAGGTACTGATTTAAAGATGATTCCCTGGCATTTTCCAGTAAGGGGTCTGCCTCGTTCTCTTCACCTGTGTCTGTTCATGAACATCTTGGTTGTGGTGCATTGAGTCACGGTTTACTCATGAAACCCTCCTCTACTCTCTTCCCTTTGAGGAGTGAATTGGGTTTCCTCTGTGGTGCATGAAATAGGCTGACATAAAGGGGTTTCTGCTTTTTATCAGTACCCATGGTAACATTCTAGCCAAGTAGGAAGCATGCTAACAACATCCATCTACCCCAAGGATGTTGAGGATTCTTCCCAAAGACCAATAAAAGTCAATCCTCTCACAAGAATCAGAAATCCTTCTGCACTGTTAAATGCCCTCTTGACCATCTTCTTTTGTCCTCTCTTCATTCAGAAAGCAACCGCTGTTTTGTGGTCTATATTCTTGACTCAATCAGATTCCCCATGCGATAGGTTCTTCAAACTTCAAGAAGTTTGTATCTTTACATTTTTACTGGGGGTAGAGAACAGACAAGGGCAGTATAGAATCCTACTGATCATAGAATTTTCCTACGCCTTTTCATTTTATCAGTGTTTTCTCCCTTCATTCAAACTAAACTCACCAAATACCTCTCCCCACGGGGTGGCCTGGAGAGAGACAGCCACTCCTACCCCACTACCTGCTCCCCCGCCCCCAACAATGTAATCATGATTTCTAAAACTGCACGATTTTAAATTAAGTATTGTTGGCAGATCTGACAAGATAAACATTCTGGCATTGGTGATACAGTTTCTGGGCTTGCTAAAATATCTTTTTTTCTCCATGAACACCAGTCTGTATGTGCAGGGAAGGGTTAAAAAACTCAGGGAAGACACCATGCGTGTGTTAATTCCTGCTGCAGCCGCGCGCATTACTTCCACTTTGACCTCATAGTTAATCTGCTGCGTGATAGTGAATCACGCAGAGCTTTTAGTGATTTTGTTCTCTCTTGCTAAAACACACACACACACACACACACACAGAGTTCTAAAAGGAAAAAGAAAGAAAGAAAACAGAGCCAATAAATAAACATAAAACGATGGACCTGGGGGAGTTCGCGTGAGTGTGAGCATCGTGATTGTGCGCGCCTTTCTGTCTCTCCCTTTCTTATTTGTCTCGGTGTGAATTTCTCCCCGTACCCTCCCCCTGGCTCAATTATATTATTCCCCTGCACTTGGAAGCCGGCTGCAGGAGCTGACGCTTTGATGTTATCTGCAAGCGTTTGTGCTGATCTTATTTCTGCCCCTTGAATATTGATTCCTGAAGCTGGTAGCTATAACCTCCCCAGTGACGGTCCCTACTAGAGGCAGGTGGGGGGAGCCACCATGAAATCATAAGCATAATAATAATACAAAGGGGAGGGATTCTTCTGCAACCAGGAGACAAGAAGCAAGAGGGGGGGAAAAAGCGATGAGTTCGCCAAATACGTGGAGCACAGGAAGCTCAGTGTGCTGGACTCCTGTATTTTCACAGAAAATGACGGTGTGGATTCTGCTCCTGCTGTCTCTCTACCCAGGGTAAGATGTGCTATTTTCACCGTCGTTTTGTTCTAGAAAGGTGGGGGAAGGGGTAGAGATGTGAAACTGTGGAGACCACCCAGATTTAAGACACTCTCCTAGGATTTTTGGTTTGTAATTTAGGGAAGAGCGACTACATGGGGCGGGAATGGGAGGTATGAAAAAGGAAGGTCACGTTTGTTTATTTATTAACGTATTGGATTTTATAATTTGTTTTGTTTTGGAGTGGTAAAGCAAACCTCATGAAAGACTGTGCGTTTGGGAATATCATTTTCATATTGCTGCAATCCTATGTGGAGTTGGGCTAGGCTGATACACGCCTGAATTTGAGGCCATGTTGAAGGCTTTTGGGTGAGGGTCTGGGGGAGAACATTGCAAATAGGGTCTTGGCGCTCACCGGAGAGATATGTGTGAGGGAGAATTGGGGGCGGGGGCAGCTCCGTTTCTGTGTAATAAAGTATCTCTTGCTGCTGCATCTGGGCATTTGCTCAGCCAGGTTTTCTATCCAGCCTCTTTGACCCGGCAACCCGAGAGGCAAACACTGTTCAGCACCAAGGACAGCGGACCTGTTTCGGGCCAAAGGGAAAGATGACTAGACCTCTCTAAATCCACGCAGGACACCCTTACACTACGACTGAAGGCCATGGAGCCAAGCAGACCCTACACTGATCGTTGCTGCTCCCTTCCTGGGGCGGAAAGGGGTCTACAGGCATGAGCTGGGAATATATGTGTGAAAAGAATTGGCCTTGCTACGGTGTTGAAAATCATGCTAAACCAAGTGAATTTAATGCCAAAATTCTAAAATATGCATTAATGCTTGGCCTTGTTGCACTAAGCAGGAAAGTGGTGTAGGGGTGCCCTCCTTAAACTAAGCATGTGTGTACTCTGAAATGCTCTACGTCTAAAGGTTCTTTAATTTCCTTGAAGAGTGTCAGAGGAGAATCCCTCCACACGAAATAGTACAATATTCATCTACGCATGTAAATAGCACCCACCTCATCAGAATCTCCAACTAGGTTACAGGGTATTATTGAGAACATCTAGTCCACATATCTGGTCCCTCCTCTTCTAGGATGGGTGATGGGACATGTGATTTCTGACCAAGAGATTAAGGCAACAAAAGGAATAAAATCCTAACTTTGTAGTTTCAAAGCAAAGACAGGGCCTGATAATTCTTCCAGCACTTTTCATCTCTTACTCCTTTACCAGAAAAATAAAATATGCTCTCACTGAAAGTATCAGATTAAGAAGTTTTCTCAGGAGGAGTGGGCCTTTTCCTAGAAGTGGTTTTATATGTAGTGTATTTTAGTGGAATCTTAGAAAAATAACTTTTCTCTTCAAAAATAACACAAACATGTTTAAATATAATGTGTATAGTTTTTAATCTTTATCTGTTTCAGATATTAGAGAATTTATTATTGCTTACTAATAGAAAATGTCTTTGCTTTATTTACACAATTTATGAAACCTGTGGATTAAATCTAGACAAGATATGGGGGCGGATATCTTTTACAAGCATCTTAGTAAACAATTTTATGACCAATTAGATGAGCATATTCTTATGTATTTTATCTCCAACAGTCCCATTTTAGCCAAAATCTTTACATTTTTATCGTTCAAAATATTGTAGTATTTAAAGTGCCTCCTTATTGTAACAGCCCCATTTTTTTATTCTTATAAGATATAAAAATCAAAACTTGAAGATATATTTTCTTCTCAATTTGTACAAGAATAGCCTAGATGAGCATTTAAAATAGTTTTAAGTAATGGAAATCATGCATCATGAGGACTCTCCAATAGTTCTTTTTTTTTTTTTTTTTTTCCATTTTCGTAGTAGCTATATAAATGGAATCATTGCAGATTGGTGCAGGAATGTGACCAGAATTTCAGTTTGCTGCAATCTCATAAAAAATCCATTTGAATGGCTGAATAGGGCTGGAGGGAAATAGAATCTTTGACTTCTAAAGCTGATTCTGAGAAAGAGCAACATGTCAGTGGAAAAAAATTGGGGACCTAAAAACCTTTTGGGGTAAGTAAATAATAATAATAGGATCATGTAGAAAGTTGAAGAAAAATTTTAAACTGACTTTTTCAATTTACAAAATCTCAAAGAATAAACTTTTCCCCCTCAGTAAATGATTAAATTCATTAGGTTGTGTCTATATAAAAGTAAAACAAAGAGGAAAATAAAGCACTAGACCAAACATATTAACAACTAATATTTCTTCTTAGAAGTAAAACAAGGAATTTCAGGAACTCAAAATTTTGTAAACTGTCACATATCTTGCCTGTGATGCTATCATAATAATCACCTGAAAACTTACTGAAGAAGCAAGATTCCTAAAGCATACACTATATGACTCTAAATCATTACAGGAAGAGTGAAACACAAGAATATTCACTTTCAACAAGTACAGGAGATCTCACTTTGAAGAAATAGTTCTTTATTTTGTTGATGTCTAAAACTTCACCCATCACTTTATCTAATATTTACAAGCACTTTGGTTTCTGCTACTTTATCATTCAGCTGGACACAATGAATCAATTTCATGTCCAAAAATTTTTTATTTATATGTAAATCATTGAGTGTAACATTCAACCCACAAGGATAAGGAAGAGTGTAAAGAATCTTAATAAACTCACATCATGTATGAAACGATATTGGCTGAAACGAATCAACCAAATGTACTTATGTGAATGTGATGTCAGTGTATTCAAACACTCTATATATTCCACATATATATAGTGATACATATAGGTTGTGAAATGAATTTTGTAAAATACATATTTCAATATAATTATTTCTATCTCAGAGTAAAAATACACTAATTGGAAGAAAAATTAAAATATAGCAGAACATTTTATTTATAGTAAGCAGGAATAAGTGCTAAAAAAGACATTTTTATTTTTTTAGAATAAAGAGAACATCTCATTATATAGAATGTCTGAGAGTTCCTTTACCAGGGTCAGATTGAACAGAAATGTATTGAAGTTTTCACAATCAGCCTAATTCTTTCTTTAAGAAAGGTGAATTAAAGACTCATAAATATTTTCTGTTCTTGGTTGTTGTTAAATAGAAATTTTTCAGATGACCTTTTAAGAGATGTTAAAGATTATTTTTTATCCCATAATTACATTTTACACAGATTTTAACTTTTACAGACTATGACCATGCCCCAACAGGAAATGCTATATATTTTTTCAATATAAACCTATTAAGACAACTTTGTTACTCCTTACATTTTCAAATGCTTCACATAGTTATTTCTAGAAAAAAATCTTCCTCAGCATATTTGATTGCTTTAGTTTTAGACATAGTATTTCAAATAGTCTATTTAGGCTACATCACGAGCTAGAATTTCCCAGAATTCAATTGCTCATCAGTATCTAGGCAAAACACTTAGAGAATAGGAAGGAGATTAAAAATTGGCTTTTAATTTAAAACATTAGCTACATAAATGCTTCTTTGACATTTTTGGCTCATTTTAGAATAGGCCATCTCCTCAGAATTATTAAATCACAGAATATTGAATTTAATGACAGAAGTCTGTTGTACACATTTTAAAATTTGTTTTATGTTACTCAAATTGGAAATAAATTAAAGACTGATTTCAGTGACTTTATCACTCTTGTAAATATTATGTTAGTAGGGTCACATAAGTCTTTGTTACAGTTTCCTAGCCTGTAGAAGACAGACCTTTCAGTGTTTAGTGTAAATGTTGTATAGATAAATTACTTAAGTCCTTACCCATATAAAAAAGAGTATTAATGAGTTGTAACTGATTAAAGAAAAGACAACATAATTAGTGACAGATCTAAAATATAACCAACTATTATTTTATATATATTTATTTGTATATTTTTACTTATTATGTATACATGCCTATATCTATTTACAGATACACTTATTTTATTATGTAACTTCTAATTATCTGTTGGTTTTAAGTAGGTCATTTAATATCCATTCATAATCTTGTTTTTCTTATTTATCAAGTGTGGTTGACAATAACTAATGTACAGTGATAATGAAGATTAAACATGTGGGTATACATTGTACACATATTTTATATGAGTTAATATAGTTCACTGTATGTATATATATGACAAAAGTAGATTTGAAAATGTAACTGTATTTTTCCTGACTTTGAAGATACCATGTAGATCTTTTATGATGCCCTTTGTTTTCCTGGAATTGGGGTTCTAATCCGGAGCCTTGGGCACACTAAGCAGGTGTTCTACCATTAAGCACAACCCTAGGCAGACGTATTCCTGTCTTCGTGTCTACCTAAATAAAATATCATATCTGGTGTATTCATCTGATTTGAAGTCCTGAAATTATGAATCTCTAAACACTTACATTATACAGATACCCACAGTGGTCAAACTTCCAGACTGCTCTAATTATAATTTTTAATCAATTTCCTGTGATCAGTCAGTTTGGCAAAAGTAATTTGGAGAAACTCAAATACCTGTCACTCCACTAAACCCTAATAAGAGAGTATTAATTTGGTATTTATAATACTTTGATTCTATTTTCAGATCACAGAATTTAGACACATACCTTAGATCCAACTGGTCCATTGAATAATGAAAATGTCCAATCTAATCTATCATGAGGATGCTTTGAGATACTCACTTTCATTGATTATACAGTATTAAATTATATCTTACTGTATTGTTGAAAACTCTAGACAGAAATCCTTAGAAATAGTTTGCTACTAAGCAGTTCTACAAACTCAGAAACATATTAAATGAAATCTTTAGACCCCCAAAACAATTATATTTAGAAAATATATCTCCTCAATGACCATGTCTTTGTAAGTAAAACACAGTTCAATTTGCAATTCATTCATGACCCAGGAACTTAAGTATTGCATGCCATCCCATTTTTAAAGAAGAGCTCTTACTCTCCATTGAGCAATTTTGCAGCATAACTTGGTCAACGTTGTCCTTCAGTTTATTACAGAAATTTCTAGAGAAGTAAAAGACAAATTTGAGTCAGCTTAAAGTAGAAATAATCTTACTACTTCAATATCTGGATAAATACATTTTCAATTTATAGATATTTTAAAACAACATTTCAATCCCTTCAATCATACAAGACACAGCTTAGTTAACTTTACTATAAAATGACTTAATATCAAAATACTGAAATTTTAATTTCTAGAGGAATAAGAAGTTATAATTCCTAGAAATTGATAGGGCTTTACTTTTTACAGTAACTTTTGCATCCACTTTCTTATTTTCTCAATAGACTGGTGAGTTAAATAGGAAGATAATATTTTCTCCTTTAAGAACTGTAGAAAATGACATATGAAGATTTTAAGGAACTCATCCAGGACTTCTTGAATGTTACCTATCAGGAAAGATTGAAATGCCTCTTAATGTATTCTCAGTGCATAAATATACTGCACAAGTATAAGTCACTCTTTTTCTTTCTAAATGTAAGAAAGTTAGATTGTTGATTCTCCACTTTGCCTTACTGGGAGTAGGGCTATTTCTTATTCATTTGTTCCATATACTAGAGAATAAATATCTTTTAAAAGGAAATAGAAAGCTTTTTTAAAGTTACACATTAGAGGCTTAGGGTAAAAATAAAATTTAACTACAAATAACATTAATCTCTATAATATTAGAGTATAAGAATATAGAATACGGTAATAATTCTATATTATTATAAAAATCATTTTATAAATTTGCATAGAAAAAATACCATGTAAATGCTAACTAAGTAGCACTGATATTAAACTCTACACCCATTGATAAAGAAAGCCATATGAATAACCTAACAGTGGGGAAAAACAAGGGATGTTTGTAAAGCAAAGAGCCTTTGTAATAATTGAAAACCTGCCACAAACCCAAGTTTAGTTGTAGAATGAAAATCTATGTAGTAGATTTGTTTTCTATAGGATGACAATATCAAAGCACTGAAGTTTTAATTTCTAGAGGAATGAGAAGTTATAATTTCACAGTGAGGCAAATACTCAGTGAACTGTGCAATTAATTTATGTATATTTAAGTAAAATGGACAAAACAAACTAAATATACCACGTCAATAGTCAAAGTATTTTTTGAAAGGAAAAAAATAAATGATAGATGCCTTTTTGTTTTCTTTTTTTGCTGGTTATCCATCCTTTTCATAAATTGATATTGAAAACACCTTACAAATCCATAATTGGTAAAAGCAACTCTAGATACATAAAAAGTATAAGTGAATGTATAATTTCTTGATTCATAGAAGAACTAGTATTTGAGCTAGGTCTACTCTAGAGACTGGGTGAATAATTACCCAGCAGCTGAAGCCCTGATATGAGATGACCAGCAATGGTCAAAAAGGAATACAAATAATCAAGGAATTTTAACCCAGGTAAGTTCTGCACAGGATAGTGACATGGTGCTGTGAGGGGGTATACAAGATTTCTAGTGTGTGGAAGAATAGGACACAGCTAAAACTCATCCACAATCATTTAAATGTATAGTTTTAATGTTCTGACATTCTGTTCTTGGTTACTAGTTTTAGATGAATTTGTTGCTGTCAATTGTAGAGGTTTTCACTTGAAAATGAGTGAAATGTTTTTGAAGCAGTAAAAATTTTTGGAATGTTCTGAAGACTTTTTCTTTTGTATTTAAAAATACCTACACAATAGACAATTCTGAAGACTTTTTCTTTTGTATTTAAAAATACCTACACAATAGACAATTCTATTAAGGACAACTGAATGAAGCAATGCTGCGTTATATCACATTATCTTCACAGAGACTTAATTTACTGATCTATAGCTCATAGATGGCTTTTGCTCTACAAACTTCCTACCCAGTAGTTTACGAACACATGTGATAAGATCTTAGAGTTATGTGCATGGAAAAGGATCTATTTTCTTATTATTACCTCCTTCTGGAATATCTTCTCTGAGATTTTGGAAATTTAATATAAATAATACAAAGCAATGAAAATAGAAACTATGACCACCTTACAGATGTGTGTCGGTTTTAAGTTGAAATTAACCTCAGAAATATTAAGCCTGTATAACAAGATACAATAGAATCAAGAAATACAGTAAATTATGTTGGAAATTTTAGCATTAAGTGCAAAATATTTTCTTATGGTGGCCTGTAAAATACACATAGTAAGAGATTTGGTAAATGAATACATGGTAGTAATTGTGTTTATAAATTATCAACTACTTTTTTTAACCTGCTTTCTTCCAAATCCTTCCTTCAATTTATTCTACGGGAATAAAGTTAATCTTTTCAAATAATCATTATCCTAAAAAGAGAAAGTTGTACATTCATGAACATGCTCACAAATCTGCAACCCAGAAATGTCATTTTTACCTCACAAAAGAATATTAAAATAATTTTAAAATACATTAAAAAGTTTGAGTACCTATGAATTGATCTCAAATTATTTCAAAGTGAATGAACGAACAGAAGAACTTTAAATTGGAGGTAACATTTGAATATGTCCCATTTCTTAATATAAGAGAGATTTCCATCTTCTTAGTAAAAAAAAATGTTTGAGTGCTAAATTTTAGAATGAATACAATATAGCGATAATTCTCAGTAGAAACTATCATTCGACTCAGTCATCTCTTTTGAACTTCCCTTTTTGCTAATAGATGTCTGCATTCTTTATTTTTTAAACATTTTAAAAATTGTAATAAAACATTGCTTAACTTTTTTCAAACACGTACATTTGAAATTGATAATTCTTGGTTCAGTTCAACTAAAAATTCCTTAAACAATATTATAGATTATTTAAGTTATTACTTCATAACTCTCACAAACTCATAGTTTATTGACCCAATTATTAGAAATTCTAAGCATTTACGTATTTTCAGTTTGTTTTACATGCAAGTAATTTCTTTAAATTAAGTTCCTTAACACTATGATCAGGATTTATACCTATAAAATATTTAACTGATATTATATCTTCCTCTAAAATATAGAACGTATATGGTAATAGAATTATTCTCATGTTTAGATATTAAGATTAATTCAGATATTTAATTTTATGCTTTCTATTTTGATATTAATCTGCATGAATTTCTTTACAACTGGTTTATTAAAAAGGCTGGACTTAGAAGGATATGGTCTAGGAATTATGTTTTTCCTCAAGCATGATCTGTCGAATATATCTTCCCCACATTTGGATAACATCTCAGTAAATTCCAAAGCTTTTCCATTCACTTTAGGGTTTAGAATCAGTCATTTTCTGGTATTAAAGTCTCACCTAAATTAATCCTTGAATCTCTTATTCAATTTAAATCTCTTGTTGTTCTCTGCTCAGGTCTGGCCAAAGATTTCAGCAGCCTGAAGCTATTTCTTTACTTTTTAGGCTGTCCTATCCTCTCATATGCTGCGCTTGGCTTTTTCATGGTTAGGGTGGAAGGTAGAAGGTGAGGAAAAATTAAAAGAAGCAAACATCTTAATTTTTACTATCTGGTGACAGATGGCTACAGGCTGAATCATTCTCTCATGGTGGTGCGGGTGGGCGTCACATAGTTTCTATGGAGAAACCTTTTCCTCTGCACCACTTCTGATGTTTTCCAGAATTGCACTATTGCATCACTTGGTTTTTTCTTTACAAACATGGACCTTTCACATCTCCCTCTGCTGTACTCAGAAGATATAACCCAGGGGCTTGAACATGCTAGGCAAGCATTCTACCATTCCAGGGGTTCTTATTCTTATTTTTATTATTATAGAGTCATTATTTCCTAAGCATAGGTCTAGAGTGGCCTCTCCACTCCTGCTGAACCCTAAATTTGGGAGCACATAGAAAATGATTTTTCTTACTTTTCTAATTAGAAAAATTGCTAATTGCTGATTCCCTTCTCTTAACTTGCATGAAGTAAGCAAGTTGGGTGAAAATCTTTAAATTTTTAGAATTCCTAATATTACTAATTCATTTTAAGCATATCATTTCTGAAAACTCAATATCACTAACAGTGTGGATTAGGACCTAATGAGATATTTGCCATTGAATGAGATGCCTTACTGAGACCAACTTCCTTAACTATACGCAAAGAAATATATTTTTTCAAAAGAGAGTTGAAATTAAACTGAAACTGAAATTAAACTGCTAGGCAACATTACTCAACTCATTATTCACAACAAATGTGGATTACTAATCTTGAGAGTCAATCTGTTTTTATTAGCAGGCAATTAAAGCAATGATTTGAATCTGCTGAAGAATATTGAGGAAGGAGAAAAATCCAAGTTGATATTTTGCTATTCAAGGTCATGACAAACTTGTCATTTTTCTCTGTCCCTCACTGATCTGATCACAGAAAAACCAACATCTGTTACCTAGGTTTCCGTATGAGCCACTCAAAACACCCTTCTGACACCAGCTTTCCTCTCTTCCAAGTCATTCACTACACAGGGGATACATTCCCCCAAATTACACACCGAGATAAAGTTGTTACCAATATTTGCTGCTACAGATATTATCTGTCTTTGCAATGGTTATCTGTCTACATAACCAGTTATCCAAAAGCTAATAGTTTAAGACATAGTACTTATCTAAAATATTTGAAGAACGGGAATATAGGAGTAGTTTAGCTGAGTAGTTTAGCTGGGTCAGGTTCTCTTATGAGATTACAATCAAATTGTGGAACAGGGATCTACAGACATTGTGATATCTTCATTCTCTTCATGGGGGGAGAGAGATAGAAAGAGAGAGAGAGAGAAAGACACACACAGAGAGAGAGAGAGATCAGTTTATGTAGTGAAATCTCAAATATTATACACCATTACTTATACTATATGCTGATGGTAACATAGGCTAACCTTGATGCATTATGGAAGGGATCTAAACAAAGGTATTGTCTTAGTATAATAAAATACCATAGGCTGGGTGGCTAATAGATGACAGAAATTTCTCACAAGCTAGAAGTCTGAGACTTCTAGTACCGGCATGGCTGGTTTTGAAAAGGCCCTTCTTCCAGGCCGCAGACTGCTCTCTTATGCATACGCACAGCTAGCCATGCCTACATTAATCTCTTTAGGTCCCTTCAAACATCAGACTCATTTTTCTAACTTTTTTACAGGTATTGCTTTCAGAGCTTCTTAACTACTTTCAATTTTGCTTTGAACCACTTTCAGACTCAACTTGAAAATTTCATGAGACAGATAATTTAGGATTTGAGAGATAATTTATTCATATATTTTCTATCTCGTAATTTAAAAAGAGACATGTTATGTAGAATGATTTTAAGTAAGCTAATTTTTATTTTTGAAAATATGAAGTAATAAAAGTGATTGTCATGGTGGAGTGGGAGGAAGCAACTTTTCAGTCATATTGAACATTAACTCGTGCAAAATCCTTTACAGAGTAAAAATTCATAGCTAACAAAGCTAACTTACTGCCCTAAAATCAGTGATACGTGAGCAAGCAAGTAGTCCTCAAAATGGCCATCACAGTTAGCTTAAAATTTCCAGGTACTTTTGTTGTTGGTAGGTCATTTATAGTTTCCCCTGTCCAAGATGGAATTCCTCCTTAAAAAGTTGCCATTCCCATTTGTAGCACCATTCACCGATCAAACAAACAAGCAAACATCCTCTGTACAAAGCCATATGGGAGGGAGAGATATTTTCATTGTTTTATTCTTTTTGATTTGAAGTAACTTTGATTGCAGATTCTTAACTAATATTTAAGCTACAATAAAATATATCAGATATATACAAGTGAAGGCAAAGCTGAAGATACAGTTAACACACTGTAATACAGGTGACTAAAATGTACACTAAAATGTACACTAAATGTACACTAATGTACACTAAAATGTATACACATGTAAAATGTATTGTATCAATCACCCTTGTTCACCTACCCACTATTTTCCCAACACTATGCCAAGTGCTGAAGACACAGCTTTGAACATGGCAAGCACCTTTCTTGTTCCTGTAGAATTTATACTCTAAATTAAGACATAGTTTTTAAAAGACAGTAGCACACTACATATTATAGTATGTTATAAGCCTACTTTACAGATAATGGTATGTTGATCCATTTCACTTATTGCCTCTGATTTAGGGGAGTTGTGTAACCTGATACACATTTTACACTTGACGATTTTTTAGCACATAAATCCAAATGATTTTGTCCATTGTTCCCTAGACTAACATGGGCCATTATGTGACTGTTGTTGAGCTCTGAAGTACTGTGTTAAATGTGGAATGAAAACAAATGAAAAGTATATAAATTCTCTCTTGCCTAACTTCCCCTTCAATACAAGTTTACTGAGTTTCTAAAATTTTCTTGGCATTGTTTTATGCTCAGGCTAAAGCAATGAGAAAGAGAAACATCTTTAGCTTTGTAGTCTTTGCTGACTTGGGGAAGGTAGGCAGGAAACAAACAAAAATAAAAAATTCTTTCCAATGGTGTTAAGTGTTGAAGACATAACTAAAACATATGGTACAGGAAGAAAAATCAAGAAAATTTTACATAGGGTGATCAAGAAAGGCCATTATGAATAACGGATAAGAAGCTGAAGCCCTTCATGGTGATCTCAGCTAGGAGGCCAAGGCAGGAGTTCAGGGTCAGCCTGGACAATTTAGTGACCTTAGCTAGAAACTGCCTCAAAATTTAAAGGGAGAAAAAGGAGGTTTGGGAACTGAGCATGTAGCTCAGCGAGGTAGTCCTGGGTTCAGCTCCTAGCATCACACACACAATAAGTTGAAATGATTTTTTAAAATTAAAAGAGGATGTTGAATTATGGGAATTCATCTCCACGGTAGCGTGCTTGTCTAACACATGCAATTCGATCTCCATAAGTGCCAAAAGAGAGAAAAAAACAAAACAAAACAAAACAAAAACAAGAAGTTTAAGGCTATAAGTAAGGGGAGGGACCTGGCTACCATCTCCCATACTTATGATGACAATAGGTATAGGTAATAGCAGGCACAAGGGGCCTGAAAAGAATAAGAGCTTGGTATAATTTGAGAACTTAAGAAAAAAAACAGAGGTCTGAAAAACAGGGACCAAGGTTGAAAGTGTCAGAAGACAGAATCCAAGAAGCACTGTTCTGAATGTATGTCCTCAGAGCCGTCATAAATAACGTGACTTCTATTCACCATCAGAGGCTTGGATGAAGGGAAATACTACATATATTAATACCACTAGTTTCATTCTTAGGGAAGAGGTGTACCTATATGATTTGAGGAGTGCTGAGTGTCGCAGTTTAACTACCAATTTTCATTTGCTTGACAATTAACTGAATTGTTGACTTTTAGCTTTCTCAGAATCTACTGTCATCCTATAACAAAGCAAGACCAAGAAGCAGTCACTGATCATGATATTATATCAATTATTTGAAAGGAATAAGGATTTTATGGTAATAATTAAATTATTGTACTATACTTATTTAATGTGTTTATAGAGATTTAGTTTTGTAGACCCAAATGCTTCACATCTAATAAATATTGAAGACTGTCTCTAAATTCCAAATAGATTATTTTGACGTTAAGTGATTGCCTTAAAATATTAAAGGATTTTCATAGATAGCATTAACAAAAGTATATTTATAGCTGTGCTTGGGACAAATGCCTGTAATCCCAGCACTCTGGGAGGCTGAGGCAGAAAGATCAAAAGTTTAAACCCAGCCTGGGCAAGTCAGCAGATTTAGCAAGAACCTATCTCAAAATAAAAAATAAAAAAATTATTGCCAAACTTTATCTATATATAGAAGTACCAGAGAAAGTAATATACCAACTAAAAGCCAGAACAAACAAACAAAAAAGTACAAACATTATGCATTTGATTAACTAAAAAGCACACTAATAGTTCACTAATAAAATTTCTCCACAGGAGATTGTTAATAAAAATTTGACTCAATTACCTCATCTTTTAGTGTCAGGACATTTCAGAAGAATATCATGTTAGAGAATATTACAAAAAATAAATGTTTTATTTTACAGATTAATAGTTTTTAATTTTAAACAAAGAACAAAATTGATATCTGTCGGGATCCAATTGTAAGAATTTAACAAACATGCGTTTATGGGTTTCTTTTTTGAGGGGGCAGGGTCTCTCTATGTAGTTCAGACTGGCCTTGAACCCACAATGTAGCCCAGGTTGGGAAGAATTCCTAATCTTCATCCGTTGGCCTTCTAAGTGCTGGTATTATAGGCATGCACCACATTTATTTACACATGTGAATTCTTATAAGTATTTCCTACCCTATCTACCCCCAAAAAATCTTCCTCATTCTCTTCTTTCTTAGTTGGGCTGCACCTTCTCCCATCTTTAATTCCTTGTAACAACTGGTCTATTATTCATCACTGAATAGTCTTTTTTCAAACAACATCTTGTAAGTAGAATCATACAGTTCACCTCTGAGATTTATCTAAGTTATTGAAGTATCAAATGCATGAAGAGATGAACCCATTAGTTATCAGGTAAATGCAAATGAAAACCACAATATGATATCACTACATATGTATTAGAATAGATAAAATTTTAAAAATACCTGATAGATCAAATGTCAGTAGGAATGTGAGGTAAATGGATATCTCACACATTGCTAGTGGGAATAAAAATAATGATATAAAGCTACTCTACAGAAAAATTTGGCAATTTCTTAAAAGGTTAACAAGCACCTAACATATTACTCAGCAACCCCATTTCTAAATATTCACATGGGATAATTAAAAATGTTATACAATATTCTAGAATAACAGCTTTGGAATCCAATGATTGTCTAGTTAATTTTTTTAGTAATGCTTACATAAAATGATCACATTAAGTTTTTTAGCCAAAATAGGGGTTTCTTTCATTTTGAGACCATAGATAGTTAATTAAATTAATAGTGAACTCTTCAGTGGTTATGTGTTTTACTGGTGATTATGTACCTAATGATGTGTTGTTTTTTTTTTTTGTGGGTACCGGGGGTTGATCTCAGGACCTCGCGTGCCAGCAGGCGCCCATGCCGCTGAGCGATATCACCAGCCCATTTTTTATGTGGGTACCAGGAGTCGAACTCAGGACCTCGTGCTTGCCAGCAGGCACTTGTGCCACTGAGCAATATCACTGGCCCTTTTTTTCCTTTATGTGGGTACCAGGAGTTGAACTCAGGACCTCACTCTTGCCAAGCAGGTGCTTATGCCCCTGAGCTATCTCACCGGCCCAGAAATTTTTGAATAATAAATATTTCTTTATTTTTTGAATTACAAAAGCAATACATACTTATAACCAGTTCAACATATGTAAAGATGTAAAATGTTTTAAGACTCTTCCACATTTCATTATTCTAGTGTCTACAAGGTAGCCAAAGTTAACAAACTGAGCTGGGGATATAGTTCAGCAGGCACAAGGGCCTGCCTGGCAAGCGCAAGGTTCTGAGTTCGATTCCTGGTACCAAAAAAAAGTTAAACTGATATGTTTTCTTCTCTGTCTTCCTCCATGACAGCACGAATTTTTCAAGTTTTTTTTTAATAGGGAAAGTTATAAAGATGCACAATGTAAAGAGAATGGTATAATAAACCTCTATGTATACAACATCCAACTCCAACCTTTACAAGGACTTAGTGAGTACTGTTTACCTTCATCTTCTTTTCTTGGAGTTTTAAAAATCAAATCTCATGTATCCTCCCAAGTGGCCCTCAATACTTCAATGAGGATATATAACTTTCTGACATTTTCATTTACCTACTTGTCACACCTAATAGTAATAATGACATGTCTTAGAAACCAGGCTGTCAAATGGGGGCCCTTGCAGCCCTCCTGACCCCCAGCTCCCTATTCTCCATTGCTGAGCACATGGGTTGTTTCTGTAGCTTCCTGTGTGGAGTGTGCTTTGTGACCATCTTCTCAGGTGACTGCCAGTTGTCGCCTGTCCCCGCTGCTCTGCTGCCTGCCTTCTGCCTGGAGGCTCCCTTCGTGGATCCCTGCAGACCAGGCTCTACTTCAACAACAGCTCTGGGCTCTGTAGACCTCTGCATATCATAGCTGCAGAGGAAGGCAGAATTGCTTCCTGAAGGAGGAGGTGCTGGAGGACAGACAAGGACCTGTATAGAACTGGGAGCACTGGGAAAGAAGGTCTGGGAAAGAGGTAGCATTTAGGCAACCCCACATCCTCACACCTGCACAGTGACCCTGACTTCGGAGGAAGGAGGACAGAATTTTTTTAAAAAATTAATAATTGCAATTTCTGAGAATAGTGCTTAGCTCATAAGAGATGTCTGTGAGTAATCACAAATATTTCTACAAGAAAATACTCTTCTTACCCACAGAAACTGAGATTTGGAAATGAATATGGAGGTACACTGATAGATGTAACCTTAATGTTAAGTAGGAGGTGCTAACAGACAGAGATTAGTCATGTTCTAGCATGCAAGAATATTTTATTACTGTCTTGCATTGTTTTTTAAGTGTTACCTTCTTCTCACTGTTCATGTATTTGTTGTTCTCCTTAAATAGATGAGAGGTGGTCTTAGATTAGCATTGTACTTTGGACTTCTTCCAATTTGCAAATGTCTTGTATAAGAGAATATCAAATATAAGATGACTAACTGAAGGATTAGAAAATCTAAAACCATAAAGCATTGTTCCCAAAATTTAGCCACTTTTTTTTTTTTGCCATAACTAATTGACATCTGGTCATTCATTTACCAATTTTTTTTTTTTGTGGGTACCGGGGGGTCGACCTCAGGACCTCGCACGCCAACAGGCACCCGTGCCGCTGAGCGATATCACCGGCCCCTTTTTTCATATGTGGGTTCCGGGAGTCGAACTTGGGCTCTCACGCTTGCAAGGCAGGCGCTTACGCCACTGAGCCATCTCACCAGCCCCCCCAATTTTTTCATAATACCAACTACTGTATCTTTTAATGTAATCATTTTGTTTAATAGATTTAATGAAAGTAATGAGTGGCAAGTTTATGGTACTTTTCATAATAGAAGATAATTGCCAAGCAAATGCAATAAAATCAAAACAATGTTTTCAAGTTTTTAGTACATATTTTTGTTTAGCAGATGTATTGAATTTATAATTGCTCTCCTTACTAAGTAGATTAGCACACTGGAGAGAGCAGCTAAAGACAAATTACAAAGAAACTGAGACTTTTCCCTTAATATAATTAGATATGCTGAAATAACATTAAAGTGGGAAAAACTTTCTAATTATGTATTTTAATGTCTTTTAATGCTATGCTTCTGTGACATTTAAATTATCTTATGGTGTAGGAAGAGGTGCCCCGCACTGTCTTAGGATAAATAGGGTGAACTCAATAGACATAAATACTGAGGATGGTGCTACTTTGAATTGTGAATATATCTTGAGACAGAGCTGACATCTGCCTTGCCTAAGGGCAGTTACCCAAGTGATTATTTATTCTTAGAAAAGAAAGCCCGCGTGGCTCTCAAATTCTGTTGCAGTAGCTCTTAATTCCTTCTGCACCTTGAAATTAGTTGGAAACCAATGTCTTGGTCCCACCCTAGACCAATTAAATCAGGATATTAAGAAGTTGACCTTCAACACTGGCTCTTACTTTCACAAAGCCTGCCAGATACTCAGCCAAGGTTAAGAATGACTGGTCTGTATTCTGTTTCAACTTTGAGTTTGTGTCAGATCTTATGCATTCTTAATGCACAACAGTAATCATGTAAATGAAGAAATACAAAGTATTTCCTTTTAGAACTATTACTTGGAGGTAAATAATTATATCCTTCTCTGGCATCTTTTATGCCTTGCATATCTTCTGTGTAAGATTGGTTTTAGGCTTTTCCAGTCAGAACACAGCAATAAATGCAGTTGGTGTGTGTTTCTGGAATGAGAAAGAGAATTCCAGCAAATTATATTCACTTACCTTATCAATATGTTGTCAATATAGGACAATCATAACTCAAGAGTTATTACTTAGACCTAAAATGCCTTTCAAAGGTCTCACACATTCAGAGGTGGGGCTTTTGGAAGATGACTGGATCATGGAGTTTGTTGATGTGTTCATGGCTGACTGTGCGGTTAGGAGGTGGTGCCTGGTAGGAAGAGGAGTATCACTGGGGGCGTGCCTTTGGAGGGTATATTGCCATCCTCAGCTCCTCCCTTTCATGGCTGACATGACAGAAGCAGCTTTCTTCTACCATGCTCTTCCACCATGCTATTTCTGTGTTGGAGCCAGCCAATCATATTTGGGTTGAAACCAAAAACCATCAGCCAAACCTCTGTTCCTTTAAGTTTTGGGCATCAAGCATTTTGTCCCAGTGATGGGAAAGCTGACCTGTACAGAAAATTGGAACCTAAGAAGCGGGGCCATTCCTGTGACTATAACTGACCATGAGGAACTGGTTTGTGGGATGAGTTTGGAAAAATTTGGAGATGCAAGCTACAGATAACTTAGAAAGGTGTGAGTAGTGCTTAGTGGGTGACTCTGGTTGGGATTTAGAAGACCAGAATATTAATAGGAAGGCAGATAGTAGAGGCCAGGCTCAAGAGGTTGCAGTTGGGAACACAGACTCCACTGACATTTGTCCTAGACATCATGCATACTATATTGGCATAAAACCTATCTTAATTTTGCCCATGTCCTGAGATTTTGCAGGAGACAAAGATTAAAAGAGGTAGACCAGTCAGTCTTGTGGAAGAAATTTCAAGACAGCTCCACATACAATCTGTAGCATGGGTACTGCTGGCTGCTATCAGCCAGATTTTTAGTGAGAAGCAGACGTAAATAATAGACCAAAAAAATTAGAGAAACTTAAATTTTGGCCCAGAAATCTCCGCATATATAGTTGGGCCAAGGGAGGTGTGGTTGTTGAAGAGATTAAAACCATTAAAAAGAAACAAAACACTTTGTAAGCATCAAGAAGAAAGATGCCTTCAGGCTATCTCAGAATCAGCAAGACCCAAGCCATTGCAGGCTAACGAGTACAAAACTGTAACCTTTCATTTGAGGAAAATCACTGGCATGCAAGCCAAGAAGGGTTTCCTAGGAAATTGTTTCCCTAGGATTCATTTCACTGTGACCAAACATGCTGGCTCTCAGAGGCCCCTGCACTGGTACAAGGAGGCCTGGCTACCACTCTAGCTGACAGCCAAATTTAGCATCATCCATATGATGCTGGCTTCATTGGCATCCAGAATGTAAGAGTTGTGGAGTCAAGAAGTCTTCCACCCAGATTTCAAAGGAAGGTTGTAACAACATTTTCAAGCTAAATCTGGGTTGAAACTCACACCATGGAGGATAGAAGAGACAAAAAGCAAGCTGAGGTTGTAAATACATAGTTATGAAGCGTAATCAAGGCACCATGATGGTCATTTTACCTTAGTCTTTATACACACCTATGTTTCCCAACTTAGTATGAATGTTCTGATGCTTGCAATAAAATTTCATCTTAGCTAGTAAAACTGCACAGACATATATTTATTTGATATGGGTCATTGATGACTGTTTATAAAATACAGTTTGCATTTTAAATATTGGAACATATATGTTGGATAATTGTTTATTGTTAGCTGTTAGCCTACTATCAAAGCATTAAACTAGATGTGAGATCAGGAAGTCATTCAGATTAGGGCAATTCACTCCTAGATGTTTTATTTTCCTGCCCTAATCCCACCTGCTTTGCACATAACACTCAGGTGTACACAAGTATCCATAAAGCAGCCTTCTCAGCACGTATTTCATACATGACTTACATATCTTCACTGGGAAGTACAGAAAGCCAGAGGCCACTGATGGTTTCTACAAAAGGATCAACTGGCACCCCAGTTCTGTTCACTAAACATTGTCTTTCAAGAACTCCCAGTTCTCCTGGGAATATAGAGTGGAAACCCTCATCTTATTTTTGTATACTGGGTTCTCTGTGCCCTCTAAGAGTGTAAAATCCACTACACTACCTGCTCCTGCACCTTCTACCAAAGTCCTCCACCTACAGAGGCTGAAGGGCACCCTTTAAAATGAACTATATTATATGTGTGTCCTGCTCTTGCCACTGTATTGTTTTCCAAACAGAGGAAGAGTTTAAATGAGAAGCTTAGGACATTTATTAAGTAAATTGGAAACTGCTGTTACTTCTCAGTGAGAAGAGATAAAATCATTGGTATCTGCCATGGCAAGTTTATGGAATCTGAGTGTTATTAACTTTGTGATGAAGGTGCCATTTCCTTATTGGGATCAGGCATAAGCTCATTTATTCTTCTAAGGGAAAACGAGCTAAAGTGACCATTTAGTTTTGATGCTTTTATTGTTTGATAAATGTATAGTATGAGACACTGGTCCCAATTGTTTTTCAAATTCTTTCAGCATGATGGTTACAGTTTTGATTTTAGCCAATGAAAGTGCCTACTGTTAATTATAATTGTGTATCTTTATCTGTAAAAGGAAGATAATTATAGGCACATCAGTGTTTAAAGTTTAAATGAGAAAAGTATTTAAGTCTTTAAAGTTCCTTCTATAATATAATTAGTATATAACCGTGGCTCCTTTGGTATTATTTCTATGAGGAAAACAAAATATCAAAAAATAATTCTTACCACAAATCCTCATTAAAGATATGCTCATGGAATTTGTAGTTTAATAGTGCAAATGGAAAATAGACAAATCAATACATGTTGTGGTTAACACTATGAAAAATCAGTGAACTGAGTAGAGCATATAAAGAGAGGAATGGGCAAGTAATAGAGATAAGACAGGCATGACCCGTGGGAGCTGACATCTGTGTTGAAATTCAAATGATAAGTTTACATTCCCACCAACTATGTAGAATGGTTCCTTTTTCACCACAGCCATGCCAGCATTTGTTATTCTTTTTATTTCTTTTTTTTTTTATGCGGGTACTGGGAGTCGAACTCAGGACCTCACGCTTGCCAGGTACTTATGCTGCTGAGCTATATCACCGGCCCTGTTTTTTTTTATTTATTCATGATTGTCATTCTTTCTGCAGTAAGATGGAATCTTAGCATTGTTTTAATTTGCATTTTTCCAATAGCCAGCAATGTTGAACATTTTTTCATATGTTTGTTGGCCATTTGTACTTCTTCCTTTGAGAAGTGTCTGTTCATTTCACTTGACCATTTCTTGATTGTTTTTTTTAAGTGGTCTAATTTTTTTGACTTCTTTATATATTCTAGATATTAGTCCTCTATGTGAGAAATAGTTGTCAAAAATTTTTCCCATTCTGTAGGTTGTCTCTTCATTCTACTAATCCAGGCAGGTACTTATGCTGCTGAGCTATATCACCAGCCCTATTTTTTTTTTATTTATTCATGATTGTCATTCTTTCTGCAGTAAGATGGAATCTTAGCATTGTTTTAATTTACATTTTTCCAATAGCCAGCAATGTTGAACATTTTTTCATATGTTTGTTGGCCATTTGTACTTCTTCCTTTGAGAAGTGTCTGTTCATTTCACTTGACCATTTCTTAATTTTTTTTTTAAGTGGTCCAATTTTTTTTGACTTCTTTATATATTCTAGATATTAGTCCTCTGTGTGAGAAATAGCTGTCAAAATTTTTCCCATTCTGTAGGTTGTCTCTTCATTCTACTAATTGATTCCTTTGTTCTACAGAAGCATTTTTAATTTGAAGTAATTCCATTTATTGATTCTTGCTGTTACTTCTCATGCAATGATAGTGCTATTTAAGAAATCCTTTCCAAGATAAACCATGCCAAATATTAGGCTGAAGTGTGTAGAAAAGGAAAAGTTACAGGCAGAGAAGAGCATATATAGAAAGCCAGTGCAGTTTGGCCTGGTTTCTGGAATAACGTGACCAACTCTCAGGTAACATGAGGATGTAAGGAGCAAGAACTTCCTGTGTTAATGATGCTTTTGCAGCAGGGGATTGCCACTGGACTCTACAGCCTGATGCGACTGTTAGGGAATCACCGTGAGTGTGGCTAAAGAAGTAATAAAGATTTATGAGGTATAAGAAGTGGATATAAAAAGAAAAGATGCTGGGTGTGGTGGTGCATGCTTGTAATCCCAGCACTTGGGAGGCTGAGGCAGGAGGATCACTGTGAGTTCAAGACCAGCCTGGGCTACACACTGAGTTCAAAGCTAGCCTGGGCTAGATAGTGAGACTCTGACTCAAAAAAGCAAAAAATAAAGAAAAAGAAGAAGTGGATATAAACAGTTTAAAGGTAACATTAACAAAGAAAAAATCCAATATACAACAATTTTAATAGAAAATATATGAAGTATCATTTTTATGGCATTTACATATTTGTAAATCACGATGTATTAATCAAGTCCTTACTGGTGGGCTTTTGTATTGTTTACAGTTTTTGGCCACTATTAATGAAACTGCTATGAATATCCTTGCATCTTTTATGAATCTATTAGCATAATTTTGAGATACTTGATTTTTTGACATATAAAATACTGCATATGATTCATCACATCTATGAAATATAAGTTAACAAAAATTGTATCCCAAATATGAGTAAAATTAATGTTATGAAAAAGTGAAACATCTGTGATTTACAAGTACTTTAAGCATAAAAAATGAGCTTTTGTTTATTTTTCTTTTCAACTATCTTATTTATATTTGTGGTCCTGGGGATTAAACACAGGGACATTCTACCACTGAGCTATATCTCTAACCCTTTACTTTTATTTTTTATTTTGAGACAAGGTCTTATTCAGTTGTCCAGGCTGGTCTCCAACTTGGAATTCTCATGCAACAAACTGTGTTGTTTTTATGATGCTTTTTGTATCAATGTACTTAAAGATACATCAGTGAAAAAATACGTGTTTTTTTGTTTCTCATGCAATTATTTGTTTTACAAGCTTCTTTTATTCCTAAAGATAATCAAGTTTATTGAGTTGAAGTTGAGTTTATATTTATAATAATGCCTAATTCCAATTATGCATAAAACTATAAACATGAAAATATAAGTGAATAATTTAATTTACAGTGCTGAGATTTGCTTTAAGAGCTAAGGCAGGAACCAAGGAATCTGTAGTTTTAAAAACCTGTTATCCTGAGCATTCACACACATGCAAACCAAAAACACAGCTGAGATAAAGTGTCACCAATCTAACCACTATATAACTGATATTCTCAAATTTTAATACTTGTATGCATCTCTTGTAGAACTTGTTCAAAAATAGATTCTGATTTGGGAATCTAGTAGATGACCCTATTTGCATTTCTGGAAAGCTCTGGGAGATATCGATGCTACTGGTCTAAGCTCTTGGACAGACCTTTTGTCACAAAGTTTTGAATCTTTCAAGAATTGAAAGCCACATAACCTTCACTGTCTCTCAGATATTATTACTCAGATGACAAAAAATGCTCTTTAAAAATGATTAAATAAAGATTAATTTCAATTTCACTTCTTGACCTCTAAAAGTTTTCTTTTATTTTTTTTTAAACTAAAAGGCACCAAGAGGAATAATAACCTATGGCTGCTGCATTCAGCCTGGTGCCTTTCATCAGAAGTGTAAGTTTATGTTACTCTCAGCCCACACAAAAGCTAAATCAATTTTCTTGAGTCATTGTCAGTTTATTTTTGCTCAGCATTCTCCTGGAGTTCACAAGTGCACAGAAAATTTAATGGTCAGACTTTATTGTTCCTAGATAGCCTACCTATGAATACAGAGGTTTTACCTCCAAAGAATTCCAGAGAAAGGAACAGCCAACCTTGAATAAAGGAAGATCTTTTTAAAAGAAAAATCTGGAAGCAATCCCAGATTATGCATCAGCCCCTTTAATTTAGACCTCAGCTGGGAGAGCTGCAGAGAAGAAAAACTTCATTTATAACATAGAGGCTCATTATTTTTCTTCTTGGAAAACACCTGCTTTTAGTTCTTCTCATTAGATAAAATCCATGCAGTAACATCTATAGTTTCGAGTTTTAGTTACATGGTTAGAGCTGTTGTTATAAATCTAGTAGTGATCATTACATAGCAATGATTTTAATGTATCTATTTCCAGGTTTATGTGTCAGGCATTTGCTAAGCACTTAATAATCATTATCTTAATATTTTACAAAAATGTGATATGAATAGTAGTATTAACTCCATGTTAACATGAGTATTTTGAGGCTTAGCAAGTTATAGTAACTTCTTTAGAAGTATAAAGCAATTAAGTGACAAACAAAAGACTTGAATACAGAAAGTAAACATAATACTTCTTCTTTCCCAAGTATATCCTCTGAATTTCTTTGCTCTATTTTCCTCCCTATGACTAAGAAGACATTCTTAAATGTGAAAAAAAAAAAACCTCTCACCAATATGTTTATTTGAAATAATCAATTAGACTATTGTTTCAGCATCCAAAGAGTACCATCCAGAAAAATACGGTGCAATTCTGGAAGAAAGCTTTCAATCTAAACAAGTAGTCCTTATCCCTTACCATTTCATTCAGTATGTCTTCCTTCCTCACTGGCCAGATAGGAGTAATAATATTAAAACAGCACTACCATGCTTAGATTATTTATTCGGTAGGAGGTCTATAAACAAGCAAATCAAACAATGTAATGTCTATCCCCTCCCACTGAGGAAAACTGAATTGGGAACATGTATCTGAGAGATGAGAGAGAGGGGGGAGGGGAGATGGACAGACAGAGAGACAGAAACAGAGAGAGACAGAGTTTGAAAATGTGCTTTTGCATTAATGATGATATCTGTTGGGGCAGCCATATTTTTTTCTCTATGAATTAGAAAATTTGAAAATACTTCGCGATACAGCTTTTCTCCCTTAAACTAGTAAGATTTGGGTCATAGGCTTAAAGCTGTTGTAGGCAGAGGTTTAGCAATGATCTGGAGAAAAGATGGATTGAGGTCCTAGAGGGATTCTTCTAGACAGAACTGGTCTCTATTCCTGAAATGAGACATTTCTCTTTGACAGCAGATTGAAACATCACCCAGCCGGTCCTATTCACTATGGACACTGTGAAATTAATGCTCGTTTAGAGTACCTGTGCTTGCCGAAATGCATGATGTAAGACACTAGCTAATGTTAGGTTTTTTATAAACGTATTTCTATAGCGCTTCCTAAAGCTTAAAAAATAACAAAAGTGTAGCCGGGTGTGGTGGTACATGTCTGTAATCCAGCATGCAGAGGCTGAGGCAGGAGGACTGCCTTGAATTTGAGACCAGCCTGGGCTATGTAGTGAGTTCAAGGCCAGCCTAAACTGCAAAGCGAGACCCTGTCTCAAAAACAAAACAACAACAACAGCAACAAAAGTGGAGGCTGTTGTATTTGCTTAGTGATTGATCCACACTGGTGATTACTCTTAAAACTTCATTTTCCATCCGTATTATCAAATCGCATTACATATATAATATCTGTTCTTCTATAATATTTACACACATACATATATAGGTACACACATGTGTGCAAGCACACATATTCAAGCTGTATACATGTGCATATATATATGTATATGTACTATAATTAAACTATGTGTGTACAAATATTTCAATGACTATGACTGAAGAAAGGTAAAATTGGAATTGAGGATATATGTCATATATTTAGAAAATAAGTGTCAGGTGTGGTGGCACATGCCTGTAATCCCAGCACTCGGGAGACTGAGGCAGGAGGATCACTGTGAGTTCAAGGCCAGCCTGAGCTACAAAGTGAGTTCAAGGCCAACCTGAACTGCATAGTGAAACTCTGTCTCAAAAAAAAAAAAAAAAAAGAGAAAGAAAGAAAAAGAAAAAGAAAAAAGAAAAGAAAGAAAATAAACTGAAGTTAGTGATGGGGTAGGAAACATTATATTTTAAGTTCATATTTTTAAAAAATGACAGCCTAATCACAGATTCACTGACTACTGATAAAAATTGTAAAATGGCAGCTTTTGCAAGAGTTTGCATTGTCCCTAGATCAGGAAAATATAATCCCATTGTGTGGGTGAGAAGATGGATGTCAGAACTGGCGACATGAGAAGAAATAAGCTCTTAAGAATTCTGCTCACTATGGGCTGGTGAGATAGCTCAGTGGCATAAGTACCTGCCTGGCAAGTGTGAGGTCCTGAGTTTGACCCTCGGTAACTCCCCCTACAAAAAAAAGAATTCTACTCACCATCCATATTTATCTTTATGTAGCTTCCATCCAAAATGCTGAGTGGGGGAATTCTGGCAGGTTTGGGCATATGAGTCTGAATTCTAGAACGTTACATGACTCTTTGATAATTTTTTTTTTTTTTTTTTTGTGGGTACCAGGGGGTCGACCTCAGGACCTCGCGCGCCAACAGGCACCCGTGTCGCTGAGCGATATCACCGGCCCCTTTTCCGTATGTAGGATCCGGGAGTCGAACTCGGGCCCTCGCGCTTGCAAGGCAGGTGCTTACGCCACTGAGCCATCTCACCGGCCCTACTCTTTGATAATTTGAAAGAAACAATTTTACCTATATGAGGGTAGTACATCAATGTGAGGATGAAATTGTAACTTAGGAACCTTCTCTATAATAAAGTGTGGCTTAACACCTGCAAATATATTTTTGTCCATAGTAACAGGTTCTTAACAATGAAAGATAAATGAACCACTGTTGCCTTCAGTGCAAGTAAAGGGAAAAACACAAATATACATAGCCCAGGGGAAGAAAAGGCAGCCAGACTGAGTTCTCCTCAGTAGTTCAACTGAGGGGTGAGAGGCAAGTCTGGCTATTTGTGGGAGTGAATCTAATCACCACTCTCTTACTTTCATTAATAGTTTGGGGCAAGAATAAGAAGAAGATATTATGCTTCAGTTCTTAGACTACTTTCTGATCAGTGAAGCAGTGTGGTCACAAAAAGTACTTTATTTTATAAGTCCTTTATGAGGCTGGGCAAGTGAGTATGAAGAACATCAAATATGAAAAAAGGCAAAAATAAATAATGACATATGATATTTATAGATATGAGGGCAGAACACTCTGGAAAATTGGCAAGAATGTATTAATATATTTTAATCTCCATCAGCATGATTTAATTAGTCACATTAATCATCAGGTGAAATTTTTTACTACTTCACACGTTCCTGTAATCCTATTTAATTTTTCCTTTTCCTCCAATGTGTTGTGGTAAAAAGAGAACTTGATGTAATGTGTGTTTCTTGGCTGATATTTTTGTTTTTTTAGCTTCACTAGCCAAAAGTCTGATGATGACTATGAGGATTATGCTTCTAACAAAACATGGGTCTTGACTCCAAAAGTTCCCGAAGGTGATGTCACTGTCATCTTAAACAACTTGCTGGAAGGATATGACAATAAACTTCGTCCTGATATAGGAGGTAAGCTAAAGCATTTGTGCTGTGCTATAGAGAGGAACACAGAAATGTATCTACCTTGTTAACCTTGTTAGAGCAAAATATTACCATACTTCTAGAGCCAGAAGAATTTAAATTATATTTCTACTATATGTTATAACATAAATGAAGTGTATATAAATAGCATTCCAGCTTGGTGGTAGGATTGGTGTTGCTAAGTTCAACATGAAAAAAATATGATTTTCAAGTGAAGCTTGAGAGCTAAAACATAAAATTTCCTTAGATATCCCAGACAAAGTCAAGAGAAGTAAATTACAACATTTTATGAAGCAACTTTAAAAATCAGAAAAGAAAATACAGAGGCAATAATTGGTTACCTATTGTTGCATGACAAACAATCAATCACAAAATCTCAGTGGCACACAACACTGAATTTTTACTTAGCACTGCATTGGGGGCTCAGCTAATCTAAGCTGAGCAAAACTGGGGGCGCTCACTTAGAGAAGCAACATTCCAAGTGGTTCTCATTCTCCTTCTGGAACCAGCACACTAGCTAGATACATCCTTTGTGACAACAGAAGATCACAAAAAGAAAACACGAACCCCTAAGTCTTAATGAATAGATTTAGAATTGGCTCACTCATTCTTGCCTGCGTGATATTAACCAAAGCAAGTCTAGCAAAGTACAGTGTCCAAAAGCAGGGAAACAGCCTCACTAAGGGGAAGGTAAGGGGGTAGACGTTGGTGTCCATGAAGAATACAATCTATCACAGACAGTTTTAGGCATAATACCTTCAAGGGAAATGAATAAAGATGAGGGAAAATGTAATTGTTGAATTTAGATCCAGAAAAATATGATGAATCTTTGTTCATTAATTGTCAAATGAAAATGGAGTACATACGTTTGTTCATGAACGTTGTACTACAGATTTTTAATAATAGTCCTGTCTATTATATTATCTATGTAGCCGCATCATCTAAGAAGTCATTGAGGAAGACGGATTTTGTGTTGGATAAATGCTGAGGGTAAAGTGGTCATAAAAAAATCAGTAGAGAGCAATGTTTCAGGGACAATTCGTGCTACTTTTTGTTCTTTGTGTCCACTTCATAATTCTAATGCATAGTTTTTTCCTAGGTAGTGAATTTTTTTTTTTGTCTCTATTTTGGTCAAGTCAGGTTAAAATATGCAAATAGATTCCAGATCCTGAAGGAAAAATGGTGAAATTTAAAACATGAGAGAAGGATGAACAAAAGCTGAGAATATTGTGTTTTAATTTCTTCATTTTATATAGCTTTTAAAGGATTATCAGTTTCAAGATGCTACAATGCTTCTTATAACAATTACATGCTTAAAAGGAGATACTTCTTTGAAAACAAAATTGTTATTCAAATGTAGCTAATTAGTAACTACTGCCAAACTAGTTATAAATAAATCAATACTAATGTAGCTAAATAAATCTATTCTAGCAACTATGGACTAAGAATATAAAATGTCGTGTCTCTCCATGTTCACGTATATTTCTGGTTCTTTTTACAGTGAAACCAACATTAATTCACACGGACATGTATGTGAACAGCATTGGTCCAGTAAATGCTATTAATATGGTGAGTTTCATAATAAAATTTCCATTTTATAAGCATGGAAATAACAAGAAACATGATAACAAAAAAAGTAGGTTCAAGATTTTGGAACAGAAAGCCAATATTTAGATCCACTTGTTCTCTTGTAATTTAAAAGTCATTAAAGTTTGAGCGTTTCTTTTGTTATAAGAATTAAATGTGATCACATCTAAAATTAATTGATGTAAGTATGCTGTTATTGAAATGTAACAATGACTGCGTACTCGTCAGTGCTAATCATAACAAAATAAAATATAATATGCTACTAATTTTTAGAATATTTATAGTGTGGGGTGGCAGGGTTTGCTTCAAATTAGAAATATTTCTCAAAAGAAATAGTGCATCAGTTGTGATAATAAATATAACTTTGTTCTTATGTAACATTTTGCACTGAAATATGAAATGAGAAACTAGAGTCAGTCCATCATATAATGGAGTAAAAGAGAGTAGGGAAGAATAGAATAAAGTCTACATAATGTAATATAAATATTAGTATTTTGTATTACATGATATAATTATGTGACATAATATAGTGATGCTATAATTTCAAAGTAGTGCTTGCCAAGCTCACAATATAGATACTTTGTTAACACAGCGAGAGATAAGAAACTTTAATTTTTCACAATTATGGTAATAATAATCCTACCACCTATATAGTCCATGAAAATAAGCTTTCTTTTTTTTAACCATTAACATATTAATCCTAACTTTTACAACTTTCTAGCTGAAGTTCTTAGAATCTTTAGTATTCTAATATGAACTGTAAATATTTAAGAAGGAGAACTTGTAGATACTTCAGTTTAACTTTATTCTTATAAGTTGTTAATTTAAATATTGAACATTTATGCTTTAAGAATAGCGGTTCCCAGAACTATCTCAGCATCAATGTTTATGTGACACACTGGATTTGATCCTCAACTATTTTAATTTTTTTTTTTTGGTGGGGATTTTTTTCTAAAATATATCCAAACTTACTTATTTTACCTCCTGGTACATCACCAATTAGTTGACAAAGGTTTTCATAGAATAGGTTTCCTTCTTGATACTCATGAAGGAGGAACTTAGTTCCTCAAATGGGGAACTAAGTGGTGAACGAAGGAGGCCCAGCCTCCCACAGTGGAGAGGCGGTCGATCCCAACGAGACTGCAGCAGGTGGCACAGAAACAGAATACAACAGAGCGATCAGATAAAGAAGCAGATCCAGCAATCTGCATATTCTTGGGAAAATCAAGAATTTCCATGGTTCTTCATATTTTTCAACATAAAATGAAGTCTAGGGAACTAGACTAGGAAATGTGGATGACTTTTCCTCCCAGTTCTTATATTTTAGTAAAAATGAGTTGCTTTTATTCCTTTAATTCTGCCATTTACAGACATGGTTAAAATCAAGCTATAAAATGATACAGGTTGTACCTAGGGCAAGTTATTGGGAATGATGACAATATAAAGTCATCGAACCAGTCGTTTTTTATACGTTTTTTTCTTTGCTTTTATCATTCATATAAAGTGGTTTGTTAAATGAGATGATATGTGAAGTATTTAGCCAGAGAACTGACATAAATAAGTACTTGATTAATAATAACAAGAATAAAATTATACTAGCCTATTGATTAACAATTAGAATGATGATAATGATGATGATGAAGTTGAGAAGCAAAGAGGCTTGGTTTTAGAGCTGGAGGGGACCTAAGCATGTATGTGTGTTAATTCTTTTGTAAAGATGAGGAAAATGAGGGCAAAGCGTAAAGGTGTTTTGCTCAAAGAATATCCGTACCTAGGATAGTTACACTAGTACTCATGTTCTGACTCTAAAGCAATGATATGAACTTCACACTTTACTTGCTTTGCTTCAACTGAAGTCAACCACTTTTTAGTTTAGTGATGTATAATTGAGAGGAACCATCATAGTCTTTTGTTATCATACTATGTAAGAATATATTTTCTGGTAGAGATGTGTGAGATATGAAAATTATTTTTAATCAATTAATAACATCTTGTTTAGAGGAAAGAAAAGCAGCAATCATAATAGTAAATAAATAATGAGTTTTTTATTGGTTGCGTGCTATCATCCTGGTATGGTGTAAAGCACTTTATGTGCGTTCCTCTTTTCTAGCTTCATATTATCTAAGCTGTTAGGTTCCTTACCATGTCTATTTTATTATAAGGCCACTGAGCCTCCACTCCTGGAGCTCAGTATCACTTTTTTTTTTTTTTTTTTTGAGTATTCTAGTCCTTGTTTCACTCTATCACAATGCTTCTGAACATAACAAATTCTGTTCCTAGAATATTTTTGGTAATGTCCAAGGTAATCTTAGTTTTGCAACTTGGCAGGAGTGGGGTTCGGGTGGAGGGGTTGCTACTGACATTTAGGATGTAGAAGCCAAGGATACAGCTGAACATTCTACAGTACACAAGGCCGATCTTCATAGCAAAAGATTAGCTGGTTCTATAGATGTGGAAAGCAAAGGGTTATGTCTAAGCTATGATCCTTTGTCAGAATTGATTGAAACAATTTTAATTTTTCATAAAAATAACAAACTGGTCTACAAATTGAGTGAAGCGATAGCCTTATCAACTGAGGTATTCCTTTCTCTTGGATTATTCAAAGCCAAAATAGCTTTGCCTCATATTGACAATTGCACCTGAATGAGATACTCAAACACTCCACAATACATTCTTACTCTATTAAAAGTGTTCTGCTTTATCTTTTTCTTTAAAACAGGAATATACAATTGATATATTTTTTGCCCAAACATGGTATGACAGACGTTTGAAATTTAACAGCACCATTAAAGTCCTGAGACTGAATAGCAATATGGTTGGGAAAATCTGGATTCCAGACACTTTCTTCAGAAACTCCAAAAAGGCCGATGCCCATTGGATAACCACTCCCAATCGGATGCTGAGAATTTGGAATGATGGCCGAGTGCTCTACACTCTAAGGTATTCTTGTGGGAAAAGAAAAGAGTAATTGCTATCAATAAAACAAAAACTACACCATACTCCTTTAAAAAAAAAAAAAGAACGAAATTCCAAGCCCATATCAGGCTCAGTATGCTTGATTAAAATGGCAAGTGACATTGAAAAATTGGTTTTTTCTATTATCAGTGAGCTTTTTCAAAACACACAGAGTATAAACATGGGTAGAACTTTTATTCCATGACTAATGTGAAGTGAAATGTTGGTTTCTTATCACTGACATGAAATTTCCCTTGCCTTTGTGAGATCACTTGATCTTTGTGCCAATCATGGCTTTGGAGTGTGTGCCCTGCTACATGAGACTATGGAAGCTCAAACAGGCAGGACCACCAGTTCTCATATGTAGAGATGTTTTCATTTCTAAGGAAATCATTACTAAAGGAGAACTTTTGATGTGAAAGTCTCCACACAATCTTCTCTTTTCAGCTACACAAAGACAGAAACCCAGAATTCATTACCTTCCATCTCCAGGCACCCGAATCTCCATGACATTAAAAGGTTGTGTGAATTAATTTATTGTTTATTTGGGGAATAATCACCTTTTAGGAAAAGTTGATGGGAACTATATCCTTTGAATTTAAATATTAAGTAACACTGGAAAATTTTTTTATTTAAATTATTTTATGGTATTTTTTTAGCCCACTTCTTATTCACATGCATGTAAAATACTTTTGCACTGAAGTTTCCTGTTGGTAACACTGTATTATTAAATAACATAATAGATAAGTAAATATGCTCAGGAATCAAACTGATCTGTCTATGGTTCTTTGCTTTCTATTTTGCTATCTGTATGAAGTAGGGCAACTTTCCAGAATTTCTTTTGACAAGGAGAAGCAATATGTAACAGGTTCTTGGTTCTAGAAAACATTTCATCTCAAAGCTTTGCTTGCATACTAAGCATGATGATTTTACATGATTACATTTTTTATTTAGATGAATTAAGTGAGAACTGATATAAATTTTTAGGAAAGAGTATCACTGGGCCAGTGAGATGGCTCAGCGGCATAAGCGCCTGCCTGGCAAGCGCGAGGGCCAGAGTTCGACTCCCAGAACCCACATACGAAAAAAGGGCCGGTGATATCGCTCAGTGTCACGGGTGCCCGCTGGCGCGCGAGGTCCTGAGGTTGACCCCCTGCACCCACACACACACAAAAGACAGTATCACCATGCCACAGTGCCTCTCCCCCTCCTTTGCCACTACAACTGAGCAAACTCATTCACCTTGAATTACTTAATTTCTATAAAACATAGATAATCATTCTTAACTTCCAGGATTGTTACAGAAATGAAATGGGGTAATATATAAAATGCTTAACATAGAGCCTGATGCATAGTAAGTATAGCAGATATTAAAATTATTTGTATATATTTTCAGTAAATAATTGAATATGATTCATCTACATCTTAGCATCCTAGAACTTCTAGCCTGCAAATTATTCATGCTATATACTCATGTGGCATATACTCTATGCCTTATATAATGCTCAACATATGAAATATACCGTATGATGGCTCCAAATCCTTTATCAGAATTACATTAGGTATTAGGAAAAATGACCACCATTACAAAAGAAATTCATTGCATCTGTTTTGTGTTCATCAAGGGTTTTATTAAATTAGAGATAACATAATGACTGGGATAAGAAAATAGTGGAAATCAAAGTCTGTCTGATAAAGCATATCTTAGTCTAGCTTTTGAAATATGAAGTCAGTCACCTTATCTCAAGCCTTTTTATCATTCTCATAAAATTGTAATCATTTTTGGCTTTATTAATTTGAGGAATCGCTACAATATTCTATTATAGAAACCACCTAAAAATGTCACTCATGAGATTCAATTAAGACTTAAATCATTATCAGTCTATCAGTCTATATTTAGAGATTTTATTCAGGAAGCTTATCTATAATGAGCTGTGTGTGTGTGTGTGTTTGTGTGTGTGTTCAGGCATGTATGCATAGATACATGTCTGTATCAATGTTTGTATATGCAATCTAACTATATTACTTCTGATTTTAAAAATTCCAGTTTAATTGGAGAGATAATACTAACAAATATTAAATTTAATCATTGTTTCATTTATAAATAAAACTAATCTTTAATTTTTAAGACGATGTAATTATGAAGGGACAATGCTTAAAATTTCTAGTTTTGGAGACAAATAAACCTAGGTCCACCTTTCAACTGTGCCAATAGTTATGTATCTTTGAAGAAGTTTAAGTACAATAAAGTCATAATAACATTTACTAAATGAGGAAACAATCCACTTTATCCACATCTACATAGACAATTAAAGATATATTCCAAGTTCCGTTATTAGTCTATTACACTGCAGAACAGCAAAATCTCCCCAATTAAAAGTCATGTTAATTGAAGAATCTTTTAAAATAAAATTTTATAAATATTTTCATAACTTGAATACTGATATCTGTATATTGTAAGGAAATAGAGCTAATAATATAAAATTTTTTAAAAAATTACAACCCATTACCATTACAATTTGGGATTATATTCACATTTCTCCAAAGGTAAAATCTGCACTCCGTTATTTTCCCTCCTAAAATCCTAGCCTAGGACTTCAGACTCAAAAAAAACAAAAACAAAAAACAATATATATATATATATATATATATATATATATATATATACTTTATTTAATAAGCTGACCAGACATAAACTGAGATTCACTGGCAAACATTTTTCTAATATATCTGTATACGTGTATACAACATTTCTTGTTTGTTATAGATATCTCTTTACTCTGTAACATACTATTTAATGATTTCAGAATATTCAGTTGTAAAAATGTATAAAACTCTATTTTGCAACATATGCATTTCTAAACTTGTAGAAATGTAAAACTAACAACTAACAAATCTTTACAGTTAGAAGAAACTTTTCAAAAGGAAAAGGGAAATGGGGGAGGGAAGGAAAGAAGGGAAAGAAAAAAATGAGAAAAGAAGGATAAAATGAAAACCTAGCTTTGTGAATAGGAAGGGAAAGGGGGGTATGAAAAGAGGGGATGGGAATGGGGGTGAAGAAAAAAGAGGAACAAAGATATGTCATGTACAGATACAAAATCCCTGCAATGACTGTGGTCATTATGTATACCTAAATCGTACCAATAAACCTAAATAAAAGTGGTAAATAAAATTTTTTAGAAGTCCTGATTTAATTAGCAGATAAAATATGAGCATAATTAGCACTTATTTACTTGACAACAATAAATGAGCTTAAGTACTTAAAAATTTGTTAAATTAAATATATTCACTGAGTTATTGTATTGTACAATTAATTTTTTAAAAAACAAAACTTAGGTAATACAGATTTTGAATAAATAGAATTGAGGTGAATGAGATGCTATTGTTTGCTCTGGAAAAATAAATAGTCTCTATTTAGTCTTCTCCCCCCACCAAAAAACAGAGTCTCCTTATATTCCAGGCTGGCCTTGGACTCACTGTGCTGCCCAGGCTGACCTCAAACTCAGTCCTCCTGCCTCAGCTTCCCAAGTGCTGGGGGCGTGTTCCACCACACCTGGCTTTCATTTAGTCTTAATTAATTTTTACTTAGTATAATGAATTTTTTCAGTGAGCATCATTTTGTGTTATCCATCGGAATGTGAAATTATACTGTAGAATTTTTGGGAATGTACATCTAAAAACTACACTTACGATCTATTTATTGTTAATACCATTTACATAGGTTGACGATTGATGCCGAGTGCCAATTACAGTTGCACAACTTCCCAATGGATGAGCATTCTTGCCCCCTGGAGTTCTCCAGTTGTAAGTAACACCCCTTCTGTGTCTTGTATCACCTCTCACCTGTAGTCTTTTATTGTAATTTCAGTTAATTGGGGAAACTGCAGACAATTGCAAGATGGCACTAATCTATGCTGTTGACTTGAAAGATTTTGGCAGTCTCTTATTTTCATAACCCCGACGTGTCCCATTTAGGAAAATAGATCTATTTTGTCAGGAATTACAAATAGTCTTTAAACTTTTAACAAACTGGCAATGGTGCTTGGCGTTCTTTGTTGAGATGGGTTGTATTTACAGAGCAGTGCTCAAAAGGAAGATTGCAATGGTTGATTATGCATCCTCTACACCTTCCTTCAGTGGACCCAGAGAAGAGTGCTGCTAATGAACAACTGCCACATAGCAATAGTTTTATTGTCATCATGTATGTGAACTGCTTGATATACTAACCCATAGATTCAATGAAAGCATGACTATTAATAACTATTGTCATTAGATAATGCAATATATAGAGAGGGTCCATTAAAACACAGATTAAGTTTTAATCATCTTCACAGATGTCAGAACCCAAGCAAGCAAGCCTCGGTTCCCCAACACATTTGCTTTACTGTTTGTTCAGCATCTCTGTTAGATTGTTCACCTCCTGCTTATTTAAAATGTGCCAGTTGTGCGTATTAGGCAAAATAAATATTGATACATTAAGTATATGTTTACAAACATAATTTTTCAGCTAGATATTTAGAAAGGCTCTTAGGAACAACTAAACCAATGCTATAAATAAAAATAAAAATGAATGACCAGAGAAGCAATCGCTTATTCATCATTACACAGATGCCAATGGAAATCAGAAGAAAAATATAAGTGTATGTCAGATATATTTATAAAAATTCTCATTGTAGGGCCGGTGATATAGCTCAGCAGCATAAGAGCCTGCCTGGCAAGTGCGAGGTCCTGAGTTCGGTTCCCGGTACCCACATAAAGAAAAAAAAATTCTCATTGTAAATCTTTTTCCATATTTTGCTTCATCCAAGAATAGAACACATTGAATTACAAATTTAATACTTCCATGAGCTTTAAAGAGATTAACCCTTTTATCTTTTAATTTTCTAAATGGGATTACTTCTCTCCTGAGTAATCTAAATCTCAAGAACTGGTAATTTCTGTGCCTCCAGTTTCCGGATGACTTACTCTGAGACTAAGTACAATGTAATATTACTTATTGCAGTGGAAAATTAGTCACCACGTCATTCCCCACAGATAATTCCCTAATACAATTGCTATTTTCCTCAGTTTTCTATTCATTCTACCATATACATCCCCAACAATTCTCTAAGCATCATTTTTGTTGTGATGTACTTGAATATAATACACAAAGAATTAAATCAAAAGTAAAAAATAAAAAAAGAAAGAAGTAAATGTGTGAGATTTTATTACAAGTCATGAATCATACTTTACAGTGAAGGGTTATCTTTACATAGCATTACCAATGGATGAATAGTTGAGGTGACTTTTAGGTTTCTTTCATTTATTTACATTTGAGAAAGTTTATTCCCCATTTAACTTAATAATGTTTTCCATTCAAGAAATACATTCTGCCCATTAAGTATTATTGTCATGCTTAAACAGAAACAAGTTAGAAAAATATTAAATTTTCCCAGTGTGTTTTGGCTTGGAAAATTGTCCTCATAATCATTACATTATCCCAGCTTTCATTATTTTTATTTATTTATTTATTTATTTATTTACTTATCTATTTATTTTTGGTGGGTACCGGAGGTCGACCTCAGGACCTCGCGTGCCAGCAGGCACCCGCACCGCTGAGCGATATCACCGGCCCTTTTCTCCTTTGTGGGTTCCGGGAGTCGAACTCAGGACCTCGTGCTTGCCGAGCAGGTGCTTACGCCGCTGAGCTGTCTCACCTGCCCTCCCAGCTTTCATTATAATCTCTTTTTCATGAAGAATTTCTCTTGTCTTGGTATCAAGACAATTAATGTCTTCCCCTTGACATTCCTACTTATTGCTTTGGGTATCCATACACATTAAATTAGCCTAAACAAGTGGAGATATAATAATGTAAAGAGTAGAAATTTTTCTCAACTATTTTTCACTCTGGAGGACTTGAATCTAGTATTTTTCTTTAGTTTTTACTTAAACATGACTCTCAAAAATCTTTCCATTGATTACACTTCACTACAAAGCAATATATTACTTACTTGTTAGTTTATATTAATCACTAATAAAATACCTCAGATGATCTAAAATATGGATTTAGCAGATAGGAAATTATGTATAGTATGCTTTCTATGCAATTTAACCTACTTTTCCAGGGTAATATTAACATTCTCATTTTTGTATCTTACTCTATATTAACATTACTATAGTCATCTTGGCTACTGCAATAACTCTTAGTCCAGGACGTTCATCTGACTTAGGACAGTCTCGTTAGTTACCTCAGCGTCTTGTGTGTGGAAGGTGGTTGCTACATATATTCGCTTATTATTGTTTGTAATGTGAGTTTTCCCACTTCACTGTAGATGGCTACCCACGTGAAGAAATTGTCTACCAATGGAAGCGTAGTTCTGTTGAAGTGGGTGACACGAGATCGTGGAGACTCTACCAGTTTTCATTTGTTGGACTGAGAAATACCACTGAAGTAGTCAAGACAACTTCTGGTAAGATGCACTTGAAATAAATTTTAAGCGACCATTCCAGACTTCAAAGTTTGGTATGTGTGATTTGGAAGAATTTTTGTTTGTCTATAAATGATACTCAGAAACTCAATGTAGTCTTTTAGTTTCCTAAAGAAAATTATAATTGGTATTCTAGTAGAATAGATAAATATGAATGTAGTCTACCAATTTGAAACAAATTTGATTAGTAAATTATCTGATAATTTTTAAGCAAAAAGTTAATGGCAATTATTTTTAAAAAGAAAACATTTATTAGATGCAAAATTGTTGTTTCTTTTAGGGAATACTTTTCTAATATGTTGAAATAGCATTTGTCATAATCACACAGAGATAATGTACATTCTATAAATGTAGAAAGATGACTGTTGTCAATACTCAGTCTCCTTTAAGTAATTTATTATTTCAAATGGCCTCTATGAGTGGATAAGAGACCATGATTTGGGCATTGGACAGGGTTGGGTTCAAATCTTTACTCCATCAGTAAGGGTTCATCTATAGATGCTGGAAAACTTATTGAGTCTCTGAGGGGATCGGCTTTTGCAAATACCCAAAATGGATAAAAGGAACTGCTCACAAGTATTCTGTTTGTATATTTAAAAATGTAAAATACGTAGAATGATCCCTGCCACATGATGAACACTCCATCAATGGCAGCTGTCACTAACACTAAATTGGTTATAATTGTCAGATGTGTATGAGGCATAACATACTGAAGACTTTAGATTTTTCAAATGAAGCTAAAAGTCAACATTTTCTTTGAAATCATGTGATTTCTTATTATTTTAATAGCACTATTTAGTTTAATTAAAATCCCATGTAGGGAAATTTAGACATATTTCCCAACCAGATCTATCTCATGTACGTCCAGTTTGAACTCTGCAATGTTGAGTATATATTCCATGCAGATTACTCTAGTTAAAGTGTGTAAGTTTAAATATGTCCCAATTTAACATGTAAACATTATGTTCTCAGTTTATTATCTATTAAGATTTGTCATTTGAAATAGATTTCCACGAGCCAAGGAGAGTTCTGTGGATTTATTCAAACATATCTTATTTTTTTTTCTAGAATTTATAGAACATATTTTTGTTCTAAATAATGTTGGAATAGGATTTGGCATATTCTATAGAGAGAAGCAAATTAAGGACCTACACAAAGATGACAGTTTAAGATTCTGCTTTTAAAAACATCGTGCTCTGGATTATGGAGTTATCTGGCTCTAGTATTGTTTTTAGCATTCACAAGTTTTTTCAAAGGCTTTCTTATTTAGCAGAAAGGTCAAAGCAATGCTTGAGTATATTTGGAAAAAGTGGGCTTTTGTTTCCTTATATACAAGAAGTTCTGACCATCAAGTACTAGAAGAATCTCTCATTTGATTCAGGGGGAAAAAAATTCAGGGTTGTTTTAGACCTGAGGTCTTCTAACTGCGAAGGAAGAACATGTATAAAAATAACCTCCAGTTTTTTATACTTACAGAATGAGGAATTGGGCAATACATTCTGCTGTATATTCACATTTCTATAATTATTCCTGTCCCCTAGAACAGAACACACAAACTTATGACTAGTACACTTTTTTGTGCAGTCATTTTGAGCCCAGAATTGCATTAAGACCAAGTGGCAGCAGGGTAAGGGTTGAATTTTACATAAAATGACCTAATGTTATTCCTGGTTCGATGTTCATATGGACATATGATCAAGAGTATTTACTGACTATTAAGAGATACTTTCAGGAGAAAATCATCCACTTACTTTAAGCACATTAAAGAGAATTACCAAGGTCCCACAAAGCTATTAATCTTTCTAAGGAAATCACAGCAAAATTCTATTGAAAAAAATACCAGATGTAATTTGAGTAGTATCAATTAATAGAACTCATCAACTCCTTTGTGAATTTTCTTATGATTGTTAGGCTTCACTTCTGGTCTTGGTCTTTGTATTTTGTGTGCAGCATTATTTCAGTTCCCTCCATGAAGAGAAATGGTTGAATTAAAAGCTAATATCAGAAAAGAGGGATGCGCCTGACTTTTGTAACAACTGATTTTGTATTGATTGGAAGTTCTAATCTGATATCTTGCTTGATTTCTGATGAAATTCTTATCTTTGAAGGAAACCTCACGAGTAGTTAATATCTACAAGAAATTTTATTACTGAACTTTCCTGGGAAATTATCAAAAGTTCAAATTACAATCCTAGGGGCCGGTGAGATGGCTCAGCAGCGTAAACGCCTGCCTGGCAAGCGCGGGGGCCCGAGTTTGACTCCCAGAACCCACATACGAAAAAGGGGCCGGTGATATCGCTCAGCGGCACGGGCGCCTGCTGGCGCGCGAGGTCCTGAGGTCGACCCCCAGTACTCACCAAAAAAAAAAAAAAAAAAAAAAAAAAATTACAATCCTATTGAAATTTAGGCATTACTATAACATGGCTTTCTTACAGACTTATAGAAAACATATCTCCTTTAATCATCTCCATTGTACTGGACAGGAATATTGCTTACAATGCGACAGCTGTTTTCTAACTTTCATTCATTGGACTTTATTGTATCTTATGGGTGAATATGCTGCTGGTTCCTTAATGCTCCAGGAAAATATGGTGTACAAGAACCAACCCAAAGTGCCCTGAGATCAAAGAAAGACTTGGACACATTTAGAATTGCAGAGTGTAATTTCTGAAGACTCACTGATAGACTCATGCCCAAGCCCAGCAGCAAGACCAGGGGATCCTTGTGATTTGGGTCAAAGAGAGGGGCTTATCTAATGCTCAGCACAAAAAATGACTTGTATGCAAGCCAGAATGTACCTGGTCTATCTCAAGCTAACATCAAGGGTGTCAGGCACATACCTGGAACGGGTGGTACCATATCTGATAGTAAAGCTCTGGTACTACTCTATTGGTGTTGTTTATTTATGTCATGTGGGAAACTATGCAGGGAAAAGAGACCAGGGTTACTCTGGGGGTAATCATGGCAGTTACAAATCAAGGCTGTGGTCAGGTCAAGTTGGCTCCCTACATTTAGTAATTTATTTCTTTAAATGGATTTATTGTTTTTAGTAAAATGAGTATTTTTTCTTAAAATTAGGCCATGTGGAAAACAAGAGCCAATTGACATAAATAGAAACTGATATAAAATATAATTTAAAAATAAACAAATGTTCTTAAATTGTAAGTGCATATACTTGGGTTCTCCAGACTCTGAGAGTATTGAAAAAGTGAAAGAGAGAGAGATATCAGAGATAGAGTATAGTACAACTATTAACAAAGTAGAACATTTTACTCAGTGTAAACAGGATTGAGGGAACACTTCATAGGAAAAGATTTGCTTAGCACTTAATTAAAAGCTATTTGATAGCTCTTTCATCCACCACCCGAATCATCTTTACTATCAGTTCTATTGTATCTCACTTTGGAAAAAATTCGCTTGGTGGTAGATCAATAAGACTTAAGGATTACTTCAATTCAGAGTCAATACATCAGAACACATTCTGGATTTATAGTTTCTCCTTGAAGCCATCATCTTTTTCTGACTGTTCTATATCTGGCAAAAGCACCACCATTGCCCCAGCGAGCCAGGCATGAACACTCAGAGTCATGTCTCTGCCTCCCACATCTAATGAATCACAAAGGCACTTATGCCTCTGAAAAATCTTGTGTAACTGTCTTCTTTTCCATTGCCATTGCCACAGTGCTAGTTCAGGATTTCATCTGTTCTTAGCTAGACTATGCCAGTAGCTAATTAATTTAAGGGCCCACTGTTAGTTTCTTCCTTCTGTGGCCTTTGCTTACCACACTGATGACAAAAGCTCACACTATGCACTCTATGTATCATAAGGTAGTTTGTCTAAATGACCGACTTTAATTTTCCTTTTTTTTTTTCCTTTTTTTTTTTTTTTGGTGGGTACCCGGGGTCAACCTCAGGACCTCGCGTGCCAGCAGGTGCCAGTGCCGCTGAGCGATGTCACCAGCCCTTTTCTCGTGTGTGGGTTCCAGGAGTCGAACTCGGGCCCTCGCGCTTGCCAGGCAGGCGCTTACACCGCTGAGCCATCTCACCGGCCCCCCAACTTTAATTTTCAAAAACATAGGCATACCTGTAGTTATAAACACTGGTGGAATAACAATGAATGGAAAAAGTGAGACTTTGATGGGTTCATTCCTTTGCAGGAATCCAGTGCAAGCATAGGAACATCATATAAATTTGTCCCTTGAAAAAAAATACTATTTGAGTAAAAACATATTAAAAGATTTGCATAACTACTATTTAAAATGAATTTGAGAATTAATGTCTTAATTTATAGTGTATTAAAACCAACCTGTTCGAGACAGCATTAGTTTTTAAGTTATTTCTTCCTAACTCTATTGAAATTATCATTTTTTTTGCTACATGTAAAATACATTTACACTATTTTGATCAGATGTAACTCATGGATCCCTCCTGTTCAGCTTCTGCCCCGAAGTAAATTTAAACATTTAAGACCCAGATCATTACAAGATGTCTCTGATGAATTCACAATATTTTGCACTTAATACAAAAACCTCAACCCAAATGTTCAATTTTTCACATCCATTCCATTCCAAAATTACCTTCTCCTTGCAAACACCATTTTCAAATGATAACAAAAAGACATACTAAACAAGTAGCATTATCTTAAAAATACATATTTTCTCCCATATTGAACATAAATCTAATTGTTTCGCTCGTAAACACTTTACTGCCAGCTCCATAAGATGATGTTTTTATTTATGAATACAGGGGTATGCAGGTAAGTGATGTTGATGGCAAATCTGAAAGATGAACATCTCAAATTAGACAACTGAGTTTATCATAACAGTAAATCCAACTATGGTTTCTTGTCAGGCTATATGTATATGACTAAGAGGACTGTACACCTTGATTTTCATCATTTATGTCTATTGTTCATTGGTAAATGGTGAAGAGCTATGGAACAAAAAGCATAATGTTTAATTCATGAGCTGTGTAATAGCTCCTTGTTACAGAGATAATGCAATCATAGACACCAGATGTAACTGCCTAAGGATCATTTTTCCTTACTTAGTGGTTCCTTGTTACCGTATCAGTGACTGGGAGTGAAATTAGATTGATACAACCATAAAAATGTAGGGGTAAATCTTAAAGATCAATGCCAATTGTAATTTTACTTACAGAGAAATTACTCCAAAGGGGTGAAATCAGATGTGCACTGATATCCAGTCATCTAACTCCCACCTAGAGCAGAAATTATTAGTTAGTGACAGAGTTAAATTTTATTCATTTCAGTTAACATTAAACAATTGAAAAATTTCATAGGATGGTATTAAACATCTTTTCATCTTAAATATCAGCATCCCATTGCCCTGTGAAAACAATTTTGTAAAGCTGAGTCTATCAGCTGTCTTAACAGGTATGGACATGCACTCTCCAGTTTCCTATTTTTAGTATTTTTTTTAATTAAAACTTCCTTATTCTAGAAATCAATATGCATGCACAGCCTTATCAAAAATAGGGGAATTTAAAGATAATTCCCAAAAGACAGTACATAGATATCTATAGAAATGAAGAATAGGGCCAGTGAGACAGCTCAGTGGCGTAAGCGCCTGCCTGGCAAGCATGAGGTCCTGAGGTCGACTCCCAGTACCCACATAAAATAAAAAAATAAAAAAAAAAGAAGAAGAATATTTTCCAAAGAGGCAAAGATCATTTCTATCACAGAGCAACACTGGAAGACAATGTGAAAACCATGACTCAAACAAGGTTTGCCTGAAAATAGATACTTGAGTTGCAAGGATGTGTCAAAATGTGCCCACTGTAGATCTGACTTCCTTTTTACCTTCCACACCTGGGCTTATGAATCACAAATATCTAGTATAAACAAGTTAAATCAATTTTAAGCTCATTCAGTTTATCATTACTATGCACTTTCATGAAAAATACATTTTGAATAAAAATAATCTTATAAAATTCTAGATATGGACATCTGTGACTAAAGTCTTTGTATTCCTTTTTCAACTCACATCCAAGCAGCTAAATGCTTTGTTGCCATTTTCCTGCACATTGCTGATTAGCAGCCTTGTGTTGCCAATTAACACTTCGTCCTTTTGTAGTTTTCTGAAGATCTAGTGTTATTGTTCTACAACAAAATCCTATACTTCATTTTCTATAATAAAATCAGGCAGATGGGTATAAGGCAAAAAACTATCATTCTTATTTGAGGGTTGCTGTTTTAGTCATACTGCCATGTGTTTGAATGACCTTGAGCACGTAATTTTCTCCTTTGGCCCACAATTTCTCCACCTTACACAATCAGAATAGACTGATTTTGAAGGTTCTGTACTCCATTAACCTTCTACACTATACTTCCTGATATTTAGCAGCTCTTTTATAAAACAAAATCTTGGTGGAATTTAGGAGTTCTATATCTCCAAGAATTTGTAACATAAATGTATCCTGAAAGGGTGAAGGCCTTTTCCAAGATCATGGAGGCATGACTGAAAAGGTATTCATATTTCCTTACTGACACTGGTACCAATCAAGCGATGACTCAAACACTAGGTTGTTTCTGAATTTCACTCTGCAGAAAGACATGGCCTTAGACCTATTTTCTCTTGTTTTCTTATTATGTCACATTAAAAAATTAACAGAGGTATTTTATTTGCCATATGTCAAACTCTTTAGTGGCTACTGTAGGGAAGGGGACCCAGGACATTGCCCTAGAAATGGCTGATGAGTTAAGGTCTGAGAATGTGAATCTGGCGTGGGGACTAGAGGCCCGCTTTGGGTGGGGGGAGTGAAAGTAGCCGATAATTAAATTTACTATGAAGGAGAAATTGGGAAGAGGGAAAGGTAGGTCAAGGATTGTGACAAGGAGTTCACAGTAGAGAATGAGGAGGCCCTTTGTCTTCAAAGAGAAATGATGCTTTCAGAAAGAGTGTATAAAGGACCTTCATTTATTTACTTATTTTAAATAGCTTCATTTTGTAAATCTGGATGAATTTGTACAGTCCTGTGGATCAGCACTCCATTAAAAAGTAATTGTGATATTACCTCTACAAAACTAGTAGAGGTAGTAAGAATAATAATAACATGTACTACTGTCCATAATCCCTTTATATTTATAATATAATCCCTTTATATTTGTCATCTCATTTACTTTCTATAGCTATTCTGTAACATGATGTTTATTATTCACATGAGGTTATTATGTACAACCAAGCTTGAAAATTATCCTGAAAGGGTGAGGATATTTTCCAAAATCATGAAACACGTAACTGAAAAGGTGATTTCCTTACTGACATTCTGCTACCAATCAAGTGATGACTCAAACTCCAGAGTCATTCCTGAATTTCTCTTTGTAAAACTACATGCCTTTGGACTGATTTCTTTATTGTGTAATTTGGTTTTCGGTTATTGTTGCAGCATCTCTTTATCACCGACCTATTTTATCTCATGTATTTATCTAAAGCTTTTCTTTTTTTTTTTTTTTATGCGGGTACTGGGGATCAAACTCAGGACCTCGAGCTTGCCAGGCAGGCGCTTATGCCGCTGAGCTATATCACCGGCCCTCTAAAGCCTTTTTGTGTACAAGTATGGTAGAATCCATCTGTACTGATTAGTTTAAGTGAGACTATGCTCGAGTACCAAACGCTACTCAAAATTTCAATGTATTAAAGCAAAAATAGTTTGTATTGCTGTCCATCCTGTGCTTTATTCTGTGGCATGTCATCCTTACAGACGAAGGAGGAATGATAAAAGACAAAATGATTCTGAAAGCTTTTGCTTTGATAGACGTAAGTCATTTTGGTTTATATCGCAATGCCAATCGCAGTGGAAGCCTGATATCGTGCGATGAGATGTATGTTCTGTTTGCGTAAAAGGCCAGTGGGCAGGCTTCTGAAGGGATGGACTCAGGAGAAAGAACTAAGACCATAGGCAAACATTGCATTAGTGTAGTCCTTAGTGCTGTGAAAGCCCCCTTACATGATCATGTTAGCGGGAATGGGAATCAGGAGGATCTGACCATCTGTTCTCATGGCATCTGCTCTACGAGCAGTGGTGCTTACAGTACACAGGGCCGGCTAACCCTGAAGTACACACTGCAACTTTGACAAAGGTCCCTTAGCATGCGGAGAAGGAATTCCTAACCGTACAGTGAGGAACGAAGTCCTGGGCCGGTGCCTTGTCAGCTTTGGTTTCTTTTGGTCTTCAAAGCTCAAGGTCACATGTCAGGATAAGTTACCCTTGAAGAGAGAAAAGGATAACTTACTCGCAGAGAAAACACAGCCCAGGCATGATAATGTCTCTCACTGTGAGAATTCTGTGCTAGATAATAGACTGTTAGGGGTCAAATCTTCTCCACTTTGCCAATGACCTACAGCTATGACTTCTTATTTGCGTAAAATTGGTTTCAACAGGGGCAGATGAGAAGACACAATATTAACATGAAAATTCTTGGAGGGTGATGGGAACTGTCGTGTCTTATAACTGTGGCAAGATTTCCCCTACTTTATTGCTGGGACAGCTTTATTCATTACTGCAAAAACAACACTATGAATATACGGCACTAAATTCTATTTTACAGGTATCAGTCAGTGGTAACTTCTAAGAAACAATAAACTCGAATCAACTTCTTGTTGGTAAGAGAAAATAATTGGAAATAATTTAATAAAGAATGGCCACAAGATAATGAAAATGTCAGACTGTCCAGATGGCTGTTATGTTTAATAAAAAAAAAAATCCTTGATTCTCCAATAGTCCTGTTTAAGAAGACATGGGTAAGGAGAGTAGTTTCAAGCAAAATTAAATGCTTCCTTCAATTTAATCTTAATAATGAGGTAGACCTTTAATTTTCCTTTATATGAAACATACTTAAAATGAGTTCTGGCTCTTCTATTTTATATACGAAGTACATAAAGTATATTACTTTCAATAAACTAAAACATCGTCACATGGCTAGATATTGTAGGACTGGAACTAATCAACAGGTATTTGAATCTCAAAGCAACTGTTCCCTGTGTGAAAATTCCTAAAAAATTTCAAGCATATTTAATGTCTTCAAGATAAGAAAGATGACACATAACTTATAACTATTTTAATAAAATACTTAAAAACATATTGATATATAATCTATGTAATATATAACAACATATAAACATATAATTCATATAGTATATATTATATAATCATATTTATATAAAACATTTATAAATTTACAATTTATTGAAAAGTCCATAGAAACTAATGATTGATTCAGTGGCCTACTTCTACCTCCACTTAGATTTCAGAAAGACAGTATGTATATGGGAGTACCCTTAATAACTTCTCTACAAAGTGGATTTGGAAGAAAAGTGCCTGAGTACTTGGGAAAGGGAAGTTAAATTGACTTGTGGGTAAATAATTTGGAAGTCACACACACACACACACACACACACACACACACGGTCAGAGTATATTTGCCATTCCACATTACTAAGAGTATTCTATGCCATAGTTATAAAGACAAAAGTAGGCAAATCAATGAAACCCTTGACTTTTGTAGCAGAATTCATTTATTTCCTATGTTTAAAAACTGGAGTATAGAGAAATAAAATGGTTGCATATGGTCTACTAGGTAGCTTCATGGGAAATGCAGCACATAAAATTGATTTCTAAATCTCATGACAATAGAACTCTCTCAAGTCTCCTTGATAAAATCTAGAATGTAGAAGTTTACTCTGGCAGGTCTTTTCTCTCACATTAGATAGATGTCAAGGGGAAGCCTTTCTATGAAGAAAACTAAAAATTGAGAGAAAAAAAATGAATGAGTTAACAAGATGACATTTGCTGGAAGATTTCAACCTTAAATACTTTGTGAAGAATAATTTACAAATGGCTCAGGATTTTTTATAGCGTTTGTACTTATGAGTTGGAATACTAGAGAATATTGAAAGAAAAACCCAGTTCCCAGCCCCAAGCTGCCTCGCATTTGTTATATCGCCTTGATCAAATCCATTTATCCTTTGGGTTTCAGTTTGTCATCATTACGAGGTACACGGTATCAGTAGGCTTTCTTTCTCAGAGATGCTTATATGTAGAAAGAAGCAAAGGAAACAGTGGAAGTGAAAATGCTTTGTAACATACCAGGAGGGCAGTACATATCGAAAGTATTATTATCTGCTAAGATGCTCTGAACCCCTGAGTTCTGTTGTTTTTAAATCATGCCTTGAAGTTAAGGCTCAGAAACACACACCTGCGTATTTTTGTGCCAATAAGGAGTGTGAGACATGAAATAACAAATCACTTGTTAAAATCCAAAAGGAACTAGGCTGAGGGTGTGACTCGAGCTCCTGTTTCTCACTGCTGGGATCCTGTGATCAGATTTCATCATCGGGACTTAAGGAAGATGACAAGCACTAGCACCCAAGGATATTATCAACGCAAAGGCAAAATTCTGACTTTTTCTATTACTTGGGGAGGAATATTGCTATTAAAAGCTCAAGTCTAAATGTGGATGGGAACAGATGAACTTACGCTCAGAGAAAGACAGGAAGGTGGGATTTGGATGGCCTTGAGGATCTTACAATGTGTTTTTGCCTAAACCCAGTATAAAGAACCCCTAGTCTTAGAGAGTTTTGGAGTCCCTGAGAGTGTAGTGCAGAACTGTGCTAGGTTATACGCAGTCTTTTAACTCTTTCAGGAATCAAAAACTAAACTTTGAGATGGGGAATGCAGTGTGGAAAGTAATTGAAATTAGACCTCATATAGAAATTTAGCAACAGATTTAAAGAGAATTGTCCTTTAATTTCAAAGTAATCAATGTGTTTTCTTCCCTCTAAGTGGAATGCATGGAAGTTTACAAAATTGTATCTGTACTACCCTCCATTATTTGAGACTGAGAGAAACAATGCTTATTTCTTCATGAAAATTGATAACCTGGTGGAACATTTCTCTCAGGATAATTGCTGTTTATTTCAAGAACTCTTAGTTACCCAATATTTGTAGTAACCAATAATATATTTTATTTGTTGAAAATATGCTGCATGCAGCAAACTGACCAATTTGTATGAAGTCTTTATTTTAATCCACATTAGAAACCTCAAAGTAGACATGATTATTATTATCCTTCTTTCAGAGATAAGAAAACTGTAACTTAAGGAAAGTAGGTAAGTAGTTCAACCCTCCCAGCCATTAAAAAATAATACTGCAGAAAATGTAGATTCAACTTGGCATAAATCCTCAGTTTTTAAACATCCTGTTCTCTAGTATTTCTTGTGAGAATGACTGCAGTGAAAGGGTTTGCAAAGAGATAAAGTATGAGGAGGAAAAGGAAAATTATTTCTACAATTGAAAATTTTACTGTAGAAACCAGTGTGAACTCAAATCAGCATGACTTGGATGCAATTACCAAACCACCACTAGAGTTTTCCAAGGTGATATTGGGTGTATGATAGAGGATCTCCAAATAGTCCAAATAATATAAGGGAACTGTAACTCCCAACCTGCTAGATGTCTGATATGCCAGAGGGTGTTCTCTAAAATTGAAGAATGAATTCTAGGAACAACGGAGGTTAGGAGCAGGAAGTATTATTGAGAGAAAGATGGCTTCCGTCTAAGACAGACAGAAGGGGGTCCTGAGTGGGTAGTCCCAGAGACCTCCCACTTCTTAAGGGGGTTTTACAGAGCAAAACCACGAGGTGAGGTGGGTATAAGAAGGGACAAAACTAATCAGCTAATAAGATTACAAGTACAGTCGCTTAGGTAACATTGATCTAGTGGGAAATCACAATGTGGGTGTGAGGTGGGACAAAACTATGGTCAACCACTAAGATTATGAGTATAATCTCTTGGGTAACATTGATTAAATGGGGATCAAATGGAAAAGCAAGTCATAGCAAGTGTACCTGGGAAGAACAAGGACCTTTCCTGGAAGGGAGAGGTCAGGGAGCTTTTGGTTCCCCTGCCAAGCTGATTTATGCCAAATTTAGAATATCAATCACTGCTGTCATCCTTAGGGGAAGTATGTGGGTATAGTCATTTCTCTATCTGGAAGCCCGACCTTCAACAAATGTGCCTCCAGCCACAGTTGTGTTCTGCACTGACCTTTTCTGAAGTCCTGGCCCTGTCTGACTCCCTATAATATTTCTAAATAACAGCTATCTATAATCTAGGTAGTTTTCCACTTTCTCAGACCTGCCCCCTCATCAGGTATTCAATGATGAAAATAAATATTTTAAGGGTCATGTGACAGACACTTGACTTTATTGGCTTCCTTATTTCTTAAAGCATATTTGCTGAGGAGTTTCACTTGACGAATAATGAGAGACTCAGTACGCATGGGGGATTCTTGTGAATTAGCCAGTGAACCCAGTCAAAACTTCAGACAGAATGGTGGCTTCTTCACTCTTAACTCATTCAGGATGTTCATTGCCCTAAAGAAAATGTATGAAAAATATTTTTTCTATACTATTTAAATAATGACTGTTTGTTAGTAACAACTTTAATTCTTTCAGTTACTCAATGGTGTGGGTTTTAATTCTGCCATTCCACAGATGGAGAAATCGAGGTTCAGAAAGATAAGCAACCAGTACAAGGCCCCCTGCTAGTGGGTGGAAGAACTGAGATTCGGACTCAGTTTCGACTGAAAAGCCAGCTGTACACATTTGTGGAACCCTGTAAAGTGCCTTTGCTAGGAGCTGAAAGCTTTGGTTAGCTACTTTTTTGGGTCTGTTCAATTCAGTTCATGGCTATTTATTTAGGGACTCCTGTGTTCCAAGCATCGTTGATTGGGTTGATGAGAGAGCGGACCATAGCCCAATGGAATGGCAATGAGCTGGATCTAAATGAATTTAAAAAGAAAAAATTTTACATGAATCTATGTGATAAATCTATAAAGCATTCATCATGTATAAAAATCAATATATTTTTGTACTACAGCAGAGCAAGTCAATGCAGCCGTGCTTCAAAAGCATGTCATCCTTGCTTTCACTTTTCTGAATGAATTCATTATCCTGAAGATACCTGAAATTCTTAAAATACTTGCATATGTCTGGAATATAATTTGAAGGTCTCAGAACAGTCATTATCCTGTTTAAGAGCTATTGTAGTACTTAATTGCTACTATTCCAGGGACTTATTTTAGTGCCTACTTCCTTTCACCCTTCTTCCTGGCAGTTGGGATTCTCCTCCCCGTGCCTGAGATGCCTAGCCCCTCCCAGACAGCGGCTTGTGGGAGAAAGGTGTCTGCAGATTCCAACTGCCAGCCCCGTACCCTGATACCTGGAGTTTGCTTGGTGGTGAGGGCGTTGCTAAAACTTCAGACAGTGGCAAAGGTGACATTTCTGTAGCTGTACCCCCTCTCAATACTGAGTCAGATGGTGTATGGTTTTTGCTTCCATTCCTCTATAATATTTTTTAACTTTCAATTTCTGCACAGTGGAAGTTCCAGATCTGAGCATCACATCCCGACAAACCTGATCTGTGCATGGCTGTAGATAAGTAGTCATCTGATGTTTGTTTCATCATTCCATCTACTCTCAGTCAACTGAAGTCCGTGCTCAAGTTTGGGAGAATACGATAAATCACAGTGAAGGGGGATATCGAGCTCTCTTTGTGATCATGTCTCTACTATTTCAGTGTAGTTTTTTTTTTTTTTCTTTTGTGGGTACCGGGGGTCAACCTCAGGACCTCGCATGCCAGCAGGCACCCATGCCACTGAGCTATATCACTGGCCTTTTTTTCCTTTGTGGGTACCGGGAGTCGAACTCAGGACCTCGCACTCACCAGGCAGGCGCTTATGCTGCTGAGCCATATCACCAGCCCTTTTTTTCCTTTATGTGGGTACCAGGAGTCGAACTCAGAACCTCGCACTTGCCAGCAGGTGCTTGTGCCGCTGAGCGATATCACTGGCCATTTTTTTCCTTTATGTGGGTACCAGGAGTCGAACTCAGAACCTCGCGCTTGCCAGGCAGGCACTTATGCTGCTGAGCTATCTCACCGGCCCCGCAGTATAGGTTTTAACATGAGGTTTTACCTACTTGGGTTCTTTATGTAATGGAAACGTTAGTCAGCACTGCAGCATTCTAGCATTTGCCTAAACAGTGCATCTTTTTATTTTTTTTATTTTAAAGAGAAAAAAACATAAAAACAATGACAGAGAATTTCAAAACAAGGTAATAGGAGATTAATAATGGTAATATATTGCATACTGTCATCTTACTGGATTAGGAGAGTACTGGATAAGTCAGATAAACTGCATTCTGGTACCGTCTCTGCAAGCTGCATGAACTTGGACCAGTTTCTCATTGTCCAAGACACAGTTTCCATGACTTTAAATAACGATTGAAATTTTCAATTTAGCCAAACATACAGGATCCTCAAAATAATTAAATGGGATTAAAGTATATGAAAATCACTTTGTAATTGCAAAACATGATATAACTGTGGGATTGTCTGTACTGTGTGAGTGGATAAGTTAGTGCTCTCCCTACTTTTGCCATGTCTTGGTGTTACTAAAGGCAAGAGTCAGGTTTGAAAAGGTTGTTTGAGTTGTACAAAGAAGCATAAGAGAACCTGTGAAAATAAGTAAGTTTAATATATGCTGCCCCTTACTCTCCTTATTTGGAACTTGGAATATTATTATTAGGAATATTTTGCTGAATCGATAAGTGATACACACAGACACACATATGCACGTGCACACATGCACACACACAAAACACTGGTACATGGGCTCATCTTAGAATCTGACTAATATGTTCTTACATAACTTGAAGTAATTTTGAATTATTCAGAATTCAAAGGCAGTTACATTGGCCACATTTGAGAAGAATGTGCAATATTTAAATGCAAACCCCGGATTCTGTATCCTAATAAGAGTTAGACCTCTGCTAGAATATTATACCTGTAAGGACAAAACAAAACCAACACTAAACAAATTAGGAATTTACTAATATTCAAACGCTCCTTCACTGCTTCCTTTACCATAGTTAAATATCATGTATTCTATTATTTGCTTAATATTTTTATATAAACCACTTAAAAACTTTGATTAAGCTGCAGTACAATATAATGCTAAAGAGCATAGAATCTGGAACCAAACAACCTGGACTCATCTAGCAATGACTTTATATAAGCTCCTGTCTTTTATGTGCCTCAATTTATTCACTGGAAATAATGAGGTACAGTAATAGTGTAATCTTGTAGAATTGTACAAATATCAAATAAAAATTATAGGAGAAGTACTTAGATGAGTGCCTGGTATTTTGTTGTTATTATTATAATTCCTAGGAAGAAATCGCTGGACTCAGGTTGAAGATACAAGCTTATATTTTATTAATACATGTTTTACAGAATAATTATTAAAATTAGCATTTAAAATTATCCTGTAAACCCTAGTATTATACACAGCTAAATTAGGTAGAAATATTATAGGCCACCAGACAGGGCTAGGCCCATGAGGGAGTCAGTGCAGAGAAAAGGAACACATTACAATTGCAGCCAGAGGCCCCACAGCTGGAGGCCAGGCCTCAAGATAAAGACGGAATGACCAGGCCTATGTACCTCCCCAGGGGATAAGATAATTGGTATCTCCTGGTCCAATAAAGTCTACATAGACGTCAGTCACCCAGGTGGGTGACCAAGACCTCCTGATCCATCCCTTCCTAAACAAGGTCTTTTTTCTTTTCATGTACACTTGCAACATGACCTGCTTCCCCACTGGATCAATATTACCTAAGTGGCTATACTTGTAATTTTATTGGTTGATCATAGTTTTGACTCACGTTGTACCCACTTCGTGATTTTGCTCTATAAAACTTCCTCTGAGAAGTGGGCTCATTGGTAACCCACTTTTGGTTCCTTCCTGTGTCTCAGGAACTCTCCCAATCAAGTTTTCCTACTCTTAACCTCGTTGTTCCTTAGAATTCATTCTTTAATTTTGAGGAACATGAACTCGGTGTATCTGACATCCAGCAGGTTGGAAGTTACATTTGCTCCCCCTATACCACTAGTAGTTAAAGAATATTGTTTAGAAAAGACTGTATTTATTTATGCTTTTTTTCTTATGCTGATCTTGTGGTTACATAAAATAAGGATCAGTCAATTAAAAATAATGGCCTGCCTCAGTTCTTTCTGCTTAGAAATCTCTTTAAGCCTGTTTTGAATTCGTCATACTCTTGGCGGACTTGAGCCTTCTTTGAGAAAACCACTCAGTGAGAAACAGGTTCAGTAGGCAGCCACCCTTGAGTGAGGGACCCTTCAATACCATTTCTTAATCCCTTGCCATTAAGCAGCTCCAAGATTTCTGAGCGGGGTAGTCTAGCCAGGGAAGGAAAAGAATCCTAATTAAAGAAGAGCCTCGTTATCACCTTGCTGCATTTTCTTAATCTCAGAGTAACTAAAATACAAGGTAGGTATCCCGTTCCTTGGTCTGGTATTTGACAATCACTCTGGCTCAGTTCTTCAAGTTCCGTACAGAGTGGGATCACGGCCCTGCTCCTTCTGCTCAGCACCTCCTTTGGGTGCTACTGTTGGAATCCAGTGTTCTTGTATAAAAAAAGCTTCAATTATCAGGGATGATACTATGGCTTTTAGTCCTTTTCCAAATAAAAGACTTTCTCAAGTGGAGAGTAGAAGAGTCTTAGCATTTGAAGTCACTCAGAACTTACCAGGTTTCACAGATACTGAGAAAAGACACCACTGGGAGAACATGGTTATTAAGAAAAATGACTCCGCAATTGAGGAAAATGAATGATAACCCAGTTGATTTCATCCCATTGTAATGATATGTTTTGTATATATACAAATTCCATACAAGAAATGTAAATATTATGTACTACAAACTTGGACAAAAATAAGAGTGGGGTAAAGAGATGCCTGGAAGGGGGGGAGGAAAATGGCTGAAAAAAGTAATCGAGATGTATTATATACATGCACTAACTTCCCACAAGTAGTGTGAACATTATGTACTACACACATATACTAATACATTAAAATAAAGTTATAAAAAATAAAGAGGACATCAGGTATAAAAATAATAGGAGTCAGCAGTTAGGAAACTGGTTAAATGCCCACAAGTGTTCCATCCTAACCATCTTCTCTTATGTAACTGCACTTGATAACAGTTCTGTTTTTAATACAAAATATTTTGGAGATAAGTGTCATTCCCCGGTTAGGATTCACTCAGACATGAGTGAACCATATAAATAGAAGATGGAAGCAAGATCACATGATAAACTTAGGAAAATATGTGGAGAAAACACTGTTCCTTTGTATAACCTCACCAAAACTTACTTAAGTTCAAACGTAGATATTGTACTCAAATGGTCAAACTTAAAAAAAAATTAAAAACACAGATCTTTCAGGAAAGTGAAATTTTAAGTTTGCATTCATTATTTAACATATTTTTAACAAGTAGTACAATGTGTTAATAAGTGTAAAAAAGAAGTGTGACAGATACTCCAACATACAGAACTTAGAGGATCATGAAATAATAGTTTCATCACCTCTTGCCACATACTGAAAATACAGATTCCCAGGCCCTGCTCCCATACTTGAGGCTCAGAATGTCTGGAGATGTGGCCTTTGAATCAGTATCGTAAACAGGACCCCAAGATGATTCCTAGGCAAAATAAAAGTTAAAGAAATGCTGCCTCCGTTGCTAAGGACAAGCTGGTTTTTTTTACTTCTTCTTGCTAAGTGATCAGTCTCGCCTCAAATTTCTTCTAATACCTTCTGTATTCCTATTCCAGAGGCATCATTTAAGCCTTTTCTATTGTATTTGATGTGCTTTTTAGTCTTCTGGAACATTCAGCTCTAGCTTCCTTGTTGCCAGTAGTTGCCACCTGGGCTTTCTAAACAACAGACTTGGAACAGGTCCTAGAAAAATAGAATGCATTAACTATTTTCAGAAAATTAAACCAGAGACAGAAAGGAATGCAAAGGAAACTCCTGTTTTCTTATTATAAATTGCGTGGAATAAAAAAAATATTATGTGGTTGCAGTAGGTGCTCACCATACAATATCTGAGGAAATTAGTGAGAACTTTGTGAAGATGCGGCGATCTCTGTCATCAAGTAGTGCCGCACCATCGCGAGCTTCAAGGAGAAGCACCTACAGAGAAGAACGAGTTTGTCTTTTTCCTTTCTTTTCAGTGTCATGTAATTTTGTAGGGAGCTTTCAGTAAATTTTTCAATCAAGTATCTTTCATATATCTTTCATTTAAAAATCAGCCTACCTTATGGAATTTATCCTTCTTTTAGACTGTGTGTGTGTGTGTGGCAGTGGATAGGAATTGAACCCAGGGCCTTCATCCCCAGACATTAAAAAAATTTTTTTTTTTTTGAGACAAGATCTCCCTCAGTCACTCTGTTGCCCAGGGTAGGCTTGAACTTGCCATCGTCCTGCTCCAGCCTGCCAGAGTGCTAGTACTGCAGGCACGCATCAATCTCAAACATCGATGTTTGGTGTCTTTGTCTTAACAGCTTTCCATAAGCATGCTATGATATAATACATACTTAAACTTCCATCTATTCAGTGGAGACTGGGAAGGTGAGGCTCCATGAAGCTAGGCTTGTGGGCCGGTGATATAGCTCAGCGGCATAAGCACCTGCCTGGCAAGCGCGAGGTCCTGAGCTCGACTCCTGGTACCCGCATAAAAAAAAAAAAAAAAAAAAAAAAAAAAAAAAAAAAAGCTAGGCTGTACTTCCAAGACATTCAGCTAATAGTAGCATAGCCTGGATTTAAATAAATCATCTTTAATTGACTTCATAGCCAGTGTTCTTTCACTATAGGAGTCATATTATTTAATGACAGTTTCATCATAAATGTAGAGACTTTTAAAATACTTTATGAGTTTATTTTTTCCTTTTCAATTCCCACACTATGATTATATACTTTAAGTCACATTCCCTTGAGTAGGCTTATAGGACCTACTAATGAAACAGAATAAACAATGACATTTGATTATGGGATCTGTCAAATTCTGTGAAATGGAAAAGACTTCAGTTCAGTTTTATTCCAGGTATTTAGGGACACTTAAAATTTGTTGGGATCCTTTTGGAAATTTCTATCTACTACTTATTACTTCAAAGATACTAAGACAGGAGGATGCTTGCAATGCCTGAAGAATAGTAAAAAGATTGGTTTGGCTGGGAGAAGGCATCGGACAGTGGAAAATTTGCACTTAATCAAGGTGTTAGTTGTCGGTCGAATGTGATAAATTATAATAGAATTGGGCGAGTATCACAGGATGGTTGTAAAGATCAACCAAAGAATTTACAGAGTCAGGAGGACGAGAACACAGATGGCATAAGGGAGAGTAAAAAACGTTATGCAATCAGTGGACTAAAAGACTATAAAGTGAAAAGACTTTGGAGGCCAGATTACCAGAGGGAGTTTTTAGAAATAAATATTTATAACATGGTAAAATTTGTAAAATCTTTATTAATTTAAAGATTTTAAGAGATGGGAATTTTATTCAAGTAGGTGAATGAAATAGTGCTGATGCCAACATCATTGTCCCATCATGCTAGAGGGATTCAAGGAATTTAGAGGATGGAAGTTGTTTTGTTTTGTTTTTTTTTTTGTGGGTACCGGGGGTCAAACTCAGGACCTCATGTGCCAGCAGGCGCCTGTGCCACTGAGCGATATCACCGGCCCTTTTTTCGTATGTGGGTACCGGGAGTTGAACTCAGGACCTCGCGCTTGCCAGGCAGGCGCTTATGCCACTGAGCCATCTCACCAGCCCGAGGATGGAGTTTTGTGTGTCATACAGTGAACTTTGAAAACTCTAAAAAGTAATAGAAAAGAGATACTGGAATTTGTGATAGTGAATTAAAATCTTGACAAAATAAAGAGCTCAATGACCTGATTAGATTTAAAGTGGACATGGCAGATTTAAGGCCACCAGTCTTAAAGCAGGTGTCGAGGGTATGTCTGAGGAGGGTGAGCCGTGGTTCCATCCTCATTGTAGAATGAAGTTTCCTGATTCCCCTGTAACGACGGTAGGAAGCCTTAGAAGTACTTCATGTCATTCTCAAGATTCATATAATATTCTTTAGCATAACGTATATGAAACTTATCTTCTCCAAGCTCATCTTTCTCGACTTTGCCCCTTTGCCCATCCTAATACTCAACATTACAGCAACAACTATTTGTATTGTCACAAATATGGCAGGCTCCACCTGTACGGAATGCTTTTCCTTCATCCACACTCGTCCAGTCCTACTCATCCTTCAGCATTCAGTTAGGATACAACAACTTCTCAAAATGTTTGCATCTCCCCCTTTTATTCCCCTCTTGTGCAGTTGTAATGTGGCTTTAAATTGCCTGTCTACCTGAGGTCTCCCGTTGGACACAAATGACCCTTTGCACAAGCTGAGACTTGTTTATTCTTGTATCTCCAGTTCTCACCAAAGGGAGTGGTGATCAATAAATAGTGGTGGCTATAAAACCATTAGATTTCCAGTAGCATTTGATGTGTCTGAACTTTTAAAGGTTCAAATTCATAATAATACAATTCCAGAAGTTTCTAGGAACCAAGACTTCTGCACACTTAAGATCATTAGAGTTTACTAGTGGTACTCTTAAAGGATGAAGAGAGAAGGAAAGGAAGATAGACAGACAGACAGACAAAAAGAAAGAGAAAGAAAGAAAAAGAAAAGAAAGAAAGGAAGAAAGAAAGAAAAAGAAAAGAAAGAAAGGAAGGAACAAAGAAAGAAAAAGAGGAAGGAAGGAAGGAGAAAGTACAGGTACATAAGTAACTGAGATTAAGACAACAGCATTGCCTAAAGCTTGTGATTTTTTTAGAGCATTTTTAAGAAAAGTTATCAAACCTTTATATACTAGCAAAAGGTATGTTTTGAATATGCATGTATTTTTTTGCATGAAAGCCATGTCTTCACTAATGCCTGCATTATAAATATTTAACATAAATAGATTTTCTCCCCCAAGTCAAAAATATTGTAAGAAAAAAATTAAGATAATTTTATTCATACTAGGTTATTTTACTTTTTCTCTTCATTTAACCACCCATCTGGTGTGCTTTAGGGTTCACTAAACTTAAGATGCTTGTGACATTGTAGAAATGGGTGCAGTCTTGTCATATGGCCCAACCAACAATGAAAGCTCACATTTCCAGATAGGACCATTAGAGACATTTGGCCCTAAGAGTTAAATTAAACAGTCAGTCTTCTTACTGTGTGGATTTCAAGTCTCTGAAAATGTTTCTGTCTTCCTCTGCTATGATGCCAGAATCCCTACTATTAAGCATCTTGTCCACTGAGTTCAAAGTATTGACTTTAGGAATCTTCTATTACATGTAGAGGAAAAGCAATTATTACACACCTAGCCCATCATGTTTGTTTTCCTACAACATCAGACAGAGGGAGGAAATTCCATACAGAAGGGAGTTGAGTGTGGCTAGAAACGGACATTCCATTAAGGTTGTACACATAGAAAGAATCAGAGTCAGGGTAGAAATCCAGATTGATCTCAATTCCCGCATTGTTTTCACTAAACTGACATAGGGAGAGTGCAGAATATCACCCAAAGTAAATCGATCTGGCAGAGATGTTTTCTGAAATTGGGTAGAACAGAGAAAGGAAATCTGGTTTCAGGGGACAGAGGGTTTGAAGAAGAAATGAGCAGAAAAATGGGGAATGGTATATATAAATTCAGTTTTTATTGCGGTTTTATTTATGTCCTTTGTATTTAACCAGAAAAAGGAAAAACTCACTTTTCTTAAACTACCAGTCCAAACCTAAATGCCCTTTCTTGTCTGGATACCACAGCACAGGGCTATATGCCAAGCCAAGCCTCTCCCCTAATTAGCTATCTCATGTTCTTTTTCTTGGCTGAGATACAGTGATAGGGGATATTGATTTCATCTCAGTCTCATCTGAGTGACTCAGCCTACATTCAGCAAGTGGTGCTTTTTTACTCCTACAGACAGAGAGACACTGTCAGTCTCTCCCTGGAGGAGAGTTGACTAAATGCACTGAGCTTGCTGCCAGCATTTCTTCTCTGATTTATCTAGGTTCATTGTACGTAATCACATGCCATAGCCCTTCAAGGAACAGTGCCAGAAGCTGCCCTGGCTCCCCTTCTCTTGAGATCTGGAAGGGAAATAGGAGCATTTGCAAAATGTTTGCTCCAAGGCACGCTCTCATAGGTGGACAATCAATTTTCCCCAAACCCAAGCTCCCCTCTCGCCCATGGTTTCCCTGTTCTGCCACATCTCATGTGATAACCTACGACACAGGAAACTAATAGGTCACATTCTCTAGGAGGCAGGATTGGGAGTGAAGTGCTTCAGTTTTCTTATTTCTGAGATAATAGAATTGAAAAAGTTAATATTAAAATGTGAATTTTTATTGTGTTATTTCAGTTATATGGACCAATAAATACGTACAAAGATTTAAGGGAATATCTGAGAAAATTTCGAATTCAAAATCAAGTAACTGGAATTCCATATCCTAGATTGTCATTAACTGCGTGATCCTGGGTGTGCAGTTTCAACTCTGATTTTAAATTATGGCTGAATTATATTATCTTTGATAGTCTTTCTAGGTACAAAGATTCTAAGTTGTATATATTTTTTTTCACCTTTAATATATTTTATAGTGATAGGGGTTCAAAGGAATAGTTTTTAGAACTAAAAGTAAAGGGAATTTTACAGATCAGTGTCTTAGCCAGAATAATAACCAAATTGGCACACAAAAGCAGGATGGTTTGTAAGGAATATTAAGAGCACAAGAATTTTCTTTGCCTTTCTGTAAAAGATAAACCGTATATGCTTGGTGACAGAAGCTGATGGCTGGCAAACAAGAAAACAAAAGGGTCTTCCCCCGCTTTGGAATGTTAGACTTAAAATAATACTGAAAGTATCTTCCCTATCATAGCAAAGATTAGATAGTAGCATTTAACTTAAAACAGATATTTTCCTTTCTATAATGTCCTACATCTAAAAAACAACCTTTCACAATTTATTCCAATTACTATGCCCTTGCAAATGAATTCTATTATGTTTTCACGAAAGTTGATTTATACATTAATGTACATAAATTCTAAAAATGGAAACTTGTAGAAACTGCTTGAAAGAACAAGTTTTTTTTTTCTTACTGAATGAAAGGTTCTAGAGGGAAAGAGGGGTTTCATTTTGCTCACTACTTAAAAACCATATTCTAAGTAGGTAACAAATTCCTTAGCACTGAAATCAATTTCTCCTTGAGAAATCTTTTCTGCTACAGCTGACTGAAAATCTGTTGTCTTAATCCTGAGAGAACAGTAATGCTTCTGCAAATAAGGTACCCTTTAAAATTAATGACTATTTTCTCTTCTCATTCTTTGCAAATTATAAAAGCTATTATTCCACATCAAAGATTGGTTGACTCTGAAGATTAATTCAGGGACTTAGGCATGGGAAAGGAGAAAGAAAAATCTATTAAATATTTAATGCCTGAACTGTAGTTCAATTTTATAACTCAGTTTATTCATTTTAAATGACAGTATTTGTGGGAGCAAAAAAGCATTCAGGGATGAACTGAGAGATGTGGCTCCAGTTTTAGGTTCTATGGTGTGAGCAGTGACCTCACAGGCCCCCAACTTATAACCTGTGAAAGGAAAGAAATGTCCTGATCTCTATATTTCCTTTCAGTTCTGACACTGTAGGATCAAGTCCAAATTCAGCAACGAAAGCACTCAAAATTCTCTATATAATGAGGCCAGAGACAGCTTCAGTTTTGTTGAGCAGAGCATTAGGCCATTGTTTTTGATGCTGATTAGACACAGAATGCCATCTGTGAAAAAAAATTAAGTGCCAGCTCAAGAGAATGGATTTGGAAGGTCTTTGCTAATCCCCTACATGAATCCTGCAATAGCAGGTGCAAAATACAGGGCAGATGCCTACACACCTCTGTTCACACAATCCTTTCAGAGTAATTGCACCAGAGGCCCATTCTACTAAACGATGTGATCCAAACCTTCTCTATAGACAGAAAATGCTTCACACCAAGGTGCTCTGATCTACTCTTTATAAATGAAAGAGATACAACAAACCAAACTGGCAAACACGTTGACACCAGAATTTATTCTTAGACTTGAAAATTAAAACCTGAGACAACCTTGAGTTTTGAAATCCAAATAGAGTCTGAAAATGCATGTGGTTGCATGTTGTTCCCTGTCTTCATACTATTTTAATTTTACAATTAAGTCACAACAAAGACTTATGATGGACAAGAGGAGGCCATTGTAACTCCGCGTGGGATAGACAAAGAACAGACGCCATCCACCTGCCCTGAGAGGGCTGTTCGCAGACCTCACACGGAGCACAGCGCCTGCCTTCTTTTATGGAGAGCCTCCTTACACTGTGCCTGGGTGTTGGCTTTCCCCTATTTTTACCTCTGAATAGAGCCTTCTCAGTGGAAGGGAGAACATGAATGGTTTTCTTTTCCTCTTTGACTCCAAATTGGGATTTACAATGATCCTGTCCAGTGTGTAGCAACATCTTTAGGTGTAAAACTGGAAGAGGAAAGAATGGGAGTCAGGTTTTGACTTTTTGACATGACCTGTATATAAAAATATAAAGGCATTGATTGTAAATACAATCAAAATGGGTCACTGTGATATACGGCTGGATTCTCAAGATCCAAAAATCCTCTGAGTTATGAAAAAAACATTAGGAAAAAGGAAAAAAAATAACATTCTGTAATATCTGTTAAGCACCTAGTACATCTCAGAGCTTTAAGGTATATTCCACAGGAACCATTTTATTTAGTCCTTATTACAACTGTATGAGGTAAGGAAGACTATTATATTATCTCCATTTATTTTTTCAGGTGGGAATCTCAGAGCAGAGAGATGAAGTAAACTACTCGAGGTTACAAAACAAATGAATATCAAACTAACAAAGAGCTGGTTTTAATTTTCACCAAATGTCTTATATCTTAATCTTTTAAAAATAAATTTTAGCACTCCCATTGGTAAAATTCGACAGATACTCCAACTATGCAAACTTATGTAAATATCCTACTAATAATTGTTAAGTATTAAAATCATAGTTTAACATTTACAAAGTATTTCTACTAGGTCCATTATCCAGCTCAATTCGTTACATTTTATGAGGAGAGAAAAAGAAAACAAAAGAAGTGGAAGTATTTACCCAGGATTACACAAAATTACACAAAATCAGAATCCAGCAGGAGTTAAAATCTAGTTTCTCCAGCTTTGAGTTCTGTACTTTTCCCAACAGAGAAAGTTTCCTTACTGAGTGAAGCCAAGCTTTGTAGAACTGACTCTGTGTAGTGTTATGTAATTTATAGAATTTTAAAAAATAAATATTGGGAATGATTTTTAACAACTATCTTTAAAAAATCCCAACTATTACAAACATAAATTTCCTGGATGAAAGCATTCCTTGGGGTGGGTGAAGAAGGCCTTTGCAATTGAATGCTCAGGAATAGAGAGCAAGTAAGGGCAAGGTTTTTAAACCTATAATTTTGCAGAGTATCACCAGGAGTGATCTGACGTCTTGGGGAACATTTTATTATTTGACCTTTTGCAACAATTGCCTACAGTTTCCCAAATTTGAACATTTTTTTCTCACCTGCTTTCAATACAATTTTAGAAAGCTTGGTATTCTGATAACATTAGTTTCCTCAACCTCTATGTAGACTTTTCTTTAAGAAAATGTCAAGGCCTGGGTATGATTAATCAAGGTTGGCTCCAAATGCAAAGTTAAATCAGGCTCACCAAAAGGATAAAAACAACAAGAAAAATAAAGATTTTCTACTAACATGCCTATTTCATCAGAAAAACATTTTGGGGTTTAGGGTTATAGTAATTTAGCAAAACTTCTTTGTCTCCAGATTTTGGAACTATTTGTGTGACATGGTCATAATTTGTACGGATAATGTTCAAATGTCATCTTTATTGATGGTAATATTGTTCTGTAGGATTAGTCTTTAATTACTAGGACTTGAATTGTTACTACTTCTTTTCCAAACCTGGCTTTGGTGTCAACCAACTCAAAGAAGAGGTACACATATCTGCTAAGAATAGCTGGCTGGTACCTCCTGATTGCCCAAAGTAGGGGCAGATTGAGACTATTAGATCAATCTCTAGCCATCAATCCATGCCTTGACACAAGAGGTCACCAAAAAGAAGAGAAGCAGTAGATTCATGGAGTAAGTAATCACCTAAGTAGCCAAATATCTTGATTTCACCAGTCAGACAACACAATATGAATAAAGGCAGAAGACATACACATGGAATATTTTCTTTCCAATACTTCTCAGAGGGTGGGCATTTCTATGTCACAGTCAGGCAGAAATGAGGGTAGATGGAGGACATTGAAACCTCCAGTGAGAAGTGTGGGTCATCATCAATCCTGGTAACCAGCTGTGTCATAGGCTTTAGAAAGTGTCCTCTAAAAACCTAGTTCTGAGATAAAATACACTTGGGAAATGGCAAGTTAAAGATAAACATCTTCCTGCATGGCAGAAACACATTGATGCTGCTGCACGGTGTGAATCTCCAGTGCTGTAGCATGTGGCACAGTAAAATCAAATGTTTCTGATGGAAGAAGTCACTATTTTTAGTATATTATGGGACCAGTGCTCAATGAAATGTATTTTTGGAAATGCTGCTTTAACAGTTCTTCTAGCTAATCTCTATTTCTTTCTCCTTTATCATGTTCACTCATTTCTTTTTAAATATTTTAATTTCTCATGGTTCTAAAACATTGTCAGAAATGTTAAATCCTGAATGAAATAAATTATAGACAGAAAAGGGAAGAAATTTTATAAAAGTTAATAATTTATAAGGAATAAAATATTTATAAAGATTAAATTTACATAGAATAAGAATTTAGAAAAATTAAAATGCTTATTTTCAATTCCACAGGCAGCATCTATCTAGTCGATGGATATGTCATAATTCAAATATCCCTAACATTTATACTCTTTCTAAACTTAGTGTATCCATTATCTTTTTAGAACTAATGGAAAATATTGGGCAAGCCTTGTTTTAGAGTCAAAACCTACTTATATGCTTTCTCCAATATTAGGAGCTATCAAACAGTTACTACACTTGGAAAACTTCATACACTAATATTTGAGATATGCCTAATAATACCCAAACATAGGATTTGGGTAGCATTCTGTAGCAGACACTCAGGCACATAAGAGGGGCTCAAAAATGGTGGTAATTACATGAACTATTAATCATAACAATAACTCTGTGAGGTTGTTATGGTAGATTTTGTCATCTCTAATAAAAAAAGAAACTGAGGCCCAGATCGTTTTGTTAAAATAACCTTTTAATATTATGGTTCCTGACCAATTTGGGACAAGAACTCACTTCTTATTATTGATACTTTGCTGTTTTTCCCAAAGTTACGATCATCATACATCTTTTCAAGAGAATAAGCTTCCCTCCTCTGAATGAATGGAACAAGTGGCTGCCTGTGACTAAAGACTGGTTGCCAAGAGTGACTTGCATACCATTTCCTATCAGAAAATCATGTTCCTTTCCACAGATTACAAATAGGATTTCTAGCCTAGCATGGTGACGTATGCCTATAAAACCAGCAGTTTGGAAGTCTGAGCCAGGAGCATCTTAAGTTCCAGGCCAGCCTGGCCAACTTAGTGATTGAGTGAGATCTTGTCTCAAAATACTAAATAAAGAGACAGAGAACAGATGATAGATAGATAAGTAAAATTCTTTAAAGGGGCTAAGGATGTAGCTCAGTATAAAGGCCCTGGGTTCAACTGCCAGTAACAACAACAGAAATGATTTTTATTCACTTGCTCTGTGAAGTGCAGCATTATTATTTATATGCAAAATATATTGATGATTCCTCTGTGGTTCTGGGATTACTACTCTGACAAATTAATTATAATGTCTAACTTAAAAGAGCATAGAGATTTCCATATGCTACCACTCACCCACTCAGGTATAATTAACTAGAAGTAAATAATACCACCCTTTCTCAGGACTTCACAGATTTTCACTGATACTGCTTTATATTCCACTTCCTGTTCTAAAGACTAATTTTTTAAATCAAAATTAACAGAAACAACTATATTATTTTATATAATATAGTTGTTCTCTTTCTTCTGAACTGCTGAAAATATTTTCTGTGTATTACAAGAGCTAAAAATGGAATATTAATTCACATTTTTAAATTTCTCCTGCAATAGGACTTGTGAAAGAGACCAACTAGGAGATGTTTTAGAGCCAGATAAAACTGTACACACAAAGTAACTACACATAAAAGAGTATTTTGTTACCTTTGACTACCAAACCATGTTGATATGTAATTAGTCTGTATTTCCGTGTCTGAGCTGAACAAAATCAGTAATTTTACTGGCACAAATTGTGAGCTATATTAAGCAGGGGGTATATTAATGGTTTTCACAGATACATTGATATTGGTTTAAACAAGAACAAAATTAGCTGCTTTCCTATGATTGCTGAAAGCTGCAAGTAGCCCTTTAACAAAGGCAAAAAGCACAAGAAAATTTGCCACTCAACAGGAAGTTTACCTACCAGTGTCAGAAAAGTTACTGTGAAAGACAACTTTCCTTCAAAAGCTATACTTAGTACCTTATCTGTACATTGTGATTGAAAGATTACAAAAACACTTTCCTTACCATCAACAATGGTAGTGGCTTTCACTACAGCTTTAGCAGTAACATGCCTCTACTTACTTTACTGGGTAATTTAAATGAATTAGCCAAGGCCAGATACCTTGTTATCCATATTCTTTGTTATCACTATACTCGTACTTGAATCCTGGGGCTCGATTTGCTACTGGAAAGTGCTCTGCACTTATGTAAAACATGTTTTTAATATCTAGTCAGATATTTGCAGGAGTTAGATTTAATTATGATGGGAAAATTGCATTCCCTCTTGAAGGATCAAAGTGGCAGATATATTCATTTGTATCTGCAGTTTTAAATTTCTCAGCCAGAGTAGTTGCATTTAAATAGATTCCAAGTGAATTCATTTGCTGCACTTTTAGAATTTGATGATGGACTCAGAATAATGAATTGCACCACCAAACTCTACACTGAGTGAGTCATTTGTGGTGGCATTTTGAGAGAGCAAGAACAACACTGCTGCACTAATTAATAGAGTATTTTCTGGTAAAGGAGTGCAGAGAACTGATGCTAGCAAATTCCTCATTATGTGAACCTACAGAGAATCACACTGGAAGATTTGTAAATACTGAACTCTTTTCATCTAAAGCTATTCTCCAAGAGGAAACCTCTACCACTGTTACTGAGTCAGATGGGCTAGTAATCCATCTAAATTCCCAGCCCTCTAAAGATCCTGTGTACATTGTATGAGATTCAAGAGCAAAGGGAAGCAATTATTACAAATGGTTCCTGACCAATTTGGGACAAGAACTCACTTATTATTGATACTTTGCTGTTTTTTTCCAAAGTTATGATTACCATACAGCTTATCAAGAGAATAAGCTTCTCTCCTCAGAATGAATGGAAGAAGTTGCTGCCTCTGGCTACAGACTGGCTGCCAAGAGTGACTTGCATACCATTTCCTATCAGAAAATCACGTTCCTTTCTACAGATTACAAATAGGATTTCTAGCCTAGCATGGTGATGTATGCCTATAAAACCAGCAGTTTGGAAGTCTGAGCCAGGAGCATCTTAAATTCCAGGCCAGCCTGGCCAACTTAGTGATTGAGTGAGATCTTGTCTCAAAATACTAACTAAAGAGACTGAGAATAGATGATAGATAGATAGATAAGTAAAATTCTTTAAAGGGGCTAAGGATGTAGCTCAATATAAAGGCCCTGGGTTCAACTGCCAGTAACAACAACAGAAATGATTTTTATTCACTTGCTCTGTGAAGTGCAGCATTATTATTTATATGCAAAATATATTGATGATTCCCCTGGTTCTGGGATTACTACTCTGACAAATTAATTATAATGTCTAACTTAAAAGAGCACAGAGATTTCCATATGCTACCACTCACCTATTCAGGTATAATTTGCCAGAGTTTGAAATTACTGGCCTCAGTTATTCAAACAGCTGTCCACATTAACTACATTCAACATTTAGTCTGCTTTTCATTTTTTCCCCCTATTCATCCCCATGGTCCTAACCACTGGTTCAAAGTGAATAGGATTTTTCTGTAGAAGGTGCACAGATTTGGTGCACAGACTCCGGAGCCTGCCACCAGGAAGTTCTGTCTTGAATGAACCATCTATTTTCTTTCCTGGGCCTTAATTACTCATTCTTCTGGGGGATAAAATTGCGTAGCATAGAAAAATTCTAAGATCTTTCCAAACCAATTCTCTGTCAATGATTAGTACCATTTCTTGTATGTTTATCATGGGTCAGCATGGTGTTTAATGTTACGTAGATTAAACTACTTTGAAATAAGTGACATTAATGAACTTTTCACTAGTGCTAGGAAGTATATCAAACACAGTTTATGTATGAAATGCTTTTATGTATAACTGTATGAGATGGGCTCTACTACTATCCCTGCTTTACAGACAAGGAAGATGAGACTCTTAGAGTTCAAATTGCCTGAAATCACAGAGTTACTGACAAGACTAGGAATTTTTTCTCCCTCAGTCCTGGCCGCTGAATTCAGAGCTTTCTCAGTGAGCTATGTTCCAGTTCTTTTTATTTGTTTATTTTTTTATATTTTGAGACAAGGTCTCGCTAAGTCATTAAGTTGCTCAGATGGGGCTTGAACTTGTGATCCTCTTACATTAGTTTCCCAGAGGGCTAGGATTACAGGCATGTGCTATGATGCTCAATGAAGATTAGGGTTTTTGAACTCCACTAACCTGATATGATGGTCTGCATGATACTGCTCTGCAGCAGACACTATTATTATCCCCTGGCACCTGGTTACCATCGTTGAGCTGATGCATCCATCCCCTGAATGCTTGAGAGTTGTCTGTTAACCAGTCAGTGCTGCCTTCTTCTCCAAGGAACTGCCTGTGTCCAAAATGCAGCTCTGTCAACTCAGAGATTAAGACCACCCTATCTCAGCCTACAAGAGACAAATGACAGCTCCTTCCTCTGCCTCCAGGTGGGACTAACACTAGAGTGTACAGAGCCTCCTAGAAGCCCTCTTCAAGCTGAAGTAAATCTGTGCTTAGGATTTTTCTCTGCTCTTTCCTGCTTCACTCACTGCCCTTTTTCTGAGAGCCAAACCCCAACAAATGACTCTGTAAAGTCCTGGGGTCAAGCTTCTTTTCTAGGGAACTTAATTTACAACAGTTCACCCTACCCTCTTCTCCACTAGTTCCACACTCCTGCCCTCAGTAGAGATTCAGAAGGGAGCTTGGAAAGACAGATTTAACCTAGAAAAATTACCTTAATTACGCCTTTTATTTTTTCATTACATTTTCCTCAGTTGCTCTTCTGTTCTTGTTCTTCAACATTTGAACTTCAACAACAGACAAAATGAAAATGGTGATTTTTTAAAAAATAAAAACATACCCGTTACACTTAACATGGAAGACAGCGGTGATTTTGTTTCAGCAGCCAAGCACCCTTGCTCTTTTCTCTCACTAATTGGATCTGGCCAAGAAGCTAAATTGCCACAGGATTCTTCGCTAGTCATATTGAAACCCGATGAAGTTGATTTCCTTCCATTTTCTGTTAATATTAGTAAAGGCACACTGTGATCTTATCTTCACATCTCAGGTGATTAAATTCAGCAAGATATTCAGAAAAAACTTCCAAATGAAGTCATTTGTAAAGTACAAATTTAATATTTTAAAAGCTCGGGTCAATCCCTTCCCTGGTCTTAAAGATTTCTGGTTTATAGTTTATCCAGGATTTTCTTCATGACATTCTTTTTTTATTTTAAAGAAAAAAAAAAAAGAGAGATAAATATAACAATGAAACCGAGCTTCAAAACGATGAGTAGGACAGTTACAAGAGTTGATACAATGCATATCGTTGTCTTCATAGCGGTAAGAATTTGTTACTTTAACAAATAACTGTTGAGTTCCTTCTATGTTATAGGCCCTTAACTAGATTTTGAGAATAGAATAGTAAATAACATAGGTAGAGCTACTTTCCTCAAGAGCTCATGAGCTAATTATAATCCAGAATGAAATCTAATATTCACATCAATCAATCATATCCTTTCCTTTATTGTCTTATTTATATCTTACTATGAAATTTTACTGAAGACACTCAACCGAATAAGGGCTTCTTTTTGATGATGGGCTGAATTAATTGATATCTGAAGAATGAAAGGAGTTATTTCTGTAAAGATGAGAAAGAGGGGATATTAGAAGTTGAGCTATGAGTGTGTTGTAGTCAGTTGTTTATAAGGGAATAGATTTAATACAGGACACAAAATTTATAGGATTATTTTATAATATTCACACAAAAAGTCAAAAGCAGAAGAGTGCAAGAGATCTGGCTATGCACTAGAGACATGAAGAATCCAGCCGAGGGACTTGATTCCATGATAGTGTCCTGCACGAGTCCAGCTGAAGACATAGAGTCCATGGCAATGTTATCCATGAGTCCAGACAGAGGCCTGGAGCCCACAGCAAAATCTCATGCAAGTCCTTATCAACGATCTGCACCAGGAAGGCCCAAAGGTAAGTGGTGGAAGCTAGAAAGTCCGCACCAGCAGGATGAAGGACCTGTGCCAGAAAGCTGAGGAATCTGCACTGGAGCTAGGAAACAATGCTCAAGGCAAAGACCAGAGCTCCCCCGAAGAGAACGGCAGCCATCTCAGCAACAGTAAGAATCCAAGCTCCTCAGATGATGAGAACAGCTGAATTTGTATCAGGAAAAGCAGGAACAGCAAGCTTCTACAGGAAAATCAACAGCATTAAATCTTCCCCTCCAGTTCTCCCTTTATGCCATTGGTAACAATATTCAGGTGGGTCTTCCACACCTAGAACCACACTGACTCAGTTCAGCTGAGGTTCCCATTTAAATTGACCATTCGTTAATCCACCACAAAATATTAACATATAACAAGCATTCCTTAATGGCAAAGGACACAATTTAGTTACATGTTTTTCCCCCTCCCTTGACCTCACAGGAACTAATAGATGAGAGAATGCTTGTTGGCCCACTCCGGGTCTCAAGGGAGATATTCAGGGGTGAGGTCCCAAGGTTAAAGAATGCACGTGTGTAAGACATCAGCAACAACAGCAGGCAGCATGGAGCAGAGAAGAGCATAAGAGCTCAAGAGCGCAAGAGTCCAAAAGTGACCTGCGTCTTTACTGTATAATTCTTATACAAGTTTTTATCTCACGTTTACATTCTTACATAGTGCCGTAACCAGTGCATGTATGTTTACCTGTGCTAAGTCATGATTACATAACTGTATCCCACTGTGCACCTGCGCTAGAAAGCGTGGTCATGTCCTCAGGTGTCCTTCAATGCCCCTGAGCTTTGAAGCTGTCTGAGTGGTTCCCACAATGCCAAATATATTTCAGAATAGTTAATGAGAGACTAAGCCACCACTAGACATGGTGGCCAGGTGATGGGTGCAAGACTACCTGGAGGTAAAATGCAGGGAACTCTGTAACTTGGTAGGTTTTTCTCCCCAACTGTATTCTGGATGGGTTAAAGTCAGGGACTGGGGTTGTGCTCAAGGACCTGGACCTCCCCCACACTTCTGGGAACTCAGGGGACCTTGAGAAAAAATCTTGGGGATAACTGAAAGGCAATACTTGAAAAGCCATTTTTACCAGTATTTATTTCAGAAGTCTAAAAGTAAAGTATGTCTTAATATACTTTCACATTACCTTCTAAACAGTTTACATCAATGTGTATCCCCCAGCCCCCAAATGTGTATAGCTCTGCTATAGGTCAGATCATGTCATTTCTGGACATTACCAATCAGTTTATTTTTCCCCAAGCTAGTAAGATAAAACTAAACATTATTTTATTCTGCATGTACTGATCACTACCGAATTTGAGAATCTGTTTTATATATTTAGTATCTATGAGTTTTCCATTTCTTATTTCAGCTTAAACATTTAGGTTTCTTTTCTTAATGAATAAGAGTTATTTCTGTATGAATGATATTAGCCTTTGAATAATTTTTTACTTTGAAAATAGTCCATTAAAGTGTTGTAGTTTTCCTTTTAAAACTAGTTATATAATTCTTTATAATACAGGAGTTCTAAGTTTTACATAGCAAATATGTAATTCTTGTCTTTATATATTTTATGTTTATATGATGCTTGATAAAGCCTTTTCTATACAAATATAAAGATATTCTACATTTTCCACATGTAGTATTTGTATTCACTCATATATTTGGATCTTTGTTCCATCTTAAATTTATTTTGTTTGTTAAGGTGAGGTATAGATCTAATTTCAGAAAACATTTTCTCAATATAAAATTTAGCCAATCAAATCTCCTACCTGCCATAGGTCAAAATCAACCCCCTGGAATTATGCCTTAAATTCCAATGCTTAATGAAGAATGGTCAAGATAGATACCTAATACCTAAAGACATCTCTCCACCTTGGTTGTAGACAGACAATAATCTGGCTCCCATTTAACACTTTTAATTTAGAATCAATTGTAAGATCCCATAGATCTTAATCTACAAGTTACCTACTATGGTGCTCACCTCTTAGCAGTGATTAAAGATATTTGTTGACTTAAATAAAGAAGAAAATAAAGAAAAGAATTTAGAGGATAATATTGTGTTTTCACAGTTAACCTAGTAAAATAAGATGTACTCTATATTTAAGATGTGTAAGAATTATGAAGGAACAACAAAGTGAAGGTATATTTCAGGCTTAGTGTTGCCATTATCATGATAGAGTATTTAGGATGTTTTAAGGCAATGTATGACAGCCATTCAACCCAGAATCTGTACATAGTGTTCTCTCATTACTGGTAACTAGAAAATAAGTACTTTATTATTTTGAGGGTTCAGTAGAAGCAAAGAATCCTCTAGCATTAAATAGTTAATTTTTTGAGAGGAGATATTTTCTTGTATGAAATAAGAAGCTAATTACCTTATAAGTATTGATTTTCATGCTGTCATATGATTTTTAAGACCACAGCTAAAAAATAATTACAATAAATTCATATTTATTGACATTGATATTTGCTTCCTAAAATCAGTCATAAGAAGTTTATATAAAAAGGAAAAGGATGGACATTGTGGTTGATATTTCAAATTGTATGTCTCTTCTCATCAATCACAGTCTGTTTGTACATACTAGATTTGGATCGAAGCAGGGACAAAATTAAATTTTTAAATATTATGATGGTAGACATTGTATAGTCCAGTGGAAACTCTAAATTTGAAGAAGCTGAAATAACCACCTTTGACTTGGTTGGCATTTAAACCTTTTTGACTTGGGAAATCACTGAGGCAGCACTTTAAGGGGATTTGATTTTATAACCTCCTTAGCCCAAGAGTTTTTAAAAATACAAAAAGTGACGTGGGCTTGGAGATAAGACAGGAATCAGGCTGTTGCTGTGAAGCTGCTTTGCTTTTAAACAGCTTGTTCCCAAGTTTGAATCCATAATCCTCTGGTAGGAAAGCTTTAGATTTGCTGGTCAAGATGAAAGATGCTCAGAAGCTTGTAATAGAAATTGATAGATAAGTAGACTCTAGAAGCTTAGGCCCTGGCCTAAAGGGAAACAGAGACTTGAGATAATTATCTGGTTAATGTTAGGCAAAATTAAAGTTCACATTTAAAGTGTCAGATCATTAATGTGCAAGTGCCGATTCTCATCTGGTGATGAAAAAGAGGAAAGACATTACTAAAATTGGGAGGCTTTACAGTATTTAAAGTATGAACATTTGTATATTTTAATTTAACACATTTAAAATGTGGAGTAAATGTGAGGGCATAGAAAATAGGAAAAAAATTACCCTGGATATAATTACTTCTAAAGAAATGCCTCTTTCTTTGTGTTTCCTACATAGAAGCAGAAAGCTTGTATTTACTTCTGGTATCCTGATCAATGAAAAAAGATAGATGTTAGCAAAAATCAGTGAAATGATTTTACTCCTCAGTGCTAATCTGTGGCTATTATATTTGAAGTTAGGACAAAAACTTATTTATTAAATGCTATGACTTTAAATGGCTTTATATTCAGATAACAGTGCAGCATAACATCAAGGAATTAGGTAAAATTTAGCCACCATTAATAAAAAATTTCAACCTTCAACTATTTGACCACAATTGCTAAATAATTTCTACTCACTGATTTCTGTGTGGGTACTGATGTCTTACAGGAAGCCTAATGCCCTTCTTGGTGCTGGATCATGGTCACTTCCCCAGTCAGACTTAGCTTAGACCAGTAACCATCAGTGAACCATCCAAAATGCAGTGCCAAGAAGTATTCAAAACCCCACTGCGGAAATCTTACAGCTTTAGTCCCTAAAGGGTAATCCACGAGGGATGGTCTATCTCAGCAGGTTGGAAGCTATGAGGTAAAGCTTGAGAGTAGCCAGGAACTGGGCTGAGTGGTAATACCCTACCTCAGTCATCCTCCTCTTCATGAGGCTTCTTACAATATCTTATTTTCAAATCAGATTAAAGGAGCCAAGTAGAGAAACACAGGTATAAAGCCACATAGTTAAGTTGAAACATGATTTGTATTTGCTCATTGATGTATTTCAAAACTAAATATTATTTATTAAGAAAAAAAGAAGCAACATTTGAAAAGTGGTGCCATGTATTCATCTCTCACTGTGAGTTCTGATATGGTCTTTGAAAGTTATGTTCTGTAAGGGAACGTACAAAGTGTAAATATATAGTAACTTATTGTACAAATGAATCCATAGTATATTTTGCAAATTCAAAATGTAAAATGCTTATACTTTATTTGGAATGATACGAAATAATGGAGATGGATTTTTGAGGAGCAGCTGACAAAAACTTTTTTCCCATTCTGTAGGTTGTTTCTTCACTCTGTTAGTGGTTTCCTTTGTTGTACAGACTCTTTTTAATTTGATGGGATCCCATTTGCTGATTCTTGGTATGATGGACTTCTAAAAATTGTTTATACATCATGATGATAGAAAAATCAAAAACTTCCATTTTTTAGAATAAATTATTTTCATGCATACCTCTGTGATCATTCTTTGATTCCTTAGTACTTTTTAGTAGTACATACATTCCCTCCATTATTTACATGCATGCCTTTGTTATGTCAAATGTTTCTCAATATAGTTTCTGGATTTGTTGGTTTTATATTTAAATTTTGAGATCCATCCTTGCATTTGCTAATTTAGCCAACATATATTACTGAATACCTATTTGGAGTAAAGAAAGATCCTGAGCTTTGAATGTGCCATGATGAGATAAATTGGGTGCTGTTTGTTCATGAACATACACAGGTAAAGTCAGTACAAGAGATTGATATTACAAATTAAGTAATTGCTATAAAATGTGATTCAGTAAAACATGAAAAATATCTTAATAAATACTGAGTAAAATATTCATTTATCCATGTCAAGAAACAATATATTTATCTCTTGTTCTACAAATGTTTTAAAACAGATAATGTCTACAAAATGTAGACCACACTGCAGGCAAGATAAACATCTGTAGAAGAAATTTTCTTGCCAAACAAAAAAATTCACATATTGTATGTCAATAATGAAGAGAAGCCTACACAAAGAATCATCTGAAAGAAGAAAATATAATTAACACATTAAAAAATGTTTGTATCTATAGTAGTTACATTGCTTCTAAAACAACCAGAACTCAGTTAAGGAAGGATGTTGTGTTTTGATTGATTGCACTTTAACTTCAAGTATTTGGAAGCGTTTTCAACATAGCACACATCCAAAACTCTCCACTTAAATGTGTATGCGGAGAGTTGAATGCACGCTTACTTTTAAATGTGTCCTGTTTCGATACGAGCCTGTAGAGTGCTTTGTGCTTTCGCAGGAGACTACGTGGTCATGTCGGTCTACTTCGATCTGAGCAGAAGGATGGGCTACTTCACCATCCAAACCTACATTCCCTGCACGCTCATCGTGGTCCTGTCCTGGGTGTCTTTCTGGATCAATAAGGATGCTGTGCCAGCCAGAACGTCTTTAGGTGAGATTCATGTCTTTGTGTCAGGGTATCCCTAGGTAAGTACCATACACAAGAGCTCTTTATTTCCCCTCCTAAATCGATGTGCTTTCAATTCAGTCTGTAATTACACAGTTCATTTATTTTATTTTAAAGAAAGCCAGCATAATTTTAAAACCAGTCTTAAACTTTCCTATTTCTGCCGTTCTATGTTTCTTATTTATATCAGTAGGTTTTCTTTAGGACATCTTAAAGTAAATTTATTTTAACTAAAAATAAAAACCTAATGTCAACAGAATTTTATTTTAGTCTCTTGTTACTAATGTGCTCAACTTGCTCTTACCAGCTCATGAGAACTATTTATCCTTTCCTACTTCTCTGTTTAGTTATGTTGCATAGACAGCTAGAAGTCAGCCAACATGGTAATATTAACAATGTAAACATTCAAACACTAAAAATTCAAGCTGTTCTGTTTTCTTTTGCCAATTATTATGCATTTCCCAGTGCACAACAGTCCATTGGTTAATTGCAACATGCATAATTATTTTGATGATATTTGAAGCAATTTGTTCTTGAATAAAGCCAGGAAAAAGAATATTTTTTGGAAAAACATATTTACCTATAAAATTTTAGGAACAAAACCACTTTTCAGATTATTCGAGGTTTGTGCAATGTACTTTAGATAGTAATATTAGTGTTATATTTTCATATCTTTTCTTCAGCTGAAGAAGAAGTCTTACATAAACTAAAACAAAGCCACAGACTCCCAGGGACATTGCAGCCTAGGTCCATGAATGAAATACTCATATTACACAAAACTGGAAAGACTTAACTAAGTATAAAGCAAGGGAAAGATGAATTATAATACCACAATCCCCCTGCATCCACTGCGTCATGCCTAGAAGCACACCCCTTGCTAATCCTGTGACTAAAGAAGTGGTATCATGTAATTGTTACCAAACTTGGGTTTTGAAGTTCAACAAATCTGAAATTTCAGTCACAAATACAGTATGACATTGGAATGCCCATTGTTCTCTAGAAACCACAAGTTTCCTTGTTTAAAATATGTTCTCATTTTCTGTATTTTATTTGTAGTGTTCACTTAAAATTATCCTGTTATCCAAAACAAACCTAAGAGAGTAAAGCCTCAGAAATGATAGCCACTATAGTCTTTTTTCTGATAAAATGAATTGTACTAGGTTATTAAACTGAGGGCAGAAATGATTACTAGAGAAGACATCTTTTGCATATCTGTCCTCTTCCAAACCTAATTTAGTTTCCCATCTGTTTCACAATTAAATTATTTTAATTTTTCCTGTTATACACAGTACTTTGTGTTACAAGTCCTATTCAGCAATTCAAATATCTAATGCTACATGATGAAACAAACCCAAAACACATGGAGCCTAATACTTGAGGTCTACTACTTGTCAGTAGTGAGCAGAGTGTGTGGCATTAAATGCTTACTTGTCCATCTCTCAGATCAGAATATAAATGGTTTTCATTTCCAGCATAGTGCTTGCCACCTATCTGGTGCTGTGATGGTTATTTAATTGATGTATATGCTTATAAACAAATGGAAAAATGCATCGATATATTCCAGTCAACCTTGTTCCCCAAAAGCATTTTAAGGAAAAGATTTTAATCTCATCTCTTGAAGCCTGGCCTCCCGCTGGCCAAAATCTCCTCTATGACCATGTAGGTAGCTCATTCAGTCACTCACTAAAGATTGTTCATTGGCAAAAAGACTATGCTGGAAGAAAGGATCAAGGTGAGTTAAGAAATGAGGGAGAGGGCCGGTGAGATGGCTCAGCGGCATAAGCACCCGCCTGGCAAGTGTGAGGTCCTGAGTTCAACTCCCGGAACCCTCATACAAAAAAAGGGCCAGTGATATCGCTCAGCGGTATGGGTGTCTGCTGGCACGCAAGGTCCTGAGGTCGACCCCCGGTACCCACAAAAAAAAAAAAGAAAGAAAGAAATGAGGGAGAGACTCCTGAATACCATGTAGGTACTCCTGTTGCTTGATTATTTACAATTTAGGCATGCTCAATAAAGAACACTTTTTAAAGTGTTCTTATCAAGACCCAGAACTATGCTATTAGAACAAACCTAATAGATGATTGTTTAATCCATCAAAAACATGGCCTGGGTGTTAAGATTTTTTTTAAAAAGAAGATAATTCTTGGGGGCCGGTGAGATGGCTCAGCGGTGTTAGCGCCTGCCTGGCAAGCACAAGGGCCCAAGTTCGACTCCCGGAACCCACATACGAAAAAAGGGCCGGTGATATCACTCAGCGGCACAGGCGCCTGCTGGCACACGAGGTCCTGAGGTTGACCACTGACACCCACCAAAAAAAAAAAAAAAAAAAAAAAGATAATTCTCCTGCTCAGTCACCTTTTAGAATGCTGCTCTAGTTTTCATAGAGTTCCATTATCTTTTCCAGTATTTACATTCAAGAGTTAAAGGAGATAACTTTGAGTGCCTGCGCCTGCAGACTTTAAGCTTATTGCTAAAGAATAGTTAGACCAAAGTTGTCCAATGAGTGAGGCCACCATTGCTCAGAGACACCAGCGGTTTTCTGAGCACACATGACTGGTGCATGGGGAACAGTCATACTGAAACTGACAGTGTTTGCATGTAATTTGGTTACACAGATGGTAGCTACTGAGGTTTAATCTACTGTAGTGATGGTGCATGAAAATAAAAATGGGGGTTTTCCACCTAAGTAATCAGAGGTGAGGTAACATCCCTGGAAAGCTTATTTTCTTGCTAAAAGTTATAGTTTTCATCTACCTCGAGTAAGAAAAGTCTAATCTCTTTGTTCAGTAAAACTAGATTTAAAAACCATTTCAAGGCATCAAATTGTTGGTTGCTGAATCAGATAAAACTATGACTTCCCTACTTCTTATTCATTTTTTTTCCTTTTTATGTGGGTACTGGGAGTCGAACTCAGGACCTCGCGCTTGCCAGGCAGGTGCTTATGCTGCTGAGCCATCTCACCAACCCTCCACTTCTTATTCTTTGTTTTGTTTTTTTTTTTTTGTGGGTACCGGGGGGTCGACCTCAGGACCTCATGCACCAACAGGCACCCGTGCCGCTGAGCGATATCACCGGCCCCTTTTTCGTATGTGGGATCCGGGAGTCGAACTCGGGCCCTCGCGCTTGCAAGGCAGGCACTTATGCCGCTGAGCCATCTCACCGGCCCCACTTCTTATTCTTGATGTAATAGTACTTCTGTTCCCTGTAGCTCCAAGTGGCATCCTGAAAATATTATAAATGAATTATATAAGATTACACATCACATGGCTGTGATAAACTTCCATGCAGCCAAGATGAGTATATCATTTATGTGCCAGAATTTTTTTGCTTAAACTGTCACATGCCAGGTTTTCTACAATGAACTCATCTGTATTATCCATTATAAGTACTGACATTTTCACTTGTCATAGGTCAAGTGTGGCTTGAAGCTTGATTGTGAAATAAAGGTCATGGTTCCAATTTTATTTTTAAGTTTTTGATAAAAGTAGCTATAATTAGGTATAATCAAGAACTCTCACATGAATTAATGTATAGACAACCTAATTAAAGCTTTTTAAGTTTAAGAAAGAGAACTTTATTCCCTAAAATAAATGATACCAATTCTTAACTTTTATTGAGACTTTATTAAATATTGCATCTTGTATTGGTCATTTTTCATGGGATCCATGGCCAGGAGCCCAACTTCATTCCGTTAGACTTCCCTACTAAAGGCTCTACCACCTGCCAATACATGGAAGACCCTCAGACCCACATCATTTTCCCAAATCAGTACTGTGATCTATAATAGCTCCCAACTGCCTGATGCTTCACGCTGCATATTATTAGTGCATTTTCATATAGTTATGGGAATAAAGCAGTATGGTTCAAAGTTCAGCATTTGATGTCAGGCTGCCTAGGTTTCTGTCTCGTTTCTAACACTTACTAGCATGGACAAGTTTTTCTTCTTGCTTTGTGCTTTTCACATGGAAAAAAAAAGGAAAAACAGAATAATTGTTAAAAGATACTTCATAGGGATATTGTGAAGATTTTACTGGATAATATATAACATACTTGATGTCATATGTGGCCAAGGGGTGTTAAACTATCTCTTACATATCATAAATATGGATTCCTGTTCTCAAATAGAGGTTGAGCCTCTTTGATCATTCACATATATATTATTCACTGATTCTTTACTTCACATTTTCTTTCAACAAATATGTACTGAGACCCAGCACTATGCTCAACTGTGAGTTTACAATGGTCATGAGACACATGTCTGGTGTCACAGAAAATACAAAATAGAAAGAGGGATGGATCATTAGACAATGAGTAGTAAGTCTTTGTCATTTTTAAGTATAGCTCCCTTGATCGCTCCTCTCCTCCTTTCTTAAAGCCTGTTCTTTCCTGTGAAGTTGTTTGAACTAACACCCATTTCCCCCCTCAGTGGAATTTCATAACACCATATGTACATCGAAAACTTGGATGTTAAGCTAAGATTAAATGACCCAAGAGAGCCACATGTTCTTGGAAACATAATTAAATGTTTTAAAAATGGTTCTGATGAACAAGAAATTGAGAGATTAGGAAGAAATATGCCAATTTTTATCCTCTCTTGATGCTTCTTCAACTGTTTTGGTTCTCCTCATTAATTGTCTGGCATATTCTACCAGTGACCCATATCTTAGAGGGAAATTGTTGGTTTCTCCTTTCCTCAATGATCCTACTTTTCTTTTCTCTAGTTTCTCCATGCTTTCCTGTTCAGTCTGGCTGATTCCCTGTGAGTTGCCCAAAATGTCCTTTTGAATCAGGAGAATCTGATTGTCTTCTAGGAGTCTCTTAGTTGGCAATAATAGTCACTGTATACTATTAAATGATGACATCTTTGTGAGCCTTTTTCCCCAGGAGAAATATATCACAAACTTGGTGATGGTAAACCGATGGACGTACTACTTCTGGAGTGGAGAGAGATACTGCCAGTCATTATAGGAAATGCAAACTTAGAATTATACAATAATACCAAAATTAGGCCTTCCAAGTCTAGTACATTTACCAGTATATATTCAGTGCTTGCCACTATGACTGACAGCTAGTAGGTAGTAATATTTGTAAAGAGAGAGAATTCTAGTTGTACCTTCTTTCTCAGTTACTGAGGTTACTTACCAGAAGTCACAAAAAAAGAAGTTTCATTTCAATAGTGACTAAGTCATCAACTGGCTGATGCTATAACATCATCTGTTTTCTCGTGCCTGTCTTTAGGTATCACCACTGTCCTGACAATGACCACCCTCAGTACCATTGCCCGGAAATCTCTCCCTAAGGTCTCCTATGTCACAGCAATGGACCTTTTCGTGTCTGTTTGCTTCATCTTTGTCTTTTCTGCTCTGGTGGAGTATGGGACCCTGCATTATTTTGTCAGCAATCGGAAACCAAGCAAGGACAAAGACAAAAAGAAGAAAAACCCTGTATGTATCATTTCCCATTGGGACCATTGAGATTTTTATGCAGAAAGACCACATAGGTTTGGCTTGGTTTGGTTTTGTTAGCTTATCTGTAATGCGAAGGCTTCACACTTTGGGTTTCAAAATGAAAACAGAACGAGCGAGCTTTTGTCATGCCAGATAAATTTATGGTTACAAGTTACTCGAGAGAGACCTATTCTCTAAGTCAGACTCCTTTTCCTAAGGTAAATACCTGCTCTCTTCATTTTGTGGGGATTAAAATTATTGCTGAGAAATGCATTGATATTCTATTTGCTATTATTTCAGGTTTCATTGATGTTCATCTTTCTGTCCAACTTAATATAATACTTTAAATTAAGGATATTTTAAATTAAACTTTCATCAAAGACTGGGAAGCCTCAGGTTTTTGAAGATTCAAGAATCACCACACTTTTGCAAATAACTTAATGTGTGAATGTGTATGAGAGTGTGTGTGTGTGTGTATGTCTGTATATGTGTGTTGCTACTAGAGGACTTCCATTAGCTGCATATTAACATGTATGTTTTTGTTTTTAAAACAAATGGCTCATTATAGTTTGGGGAAGTTACTTAACCTCCCTGGATCTTTGTTTGCCTATATATAAAATAAGATGAATATTGGTAAAAATAAACATATTATACGGTGTCTATGAGAAATGTAGTAATGGAGGTAAACAAGCAGAAACAACCAAAAATGTTGTTAGAAAATCACATAAAAGTCCTTATCTTTAGTAGTTGGTGATGACAGTAGATGATGATTTATACAGTTACCAACCTAGATTTCTTTCAGTGTCTACATGATTTGGGAAAAGGTAGGACGACTTTTGTTTATACTAAACTTTAAACAGTGAGGCTGAGACGCAAATATAAATGCCTAAGGAACTGCCTTTCATTGTGAGTGTTGGAGAGAGCACGCAGCTCTGATTTAACTGCCTGATTACACTGTGTGGCTCACAGGCGCCGTCTAAGACAGGAGCTAAAGTGGTGGCCATACGACCTGGCTTTATAACATGGCCTGATTTTTGCTCTAAGACACGAGAGCCATGACAGTGGCGAGCTATCTGACTCCTGAACTTTCCAGCCTGAAACATGAAGAAGGGATCTGGTTGTTCTGAGGTTATATCATGAGGATGCAGCTCCAGAAGCCCACGTGAAATTCTGCAAATGGCACATGTTTATTTGAATATGAGACTTTGTAGCAGATAAAGAAAGACCCATAATTATTCTTGGTGATTAATAAAAACAGAAATGATTCTTTTTAATTCTCTGAATATTTACTATACATGATGCCGTCTTCCCTTCTCCTGTCTGTTTGCATCTCTCTGCCTTTTCATATTTTTTATCCTCATTATAGATTCCTTGTTGCGCTGTTTTTTGTTCGCTTTCCCTCCTTCACTTTCCATTTCATTCTCTCCCAAGAAGATGGCTCTTTTGACACTCCACATTACTATGTGCAAGCCATAACAAGGGTATGAGGCCTGGCTTTCAGACAACTTCTAAAGTGTTCTTTAGAAAAAGTCCTATGGCCTTCTCTACCAGTGGTGTCATTGCGGAGGGGATTTGTTACAGAAATAGCAACAGTTGGATTTCTTAATACAGGGTCATAGAAGTAGTAGAGAAAAAAGAAGGTAGGAAAGAGGATTCAAGAAAGTGGGAATATGAAATTACAAGAAAATTTCTCCCTTTAAGCCAATTCATTAATTTATAAAAGCCAGTGAGAGCCTAAATGGTTAATGAGAAGGTAAAATTTCATTTTCCTATGTAATAAATCTTGGTTCCTTTTGTCAAGATTGACTTATTAAAACCTTCTTAATGGCAATTAGAAAATAAATCAGTAGTTTTTTTTTTTTTTTTTTTTTTTTAGTATGGGGATATCAGACAATAGGAAGTTCACTCACAATTAAACAAGAGTGGTTTTGCCGTCAGATAATTGTGGGTTAATTTATTGATGATTTCTCTGAAATCACTAAGTTCCATTTTTCTGCTTTAGACATATACTTTACTCATAGCTCAGAGCTCTTCTTCTATGTTCATAATTTCAGTTTGTTTTAATTACTACGTTTTCAAAATGTATTTTTAATTTATCTTATTTTGTCTCTCTTTTTTTCTGTTCCCTTTTTCCTTCTTTTTATTAAAAAAAAATGCGATTCTCTTTTCTGTCTACAAACCCAAAGCTTCTTCGGATGTTTTCCTTCAAGGTATAATATTTTTGGAATGGGAATTCACTGCATGCAACTGCTGAATTTAAGTATTGGTGCTTACATGGTGTTTTGTTTTTTTATGAGTAGACATTTAAGCACTCTGCTAATGATAACATGCTCAAGACTGAGAAAGTTCTGTGGATTTCTGAAGTTGATTCAGCAACTATACACTACTTCACATAAATTTTGACCTTACACAAAGCTCCAAAGCTATTAGCCCCATGAGGTGTCATAGGTAACGAGGGCCTCTCCAAACGTCAAAGCCAAATCTGACCCTCTCTCCTCAGACTAAAATGTGGTGCAATTTCACTGCCTATAACTACCATATATGCATTCTCTTAAAACTGAATTTGGCTCTGTAAATCCTCATTCAAAAATTGAATTTTAGGGCCGGTGAGACGGCTTAGCAGCGTAAGCGCCTGCCTGGCAAGTGAGAGGTCCTGAGTTCGACTCCCAGAACCCACATACGAAAAAGGGGCCGGTGATATCGCTTAGCGGCATGGGTGCCTGCTGGCGCGTGAGGTCCTGAGGTCGACCCCGGTACCCACACAAAAAAAAAAAAATTGAATTTTAAATATTGTTTTGTAAACTTACTCTCCATTTTTCTGAACTGCACTTGTGAATTTTATAAGAAAATACTGTCTTTAAAAGACTAAGTTAAAATATCCATCCTTTCATCCTAGGCAATTACCAGCCTGCTGCCTGTATGAAATACAGCAAGGAGATTTCTATTTAATTCTGATAGTTTGTGAAGAGAAATAAGGATTTGTTTTTATATTATCCTAAAGCTAACTCAGACAAATTAAAATTAAACAAATCCTTTAGTTTTATAGAAATTTTATTATTGCTCTGGAAGAAAATGTTAGATTAGCATGTAGCTAACTAGTACTAGTTTTTCCTCAAATGCTAAAATGAATTCGATAAGCACTTACATTCTTTTTTCTTTTTTTGAATTTTCATACATGTGGAAGTAAATATTGCTGGCATTCTTAAGCTTAAAATTGGAGAATGTTAAGCAGAATATCATATTCTCCTAAAACTTAAGCCTTTGTAATATAAATTCAAGAAGCTTTAATATTTATATTTACATAAATATTTTAACATTTTCTATTAACATCATTTAATACATTTGCTCAGTGTGATAATGAGGTTATCTATTTGCCTATAAGTAAGCATGACATAAAATTTGATTTCAAAATAGATGCCTTTTTATTTCTCTGTTTCACTCACATGCAGTACCATTAAATGCCTTCATGTTAACCAACTTCACATCTAATAATTACTACAAGATTTCATGTAGTTTGATTTAAATTTTTAAACTTTGAGTTCTTTTGGTGTTCAATATTCTCGCTATAGCTACTAGCTTGGTATTATTTTCAGCTGCACTGCTTAAGCTCAAACCTTGAAATTTGCAAATGTGCTATCCTTCTGAGTTCAATTTTATCATTGTAGATCACGATGTCATAGCAATTTCCTGAGTATCCATTTTCAGATTCATTATCACATTGGTGACATTGTGGAGAAAGAGTCTAAGATTTTCCAAGTGTAACTAACTTTAATCCCTTTCCTTCCCTACCCTTGTCTCAGGCCCCTACCATTGATATCCGCCCAAGATCAGCAACCATTCAAATGAACAATGCCACACACCTTCAAGAGAGAGATGAGGAATACGGGTATGAATGTCTGGATGGCAAGGACTGTGCCAGTTTCTTCTGCTGTTTTGAAGATTGCCGAACAGGAGCTTGGAGACACGGGAGGATACATATTCGCATTGCCAAAATGGACTCATATGCTCGAATCTTCTTCCCCACTGCCTTCTGCTTGTTCAATCTGGTTTATTGGGTCTCCTATCTTTACCTGTGAAGAGATACGGGTTTTATTGATGTGGGTCTTATTCTCTGAATCTCATGGAGAGAAGATGTGCTTTCTAAGTCCGTTTAAAGAATCCCCTATGTAGTCAATAATGATCTGAGTTTGTTTTTACGTCGTAACACTGTAAATTGTATAATGTATTGTTTGTGCCCAATTCTCCTTTAATTAGTGTAATTTGAACTTCATTGTGCTGTGTTTCAAACCTGCAAGGCAAAGTAAAATGAGGGCAAGAACATTGAAACCAAGCAAGATATTTTACAGTTATAGTAACTGATACAGTGAAAGCCCTGGCTATTTATATAGTCGTGCTATTCTTACCTGATTAGTAGTGCAATTAGATGCAGATGTCCAATACGATATCATTTGTTCACTTGGGGTCAAGTTGTGATAAAGTTGAACACAATAGAATACATCCCTCATTTGAGAAGAATCACAACTCAGTTTAAATATAAAAGCCTAGTTTAGAAATCTATTACGCCTTTTTCCCAAGATGGGAAGAAAATTTCCTTCACATCACATGTACAACGATGTAAATATTTCAGTAACACAGAGTGCTTCAAGTTTAATGCATGCCTCTCTTTAGAGCCAAAATAAATGGATTGAAGTTATCATCATAATGTTCTGTCTTTTATTTCATGTCTTTGGGCTTTGAAAGAATTATGAATGTAATTACAAAGATTTGGGTTTGGAACTGGAGGGAGGAATTTTCAATGCCTTCTCCCTCATGCATGAAGATTCAGTTTGTTTGTTTTTTTTTCTTCTTGTTTGACATATTACAAACTTTAAGTAAAATATAGGCTGAATAATTGACACTTGCCAATTCTAAATAAGCCCAGTTTACTCCTAAGTGGACTATCAAGTAATGGTATGTGCTTGCTGCTATTTTTCCTTCTTTTTAGGATGATAGATCTTAACAGAACTTACTCTCCATCTCAAGATCTGCTTTTAGTGACTGCGAGTGCCTTGTGGGCAGAATCTCTGTCATTTCTTCTTTGGGTTCTCAGCACCTTGCGCAGTGCCTGGCACACAGTGAGCGGTAAATAGAGTTTGAGTTGAGCTGCTCTCATAAGCTTCTGGTGAATCTCTCTGCGTGCTGGCCTTGGAAAGAGGGATCCATCCGCTTACAGTGGCACTAGCAAGTGATGTTTGATTTTATAGAAATAACCAGAGGATCCAACGAACTGTGGCTATTTTTTCATCTTGAAAAAATCGTTCTAGGCAAAGTCTGTACTCCCTTTAAAATAGTATCTCTGTCCTATATTTGTGTACAGAAATGACTACTGGGGCATAGAGTTTGTTTGTTATTTTTCCAGGTTTGGGTATGAGTCAGTTCTGACCCATCCAAAATTCTGCTTGTGAATTTATGATGGGCATAAGCAAGATTCGTACCAGACTGATGTTTAGAATGTAGTATTCTATACTCTGAAAAAAGTGTATTGAGGAATAATTTAAAAATTGAAAGAACAAATGAATGGCTTACATAGAGGTCACTAGGCCTAGGACGGTGGCCTCATTAGACTGTATTGTAATCAAACAGAGTGATTGCTGTGGACTTGAAACATGATGAGTTCAGCCCAGTTTTCATATACTCATCCTGAATCCTTATTTTTCTAAAATAGTATCCCTCGTCAGTTATTCTTTGTGGTAATAATTTCTCTAAGTCAGAACTTAATCGTAGCTAGTATAACTTTATAGATAATCTAAAAAGAATAGAGAAGAAAGGGTGGCTTTGTTGATATAAAACCATGTAAAGTCATCATCAAGTCATCTGGATGAATCTTGAAATACATTTAGCTGCCAACTTTACAAACTTTTAATGTATCAGTGCTGTAGTATTTAACCTCAAATGTAAATAGAATGAATTATTTTCCTGTTTTAAATTGTCAAAATATTAAATGTTGACTTTTTTGGGAGAGTTGTTGACAAATTTCAATGATGAGAAATATGTTGTTATTGTCAACTTGAAATGTGTTCTGCAATGAGGACACTAAAAAATCTAGCTTCCCAATGTGTGCATAGTATTGGCAATATGATATCTATTATATATATTCTAATCCTTAATTATCAGCTCCTCCCTGTCTATGTATTTGAAAACCTTTTCACAAAGGGAATTGCTTAACATGTGGACTTTTACAATAAAAATTCTGCATTCTAATCCATGGTGGCATCTCAGTGGTCTGTTTGGACTGTTTTTCTTAAGGACCGTGACCCTCTCTGCTATCTCATTCCCCTGAATTACATTTCAGGGAGCTTTATTTGTGAACTTAAGGACCATGATTCACAAGGAGCTTCTCTTCCCTTTAAAAGAACTGAGATGCATTTGAGCATAAATAAGGAAGGCAGAAATGTTGTAACATTGTCAGTGCTCATACTCCCGCTATGCCAAGACTTTTGATGAGGTTACAAATATGAACTCTAGTGTTAGAATTTGGATCCTAAGTTTAGCACTCACCGATTCTTTGCCAGTTGTCAAATCAGCCTTTAGAAGCCTCCATGTTGCCAGTTATAAATTGGGCGTAGTAATGTTGCCTCATCTAGTAACACTCAACAAATTGTCAAAGATTTCTACCTCACTTCTAATGTCTCCTGTGCACAGGTGCTCTGCTCCTCCCACCCCCATCAAATTAGCCCTTCCTGAAAGCAACAATCATTAGTCATAGTTGCCTTACAGTGGTGCAGTCTCATGGTGTATCATTTTTAAGGACAACTTGCATCAAGACTCTTAACCTAGGTTGGAAATCCAGGTCTCTTGTTAAAAAAAAAAAAAAAAAAAAAAAAAAAAAACTTATATAGCAGATTAGTTATTTTAAAGGCCTAAAGAACCCCAAAGAATTATACTGCTCAAATTTCAAAACATAAGGAGTTGATTAGCCTGGCTCCAGAGAAAGTATCATCTTTTCCTGAAGTCTGAAATTCTCCAAAGACTAAAATGCTATGATCCTTCACTAACAGAGCTGCCCTAATCTTCCTCCCCGTATCATTCTCTTGGCCCCTTGTGGCTTCCTGTATCCAATTTAAAAAGTTCTCACCTTACAGATATGTAAAATGCAGTTTTCACCTAGGACTTCTCTGCTGTCTAACCGCGGGTGCATATTCATGGTATATATGCTTCTTCCCCTTTTGTGTCTCAATGTGATTCTGACTAGTAGCGATAGTATCTGTGATGAAGGTCAAATTAAATTAGAAAAATGATGTGGCCTTTGGAGATTATGTAAAAAACTGCTATCTCTGTGCTTTGTCATTATGGATTTTTGTCAAACGTGTAGGAGAAGAGGGAATGACCTAGACCAATGACTCTACTATATTTTCAATAACCAGTGAACTGATAGAGATTACACAACTAGTTAATGGCAGGCTGAAGAGAATTATCCAAGCATTGCTGTTTCTGCAGTACTTCACAATGTTTCAGGATGTGAAAGTAAAATTTTGGAGTCTTTAATCTTTCCATGAATACATTGGTACATGGCAGACTTGAGAAATCATTCTTTCTTTGACCTTGACCTTACTTTTTTTTTAATTGCCACGACAGCAATTTTAGAGTGTCTAGTAACAAAGAGGAATTAATGGATTTTTGCATTTTTAAATTTCCTATTATATAGGATGACAAATCTATTCAATCTAACCCATAGCACTTTAAGAATTCTCTTTCAGAATGGAGTCATCTGAAAAATACCAGAAATGGAGTTGGCCTTTGTCCCCCAGGGATGGAACCACAGACAGCTAAGGAGTTTCCCATGATTATTTTCTGCAGGCTCATGCTTTCTACCATTTCACCAAAGAGGTGGGGAATGATCTGACTACTATTATTCTTTCCAAAATTAGAGGTTACATTGCAATTATAAAATCTGTTGTAACTTTCTTTTGTATATATGAGATAATAAAGTTTCCCCTAATTATTGTTTGTACAACAAAATGGAGAAGCAGGAGCTCTTGCATAAATTTCTTCAGGTTCAAACCTTGAACCTATGTAATTTTTACCTGCCTCAATTTCCTCTCTGGAAAATGGAGATAATGTTAGTATATATCACATAATTTTACTGTAAGAGGTAATTGTGTTAATGGCATAAAGTAATTGAATGGTAATAATTTTCCTCAGAATAGATATAAAGTTTCAGGAAAAAAAAGGCACAAAAAACCATGTGTGCTGTACTTAAGAATAATGGCTCTCATTTTTGTGGACTCTTTTTTCCCATAAAAAAAGAAAAAAATCTCACTGAACCATCAATAGAATGAGAATTCCCCTAAACCTTTTCTTGATAGGAGTCAGTAAAATGAAGGGTTTTGACCCTTCTCCTTCCGGCAGGCATTTATTCTATCTCTTCTCTGCTCTTTATTATGGTCTGATATTATTGATTATTATTTTACATTCATACTCTGTTGTACTCTATCTTTTTTCTCATTTGTTCTCTTTCCTCTCAAGACTCCTCCAAAAAAAGTGCCGTATTCTACAATTTCTTTCTCTGCTCAACAGACTCAACCATCTCCAATTAAAGATTCTAACTGGTCCATGAATTCTTCCTGGTTTTACCAAAGTATAATATGCTATTTTCTTTTTTTTTTTTTTTGTGGGTACCGGGGGTCGACCTCGGGACCTCGCACACCAGCAGGCTCCCGTGCCGCTGAGCGATATCACTGGCCCTTTTTTCGTATGTGGGTTCCGGGAGTCGAACTCTGGCCCTAGCGCTTGCCAGGCAGGCACTTATGCCACTGAGCCATCTCACCGGCCTACTATTTTCTTTTATCTCTTCCAGTATTGGATACGATTTTTGAGTGGTTTAATTTTAGGGTTTACTTAATCTAAGTACTTAACATTCATCCAATCCTCCAAGTAAACAAATTTTAAATGAACATTGCTGTGACAAGAATACCATATAAATAATTCACAATCCATTTGCATCTTTAATCAGGTTGTTTATCTTCTGGGTATCACTCTGCTATATGAATTTGCCTCATAATTGTTTTTTTCTGTTACTTGTATGTGTTATGGGCCTGGAATGAAGTTTTTTGTCAAATAAATTTTAATTAAACCCCTATAAGTTTAATTCAATAGAAAACTTTCAGTAGACACAAACCACAGGCCTTATGCAAGGCACTATGAACACAGAAAGACAGCAATTTCAATATTCTTTGTCTTAAAATGTCCAGAATATGACAGAGGAGACAAAAAAGAATGTGAATAACTACAACAGTGCTGCACACAATAATTTAGGTAGAAGAAATCATTATTCTAACTGTGTATAAAACCAGAAAGAAGTTTCTATTATACTGTATATGAGGTGTGATTTAAACAAACAGTGAATGTTTAAATTAAAAAATTACAGTAAAAGACACATTTCCATTAATCCTCCTCAAAATACTCCCCTCTTCCTTCAAATGCACTTATCCTATCACTCTTGTCATCTTTCTGAAACAGTTTTGGAAGATCTCTTCCATGAACATCTTTACTGGCATTGTTGTGGCTACCTCGATTTCCTGAATTGATTCAAAATGTTTATATTTCACGATCATTTTGACCTTGGAAAAGAGCCAGAAATCATGTGGTGCCAGCTCCCATGAGTAAGGGGGATGAGATCGCACCATAATGTTTTTAAGAGCCTGTCTTTCTGTTAGCATTCAGCAGCAGCACCAGCACCAGCAGCAGCAATCATCATATTTTTTAATCAGAGCTCCTAAAGACATTCATGAAAGTGGATTCCTTGAACTACTTTAGAAAGTGTAAAGAATGATGTAATATTTGAAGTGAGAGAAAGTATTAATGGCAGTATATATTTCAATGTATATATATATATAATTTTAATTTAAACATTCACCATGCATTTTGATCTCACCTTGAATGAGGAGAGCCTATCATTGATTTAAAACTTCCTTTCTGATTACTCATGAGAAACTTATAATTTGTGAAATGTGAAAAAGTAGGAAGAAAAAATATTATTCTTAATCAACTAGCAAAAGTTAACCTGCAAAAATATCATATAGTTTATCTTCTTCTTCCTCCATGTATATTTAATCATACAGATACACTAAACTATAGATACAGATATAAATATATATCTTCTTTATAGGCTAAATTTTTATACAACTATGCATGTGTTCATGAGTATACATAACAACATCTTCTGGCAACCAATTGTAATAGAGCTGTACCATATTTTATATAGCCAGTCCCTTATTTCTGAAAATTCCCATTATTTTTCATTTTCTGTAACACAGTAAATGTCTTTGTCAGGCATTGTGTATATCTTTTGTAGATATATTCCGTACAGTGAATTCCTAAACATGGGTTTGCTGAATAAATATGTACAAGCACTTAACAATTACAGTCCTGGGAGAAAAAAGATGACACACTCCAAGAGATAGTTGAAGACCAATGAAGCGATCACTTACAAATATGTAGCTCATTTAAGAGCCACCAGTAAAAGGATAGTATAGTATCATGGGCCTATTGACAGTGAATAGCTGTATTACCTGAAGAAATTTCCTATTGACAGTATATCATGTGACCTTGAATTTAATGACTTGGTTATACACAAATGATCATACCTAAAGGTTGGCAGTTTCATTGACTAAAGTCAAGATATAGGCAGTGCTGCATACTTACTGGAGATTTTACGTTTTTTCACATATTCTAGATTCTTCTTGTATTTCCTGACTAGTGGCCCTCTTCCATTTTTAAAGCTAGCAATTATATCACTCAAATATTTCCTTTATTGTGGGCACTTTGGCTTTAGATAAATACAGACTGCCAAGCAGTTACCAGTCAGAAAGTGTGGGTAGAAGTGAGTACCCAGAATTCTCTCTTCTCTTACATAACATAAGCCTACTTGGTCAAACTAAAGGGAAACTAGAGGGCAAGAAACCTGAGTAATGTAGGTTGAAGAGGTGAGACTCCAGGTCACACACAGAGTGAAGAAGGGTAGAAAATGGACTGAGGAAAATAATAGACATTACCTATCAAAAATCTAGAAAATTAGTACTTGTGGTAGAAAAAAACAAGTCATCATTCATGTGATCATCATAATTTTCTAAAGCTAAAGGAGCAAATAGGTTTGTCAATCACCCTCTTATTTCATGAAAAAAGTAGTTTTCAAAGGTATTGCATTAGAATATTAGAAAGCCATATATTTTATGCAGGGTAGTCTGTTCAACGTGAAAATCCTTCCAGTTGGCTATATAATGGTTAAATGATGTTTTGGTATGAAACTAGTCGATGGGAGTTAATGTGGGTTAATAGACATGGCCCTCTAGCTAATCCCATGGCAAGGGTGTCAAGTCAGCCAGTGCTTTGCAGGCCAACACAACCCTAAGCTCTTTTAACAAACACTGGTACTTCTGAGCCAGTATTTCTCATCTGTTATTGCAGATCCTAAAAGTGGCAGGGCTTCTGAGTCCTGGGAGCCCAAGGATACAATTCTATACTGCATTCAATGCTAAAAATAGAAAAGTCATAGTCCTATTTCTGTATACACAATGATGATAAGAACAATTAAAACTTCATTGGCACAACTTAACCTGAAGTGAGCTATTTTGGCAAACACACAAGCTTGGTCTATATTTTTGCATTAATATTTTCAGACAGAAGCTGATCGTTGGGCAATTGTAACCTGAGTGAACTACTACAATATGCATACCCATGTATTTGTAAAATGCATAACTGATACAAGCTCCTTAAGAGTTTGTCTACTAATTTTTTTTTGTTGTTGTTTTTTTTTTTTTTTTTTTTTTTGTGGGTACCGGGGGGACGACCTCAGGACCTCGCGCGCCAACAGGCACCCGTGCTGCTGAGCGATATCACCGGCCCCTTTTTCGTATGTGGGTTCCGGGAGTCGAACTCGGGCCTTCGCGCTTGCAAGGCAGGCGCTTACGCCGCTGAGCCATCTCACCGGCCCCTGTCTACTAATTTTAACTCTAAATCTTTACATGGCCTAGCATGGTAGTTAACCCATAATAGACATGTGAGGGATAAAATTTTCAAAATAATATCCAGATGAGACAAAATGTGGCAGAGGAAGGCCAGCAGCATATCACGGTCACACCAGGATCTGGAATCCAGGCACCTGGACAAGGACAAGTTATTAAAGAGAAGGGTGAGAAGAGCTCTGGGAATCAAGCAAGAGCTTATACGAAAACTAGAAATCACAAAGCAATAGAACATAGCAGAGAGAAAGAAAAATGAGGCAGTCTGGAACACTGACCGGTATCCCCAAACTCAAGCCCCCAGTAAACGGTTGAATGTTAAAAAACCCTCAGATATTACTCTGAGGAGAGTAAAGAGGAGTATGAACCTTGAAACAATGATTCATAAGGACACATCACAGGGATATAGATTCTAACAGAAGAGATCTATACAGTATGAAGAAAGTTTTTCTGCCCTGACTTTCAACCTGTAGCACAAAAACAATAGAAATATAAGAAAGTAAGGTAACAAGTGCCTCCCAAAGCCCTTAGCCCTTCAAAATCTGATCTTATGAATATTTTGAAGTAGAGAAAGTTTCAGGCAAAGAACTCAAAAAGCCAAATGGTCAAAATATTTAAAGAGCTCAAAGAAGAAACACACAAGTAATTTTGTAAGATGGTTTGCATGCTTAAAGATGAGTTTATTAAATAAAGAATTGTACTAACAAAATGTTTGATGAACTTAAAGAGAAAGAATAAACAAATTGAGCTAAATAAGACTACACAAATATGGATGACCAGTTTAGTAAAGAATTAGAACTTATGAAAAGAAAGCAAGCAGAAATTCAAGATATGAAAAATTCAATAAAAAGCATGGCTGACAGATTTGACCAATTTGAAGACAGAGTGTCAGAAATTGAATGCAAGTTATATATATTAGATCGTAAACTCAGCAATACTCTAAAAATGACAAGAGACCATGTGAGATGCAGCCAACAGCTGCTAAATGGCAAAAAAAAAAAAAAAATTCAGAATTACAGGAATAAAGAAAAACTAAAATATGACTCAAAAAGTATAAAAAATATATTCACTGAAGTCCAAATCTTGGAAAAGAGTTCATTATTCAAATATAAGAGAAATATAAAGCCACAAAGGACCATAGCCATAAAAATCTTTTCCACATCACATTATAATCAAGCTCCCAGAAATTCAAAAGAAGGGAAGAATACTAAAAGCTCTTAGAGAAAAGCAGGAAATCACTCATGAAGGCATACCTGTTAGAATTATAGCAGGTTTCTCAGCACAAATCTTAAAGGCTAGGAGAGTTTGGCATGAAGATTTTCAAGCCCTAAAAGAAAATAATTGTTAACTCAGAGTTCTATATCCCGCAAAATTCAGATTCAAAATTGTCAGAGAAGTAAAGACTTTCCCAGATGAAGAAATCCAAAAGAAATACAAGACCAGTAAATCACCATTACAGAAAATACTCAAGGGAATCCTAGACAGAGACAGGGAGACCACCAGCACCAAGGAGCCTAAAGAAAAGTATACATTTAACTGGGAGAGAAGTTAAATGACAGAAAACACACACATGCACACACACACACAAAGGGATCTGCACTGGAAAAACGAAGCAATGACAGGAATCAGTAAATACCTTACAGTAATAACTCAATGTCAATTGTCTTTACTTTCTAGGCAAAAGACACAGACTGGCAGAAAAAACAGATTGGCATCACAAAACAAGATAAGGGCTGGTGAGATGGCTCAGCGGCATAAGTGCCTGCCTGGCAAGCGCAAGGTCCTAAGTTCAACTCCCGGTAAACACATTAAAAAAAAAAAAAAGATGAAAATACATGTTGCGTATATATGTATATCAAAAAAAGCTCATAGGCTAAAGATAAATGGATGAAAAAATATACTCCATGCAAATAGAGCCCAAAAGCAAGCAGAAGTAGCTATCTTATTTTCAAACACAGCAGACTACAAGCCAAAACTGGTCAGAAGAGACAGGACACTGCACAGTGGTAAAGGGAACAACTCAACAGGAAGAGATAACAAGTATGAATACCTATGCACCAAATGTTGGCACACATACAACCTTATGAAGCAAAAGCTGCTGGATATAAAAGGACCAGTACTACAATAGGGGACACTACATTAATACTTCACTCACAGTTAGACAGATCAACCAGACAAAATGTTAATAAATAAATGTTAGTGTTAAACCACAGTACTTACCAAATGGATTTCAAAGATATCTATAGAGTGTTTTATCCAACAACAGAATACACATTTGTCTCATGGGCACACAGAATGTTATCCAAAGTAGACCATATTATGGGCCAAAAAGCATACTTAAATACAAAAATGAGACAATCTGCTCCATACTATCAGGTCAAAGTTGAACAAGGCTAGGAATCACAGCAAAAGAAACCACCAAAATTATACACACATGTTCAAATTAAAAACTACATTACTGAATAATCGATGAATTATAAAAGAAATAAGGGAATAGAAAAGTTCCAAGAATCAAATAACAGTGGAAACACAACATATTAAAGGAAAGGAATACTTCCAAACTCATTTCAGGAAGCTAGCATTGCCCTGATACCAAAATCAGACAAGCATTTAGCAAAAAGAAAGAAAGAAAGAGAAAGAAAGAAAGAAAGAAAGAAAGAAAGAAAGAAAGAAAGAAAGAAAGAAAGAAAGAAAAGAAAGAAAGAAAGAAAGAAAGAAAGAAAGAAAAAAGAAAGAAAAAGAAAGAAAGAAAACCACAGGCAATTATCCTTAATAAGCACATGCACAAAAACCTTCAACAAGATATAGGCAAATACAAATAATTAAAAGACCATACATTCTAAGTTGGCTTCATCCCAGGGATGCAAACATAGTTCAACATATACAAATCAATAAATGTAATACATCCCGTGAACAGAAGCAAGGATAAAAGTTACAAATCACCTCAATAGGCACAAAGTCTTTGAAAACATCCACCATCCATTCATGATAAATATCCTGATGAAAAGGTTATAGAAGGACCTTATCTCACACTGATAAAGAAATTTATGACAAATCCATTGGCAGTATCACACTAAAGGGGGAAAGGATTGAAAGCTTTGTCTCTAAAATTAGGAATAAGACAAGGGTATCTACTCTCACCACTCCTCATCAGTATAATACTTGAAACTTTTAGCCAGAGCAATCAGGCAAGAGAAAGAAATAAAATGGATATGTATAGGAAAGGAAGAAGTTGAACTATCCTTAGTGCAGATAGCATGATCCTTTACATAAAAGTCCAACACTACCAAAAGACTCCTAGACTCAATAAATAATTTCAGCAAGTATTAGGGCATAAAACCAACACACAAAAATCAATAGTGTTCTACACAAATAAACCCACTAAAAAAAGAAATTGAAAAAAAATTCATAATAGCTTAAAACAAATTAAATGTATTACATTTATTTAAATTAAATACTTAGGAATTAACCTAACCAAGGAAGTGAAAACCATCTATAATGAAAACTATAGTATCCTGAAAAAAGAGACTGAAAAGTACATCAGAAAATCAAAAGACATCTTCTGTTCCTGGATAGGCAGAACACAGAAAAATATTTTGGTCATAATGTGAAAAGTGATAAACTATTATAATAAAATTAAGAATTTATTTATTCAAAAGCTACATTTAAGAGATGCAAATTAAGACAACACTGAGATTCCATCTTGTCCCAGAAAGAATGGTATCATCAAAAAAAATCAACCAATAACAAATGCCGGTGGGGCTGTGGGGAAAAAGGAACCCTTCTCCACTGCTGGTGGGAGTGTAGACTGGTACAACCACTGTGGAAATCAGTATGGAGATTCCTCAATAAACAAGGATTAGAGGTCTCATTCAACCCAGTTATTCCCCTTCTGGGTATCTTCCCAGAAGAATTCAAAACATCATACCACAGCGATATATGTGCACCCATGTTTATAGCAGCACAATTTGTAATAGCTAAATCTTGGAAACAACCCAAATGTCCATTAACCGAGGAATGGATAAAAAAGATATGGTTTTTTTTATATAATGGAGTACTACTTAGCCATAAAGAAGGATAAACTTGAGACTTTTATAGGTAAATGGATGCAACTCAAGACCATACTCATAAGTGAAATAAATCAGACCCATATGTGTAAACATTGTATTGTCTCACTAGTGTGAGAAACTGAACAAATAAATAAGATTCAAGATGTATAATAGAAATTTTGAATTGGGAAGAAACTGTTCAGAAGAAAAGGCAATCTGTGATGGGGGAAAGGGAAAAGGAAGAAAGGGAAAAAGGAAAAAATATATAGATAGTTAAGATAGTTATACAGCTAGCTTCTCTTAGTTCATTGAAAAGAAAGGTATGTGATAATATTGTTTGGACAAGATATCATGCCTATATCTTGTACTCTGAATAACTACTATGAAGACAACAATACCCAATGTATTAATTATTGTAACTGTCCTACTACCCTGTTTTGAAACTCTGTTTCATTGTTATTTTTATCTTTTCTCTCTTAAAAAAGAGAAAAGCTACATTTAAGAAAGCAATCCACAGGAAGCTAGGAGCTGTTTGCAATATATATGTATGACAAAAGACTCATTCAAAGTGCTTGAATAATTTCTACAATTCAATAAGAGAAAGACAATGAAATAAAAAAGTGGACTGAAAGCAAAAAGGTTCTTTATAAGCAAACATTTCCAACTAATTTATTGAGTCATAATGAGAGAGTGTAAATAAAAACTGCAATTCTAGGTCACTAAAAGTCCACCAAAACTACTTTAAGAAAGTGGGAAAAAAAAAAAAAAAACAGAAAATTTCCAGTATTAGCAAGAATACTGAATAACAGAAACTCTCATACTCTGTCTAAGGAAGTATAAATTGATATGTTGAAAAACTGTGGGAAGAACCTACGAAATATAAACTACACATGTACAGTGACCTACCAATTCCCTTCAAAAAGCATAAACATTCAAACACACATACACAAAATGGTTATATGAATATTCACTGGAGCTCTACTTTTTATAATCTAAATCTATGTATTTTTATAATCTAAGCTATGCATCCCTTCAAATGTCTATCAGTCAACTGCAGAAATGATAAAAATGCTGTGGCATAGTTTCACACTAATATATTCTAAATTATCAACAGCAACCTGATAAATTGTAAGTAGTATAATGATATGGTTGAATACCACCTCTGTAGTGTAGCGCAAAATGCCAAAGTTAAAAGACAACATTTATGCTTTAAATGGACTACATATCTGTGTCCCACAAAATCCAAGGGCTAAAACTCATTTTAACGGGATGGTATTTGAAGGTGGTGTTTGTGAGGTAATTAAGTCATGAGGGTGTAGCTCTCCTAAATGAGATTGGTGCTTTTATAAGAAAAGTCCATAAAGCTAGCAATTTCTCTTTCCACCATCTAAGGATACAACAAAAATAGCAGGCTGTATTCCATTTAAAGGGCCTCATCAAACACCAAATATGATATTACCTTGACTCAGATTTCTAACCTGAATCATGAGGAATAAGTTTCTCTTGTTTACAAGTCACGTAGTCTGCAGTACTTTGTTACCATCAGCTAACCTAAGTAAGATTCCACTAATATACAATTTTTAAAGAATCAAAACTGTTCTATGATGTGGGAGTGAAGAGAATTCATATATATATATATATGTGTGTGTGGGAAGGAGAAAGGGGATTTCTGACCACAAGAGGAGCATTTTGGGTAAATTATTTGATCATTACACGTATATATTGCACTATATATATATATATATATATATATATATATATATATATATAATTTAAATAAATTCCAAGACTATTTAAGGGGCTATATTTGCACATGTAGATTTTCTATAACCATTTATATCTATCTATCCTTTTCTGTATTTAATCTACCATGAAAATAATGCCCATTCTTTGGCAGGCAGCATAATGTATAAGATTTTATAGAAAATCAAATCTATTTTATTCTAGCTCTGTTTTTACTACTAACCATCATTGTAACATCTGGGAAAAAATACAACAGTTTTTTAATAAAGGGTTTGGACAACATTAACTCTAGTTTTAACTTTTTACATAAACATCCTAGGTGCTGATGTTTGAAAGAGAATAAAGAGAATGAATGCAATTTTCATAGTACCCAAAGATTCACTGGTATATTCTAAAACAGATCTATATTCAATTTACAAAATGCATTTGATCAGTTGATCACAAGTTTTAACTATGGATTTAGAAGTGGATAACATTTAAATATTATATTGGTAGTTGGGTATATCCTGCAAGTTTTATGAACAGAATAATCCAGAAATTGTAAAACTATCTGCATGTCTATCCCTAACTATACAGCAACCCTCAACAAATGAGGAAATCTTTAATGTTATTTACTCTCATGCATGCTACATACATTGGCAAATCAAGTATTAGACACAGAAAAATTGACTACATCTTCTCCAGGGGACTAGAATCTCAAATTTTATATTAACCATCTAAGGATCTGCAAGCCTGCTTCTCTGATCAGAGTCACATGGCCTTTAGCCAGGCCTGGAACACATCATCTTTCATATTTAGTTCCCAGAGAAAGCTCTGCAAGAAGAGTCCTCAAGCCTTTTGGCATCCATCTGAGAACAGCCTACAAAAAGTCACTCTCTACAGAGCAAATTGAATAGCAATTTCTCTGGGAGCCTAACCACGGATTTTTAAAAAGAAATAGTACATCTAGTATTCTTTAAATCAGAAAAATTATAAAGATTACCTCCAAATTGGAGATAGATTACATTGAAAGATGGTAGACACACATAAGAAAACATGCTAATAATACACATGCTTTTTGGAACATTAAGAGATTATTTGTATTTTTAAAACATCGCTGACTTATAAAAAAGATTTAGTGATGAACACAAATCAATTTTATGTTCAGAAAAAGTGTGTACTGTTAAATTAGAAAATTGTGATGATAAAAAGTCTGTAGAGGAAAGAACTTCCTTAGAGAACAAGAAATTCTACCTAAGAAAATCAATACCGGCAAAGTAGACTATAGTGCTACATATATAATTCACCAAAATAAAAAAAAAATTTTTAAATGTCAAACATTCTAAAAACCACAAATTGAGTGGATTTCCTTTCTGCTGTTGTTTAAACACATTTCCTTTGTCCTTTCCCAAAGCCCTTCCTATTTCAGATGGCATTTCAGGAAGCTATTTGAAGACTCAGCCCCTCCCACAACCTCACCTCCATTTTTAGCTCCTTTTCTTTTTTGAAACATCTAAAAAGTGCTCCTAGGAAGTGACAGAGTAATAGCTCTGGAGACTGGAGTTGTCTTTTCATGTCCGTCATTAGTAGAGCTCAGGTGACCATAGTCAGTCTGAGCTGCACTGCCCCACTATAGGACTTTAAATGTCCCTGAAGTGTCAGGGCCCAAAAACTGAGTCATGGTGGCTCTTTTCCAATTAGTCACAGGTACTCTGCTTTAGGCTGATCAGAGAATATTGCAAAATTCTTTAACCATAATGTGGACTGGTTAAAATGATTAAATAGTATGTTTTGCTCTCCACAGTGCCCACACAGAGATAATAAAATGATGTATTTCAAGAGGACACGGTGGTAGATACATACGCTGTCTTAAAAATACATATACATTAGAATTTCATAGTGTGTAAGAACTTTCCAGATGATCCGCTTCACTCAGAGAAGACTTTCATCAATTATTCATTCGTTCAGAAGTAACTAGTAAGCACTAAGTGCTAGAAATGATGCCTGATGGTGAGAACAATGAATAAATCATAGAAACAGACTTTGCCCTTTTTTGCTTTTAAATATTCACTTATTTAATAAATAGCTTAGGCATGTAGTATATACTTATGTTATAAAGTATTAAGGCCCAGGTGGTGAACTAGTCTGTTGGATATGCTGCTGTGGCCCATATCCACTGCCCACATTTGTTATACAACACCAGACACTGGAACTCTCTCCTCCGGCATTTCTTTGCCTCGACTCCACTGGGCCACTAGAGTTCATTTTGGCAGCTATACAATAGGCTAAAAGTCTTCAACCAATAACTGATTGAAGTTGATGCTACAATGCGCTCAGCATAGTTGGTCAAATAAGGTAGTGTGTGAATGTTAATCCCTTTCTAGCATGGACAACTCTGGGGCACAGATTTTACACTGTGTCCTAGAGATCCTCAGATTACCAAACTCCATTTGTCTAGGGTGGTGACGTACTTAATGAGATTCTTAGTGATACTTTCTCTTTCTTGCCTCTCTTCTTTACTCTGCCATCATAGTTCCTCGTGATCATTTTCGAAATTATTTGCACTTGAATCTTTCCCTCGTACTTCACTTCTGTAAGCTAAGAGAAAGTCACCATGTCTACCCTTAAGAGACATGCTGAGCAATGACAAGATCAGGCAGGAAAGTGGCTACCTCAGATGCAGTGTGGTGCATTACATGATCGAGGTAATGATTGTATTCTCTGGGAGAGCACAGGGGGATTTTGATAGGAGAGATATGGCTATAGGAAGAAGTTATATCTAAGCTGAATTGTGCAGAATCAGATGCAGTCAGCCTCTTAAATGAGGAAAGAAGGTAAAATTGTTAGGCCAAAGAAAATAACCTTTTTGAAATCTTAGAAATGAAATAAAATGCAGCATGCTCAAAGATTTTCAAATAGCGTCCTTTGATTGGAGCTTAGAATGAAATGAGTTTTGAAAGAAGAAGCCATAGAGGTAAGCAGATGCTAGGCCATGAGTGACCTTGCGGTCCCTGCTAAGGAGCAGGACTTCATCCTGAAGGCAGCAGAATGACACTAACAGGCTCTGAGGAAGGCAGAGTGTGACGTGACCAGATTCGACTCTGGAAAATCACTCAGACTGCATTGCGAAAAATGGACTGGAGAGGCCACAACCTGAAACAGGGACACCAGTGAGGAAGATGCTGCAGGGGCTCAGAGGAGGCTTAGCGTTGTTTCAATCAGCAGGGATGAGAGAAAGTGCTGTGTTTTTAAGGCAGTAAGAAAGTAGAAGGTACAAGACTTGTGCTTTATTACATAGGTTCTATAAGAGAAAAAAAGTCCAGGTTTTTCTGTGTAAATTAATGAAGAATTAAGAAATCATTGCAGTAGAAAATCAGATGAAAGATTTTATCTTGGGACCTGAAAAGTTGTTAGTAATGTGGGATTGGGGATTAAATATCTCTAGTAACATGCATTGAGCAATTTGCTACATAACCCTAAGCTTCAATTTACTTACCTTTAAATAGGGATATTCGAAGCTACCATATAAGATTGAGATAATTCATGAAATGGGCTTATCAAAAATCCTATTTCACAGTGTTCCTTTATCTTGATGCTTATGTTTAATAGTAATATCATCCAAGCTATGATATTAAATAGATGCATGGATACTTAGACTGGAGCCAAGGAGAAAGATATGGACTGGACATATACTCTAAATTTTAAGAGCGTAAAATAATATATGAAAACAGGATGAATAGGATCACTCAAGAAAAGTGTTTAGAATGATATGACGATGTGGCCAGGAGGAAAAACAAATATAAATTCCAATAAAAAGGCTCAGAAGTAGATGCAGGAGGCATAGGTTGTCAGTGTTATCTGTATCCCCTCCAAAATAGACTTTGGGGTAAGGCAAAGTGGATGGAGACATGACATTCTGCACAGAGGTTCACTGAAACTACAGCTGAGACATTTTCATTAATTTGGTGGCAAGGGTGTCAATGGTGATTATATCTAAACAATTTCAGTTGATGAGAGATGGCAGGAGCCAGACTGTAGTTGTCTGAAGCACAAATGAAAGGTGAGAAAATGAAGACAGCAATGTTTTGTAGACAATTCCTTCAAGGCACTTGGTTGTAACAGTAAGAAAGATGAGAGGATTTTTTTTCTAGAGGATCTAAATGAGGTGAAGGGAGATGGGAGAGACTTTTGTTGTTTTTAACACTGTCGATGAAGTCAATAGAGAAGAAAAGATTGAAGAAAATGAAAAGAAATTGCATCACTCATCATCCACACTTGTAAGGGCAACGAATGCCATGGGGTCCAGGATGTAGGTGAAGGAAAAACATCTTTAATATCATGACTGAAAGAGTGGAAAAGAATTGGTACTGGTGCAATGAGGTGTATAGTGCTTTGTTAAGAAGATTGTACCATAGCTGATGAACTGAAAGTTCTCCGCAGGAGTGTACAGGCAGAGAATGTGGATGGAGATAGTAGTAGTGAAAATTCAAAGAGTAAATCTAAATTGCACAGGTTCCCAGAAATCAAAGCAGATCAACAGAATCAGAATCTCAGAATATGGAACCCAAGATTATACCTTTAAAAACCTTCCAAGTATTTCTTAAGAAATTGAACAAGATCTGAACCATGAAGAAGCATTGGGAAATGTTACCTAGTTGGCATTAAAGCATAAGTCGGAGAAGAAGCATTGGGAAATGTTACCTAGTTGGCATTAAAGCATAAGTCGGAGAAAGTAATAAAATAATAGAACAGTGAAAATAGATGAAATGGATCCAGATGATAATAGAAAAGTCCAGGTTATTGGCATGAAATGTAAGTCAAAGGTCATCAGAACTGATATATTTAAAAGGACTAAGGCTATGTACTTGGACAAGAGATCCACAAAAATTTTGAAACATATCTATTCTAGGGCTTGGGGTTCGGAGAAAGACAGACACTTAATTCTCTTGTGAATGGTGAGGTGAAATAGAAAAAGCCATAAATGTCACCAAAGAGTAGAAGCAAATTCAGTTAGTGACAACTGAAAATCATGCTTTCTATATGTTATTTTAATGTAATATTATCAAGGTGAAATTCCCTAGAATATTTGCTCATAATTAAAGATAGCCTGACCTCACCAAATTTATTAGTAAAGTAGAATAAATAGAACTAGAGAAATGAAGTGATTTTTTTTCTAAGCAACAGTTGTAATTTTCTTAATTTCCATTATAATTTGTTCTTCATTATATCTACTCAATATTCATTATATATACTCAATACCGTTTTTCATTATGTGACAAGAGCTAAAGTGTAGTAAATTATGTTCTAAAACAAGACTTTCAAATGTCTTTCCAAATATTCCACATATGTAATTTCTAGAAAAGACTCCTCTCTGTGACCGATAGCTTACTTTTCAGTCATATTTGTCTGACTATTTGACTGAAGTTGTATGGACCTAGTTTCTATAGAAGGAAACAATGTTAACAGCCATCTAGGGCACAGATTTCCTGTCCCTTTAACCTGATCACGTGGGAGAGTCTATCACTAGGAAGGTGAATTGTTTCTACATTGTATTAATTTCCCAAGGCTGCCACAATAGATCCCTACAAACTCTATGGTTTAAAACAAGACATATTTGTTTTCTCACACTTCAGGAGGCCTGCCGTACCATACCCAAGGTATCAGCAGGTATGTATATCCTTTTCTCCTCCACCTTTTCTGGACTCCAGGGATTGACTTCTTTGATTTTGAGGTTGCATAACTGTGCTTTCTGTCTATACAGGGCCTTCTCTTCTCTTCCCAAATGTGCACCCTACTCCCCTTTGTGTGTATCTGAAATGGATATTTACCATTGGGTTTTGATTCTTTATAGATAATCCAAGGTAATCTCATTCCGAGATCCTTAATATAATTATATTTGCAAAGGTGATTTTTCCAAATATGGTCACATTTACAGGTTTCTGGACATAGATGTGTTTTGAGGGGGATACAATTCAATCTAATACAGACCTCGTATGCCAATCCCAGCAGGCTAAAACTGATTCCTTGAAATATTGTTGAATAAGGATTAATGCCCATGAAACAGTGATGTACAAGACCAGCACCTTATGCCCTAAGAAAGGAAAGCTGATTGGGGATCCAAACAAAACTTTAGAATATACTTGATGTGATCAGAAAAGAGCAGTAAATATTTAGATTTTAAAATATTTATTATGAAAAGAGACATGTTGCCATAAATCCCTCCAAAATACTCCCCTTCCCTTGGAACACACTTAATCCATCATTCTTGTCACTTTCTGAAACAGTTTGGAAGTGCTCTTCCTTGAGTGTCCATAGTTGTGCTGTCATGGCTGCCTCCATATCCTGAATTGATTTAAAACATTGAATTTTTCATGGTCATTTTGACTTTGGGGAACAGCCAGATGTCATGCAGTGTCATCCAGAGAATAGTGTCAATGAAGAAACACAATAATATTTTTATTTGACAGAAATTTCTATAAAGTTTTGATCAACATTGTGTGATCAAAAATATGGTGAATGTTTAATTAAAAATTAATACAATAAAAGATTCATTATAATTAATTCCCCTCAAAATATCCTTACTTTGAACACACTTATTCCATCATTCTTGGCAATGTGTCTTTCACTATAAGTTTTTAAAATTTAAAATATTTACCGTACTTATCAATCATTCTTGTATTTAATTTCCTTGAAGAGGATAATAATTGACTTTCTGGACAGCTTTCAATTAACCTGTGAGAGTTAATATTATTATAAACAATCCTCTCAAAATTTTACCAAGGATGGACATTAAAACAAAGAAAGTTCTACACTGTGTTTCCCCGGTCGCTTTGAGGTGTCCAAATTGTTTCCAGTTTCTATAAGGGCTCTGCTAACTATTGGGTGTGTGTTATATTAGTTTGCAGACGATGAAATTGTACACCAGAGGTCACTGGTGTAGAACTTAATGGATATCTCAGATATTCATGGGTGGATTTCTAGAAATTTATTAAATCTTCTGAATTTACATGCATTTTAAAAATTCAAATGACTCGAATGAACCTACAGCATATATAATTTTAAAGAAATGCTGAATGATTTTGTTCATCCTATTCTTAGTTTACTTATCTACTGACATTTTCCTCTGAAGTAACTGCTTCATTTTAGACTCCCACCAGAAAGAGTATGAGAGAAAAATAGTTTTCATACTCCTGCTGGTACATATTACTTTAAGATTTTAACATTTTTTCCTAATTTCTAGGGTGTGAAATTGTGCTGCTTTGTTTTAAATTGCATTTCCCTTTTTTATTCATGAAGTTCAAATATCTTTTCTTGTGTTTGTGACCACTCAAATTTCTTCTGTGAACTGATTTTTCATATCCTCTGTTGATTTTCCCTTCTTTTTTACTTTATCATGCTATTTATTTCTCAGTGTTTTTCTCATTTACATATTTAGCCTGTGTTGTAGCTGTGTCGATATTTTAAGTATCATCATTCTCAATCTACCCATTTTTTTAAATTTCATAATTTTTGTAGTTTATAGAAGTTTTTAATTCCCTGTAGTCAGATTTCTTTCAGAAAATCTTGCCTGTACAGCAGTTGAATTTAGATATTTTATTATGGTAATGTTTTGATTGTTTTTACATTAAGGTAATTATTCCAGTAAGAATATATATATATATATATATATATATATATATATTTTTTTTTTTTTTTTTTTGTGATTTAGTATGGGTCTAATTTGATTTATTCCATATGCAGAACTATTTACTCCAACAAAAATATTCATTAATTTTCCCACATTATAGTGCATGTTATTGGTCATATAAGTTTTTACACACACAGACATATATACATATACATATGTGTGTATGTACATCTTTCAAGAATTTCTATTTTGACCCATTGACTTATTGGTCTCCTGTTATAACATAACACAATGTCCATGAAAAGACTTGAAGAATTTGTAAAAAGAATACATGCATTGTTACATTTTTGTTAATAATGTAAACTTAGAAACAGGTATTAGAAAGAGATTATTATAAACATCGTACATCTACCTAGTCAATATGCTACTATACAGCAACTAAGCTTACATGTATCTGAGTATATACATATGTGCTTAAATACCTATTTAAAGTATTGATTTAATACTATGCACTAGGGCCAGTGATATAGCTCAGCGGCATAAGTGCCTGCCTGGCAAGCACCTGGTCCTGAGTTCGACTCCCGGTACCGGCATAAAAATAAATAAATAAACAAGCAAAAAATACTGTGCACTAATTATACACTCAAATACAATAAGTATATATTTAAGTATATATTTGAGTATGCATTATTTACAAATTCAAATATATATATACATACACACATATATATATGTATATGTGTATATATCTCCAGCTTTACTGATTTATCATTCTGTGATTATTTATATAGATCCTAGTGTATTTCCATTCTCCAATATAATAAAGTCCTCCTTTGATAAAACCTACCCATTATCTGGTAACTACAACATCCATTTAGTGGTAAGTGAGACTCAGATGAGAAAGGTAACATCCAGGAGCACTTAGGAACACACACGTTTAACACACAATTTCCCAAGCAGCAGATAAAAATAACCTAATATGTGACATCGTCTTAAGCAGGGGGCATACAATTCCCATTAGCATTAAGATTTCCTCTGGTTCTGGGGTCATTGTTAAACACTCAGCCCCTAGATTAAAACCATGGTTAAACTGCATTTCCCTTTTTTATTCATGAGGTTCAAATATCTTTTCTTGTGCTCATGATCATCCAAATTTCTTCTCTGGACTGACTTTTCATATCCACTGTTGATTTTCCTTCCCACCTTATTTTAAATTGGACTCCTGCTAGATTGCCCAGGCTGAGCTCAGACCTGTGATCCTCCTGCCTCTGTCTCCCAAGTAGCAAGGATTCTAGGTGTGCACCACCACACACCATGCTATTTATTTATGCTTTTGCTGGTTTAAAGTTAGGGTTCAAAATTCTTGTTTCAAATCGCTGACCTATACCTTCAATTGAATACATAATTTTAGATGATTATACTTTATTGTAATTAGAAAAGTAAGAAGAAAATCACCTTGGTTCACAACTTGTGTTACGATTTGGGGGAAGATGGGTGCGTTTGTGTTTGTGTGGGGAAGTTGGCTGTGGTTGTATTTGTTACCCAATGTGGAGTTTGTGAATGGAAGCAAAATTTTGTCAAATGCTTTGTTTGTGAACTGAATTGTTTCCAAACAGAAGTATTCATGAACCAAGATATTACTGTATTTAGTAATATTCCATTTAATTATATGTTGAAAATTTATATTATATTTTTTCCTTATTAACTCAGAATACACTAATACAATTTATATTTTACTGTATTTATTTTATACATACCACCTATCTATCCAACACTCTCTTAACTCAGCCCTATATTAAATTTCCACATAATGTACAATTTTTTTTTTTTTTTTTTTTTTGCCAGAGTCTCACTATGTACTTCAGGCTGGCCTTGGATTCACTATGTAGCCCAGGCTGTCCTTAAACTCCTGATGATCCCCCTGCCTCAGCCTCCTAAATGCTGGAATTATAGGTGTGTGCCACCACACTTGGCAGTGAAATGTGCAAATCTTAAATGTACCATTATATGAATGTTGATAAATGCATATGTTAATGTAAAGTAAATCAATTTTCAAACATAACATTACCATCTCCCCCAGAGAGAGTTTGCTCCCGACCCTTTCCAAGAACTTCCTATTGTCAACTCAGAGACAATCACTGTTCTGAGTTTTTCACCATATGTGAGTTTCAACTGATTTAGAATGTCATATAAATGGAAAAAAATCTTGTGTATTCTTTTTTGTAAAGCTTCTCTGATGAGGGGCAACGTTTCTGAGATTCATCTGCATTGTGGCATATGTGAGTAATTTTTCCTTTGTATTCTGAGTAGTACACTACTGTACAAATATAATGATTCTTTATCCATTTTTCTATGAAGGAAAATTAAATGTTTCTGTTTTAAAGCTATCACAAATAAAGTTGCTAAGAATATTGTTTTCAAATCACTTGGGGCATATGGCTTCAGGTACCTTGTGTAACTATCTAGCAACCAAATTGCTGAGTTATGCATTAGCTGTGAGTTTAATTTTATATGAAACCACCAGGACTTTTCTCAAATATGTTGCACTGTTTTACAGTCTTAGCAACAATATGTGACAGTTTCAGTTGCTCCACATCCATGAAAGATGTGTTGTTGTCATTTTTGCAAATTTAGTCATTCATGTGGCAATAGCTTGTAGTGCTTGACTGATGTTTAATTTTATAAAACTGCTTGAATGAAATTGGAATTTCTGGCGTGAACCACCTTCTTCATGGAATTATGTCTCAGTTTTGGAAATATTGCACCAAAGGTTAAACTTCTAGAAGAAAATTGAATTCATTAAAACACAAGAAATGCAACACCAGATGGTCTAAGTCCTCCAACTGGTTGATTAAATGTAATTCCATAGAGAAAAGCAATCTCAAAAAGGAATTCTGTAAAGCAAATTACAATTTGATTGGTTGGATCACAGTTAATATTATTGGTTTTTAACTTAACCATCTACTGATAATTTTATAACTTACAAATAAACCAGGGTATATCAACAACATTGAATAAATATAAAATATTTTATTTCTTCTGACAGCTCCCCTTCTTATTTGACTCTTTTCTTAGCTTTTTAGAGATAGTCAATATAAAGTATATCTCCTGTCAATATAAATCATAAAATAACAGGGTGATCCACTAGGGACAGTTGTAAGGTTACCTAGTTGTTCCTTTTTAAGTCATAGTGTGCACTGCCCATTTTTTAAAATGGATTGCTGAGTTTCTTCATTGTTCACCTATAACCTGCCTTGTACCATTAGTAAGTTGCTTCCACCCAGACGAATATTAAAAAACATTGAATATTGGGCCAGTGAGATGGCTCAGCGGCGTAAGCGCCTGCCTGGCAAGCGCGAGGGCCCGAGTTTGACTCCTGGAACCCACATACGAAAAAAGGGCCGGTGATATCGCTCAGCGGCACGGGCGCCTGCTGGCGCGCGAGGTCCTGAGGTCTACCCCCCGGTACCCACAAAAAAAATTGAATATTTTATCTGCTTATAATACTCTTCCCACGCATATTAAGAAAGAAGTATAAGAATTTAATTTTATAGCTATGTAGCATCTGATTTTGTCATTTTTCCTCCAGTTAATTCTAGTGATTTTCTTCTTAAGAAAATTTCATTTAGATTCTTAATCAATAGAAAAACAGTATAATGAATACACAATTTTCATTGAATCAGAGTAAAAATGAACCACTACAGTTTAAAAGCAAGTTCTCTGTTAAAGCTTTCATCAATGGTGAATAAACAGGCCTAATTTGGAAACTTGCCTTTCATTCTTACTATTCTCTATTCTATCACCTTAAAGTAGCAATAAAATTACTCTTGTTGAGTTCTTTAAAGAGCTGCTTCATTTTCCTCAAGCTAATCTTTGTCCTAAATATTCAATGCTCTTTTTGATTTATTTATAATTTATTTTTATCAGAATATCACCTGGAAGACAGGAAATTTAAACATGCTCTGACCCTTTGCAGTGAAAAACGTAATTTTCGCTTAATAGCTTTTGAATCTATATGTTGCTTCTTAACGAAACTTTGAAGAGATGTTATTATCCCCATTTTATAGGAGGAAAACTACAAGGCATTTTAGTTATCCTACACGGATAGGAAAGATCCACCACCCGTAATTTCATTTGAAAGTTGATTCTAATAATGTTACAGATGCATCAAAATGGCATGAAGATAGGTATTACTTTCATAACAAGGACCCCTCAGGAGTGTAGGTGTAAGAGCTCAAGCTGGTCAAGAGTCTTGAGAAAGCATGAAAGTCTTGGTTTTAACGGTGGCTGTTTGGTGAATCTGGAGGTGTGCACTCCAGTGCACATGCCAGTGACTGCATGGTTTGAGCTTCCTGGTGGCTTCAAAGAACAGAGCTCTCAGATTTTCTTACAATCTTCTCAGATGGGACAGAAAGGAAAGAACAGGATAGGATTTCAAAGCTCTTCACAGTCAACATAAAATTGAGCTAAACCCCTTAGTGATAAGGAAACAACAAATTCTATACATATGACACCATACAATGTACATAAGGAGTGTCATGGTACTCCAGTAACTAGGTGGGCATTAAAAATCCTAAAAATAAGAATAAAAATGTCACAGGAAATTGTGTCCACATGTATGCAATCTAAGGTTCAGGATCCTCTCCCCATCTCTGTCTGAGTCCTTTCTCCCAGGCCACAAAAAGTCAGTGTGTGCACGTGTAAGCTGAGTGTGAGAGGGATGCGGCGAGATGTAACTACACCAGGAAGCTAATTTCTCTCTCTCTCTCTTTTTTTTTTTTTTTAGGAAGCTAATTTCTTAATGACTTCTTTTTTTTACTTCAGTATGACTCAGTTGACTGGAAGTGCCTTCATTGATCTCCAGCTTTCTTGAGTACATTCTTACATGATGGAGTATATATTATTATGCTATTATCATTACTTTTGTCAACACAAATCTAAAACTATAAGCAGCTGTCACTGTCTTAGTTTATAGTGGTAATGTCATCCCTTTGTGTAGAGAGGACTGTGACCATCCGTCTGGCACTCTCTCTCTCTCTCTCTCTCTCTCTCTCTCTCTCACACACACACACACACACACACACACACACACACACACACTTATGGAAAGAAAAAAGTAATCATTATTTCTGGGTTAATATAATATTAATTTCAAAGAACTCAGTTGTGAGGGGAACCTTATACTTCATCTAAATAATCTCTCTCATTGAACAAATAAGAAAAATGAGGTTGTTTCTTATAGAACTCACAAGTTCTGGAAAGAAACTCACAGGAAACTAGAATATACCCTGCACTGGGTATATATAATTCAGAAAATATTGGTGCCAGCCAAACAGGGCGGTGGTATCTTTTAGCATAGGTAGGTGACCCACCGAGAGTATTTCCTTACCATAAGAAGGTAATGAGCAATTTATCACACATTCAATGGTACCATACATGATAGGATTAATGCTAGAATTTAAAAACATAATTTTTATTTTGTGCTTGGCAAAGTGCCTAGAACTCAGTAATACATAAATTGCTACTGCCAATAAAAGTACTACTAATTACTAAAATTATTATAATATTATTAGGCACATTCTATTTAAATTTGATATAAAGTTTAAGCATGATGGTTATTTAGAAAGGTTATATATTAAAACACAGCATTATTTTTCAGCAGTCCATCACAAATTATAAGAATTATAACCTGAGATTGGTGACACACACCCCAACACATACATGTTTAGTTAATGTACATGATAAAATTTAAACTTTTATTGAGATGATTTCTGCTACAAATACCAAAAATTTGGATCCAACCCATGTTTAAAGAATGTAGAAATTGAGGAATGTAAAATATAAGATGGCTTAAAGTAGAATAGATTTCAGGCCTGGCTGATTCAGTTGCTTGGCTTTTCTTTCAAGAATTCAGACATTTTTCAGCTCTTCTCTCTGACATTCTTCACCTTGGCTCCATTCCCAGGCTCTTTGTCATAGGATGCAGAAGATCCATATTTCATATCTGACGCATCAGAGCAAGGTTTCTCAATCTTATCTGTACCAATAATTTGGGCTTGATAATTCTTTGTTGTGGGAGCTGCCTTATATACTGAAGGATATTTAACAGTAGCACTCATCCTAGTTATTCTTTTTTTTTTTTTTTTTTTTTTTGTGAGTACCGGGGGGTCAACCTCAGGACCTCGCGCGCCAGCAGGCGCCCGTGCCACTGAGCGATATCACCGGCCCCTTTTTCGTATGTGGGTTCCGGGAGTCGAACTCGAGCCCTCGCGCTTGCCGGGCAGGCGCTTAAGCCGCTGAGCCATCTCACCGGCCCATCCTAGTTATTCTTTAGTTATGAAACTGGAAAAGTCTCTAAACATTGACAAATGTTTTTTGGTTGGGGTGCCCAGTATAAAGTAGCTGCCAGTCAAAAAGAGTAAAGCATCTCTCTTCCCAGAGTTTCTTCATGAATATTTTTCTCATGCTTTACAGGTAAGGATTTTTTCACACATACATGAAATGAGTGAGGGTATTCCTTATTTACACAAGCACTGGGAATGGAAAACTGAATACAATTTTAGTGTTTGTAGGAAGAGCACTGGAGTAAGGAACCAATAGTAAGCTATTTGCTCTTTATATTAATTAAAATTTGCTGTAACAATAAACAAACACCGTAAGGATCTAAGGATCTATCACCACGGAAATGCTATTTTTTTCCTTCACCTAAAGTCTTACTTGGTAAGTATGACCTTTCTCCATCTTGTAGTTTTTCCAGACCAAAAATAGGAAAAGTGAGAGATGGAATAAACACACTACTTGTTTTTAAAATTTTCAGCCAATTTCAAACTTACAGAAAATTGGCATAAATTGCAGAGGACTCATTTTATTTCTAACTCAGTTTGCCCTGATGTTAACATCTCATATAATATAATTATGAAGACAAAGAAGTTACATTTGTACAATTTTATCAAGTAAATTTCAGGTTTTATTAGAAATCCACCAATTTATTCAGTAATGTCCTTTTTTATTACTGCTTTGGTCTGCAAATGACACAAGTCATTTCTTCCCAGAATCACTGGCCAGAACTCGTTATATGAGCCTAAGCAACTGCCAGACAAAATAGAAAATGAGGGATTCACATGGTTATTTTTTGAGAACAAATGACATTTGCCTACTATATTTTTAGGCAGTTATGTCACCTAATAAAATGAATCTTTCTGGAAAGTCCAGGGACACATTTAGCCAGAGGACTCTGATTTCAACCACCTGTGAAAAGTGAGTGTTGCCACACCTGGACCTCATGCATGTTAGTTCCGTCTGTTGAATTGTGTTGCTCATTGAGACTTCTAGGAAAAGCCTGCTAATTAAAGTCCACTTGTATCATTGGCCTGGTCAGAATTCTAGACCATGATATGGCATACAATGATGCATCTGCGACTTCAAAAATAGATACAAAATTACCTAATTGTCTGTATAAAAATGCACCCATGACTATCTCTCTCAAATACACTTTATTGAAAATAACCTTGTATGAGATGCTTGACTGCTCTTGAGAATCATTCTCTACTTCTGCAAAAGGGAAAAAATAACGTCTCATATAACACATGTACGGATTTTATGAACTGATGTATACAGAGCAGTAGAAATATTCGATAAATGAGAAATTATAATAAAGTATTATGACAGTGTTTTCATGCATCACTCATTAAAAGGTATTAGTAATGTTACATATAGTAAGAAGGTTCAGTTTATGTATTATTATTCATATAACATTTAAAATTGCATTTTGGGGTGAATTTTAAATGACAAAATTAAGTGAGTGCAATCTCTGTCCTTGGAAATATAAGATTCAAAGAGATAATCAAAATTTCAGGATTAAATTCCCTGTGGATTCTATATCTCTTCGTGCTTCTTTCGATTGACTTTTTCCCTCCTGACAATAAATTGTGCTTATTTCTATAACGTCTTTTTCTCACTATCCCCAGAGAACTGGAAAACTGTGATATTTTTAATATAGGCTTTTTCATTCCCTAGAAATTGGGCTAAAAGAAGGTGAGAATCTATCAGCCTTGCCAAAAGAGAAGTGTTTGGCGATAAATTATCTATCTGAGCATGTACAATGGACCCACACAATATTCTGAAACTGTCAAATCAAATGTAAGCATGATTAGAACAAAGTTGCTCTGTGTCAAGGTCTTGCTTAAATAAAAGTGACAAGTTCTGACAGAATTTCTGCCTGCTGTGGATGAATGACTGGGCAAGCAGCATTGAGATGATTTCTGAAATAGCTTTTTGTTAAAAAAAAAAAAAAAAAAAAACCACTAAAGAGTCAAAGTTTTTCTGCTGTATACCATCTGCAGACAACACCTCTGAAATGAAAAGAACCATGCTTCTCCAGAAAGCATGTATTCCCGAGCTCTGAGGGTGTGGTGTCCGCCCACTGACTGTCCCACAGGGCCGGACCTGGTCTTTGACCAGCTCCGGGTAAAATGATACTAGTTGTCAAAACTATGAGCGAAAGCTAGAATCGAAGGGAGATTTCAGGCTCTTCTCCATAGTGTGGTTATTCTCTCTCCCAATCCACTTCCCAGGAGAGACGTTTTTATTCCACAGGGGTCAAATACTTTTTTATAAAATAAGGAGCGATGCTAGGATCCCAGTAGCTCTTGATTCTGTATCTACTGAGAGTGAAGGATATGACTTGAATAAGTCGTATTAACTCTGCTTTGGAATTATTTTACTTCATATAAAATACAAATGTTTTCAATCTTTATTAGATTTGTGCTGCATGTTAGACACTATAATAGACATGGAAATATGTAAGGTGGGCTCTCTATCTCTAAAGACTTCAAAATTCATTTATTATCTGAGTAATTGGATCTGATTTATGACAACATTTAAAATATGAAACACTATAGCAATGTAAAGATTTTCCAGAATATTTTATCAATAACAGTTACATATATGTATATGTATAAATACACATATATAAATATACGTATATAATTATCCTCAATTATGATCTCTCTTCCTCTGTCACTATGTACATTTGTCATTTGTGTACAGAGCATAAATTTTGAGAAAAAGAACAAGAGACATAGAAAAAGATTGGTAGAAAAAATGTTTGTAATTATAACCAGTTTTAGTTTGGATATATGTGATATTTTATTTTAAACATATTTTTCAGTATGATATGCATTGTATTTATAATTAAATAAGCAAATGAAAATTATTTCATCTATGTTCAGAAAAAAAGAAGCAGTCTTACAAGGATACAATATTACAATTTCCATTACTGTTTGATCACATTCCTTTGTTAACATGAATATGTCCTCTTTCATCTCTGTCTTAGTCACTCTCTCCTCGCTGGGACACAATACAGACACAACTTAAATGAGGAAAGGTTTATTTTGGCTCACAGTTTGTAGAGGCTCCATTCCACATTCAGCTGGTTTCATGGAAAGGTGGCACAGCAGAAGGGACTGGCAGGGGAGAATTGCTCATGGCATGGCAGCTGGAGGCAGAGAGAGGGGTCACAGGAGGAGAGAGGGAAAGAGGCCCTCTAAACCACATTCCCAGTGACCCACCTCCTCTACCAGGCTTCACTCCTCAATATCACATTTAGCTATGGACTCATCAGTGGACTAATCCGCAGATGAGATGCACACACTCATTATCCAATCACTTTCCCAAAGCCCCATGATAAGCACACGAGGCTTTGGTGGGGACATAAACAGCCCCTTTTTTTATTATAGGGTCTCACTAAATCACTAAGTTGCCCAGGCTGGGCTCAAACTTATGTTCCTTCTGCATCAGCCTCTCAGAGAACTGGAATGATAAGCATGTACCACCATGCCCAAATTTCTTTCCTGTCTTGCAGATTATTTTACTACATGGTGAGTTAAAGAAAGCAGTAGAGGGGCCAGTGAGATGGCTCAGCGGCATAAGCGCCTGCCTGGCAAGCGCGAGGGCCCAAGTTCGACTCCCAGAAGCCACATACAAAAAAAGGGCCGGTGATATCGCTCAGCAGCATGGGCGCCTGCTGGTGTGTGAGGTCCTGAGGTTGACGCCCAGTACCCACAAAAAAAAAAAAAATTAAAAAAAGAAAAAATAAAACAGTAGAGGCATGTGATACAGATTTTATATCAGAAAAATTCTGAAACGTGTAGGAATTCAGTGTGCACACAGAGGAAAGTCAGACCTGATGCTCAGTGCAGAATAAGGGAGGGAAGCTGTTTGCTTAGCCTGACCTTGGTGCCTACAGCCGTGCCCACCTGGTGAACAAGCACCCAGGAAATCTGTGCTGATTAATACAGCTATGAGCTCCCAGGCTTGAACTTGGTGAGGACAAATGAGTCACAGAATCATATTTTTATAAAAGTCTAAGTTAATAAAAACAAGTTGTGGGGGGGCCGGTGATATAGTTCAGTGGCATAAGCGCCAGCCTGGCAAGGGCAAGGTCCTGAGTTCGACTGTCGGTACCCGCATTAAAAAAAAAAAAACCAAAAAAAAAAAACAAGTTGTGAAGACTTAAATCTTTCAACAGTCATACTTTGTACTTAAGAACCTTTGGGTTGGATACAAGCGAGTGTCCCTCTCTATACTTCTAAGTCACTACTGCTCCAGTGGTCTAGTATTCAGCTGAAAGTAAAGACTTTAATATAAACAGTAATTTGCCTGTGACAAGATTTATTGTTTAGCTATCCATTTCTCTGTAATGAATTTTCCCAAAAGTTAATAGCTTAAAACAGCAAACTAAAATCACACACAGTTTCTGAGCCAGAAATCCAGGAATAGTTTATGTGGGTGCTTCTGGCAATAGTTGCTGCCAAAATTGGGCTGAGGCAGCTTTCCTTTTATGACTAGACTAGTTTTTGACCAAAAGCTTCAGTTCTTTGCCATGAGAGCCTTTTCACAACATGGCAGCTCACTCTTACCAGAGAACGGAGAAAGACAGTCTACTAAAGAAGTCCCGATGACTCAGTGGCTCATCATGGTCACATTCTATTAATTCCATTATATTCCACTTATTAGAAGTAAAACACTACACCTAGATCAGTTCAAAGGATAAGGACCAAAGAATTAACTGGCAAACTTTTTAAACTGTCACAGTTAAACTCCCTCAGGGGAAAAGACAGTATCTTAGTTCAGTCCAGGGCTGTAGATTCCCTCTCCCCCATCCGGGCCAGGATGTATTACACTGGGACAGGTGATGCTGACCTATCGTGCACGACTCCATGCAGGCCCTGGCTAGTACTGACATGGATTTGAGAGTTTATATGGGTTAGTTTTCATTACTGTGGATGGTTTCACTGACACCCATAAAATTCTAAAATACGGTGAGACTGTTTTTCTGTCCTTTATTTGCTCAACCTTGCCTTCCCTCGTTGGTGTCCTGTGAATGCCCCAAAGGAAACTAACCATGATGCCCAGGAAGAATTAAGGACCAGAAGCCTCTTTCCAAGTTAAACTCTGGTTAACATTTTAGCTCCTGCTCTCACCACCACAGGGAAACTAGATTTATTCGGTAAGAATGCCTGGGTTTTGGCAATATGCTTTCCTCTCTCTCTCTTTCTCTTAATATGTGAAAACATTCATGGGAAAACTATTATTTTAGTAAGGTTGCTTAGTAAAAATTACAGGTGAATTAATCACATACAAATTGTGCTTACTGGAAGCTAAGTAAGTCTAGATAAGAATTATGCTATTACTATTCTCATCTTATGATTGCATAGCAGTTCACAGTTTATAAATAAAATCACACGTGTAATTTTATTTGATCTTCAAAAAGAAGCCATGAGAGAAGTAAAATCAGTATTAATCCCTCCCTTGTATATATGAATGGGGATATACAAAGGTCTGATGTCTTGCCTAAAGTCATACAATTATTTAAAATATCTCTAAAGTGGTTTAAATGGGGGAAGTAGGGAGGGAGGGAGGGAGGGAGAAGGGGGAGAGACAGAGATAAAGAATGACAACATATTATGTAGCAGATACCTAATACAGTTCACATAAGAAACCTGAGGCCACACAGCTGACTCTCAAAGTTAACACAAACAAGAAGGAAGAAATTGTGAAGATCTGCTAGTTTTGGTGAATCACAGCACTGTAGGAAATTCTGAACCTTAAACTTCCATTTTATCCTAGAATTCCTTTTGCATTTGCTGGGAAACCTGTCCTTCTTGACTATAGTGAAAACAATTGCAAAAAAAAAAAAAAAAAAAAGAGCAAGAAAGCAAAAATAAAATAGTTATAAATGTCTTGCCTAAATCAGTCTCTGAATTCTTCCACTAATTCTCAACTTGAGAAATTATCAAATGACTCGAAGCTCCCTTAAGATACAGAAATACAGGATGGGAACACAGGGACATCACCCCAAACTCTTTGATTTAATAGCTCTGGGGTGGAGCCAAGTAGTGATTTGCATTTCTAACAAGTTCACAGATGGGACAGCAGTTCTGGGGATCTGACCATAAGAACCCCGAGTCTGTCCTGTTCGAGAATTCGAGTCCTCTTCTGGCCTTGGCACTCCAGGCTGCGTTTACATCCACCTTGTGTGCACCGCCCCCTCGTGGCCAGAACGCTGGTCTTACCAATGATGACCTAATTTATCCTCTAACCTGGTATATTTGGAGAGTGGAGGCAGCATTAGTAATGACTGCACTGGTACAGTCTAAGTAAACAGGAACATACGTCTAAGCCACGATATCACTAATTTGGCTCAGTTCAATTCTTTATGTACCATTTATCCCAATGATTACATAAGTAACTGAGTTTTATAGAGGGAGATATATATCATGGTGTGTTTTTGTGGTGCCCCTCCCAAGTTGTGAAAATTTCACAGGTCCTGCTTAGTTATTCTATAAAGCTGAGATAAGGACACATACCTCCTTCTATACTGGCAGCATATAAATCACACACACACACACACCCACACACACGGCGTGAAGCTCAGTTCCAGTCACATCATGGTTGATTCTCTGAGGAGCATCTTCATGATGGAAAGGATGGATTTAGTCCCTCATCTGCTGGCTGAAGACACGTGGCAATACTTAGGAGACCACTTCACTGAAGCAAACCTCCTCTTCAAACTCAAGTCTCTCCCAAGGGTGGCCTGTATTAGTGGCTAATCGAAACAGGAGAGATAGCCTCATTCCCTTCCTCTGACTTGCCACAACTACAAAGGGCTATCTCAGCTCTAGGGAGGTTTCCTGGCATGGTTGAGCACACACTGGGACTGCATCACAGCTTAGCATCTGTCTCTGTTCAAAACTGCTTTCTTCCTTTCCATAAGAAGCAATCCCAACAGACGTCCTGCACACTAATCTCCATCTCAGAGTCACCGCTTTCCAGGACCCAAACTGTAACATACACATCAAGCACGTAATGTGTTACGGATATGGCTGCTATACAGACTGCAATTACTATTTTCTCCTGTTTTCCATCCTGCAAACTCTGGTATACGTATATCATACTACTACTTGATCTATGACAATGATTGAAATTGCTATTGTACATCCTCTAAGTAAACAACTAGCTCCTAAAAGTTTACACAGTAATCTTGTACTCGGTGAATCAGGATAAATGCTTCATCTTGAAGTATAATTAAGACTTTTCCTCATTAAGAGGTTATGTCCACTGGAATGACATGATAAGCAAACAACTGTATGGTACTTTAAGCTGTATTTATTTAATACTACAACTCTCAGAGTGAGTATGGCTATTCTCCCCATTCTGCATTTTGATGTCATGTATATTCCATATGCACTGCAGTGTGCACATACGTGCATGCTGCATGGATGCATGCTTATGATGTCTGATGCTGAGTAACTCTCAGTGAAGCTGTAAATGCCAAGCTTTTGCATTAGACCAATTTCTATACAGATGAGCTGATGAGATGGGCAGGAAGTAATTTGGGTTTCCTTGAGAACTGCTGCTGAAGACACATAAAGCAGTTTCCTGTTGAAGGAGGAGGAATCTTAATTTACTGCTGATTAACAGGAGCCCTATTCTGTGAGGTGGGAACATTTATATTGCTTGGAAGCATTTAGGTCAAGCTTACAAGGAGCTATAAATTATTTAATCATTGGCAGCAGCAGAAGTTCCTTTTAGACACAATTTCCAGACCTTCTTTTTCAACTTCCTAGCCAGTTTCAAAAGGCTTGGGATTCTGGAAAAAGGTTTGAGACCATAACTATCTCTTCCATTCATATACTTCCTGGCAGACTTTTAGAAAAGGTTAACAATTAATTTTCTCCATCTGGGTTTAAGAAAAGTACTTCTCAAGGGTTACTTTTGTGTGATTGTATTTTTTATTCTAAGAGCTTTAGCTATGACCCTGAGTACCTGTCAATAATTTGATTAAAACTCCTCTGGAAGAGTTTAAAGGGATAATAATGAAGAGAATCAGGAAAAGGACAGCCAAAGAGAAGAAGGAGGCAGCATATTTAGATCAAGGTTTCTTAACCTTGTCACTGATACACTGTGTTGGGTAATTCTTCGCTCTAAGGGACCACCTTGGACATTGCACAGAATTTAGCAGTATCGCTCTTCCCCTGTCCATGAAGGGTGACAGCCCAACATTTCTCAAACAACGGGGAAATTTCCCTCAGGAGAAGTGCAAAATCACTCCAAGTTGGAAATCATTGACTTAGACTTTCAGGGACAAATTATGCAAAGATGTCATTAATAATCTAAATGATCTCTACTTTAAGCAGCACCACTGATGACAGAACCTGGTAACATGGCCCCACCTCATCACTTAACATGCATTTATTAAGTAACTGCTGACCGTGTCTTTTGTCTTTAAGAAGTCAAGTGAAGAAGCCAGATATTGAATTTATAATCAGAAGAGTAAATAGAGATTACTGACTTATATAATAGTTTGACTTGTTACTTTTTGGTGCAAAAGCAATACACATTCAGGAAAAATTAAAATTCAGATTTTGATTTTTGTCAAAACTGGCAATGAGTGGTATGAAAGTCTTTCATTAAAGTGAGGAACAGGAGCCAATCATAGCTCCTAACCAGCCACCTGATTAGGAGGGTAAATGACCCACTCCTTCCAGTGTACTGTGTTGCTGAACCAAAACATCCAGCAGGCTAGATGTGATAAACGCATTTCGATTTAATGATATTTTCAAATTTAGATGGTTTATTAGAATGTATCCCCTTTATAGGTTGAGGAGCATCTGTAAATTCATACAAATGAGGGGAACTTAATGAAGGAAAATGCAGGCTGATACAAGAGGGAAATAGATGGGCTAGTATTCCAGTGGCAATCACAGAAGGGCTTCCGGAGATACAGTGTTGTGACGAATATCTGAAATCAGTGAGAACTAGACAGGGAAGATTTGGTTCTCTTTTCCCACATGAGCCTATACACTCCCTAAATTGCCAGGTATGCAAGGTGCTCTAACCCTTTCCTTTGTCACTTCTGAGCGATATACTTGCTGGCTAGAGAGACTCCAGGACTCCAAGACTCCTGCTCCCAGATTTACCCCGGACAGCAGTGCAATGGGGCAAAAACTGAGCATCCATATGCTTTCTTACAAGCATCCTTGTTGGTCAAGACTTCCCATTCTTTTCTTTGTTTGTTTTGATTTATTTGTTGTTTTTATTTTTTAACACATGCTAATCCCTCTACCTTGGCTTCTTATAGAACAATTTTAGTATCAGATCTTACTTTTCAAACCACAGTCCTCAGAATAAAGTTCTATTAGGGGTTTTCCCTTCTGAAATTTTTTTAGTTTGAAAGTTGGGAGCTTTGTTTGCATTTTAACTCTACTGCTACCTACATTGCTGAATAACTAAAAACAGGTATGGGATAGATGAGGGAGCCACCTTTCCCTGGATGGAGGAAAAAAGATTCTTACTGTTTTGTAGCTACATCTAAAAGTTACCATATCTGTCACAGCTTTAGCTTATTCCTAAAAGCCCAAAGGAGATAAAATATTGACATACAGAGTAACATATTAAATCTGTAAATATCCATTATTGTGAAAATTCGCATTAATTAAGTGAACACATTGGTTATCAAGAACAGAATTCTGAAACTGCAAATCAAAACCAAAATAAGATATCATCACATGCCAGTTTGGATGTCTGTTAACAAACAGATGAAAGACAACACATGTTGGTGAGGATGTAGAGAAAAGGGAACCCTTTGTACACCGTTGGGGGGAATGTAAGTTGCTACCATCATGGTGGGAAACACTATGGAGGTTCTTCAAAAACTTGAAAAGAGAACCACTGTGTAATCCACCATTCCCACTCCTGGGTATTTATCTAAAGGAAATGAAAGCAGTATGTCAAAAAGACAGCTGCACTCCCATGTTCACTGCAGCACTATTTACAATAGTCAAGAAATGGAAACAGGTTGTTAATTATCTATCATCAACATACGAATGAGAAAAGAGAATGTGATATGTATATATGTATATATATATATGTCATATATTTATACATATAAATCACACAGACATGTTTATACACATCTAATGCCTTAATACTATTCAGCCTTGGAGCAGAAGGATATTCTTTCATCTGTAATAATGTGAATGAACCTGCAGGACATTATATTGAAACACAGAAAGACAAATACTACATTGTCGCACTTACATGTGGATTGTAAGTCACACTCATAGAAATAGAAAGTGTAAATGTGGGTGGGGATCAGGGTAATGGTCAAATGTTAGTGAACAAGTACAAACTTGGAGTTACACAAAAGGGACAGTTACTGGAGAGTGACTGTAGAATACGATGATTACAGTTAATACTGTATTGTACACTTGAACTTCGCTGAGAGAGTAGAAATCAATGTTCTCATTTCACACAGCAAAAAATAAGTGGCTCTGTGAGTTGATGTATATATTAATTAGATTGATTACAATAATAATTTCAAAATGTATATGTGCTTTAAAACAACACATGTACATCTTAAATGTGTGCAATTGGTCCTGTCGACTATACCTCAATAGAGCTGGGAAAAAACATAACAGGAGGTGGAGAAGAGGACTCTGAGGAAAGGGGAGAGAGGGAGACTTTCTCCTCAGTAGGGTGGTAGGAGTCAAGGACAGACTCTGGCCACTGGTGACTCAGGGCCACAGATACCTCCAAATTCCTATTGGAGGTAATGGGAAAAGAAAAGAGTCACAGAAAGGGAGGAGAAATGCATAGAGAATGAAGATACAAGTATGTATGTATATACATAATTTTCCCCCAGGACAAGCCTCGCTGAACTGCCAATCATATTTTTTCAGAAAACACATTAGAAACAAACTCTAAACTCTTCTGGTCTTTGTCCTTAGGCAGGTAACGAGAAAAATAGGCCTTAATTCCCAAGTATCTACAAGATTATAAAACTCAAATTTTCGTGCATCTCAGAGACCTCGCCTCTGATAGGAGTGTGCGCCGCATAGTAATGTGACACTCTGTCCTGTTGGTTGAAAAGAATTCTCTTCCCACACAGTCTGAAACATGGCCAGAAGGCTCTTCAAAATTAAAGCTTAAGAGAGCAGGGACTTCCTGGAGCAGTTTCCACACAAAATAAATGAGCAGATGTTCATGTCACCCAGATTTTACTTAGAATTTGCCAGGTGACTGCTAAGCATTTGCTTTAAAAAAAGTTTTGATATGTAAGAAAAATCTGAGATTTTTCTAAAACTGAAAAATTGACTGCAGGCTCATAGAAGTACTGCAGACCAAGCTAGCAAGCTGAGCTGAGCATACTGACAATTGTGGTGGCCCGCAGCTCTGAGCAGCCAGAGTGGAGGGGAGATGTCACATTCAATATGTCAGGAAAATACAAAACAGTCAGAAGGTAGAAGAATGCCCCAACTTTTTATTAAAAGAACAAAATCCCTCCTTTGGGAAGGAGAAATGGGTCCCAGAACAGCAATTGCTTTAGGCTACCACTTCTAGCTTGATCTACCTTGAATCCAATTAAGACAGAATGCAAGGAACATTTCCATTCATGTTCTAAAATTAAAAAGACATTGCTAGAAAATATTAAGTTATTGGGCATGTATTGTTTTCACAAAGTACTGAAATAAAGTTAATGCTCAAAAGAAATCAGCAGGATTGGTATCATTATTAACATTTACAGATGAAAGAATGAAGGTTAATAGAGCAACTCAGGAGTATGTGCATATTTTAACATAGGTCATCTGACTTCAAAGCCAGGGTACTTGGCACTTAGATTACATCAACAGAGGAGCATAGAAATAGATGATTCTCATTATTTGCAGTAGTTGTATAAAGTAATTGTGAACCCTGCATTAGCAAAATCTGAACTATTGGTCCTGGATGAAATAGATGATTAAGTTCTGGTCACAATATTTTTATGAACTGACCATTCCATCATGTTAATTTTACATTTATCTTTAAAGATAACTTGTTTAATGCATCATCTCCACATTAACACTGAACTCATGGGCAATGGCACTGTAATTCATGAACGAGTGACCCTCACCTACCGTTTATTTTGTCCATCGAAGCACCACAGCCTTCTTAAGCTTGGGAACACCGGACAGCACATTAGCACTATAGCTGTGTGTGTGTGAGGGTGGTGCACTTTAAACAGTAAATGGATCAACAAGAAAACAAAAATGGGAAAAACATTACTCTTAGGTAGACTGCCAAAAGGAAAGCTGTTTTCAGTGTAAAGGCAAAACCTTAACAAAGTCCCTATAGTATAAACTGCCCATATTTAAACTAGCCTGATTTAAACTGCTGTGCGCCCATCCTGAGTGGGGTTCATCCTCAAATAAAACTGAGAATTTTTCTAAACTCTGGATACTGTTTGTCAATGAACACTGCTCCAGGTGTACCTAAGATTCATCTGCTCCCCAACATTACCCTCCTTCCTCAAAACAACTCTGAAAAATTCTTGAACAGCCCCTAACTCAGAAGTGACCAGATTAGGGCAGTAGAGAGAGAAGAAACCTTGGAACCAGACTAAGGAAGTGATGAGCACCATTGCTCTGAGTCCGTGTCAAGGTACCTGAAGCCATCCTGGAACTTCTCATCCACAGCCCTCAGGCATTATGCACTGACATGCACTCCTGCCTGGGATGCCCACACTTCAAGGATTCTCTCTGGTGGACACAGCTTAATTTTCTTAGACTTTTCAGCCTTGTAGAGCCAGAGAATTAAGACCACCTGTGAGCAAACCCCAGACAGTGGTCCCTCCTGAGAGATAACCGTGATGTATGCATACCACACTGACTCCCATCTTGATCCTATGGGAACTGAGATCCCGCAAACTGGTGGAACAATGCATACTTTCGTTCTCGGGGTCACTTCCTTGATCCCCTACCAATGCTTCCTGGGGTCTACTCCCAAATAAACACTTTACCTTGAATTCTTGCCTCAGGTTGGGCAAATACTCACATAGCTGTTTAGAATTTTTGCAGAATAGTTTTATTCTGCATTATGTTCTTCCTACCAAAGAATAAAAAGGAAGAAGGGAATATAACCTCCTTGCCAGGATATCCACTTTTAACCTATTTTCAAAAAAAAAAGAATATGTAGAAAAATATAAATAGTATGATAATATAAAAATATAAAAACCGGGCCAGTGAGATGGCTCAGTGGCATAAGCGCCTGCCTGGCAAGCACGAGGGCCCGAGTTCGACTCCTGGTACCCACATACGAAAAAGGGGCCGGTGATATAGCTCAGCGGCAAGGGTGCCTGTTGGTGCGCGAGGTCCTGAGGTCGACCCCCGGTACCCACAAAAAAAAAGAAAAATTTCTACCTGCTCCCACCCTCTCTACAAGAGAGTTATAACTAATTCTCTTGTAATTCATTTCAGAGAAAGGAGAATAAAAAGAAAAGAGAGAAAGAGCAAAATAGAAGAGAGGGACAGTGCTTTGGTGGGGGAGCGGATCACTACATTTTGGTAGGGAACTGGCCACTAAAAAACTGAGCTTCATTAAAACCTCATTCAAATAATAATTCTAAATCTGAGTAGTTTCTAATAACATAATATGTACATGTGCAGGTATGTTTAAATGATGATGTTCAAGCTCCTGCATAAGTCACAAATTAGATCAGACAATAAAAAAATAAATGAGCAGATGTTCATGTCACCCAGATTTTACTTAGAATTTGCCAGGTGACTGCTAAGCATTTGTTTTTAAAAAAAAGTTTTGCCATGTAAGAAAAATTTGAGATTTTTCTAAAACTGAAAAATTGACGGCAGGATATAGAAGTACTCCTTCGCCACAGACCAGGCTAGCAAGCTGAGCTGAGCGTACTGACAGTTGTGGTGGCCTGCAGCTCTGAGCAGCCAGGATGGGGGGGAGATGTCACGCCCCCTCTAACTATGGTAGCTTGATATTATATGTTCTTTTCTGATAATACTACTTTTTATTCTATTTTATTTTTTTTCCCAGAACTCTTCATCATTACCTACATACATACTTATGCATACATACATAAACAGGGGACTTATCTTCATGTTGCAGATAAGATAGCTGAATAGGAAATAGAAAGATTCTCATTTCTTGAATAGCTGTAGTTCTCCAGGGATGAGTTCAAACTCAACTTCCTGGTGCATTTTATGTATTTTTTTTCTCCTATGGAGTGTGGAACTCTTCTTTCTTTTTTATGTATTTTCTCAAAATGGATAAACTTTTACAAACAAAGGGGCAGAGAGCACATAAAAGAATCCTAGATTTGACTTCCATTATACCGTATATTGACTATTTTTTGGTTGTCCTTGTATCTGGTTTTAATGTTCCTATTTGAGTTTAACTAAATCAACAGTTATATGGGATAGAATATCACAGGAAAGAATGGAATGACTTTTTTTTGGTATAGAAGACAGAGCAGGATAAACATTAGAATAGGGACTAAGTCTTGTATCCAAGACTTAGTTGTTAGTTGTAAGAGATCGCAAGATGAAGTCAAAACACTATGATTCCATATCCATAGAGTGGATTAGTAAGAATGTATCATACTCTCAGAGAAGCAGAATCATACACTTGTTCAGTATTCTGTTTTCCACATCACTAGCCTCCAGTCCTATCCTCTTGCTTGTGACTGAGCTAGAGAGTAAGGCTGAATCTCTAAAATCCTTGTATCAGGTGCTGAATACTCAGCTCTGGCCTCAGAGAGCAGAATCCTACCTCGTGGAGCACACACATACTTATACGGATCACAAATTCTGTACCAGTCCTCAGGGGAGGGCTACTAACTGTAATATAAATAGAGCATCATGCGTAGAAATTTTTACAAAGAAGTAGCAACAAAAATTGTGTTTACCACCTTTACAAATGAATAACAAAAAAGAGTACAGAGTCCAAAAATTCAATGACAAAGTTGTATTATTTATGAAAGACAAAGCTCTGAAGCTTGCCTAGGTAGGTAAGCATGAGAATTCAGTCCCAGTTTCTCATTCTTTTCATGCTTTTTAGTTCAGTGCAAAGCCAGGAGATGAAGTCTTTACCTGACCTGATGTTCACAGATATCAATTCACAAGTTCAACCACCCCAACAATCAAGTGATTCATTTACCAGTTATACTCTACCACAAATCCTCTCTAATTCACCAACAATATTTTCTTTCTCACAACAGCTATACATACAAATACAGTTACTTAAAACAACACAAACTTCTTGTCTCACAAATCTGTATTTCAGAAGTACAAAGTGGCTCTCATGGGGCCAAAATAAAATTTTGAGTGAGCCCTCTTCCTTTTTGGAGACTCTAAGGTAGAATACATTTTCTTGCTTTTTCCTTTCCAGAGGTTTCCTTTATTCTGAAGCTTATGGCACTTTTCATCTTCAAAGCCAGCAATGGCTGGTTGAGTATTTTTCAGATCATGTCTTTCTGATCCTGACTCTTCTGCCTCTGTCTTTCTCATTTAATGTCCCTATGATTACCTTGGTACCTGCTTATCTAATACAAGATGATCTCCCTATTTCAAGGCCAAATGATTAGTAACCTTAATTCCAACTGATACCTTAATTTTCTTTCTAAGGTAAGGTAATATACTTACGAGTCCCAGGAATTAAAACATGAACATCTTCTGGGTTCACTATTATATGCCTTGATGTGCTACTTTAGTCACAAAATAATTCCTGTGGTTGCTATATTGATCTGTAGTAGCTGTTTCCCTTTTGTCTTATCCAGGGTGATTCCTAAATGACATGAGGCCTAACACACTCATGGAAGCTCCACTGCCTCCCCAGCTGCGCCTTCTTCTCCACTTCAAAGCTGAGTTTTCTCTATTCCCTGCAATATTGACAAAATTACAGGCCAGGCCAGAGCTTTGGATCAGGTACAGCTCCAGGCCTGCTTCAAACCTACCTCCCACTTCTACTAGCATCTTATCTAACCTAACAGAGTCTGTGGAGTATCTTTTCCTAGAATCCAGAAAGGAACATAGGCTTATGCTACCCCAAATTTGAAGATAGAAACAGCACTTGTGGCAGAACCACGTGGTAAGGCATTTGCAGAGATTCAAAGATCTCAGGAAGCTCTCAATCTTGTAGCTCACAACTTTCCAGCCAGGATAGCCTGGTCTCCCAGTCCTATGTGAGCACTGAATCTTGCTGAAGAATTAGCTATCAGCAATGAAATGTTGAAACAACTCTAGCAACGCTTTCAAAATAGGCCTGGACTACATAATTCCAGAGACTCTGGACATAGAGGAAATCTTCTAAAAGATATTCAAAACATAGCCTTGGTCAGAAAGAGCAGATCAATCAGGAATCTATGTACTTGACAAGTGTTAGACCCTACTTGATATACTTTTATGAGTGTTACTGATGGGACCAATATATCAAGACACTTGAATCTATAAAACTCATCAGATGAGAAAAGCCCAAGACTGGCCCCATATCTTCTTCACATACCCTTGGTTTGGGGCAGACCCAATAACCAAGGATTCTTAGCTCTTCCCAAGAAAACATGAAATATTTTATGGAGAACAAGTGCTATAAAAAAAAAAATTACAGATCCTATGGGTGGGGAAGGCCAGATGACCTTGAGATAATCCCACTTTGGCAATGGACATGAATTTCCAGGGATTCATCACACTAGGTAAGATAGACAACTGCTTCCTGTCCCTCACATGCTGTGTCAAGCACAAATCCAGGCACCGTGCTATGAATTACAGAGCTGGAGGACAGATGGAGCACACAGGGAGGGAGGACATTGGGAACACACATGATTTCATTTTCACATCATAGGAAATGGACAAGTAAAACGAGACCCTGAGAGATAAGCTATTGAGAGAGTTTATAGAGAGGAGTCCAAGGTTGGATACCTGAAACATCAAAAGAAAGACAAGCAACCCTGCCATGGACAGAAGGTTAAGCGCAATGACTAGTTTCATTCCCGAAAGGATCAGGCTCCTCAGAAAGGTAAATTCGGATCAAGAAAACAACAGCTGCATTTGTAAATTAGTTCACAAAAAAGGGAAAGATTCAGCAAAGGCCCTTAACACAAAATAGGTCATTGTAGAGTCTGAGCAGAACAGGCGCCCGCACCACAGAGACTGGTCTCGAGGTAGTAGAGAGATGGAAGGTCAGGACCAATGCGGTCTAATGTACGTACTTCATCCAGGCAAAGACAGTCAGCGAGAATTGGAACCCCTGGTCCAGGCAGAGCCCCTATTTGAACACTGATGTGATGAGAAAGCCACCTCCTTCCTGATGCAAAACAGAAAAATAAAGTCAAATGTGTAATTCAAACGTATTCTGAAGACTTAAATTTGCTGAGGAGAAGCATGCTGATCACGAACAAGTCTAGACTCCTGGAAAAGTATTTTAAAAATCAAAAAGTCATACGGAAGACTTTTGTTTTCATTTCTACCAGTTTATGAGAGTTATCTTTGTACTCTGATTTGTACTTATTTTCTACTTCTGTCTAATTTCATGGTTTTTGAAAAACTACTTAATGTAAATGAACCTTTATTTTCTTTTCTATTATTTCTTACCTCAGTGTTTTTCCTTAATGTATACGCGTTTATATTTATATACTAGAGTGAGCCCAGTATGTGCTAAAAATGAGCTAGTTTCCACCTTTTCTGGTTCTTCTTTTCCTCTTGTCTTCAGTGAAAGAAGATACTAGTTTTTACATTTCAGTATGGATATGTCGAGTTCTTGACCGCTGCTTTACAATATATTTTAAATTAGAATAGAAAGAAAAAAGAGTAATGCATTTTCTGTGGAACAGTGGAATTTACAAAGGAATTAGGAAAAAAGTGGTTCTTCTAATTTCAAAATAGTTTTTATTAGATGGGGGGAGAACAGAAAAGATGAATGGTTATCCTGAATTAGTACCATAACAGTTGTGTAAAAAAGACATATTTGAAAAATATTATGGCTTCCTTTCCCACTCAGCCACTATGTGTTATGCATTAAATGTACTATGATGACCCAATTTAAACCTGTGGTCAATGAAAATTAAGTCTGTTGGAATTTTAAATAATTAAAGTACATTTGAAGCTTTTAATATTAGTTCTTCATTTAATACATTATCACATTTATACAAAATCTGTAACTTTGTTTCCCATAGCAGTAGGGCCCCCCACTTTTATTTTCTCAATAAAGCAAACTGATTTAGTGAGCAAATAATTTGCTAAATTCTTGGAGCAAGAGAAAATATCCTACAAGGGGTTTGATCAACAATAATGGATTATCACTGGCCTTTTTAAGAGGGTGATTAGTTAACAACAGGGCTTTAGCATTGCTAAGTAGGGCATGCCATTGGGGACCAAAGTAAACTTACTTAGAGAAATAAAAGCATTTATTAGCTATATAGAACAAGAATAAGCAAAAGGAACAATGTATGAGGAACGAGTAGGATTTATTCTAGGTATGCAGGTTCAGTGTTTTAAAACCTAATGTAATTCATCATATTAACAGAATAAAAGAAGAAAAACTATATGATCACATCAATAGATGTAGAAAAAAACATTTCACAAAATCTAGTACCTAATAATAATAAAAACTCTCAGCAAACTAAAATTAGACAGGAACTTCTTAATTGGTTTAAGAACATCTATAAAAAATACTTCTACTAACCTGGCCATGGTGGCGCACACCTGTTATTCCAGCGCTCTGGGAGGCTCAGGCAGGAGGATTCCAAGTTTGAGCCCAGCATAGGCAATGTAGCAACATAGCAAGACCCTGTCTCTAAGTGGGGGGGCTGTGGATGTAGCTCAGTGTGAAAGTTCTGGGCTCAATTCCTAGGACTACAAAAATAAAACAAACAGACAACACTACAACAACATACTTAATGCTGGAGAACTATAGATTGAGTACCCCTAATTTGAAAATCCAAAATGCTCCCAAATCTAAAACTTTTGGGGTATATACATTACATCTCAAGTAGAAAATTTATACCTAAATCTCATGTACAAATAGCAGGAAATAGGCAGACACATTAATAAAATTGTATAAAATTACCTTCAGATTATGTGCATAAGATACACCTGAAACATAAATGAATTTCCTGTTCGTGCTTCGGTGTCACTTCAAGGATATCTCAATATTCCTATGCTCATTTTCTAATGTCTGAAAAAAATTCTCAAATCTAAAACACTCCTGGTTCCAAACATTTTCAATAGAAGATACTCAACTTGTATATACTTTCTCATTAAAATCATTAAAAAGTCAAGAATGCCCATCCTAACCACTTCTATTCAATATCACAATGGTAATCCTAGCTAAGTTGATAAGACAAGAAGAGGAAATAAAATGTATATATGTTGAAAGGAAGCATAAAATTATCTTTCTTTACAAGTGACATGATTATCTATGTAGAAAATCTCAAAGAATTAATTTTAAAAAATCCTGGAAATAAGCAAGTCCGCCAAGGTTTATATATAAGGTTAATATAAAATATAAACTGTTTTCCTACATACCAGCAATGTGCAGTAGGAATGTGAAATTTTAAGAACCATTATGTTTTACAATAGCACCAAAAAGAAAAGAAAAAAAGGCTTAGGTGTTGTCATAGTTTAGATCTAGAATGTTTCCCCAAGGCCTTATCTGTTCAGATATGGGGCTTTTGGAAGGTGACTGGATCATGGGAGTGCTATTCTCATTGGTGGGTTGGTCCAAAGATGGGCTATCAGCTGAAGTACTGTTAGGAGATGGGGCCTAATCAGAGAAGGTGAGTCACGGGGGGCATGATATTGATATGCCACCAACCTGCTTCTGCCTTGGAGCTAGCTAACCATGGGCGGAAATGTGAACCTCCTTTAAGTTTTAGATGTTGGGTGTTTTGCCCCAGAGAAGAGGAACGTGACTAAGATGTATTTTGGTACCAGGAGTGAGTCACTGCAGTGACAGGACCTGACCGTGTGGCTTAGAAATCACCGGAACTGGCTCACAGGAAGAATTTGGAAATTTGGAGATGCTTGCTAGAGAAGCTCTACAAGGTGAATTAGAGTTTAGGAATTTGGGGGAGAGGAGAGAGAGATAAATAAACGAAGCACATCAAATTTTTAAGGCATGTTGTAGCTGTAGATAGATAACACCATAATTTGTCAAAAATCATAATTTCATCACACGAAGAGTGAATTTTAATGTATATAAATTAAAATGTATACTCTAGGGAACTGGAATATTCCAGCATGACATTTGGAACGTGACAAACAGACTGTATTACAAATAAAGCAACCTCACTGAAGGAATGGAAGAAAGGTATTTACCAAAGGACACCAGTGCAGTCCATAGAATTGGATGTAAAATAAAATGTAAACAGCATCATAGGTCAGTGGATAAATTCATTAACCAGAAGGTCATGGATTAACAATTCTGATGTCATATATATGTATGCTGGACTTGAACAATTAAGAAAATGAATGGCAAGTGAGGGAGCCAATTTTCTTACTGTCGAAGTGGGAATTTAAGAAGGAACAGGAGGAAGATAGAATCATTCATGTGATAATAGATTAGAGTTGAAACAGTGTATGAACTCATGTTTAGCTTAATATAGATAGAGATATTTGCATGAAGTAATTCTCAGTCATAATGTATGTATCGTTGGGTTATTATACATACTTACATATCCTTACTTTGTCAGCTGAGAGGCCACAGAAGAAAAACCACCCCTGTGACAATGAGCATACCTAGGTCCCAGATCTTGGTTTCTAAAACCATTCTCCGATAAAAAGGAATCAGGGCTCCTTAGAGAAGTAGCTGATTCTAGGAGTGTGGCATGAAATATGCAGATGTACCTGGGATATTTTGTAGTGCCAGAAAGTAAAAAGTACTCAAGCAAGCAAAACAAAAAGCACTGTGCCCAGAGATGAGGTTTGTTTAAAGGAGGAGGAGGCAATGGAAAGAGGTTCTGTGGCCAAAGCTACAACAATCTGAGCAAGGAAATGAAGCAGAGATTACAACCCGTAAACTGAGTATCCATGAGCCTACGTTCATATAAATACCTGAGAGAATACATAAATGAAGAAAAGAAAAAAGAGACTCCCAGTAGGAGAATTACATAATTTTTGCATATTTTGCTCTTGGGTGAAGCCTAAGGGTATACACCTTAAGAATAGTCTGAACAGTGTCTCTTTTCCAAAGAAGATATGAAAAGTATGAGAAGTCGTAGAGAAAAGATTAATTTTACCATGGAAAAACTTGACAAACCCGTCATCCAGCTGACTGATGCTGACATCAACAGTGACAAGTCATGTAGCTAAAATGTGATGAAAATGTCATTATATCACTGATTTTTGTGACAAAAACTTATAACTCAAGTGTAATCCTGAAGAAAATATCAGACAAATACCAAGTGAGAGACTTTATGCAAAGTGTTTGTCTAGCACTCCCAGAACTATCAGGATCGCAAAAAACTAGAATCTGCAACAGTCACACCTAAGAGGAACCTCAGGAGACAATTTGATTAACTGCAATGCAGCATCTTTGGTGGGATCCTGGCAAAGAAACAGCGTATTAAGTCCAAACTATTTCTGTAAGTTAATTAAAATTAATGTATCAGTATTATTTCTTTAATTGTAACAAGTGTGCTACACCAATGTGATATGTTAATAATGGGAAAAACTGGGTTTAGGAAATGTAAGAACTAAGTGCTATCTTCTACATGATTTTTCTATAAATATAAAAATGTTCTAGAAAATAAAGTTTATTAAAAATCCCAACACAGCTACTGTCTCTGAGACTCCTCCTCCCATGCCTCCAGGATGCCCTTACCCCAGGCAGAGTCACACAAGACGTCCAGGATCTCAGGTCCCTATGGCTACCTGTGCCATTGCTTGACTCTCACTTGTGGCTTCTGGCATTTATAATCTGCCTACAAGTCCTCCTCCATCTCCTCTTTTTTTTTTTTTTTTTTTTTTTTAATTTTATTTTAAAGAGAAGAAAAAACAAAACAAATCAAAAGAAGAACAAATTTTCAAAACAACATAATAGGAGGGTAACAATGGTTAATACATTGCGTATTACTATCTTTAAGTTAGTTATTCAGGACACCAGACATTAGCATTCAATTAAGCAAACATTATTGGCACAAACCTTACTCTTCAATGAACTAAGTGAAAATCGTAGTGTATCTATCTTAACCATCTTATATATATATATACAATTTTTTTTCCCTTTCCCTTCTTTCTTTTCCTTATTCCAGTCTCTCTTTCCTTTTGACCAGTTTCTTTTTGATTCACCATGTCTATTGTACATTTTGGATCTTATTTACTCTTTCAGTTTCTCATACTAGAGAGACAATACGATGCTTACACATGTGCTTCTGGTTTATTTCACTTATGAGTATTTTCTCGAGTTGCATCCATTTACCTATAAAAGTCTCCAGTTTATCCTTCTTAATGGCTGAATAGTACTCCATTGTATAAAAATACCACATCTTTCTTATCCATTCCTCAGTTGATGGGCATTTGGGTTGTTTCCAAGATCTGGCTATTACAAATTGTGCTGCTATAAACATGAGTGCACATATATCGCTGTGGTATGATGTTTTTAATTCTTCTGGGAAGATGCCCAGAAGGGGAATAGCTGGGTCAAATGGGACCTCCAACCCTAGCTTTTTGAGGAATCTCCACACTGACTTCCACAGTGGCTGTACCAGTCGACACTCCCACCAACAGTGGAGAAGGGTTCCTTTTTCCCCACAGCCCCTCCAGCATTTGTTATTAGTTGATTTCTTTATAGTAGCCATTCTTTCTGGGGTGAGATGGTATCTCAGTGTTGTTTTAATTTGCATCTCTCGAATGACTAGTGATGTTGCACATTTTTTTGTATATTTATTTGCCATTAGTATTTCTTCATCTGAGAAATGTGTATTCATCTCAGATGCCCATTTTTGGAGTGGGTCTTTAAATTTGGGAGGTCTAATTTTTTTGAGTTCTTTATATGTTCTCGATAGTAATCCTTTGTCTGAGGAACAGCTGGCAAACATTTTTTCCCACATTGTGGGTTGTCTCTTCACTCTGTTGGTGGTTTCTCTTGCTGTGCAAAAGCTTTTTAATAAGATGAGATCCCAGTTATTGATTCTTTGGGATAGTTCCCATGCGGTTGAGTTTTTATTCATAAAGTCTTTGCCTACACCAATGTCTCCAAGGGTTTTACCTATCCTACCTTCCAGCAGATTTAATGTTTCTGTTTTAATATTTAGATCTCTGATCCATTTTGAATTTAGTTTAGTGCATGGTGAAAGATATGGGTCTAGTTTTAATCTTCGGCATGTGTAGAGCCAGTTTTTCCAGCACCATTTATTAAAGAGGCTATCTTTTTTCCAGCGAATGTGTTTGGCACCTTTGTCAAAGATAAGGTGGCTTAGTATGTCTGGGGTTGTTTCAGCATCTTCTAATCTGTTCCATTGATCTTCAGGTCTGTTTTTTTGCCAGTACCACACTGTTTTTATCACAGTAGCTTTATAGTATAATTTCAAGTCGGGGATTGTGATGCCCCCTGCCTTGCCTTTGTTGCCCAGAATTGCCTTTGCTATTCTAGGTCTCTTCTGATTCCAAATGAATTTTAGGATTGTTTTCTCTAATTCTGTGAGATATGCTGTTGGAATTTTGATTGGAATTGCATTAAATCTGTATAACAATTTTGTAAGTATGGCCATTTTCACTATATTGGTTCTTCCTATCCAGGAGCAAGGGATATCTTTCCATTTTCTGATATCCTCTTCAATCTCCTTTTTCAGAGTACTGTAGTTTTCAGTATAGAGGTCTTTTACATCCTTCGTGAGGTTGATTCCTAGGTATTTCATTTTTTTGGATGTTATTGTGAAAGGTATTGTTTCCCTAATTTCTCTTTCAGTAAGTTTGTTATTTGTGTACAGGAAGGCTATTGACTTTTGAGTATTGACTTTGTATCCAGCTACACTACTGAATTTGCTTATCAAATCTAGCAGTTTTTTAGTGGAGTTTTTGGGGTCTTCTGTGTAGAGTATCATGTCATCTGCAAATAATGATAATTTAACTTCTTCCTTTCCGATCATTATTCCTTTTATTTCTTTCTCTTGTCTAATCGCTCTGGCTAAAGTTTCCAGAACTATGTTGAATAAGAGTGGGGACAGTGGACATCCTTGTCTTGTTCCTGATTTTAGAGGGAAGGCTTTCAGTTTTTGGCCATTTAGTATGATATTGGCTGTTGGTTTGTCATAGATAGCTTTTACCAGATTGAGATAAAGACCCTCTATTCCAATTTTCTGTAGGGTTTTTATCATGAAAAGGTGCTGGACTTTGTCAAAAGCTTTTTCTGCATCTATTGAGATGATCATGTGATTTTTGTCTTTGGTTCTGTTAATATGCTGTATTACATTTATTGATTTACGTATGTTGAACCATCCCTGCATCCCTGGGATGAATCCAACTTGGTCATGGTGTATAATCTTCTTGATGATTTGTTGGATTCTGTTTGCCAGTATCTTATTAAGGATTTTTGCATCTATGTTCATTAGGGAGATTGGCCTGTAGTTCTCTTTCTTAGTTGGGTCCTTCTCTGGTTTTGGTATCAGGGTAATGCTTGCTTCCAGGAATGAATTTGGGAGTATTGCTTCCCTTTCAATTTCATTGAAAAGTTTGAGAAGTAGGGGCGTTAGGTCTTCTCTAAATTTCTTGTAGAATTCGGCAGTGAATCCATCAGGGCCTGGGCTTTTCTTTGTTGGGAGGTTTTTAATTACATCTTCAATTTCACTGGCTGATATTGGTTTATTTAGGATTTTTAAATCTTCTTGATTCAGCTTTGGTAATTCATACGAATCTAGGAATCTGTCCATTTCTTCTGCATTTTCCATCTTAGTAGAATATAAATTTTCAAAATAGGTATAGATGATCTTCTGGATTTCTGCAGGGTCCATCGTGATATCACCCTTTTCATTTTCAATTGCATGGATTTGAGTCTTTTCTTTTCTTTTTTTAATAAGGTTGGATAAGGGTTTGTCAATCTTATTTATTCTTTCAAAGAACCAACTTTTTGCTTCATTGATTCTTTGTATTGTTTTTTTATTCTCCAATACGTTAATTTCTGCTCTGATCTTTATAATTTCCTCCCTTGTACGGGCTTTTGGCTTAACCTGCTCTTCTTTTTCTAGAAGCTCGAGGTTCACCCTTAAGTTGTTTATTTGCGCTTGCTCTATTTTCCTGATATAAGTGTTTAATGCTATAAATTTCCCTCTTAGGACTGCTTTCATTGTATCCCATAAGTTCCGGTATGTTGTACTGTCATTATCATTCAGTTGTAGAAAGTGACTAATTTCTTCTTTAATTTCATCTGTGACCCATTGGTTGTTCAGGAGGATGCTGTTTAATTTCCATGTGTTTAGGGAGTTTTTGTGGGATCTTTTGCCATTGATTTCCAATTTCATTGCACTATGGTCTGATAATATGCATGGGATAATTTCAATTCCTTTGCATTTACTTAAGCAGGTTTTATGAGCTAGTATGTGGTCTATTTTGGAGAACGTCCCATGTGCAGCTGAGAAAAATGTGTATTCTGATGTTGTGGGATGGAACACTCTGTAGACATCTACTAAGTCCATTTGTTCAAAAGTTTGGTTCAGTTCTACTATTGCATTATTGATTTTCTGTCCAGTTGATCTATCTTTTTGTGACAGTGGAGTATTGAGATCTCCCAATATAATTGTATTAGTGCTTATTTGATTTTTCATGTCCTTTAGTACTTGTTTTATATAGCTGGGTGCATTGGTATTTGACGCATATATATTTATGATCGTTATCTCTTCCTCTTGGATTGTTCCCTTTACAAGGATGTAATGACCATCTTTATCTCTCTGAATCCTTCTTGGCTTGAAGTTCACTTTGTCTGCAAAAAGAATAGCTACCCCTGCTTTTTTCTGGGTTCCTGTGGCATGGAGTATTGTTTTCCATCCTTTGACTTTCAGTCTATGAATTTCTTTCTGAATTAAATGTGTTTCTTTTATACAGCATATTGTTGGATCTTGCTTCTTGATCCATTTCGCCAGTCTGTGCCTTTTGATTGGTGAATTGAGACCGTTAACATTGATGGTTAAAACTGATATGTATTGACTTGTCATGATATTTTCCTGTTGTTGGTTCCCACTCTTTGTTTTTTCACTTTCCGGCTATTTAATTATTTGCCCTGCCTGGTGGATTCCTTCTGTTGGGGTTCCTATCTCTTTCTAGAATGTCCTTCAGAACGTTTTGGAGTGCTGGTTTGGTGGTCATAAATTTTCTCAGATGTTCTTTGTCATGAAAGTATTTTATTTCTCCATCAATTTTGAAAGATAGTTTTGCAGGGTACATCAATCTGGGCTGAAAATTATTTTCCTTTAGAGCTTGCAATACATCATTCCAAGCTCTTCTTGAATTGAGAGTTTGTGCTGAAAAGTCAGCTGTGATTCTGATGGGTTTTCCTTCATAGGTGATTTGTCTCTTCTCCCTAACAGCTTTTAAGATTCTGCCCTTCTGTTGAATTTCTGGGATCTTGATTATAATATGTCTGGCTGAAGTTTTTTTTTGATCATGTCTAGTTGGTGTTCTGAAAGCTTCACTTATAGAGGTGTCAAATTCCTTTTCTCTTCCAGGAAAGTTCTCCCTGATTATGTCTTTGAACAAGGTTTTAATGTCGTTGATGTTATCTCCTGCTTTTTCATTTATTCCAATTATTCTTAAGTTGTTTATCTTTGAGTCATCTAGCAGCTGCTGAATTGATTTTTCATGGTCCCTTGCTATTTTTAAGAATTTTTCCATTTCATGATCACTAATTGCAAGCCTATCTTCTATATCTGAGATCCTGTCCTCGCATTGGCTTATTCTGCTACAAATACTTTCAATGGAATTTTTTATCTCTTGGATATCTGTTTGAATCTGCCTTATGGATTCCATTTCTTTCCTATGCTGAGCATTCATGGTTTCTATAGTTTTCTTAAGTTCATCTATTTTTTTGTCTGTATCAGCTATAGTGTCCTTAAGCATGGTCTTCGTTGTAGACATTATCTCTGCAGTTATCTGTGAGATTATTTCTGTTTTAATTTTTTCCAGAACCTCATTCAGTTGCTTTGTTGTTACCACTTCAGATAGGCCAGGTGGGTGGCTTTCGGGTTGTCCCACCTCGTTGCTCCCTAGGTTTGCCTTTGGTGAATTGGATGTGTGGGGTTGCATCTTGTTTAAGTGACGTCTCATGTTTTCTTTCTTTAATTCCTGGGGTGATGTTTGCAAATTACCTATAGTAGGTTACTTTATTGCTAGTGTTTAAGATCTTTAGAAGATGACTACTTCTCTGCAGTATCTTCCAAGTGGAGCTTGCTTTTGTGTTTTGAGCTTTCTGCCAGATCCTACCTCTTCAATTCGTTGGGTATGCGAAGTTGCTACCTGTTTGGCCCAGTCCTTGATTCTTTGGTACTGTGCCACTGTATTTTCTGTGTCCCTTAGTCAATCTCAATCATGGAATATCAGGAAGGAAAGATGTTTAGAACAATTATTTCACATTTGGCTATAATGTTAACTAAAGCATCAAACACAGCCTAGAAAATGACAGACTGAGCTAACCAGTTATTTACCACTTTTAGCTGTATAGAGTTGCGGTTATATAACAAAATCTAAAACACACCAGAAAAATTATATGCAGTATACAAGTCCTATGTATGTCAATTTTTCCCTAAGGAGTTTAAATTTAAAATGAGTTAAGGATAAAATAGAGTATTGGGAGAAGAGGAAGGAATTAGATATAAGGTTAGAGGACCAAGAGGGATCCCACTAAAATTGGGACACTAGTGCAGAGAACAGGTGGTAAAAAGAGAAGGAAGTGATAAAAGGAAGAACAGATCACGACCACAATCACAAAGAAGTTAGAGGCGCTGTTTACACTCATATAAAAAACCAGAGAGAATAATGAAGGAAAGAGCAAATACACATACAGAAACAATAACGAAGATAAAAGCAATAAAACAGACAGATCAAAAATAAAACCCCACCAAAAAACAAAACTAAACAAAACAAAAACAAAAACAAAACCCTTCGCCAGAACAAAAAACAAATCAGTGAGAAGAAAAAAAAATAATAATAATAATAATAAAAAAAATAAAAATAAGAAAAAAAAAAAATTAAAAAGAATCAGTTCCAGGTGTTGACTTTGTTGTAGGCAGCTACCTGTTCTGTGCAGGTCCGTCCCAGTAAGCCAGGAGCGCCCTCGCGCGGGTGGTGAGCAAATGCGCGTACTTTCAGGCAGAGACCAGTCTAGCTCGCCTCCGCTCTCAGCGCCCTTTCACGGTCCCTGGGCCTGAGAGGCTCAGCGCGCTGTCCGAGCGCGGATTCCCTGCACTGGTTCCCGCTGCTCTGGTTTTTCGCCACGCCCCCCACAATGGCGCCGGGCCAGTCGCTCTCTGGCGCGGGACAGGTGTGGCTGTGAGTCCAGTCTCGTTCGCCTGCTGACCTCAGCACACTTTCGTGGGCTCAATTGAGAGGCCCTGTGCTGCCCTGTCCAGAGCACAAGTTCCCAGAGCAGTTTCCGAGCCGCTCTGAGTTTCGCCACACCCCCCACAATGGCGCCCGGCCGGTCGCTCTCTGGCGCGGGACAGGTGTGGCTGAGAGTCCAGTCTCGTTCACCTGCTGACCTCAGCACACTTTCGTGGGCCTGAGAGGCCCCGTGCTGCCCTGTCCAGAGCACAAGTTCCCAGAGCAGTTTCCGAGCCGCTCTGAGTTTCGCCACACCCCCCACAATGGCGCCCGTCTGGTCGCTCTCTGGCGCGGGACAGGTGTGGCTGAGAGTCCAGTCTCGTTCACCTGCTGACCTCAGCACACTTTTGTGGGCTCAATTGAGAGGCCCCGTGCTGCCCTGTCCGGAGCACAAGTTCCCAGAGCAGTTTCCGAGCCGCTCTGAGTTTCGCCACACCCCCCACAATGGCGCCCGGCCGGTCACTCTCTGGCGCGGGGCAGCTGTGGCTGAGAGACACTCACCGCCGGTCAGCGCCGTTCTCCGCCGCTCCCCTGCCCCGCCGCTGTCTCAGGATCCTCCGTGGGGGCTCCCTGGGTGCCAGCTGCCACCGTGTGTCCGTAGAATTGAGCCTCCGCCGGCGCTCCAACTCCCGGGATATTAGAAGGTGCGCGCGCGCCCATCTCCTCTTGAAATGAAAATTTATTTCAAAGAAAAAATTTGGGTCAGAAAAAAAAAAAGTATGTTGCCAAATTTTGTGAAGATGGGTGTTTGTTTTTACTGAGCCAGAATTTTTTTTCCAAATAAAATTTATTTCTCCTAATATGAGTATGATGTGATCTGTGTCTGCCACATATTTTGGTGAAAATTTGGAGTATTCTAGTTTAATAGGCTTAAAGGAACCAAAGGGTTAAACTCAGATTTTATCAAGGAACTGCTTCAGTTTCTAGAAAGATATCTTGTTCACATAGGGCAGGTGACAGTAGCAATGACATTCACCACTATCTGGGGTTATTTCATTTGTACAGGATCACATACGCTATTCTAAAAATACATTAATTTTTAATGACATTGCAGTTAGAACCATGCACAGTGGAAAAAAAAATCATTTATTTTTTTTATGTGTGTACTGGGAGTCAAACTCAGGACCACGTGCTTGCCAGGCAGGCGCTTACACTGCTGAGCCATCTCACCAGCCCCTTTAGGGTCTTTTGAAATTGAAAAGAAAAATGTCAAAAACAAGCCAAATTTCAACTCTGGGCTCAAGAAGTTTTGCCACATCCCACACTCTCAAGTACAGCTATCAACAGGGTAGAGAATCATGGCCTTGAAAGGAACTATTCCCAGCCAGTCTTTCAGAAAGATGAGACACAAATGGTTTCACATAGCGGGAAAATTGGGAGTGGAGGGGTGGCTAGACCCTGAGTTCTGAAGGTGGGGGAAATCTTGGTCCTTGCTATTTAAGTGGAAATATCAGGTATCTGTACCCATGGCCCTTTTCCTTCCTAATGAAGACTTAGGGTGTGGACAGTGTCCCCCAACCTCTTTCCTTAGAGTTCATGAATATGCAAGGAAGTTCAGTACCTTCCCTTCTTATGCCTAAGCTGTGAAGACCACAGACCTTTGGCGTGAATGCAAGCGTAGGCATAGGCAATGAGCTGTCCTGGAGACTGCTGTGGGACTTTCATACCTCCCTGCTTCAGAAGACAAAGGTCACATTTCCCTTTCCTTCCCCATTTCATCTTTGGAGAGGGTTCTCACAGCTTTGGTGTGATGACTTTAGCTATTTGGAGCCTGGGGGCTGAACATAGTAGATTAATTTTATAATTCTGTGTATCATCCTGAAAATAAGAGGGAACCACAGAGAAATGAAAAGCAGAGAAAAATCCCAGAGAAGCTTGGAACTTTAGAAGGATATATTGTTTAACAGCCCATGCAAGAAATCTCTTTACATGGTTGTAAGTAATTCTTTAAGAGAGAAAAAGTGATATTGTTACTAATACAAATACAACATTAATTCATGTTACAAGTTTTAGCACACTCCTTTAACTAGGCAACTAGTCAAACATTAGAACAAATTTGAAGAAGAATACAAAAGAACAGACACAGGCATAGATCAAGAATATTAAAACGAATGTACGAACAGCAAAACTAGTTTTTCCACAGAAAGACTAAGAATAAAACTGAATAGAATTAACTTACATGTTTATTGGCAAGAACTATTTTATACTGCAATCATTTACTTACAACTACTACAGCAATAAAATAGATTCCACACAACTGAAATCAGAAAAATCTGAAAAAGTACACTTTTCTATTGAAATACAGACTTTGTTTCCTCTAAAATGTGTTAAAGTAGCATTCATGCCATTTTCAGGGCAAATTATATGGACTGGTGTCACATACAGGGGCATAAAAACTGACTCTGACCACAGTCAGCTTTCCACATCTCCTATCCCTTATAAGACAGCTCTTCACAATGAATGTAATCAGGTACTCCACACATGGACTTATAAAAAATAATAAAAAAACAAGACAGACAAGCTTGTAAAGCTCCTAGTCCCTTTTAGGTACCTCAGTCTTTATCTTGTTTGTTCCTGAAGGAAATAAAATACATCGAGGGAAGTGTTATAAACGGTTTTGGATCTATGCTGATTCAAACAGCACGAACCTGACCGAGGAGTGCGAGATTCTTCTGGCTCGCCTCTTGCTGTCCAGGGTAAATGCCAAAGCTAGCTGGGCAACTGCTACTGCTCAGATCTTCAGGGTCTGTGTCCTTCTCATGGCCTGAAATGAAGAATAACAGCTTCTGAATGCAAAACATTATGTAACAGCCTGGGCACTTCCTGATATAGCCACCAGCTGCACGTGGCCAGAGTGTTTGGACTTTTAGTTGGTATTCCTTTTGTTTCTAATGGCAACAGTCACATTCCGTGGGTTATTGTTAAGTATCCTAATAACGCCCCATGCTCAGTATTAACCCTTTTAGCCAAAACATAAAAACTCAGGAGAAATACTCTGTTGAAAAGGGTAGTTTAAAAGTTCATATGATCTCATTTTTCTCATCAGAAGGGAAATATTTTTAGTTTTTAAATATTACAATGTTTTGAGAGGATAAAGTGATAACTGCTTTAACCATTTTTTTTGCAAAGGAATCTTAAACTTTATTTCACAAGTGTATTATTAGTGAGGCTACAGAGAGACAAATTTAATTTTTTAGTTTTTATTTTTTATGAGTACATGTTTGCATTACATAATGATGACATTCATTGTGGAGAGTCGGGACGTATACATCACATATCTCAATTCTTATTCCATCCCTTTTCCCTCCTTTCCCTCTATCCTCCCTTCATCTCTTGATCCTTTTCTCTTTGAAAAAGATCTCCCTACTCTTATCATCTGTTTTTATTTTGTTCTTTATTTATGTTTGAGGGTTCTCATATCAGATAAACCATATGATAGGTAAGCTTGTGTGTCTGAATTATTTCACTTAACATTATGGTCTCAAGGTGCATCCATTTTCCTACAAATGACTACAGTTTATCCTTCTGTATGGCAGAGTAGTAGGCTATTGTGTGCAAATACCACATTTTCTTTATCCATTCATCTGATGATGGGTACAAAGGCCATTCCCAAGATTTAGCTATGATAAATTGTGCTGCTATACACATTGTTATACATATATTATTTTAACATGATGTTTTTGACTCTTTCAGAAAGATACTTAGAAAGGGAATAGCTAGGCCAAATAGAATTTCTAGTTTTAGTTTTTTGTGGAATCTACACACTGATTTCTATAATGGCAGTACTAGTTCATATTTCCACTAACAATTTAGAAGCGTCCCTTTCTCCCTGCAGTCTCACTAGCATTTGTTACTATTTGATTTCTTGATGACAGCCATTCTTTCTGGAGTAAAATGGAATCTCAATGTTGTTTTAAGTAGCATTTCTTTAACATCCAGTGATGCTGATCATTTTCTATGTGTTTACTGACCATTTGTATTTCTTCTGAGAAGTGTCTATTCAATAACTTATTTTTTATTGGGTCTTTATTTTTTATTTATTTATTTTTGTGGGTACCGGGGGTCGAACTCAGGACCTCATGCACTAGCAGGCACCCATGCTGCTCAGCTATATCACCAGCCCTTTCTTCGTATGTGGGTTCCGGGAGTCGAACTCAGGACCTCGCGCTTGCCAGGCAGGCGCTTATGTCGCTGAGCCATCTCACCGGCCCTGATTGGGTCTTTATGATGGGCGTCTGATTTTTTTTATATTCTAGATGTTAGTGCTCTGTACAGGATTAGTAGGCAATTTTTTCCCCTTTTTGTAGGTTGTCTCCTCACTCTGTTGTTGTTTCCTTTGCTGTGCAGAAGCTTTTAATTGATATGATCACATTTGTTGATTCTTGGTATTCTTTTTTTATGTCATTGTGATTCTGTCAAGAAAGTCCTTGCCTGCACCTATGTCTTCATGAGTTCTACCTATTTTATCTACCAGCAGATTTTGTTTATGTCTTTACATTTAGATATTTGATCCATTTTGATTTTAGTTTAGTACATGGTGAGATATGCTCTAGCTTCCATCTTCTGCATGTGGATAGTCAATTTTTCTGGCATATTTGTTAATCCATTATACATTTTTAGCTCTTTTGTTAAAGATAAATGTGCCTGAAGTTGTTTTTCAATCTTCTCTGCCCCATTGATCCACATTTCTGTTTTTGTGATTGTATCACACTGTTTCAATCACTGTAGCTTTGTACTGTAACTTAAATTACAGGATTGTGATGTCTCCTGCTTTGCTCCTGTTACTCAGGACTGTTTTTATTAGTCTAGTTCTCTTCTGGTTCCATATGAATTTTAGGATTGTTTTCTCCAGACCTGTGAAGAATGCTCTTGATATTTTGATTGGGATTGCATTAAATCTATATGTCATTTTGGAACTATGGCCATTCTGGCTTTATTCATTCTGTCTATCTAAGAATAGGGGTATTTTTCCATTTTATGATGTCCTCTTCATTCTCCTTCTTCAGAGTGCTATATTTTTCATCCTAGAGGTCTTTCACTTCCTTGGTTAGGTTAATTCTTAAGTATTTAATTTTTTTTGATGCTGTTATGAATGGTATTATTTTCCTAATTTCTTTCTCAGTAAGCCCATTATTGGTGTGCAAGAAAACTATTGATTTTGTGTGTTTATTTTGCACCCTGCTACATTGCTGAATTTTGCTATTAATTTTAGGAATCTATTGGTGGGAATTTTTGGGTCTTCTACCTAGAGGATCATTTCATCAGCAAGAACGGTAATTTAAGTTCTTCCTTTCTTATACATAGACCTTTTATCTCTTTCTCTTACATGATTGCTCTGGTTACTGTTTCGAGTATTATATTGAATAAGAGTGATGAAAGTGTCTATCTTTGTCATGTTCCTGATTCTAGAGGGAAAGTTTTCAGTTTTTCTCTATGTAATGTGATGCTGACAATAGATTTGCCAAAATGGCTTTTATAAGGCTGAGAGAAGGTCATTCTATAACTATTTTCTTCAGTGTTTTTATCATGAGTGGATGTTGGATTGTGTCAAATCCCCTTTTCTGCATCTACTGAGATGATCATGTGATTTTTGCCCTTGGTTCTGTTCATGTAATATATATATATATATATATATATATATATATATGACCATGGATAAGCTTTGAGGGAGGTGGGAGTTTTTGGAGGCATTTTGCTTCTTTATCTTCTCGTGTTTCTATTTTTTGTTTGTTTCTGTGCTGAGACTTGTAGGTTGGTTACAGTGGAACACACTGGTGCCAGTGCGGAGACCTCTTTAGTTACCATCTGCTTTTCAGTGATGCATTCTGGGTGAGTCTAACTATAGGCCTTTGCCTCTGTCCCAGAGTACTTCCACCTCCATTTATTTGGGAGGGGATGCTGGAATGTATTTGGCTTTGGTACCTGGCTCTCCTAGAATGCTCAGAAGGGTTAATTATTCCAAAGCAATCCTGATATTGGCATACAGAGAAAATTCATTGATAACCACTACATCACCTGAGCTATAGTAATAAAGTCATGAAAACCAATAGCATCAAAGACAAACTGTATATAGACATTGCCTAAGAATCAATAATGTACACTCTTAATCACAGAAAGGACATTTATGATTATAGTATAAGTACTATGGCCTACCAAATATTGGCCTACTGTAAATATCTACTAAATGGAACATCTTTAACCCCACTAAATTAGAACAGTCTTCAAAAGTAATAGCACACAGCTAATCTATATATTCATAAAGCTTAATGGTAATATTAGTAAAGATAGAGGGTGTGGGGAATGAGTGCATGAAAAAAGTAAAATTTGATAACTTAAACAATGGAAGATGAGATGTAAGAAAAGTGAAACAAAGGATGCCATTAAGGAGTGGAGGGAAATTAATACTATTAGATAAAGTAATAGAAAGACAAATAAGAAAAAGGAAGGAAAAGTAAAACATAAGAGAAAACTAAAGAAAAAGAAGAAAACATAATAATGGAAAAATTACAAGGCAGAGAAAAAGATGAGAAAAAAGAAAGGAAAAAGAAAAAAAAATGGAGAAAAATCCCCCAAATGCCAATACAAAATGACCAATAATGAAGAACAAAATGAGTCAAAAAATTCTTCTGTATTTTCAAATGAGTGAGATCCTTCCAGGACCTGTGGTCTTGGAATCCAATAAGTCACAGTGCTTTCCACTCAACTTTGTATCTTGTTGTTTTTTGAGGCTCCTGCCCCCAGGAAACCCCAGACCTAGGCAGCCATTGAATCTGAGGTACCTCCCAGCTCAAGTTGGTAAATGGGCAAACAATCAGACCATTGGCCTCCACTGAATGTAGGCAGTACGGCAGGGCCTTAAGCAGACCTCTGAACACAATTCCATCACCTTCAGATCCAGCCACCTCTGAAAACCACACCCACAGGACCTGGCTTCCCACCATGGAGCTCAGGACTATGTCTTTCCTGGCCTGAGCTTGATCTTCTCGGGGGATCTATGTCGAGTTGTTACCTCTCCACCCTCGTCTCCTGCAGTTATCTATCACCCAGGCACTGTAGTAGGGGAACACTGAAAATCCTAGAGTGAAGCTATAGAACAGTGAAACCTTGGTTTTTGAGCATAATTCATTCTGGAAATAGGTTTATAATCCAAACCACTTGTATAGCAAAGCAAATTTCTGCATGAGAAATAATGGAAACCCAGATGATTTGTTCTATGACCCAAAATATTCATAAAAATGATTATAGTACTAAATATAATACAAAACAATAAAGAAATGACAAAATATAAAGAAAAAAACAAGTTAACCTGCACTTACTTTTGGAAACCTTTATGGCTGGTGTTAGGAAGACAAGGGAGGAGGGTTACTGTACAGGATGACTTTTACTGTCACTAACAGAACCACTGTGATGTATTGGCTCAATGGAATCTTTCTCTTTTCATTCAACTTTAATAAGGAACCCATCTAATGACACTTGCTTTTGCATCCTTTTTTTTTTTGTGTGGGTACCGGGGGGTCAACCTCAGGACCTCGCGAGCCAGCAGGCGCCCCTGTCTCTGAGTGATATCACCGGCCCCTTTTTTGTATGTGGGTTCCCGGAGTCGAACTCGAGCCCTCGCACTTGCCGGCCAGGTGCTTACGCCACTGAGCCATCTCACCGGCCCTTTTGCATCCTTTTGAGGATTTTGCAGAACTGTGATATTGCATCGTCTACAGATTCACCATTTGCACTGCTACAGCTTTATTTGGGTGGTGATTTTCTACAAAATTTTGCACTGTTTCTCACATTTTACACATCTCCCTAATCTCATTTCAAGTGAGGTGTTTCTCTGCCTTTTTCTCCTCTTCCTCTGCAGATGAGATCTCCTCCATAACCTAAGCTTTTTGGAGACAATCAGCCACAATCATACAGCATGAGACACACACACATACACACACACACACACACACACACACAGAAACCATCGGCTCAGTTGTGATCATGTGAGGTTTGGCATCATGTACTACTCATATTGCAAAACATTGTTTGTTTACTAAATTAAAACTTATTAGAAATATTTGCTCACCTTGAGGAACACTCACAGAATAAGTGACTCACTATCTGAGGTTTAACTGTACAGTTAGTTGTTTTGTTGCTCAACCCCACATGATCAACCATTTTCCGAGATGGTGCCTGATTGAATTCTCTCTGGCAGTAAGGAGGAAACTTTCACTGGATTTCTTCTCCAACCCTATCCCACCATGAAGGAGTCACTCTTGGAATAAAACCCCACACTGTTTTTGCAATTTACAACAGCCTTGGACTTTACCTGGGGTAGTTTTGCTGGCCTGTCTGCTATTCCTCCCTGAAACTACCATCTCTTTAGGTCTTAACTTCTCTCCTGGAGCTTTGGCCCAGTGGGTTGTTCATAACCAGTGCTGAGGAGAATCAAAATGCGGAGCCAGCTAGCATTTGGCTGGAGGAACAAGGATGTGCTGTGGGTTCTCCCTGATTGCACTGGCTTGGCCCAGCTGCTCTCCCTCCTTGCTCTCCCTTGCCTATACCACTTTGCCATCGAGAAAAAGTTCTCTATCCTACGGTCTCTCAAGGTGATCTGTTTTTTGGGGTTTTTTTGTGGGTACCGGGGGTCAACCTCAGGACCTTGTGCGCCAGCAGGCGCCTGTGCCGCTGAGCGATATCACCAGCCCTTTTTTCATACGTGGGTTCCGGGAGTCAAACTCGGGCCCTCGCGCTTGCCAAGCAGGCGCTTACGCCGCTGAGCCATCTCACCAGCCCGAGGTGATCTGTTTTTTTTTTTTTTTTTTTTTTTTTTTTTTTTTTTTTGTGGGTACCGGGGGACGACCTCAGGACCTCGCACGCCAGCAGGCGCCCGTGTCACTGAGCGATATCACCGGCCCCTTTTTCGTATGTGGGATCCGGGAGTCGAACTCGGGCCCTTGCGCTTGCCGGGCAGGCGCTTAAGCCACTGAGCCATCTCACCGGCCCTAGGTGATCTGTTTTAAACAAAAATTTTATTATGCTCTTCGTTTTCCAGTCTTTTCACTATGAAACTTTGCTGATTATTTCTCTCTCTAGAAACATAATTTATTTGCACAAATCAATCTACAGTCCTCAAATAATTCTACACTAAGTAAACACAATATAGTATTTGAGATAGCTCATATCTGTGACAAAATAATAGCTGAAATAACTGTTTCTTCTTTAAGATGTTCTAAGACTTGGGCCAGAATGACGCTGAATTGTGTTAAAAAACTAGCTATGAATATGATTCAGCAAATAGACCACTTAAATTAAGACAGATCAATTTATTATTTTTTGATAGATGGGGTTTTTCTAGGTGTATTATATAACTATTAAATACAAGATGGTAATATATGGAGCAATATTTTAAATCTTGATAAATATATATACATTTTTAATCTTTTTTTGGAATTGATGTAAAGTTTCCCTTAAAATAAAGTTTAGAATGAAATCCATAAAATACCACATTAACCTATGCAGGTAAGTAAACATTTGCAATGACAGTAAGATGTGTCTGGATTTGAAACCACTAGGAAGGAAACAGCAATCTGATGTGGTATATTGCAAATTTTACCCCAATTATTCACCTTTCTCTTGTGACTTTGCAATTCTTCCCACTCAAAGGGTGATGGAAATTTCTCTGACCTTCGGTGTCATTTTGCTCATGTGACTCCTTTGGCCTTACAGAGCAAAAGTGACAGTGTGCAGGATGCTCCCCCTTACTTATTTTGCACCTTTGGCACAGCATAAGAATATACATCAGCTAAGTGGATAGTCAAAGAGACTGATAAACACACCTGAAAGAGTAACCTCAGCAGAGCCCATTCTAACCTTGAGCAAGTTGTAGATGAATGAAAAATAGTAAATTTGTAGTCACTGAGTTTGAAGGGGGAAATGTAAACTAGTACAATTACTATGGAGATTCTTCAAAAAATAAAATAATGCCTTGCCAGTAATTTTTACTCTCTGATTTCTTGATGATAGTCATTCATTCTGGAGTAAGAGGGAATTATAGCACTGTTTGGTTTGCATTTCTCTAATGGACAAAATCCTGAGCAATTTTATCCTGCAGTTAGGTGAGTTTGCAGTTCTTCTGAGAAATATCTGTTTATCTCAGATGCTATTTTTATTGGGTCTTTTGCTTACTTTTTTGAGTAAATATATAAACTTTTTGGAGTTCTTTATATATTAGAGATATTAATCTGATGTTCAAGGAGCAGTTGACAAAACAAAAAAATGAACAAATTCCATTCTGTAGGTTGTCTCTTCACTCTCTTGGTTGTTTGCTTTGCTGTACAAAAGAATTTTAATTTGACATAATTGTATTTGTTGATTTTGATACTATTTCTTTTGCAATTGCAGTTCTTTTCAGAAAGTCATTGCCTACGCCTAAGTCTTAAAGAAATTTTCATATTTTATATTCCAGCAGGCTAAGTGTTGCTACTTTAACATCTATTTCTTTGATCCATTTTGATTTTATTTTAGTGTATGGTGAGTGATTGGGTCTAGATTCAATCTTCTGGTGTGAATAATATATTTTCCTAGCACCATTTGTCAAAGAGGCTATCTTTTTGCCAATATATCTTTTTGGCCCCTTTATTAAAAATCAGTTGACTTAATGAGTCTGGAGATGTTTCTGTGATCTCTACTCTATTCCGTCATCCACTGACTTTTTGTTTATTTGTTTGTTTTTGGTTTTGTGCCAGTACCGTGCTGTTTTTATCATAGCAGTTTGAAATCCAAGATTGTAACACCTACTGGTTTGCGTTTTTTTGCCCACGATTGTTTTTGCTATTCTGGATATCTTCTGGTTCCATATGAAGTTTAGCATTGTTTTCTTTTCTGGTTCCCTGAGGAATATTGTTAGTATTTTTATTGGGACTGCATTAAATTTATATATCAGGTTTAGAACCACAGTCGTTTTGATTTTATTTGTTCTACCTATCCCAGAACAGGAGATATCTTTCCATTTTCTGATAGCCTCTTCTGATACCTGGTATCTTTTTCAGATCCTATTGTTTTTGTTACAGAGGTCATTCACTTCCTTGGTTAGGTTAACTCCTAAGAAGTTAATTTTTCTTGAAGCTGTTGTGAATGTGGTTGTTTTCCTAATTTCTTTCTTAGTGAGTTCGTTATCGGTGTAGAGAAATGCTACTGATTTTTGTGAGTTGTTTTTTCTTACTGCTACCGTGCTGATTCTACTAGACTGAGGAGTTACTTGGTAGAATTTTTTATGTCTTCTATGTAAAGGATATCATCATCTGTGAATAAGGACAGTTTGACTTCTTCCCTTCATATTTATATCTCTTTTACTTTTTTCTATTACTCAGATCTTCTGGTGGATGTTTAATGTACTATAGTGAACTCAGTGGACATCCTTGTTTTGTTCCTGATTTAGAGAAACAACTTCCATATTTTCTCCACTCAACATGATGTCAGCAGTAGGTTTGTCATATATGGCTTTTATCAGATTGAGATAAGCTCTTTCAATGCCTGTCTTCAGAGCTTTTCATTTTGGTTTTTAATCATGAATGGATATTCAGTGTTGCCACAGGCTTTTTCTGCATCTGTTGAGATGACCATGTGATTTTTTACTTGATTTTATTTATGTAGAGTATTACATTTATGGATTTATGTATGTTGAACCATTCTTGTATCCCTGAGATGAAGCCTACCTGGTTATGGTGGATGATATTTTTAATAATTTATTGCATTCTGTTTGCCAGAATCCTATTGAGGATATTTGCACCTTTGCTTATTAAAGAGATTGCCTGTGGTTTTGTTTTTTAGTGGAGTTCTTGTCTGATTTTAGAATCAAGGTAATGATAGATTCTGTGAAGGAGTCTGGCAGTACTACTTCCTTTTCAATTTCATTGAATTTTTGAGGAGTATCGGTGTTAGATCTCTAAAGTTTTTGTTGAATTGTGTGGTGAATCCACTGAGTCCAGACCCTTTCTTAGTAGGAATTTTTTTTATTACTGCCTCAATTTCATGGCCTGTTATTGGATTGTTAATGTTTTTTATATCTTCTTGTCTTTTTAGATTTGGTAATTCATATGTATCTCAGAATCTATCAGTTTATTCTGGATTTGACAATTTACTGGAGTACAAGTCTTCAAAGTAGCACTCGTAATCTTCTGGGTCTTGATGGTGTCCATGGTTATTTTACCATTTTTATTTCTAATTGCATTGATATGGGCCTCTTTTTTTCTCTTCTTTTGGTAAGTTTGGCAATGGTTTGGTCTATTTTGTTCATTCTGAGAAACCAGCTCTTTGATTCATTAATTCTTTGTATTATTTATTATCAATTTCTTTAATTTCTGCTCTGAACTTTATAACATTTTTACTTGTACTCATTTGGATTCTGATTGTTCTTGGTTTTTAGGACCCTGAGGTGCATCAGTAGGTTATTTATTTAGAATTCCTGTGTTGTTCTCACGTGGGCATTTGTAGCTATAAACTTTATTCTAAGACTGTATTCATTGTGTTTCATAAGCACTGCTACACTGTGCTGGCATTATTGTTCGGCTTCTGATTTCCTCTATCTCTTCATGCTCTGGACATATCCTGTGTGGGCTGGGCATTTGGGGTTGCATTTTGCTTCTTCCTCTTATGATTTTCTATTTTTTTTATTTTGTTTTCTGTGTTGATGCTTGTAGATTTCTTATGTTAGATAGCTTTATCCCTGGTGTCAAGGCTTTCCTAGGTGATGTCTGTTCCTCAGTGATGTCTTCTAGATATAGATGGTTCTTGGTCTTTTTGTCTATCCCAAGAACCTACCTTCCAAGTATATTAAGAATGTGGAGTTGCTATCTTTTTGACTCAAGGACCATTCCTTTGGTACTAAACTATGGTGATGGTTGTGACCCTTTGCAATCTCGGTGTTGTCATATAGGGGAGAAAAACTGATTATAACTGGTATGTCATCCTGGTTAAAGTAGTACAGTTAGCAATAACAATAGACTGAAGTGCAGCCTGGCTACTAACAAACTGTTAGTAGCCTGATATCTTTAACTATAGGAGCAAGTTCTGCAGTTATATAATATAATCCAATTTATACCAAGAACTTGTATGCCATGTTTTCTACTTAGTAGAGTGATTTTACCTTGTTGTGGGCGGGGCATTTAAGAGCGGTAGGGGGTAGGATGGAGAGGTGGATGGGGTTAAATATAGTAGGAGCAAATTTTGTGGGCACAGGATGAGCATCCAAGTTTTGGGTAATTGTAGGATATAAGAGGGAGGGATTGGAAGAGAAAGCCTAGGAGTACTGAAGTGAACCAGAAAGGGAAGAGAGAATGTTTACCCACATGAAAGTCTCATAAAATCAAGAGAGATATTTGATGAGAGAGAGGAAGAGGATGAGTGGAATAATACAAAGAGAAAGGTTAGAGATCTAAATCATGAACAAGAGGGAAAAGAATGTAGAAAAGAGATGGAAAAAGAGAAAAAACAGGAAACAAAAATAATCACACACACGGAAAAAACAACAAACGTACTGAAAGAATAACAAAACCAGGCAAAACAACAGAAAGAAAAAGAGATAAGAAAAGGGAAAAAACACAAACAAGAAACAACAACAACAATAAAATAAAAATAAACAACAAAACAAAACACACGACCCCAGTGGACTACCAAGAGGAAAACCCATCAGACAGAGAAAAATAAAAATAGTGATTTTCCTCTCGTGTCTACAGTTCTGTGGCAGGTCCGAGTCTGAGCCCAGAATGTGTACTGCAGCCAAGATGCAGGTGGATTTGTGCTGGGTTTGGGTCTGATATTTGTCTCCGGATTTGGAGGGTGGGATTCATTTTCTGTGGCTGGAGTTCTCCCCAGCCATTTAAAGAAGAAAAAAGAAAAGAGAGAAGAAAAAAATAGGGAAAAGAAAAGAAAAGAAGGTAGCCCTACCCACCCGCTTCTATGCTGCATGTCTTTGTCCCCAAGCACAGAGCTGCTTCACCTAATTTACCACCTGCTGGCTCTGATTGTTACCGTTGCTTTGGACTAGTCCTGCCTGTCCATGGTGTGCACTCTAGCCAGGGCACTACTGTGTTGCTGACTTTCCCACTGCTCTCTGGTCCCTAAGTCCCATCAGTGGAGGGAGCAGGAGCCTGTCTCTGACTTGTTTCCCACCAGTTGCCACAGCTCCGGGTCAATGGCATGAATGGGACCCTGTCTCGGACCCCCTTCCTGCCAGTCATGGCATCTCCAGGTCAATCTGTACATTTCTTAATATATGCTGGATATTAACCTCATCATCAGAGATATTACTTGTAAATGTGGTTTTTTTGGCATTTTGTGCATTGCCTTTATCCTGTTAGAATGTCCTTGAATGGACGAATATTCCTAATTTGATGTAATCCAGGTTAACCACTCTATTTTTTTGTTTGCTGCACTTGTGTTATCATATCTAAAAATTATTTTCAAATCCAATATCATGAAGATTTTGCCTATTTTTGCATAATTTTAATTTCTATGCTTATACATTTGACCAATTTTGAGTTAATTTTATATGCAATTTATAAGTCCAATTTCCTTTTTTCCTTATGGTTATCCTGTTTTCCCAGTCCATTTGTTGAAAAGAGTCTTGTATCTCCATTGAATAGCCATAGTACTCATACCAAAAATTATTTGACTATTTATGGAAGGGTTTCTATCTGGAAACTTTGTTCTGAATTGCATTATAAGCTTTTTCTGCATCAACTGAGATGGCCTTGTGCTTTTTTTCATCATTCTGTTCATGTTGTACATTGCATTGATTTACATATGTTGAATCAAATTTGCATTCCAAGAATAAATTCTAATTGTCCATGGTGTATAATCTTTCCAGTGTGCAACTGAGTTCTGTTTGCCAATGTTATTGAGGATTTTTACATCAACATTTATAAAGTATATTTGTCTAAGGATTTCTTTTCTTATAGTCTATACAGCTTTGCTATCAAGGCAATACTGTTCTAAGATAATTAGTTTGGAAGTTTTCTAGTTTTTGGAAGATGTTGAAGAATAATGGAGGAAATTCTTCTTTAAATATTAGGTAGAATTCACTACTTTTCTGGTCCTGAGCTTTTCTTTATTGAGAGGTTTTTGATTACTGGCTCATGCTTGTTCCTTGTGCTAAAAGTATGTTCATTTTTTTTTTTTTTTTTGTGGTTACCGGGGGTCGACCTCAGGACCTCGCATGCCAGCAGGCGCCCGTGCCGCTGAGCAATATCACCAGCCCTTTTTTCGTATGTGGGTTCCGGGAGTCGAACTCTGGCCCTCGCGCTTGCCAGGCAGGCGCATACACCACTGAGCCATCTCACCGGTCCCTGTTCATTTTTTTTTACTTTCCATAATTCACTTTTAGTAAATTGTACATTTTAGGAATTTGTTCATCTAATTAGGTAATCAAATTTATTCCATATTATTGTTCATATTATTGTTATACTTATTTTCATTTCTTTTAAATTGGTTGTAATCTCCCCTTTCCATTTTTGGTTTTAATTGTTAATCAACATTTTTTCTTAGTTAATGTAGCTAAAGATTTGTCAATATGTTTATTTTTCCAAGAGCTAACTCTTGGATTTACTGGTTTTCTTTATTATTTTTTAAGTCCCCAGTTTGTTTATTTCTGCTCTAGTCTTTATTTCCTTCTTCCTGCTAGTTTTGTAAGTTTGTGCTTCTTTACTTGTTACTTGAAATATAAAATTAGGTTGTTGAGATGAGATAATTTGTTTTTTTTCATGTAAGTATTTAATAGCTATACATTTCCCTTTTACCACTGCCTTTGCAGTGGTAAACATTACAAAGAATATTATATAAATGCGTTATAATGAGGTGTTTTATCTTGATTATTCTTAAGATACTCTCTATGTTCTTCGTGATTTCTTCTAATTCTATAGTTTATTGAATGCATATTATTTAATTTTCACATGTTTGTGGATTTTCTAACTTCATTCTACTACCAATCATTAGTTTCAATCTTTCATGAGCACAAAGATAGCTTGTATGATTTCTATCTTTTAAAATTAAAAAAAATTATTACTAATGTACAGTTTGTCTTGGAGAATGATCTATGTACATTTGGGGAAACCGTGTACTCTCTTGTCAGTGGGTACCGTGTTCTAGATGCCCGTTAGGTCTATTTGGTTTATAATGTTAAATCCTTTATTTCCTTATTGATCTTCTGTCTTGTTGTTCTTTCCATTATTACACTTGGGACACTGGGACTTCTTCAGTTATTACAATTTCGGTATATACAATTTTTTCGGTATATACAATTTTTATGGCTTTCAATTTCTTCTCAGAATTTTTAGTTAGAATTGAGAACAGTTGATATAAAGAGGTATAGACTCGAGGTCGAATTATGAATTTTTATTGTAATATTTTAAAACTGTATTTTTCTCTTTTATTTTCTGTGACCTTGACATCCTCATAAACAGGCTCTCAATACCGTGTTCCAGAATACTAATGATGGTTGCTGCCATTAGTTCTTCTCCCTGCCCTTTCTGATTGTGATCTAATAACATCCAGAGACAGCGGTGAACTCTCTGTGTACTTTCTTCTATACTCCACCTTGACACCTAATAAAAGCAGTTACTCACAGGTTGCCTCTCTCCTCAGCTTCCTACCTTTTTAGACAAACAAACTCCTTTGGTGCCTCTCTCAGTGAGACCCATTTTGGCATGCAGAGACTCTGTCTCTCTAGGAACTTGATTATAATAAACTGTTTTCCTGGCCTCCCCTCTATCCCTTCTTATGGTGCAACTAAATGGTCATCACCTAAAAGAACACAGAACAAATTTCCCCAACTCAAACTGACCATAAACTTAATCAAACACATCATTGTGCAGCATGAGAAACTGATTCCTATAAAATGTGAAAATCTAAAGTAACAGTGAATTATAACAAAGTTGAGTATAAAATGTGGATAACTTCATGTTTCGTATTTCATGAATTTCTGTTATGTGGGCAGTAAATTCCCAGAGTTATCAGTTCAGAAAATTTCTGCATCTCACTTGGCTTCAGTGGAAAACAGAACTGTAAAGGATTAGTTAGTGGCTGATAACAGCATTTTAGCAGCCAAACCAGCTTCGATGCATTTCCATGTGCTTATGGTCCTTAATCCTATGATAAAAATAATCATGTGACTCAGAAGCCAGTGTTTTCCCCTAAAAATATGACTGCAAAATATAGTACATGTTCCATTAGAATTATGTGTGCTGATTTTTTATAGTGTTTTCAAAAAAATGTGTCATAGCAAATGTTTTACTTCAAGAAGTGTTAGGAAAATAAATACTATTTATGACTGCAACTAATTACTTTTAAAATAAATATATGCATACTTCAAGAAAAAAATATATGATAACATTGAAAAGTAGTATTCTTGTATTTAAGATGTTAAACTCAGCTCAGGCTCCAATATAAATTCTGGCTCCACAACTAGCACAAGTTAACTTTTTGGTCTTTAGATTTCTTATATATGAATTAAGAATTATAATATGCACACATAGGATAATTAGAGTATTAATTTTATTAATTCAAATAAATACTCAGAACAGTGAATTTAACCCTGTAAGTACTCTATTGTAAGTCAAATAATGTTGACTTATTGGAGGATTGATGATAACACACACATAAATTGTAAAGTTGGTACACAATTTTGAGAGAAATTGAAGCTGCAGACTTCACTATGTTAAGGAGAGAGTTTCCCATAGGTACTTAAAAAGTAGAGATTATACCATGAAAATATACTGTGACTGTGTACTTTGATGGACCTGGTTTTCAGTATAATCTATCACTTATAAGTACAATTATAAATGCTTAATATTACTAAATATTAATTGTCTTATATATGTTTAGACATGACATAATCTATTTTATGTGGCTATTGTGAAAATAAAAGGAGGTAATATAAAGATATGAACAGATTTTACAACAAGGTTGAGACTGGGAGTTCAAGGAATACTAATGAAGTAGTGGAAGAGAAGGAACCAGACAAGGAGAAATAGCTACAGCCAAGTAAAAACAAAATGAAAACAACTGGACAGTTTGGAGGCAATTTCTAAGAGTTGGTGAGGTACAACATATATATTCTCCTCTGAGTCTTTTGCCATTGCTGATGGATGAGCCAGTAGTAACTTGAGCCATGGGGTTAGCTACAGCTTCCAAAAAGAAATATAAAATGTAACCCTGGTTATGTGATATATAGTACACAATTTAATCATATGTTCCATAATTAAACAAACACTGCCAATACTTACTGTGTGCTAGACATTGTGTCAGTCTCCAACATGAGACCAGATTCTTTACCTTGCAGAGGTCACAGTTTAACAATTTAAATGAGAAAGTTTAAGTTAGTTATCCTGAATAAATGAGAAGTAAGAAAATAACCTTGAATATCATTCAGTATGTTATCTTTTGGGGAAGAAGAAAAACATTCTCAAATTCAGTAATAATTCTCCTTAAAACCTTTTCAATATGTAAATTGCACAGTGAAAAGATTTACTTGGATCATATTTTTATTAGTACATTTTACAATACATAATGTTTACATTCCTTGTGTCAATTTGGTACATGTCTATAAAACATCTTAATTCCTTTTTTAATCCCCTTTCCTTCCTCTCCCTCCTAACTCCCTTCATCTCTTGATCTCCTTCCCGTTTGACAAAGTTCTATTTCCCTACTTCCTATTCTATAACTCTTATTTTGCTCTTTATTTATAATTTGTGATATTTAAGCTTATGTGTCTGTTTTATTTCACTTATCATTGTGGTCTTAGAGGCATATATTTTTCTAAAACTGACTGAAGTTTATCTTTCTTCGTGGTAGAGTGGTATCCATTGTGCTGTAACACATTTTCTTTTTCACTCATCTATTGATGGAATTTAAGCCATCCTAAGGTACATTAAAAGCACTTACATCATGAGATAATTTCAAGGCCCAAATTATTATAAGCTGTTATTAAAATGAATAATCTACAGGTAAAATAATATTATCCTTAGAACATATGCTCTTTTAATATTTCTTGAAGTAAATTAAATTATAAAAATAGATTTTACAAGTGCATTCCTGAGTGAACTGTTGAGCAACTGAAAGAAATTTCATTAAAGATTAAGTGCATTATAATATATTATGTAAAGGTTTGCAAATAAAATATGTCTGCAGTGAAATTTGGTACAGGATTTATCTAAAAGCTCTAATTTAATTTTGGGGACAGAAACAATAAAATTACTAGCTTGTTAAATATATTTCATCTTTATTCCTTCCCTCTTTCTTCAACAATAGCTCAGTGAACTGTATTAGTGTTAGCCTTGATCTCTCAAAATGAAGGCTTCATATTGTCACATTTTCTAGTATTTAATCATTATAGAAATCAGAAAGTCTTAGAGATTACTTACAGAGAATTTGAGTGTTAATACTCTTTGTGTAGGGCAGGTGAAATGGCTCAGAGGCAGAAGCGCCTGCTTTGCAAGCACGAGGTCCTGAGTTCGACTCCCGGTACCCACATATGAAGGAAAAAAGGGCCGGTGATATCGCTCACTGGCAGAAGTGCCTGCTAGCAAGCATGAGGTCCTGAGTTTGAACCCCGGTACCCACATACAAAAAAAAAAAAAAAAGTACTCTTTGTGTAATCTCCCAAATAAAATGAAGCAATTTGGGAGACAAATACAATCCTAAGTGTATGCAAATGAATCTTATTGTGTTGAAGGCTCTATTCCTCAACAGAGTGCTTATTCTGTGGTAGGCACTGAGGTAAATATTATGGGCATACAAATCAAGGAGATAGAATCCTGACCTTCATGGATACAACTTATTATAAGAGACAGCAATGAAACATTCAATTTCAAATATATGATGTATTGGTATAAACATAAGATATCAAAGAAACACAGGCAACACAAGATATCAAAGAGCATACATCCTAATAATGTGTATTCTGGCTTGGTTCTTCAAAGGTAGAGACACTGAAATTAAATCCTAAAAAGGAAGAGAAAGAAAGAAAAATAAAATGTGAAGTTAGGTGGTTGGAACCTGTGGATGATATAAAAAGGCATAAAGTGGATTACCCAATTATTTTTATTTCAAAGGGAGCTTATCAATTAAAATTAAATATGTTCTAATATTTATAATTAGAATTTTTTTCGCCAGCTTTTTAGTGTTTTTCTATGGACTGAAGCTGCCACTAACTTTTTTCTCTAATGCTTCACTTGTCTTATCTCCTTAACTTTGCGCTTACACATTATCTAACTGTTGACTACCTAGAAGCACGGTTTGTTATTCTTCTGAGATGCAATGATGATCTCGAACAGAGGCTGACTGGCTGTGAACAAAGCTCATCAAACCACCCTGGAGGAATCATCGTGAGAGCACCCAACCAGAGGATCAACCCAGGAAGCTTACTGTATGTTTGCTGTCCTACTCGTCCTGCCTACTTGTGAAATACAAGGAATCTCTTACAATTATTTTCTGAAACTATTCAAAGCAAACTGTTCAATCATCAGAAGCTACATGGCGTTACAATTTTTTGAGATCTGATCATGTGTATATTAGTCAGAGTGCCAGCAGGAAACAGATGGCATATTCAAATTAGGATAACTCTAGGGAGTTTAATAAAAGAACCATTTAAAAAGATATGGCAGGGTGAACTCTGGGACTGTTTGCAACCCTGAAGGGGTGAGTGGACAGAGCAATTATAGAAATTCTTAAAAAGAGTCATGTGGAGACAGCCACGTGAAGAGGAATTTTGACCTTTCATTGAGGGATATGGCCAGGGCAAGGAGAAACCATACAGCGGGGAGAATAAATACTTTGATCTCTCTCTCTCCACCACACCCCCCAACCTTTTCTCCCTCCCTTTCCCTAACCCCTTTCTCTCCTCCCTCCCTTCCCCTTCCTTCCTCTCTCTTTCCATTTACAACCTAGTAGAAAAGGGCAAGGGATCTACAAAAGGTCATCCCTGGGAGGCAGAGAACAAGCTATATAACCAGAAAGCGTGAACTGGAGTGTGTATGGAAGCTATGGAAGCTATCTACCCCAGTGTAATTCATGACTCAAAAAGAGAACAAGTCATATTCATCCATTTAGCTCTATCCAAACTCAAATTGTCCTTCCTATGGAAGTTTTTATAAAAAGTCTTATACAAGGAATTACACTTATTAAAAACTTCAATGTGCATGCTTTGTGTGTGTGTGTGTGTGTGTGTGTGTGTGTGCATGCACCCATGCATATGTGTGATGGTTTTGGTTGGGGCAATTCTGTTATCTTAATTTTCCTAACTACATTGTGGGAATCTTAGCTCACCTATTCATACCACCAGGGACATCACTGGGTAGCCTGGGTCCTTTCTAATCTCCTGTGTAGGATTACCATGTTAGATCAAAAATACCATAAACCTCATCAAACAATAAAAGCTACTCAGCTAATACAGCTAGTATTACTGCTTAATATGATATATTCACAATCTACACTTGAAGACTAAAGTCAGACATTTTTTTTTTTTTTTTTTTTTTTTTTTTTTTTGTGGGTACCAGGGGGACGACCTCAGGACCTCGCATGCCAACAGGCACCCGTGCCACTGAGCGATATCACCGGCCCCTTTTTCGTATGTGGGTTCCGGGAGTCGAACTCGGGCCCTCGCGCTTGCAAGGCAGGCGCTTATGCCGCTGAGCCATCTCACCGGCCCAAGTCAGACATTTTTAAGTGAGGACATTCAATGCTTGATGAACAATAGATGCCAACAGAGCACTGGGACTAGAGCCAGAACAATTTTCTGTTGGATAATTCTGAAATTCTACATTTGAACTACATCCATTTATACTCAAATTTCAAGATGTGTATTGCCAGTCCCATATTAGATGGCCAATGGTAGACTTCCAAAATCTGATCAGATGTTCTCCCTTTGGTTCTAGGGAATTCTAAATATATGAACTAACTTTAAATGGCACTTGGCTGTTGGAAGAGAAGATGGCCAATATTTTCATTGGCCAGTGCTAAAAATTCAGTTTCTCTCTAGACCATAGACTGACATTAGTGTATCTTCCCTGCAGTGTAATAAATATAAAATAGATGCCATCTACTGCACATAACAGATTTCTAATTTGCTCATCATTTTACATATAAATCATGTAAAGAGACAGTATATTCTTTAAACAACACAGTACAACAAATATTTATATAACATTTACATGGCATTAAGTATTATAAGTCATCTAGAGATTAAAGTATACAGGAGGATGTGCACGGGTTCTGTAGAAATTCTATACTATTTCCTGTCAGGGACTTGACTATCTTCTCTTTTTGGTATGTGTGGAAAGTCCTGGTACCAGTTCTCCGTGGATACCAAGGGACAACTATAATAAATTTTAATGATTATAATAATCTGCTGCAGGATCCTTAGGTTTACTTTAATACTGTAAAAGAAGGATGTATATCTTTTTTTTTTTTTTTTTTAATGTGGGTACTGGGTGTCGAACTCAGGACCTCGCGCTTGCCAGGCAGGCGCTTATGCTGCTGAGCTATCTCACCAGCCTGGATGTATCTCTTTTAAAGGAAAACAATACAGAAAGAGAGTAAGAACATGGAAGCTATTAATGCCAAGGTAGTCTATACAGAATTTTGTTTATGTTGTATTTTTCCCCTGAAATTTGGCAAATTACCACTTGAGTGTTGTCTCATTTTCAGCTCTGTCTTTGCCTGCACTGACCTTGAAGTAGTAGAGTTTGTCACATCCCTAAAAAGCAAACAGAGGAGATTTGAAAGAGTTGTAATTTAAATGTAAATCTCCATGGCTGATTACTTGATAATTTTGAACCTGTTTTTTTTTTAATATGGAAATTACATAAGAGATTCATGTAAGTTTCTGAACAGGTACTAAAAACATACATTAGTTTGTTCAGTCTATAAGGTTTTTCTTTTGCCTCCAGTCATAATGGCTCCGTTCTCCTACCAACTCCTTCCCATAGAGCCAATAAACCTTTTTTTACTGCTGCAAGGAGTCTGCTCTGGTCCCTGATTGCATACATCCGCAGCAAAGCTAAAGCCTTATCCAGTCACCCTCCTAAACAGGCAGTTCAGCGACCATCCATCATCATTTGAGCAAACCCTTCTGAGCCTTTCTTTTTGATATAAGCAGTTAAGCAAATTATTTGTCTCTTAAAAATGAGGTGCTCCAAGGGAGAGAAGCCAGAAGAGAGTTCCAGCACCAACAGAAGTCTTTGTTACAGATTTTACGTAAGCGTGACAATCTCATAGTGAAAAAGTGCTAAAAACTCTAAAGGCATTTTAATTCTTCAAATTCCAAAGTGTATGCTTGATGATACTGATTTCCTTCAGCCAAGGTTTAAATTAGGCTATTTTATTACATTTAGTACATGGGATTAGCTTTGCACAGTGGAAAATGAAACCATAGTTTTATAAAATAACCTTCTTGACGCAACACAACTGCAATGATACTAATTCAAGATGACAATTTTTAATTTAATTTAATTTAATTCATTTTTATTACTACATCTTTACAGTATATAATGCTTATTTTCCTTGTGCAGAGTTGATATGTGTACATAATACATCTTAATTCTTTTTTCATCCTCATTGCCTCCCCTCTCATCCCTTCCTCCATTTTAATAAAAACTATTGTGAAAAATAGAATGATTAATTTTTTTCTAGAAAGACCTTCTGCTCTAGAGAAAATGTCATTCTTCCTGTATTCATTCAGCTTTTAATCTGAAGATATATTTTATACTTCTAACAGGAACTCAATTTACCTAGTACTAAAGTATATAAATCAACTTCTTTGTTCATTGGAGGTAAAGGAAAATAAATGAAAAATGGAAGAAGGATGTAAAGAACAGATTTTTTTGAGAAGATGTAGGATTAATACAATTGGCAAATATGAAGAAATGCATAGTATAAAAAAAGAATATTGGAGTAAGAAAGACTAGAAAAGGAAATGCAAGATCATTTAGATTGGGCCAGTGAAATAGCTCAGCGGCATAAGCACCTGCTCAGCAAGCATGAGGTCCTGAGTTCGATTCCCAGTACCCACATAAAGGAAAAAAAGGGCCAGTGATATCGTTAAGCAGCACAAGTGCTTGCTGACAAGCACGAGGTCCTGAGGCCAACTCCTGGTACCCACATAAATAAAAAAGATCATTTAAATCAAGCAGTTAGCCCAAGATCACACCACTGGACATTTATCCAGGGTAAAAGGATAATAACACTCATGAGTTGATAGAAAGTCAACTGACTGCTAAATTATATTATTCTAACAATACCTGCAACTAAAAGGTAAGAGAAAGTGAAAGTGCATTGGGATGAAGATGCAGAAGAGACAGGACAAGCAATTTGATGTGCAACTAAGGAGATGGTCATAGTTTAAAGCTGTAGAAGAGATAATGGGCTAACTCTACAACATGATAAGAACCCATCTGATTAAAGACAATGAGATCTTCTACCACCGATCCCAAAGTTTGAAGAGTATTAGCATCATTTGGCAAGGAGATCAGCACTGCTGAAGTATAATTAAATCTATCAGATGTTAAGAAACAAAACTGGAAAACTACCACTATCTAGCTTATGAGAAGACTTAGCAAGATTATCAAAACCTTTAACACTAACAAAATTTCAGTACATAAAATCAAATGTAAGTATCCTTCATTCAGGGTTTTTGAATGAATTCTCTTCACTAAAAATTGGTTGCCACGGTGTTAAATAAAACCTAACTTTACTTAAAGAATATGGAGATATTTCCAAAAATTGAAAAGTAGGAATGCCACGTGATCCTCTAATCAAACTACTCGGTTTGTTTCTACAGAAAATGAAATCAGGGTGTGAAAGAGATATCTGCACTTCTTTGTTTACTGTAGCACTATTCACAAGAGTCAAGATATGGAAATAACCTCGTTTTCTAACAATGGTGAATGGATGAAGAAAATACGGTACACACACACACACACACGAAAACTATTTAGCTTTAAAAGGAAGAAAATTCTATCATTTGCAACAATATGCATAATCTGGAGGTCATTATGTTAAGTTAAATAAACTACACACAGAAAGACAAGTATAGTAATATAGTTCCCTTTTGCCCACAGTTTTATTTTCTGTGGATGCATTTACCTGAGATATCAAAATATTAGGAGGGGGCCGGTGAGATGGCTCAGTGGCTTAAGCGCCTGCCCGGCAAGCGCGAGGGCCCGAGTTCGACTCCCGGAACCCACATACAAAAAAGGGGCCAGTGATATCGCTCAGCGGCACGGGCGCCTGCTGGGGCGCGAGGTCCTGAGGTCGACCCCCTGGCACCCACACACACAAAAAAAATAATATTAGGAGGAAGATTCCAGAAACAATTCATAAATGTAACTGCATCATTCTGAGTGCCATAAAGAAATATTACAACATCCCACCCCATTCCACCAGAATGTGAATTATCTCTCTGTCCAATGTACTCAAGAACATGACACCAATTCATTAGTCATATGTAACTATCTAGTTATCAGAATGTCACAGAATCACAATGCTTATTCCATTTAATAATGGCCCCAAAATGCAAGAGTATCAATACTGGCAATTTGTATATGATACACAAAACAAAAGCCATAAATGTTTCCTTTAAATGAAAATATGAATGTACAATAAATACAAAACATATTTTGAGAGAGAACAGATATTTTAATTGTTCTATTTTATTAGTTATATCAATAATTAACTATTGCTATTCATCTCTTACATACCTAATTCATAAATTAAGCTTTGTCATAGCTGTGAATATATAGGAAGAAAACATTGTACAAATAAAATTCAGTACCGTCTATGGTTTTAGGCATCTGCTGAGGTCTGGGAACATATCGCTCATGGGTGAGGGGAAACTACTGAACCATACTGTCTCACTTACATGTAGAATCTACAAAAAGCCACTCTTACAGGAGAGAGTAGAGTGGTGGTTTCATGGTAAATCTTGATCATCAACACGATGGATGAAGAGAATCATACAGAGGTGGTTGGATTGTGAGAGCACTGACCACATCATTGTTGAATAGGCTATATTAGGAGATGTAGCCTAGTTGGAGTAAGTAGATCACTGGGGAGAAAAGATGCCTTTGAGGGACACATCAGTTCTGAGGCTCTTTCCTTCTCACTCAGCTTCCTGATCGCCATGAGAAGAGCAATTTTCCTGAGCATCCTTCTGTCGTGTCAAAGCCTCAGGCAGTGGAGCTGACAGTCATGGGCTGAAACTTCTGAAACTTTGAGTCAAAATAAATTTTTCCTCCTCTAAGTTGATTTTGTCTTGTATTTGAACACGTGAACAAAACCATCTAACATAGGTGGTTATCAAAAGCAGATTTGGGGACTTGAGAGTTGTTGGTTCAAAGGACAAAAATTTTCACTGAAACAGAAGGACCGAGTTCAGGATATCTATTATAAAACATGGTGACTGTAGTTACTGACAATGCATTTCATACTTAAAAATTGCTAAGAGTCTAGATTTTAAGTATTCTCACCACAAAAAGGTAAGTTTATGAGGTATATAGTAATATGAATTTTAATTAAACTCAAGTTAGCTAAATTCACAATGCATACATATCTCTAAATATCATGTTGTATATGATAACTGTGTGCATTTTGTTAGTTAACCAATAAAAAAGTACATTCTTGACTTAAATGTGAAATGAAAACATTCAAGTTTCTATTAAAAACAGCAACAAAAAATAAATCACAGATGTTATCTTGAGAAAAAATTAAATGCATTACTTATTTAGGATTTTGGTCAAGCATAGCCTACTAGTAAGCTCAATATATTTGTTATCGTTGTTTTCCCCAAATCAATCTCCTTTTCAGTTTCTCTCCCCTGCTCCCTCCATGTCTCAGCTCCACATCAAAAAGCAATCTCTTAAAAGCCAGAAGCCTGACAGTAATTTCTTTCTCAGGAGCCTGAAATTAGTGTACCTCTCTCCCCATTTATTTAGCTCTTTGAAAACAATTGAGAAATATCTTCACACAACCATGGAAGACTGAAAACTCACATTCTATAGCCTGGCATAGAGTTGCTATGAATGCAAAACATTTGGAAAAGTTGTGGGACTAAGTTGAGTAACCTCTACTGAACCAACTCTGTACCTCTCACCCTTCAGAAGAGTGCTTCTTCCAGCAAGACTCCTAGACGCAGGGAAACTGAGGATACATTTTAATGAATAAATTGAAACTCTGCTTTAGAAAAAAATCAATGACTTTCTCTTAATACTAGAAGTGAAATAGAGGAGGATTTGACACAATAATGATAACTTAGGATCCTAAAATAACAGTCTCATATCAATTGGATAGGGAGCCACCACCCAAGCCTTTTGTCCTGTGGGACTGTCAGATTAGGAAGGCATATAATTAAAGATGAAAATTCAAATACAAAATAAAATGCTACTTTATTAATGCCAAACAGTACATTCTTAGAAAATACAAACTTCTGATAATTTTGTTTAAGTTTGCTTAAACTGGTAGTTGAAATGAGGCTTCCTTCTCCATTTCCCCTCCTGAATTTAAAAGTTATGCCTAGAGATGATTTTTGTCAATTATCTTATATTGTCATTTTCCTAATCTTGGATTTTTTAAATTATGCTGACAGTTCTGTCTCTCTCTCTCTCTCTCTCTCTTTTTTTTTTTTTGGTGGGTACTGGGGGTCGAACTCAGGCCCTCGTGCTTGCCAGGCAAGCGCTTATGCTGCTGAGCCATCTCGCTGGCCCTCTCTCTCTCTTTTGATGTGTATATGTATTTCTAACATAAAGGATTTATTATGGAAACAGTATATTTGGTTTGTTTATCCCTAAGATTCCTGAAAAATGTATATATTTGCATATAGAACATGATCAAGATCAATATAGATTTCTTGAGTTATAATCCTTTTTCCTCAAGACCTTTGACCTCATTGCATTACTTTGTTTTTGTGCTGTAGGTAAATCGTCTAAATAACATTTAATTGTAGAAGTAATATTTTAATTCTTGATATTAAAGAATGTTTTGTTTCTTCTTGAATTTGAAATAAAATCAAATAACTAGCTTTTTTTTTAACATCAGGAATTTTTGATCTGCATTTTCAGATCTTTCAGAAAAATTGTGAGCGTGTGCTGTTATTTTCACTATTCTATTCTGTGCATTCTTTCCAATACTTCATCCCTCACCACAAAAACAGGCAACCCCCATACACAGAAACTAGAATTTGTATATCTAATTTTATTCTTATCTTCTGAGATCTCAATGAGTATCTCAATTTTGACTTCTACTTGCTTAATTTTCTCTATTTTGATTTTAATTTAGTAATTGTGCTGTGCATCAGATGTACTTTTCTAATTTTAAATTTTGCCAGTTTCACATCTGCTTACTTTAATTTCCTAGGTCCCACATCTTCTATATCCCTTGTTTTCTTAAAACATTTTTCAGACATAAAGTTGTCCTCTGCTTCTTCAGGATATTTTTTGTAGGGTATATCTATATTTTCCATAGGTCACATGATTTTCTTTTTTAGTTGAATTTGACAAAGCTCCACTCAGGAGCACTGAATTTATAGTAACAGGAACTATTGGAGTCCATTTGGAAGAGACTGTCTGCTTCCTGCAACATCTGCTTTGAAATAAAACACTGCCATATCATTCATTCATTCGTACATACACTCATTCATTCATTCAATAAAATTTGTGTTCCTTGTAGGGCCCAAAGATGAGCAATGGAAGTATAATGGAGAACCAAGTAGTCTACTTGTTTTAGCTACCAACATCACAAAAGAAAGAGAAGAAATTCTGGGAACCAACATAACACAATGAAATAATAATGCAGGTCTGACTAGCATTGACATTCGCTCCTGCTTGCAATATGTGATATTCTTGGAAAAGTTAAAGTTTAGGGAACAAATGGTCAGCCACTCTCTCTACCCAGGGGATGGAGAATAGTTTTACTCCCTGCCAATATTTTCATTTGTATGTTGGCCTATTATCTCTTTCTGAAGCCAGATGCTTGTCAGGCCCTTCTCTGAAGTCAGTGTATACCAAGAAATAGAAGTTGGGAGGAGATGGAGCAGAATTATCTGTTACAAATTGAGGAATTATGTGTTCAAAAGACCAGGTAGCAGAGACAGCTCCTCTATCTCCTGAAAACTGCTTATACAGTATATTACCTGATGGATTAATTATGCTTCCAGGAAGTCATCCTATCATTTATCCAGCTAAATAAAAAACCAGCAGTATAAAATTTAAGGTAATAGTGACTTCAAGAAAGAATAGCATAAGGTTGATTTGTTTTGCATCTAATGGAGTAAAAAACTGAAATTTTAAAAGGCACCAATTACAAATGATATCAATCTGCTAAATCTTTAGATTCAAATTTAACAATAACTTTATAATTGTCTGTTATATGCTAGGCATTGTGATAAATCCTTTCATGTTATTGACTTATTTAACTTTTACTAAAGTTCTATAAGATAATAACAAGTCTTTCCTTCATATTGGTAATAAAGCTAAGACTTGCGAAAGTTAAGGTATTGTCCATCAGCCTAGAGAAGCGTGTCAAAGATTTGCGTGCAGTTCAACATATATAATATTGATTTATATTGTATATGTATCCTAAAAATAATTTATGAACTTATTTACTGTTCTGAGCTATAATAATTTTCCAGCTTCTTTATATGTTAGTATTAACGTATAATTTCCCGAAAGTTTTCAAATATATTGGCTCATTTTAGCATCAAGCTTATTTGCTAAGAAAAGCATGGAAGAGACATTATGGTACAGAAAAACAAAACAAAGCAAAACAAAACAAAGTGCTAAAGCTTAGAAAATAGAATTGTCTGACACCAAAGTTCTCCAAACAGCTGAGGCCAGAGTTCAATCTTTCATTTGTAATGCCAAATATTATCAATTATCACAAATATCTCTCATTCCATTCAACAGAAGTTAATATCTGGTAATATTCCATTGTTATTAAAGCTCAAGAATATTTACAATGTGCCCCAGAATGAGTCCAAATATAAAAATCAGAAACATGAGAAACAAGTAAAATGCAGTACAACAGTGTGCTGTGTGATTTTCTCTGGAAGAATCAATAATAATTACAGGAACAAAATTGTTATGTTGTTGTGATATGGTTGAACTGATAAAGAAAACCTAATTTTTCATATTAAAGTAAGATTTTCTCCGCTCGGAATGGATGCTACTGGGATGAGCACTTCTTGGTGGGTTCCAGGCAGTAATAGACAAGTGCATTTTTCCAATTTGATTTTAGCCACAAAGAGAGAAGCAGGTGGGAGCAATTTAATTTGAGACTTCATAATTCTGTTATTTCATGAAGTAAGTTGAAGAAATTCTGGGCTCATAATTAGGTTTCAGAGCTATCTGATACATGGAGGGCCAGGCTGAACCCCTGAAACTTTGTGAAGTTGTAACATGGGTTACACTTAAGAAATAACAGACCATTGAGTCTTGAAGTTGAAAGTAATTTGAAAGCAAATCAGATTCAACATCTCCAAAATCTGATGGCCCAGTCTTGTTTGAATCTCTCTAACATAAAGCAGCCCATTAAATTCTGAGTTGGTTGATTACAGTGCTGAATACTGTTCATTCTTTTAAATTCATTTGTGTATGTATATGGTTCAGCTTTCCAGTTGCTGGGAAAAAATACCAAGTCCCCACAATTTAACCACCTACCAGTACAGTTATTTAAATACAGGATGATGAAAAAATACATTTTTATTAATTTTTATAAGATAATATAACAGGAAATATAAAAACAACAATTTGTCAAATTTATTCAACACAAGAATCGACTGGTAGAAATGATACCTGCCTACGTGACGCTCAGGATAGTCAGTACATAACGAAAGTGCTGCCCCGATGATACTCAGGGTAAATTATTAAGTGGTTAAAGCAGGAGAGGTTTTATTTTGGCTCACTGCTTCAGAGAATTGGCCAGCTACTAGAGAGAAACATCATGAGAGCATGCGTGGCTGAAGAAAAATGCTTAGTTCATGGCAGCAGGGAAGAAGCGTGTCAAAGAAAGATTATCCTCCAAAGGCAGGCCCCCAGTGACCAACCTCCAACTGGGTCCCACCTCCTAAGAGCACATTCAGCCATGAACATCACTGGATTAATTCACTGATGGGTACAGCACCCCATGGATCAATAACCTCTGCAGGCGTCTCTTTATCCAGTCTAGTTAACAATGAAGCTCGACCATCACAGCCTATTTATAATTAACATCCATAGTTCTCAATTAACTCTCAAGAATCTCACTGAATGAATATAATCAATTTTTATTTATTAAAAACTAACAATTTAAAGATAGTTAATCCTATGTTATTCAGACTCCTTTCTTCTATATTAGATATCTGTTATTCAATTCCTTTTTCTCACGACACAGGCTCCTGTTCTTCTGCTCAATGTCTTGATTCTTAAAAAACCTTTTGTTTGGGGCCGGTGAGATAGCTCAGTGGCATAAGCGCCTGCCTGGCAAGCGCGAGGTCCTGAGTTCGACTCCCAGAACGCTCATAAAGGAAAAAAAAGGGGCAGTGATATCCCTCAGTATCACAAGCACTTGCTGGCAAGTGCAAGGTCCTGAGGTCGGCTCCCAGTACCCACAACTTTTGTTTAATTTTGTTAACGCTCTATTTAAAATCCTATTTATGGGTTCTGCTTAGGCATATGAAACCACCTGTGGATAAACCCAAAAGACAGCAGAAAGATTTTTAGGAAGTTGTCAACCTTGTCAACTCTAATGAATAAAACTCATTTATATAATGAATTTATTATGTCACAAAGATTACTACAACTGCAGTCTCTAATAATTTAAATAATTAGTCATTTTATGGCTATTATCCATTTCACCCAGAAAATAAAATTATTTTGGATTTCATTCATCTCCTTCTCTTTCATTTATTTCTTACAGTGATATCTTCTCTGTGAAAGGACTGCTTCTGATGTACGGCATTGCCCACAGATGATAAATGCAGAGAATTAGCTCTACTCCCAACTATTGGTTCATTTGTCATATTTGTACTCTGTCTCATTGTCTCTCTCTTTCTACTTCCATGTTACTCACTATCATTGCTTAACTCTCTTTTAAAATTTCAGGAATAGGATAAATCATTCAGTCAGCCAAGAAATTTTATTGATAATCTACTCTGAACGAGGCATGCATTGGGCATTGAAAATCAATTGGATGAAGAAGACAGTCAAATCAGAAACTTCAAACTGAATTTTTAATTATTACATCAAGTAAAAATAGATAATCTGATACTAAAACCCATTACCTCTTAACAAGAACATAACAAGTATGTTGCAATATTTAGAGTACTTTTTCAGCAGTCACCATTACATATCCCTTTTAGCCCAGACAATGTTAAATCTTCTTCAATTATTTTTGTCTATTTAAGACATTTTAGGGATGTGTAGTTTGTTTTGTCCAGAGGCATCTGTCTAGTTCATTGCCCATTTAACTAGTCAAGGATAGGAAAATTTGTCAGCTTTCTAGGCAGTCAAACACTTCTAATTTGAAGTTGTTAAGAGCAGGTTTGGAATTTCTTTGAACGAATAATGCACCACTTCATAAAGCATTGAGGATCGTCATAAGTACTCACAAACAATAACAGGTGGAATGCAACAGTTGCTTAAAGGGCTCTATGAAGAGCAGAAACGCAGGCTGCTATCTTTCATTTCTAAAAGCTAACATGCTTGAGGAACTGATTTAGTAACCTGCTAAAGTAGACAAGTGTTGTGCACAAAGCAGTGAAAGACAATATATTTTTTTAAGTTGGATCCTCTAAATGCAAGGTAATTGTAGAAGATTTTCAAACAGCCTGAAGGAATTGATTCAGCTGGCATCACAGAAACTACAACAGCCAAGGGAAGATGCTGTGGGAGCTCAGATCCAAGGAGTCATTTACCAACAAACTGTTGAGGAAACAATTAACTTCCCTTGGAAGAATAAAAACATACCTCAAAACTTCAATATCTAATAAGAGAAAGCATGTTGGTATTGAGCCCTTGGAGAGTATGTGCCTCTATTAAATTAGCCATTTAGATAGGCATCTGTACTGCAGGATTTTTTAATTTCTTTAAGCTCCTTGCTAGGGTTTCTGTTTTTGTTTTGGTTGATCATACTAGTGTTAAAAAACATATTTTAACAAGAACGTATATTCACATACATAGGTATATTCACATGTTAAATTGTATTGAACTTATTAGTTAAGAAGAGAACCAATAAAATATTACTTCAGAATCTCAAGAGAAAAATCTAAAAGAAGATGACTGTAGAGGCTTATCATGAATACTGAAATAAATTTGCTTAATAGATGCAGAACTGGCAAATTGATCAATCTCCACAGAACAATAATCAAGTGAATCTCCAATGGACACAATTTGCATTGTTATGAACAACACTGTATATTTATCAGTTTTCTATAATGTACAGAGTTTTATAATAGCCCAATGAAGAACAAGGACAACTTGAACACAGTACTAGACAGGATATTCAGTAATCATTTTAATACATATCAAAATATTTCCCAATTTTCTTCCTACACTAGAATCTTGTTTTCAGTGAAGCTTGTAGTTTTGTGGAAGTGTCTCAATGTACACATGAGGGTTTCAAAAAAATTTAATGTAATTTTGACTCCTTTAAAAACATTTCAATTTCTCAGGAGGAAAAGTTAATTGTCTATGTGACTTTTCTAGAAGAACTGTGTTCAAACAGATTCATGTGTAAACACGTATCTTGACTATAGGTTGCAAAACTACAACAAGAAAAAGAAAGATTGCATAGCAGAAATAAAACTAGCTTGGGCAAAATAGGTTTAATATTTTTTTCAGCTGTCAGAGCAGGTGATAAAGTAGAAAGACAGATTTGGCCTGTAATGTTTCAAAAGGTCCCATGTTCCAGTGATCCCCAGTATCTAGTACAGTATGAAGGCAATGTTAAATGGCTTGTTACATTTCAAAATCCTTTCCCCAAATCCTTTTTGCTCCTCCAGAACTCCTGTGAAATATTTACCTCTCACCAAAGAAGCACTCTAATCACATGCAAACTGTTAGAGAAAGAAAATCACACTTTAGTAACAAAGATGCCTCTGGAATACGATCCATCAAAAAGGTCAGGATGTCTCTCCTCGAATCTTCTCTTCAACCTACTTTGGCAAGTGTCTAGAGTTCCAGTTTTGATGCTTTACTCTGGGGTATGTTTCCCTAACTGATGCCAAGAGAGTATGGGACATGTCATGCCAAAATATGCTATTTTGTATATCGATTATTTGGAGATAAAAGCAGTAGAGAGCAGAAAGTACAGGGAGGGCATTTGACCTCCTCTTCTCCATCTATAAACAGGCCATAAAATTTCTCATAGAAAAGCATCATCCCTGTTCCAGGGAAAGAACATTGTCATTACCAGAGACTGGAATGGTTGCTGAAATGAATCCATACACAAAAGCTTACTATATTAACTTCCACTACCTTTCTACATTATGGTCTACATTATGGGACTCTCCAACAATATATTGACCTGAGCCTAAACCCCTGTGTCATTTCTTAACAAATTTATCGTTTCTTTTTTTAAAAGATGTATGAGCTTTCTGGTTTGGCCACTTCTTTAGGTCTTCATTTTCTTGTGAATATTACCCTGTACATGTCGAGTTTGAATACAATTTGTGTGCTTTTCTTTCGTTCATCTGTCATATTACTTTAACTTTTAGGCCCAGCTGGAGCCATTAAGAGATTTTTTTCCTCCCCTATAGTATATCATTTGCAATACATAATGAATAAATTCATGGTGAGCAGTTGGTGCATATAGATATCACATCTTAATCCTTTTTACTTCCTCTTCCCTTCCTCTCCCCTTGCCCTCCATTCCTAGATCCCCTTCCCATCTGCAAAAGGCCTACTTCCCATTTTCCTATAATCTATATTTGATTTTGCACATTAAACTATTAATACTTTGGGTTTCGCCTATGAAATTAACCATGAGATATTTAAACTTCTGTGTCTGGTTTATTTCACATAGAATTATGGCCTCAGGGGCAACCGTTTTCCTACAAATGACTCAAATTCATCCTTTTTTGGCTGAGCAGTACTGCATTTTGTATACGTACATTTTCATTATCTACCCATTTGTTAGTGGCTTATACATAGGTCACTCCCAAGATTTAGCTATTATGATTTGTGCTGCTATAAACATGGCTACGCATGTGTCACTGTAATACGACGTCTTTAACTCTTTCAGGAACACACCTAGAAGGGAAGAGCTGTTTCTAATGGAATTTTCAATTTTAGATTTTGGAGGAATCTCCATACTGATTTCGATAGTGCTGTGCTAGTTTCCATTCCCACCAACAGTGTAGATGAGTTCCCCCACCACTACTTGTTTTCTGAATTCATGATAATAGCCATTCTTTCTAGCATAAGATGGAATCACAGTGTTGTTTTGATTTGCATTTCTCTAACTGCCAAAAATCCTGAGCCTACGTATGTACTTATTGACCATTTGTATTTCTTCTTCTGAGAATTGTCTATTCATTTCAATTGCCCAGGTTTTGGTTGGGTTTTTCATTTGGGGGCTTCTACATTTTTGATTTCTATATATTCTAGATATTCATCTGTCTCACATTATGCAGGTTTTTTCTTCACTCTGTGGTTATTTCTTGGTTATTTCTTGGTTATTTCTTATTTTCTTGGTAATTTCCTTTGTTGTGCAGAAGGCTTTTAGTTTGATATAGCCCCACTTGTTGATTCTTGTTGCTATTTCTTATGCAATTAGGGTTCTGTTCAGAAAGTCCTTTCCAATGCCTATGCCTTCAAGAGCTTACCTATTTAATACTTCGGTAGATTAAGTACTTCTATTTTAATATCTATACCTTTGATCCATTTTGATTTTATTTTCATATTGGGTAAGAGATATAGGTCTAGATTCAACCTTTTGCGTAACCAGTTTTCTCAGCATCACCTGTCAAAGAGGCAACCTTTAAACAATTAAGGAAATTCTTGTTAGGGAACAAGCTAGAGATTGTACTGTATCAGAGCATAGTTCATTCAACTTTAAAAATACAGATATTTCCCCAAGCAAAGAAATACTGATTCACTTTAAGGTATATCTATGCATTAAAAATATTTACTGATAATCAATTTGTTGGTATAGGCATGGTCCCTGGTCTCACCATCTCTACACTCAGAAGAAAGAAAAAGCATATACCAGGTGACTAGGACAGGTGGATACGGACCCACAGTGGGAAGGCCTAGGAAGGGAGATGGTTAGAGATATGGGCTCTGGATGACTTGGTTTGCATTTGGAAATTTCCCTCTTGGGTCATTATTTTGCTAACTCTAGGAGTTAAGTCCCTTAGAGCCAGCAAGGCCAAAGATGTGAAAGCATCAGAATTCAGAAAACAGAAGACAAGGCAAATATACTCATATTTTCTCTTTATCCTCAATACCAAAAGTTGTGGCTGATGATGATTCAAATGGTGAAGAAAATAAGGGGTAATAACACCAACAGTAAAAACCAAAAAAAGTTAGGAAAGCTGTGTATCTCTTTCTAGATCCCTATAAAAGGAGTAAGACAGACAATTTGAACAAGCTGGGATTCCAGGGGAAAGTGAAAACTAACGGCAGCAACTTCAGAGTGTGGTTGTCATGACTTGGGTATTTCTAAACATGTCATTCATTTTACATATACTCAGATTTTAATTGTCTAGGATGGTTTTGAAATGGAGTGTAAGTATTAGATTATATGGATATTAAAGAGATAATTACAAATGTCTTTCAATAACTATGATTAAAATTCTTCATAAACCATATTACTTTATCATAATTAAGTTCTTCCAAGGAATCTAATATCATCTTTGTGATTAAATATCTTGTAAGGCCTACATATCATCACTTGAATAAGAGTTGGAACTCTTGAAAAAGTAATGCATGTGAACTTAAATGAACTGACTCCCCACTCTTCATATAATTGTCTGTCCTTGTGACTTTGATTTTTTTCACCTCCTGCTCCAAAACATGTAATCTCAACAGGTTTAATAGAGTGGATTTACTAATTCCTGTATATCACCTATGTATCATTAGACTGAAATAGAAGGGAGAAATAAGGAAGGAGAATTGGAGAAAGGTAGTTTGATATGTAATTATTTCAAGATCATATATTGTAATGGTTATACCACTGGCTTTGGGTACAGTGTGATTGAGTTTATATTCAGAATACTGTGAACTTCCTAGCTCTGTGAACTGATTCCTACTCTAATGAACAGTAGAGATCCCTACCTCCTGAAATGGCTGTGTTAAATAAAATAGTGATTCTGAAATTCCTGGTGCAGTGAAAAGTACTTATAAATAAAAGCATTTAATAAATCTTAGTCATTACTGTCATCAGAGGATGAAATCGTTTTCTGAAATTAAGCATCAAATTTGTCTTTGATAGACATTTCTTACCACATATTCAGTTGAATTGATCCATCTCTGATGGAGCCATCACCCTTAAGAAAGGAATCATTTACATACGAGCTCCTCCCACGATGAAAAGCTTTCTCAGCCCATTGACTCCAAGAAGGGAAAAGAATGAGGAGAAGCAGAGTTTAGTGCACAACCCCAATCCCTAGGCTTGACAGGCAGCTAATTCTGAGACAAGAAGGTATTGTGGCAGAATGCAGCAAACTATGATTTAATCAGCTCTGGTAGAAAATAAGATGCAAATTGATCTTCTCCTATCAATGCAAGGAAGATGTATTCTCCACGCGTTATCAGCTGGTCCCTTAGCTCCACTTTCTTTGGAGGAACACCAACAGAAAGACCGTTGCTGAGAGTCCCAGTGTTTGTTGCAGAATTGCCTCACTTCACTATTGTGAAGAAAAGTCCTTTAACTGTCAGAAAGACAGCTGTTCTGCTTCATCCTCCTCATGGATATCCTGGCCCCTTCCAATGTATTATCTTTCCTCCACTTAACTACCAATCCCTAACTACATACATGAATTCATACTAACATGCATAGGGAAAAACATGTTTCTCTTAGTCTGATGATATTTTCTGGTGATAATTCAAGTTATAATCACAAAAATCTAGCACAAAATGTTATGGGTTTTAGGGTATCAATTTTCTACCCTGTTAGCTATGTTAGGTAACACAAAAAAATAAACAGTAAACTGTATATGCCACTGATATTCTCGTCATCTGTATCTCCCTTTTAAAGCTATGCCTAAGCACACCCTGGAAAGAGGAACATTCTATAAGTTGTCCCATTCTCAGACCACTACTGACAGAAATAGGAAAAGTCTTTTTTATGATGAGGGTGATATTTTACACTATATTATTGTGTGTTTCTCTTTCCTATTTGCATGCACACGATACCTTTTCTGGTTGAGTCCATTGTATCTGGCTCCAGAGTTGGGTGGAGTTGAGCACAGGAAATTAAACTTCTTTAGCAATAGTCACAATAATGAAAAAATTGTTAATATTTTTAACATTAAAACAAGATTTTGTAGCAAAATCATAAGATTGCACGGGAGGCTTTTTGGAAGAAAGGTATTTTCTAACTTATTTGACCATATCAAGGAATAAGTAGGACAACAATCAGACTTTCAATAGAATGAAGGTACTGTTTTGTGTATTATTACTTGACTGTGTTTCGCTATGGGAAGGTAGGTGAAGAATATGATGATGAAAATGAATATCTTGAAGTCCATTCCTTCAGAGCAGTAGGATAAGCAGGGAGTCAATGTTTCCAGGAAAGAGAAAAAGGAAAAAAGACACGGTGCTTCTAATCGGCACACACTAGGACTTACTGGAGAACAGAGACTGTGTATTAGATCAATAGAGGGAATGCATAACTCGGGGGAACCTGTCATTGAATTCAGTTTGAGACCATTAGGCACACTGACAGAGTTCAACAATCCCAGGAAACCATTAGTGCAGCATAAAGAGGACCAAAGGAGAGGTTTTATTTTTTATTTTTTATGTTTTATTTTTTGTATGTTTGCTTTTTTTTTTTTTTTTTTTTTTTTTTTTTGGGTACCGGGGGGACGACCTCAGGACCTCACGCGCCAACAGGCACCCGTGCCGCTGAGCGATATCACCGGCCCCTTTTTCGTATGTGGGTTCCGGGAGTCGAACTCGGGCCTTCGCGCTTGCAAGGCAGGCGCTTAAGCCGCTGAGCTGTCTCAACGGCCCTGCTTGTTTGTTTTTTGAGACAGGGTCTTGCTATGTAGTTCAGGCTGGCCTTGAACTCATTATGTAGCCCAGGCTGGCCTCGAGCTCACAGTGATCCTCCTGCCTCAGCCTCCTGAGTGCTGGGATTATAGGCATGCCATGCTCAACTAAAGGGGAGTTTTAAAACTGAAGTTGCTGCAAGATAGCTGGAAATATAGGGCTTTGTTTGCTTTTCCTTCACCCAGGCACATGCTGCTTTGCATGGTTACATTATTTTGATAGAGGGGATGAGGGTACAGAACACATGATAGACATCTGATAGTACGTACCATACATGAGAATCCAGGAGGGCTCGCTTGTGGAGGATGGACTTTAGAGTATCACAGGTTTCTTTATTGTTAGGCTTTGAATGTTTGTGTCTCCTCTGAAATTCATGTCAAAACGTAATCCCCAATACAATGATATTTCAAGGTAAAATCTTTAGGAGATGAACTGACCGTGATAACTCTGACTGCATGAATGCCATGAATGAGAATGGTGACTTTATAAAAGGACTAGAGAGAATTATGTAGGCTTCTCTCTCCCTCTCTCTTTTTTCTCTTCACCTTCTGCTACATATAGTTGCAGTAAGAAGGCCCTGACCAGACTACACATACCAGCATCTTGACCTTGGACTTCTATGTCTCCAGAAGGGTAAGAAATAAATTTATGGTTTTTATATATCGCCATTTCAGGTATCTTGACATAAAAACACAAGTAAACTAAGACATTTACACTAGACCAGCTTTTCTCAACTCTGAGCATTATTGACAGCTTGAGTTGTGTGGGATGTCTTGTGTATTGGACACTATTAGCAGTGCCCCTGGCTTCTACCTTCTCAGGGCTAGTAGAATTACCTACCTTGTCCCCAGTCGTGACAATCAAAAATATTTTCAAACATTGCTAAATGACCCAAAGGATGCAAATTCAAACCCAGCTGAGAATCACTATCCTAGGCCAAGATTATAATTAATCAGGAATAGAGCAGTAACAGCAAGGGGTTCAGGAGAAAAGTACTGAGTGTGATAATGAAAGAAGATGGAAGAAAATAAATTTTCTTCTCAGGATAACTGGCTGCAAGAGGAATGGACCTTCTTAATAAGACATTATCCTGAAAAACCAAATATTTCTGAAATAAAAAAGAACCAAGGATCAGTGATGTTGAACATTTTTTTGTGTATTTATTTGCCATTTGTACTTCTTCTGAGTAGTGTCTATTCATTTCAGATGCCCATTTATGGAATGGGTCTTTAAATTTGGAGGGGGTCTGATTTATTTTCAATTCTTTATATGTGCTAGATATTAGTCCTTTGTTTGAAGAACAATTGGTTAAGACTTTTTCCCACCCTGTGGGTTTTCTTTTCACTCTGTTGGTGATTTCTTTTGCTATGCAAAAGGTTTTAGGGCCGGTGAGATAGCTCAGCAGCATAAGCCCCTGCCTGGCAAGCGTGAGGTCCTGAGTTCGACTCCCGGTACCCACATATGAAAAAAGGGCCAGAGATATCGCTCAGCAGCATGGGTGCCTGCTGGCATGCAAGGTCCTGAGTTCGACACCCCGGTACCCACACACACACAGACAAAAAAAGGTTTTTAATAAGATGAGATCCCAGTTGATTCCTTGAAGTAATTCCTGTGCAGTCTGGGTTTTGTTCATGAACTCTCTGCCTACACCTATGTCTTCAAGAGTTCCACCCATTCTCTCTCCCAGCAGATTTAGTATTTCTATTTTAATATTTAGATTTGAATCCATTTTGATTTTAATTTAGTGCATGGTGATAGACATGAGTCTAGTTTTAGTCTTTGGCATATGGAAAGCCAGTTTTTCCAGCACCATTTATTAAAGAGGCTATCTTTCTTCCAGTGAATGTGACCCCTTTGTCAAAGATAAGGTGGCTGAGTGTGTTTGAAGTTGTTTCTGCATCTTCTCATCTGTTCCCTTGATCCTCAGGTCTAGGTGCTTTGTTTTGTTTTGTTTTGCCAGTACTATGTTGTTTTTATTGCAGTAGCTCTGTAGTATAATTTTAAATCAGGGATTGTGTTGTCCCTTGCTTTGCCTTTGTTGCCTAGAATGTGTTTGCTATACTAGGTCTCTGCTGGTTCCAAATGAATTGTAGGAATGTTTTCTCTAGTTCTGTGAGGTATGCTAATGGTGTTTTGATTGGGATTGCATTACATCTGTATAACAGTGTTGGGAGTAGGGCCATTTTCACTATGTTGGTTCTTCTCATCCAAGAGCAAGGGACACCTTTTCTTTTTTTTTGATATTCTCTTAAGTTTTGTTAAACCTATGCTATAATGTTCAAGTTATGAAATACTAGGAGTAAGTATCACTCAAAGAAAACTTGCCTTCTATTCTTGGGGGGGGAATTAGTGTGCTTCCATTTGTACTCAAGATAGTTATAACATGTTAGGCATAATTATGAACTTGTCTTTGTATCTGGAGACTACAAAGAAATGTGTCTGTTTGTCAAGTTGAAAAGGGGTGGATTGTGATAGTTAACTGATTGTGTCAACTCAAGTAAGAAATGCCCGACTAAATTGAATCAGCATAGTTCTGAGTGTGGCTGAGGAAATTTCCTGAAGACAGAAGGCCCACCCTAGGGTGGCTTGTCACCTGAATGGTTTAAAGGGGAAACAAAGAAAGAAGAATTACTTCTGTTTCTTTGGAGGAGCTCCAGTCTTCACCTTCACCTTAGATGTCATCTCATGGCTCCCAGTGCAGACCCTTCAGCCTCTAGCACAGACCCTTCAGCCTTCCATCACAAACCCTCTGGTCTCCTGACACAGCCTCACACGGGACACTACACTAGCTCCAGGCTTTTACCTGGATCCTTCAGATCTCCAGTGCATAGACAGACATTTTGCATTCTTCTTCCACACCTGACTCTGTGGACAGCCAGTGTAAGACCATCTGGTAAATTTTTATATACTTCCATTAAATCTGTTTTTCTAGTAAGCACTGATACAAACTTCTTATAATATAATCCGAATTTAATTCCATTTAATTGATATTCACTTTTATCTGATATTTTGTTTGTTTACTTATTTCCTGTCTGTTTCTCTTCATTTCCTAAAATAGCATTTCCATGAAAAGAGGAATGTTCTTGCTCCTGTACAGTAAGGAACCACAGTCCACATTATTATCCCTAACTTGTGGTAAGATCTCAATGAATGCTTAATAAATCTGTATTTCAGAAGGATGAAATGAGGTCATACAACCCAAAAGGAGAAAACATGAGAAGACCAGTCTGCTCACTTCCCGGTGTCCCTGAGACCAATGTCCTGTCATTCCATTCCTCGAGAATTCCTATGTCCTTAATTTTATTTGGTCTTTTCTGTCTTCCAATCAAATGATGTGTGAGCAAGCCCTTGCCCTTCCTAAGCCTCACTTTTAGAAACAGAGAAGAATTATGTATTATTACCAGCTTGAACCTATCAGGAGGGAAAAAATTAAAATGTATAATAAACATACAAGGAAAATTTTAACTGTACACATTCAAAGATATTTTACAGAATCATTCAATGTTCAACCCTTGAGGGAAATTTCAAGTCTTTTATTTTACAAAATAAAATGAATTGATTCAGAGAGCTTAAGTCAACTGATCATGTTTACAGAAATGGTGTGGTTTCCTCACTGCAGAGTACGTTTAATTCACCTACTCAAATTTCCTCCTCTAAATCTTCCCAAGCATTTCAACCTTAGGGATGGTAAAGTACTATCCCAAAGCTATCCACTTGGCTTGCTGCAAAGTTTCTTGATTCCCAGTGCAACACATTTTTACACTATATCTTGCTGCCTCCCATTCTCATTGAATTGCAATTAGCTCTACTCTATTTTAATGAGCACATTAATGTGTTAGTGTTGGTCTCAGCCTGACCTTATATATGTTTGTCTTTGAGACTGTGTTTCTATTTAAACTGCAAGCTCTTGGGAGAAGGAAAAGACGCCAGTTTAACCACCCCACTGCCTTGCGCTCTTAAAAGCTTAACAAACACTATTTGGTGGTGATAATGATGATAGAGTAGGCATAATAACATTTGCCTTTCTCTCTAAGGAATTGTGTGGTTGCTTTATTTTGCATTTGGAATTCTCTTGTTTGGGAGATAGATCCTTTAGGATTCTTCTAAAGATCAGAAAATGGAAGCAATATTTCCATCAACAACTTTTCTCATCAAAATTCTGAATTTTTCCCAGATTTGCAAAAGGAAACCAAAGTGTGAAACCCAGAGATAGAGCATGGAGTGAAACTGTCATTTTATATTTGTTTTCCAGGACACTGCTGAGCATAGCAATATAAACGATAAATGCCACATTTCATTGCAAGAGAGCAGGTGGCACTTGAGGCAGGGGAATTGAAAGGTTGTAGAATATGTAGGCAAGAAAAACAACTACAGAGGAATGGGAGCTGAGGAGGTAATTAAATACATTTCCTGTAAAAATAAAGAATTTCTCTAATGTAGAAATATGTTAGAGTGGCCAAGTTCTCACAGGCCACTCCATGAAATTTGAAATAGCATAGTATAGTGGTTAGGTTCTTGAGCCAAATCACACTGGCTGGAATTCCAGCACCAACAATTCACACCTAATATCTATCTGATTAATTTCTGATTAAATTTTTATAAAGCATGCAAACCTCTTCAAATAGTGCTTTTTCCATAGCAGGCACTCGGAAAGTTTTAGTTTCTATCCTCTTATATTTAAGGCTTCATTCATATGACTGGAGTGAATGAACTGTCCCTGATTGAGAGAAAGAATTAGTGCAAAAAAGGGGTGGTCAAAACACTGATCTTGGGCTTATCCTTCGAAAGAGCAGGACAGCTAGATGGTGAAGCCTCCAAAGCCCTTCCTGCTGGTAACTCATTTTCTAAGAATATCCACTTCATGGATTAAGACATTATGAAATTGCAAATATGTAATATAAGATTAAGACATAATCACCAATTAACACATAATCATTAATTTATTTATCATATTAGTTGTTGATAGCCTAAGGGACACAAGAGGATTAGAGAAGACAAAATATGAATGTGAGTGGCAGACAGTGGATAGCTCTTCCGCAGATCCATTTCCTCTTCTGCCTGGGCACATAGGTCACTGAATTCCTTCCCGTTAGGTGCAGACAATGGGCTATGCTCTACACAGTGTGATGCAATCAGAAGTGACGAGTGCCTCTTCCAGGCCCAGCCCACTAACTCTTCTCACATGCTGTCTTCTACATGCTTGCCCTGATTTGCCAATGAACACAGGATATCTGGAATGCTTTGTGTTGAACATAGAAAGAACTGAGGTCACAGAACCCTTTTTATACTTTGTATTAAATAAATGGGAATCAAACTGCTACTGGGTTTGAGCCATATTTTGGCAGTTTATATATTACAGAAACTAGCATTAAGCTCATTCATAGAGGACATATATACGTTTGCAAATGTGTAAAGTTGACAGCATGGGGCACCAGATGACATGAATAAGAGAGGAATCAGAGAAAGTGAGCTATAAAAATGCATGGATATGTCATTTTTACTTTGAAAAAGTAAAAGAGAAAGTGAGCTACAAAAATGCATGGATATGTCATTTTCAAAGTAAAAGCCTACAAAATTTTTAAAAAGTATTAAGATGTGTTATATACATGTATCAGCTCCCCATGATGAATGTTAAGAGTTATGTATTGTAAACATGTACTAATAAAAAAGTAAAAACCTAAAAAATTAAAAGGAGCACAGTGTATATTATTTCTCACACCATTTGCAAGTGTTGGGGATTCACACGACCAGCTTTAAGTTTAGTAATAAGTAAAGTGGAAAATGAGATAGATAATAGGAAACAGGGAGATAGATCTTTTGCAAAATGGAAAAGGACCAAGAGGTGGAAGGAGGTGGGAGGAGGAGGAGGGAAAGGGGGGATATGAAAAAGAATTTATATGTGTTATGTACATGTGCCAACTCCCCATAAGAAATGTAATCACTGTGTACTACAAACATGTACTAATAAGAAATAAAAACTAAAAAGAAGAAGTAGCAAAAATAACCCATTACTCACTGAAAGCTGTTAGTCACAGTTTGACACAGCAAAGGTATAGGTATGACATTAATGTTGGTCACAGCTAAAAGGTACATATTAAAATCATCCAAGGGCAGAGCTCTGTAGATCACAGCTCAACAAAGTCCCCAACACAGCCGGCAGTATGATGTGTGTATTTACATATCGATGCCTGGGAGATAATTCTGCCAGTTATTTTGTCCCACGGAGTCCCAGGCAGTATTACCTCCCTGGAATTGATGTATCCCAATAAACATCTCACACTGCCAGCAAGGTATCCAGAAGACACACTTGATCTGTGCCTTAGTGTCCATGATTTTTACTGAGGTGCCATCAAGTAAACATTGCTGACTACCCGTGTTGACTGACCCTCCAAAAGTGAAGCCGATACCACATTACCAAAATACACCACCCTACGTTACATAAGTAGATGTCAGGAGTGACTCAAATTCCCAGGCAAACAAAACTCTCCCATCAGGCATGGCATTGCAAGGGCTGAGAGATTACTCCCAGAATCCGTGACAAAAGCTAGGTTTCTATTTGAGAAAGATTAAATTTTTGTCTAAACCAAACCCTTTAGTTATTTTATGACCTCTCAGTAGGCAAACAGGTATAGATCTTAGCACAAAGAAGATAATGTTTTATTAGGCCATTAGACACTCACATGAATTTGGGTAGAATTTTGTACTTTTCTGGCAAGGAGATGCAAAGGAAGGATAAAATTCAGGCCTAACACTCTTGGTCGAGCTACAATTTATGGACTAGTATAAATTACAAGAAAATGCTTTTTTTAATTTATAGGAGACAGAAAAAGGTCTTTTTGTAACATCCACAAAGGCATTGCATGTGTTAGAGGCAGCCTTGTATACAAAGTGCCCATAGTGTTCTGTCACAGAGAGCCCGCCCACGTGAAATCACAGAGCACCTTCCTTCTGGTCTCTCTTTCTCCACTCTCCTTACTCCTCGCACACTGGCTCCAGACCTTGGCTTCATTCTGGAAGGGCACAATATGCTTTTCATCTCCACAGGATGAAGTGAAATATTTGAAAATTTTTTTCAGAGTAACTATGTACAAGTAATACATTTACTGGTTTCTTTAAGTACATCTCATAGTATAATATTCAATGTGTTTGTACACTAAGCACACATTTCTATTTACATTTTCTTTAAACTAGGAAATGTTTTTTCTTCCAAAATGCTTACGCAAGTTGCCTTAGCCAGAATCAATATTGATTCCTCTCAAATTTAAAGTCCTGTTGAAATCTCTTTGATGCCACCTAACACAACCTTCATAGATCATTTTTCATTTGAGTTATTTCGGCTTTTATTCTTCACAAGTATATTTCAGGTAAAGCACCTCATCCTGGCTTATTAGAGAACTCATCTTCTACCTACAATTTTAGTTTGTAGGGAACTCATCTTCTACCTACAATTTTAGTTTGTAGGATGGGGACATCTCAAAACTTGTTAACAACTATCAGGAAAGATGGTCAGCTTTTCAGACCAAGAGCTGTAGGGACAATGGGGGTTTGTGGCTTTCTGTTGTCACATTAATGACATAGGAAAAGAATGTGCCTGAGAAGAGAGACAAACAGAACAAGCAGAGCTAACAATGAAGAGAAAACTTTGATAACACTGTCTAAATTCACAAATTCAGGTGTGTCTGATAAACTCCTCTTTGGACTGTCTGTACAATGGGCACACACATTTTCTTTTTGGGTTAAACGGTTTTGGAGTAAGTTCCTGCAGTCTGAAATTGAATGAGTTCTGAGTAATGGAGTGAAGAAGCCACTAAAAATGCACATAAGCAGAAGGATAGAAATCAAAATCTTCAACCTCTCAAATATCTGTGAAATTGACTGGAGAGAAGTGATAATCTTTCTCTCTCAACTTGACTTTCTAATTTTTCTGACCTTGACTATGCTATCGGGGCTTTGATTTTTGTGTTTCCGTAGTTGATTTTCCTACTCCATGATACAGCTGATTCAATCAAGGGCTTTATGTCTGTGAAAGGGATTGAGTTAGTTCAGGCAGAAATGTGCCTTATCAACACGTCATATCCACAGAAAGTGTAATGATGATTAATGAGATCATTTCTCTGGTAATTCAAAAGTGACTTACTAGAGTGGCCTACGTGGTTATAGGGAGACAAACGTGGTGCTGATTTGTGTGTGCCCAGCACCTTCAACTCAGCTGGTCCCTCAGGACTTGGACTGACATGCCCTTCAAATTAGCGAGGCATTGAGTCATTAACTATACATGACAGAATTTAACACGGGAGGAAACTGTTCCGTTAAACATTTCCCAGTCACGTACCTTCTGAAATGGGAGCAAGTAAAAGTGCTGCCACTGAGTTACCATTATCTTACTGAAAAACAAACAATAAAAAACAACTAATATTTGCAAAACATTTACTGTGGATTAGGTGTCATGTGTTGGTAGGGGTAGGTGTGTGTGTGTGTGAATAAATACAACTCTCTGACACTAACTGATCTAGAAGTGGGAGAATTTCAATGTGCTTTACCTAAATGAAACAAAATATCTGAAAAAATAGGTTCCCAATGTACTAAATTCTTATAATACTTTTTTAAAATCACAGTTTAACCCCTCTATCTGCTTCTCTAAGAAAAAGCAAAATTATAAAAATGCAGATTTTGCCTTTTATGTTAACTGGTATTATTTTTGAAAAAACTTTGTGTACTCAAGCAGAGCATCTAAAGACATAAGATAGGAGGGGCAATTTCAAATCATTAAACACATCATTTTCATATAAATAGAAAGTAAGCTTGTGTCAGTTTTATTTGAGTCATTAACAAGAGAATCAGCAAAACCTAAGAGATGGTCTGGAAAGAATTTGAGAAGCTGACATATATTTAATGAAGACAAAGTCACATTTTCCCATTTTTCTTTCCCTTCCTTTCTCCCTCTCCCTCCCTCCCTCCATCCTTTCCTACCCTGGAGTGGAGAGTTCTTTATAAGTGTTCATTTTCACCCATCTTCTAACAGAACATTTCAAATGTTGCACAAATCCAGAGCTAAGAAAGAAAAGTCAGGGAAGAAAGGAAATAAGGAAGGAAGGAAGGAAGCGAGACATCTTGGTTCAGACAATCCATCTTAGTATTTAATTTGAATTGTCACCATTATCATTTTGGAGTCCTCTCATTTACCTTCTCCAAGTATTTTTTCAAGTGAAAATTAAAATTCTATTAAAATTAAAAATTACAGATGAAATGTCTGATTGCATTGAATGAAAATGTTTCCTCTCCTTTGAACGTCCTGCCTGTTTTACACCTTAACTACCCCTTGTTTTTTGGGAATGTCACCAAAACTCTGTCACAGTTAATAAACCACTGCACATTAACTCCCCTGATAGGCCACTGCCAACAAATAGTTTTAAGATTTCAGACACAGTTGTGATACTAAGCTGTTTCCAGGGAGGCAAAATTTAGACAGAACTCAGTTTGTTTTCCCTGGTTAGAATCAATAGCATAACTCTTCTAGAAACACAAGGAGTTTTTAACTAACACAGAAAAGCTAAGCATAGGAACACACAAAAAGAAATAATACTAACCTAGGTTGTGCAACTATGAAGAATAAATTTGGAGAACGGTGCCTTTCATGAGTTTGGTCCTGGCTTGATAGCTAATTTGAGGTTCACTGGAAGAGCTTGACAACATATGTTCTCATCCTGTGATCCTGGGCCACCAACATAACCCCAGTATTCTCAATAAGGAAAACATCCATGGCGTCTATTACTGCATAATTCGATGTGTATATAATGCTTTGAGTACCAGTTATGGGTAGTTGATGTATACCTACTGAAGTTCTTAGGAAATATGTTTTATGACCATACTTAAGGCACTGTTTTGCACTTAGGATTTCCTTTGTAGTCATATTATGTGCTTATCAGGAGAATATAAAGGTAGTAAAGTTTAAGTATGTTATCAATTATGACACTCTGAGAAAAAACTTGGGGTGGGTGAATGATGGATTAAGTTACTTGCACTTTCCTTAAACAGGAATCACGTTTGAAGTGTTCTACTTAGTGAAACAAGCAGGAAACATCCTTTTCCACAAATCTTCCTAACCATAAAGCTTCAGGCTGATGACAAGTTATCAGGCACAGCTCTTTAGAGGCTGAATAATTAATTCCCTGGCCCAGGGTTAAATATATCCTGGGAGTTGACTTCTACAGGAGTTGATTTCTAATAAAGATTGAAAATAAACTCACATTCCTGGTGGCAAAACAACAATTTCCAACTTCAATTATAGTTAACCAGGGAGAAAGACTGTAGCAACAGAAAAGAAAACCAACAAGCTGTGCTACAGTGAGACAATTGAAGTCGTCTTTCATAATAGCAATAAAGAAGTGATTATTTAATTCTTAAATGTTATCCTTTCAGAAAAATGGAGTTCAGAGGAGAATGAATAAAAGTGGAAATCTATCTTCATTAGACATTTAGAAGCTGGGATACTATCTTGTTCTTAGCAGCCTTGCATATTCAATACACTACTTCAAAACAAGTGAGGACAAGGCACAGAGCTGACCAGACACTACTCAACCTTCTGACCATCTCCTGGCCCTCAGAGAGAACTGGCTGACCTGCCACTTTACCTCCTTTGTGAATTCTTTCTTAACTCTGGCAGGCTGGACAAGGCATTTCTTATGTTGCTTTTTGTTTCCTTTGCTCCCTTTTTTTTTTTTTTTTTTTTTTGGTTGTGACGGTGGCATTGAACATAGGGCCATTCCACTCATCTATATCTCCATACACCCCCAGCCCTTTTAATTGTCAGACAGGTTCTTGTAGAGTCATTAAGTTGCCAAGTCTGAACTCAAATTTGTGATCCTTCTGCTTCAGCCTTGCAGAGTGCTAGGAACCTTTTTGTTGCATTAAACAAAATATTCATTCATAAATGCATACTTTGTTATAAATCTATGTACAGTGTGTTAGGCATTGTAAGGAGTGCTGGAGAGAAATAGCAATGGACATATAAAGCATCCAATTGATCCATTCTATCTCTAATTTTTGTTTTATATTGTCTTTCAAGTGGCCTTGATGGCAGAGATTGCTGTTTAGCTCACTTGTTTTATTTCCCATCACAGCCAGGGCTTGGTGCACAGTGATATCCTAACATCTATTACGATTTTCATATCACTTCACATTGAGTTCAAATGATCAATCTTGAATGGTTGCTGTGTCATAAAATATTAAGAATTCATCATTCTTTTTATCTCTACATGTCTTCTCTATGCTTATTTGCTGTAATCTGTGTGTGTGTACATATGTGTGTGCATGTGTGTGCATGTATGTATGTGTATCTGACATCTTTTATTGTATGTGATATTATTTATTTATTTGATGACTATTTATTAAAACCCAAGGGGCATCATGGCCAATTTTTTGAAAGGCGCATTATGAGGGGTGTATAATGCCCTCGATTATTTCTTAAAAGTATTTCTATTGGTCAGTTATTAATTTTAATTTTATGAGTCTCATTATATTAAACAATGCATTTAATATAACAGGAAAATAAAATATCAATAAAATAAAGTTTAAATTTTTAATATATAATGATCGTTTAGAATAAACATCAACGTTTTCAGTATCAACTGTTTACCTGCTTACAAGATCTAAAAAATAACAGCAGAAATCAAGTCCTATGTGAATTACAATGAAAACACAAACAAAACTCTACCATAGAAATAATCTTTACTTCAGTTATCACACCTAAGGCAGTCTTCACACACGACAACTGCATGTTCCATGTGTGCTTAGCTTTCCTTTCCTGTTTGGCAGGCCATACTTGTCACCTCTCCTGTCTTCCTCTTCTGTCAAGAGCTTCCTATCATGTTATACAAAGTGCACTTAGCACGAAAATAAAATATCAATAAAATAAAATATCAAATATATAATGAGTGTTTAGAAAAAAATCAACATTTTCAATATCAACTCTTTACTTGCTTACAAAATCTAAAAAATGACAACAGAAATAAATTCCTTTGTGAACTATAATGAAAATGCAAATAAAATTCTACCATAAAAATAATCTTTAGTTCAATTATCACACCTAAGGGAGTTTTTACACATGAAAACATGTTCCATACACAAGTATCACTTACACTGACAGCACAAGTATTTTGTTTTCCTGTCTTCTTTGGTAGGACATACTTGACATCTTGCTCATTTTCCTGTTTTCTTAGGAGGTTCTTGTGATGTTTCACTTGTCTGTTCACCGGTCTGCTCCAGAATTCTTTTGAGGAGTTCTTTGGGCAGATACATATTGTTCTTCCTCTGTTGTAATTGATCATTTGTCAATTCCAGTCCCAATCATCTAAGAAAATTTCTCCGTGTTTGCATGTTATGAAACTATTTATGCCTGACATGTTTAGAGTTGAGTAAACACAACAATTGATTAGAGCTTTATGTTTCGAGTGACATCATAGTTCCCTCATAACTTGACAATAACATCAACTTTGCCTTTACTTTTGTTGTAAAATGTGGTCATTTCACTTGTGTTGAGGATTTACTGTCAATCTTTTTTTGTTTATTTGTTTGTTTTGAGACAGGGTCTCACCATATAGTTCAGGCTAGCCTTGAACTCACTATGTAACACAGGCTGACCTTAAATTCACAAGATCCTCCTGCCTCAACCTCCCAAGTGCTGGGATTATGCCAGGCTTCACTATCAATCTTATCATCATAGTGTTGTGATGCTGACAGTATCAATATTACTTTGTTTTTCTTTGCCATATAGGAGGCCAATGTTATGTCTTTCTGAAATCCAAAGATTGTACTATACATTTCTCTATTGTGAACTTGCAATATCTTTTTCAAGAATCTTGGCTCTGTTCTTGGGACTAGTTCCTGTGCTGGTCAGCTGGTGTTCTTTTAGTGAATGTAACATCAATGGGTAACTAGTGAACCAATTGTTGAATGGGTTACTTTTTGAATATGTGCACCAAATCTGTTCGCAATGTCCTATGGTTTATTACAGCACAAATAAAGACATGATGGCTAAGTTCCAGAATAAATTTCTAAATTCAAAGTGTAAAATGTCTTCACATCTACCAGAACATATATTTTTATACCATATTTGGAAGGTTTATTTGACATATATTGCCAAAAGTTTCAATAACCATGAAATGATGCAAGTTGTTCATCGTCATATATTCAGACAATTTCTTGACAGTTCAAAATAACAAAAGTGAGAAAATAGCAGCCAAATTGTTGAGTTTTTTCTTTCTTAATGGGACTTTTTATTGTCAAAACATAGGCAATTTTGAAGGTAACCAAATCTCTTGAGTGTTGTTATTGTTCTAAAAATCTCAACACCACATCTGTCACTTCTCCATAAATCCTTTAGATTCTGAGGATTAGAATGATAAGTCTTGCTACAGAGGCTTTTAGTTCGGATAGTAGGTTGTCATGATAAATATATTTTTGAGTATTGCTATTGATGTGTATAGAATATCTTACCTATACTGCATTATTAGTGTATTTCAAAACATCTTGTTGCATATTGTCTGTTACAAACAATTCCCAACATTGAATTGCAGTGTTGGCATTGCAGCCAATAGGTTTCACCCCTGGCAAGAATCTAACAACATTTTCTGACCTAGTTCTACCATTGGATTGTTCAGGTATACATAACCATTTTGTAGCATCTTGAGTAGTCAAATATTTATTTATATCACTATTTTCTTCCTCATCTGAATCAAGGTCTTCATTCTGCACTTCTCTACCTATCATATCTTGCTGACCTCTTTGGTTTACTTGACCTAAGTCATTGTCGGTAGCCGAGTCACCTGATGACTCACTTTCGATCTCTCCCCAAAATTGTAAAAGCAGATTTTCATGTAACATTGAACTGAATTGGGCTATTTCCACAAGGAAAATAAAAGGAAAACATTTAATTTAAAAAATTATAAATACACAAAGATGTTACACAGTGCATATCATGGGTAAAACTCCCCTGTTGACGCTTTGATATGCTTGCATACACCTTGCTGTTCATCTGACCAAGTGGGTGAACACGAAGATTACTTCCTGTCTCCCCCAGGGCAGCTACTGAGACACACAGCTGGCTACCATTATGCTAAAGTACATAGTTTCACTAGAACAGTACGGTAGGGGCGTCTTTTACCCACTCATAATGCCTCTAGAGATTAAAAACTGACTATGTTACAGGCCTGATGTTAGGTGATATACACTGAGGACAGAGATTATTCCCCATATACTCACCATAACCCTGTCTCTAACCAGATCTGGGACCCTCCAACTAGCTCAATGAGAGTAAGAAATCTGTTTTAATTTTATATTTTTAATGGCTAGAGTAGGAATTTAATAAAAACAATATTAAGTGAGTAATAAACTAATGAATTGCCTACTGCATTTCTTTTTCTTTCCCTAGTTAAAGTACTGAGTACTTTGAACAAAACTAAGCATATAACAAGACTACAAATAAGACCTATTGTTTATTATGTGCATCTGATATGTTAGATAAAAAGACAAAGTCATTGCAGATATAATCTTATTTAATTTTTCTAAAATGTTATAATGTTAATTAATCATTAGGCACCCCATTTTGTAAATGAGTGAACCAGTAGTTACAAGTTTAAACTAGAGGTAAATAACAGATTTATTATCACACAAGTCTATTTTACTGTGTTTCAATACAAAATGACAGACTACTAGGTTAGCTGTGAGATTTAAAAGTGATATATAACTTCCAGAATTTTTTTCCTGAGTCAGCTTGCTATCTACTGGTAAGGAAAGGCTCTTAGAAAAGCTGGGGGTTTTCAAATCTACATATGAGTGTTTCCTGGGGTCTTATTCTTGAGTTACTAATAACACAATAGGACAGACCAAGTTAGTGATAAAGAATAGAGGTTTATTTTGGCTCATGACTCTGATCTAAGTACAGGGGCTGCATGAAGTGATGGTCTTCTTGCTGAAAGCATCCTGAGGTAATGCAGGGTATCCTGAGATAGTGTGTGTGTGTGTGTGTGTGTGTGTGTGTGTTTGTGCACGCATGTGAGTAGTCTGTGTATGTGTCTATCTTCTGGTCTCTCTAAAACCACTAGGATTCAATCATGGGGCTCCATCCTGATGATGTTATCTGTTCTTTTTTTTTTTTTTTTGGTGGGTACCGGGGGGTCAACCTCAGGACCTCATGCACCAGCAGGCGCCCGTGCCACTGAGTGATATCACCGGCCCCTTTTTCGTATGTGGGTTCCGGGAGTCGAACTCGGGCCCTCGCGCTTGCCGGGCAGGCGCTTAAGCTGCTGAGCCATCTCACTGGCCCTATCTATACTTAATCACCCCTTTAAAGTCTGACCTCCAAACACCACAGTCAGTTTCCTCTCTCTTATTGTCTAACCATGGGGATTAAATTCCAACAAGAGTTTTAGAAGGGACAAACTATATTCAAATCACAGTACTTGATGTCCTTCTTGCTTTGTTCATTCTTTCAAGCTCACACTTATTTTTAATTATCCTGGGTTGCAGAGAACAGCCATAAAACTGGTTTTCAATACTATTGGTTGCTGTCTTTCAATGAGAATTCTTTTATTGATTACATCAATTCATTTCATAAATTATTTTCTTATTTCTTAAAAGAAAAAATTTTCAACAAAAAATACTATGTTTCCCAAACAATGAGTACATTATATTATACATGTTTATTTTCTCCTGTTTACTCACTGGCCTCTGAAAAATTTCAGGAGTATTCTATATGAAATTCTCACATAAAACCACCTCTCATCTTCAATTATCAATAAATTATTTTTAGAAATAATAATTCTACTTTTGCTAAAATACAAACAATTTCTTAACTTTCATTAGATGGTACTATATTGTATTAAAGTGCACATTATTTCATTAAGAATATCTCAGAAATATTAGCAGAAAACAAAACAAAAGTAATTGCTTTTGTAGGCAAGTGCCTCCACTGGAGCCTCCCCTCTGGCCAAATGCTTCAAATCCCCCTCCTGGCTCTCCACTCTTAATTTCCAACATAGATCTGAACAAAAGTTCTCAACAATAACAATGCCACTGTCCCAACAGTAGACTGCATTGAATTTGTTCTGCCAGCCAGGAAATATCTCTAAACATAAGCAAAATGTGGACCATCTTCCTGCCAAAGCACAACATACACCACCTGGGTTCCAGCAGCCCATGCTGTCCTTCTCAGTAGAAGCATTCTGAGCCTCATCTTAACCGGCAGCATTTCCATCAGTGCTCTGATTTTCCAAGCTCTGACCAGAGTCTCCCATATAGTCTACAGCATACGGGGCTGCCTCTTCAGCCAGTCTCTCAAAACATTTCCAGATTAATTCTCAAAACTCTTAAGCCTCATGGCCAGGCAATGTCACAGCAATGACCCCATTCCTGGTACCCAATTCTGTCTTAGTTACTTTTCTCGTTGCTGAGACAAAATACCCAACACCCAAAGTTAAAGGACGAAAGGTTTATTTAGCTCATAGTTTGTAGATGTTTCAGTCCATAATCGACTGGTTCCAAGGTAGGGTGGCATGTGGCAGAGGGGCAACAGTTCATGGCAGCTAAGGCAGTGGAAGACAGCAAAAGCAACAAGAGCAAAAGAGGGGGAAACAAGCCTCTTCCTACCCCTTTTATTTTATCTAGACTGCTGAGATTAGAGCGGTGCCAATCTAAGAAATCACCCACCCTTAATCCCAGCACCCTTAATCCGAGCACTGAACCATGAATCAATCACAAACTCTAGATTCAGCTACCTCCAAAAAAGCCACCTCCCCAAGACTACATGAGACACTGGGGAGACATCCAGACACAAACCATAACATATCCCATCCCACCTATTTTATAGACAATGCTCCTTCACTCAAATTTCCCAGTCTAACACATTTTAACATTAATATATGTCAATATTTTTGTCATTTAGGATTACTAGTATAACTAAACTTATAATTTTCAACTTAAAAATCACATTACCTTAAAAATCATATTACATTCCCTGTGATTTTTATCTCCATTTTTAGATCATCAAAATAGCAGTTAACAACATTAATTCTTGAAGTCATACCTCTTAATTTGTCCTTCTCTTCCAGAAATGTAAATAGTTAGCAATGCTCAGTGGAGCTACAGTTGGTGAAATGCCAATTGGCAGAGGGCACAAAACTAGACAGAAAGTAGAAAATTTAGAACAACAAGGCTGCTGCTCTGTGAAAGATGACAGCACAAAATGCATCATAAAAGGAGTTCTGGAAGTTAGTGAAGAATAATTTTGGACTGCCACACCAAACATATTCAGATTATTGTAAAGAGCTGCCAAGAAATAGCAATCAAATCCTGAAAACAGATGGTTAAAGTAGAAAGCAAGAGGAGAGAACAATATGCATTAAAAAAAAAAAAAAGAGGGCCGGTGAGATGGCTCAGCGGCTTAAGCGCCTGCGCGGCAGGCGCGAGGGCCCGAGTTCGACTCCCGGAACCCACATACGAAAAAGGGGCTGGTGATATCGCTCAGCGGCACGGGCGCGCAGGCACCCGAGGTCCTGAGGTCGACCCCCCGGTACCCAAAAAAAAAAAAAAAAAAAAAAAAAAAAAAAAAGAAAAATTCCTGGTAAATCAAGGACTATCCGAGTCTTATTCAAACATCCTGCAAAAATAATAAACTGATTCTTTGACACCAAGCAAACAGGATAAATAATAGGTGTTCTGATAAACATCATTCAGAGTCATTCTGAGTCTCTGCTTTTTGAAAGAGAAATTTTCTTTCCTTGAACCTCAGTATATTTGTACCAATCATTAACAATTAAATAGACTCCAACTCTCAGCACTTTATGCATAACTGCCTTGCTATGTTTGATTTGGATTACTAAATTTGTCAAGATTTATAATCTTTTATAAAAAGTGGAACTAAAGGTAGTCACAAAAACATTGTCATCTATTTGAGTCAAAGAGAAAGGGAAAGAATCTTGCTTCTTCGTTGCCATAGTTTCCAAAACACCTGTCTTTTAGAACACTAATGTAAAACTATTTTCATTAGTACAAGCCTTATAGTAAGCAACATTTAATAAAATTGGAGATAAACCACTGAAATTTGGAAAGGAAATATTTAACCACTAATTAGTCTGTTTGCTATCACTTAATATTCTGACACGTATGAGATTTTACTACCTCCAACAAAATATTTGTGTAACATCGTCAAGTTGACGACTAGTCTAGGGGTGCCCAGGTATAATGGTTTGGACAGAAATCTTATATAAATTTTACATTCTTAGACTTTTATCATTACTCTATGTTTGAATGTTTTCCCCAGGCTGAAAAATGAAAAGCAAGCTATTTTCTATCTATTTTTTTTTTACTTTGACCACCACGTATGTATTCTGTCTCTAATAGTCAGTGTTTTCATTAAAGTAGGTGTCAAAAATGAGGTTTTACCTATTTTGCAATTTCTATCAAACTTAAGACTGCACATGTGACTTAACGAATGAATTCCACTAGTAGAAAATTATTCTACAGATACGTGTAACAAATATAAAATCATAAATATAAACTGATGGCTAATGAAGCATTGCTTAAAATAAGAAAGAGAAAAAAGAACACACCAAATAGCCATCAGTAAGAAACATGAGATATTAAATGATGGGACATTATGATATACTCATATGATGGTTAAACACATGGTTAAATTATGATATAACTGAAATCAGCGAGGTCCTAGGTTATATTTCAGGAAAGCCTCCAGACCTTTTGCTAATGTCACTTAGGGTCTGGAATCTACTTTCTGGAATGGACATAAGCAGAAGAAGCCAATTCTTTGGATGAATGACATCAAAAACTCCCTGCCAAGAACATAACTTTCTTTGGAAGAAAAGACAAAACCTGTGAAGTGTCACGCCTTCCAACCAACAAGTGACTTCTCTTTTCACCCTTCCTTTATTGGCACCTGCTGCCAATTGGTCTGGGAGGGAGATTTGAGCTTATAGCTCCTGGCTTCTTGCTGGTGGGCCTTAAAAAAATGCCTTTTTGTTTTGCAAAACTCTGGTATCCTAATATTGGCTTCTTTTGTTTGTGGAACGATGAGCTCTTACTCAGTAACATAATCATAATGTGGAAAAAAAAAAGGGCAAGATATACATACTGATGTGGAAAAACATCCAGGATTTATTAAGTCAAAATAAGGTTCAAAATATATTTTATAGTATAATCTACCTTTGCAAAAAAATCTAAAGTTTTAAATTTATACACAATATTAAATATCCAGGGACGGTGAGATGGCTCAGTGGCATAAGCACCTGCCTGGCAAGCGCAAGGGCCTGAGTTCGACTCCCGGAACCCACATATGAAAAAAAGGGCCGGTGATATCATTCAGCGGCATGGGCACCTGCTGGAGCATGAGGTCCTGAGGTCGACCCCCAGTACCCGCAAAAAAAAAAAAAAAAATTAAATATCCAGATATTTGGTAATGCCTTAGGTTCTGAACTATTTCATATTTGGCCAATAAATGTGGTATTTATGTCAAAAGAATCATGTTGGTAACAAGAAAAACATCAAAAACAAAAGAGAGATCAGATAAAAAAATTAATTTCAAAAGAAAAAGAAAGCAATTTCTCTTTTGAAAGTTGTCACTCACCTCAATTAATCTCAGAAATATAGATACATATATAATACAAAACACATTTGGATGGAAATCTCACGAGTCAAGAAAATTTTTCTGCAGGAGTTATTCTCAATCTAATGCTACAATTTGCATGACATAAAGAAATGATCCACTGCCAATTTGCTAACTTTGCAGTCATACACAGCTTGTAAACCAGCAAAGTACAGAGGATTGGCCTTGGCATGGCTATTCATAGTTATCTTCAAGAAAACAAACTCAGTTCTCATCAGATGATCAACATTCCTTTGAAGCCAATTAGATTGTAATAACTATAATTTTCCAGGAACAATTCTGTGAATCAAAAATGAAACAAAAAGAAAGGTATTTCTTAATGTAGATGCAAAACAACAACATTGAGAATTGCATGCGAGTCCAGAGCAGAACTCTGTTATCTCAAAGTGAGCAAAGGGATCAAATGAGATGGTTTAGAACAAGCGGAAAATTAAAATCCATTTATAACAGTTGCCTTAGAATGATAATCGTAGGATTCATATACAAGAAAATGGGAAATCACATCTCTGTATATGTCATGGTGTCCTAATGTTGGCAAGATTGGAGCCAGTTCATCATCTGATATAAGGATGCTGTCTATTGCATTGTGTGGTACTCAGCAGCATTCCCAGCCCTTTATTCACTTTCCAATCCACAGCTGTGATAAACAAAAATGCCTCTGGCCAGGTCCAAATATTCCTCAACAGGACAAACCATTCCTGGTTGAGAATCTTCAAGATATACTATATCGATGATTCTGCAGGATTTAAAATTTTTGTTTAAATTTTTCATGCTATTATCCTTAGTTATATATACACTTCAATTGCAATTCCATATCCAAACACACATGTATATGTAAATTGGCATATATGTGCAATATTTAATAATTATTTTAGCACACTTATCTATCTGAATAAACCATAGCATAGTACTAACAGCCTCTGTTGTTCCAGGACCTCTTTGGCTGATAAGCTCTGGATAAATCTTTTGAAAGGGTCCAGACCAGTTGCTGTATCCAAGGGACAGAGCCCTCAGAAGTCGCAGAGTCCCTGACTTTTTACAAACTGTTAGACAAATATTCCATTATCATAAAAACTCATCCAGCCTGTCTAATGTATACTGGCTTAATAGAATACATATAAAAAAGAAATATTTTATGTAACAGTAACTCTAAGTATGACTATATATATAATATATGTTAAGTATCACTATATATATATATATATATATATATATATATATATATAATATTTTCTAGTCTCTTTTTACTTTCTCTTTCCCACCTTGTATTTTTAAATATTGGCACTATACAGTACTAAATTAAATTTACAGAACGCATTGGTAAATGGTAATTCACACTTTGATAAGCCCTGTACTACACAAGCATGAGCTCGATCACTCAGCTATGAGTTTTTCATATTCAGAGAAATACACACACTAATTCAGGTCAACTTACATGAGAAACGTACCAGTTTGGGGTTGTGACATAATACTGGTACCAAGACGAGACCTATTCATAGCTACAATTAGCAACTGCCTGCTATTTTATGGTGTAAATGCTATTGGAAGATACTAATGTAAATCATCTACCAACTTGCTTAAATTTCCCATAATTAAACAGGCCTTCTAGGCCTTCAGCATTGTGAATCTGTTTAAGTTCAAAGATACGTTATTGTTAGGACAATAATTAAATTTATTACTAGCCATTTACCTCTTTGTGTCAATGCTTTGTTAAAAATATGGGTGTTGGGAGTCTAATAGTATTACAAGTACATGCTTATTTTACTATGTATGGATCTTTGGGCAATTTGTTAAAGTACTCTAAATTTCAATTTTCACAAAATAACAATATCTACTTTAAGTAGTTATCATGAGAAAAGAGTGAAATAATGTATATATGCATAGCATATATTTCAGTTCTGAGCATGTAGTAAAATTCAATGAATGTACAATTATCAGAAATGATAGCACAAAGAGTTAAACATGAAAAATGTCAAAACGTCATTTTGTATCATAAAGAGGAAATATATGAAAAACTGCAAAAACTATCAAGCTTGCTTCCAGCTGTAGAACGAAGTCTCTCGGATCATCCTTCTTGTAGATTATTTTAAGTAAGTTCTGTATGTGAAAATTTAACATTTATGCTGACTAATAACTGAAGTTTTTTTTTTTTTTTTACTTAAGTGGACATGATAAATATTACAGTGTAGGGAAGAAAAGCTGTGTGGAAAACATTCTTCAGTAAGATTTTCCAATTAAAGGCATCTGGAAGCTTTTGGAGAACAAACTGGGCTGCTAATTTTAGAGAAGTAATTTAGCAATTGTTAGGCTTTGTGGTCTTTTAATTCATTTTTTCATCCCTGGAAGGAAGTTATAGAAATGTTCTACTGTATTAAGCCTCTATATACATACATCTGCTACACAGCGATTCACAAAGGCTGTCTCCTTCATAAAATGCTAGATTGACGGCAGCCTCCTGTAGTTCCCCCAAATGTGAGAACATTAGGAGATCTTTGTTGTGTTGGAAACTGGCAATCTAACACCTATTGGCATCTGGAAGACCCAAGTAATGTGTAATACCAGAGTCAAGTGGTCTTTCTGATAGGAATATGGTTTCTTGTTTGGAAAATAACGCAATGGGGGACACCCTTTCAGCACTGGACACAGAACTGTCCAGTTTATTTTTACACTAGGCTGAGGACTTAAACATTTTTTGGGGGGGAGGTGAAGGCTATACAAGTGGTGAGACAAAAGGACAACATTGAAATCCAGGTATTGGCAGTTTAATTTTATATTTGCAACTAACCCTGATGACTATTACTCTTTTTTTTTTTTTTTTTTTTTTTTTTCTTTTATGTTTGGTACTGGGAACCAAACTCAGGACCTTGTGCTTGCCAGGCAGACGCTTATGCTGCTGAGCTGTCTTACCGGCCCTATTACTCTTATTGAGTATAAACATGAAACGTTATTAGAAATGAAAGATCTCTTAGATCAATCAATTCAACTTATCTTCACATAGCTATGGTAACAAAGGCAAGCATTCTCTCTTTCTGCTTATCTCCTTAGCTTAGCTTTTATTGTCAAAGTTTCTAGAAAAAGAAAAAAAAAAGAGTATATAATTTCAAATACCAATTGGGATTTTGGTAAGGTTAACATAGAGTCAACATGCTGTCTCTTCTATTTATTACAACTAAAATCTCTCAATAGGGTGAATAAAACTTCTATTTGAGGATTCCGTAAAACAAGTAGAGCAGATACTTGGGAAGGAAGATGAAAACTTGAAGACTGTCACAGTGGTCATCTTTTTCCTTGCCACCTTGTCCCCATCCCCTCATCCTTCTTTACACTCTCAGGGGACTAAATCTGCAGCTATCCAAAGGTGTCACCAGGAAAACTTAATGGCCATAAGACCGTGCAGTCCTCCCTCCGAGTACCAGAATGCCTCTGGGGTGCACAAGCAGGATGAGTCCAAACAGCAAAGCAAAATCTTTAAAAACTAAACTGACATTGGAACCACAGCCTCTGTAAGTCAGAGCAGGCTTTGAAGACTAAACTAATGAACAACGAGTATTTCTTAAAATATATTCTACAAAGTCTTTAATAAGATCTTGATACATAAATGTAATATTATAAATGTTCTGGACACAATACGAAATTACTCGACATACAAAGAAACAGGAAAACGTCAACAACTTTCAGGAAAAAAGATGTCAAGCACACAATGACCAATTTGTTAGAATGATTAGATACAAATTTTCATGCAGTTATTATAATCAAGCTTCATTAAGTAAAGATGAGATCACTTGAAACAAATGGAAAGATTGAATTTTTCATAAGGAAAAACGTTATTTAAAAATGGAAAATTTAAAACTGAAACATACAATAACCAGAATATAAAACTAACCAGATGGACTAAATACCAGAATGAAGATTATAGAGAAAGATTTAGTGAACTTAAATGTAAATAAATTAAAAGAAAAAATCCAATCATAATGACAGGGGGAGGGGAGTTTGAAAAAAACAGTGACAGAGGCCTATGGAATAATATCCAAGAAATCTACTACCTGTGTCACTGTAGTCTCACAAGGATAGGAGCTTTTGTGTCTTATTCCCTAACAATGAGGAAATAATATAATTTGGAAAAAGACAAAAATCTGCACATTAAGGAAGCTCTGTGAACAACAAATATTATAAGGTCATAGGAAAATATATCCTTATATATCTTAATCACACTGCTTAAAACAAAAATTACAAGATAAAAAAACAAATCTTTAAGATAGTCATAAATAAATGAGAGGTGAGGTATATGGGAAAAGATAAATTCTCATTACTGAGGATTTTTCATCACTAACCATGATTATGAGAAGAATATATTTCTTAAGTGCTGAAGGCAAACAATTGCCAACTAAGTATTCTTTATCCAGTAAACATATCCTTCAGATGAAGCAAAACTAAGATCATCTAACACCACTGCTCTAAAAACATGTTAAAGATAATTTTTCAGGCAACATGGAAATAATGCCAGAGGAAAACATGAATAATCAAGAATGAGGGAGTAGCAACAAAAATGGTGAATCTATGGGTCAGCATAGTAGACTGTTTCTCCTCTCACGTTCTTTGAAGTGTGTATCACAGTTACAATAGCTTGGTGATTTTCAACTTATTCAGCTACAATACATTTAACAACTATAACAAACGGAAGAGGAAAGGTTGTCAGGACTCCACTTTTCAGAGGCAAAATATAGACTAGGTTGAAAACTGACATGTGGACATTGTAAACCTCCTATCAGTCACTAAAATAAATGGAAAAAATATAGTAAAAATTGTATAGTTAAAATAGAAATCTAAAAATTACTCAAATAAACTAAAAAGGCCAGAAAAGAGAGAGAAGGGAGGAAACAAACAGAAAATAAACACTAACGGTATGGTCTAAATACAAGCATATTAATATTATATATTAAAAGTAATGATCTAAGACCACCTACTTAAAAGACAGAGGTGATGACTGAATTCCAATGATATGCAAATATGTGCTGTTTATGAAATATTTTAAATATTTGTAATTAAAAGTCAAAAAACATCAATAAAATACAAACAACGACTAGAGAAAACCTGAAAAGTCTAGAGCAAGGAGAATTAGTAGGGATAAAAAGGATGTTACATAGTGTTAACAAGTATTTCATCGAAAAAAATTATAATCAATGACTGAGTGAATGTAACAAAAGAACATCAAAGGACTTCTTTCTGTATGTGTGTATTTATATTTGGCATTACAGTCTGGAAGGTTTTTATTCCCCCAAATTCATATAATAAAACCTAATCATTAAAGTGACAATATTAAGCAATGAAGCCTTTGAAATGTGATTAATTCCTTGAGGGAAAAACCTTCATGAATGGGATTAATGGCCTTATAAATGAAAGGCCTGAGGGACCCCTTGGCTACTCCACCATGTGAGGACACAATGAGAAGGCATTATGTAAGACCAGAAAGAAGGCTTCATCAGCAGGCCTTGATATAGGACTTCTGTGTCTCTAGAACTGTGAGAAATGGATTTTTGTTGTTTATAAATGTGTTAGTCTGTTTTCTGCTATATAAAAGAATACCACAGGCTGAGTACCTTATAATGAACAGAAACTCATTTGGCTCATGATTCTGAAGGCTGCAAAGTCTAAATTGAAGGGCTACATCTGGTGAGTGATTCTTGCTGCATGAAAACATGGTGGAAGACCCCAAATGAATAAAAGGGTAAGAGAGAACAAAAGGAATTGTGCTCACTTTTATATCAAATCCACTCCTGTGATATTGATATCCATCCATTCATGAAGGTGGAACCTGGTAACCTAAACACCTCCCTTTTGGCTCCACTAATCCCACACTGTTCCACTGGGGAGTATGTTTCTAACACATAAATTTAGGGACACTGTCAAACCATAGCAACCAACCCCCCTTTTCTGATATTTTATAAAGTAACCCAACTTACTGAATATAGTTAGAAGATGTCAACACTGTTTTGATGTAATTGATAAAAAAAAGTAGACAGAAAACCAACAAAGAACTAAGACTTGAACAATATTTTAGCAATGTTATGGTTTAGACCTTAAATGTCTTCCAAAAGTCTCAAGTGCTCAGAGGTAGAGCTTTTAGAAGGTAATTGGACCACGGAGCGCTATTCTCATCAGTGAGTTAATCCACTCATGAGTTCATAGTTAAATGTGATATTAGGAATTGGGGCTTCATTGTAAGTGGTGCATCACTGGGGCTCTGACTTTGGAAGATGTGTCTCTAACTCTGGCTCTTCCTGCTCTCTCTCTTTCTTGTTTGTGATGAGTTGAGCACCTTTCCTGTGCAAAGCCCTTCTACCATGCCATTTCTTCCTTTCAACCATTAGTTGAACTCAGTGAGTTCTTTGAAACCATGAGCCAAAATCAAGCCTGTCCTCCTTAAGTTTTGGATATTGGATATTTTGTTCCATTGACAAGAAGGCTGATGAATACATCTCATGAGTGGATTAATCCAATTAAGAATTAATAGCTTAATGGGTTTTGAGAGAGGAGCTTGTTATAAAAGCAAGTTCTCTGATCCCCAGGCAACATGACCTGAGTACCTTTGCTCTACTATATCCTCCCTACCATGACATTTTGGTTTGACAGAGGCCCAAAAGCAATGAGCCAGCCAACCATGGACTAATCCCTCTGCAACCGTGAGCCAAAATAATATTTTCCACCTTTAAATTCATTTTCACAGACATTTTCACACCACAAGTAGAAGCTGACAACCTTGACTTAACTGACTTATATACAGCAATTCACCCAGCAGCCTAAGAATCTATATGGTTTTTATGAGCAAATGAAGCATTCATATGGTAAGACATATCCTAGGCAACAGAAAAAAATATTTATCAAAAAAAACAAAAATAGGGGCCAGTGAGATGGCTCAGCGGCATAAGCGCCTGCCTGGCAAGCGTGAGGGCCTGAGTTCGACTCCCGGATCCCACATGTGAAAAAAGGGCCGGTGATATCGCTCAGTGGCACAGGCACCTGCTGGCACGTGAGGTCCTGAGGTCAACACCTGGTACCCACAAAAAAATAAAAAAAATGTAAAGGTTATTTTGTCACCATAATGGAATATAACTAGAACTCAGTAACAGAAAATTTTCTTTAAGAACCTCCATGTACACGAAAATTAAGCTATAGAATTCTAACAAACCTGGGTCAAACAGGTAGGATTCAGATTAATTTAAAATATTTTGATCTAGATATAAATGAGGATACATCATATCAAAAATTTGATATACCAAAGATAAGAGTAAAGAAATGTACAGCCTTAAATCCATATGTTGGAAAAGAGTAAAGTTTAAAAATTACTAATTTAAGCTTCCACCTTAAGAATCTAGCAAAAGAAGAGCAATATAAATACACAGCATGCAGAGAAAAGGAAATGGTGTGAGTAGCTATTAAAGAAATTTAAAACAGGAAAACAACACAAAAAAAATCAATAAAATCAAATTAATCTCTTGTATCATTAATGAAATTGAGCTCTCAGCAGTCTGACGAAGAAAATGAATAAACACAAAGTTCTAATATCTGAAATGAAAGAGGGCTTATCTTTATTAACTTCACAGACATTAAAAATATAATAATGGAAGCCTGCAAATAGCACTACTAGTTTCAATATGGGGAAATTAAACATTTTCTTGAAAGACATGACCTAGGATAACTTTCTTAATAACAAAAAGATAATGAGAATAGTCATATCTAAAGAAGCGATTAAATTCATAGTTAAAACTTTTATGAAAGTGTCAAGTCTAGTTGGTTTCACTCATAAATTCTACCATATGTTTAGAAAAGAAATAACACAGATCTTATATATCTTCCAGAAACAGGAAAAATGTAGTACTTATCAACTCATTTTATCATGCCAAGATTGTCTTAATACCAAAATCAGGAATTGAGAATATAAGAAAAGAAATTCAAAGAATAATAGCAATCATAAATGTAGATGCTAAAATCCTCAACAGAATGTTTGCAAATTGAATACAAAACATAAAAAGAATAAAGCATCATGACCAAGTGCAGTTAATCTCATAAATGCAATCTAAAAATGATATTAGAAAAATCAACAAAATTTATATATGTAGCCTATCATATCAGTAAATTTGCAAATAATAACTTGTTTGGTGTTCTCACGGGCTTCTTGGCCTTTGGTTTGATGCCTAACATTAATTTGGAAGAAATTCTCAGTCAGTTTGTTAACTATTCTTTCCTCTCCCTCTCTCCGTTTATATTCCTATTACATGTTTTCACCTTTCTAGTGGTCTCGTGATGCTTTGCTATATTGTTGTGATTTTTCTAGCCTTGTTTTTCTCTTTGCTTTTCAATTTTGTATTTTCTATTGTTATATCCTCAAGCTCAGAGATTCTTTCCTCCACATGTCCAGTCTATTAATGAGTCAATCAATGGGATTCTTTACTTCTGTTAGTGGTTTTTTATTTTTAATATCTACAATTTCTTCAGATTTTTATTTCTGTTTGCATTATCCATATGCTCGTGAGTATCATCTATTTTTCCACTGAAGCCCATAACATATAAAACATAGTTCATTTTAAATTTCTGTGCTGGTAATTCCAACATTCACACCACATCTGACTTATTTTGAGGTTTGTTAAATCTCTTCCAACCATGTTTTTTTGCCCTTTAGTATGCCTTCTAAGTTTTTGTTGTTGTTGTTGCTTTTTAAAAGTGGGCATGATGTAATGGGTGCAGAAGGACTGAAGTATATAGTTCAGTATGTGATGCAGAAGCAAGGTGAGAAGGGGGGATAGAGAAACACTATAATTCTGTGATGAGGTCTTTTTCTGTCTTTGCACTGCAAATATAACCAGTGCTCCTCGGTTTTCTCTGTCTTCCTTAGTGGAGCAAAGGTGGCTAGAGGGGCTGAGACTAGTTCTTTAACTACCCCCAGGTCAGTTAGCCTCTGATTATACCTCAGAAAGTGAGGCTCTGACTCACTGATTTTTACCTGAAAGTAGATCTTGTAAAGAACAGACTGCACTGATGTGTTTACATCCTTTTCTCCTTCCCTGACCAGAAGCACAGGGGAATTTTCTGTGGTATTCTCTGGGAGAACCTAGAAGAAGTCCTGGAAACTCACAAGAAAATGGTGGCAGTGGTAGAGTACGACTACGCCTGTTGGAGGGTTTAGCTCTTGATTGTCCACTCTCAGCCTCCAGCAATTCACTTATGGTTTAGATCTTTTCTATGCTGGCACTGGTTTCTGCAGATGTTTCTGCACATGGATTTCTGCACTGTTAATCTGTGATCCTCTGTGCATTCTTGCCTGTTTTTCTGATATGGTTGCAATTTTCCCTGTGGTCTAATTACCATTACAGATCTAATAATTGTTGATTTCTCAATCTGTTCAGTTTTTTACTAGCTAGGAAAAAATAGAAACTTTGCATTTGGACACTGAAATCCCGTCAATACCTATAAATTTGGATTTGGACTTACCTTGTGATCTGTCAATCTCACAAAACTGGTGTATCAATATTTACAACACACTATGTATAATCACCAAAAACTGGACATAGTGCAAGTGATTTTTAGTGACAAAATGGGTAAATTCTGGTAAAAACATAAAATAGAATACTATTTGGCAATGAAATAAGTTAACAAATAGTATAAACAATATCATGAATGAATTCCAAGGGCAAACACTAAGTGAAGGAAGCCAGTCTCAAAAGTCATTTGCAAAATTATTTCATATATATATATATATATATATATATATATATATATGTATAAAAGTGAAACAATCCAAACAGAAAGTAGATCATTGGTTTCCAGGGTTAGAGAGATAGAAGATTTCAATCACCAGGAACAGCAAAGAGAATTCTTTAGAGTATTAGAATTATTCTGTGCCTGTGTGTGCTGTTTGTTAAATTTATGGGTGTGCCAAACCTATTGTTGTGTTACAACTCAGAAATGAACAAATAAAAAATTGAATTTTGAGTTATGTGAATTTTTTAAATGCTAATATAGTAAAAGAATTATTTCTTCTTGTTTAAAATAAAAAATGTCTCAGTTTTCTGTGCTTTTTTCTCTAGTACATTTACAGGTCCAAAATTAGACAGCATGCCAATCATATTTTTTACCCCTTTATAATATCCTGAATACCGGAACACTAGATGCACTCCCAGAGGGGAAAAATTCACACTAATCAAGTTGCACTGACAATAAGTCTAATGAACCAACACTTTGTGATCCAATGTTTTAGCAAGTAGAGCTTTAAACATAGCATACTTTTTAATAAAGCAGTGTAGAGAAGGTGTTTCAGGGAAAAAAAGACACGATAAAAGACATTATTATTTTTTAATTTTGAGTACTGTTTAATGAATCTAATTAGTAAGCCTCAATAGTCCTGTAGAAGTTTTGGGATTTTTGAATTAATATTAAATATGAAATGAATGTTCTGGCAGTTCCTGAAACAGAATGTTAAGATAAGAAATGTAACACAAAAACAGTCACCTTGAATCAGAACTCAAGAGCTGACTGGAGGTGCTGCTGAGACTATGAAGAAGGTTGCCTTTTCTCTGCAAGATCACCTTTCATTTCAAACCACCAGCTTCATAAAAAATGCAAAGATTAGGGAGAAAAACAACTGTCAGGTATGGCAGAAACTAGTAGGACGTTAAAACTCTGGAAGATTGGGAAAAAATCAAACAATAGAAGGCAGTAAGTAAAATTTGGATCAGCAATGGTTATTAAACTGGATGTTAATTAATCAGCAAAGATAAAATGAGGTAGCCACCCAGCAGAAAGCTAGTTGTGGAGGTTTCCATTTCCAGCAATTTTGCAAGAGGAGTTTGGGGTGCATAGTTCTCTAGGGCATCTCTCCAGAATACGACAGGACAAGTGCCAGCCTGCCTAGCAAATTGTGAAGGTCACACCTCTGTTCTTTGCCAGAGCCTCTGGGTCTATGTCAACATCACTAAGAAGTGCTTTCTTTCAACCAAGACCAATCCTCACATTTTGCCCCATTTCCCACTCTCATCTCCCACACAAACTTCTTGCCCTCAGCTTTAGTCAGTCACTCTGGCTTAGTTGGGCTGGTAGCTTCCTGTTCTATGACAAAATACAGAAATAAAACACTGAGTTGGCTCCTGTGTTGTACACAATGTGCAGGCATAGGGTGGAGGTAGACTGGGTCTGATAATTATCAATGTGTCCCCAAATCATGTGCAGTTTTAAATCAGAGAAATCCTCAAATAAGACAAGCAGCATAAGTCAGTGCAGAATTAGCATCCTTGGAGTAAGTAATAAGTCTTGCAGAACCTACTGGTTCTGCAGCGCAACAGGGCTACAGGAATCACTGACCCTATCCTTTGCAGTACTTTGCCGCCTGCCTCACTGGATCTCACAGTTTTTGAAGGCAATTCGACAACACATATTAGAGAAAGGAAAATCTACAGAAATGAAGGTAGTGGCAGATCCTCAGAATTATGCAGCTGTGGTTAGGCAAGATAAAAAGAAACTCCACTGGACTTTCTTCCAAGTAACTAACTGTCAAAATACAAACCTTCTACAATAAGCAACATGCAGGAGGAAAGGGAATGATTGGACATTTAGTATTGCCGAAAGACTACATAAAGTAGTCATAATATAGACTAAAATGGAAAGGAAAAGAGAGCTCAAGTGTTAAAATGGAAAAATGGAAAACATAGCTCAATAGATAAAATGGAAAATATCTGAGCTAGCATTTTCATTTTTCAATGACTCTGAGAATACCTTGACTGTAAAGGCATCATTTGACTGTTTAAAAAGCACAACGTTCACCACATGAAGAAATTTAAGATGATATATCTGAGTGTGTGAATTCTTTGAAGAATGAAATTTGTCTCCATGGAATTCCATTAAGGTAGGTCAACTCCAGAATTTCACATATTAGGCGCTTTATAAATGTGTTTCTGTGATTCATTTATCATTTTTTACTTGACTGAGTGTATGAGTTAGAACTGTTCCTTTTATGATAATCTGTTTTCTGTTCGTATACTCTCAAATTTCTAGCTTTTGTACAGAATACATAAGTGTTTATAGTCATATTTTTCCCAAAGTGCCAACATAGTGAAAAGTTTAAAAAAAACAATAATCTAAATGACTTTTTCAAAATTATATGGTAGACACACACCAAAAAATGCTTTTACTGTGATTTTTCTTTCTAAAAAAATAGTTGGTTATGCGTAAAGCCTTAGTCAATTGATTGAAAAAAAGTGAATGAAATAACCATATGATATAGTGTAAAATGCAAACCCATAGAGGTGACTGAAAATTTAAAGTTTTTGTAGATGTAGCTTTAACTAACAATTTAATTGATACAGTGTATAAAATTCACAAATCCAATCACTGAAGATATTGTTATAAAAAATACCAAATAAACATCAAAGATATTGAATCCTTTTTACTTGATTTTGAGTTATAAACTTATGCCCCTCAGAAATTTCTTACTATTAGACAATAAATCAAAAACAGCATTCCTTCCCTCCAGGAAGAGAAGACCTGAAACTAGTCCAGTTGGCATGATTCACAGGGTCTTGTAAGTGGTTGGAACATTTGTTATAAACCCCAAAGCCTCAAGGCCAGAAAGGAAACCTAAATAACTGAAGCGATTTGAGCAAGCATTGTGCTGACACAAGATCACATGGCTATAGGCACGAGGACCGCAGGCTTCTCTGACTGCCTTTCTCAATCCATAGCTTGTTGAGACAAATTTGCTAGAGCTAGGAGTACAAGCTTAAAAACGACCTAAAAATTTTCTCACCACTCTTTGCAAATGCAGGCCAAATATAATCAGATCTTCGAATTTGAAAAGAAAACAACTAATACAGTGTTTCATGTTCTCTAGTTCAAAATATAATACACACATATACTTATGTACATTTATTTATATTACATCTATATATGAATTTATGAATCCTAAATATCACTGTAATGGGTAATTTGTGTTTTGCTCCCATAATTTATAGGTTGAATTCCTAATCCATAGTACCTCAGGATATGAGTATTTGGACATCAGGTCTATTGATAGGTACTTAAAAAAATGAGGTCACCAGACTGGGGACTAATACAATACAGCCAGTGTTCTTATAAAATTTAGAGAGAGTCACACAAAGAAAGACCATGTTAAGACACAGGGGAAAACTGGCCAGCTACGTGGCAAGAAGTGGGTGACACAGGAAACTAACTCTGGCAACACCTTCATTTTGGATTTCTACTTTGCAGAATTATAAGAAAATAAATTCTGTTATTTATTTCACTTACTCTATAAAAATTTGTTGTCAGAGCCTTACAAAGCTTATACAGGTATGATCCAGAGCACATTAATAGTAATAACAAAGGTGAGTGAATGTGAAGCACATGAGTTAACTAACATGAGTTAGAAAGTACGGAATTGATGCAGGACTTCCCATGATCTTTGCCTTGCAGTATGCCCTCACCAGCCCTAATGCCAAATCACCTTGTTTGCCAAAGCTTTCATGTAGACGATTACATGTTTCCCAGATAATTTTCAATATGCTTTATGGTCTCTGTCACAGAGTACATATTACATCCAACAACATATTTAACTAACATATTAAGTAGAAAAAATAATTCAAGTACACAGATAGACTTATCTAATTCTTCATTCCAGTAGAAAGGGTTAGAAAGTTTGTAAACGTGTTTTTTTCGCAAGGTCCAGCCATACATTGGTTGAATCTGGGTCTGGCTAATTTTTCCCTTTGCTTTATTATCATTATTGCTGCTGGAATTTTCAGGTTTGTGTAAAAAATAACTATTCTGAACAAATAATACTACAGAATTCTTCTATACAAAATTTCCACTTTCTTCAAATCAAATGATTATAGAGTACAACTAGGTTGCAAGTCAGGATGAAAATATCTTAAAATTTATTAGCTTTTAAGACTGCACTCACTCATTTGTGTTAATCATTCATTTGGGGGCTCCCTTCCACATTTTACATAATATAAAATGTGCTTGTGAGAATCTCATACAATTTTTTAAAATTGCAGATGATTAATTTAACTCAGCAAAAAACTTTCATCAACTTTTAAACATTGTATAGGTAATGAAACAAAATCTTAGGCTACCAAAATGCAAATAGCAGTTTTTCAAACTTAAATATGTATCTACCTCGAAAAGCTAAGCTATCTCTGGGCGAAACTGGAGTGTTACCAGTGAGGTCCGCTCATTGGTTTTCTCCATCCCACTACTCTATTTTCAAAAATTTTGTTGAAATTTTTTGGCCCTCAGATTCCTGTAGCTTTAAGATGCCTTCAAGCACATTTTCTCACTGCTAGGAAATGTTAGCTCTGACCTTGGAAAGACTCTGGTAACAGGACTAGTGTCAAATAAAATAATGAAAGGCACATTGGTCTTTAGGATTGCTTATGTAATTTGCTTCTAGTTTTGCCAGTTGGAGTTTTCCCTCAAATTTCTCTATATCCAGAATGCCATTCTTAGTTCAGGTTATTGGCCCAGATGAGGTTTTTCCAGGAAAGTGCTTTATGCTCTATAACTCAGTAGTCTGAAAATACCTTAACACTGAGACTTCTTAGTAGCAGTGAGTCTATAAGCGAGTTATTTAGTCTCTCAGATATTTAGTTCCTTCATCTGTAACACTGAACCGACCTCACTGGCTACTGTCAGAGATAAAGAGATCATCTATACAAATCACTGAGCGTAGGGCCAGTCACTTGAGAGCTAGTCCATAAATGTATGTTATCAAGGAGTCCAGACCCTGGCTCAGAGTGGAATAAACACGCTCCATGCTGTCTCTTCCACTAAACATAGCTATGTACCTGGAAAGAATGCACGGAACAGCTGAATCCTATTCGAGGATTCAGAAAATAAAAAGGAACAGTCAGACTGAAGTAGAGGAGCAAAATATAAAATACTGCCAGCACAGAGTGTAGTTTTCTTTCTTTTCCCCTTTGGTATGCTCTGGCCAGAATGCAATGCACCAAAAATGGACACATTTGGAGTGACGGAAGGAGATAGATGGGGGATGGATTGGGACAGAGAGAGAGCGAGAGAGAGAAGGAGAGAGAGAGAGATCTCTAGGTAAAATCTTCTAGTTCTTGTTCAATCAATGAAGAAAGGAACTGACAACACTCAGAAAGACTGGAAATAGGACCCTGTGCTTCTGCCTTTTTTTGTTTTTCCCAAACCTACATTTTAAGTAATTCCATGGTGCTGATGGCAACTGTAGATAACAGAAACCCACACAAACCAAAACAGTGGTGGAGGGGAATCTCCTCTTAAGTCAGTAGAACTATGATTTCAAGAGTAGAGAGTCTATCCGTTATTCTTCATATTTTCTTTCTCCTCTGATGCTTGGCCCCATATGCAACATCATTGGCAAAGTACTTGGGAGAACATGGTAAATAAAGAATCATCTTTCTGACAAACCCAAAACATGAAACCAAGGCAAACAGAAATTAGTGAGGAAGCAAAATAAAGGTAAGAATTTGGGAAAACAGCCCAAGAAAAGTTTCCATGATGATCCTTATTCACTCCAGCTTGTACATATATAGATCAGATAATTTTCAGCATGTGAAAAGTAGTGAGAATTGGACTAACAGATACACCAACACCAAGGTTTCAGACTGGTAATTGGGTGTACCTGAGCAAAATAGATTTTAACAGCAACTCAATGGCTTCAAAAACTGCAGACTGGAAATTAAGATCGAGTTTAAACAGTTCTACTCCCTGGTAAAATAAATATGTCACATTTAGAAGTTAACAACTCTCAACTTCATATAATAGTCCAAATGTCTAATATTTAACCCAAATTTATTTCACATCAAGATATCCTGAAAAATCTCAACTCATACTGAAAAAAAGAACAGTAGGAACAAATGACACGTCACAGATAAAAATCATTGATAAATATTTTAAGCCAGTCCTTATAAATATACTCTAGCAAACAATTGTGATCACTCTTTAATTGTAAAAATAGAATCTCTGAGCAAAAAATAATTACACATAAGAAGAAAGACAAACAGGACGTTTTAGAAATGAAAGCCATAATAAATAAAACCACTGGGCGGCGCAGTACTAGGATGGAGATTACAGTAGATGGATGAGTGGGTTTGAAGATCGAACAAATGGTTCAACATGTTTCAATTATCTTTTGATTAAAAAATACTTTAAAAAATAAACAGAAGTTAGTTTTGAAAAACCAAGAACTTAAGAAATAATATCAACAGATTTAGCATTTGTGTTATCTAAGTTCCAGCAAAATAGAAGAAATAATATAGTAACAAAAATAAAATTAAAAATAATAATGTCTAAAATCTCTAGTTTCCAAAAGACATAGACTTACAGATTTAAAGAAGCACAGAGACTTGAAAACATACTAATCCCATAGAAACCCATTCCAAGGGGCTCCCTAATCAAACTCTATGTAACCAACGATAAAATAATTCTTGAAAAGCAGCAGAGAGAATACATTATTTATGGAGGAAGAGTAATTGAATGACAAATTTCTCATCAGCAACCACTAAGGTCAGAAGGAAGTGGCATAGGATTTTTAAAGTGCTAACAGAAAATATCAATCCAGAATTCTATATAAAAAATAATTTCTTCTACAACTATAGGTAAAATGAAGATTCGTCAGATGAAGGAAAATTAAAATGATTTGTTTGCAATAAAACTGTTGTAAAGCATTACTGAAAGACAGTATTAAAATAGAAATAAAATGGAACAAAGAAAGAAACCAGAACATCAAGAATGAAGAAAAAAGCTAAAAGTCATAAATTCTTTGTTAAATATATAATCATTCTTATCCTCTTGAGAATTGTACAATATGTTCGATGGTTGACATGTGATTTATAAGATTGTTATTATAATTGTCTTTGCTCTTAGTTTCTAAAATCCTTACAATTTCCTAAGTATTAGAAGTTATTTTGTAATTTATGAGCTTTGAATTATACTTTAAGTTTACTTAATTAGGGGATTCATGATGGATAAAAAGTAACAAGCTATCAAGACATGAAGAGGCATGGAAAAAACTTAAATATATATCACTAGGTGAAAGGCAAATTTTAAAAGGCAACATACTGTATTATTCCAACTATATGATATTACAGAAAAAACAAATACATGGACATGAAATGATCACTGGTGCCATGAGTTACCAGGGAGAAAGGGATGAATAGACAGAACACGGGGGATATTTAGGGCAGTGAAATTTCTTTGCATGATACTCACATAGTGGATATGTGCTACTACAAATTTGTTCAAACCTAAAGAATGTACAACACAAGTAACCTATGACTAATGTGAACTATGAACCTTGGGTAACAATATAGGTCTATCGATAGTAACAAATTTACCATTCTGTTAAGGAAGTTGATAGTGTCAGAAGCTATGCATGTGTGAGAACAAGAAGTATATAGAATATAGTAAGTCTCTTTGATTTCTGTTCAATATTGTTGTGAGCTTAAATTTGCTCTAAAAATAGTCCATCAAGAATAATTAAAAGGGAAACATTTATCATGATTAGGTCAATTTCCCAAAGAAGACCTCCCCCATAAAAATCCTTGAATGTGTTTACAGCTAACAATAGAACTTATAAATGTATAAAGCAAAGATTGACTAAAAGATGCAATAGATAGATCCAGAAATAAACTAGAAAATTCAGCACACCACTCTCATTAATGTATTTGACCAAGAAACATAAATCATCAAATATATAAAAGAATGGAAAAAACACCATGAAAAGAATTGGATATAGCTGACGTTTCTGTAATATTCCAACTAGCAAGAGCAGAATACACATTTTTTAAGGGCATATGGGCTATCAACAAGATCAGGGGTCAGGTCACAGGAAAAATCCAACTTGTAGACTGTTTTTTCTGTTGCAAACAAGCTAAAAGTCACTGTTACATTCAAAATTGTTACAAAATATAAAAATGTGCTACCAAGAGCCACCCACTCAGGACACCTCCTGGAAATTGAGGAGCTGTTCATCTTCGTATTTCCAACAAAACTCTCCTAACATCAAAAACATATGCTCTACAGCCTATATGTAAACCACAAATACTAAAATATATAATATTTGAACCTATAAAGGAAACAGGTTACTGAACCCTGACTAAAACATAGCTAAAATTATTTCCAGTCTTTTTTTATAACCAAATGTTGTAAGTCACATACAATATGCTATGGGTCCCACAAAGTAATGTGCATTTTACAGTGACAACCTAAATGTGTGAATATTAAATGATAGGGGTTATTGGAACCATTTTGGCAGTGAGAGGTCACACAATTTTAATAGTGTTCTCCGTGACCACTTTACTATAGCTTCTCATATGAGAGGAACAAAAAAATCAGAAAGGAGCAAACACACCTATCATCCAAGAAAGTATACACAAGACAAATGTAAGAAAGAAATTCAGCTTTATTAGCCCTTAGAGTAATACAATTAAATCCATGACTAGATGCTGCTATGACTGGAACTAAAACCATGACTGGAACAGCTACATTAAAATAATATTAATTGTACTAAGTTGTGTCAAAGTTGCAGAGCAATGAGAACTCCCATGCATTGCTGGTGTGAATGCAAAATAATGCAGTCAATCTGAAGAATAATTAGGAAGTTTCTTATGAAAGTAAAAATCCACTTACCATATGACTGAGCAAACTCACTCCTTGGCTTTTACCAGAGAGAAACAAAAACTCATGCTCACTCACATCGTGTATGCGAATGTTTGTAACTGCTTTTTAATACTCATAAAATTAGAATAATGCTAATGCCATGAACAGAATGAAAGGGGAAAGAAACTGTAGTAGTATGTCCACAAAATTATTGTGATTGAAAATTGGTAATTTCCAGCACATAGGGATGGGTTTATAAGTATAAAGGATTAGCATAAGGTACAATTTTGGGGAAGTGGAATGGTTCTGTATTCTCGTGGTGTTAGTGGTTGCATTATTCTATATGTGTGATAGTGATAAAATGTTCAAAATTAAACCTCAAAAATGCTTTACTGTGATAACATCAAAATAATTCTGTTTATGAAATTACATTAGAATAAAAACAATAAACAAAGAAGCAATTCCTATTATCATAAGTCATACATTATGGAGAGTATACTCAGAAAACATTATATAGTCTTGTGCGTGTAATGTAATACATATTTACTAAAAATAAGAAATCATTGTTGATATTGTTACAGTTATCTAATAAGCCACTTCGAAGCATCTGGACAGATAACCCCTAAATTTGGGGGGAGGTGTACTGGGGCTGGAACCCAAGGTCTTTGCACTGAGATACACCTCCAACTCATTTTTTAATTTAATTTTGTGTGTGTGTGAGACAGGGGCTCACTAAGTTGCTAAATAACCACATTGAGCTCAAACTTGTGATCCTCCTGCCTCAGCCTCTCCGAGAGCTAGGATTACAGACATGTGCCATCATGCCCAGAATGATCACCTCTAATTTAATCTAATAACCCATTTGCTTCATTTGTCTATTGCTACGTAACAATGTTGTGGCCTAAAAATCAACATTTTCTCATTTTACATTATTTTGTTTGTTAGCTTTGTGGCAAGTAAGACTATATAACCTGGGCTTGCCTGGGCTAGAAGATCCAATACAGCATCAGTGCCCTGCCTGGCCCGAACGCTAGCTGATGACCACGACAACCCCAGCCTCTTCAACAGACTTTCAGCCTCAGTACTCTCAGCCAGCTTTCTTCTACAGTGGTCTAAGGAAACACTGAGCATATGTGTTGCAAGCATCTTGATACCTAAGCTCTGGAACGAACCTAGACTATGACAGCTTGCCACATACTATTGGTGAAAGTAAATCACAAGACCAACCTGGATTCAGCAGAAATGGATAAAAAGACTACACTCCTTCAGTGCAGAAGTCACAAAATATTTGAGCTACGTTTTTATATCTACCGTATTATTTCATTTTTATATCATAAGAAGTTAATGAATGAACTAGGGGTACATTTCTGTATAACACGCAAAGATGGAAATGTCACATGTTTTTTCCCTTCCAGTCAGAGAAAAGACCTTTCCTTTCCCTTAGGCTATTAATCCCATTTCTCATGTTAGGAGCTTTATATTCGTGGTGCCACTTGCACATATGACCGACTCTATCTGGGAAGTGTTTTTCCCCTAAGATTGAACGGAATATGGCAGCTGTTTATTTCCTGAACAGCACCCAATTTCATGCAAGGGAGATTTGATGATCTGTTAACACCTAGGCTTTCAGTTTACCTCAGAGAAGGAAAAAAAAATCACGCTAACAGAGGGATGAGACTCATTAAATTCACTCTGCCTGGGTTAGAAACTGGAAATAGTATTCTTCACTTTTATTTGTCAGCCACAAAGAGAGAATTCTTAGGATTAAAAAGTTGGAGAATTATTTATAGTTTGCAAAAGGTGTTAAGCAGTTTTCCCAAAGGAAGTAATTTTCACATTTCCATTTTTAGAATTGCTTCTCTCAACATTTTCGCTGCAAATATATATTCAATTCCCACTTCCACTTTTCCTGATTGTCTTGATTTCAATTTAATTATTTTATTTTATAATTATTGTGGGCCATTTATCTATCATATAGAAGCTTTATGACTATATAGTGATGCAGCAGTGGTATTGATATATAAAACAATGTAAATAGCCTCCTATATTCTATAGCCAAATTCCAGTTTTTCACATTCTTGATGAAGAACACACAGGTTTCTTTGAGTGTCTATTTTCTCATGTAGCAACAGCTTTCAAAGTACTGTTCACATGCATTAAGAAATTTAAAAATGGCAGCATCTGTTAAGAATATGAAATGACCACCTCTTTCCAGATATACACTGAGCCTAATATTATAGTCATTACTTACATTATTTCTACCTCAAAAGTGACGCTCTCATTAGTGTCATATTTTCTATCAAGTCCAACAAGTAGTTTAGGATTGACAATGCTCTGATTAGTGTCATATTTTCTATTAAGTCTAACAAGTAGTTTAGGATTGACAATGATGAAACGAAGAAGAATGGAAATTTTGGGGCAAATTACATGCACAGCAAAATTCAATATTCATGATGGTTGTATATGGCAATTGGAGGCAGTATTTCAAATGAAAAACAATGGCTTGTAGTAAAAGGCTTGTGTAAAATACTCATTTTCTTTCAATTGCAGGCTGAGACAATTGTAGGTAAATGCATCACAGCCCCTCCTTCTAATTAGAAATTTAAAATTTATATTCACTGTTGAGGACATTAGAATTATCATTGGTTTTATAATCTATTCCTGGGATTCATACATTGTGTCTTTTTAACTAAATGGGCTCCAATTTCAACCTGCTACATAATCTAACAAAGTGTCATAAAACATCAGGCTCTAACATCAGAAAGCATCAGACCATGGGTAATCAAAAGCAATCATTTGGAAGAAGCCTACAAAGAACTCTGAAGTTTCCAGTTGCTACAAAGCTGTACAGTATAATAAAAATCTATACATAACTATAACAGTGGATCTGCTTGAAGTGAAAGAGCTCATTAATTTTTATGACAAACTAAGTGATTTCAAGACTAAGTTTTACTTTGAACCACATTTCTTACTTGTCCCATCATTTTACTGTACATAAGAGTCTAATTCTTTTTAAACATAGCATTGATTTGAGGGGCATTTTAGCCAGTAAACACCCCTATCTTTGGAAGGACTTTATTAGAATATCTGCAGTTTTATAGGCAGCTGAGTTGAACTCTGTGCTCTGCAAAGAGCCCTTGAGTATTAGGCACTGTGTCCCAGAGGCAGCTTGATCGATAGCAAGCACAGTGGGACACCCCTCATCTTTGCTGTATTTATTCATCCTAAGGTTTTATTAGGAGACTTTGGAGTAATTTCTAATGGTCGGTATTTCCTGAGCTTGTCATCATCTAAATGCTCATGCTTACTATGGATTTCTGTCAAGCCAAATTTCTTCCATTTAATATTATATGTGTGGTTTTGTTTAATATTTGTGTGTATATGTGTGCAGGAGAGAGAGATGTCCAATATCTTTTTCAAGACATTTGAAGTCTTCTGAATATTGACATTGTATAATATTAGTTATGCCTCATGACTGTGAAATGAAAAGATTTTGTTCTTTCTGTAGTAAAAGAAATAAGTATATAAAACATGTCTAAAAATGAACAAATTGTTTTTTAAAAAAATATATCATATCTTTATTTATTATTAATATTCAGTAAAATTTCAGCTAGAGGAAACCAGACAAATTTAAAATTTAACAGAAAAAGTTATTGTTATAGTTTGTGTCTAGATGTCCACCCTAAGCCTCATGCAGTCATGGGGGTGGGCTTCTAGTTTGTGATTGATTCACGGTCCAGTGCTGGGGTTATGGGTGTGAGTGCTGCACCCGCCCTGGGCCGGGCAGCCTGCATACAATACAAGGGAGGGAAAGAGGCTTGCTCTCTGGTGCTCCTCCCTTTTTGCTCTTGTGGCTTTTGCTGTTTTCCCCTGCCATGAACTGTTGCCCTGTGCCGTGCCACCCTGCCTTGGAGCCAGCTGATTACAGACTGAAACCGCCACAAACTGTGAGCTAAATAAATCTTTCCTTCCTTCATTTGGGGTGTTGGGTATTTTGTCTCAGCAATGAACAAAAAGTAACCAACACAGTTATTTTGGTCAGTCTACACTTAGAGGAAATTTAAAAATGAGAAAAAATGAATATGGTATGTATAATAAAACACACATAATCACAACACACAAAACACCTTTTTTTTTGTTTTTTTATGTGGGTACCGGGAGTCGACCTCAGGACCTTGTGCTTCCTGGGCAAGCGCTTGTGCCGCTAAGCAGTATCACCAGCCCTTTTTCTCCTTTATGTGGGTTCTGGGAGTTGAACTCAGGACCTTGCACTTGCCAGGCAGGCGCTTATGCTGCTGACAGCACAAAACAAATTTTTAGACATCTTCTATTATAAATTAAACTAATAATTTTCTTTATACTAATAAACCTGGTGTTTCATTCAGTTGAAAAGGAGATTCAGGGCTGGTGATATAGCTCAGCGGCTTAAGGGCCTGGTGGGCAAGCACGAGGTCCTAAGTTCGAGTCCCTAAGTTCGAGGCCCAGTATCCGCATATAAAAAAAAAGAAAATAGAAAGAAAAGGAGATTCAGAATAACAAATATAAGATTATAGAATGTCTTACAAGAAAATATTAAGTGAATTTCACTATGCAGAAACCCCAAAATCAAGAAAATAAATGTTATGGTTTCTCTCTAGATTATAGGATTTGGGGGTCCAAATCCTCCTGCACGCATAGGTGGGGCCTTTGGGAGCTGGCTGGACCACAGCGGTGTGACACTTACCACTGATTAGTCCACTGATGGGTTTATAGCTGGGCGTGATGTTGGGAAGTAAAGCCTGAAGAGAAGGGGTGTGTCCCTGTGGGTGTGGCCTGGATAGAGATACATCCTTCCTCCCTTGATCACTTGCTGCTTCCTGCCTGCCTTACAGTAGACTATTTCTCCTCTGCAATATTTCTGCCATGCTGCCCTGCCACGGAGCCAGCAAACTATGGACTGAAACATCTACAAAGAGTGAGCCAATGTAAATCTTTCCTCTTTTAACTCGTGGGTGTTATGTATTGTGTCTTAGTAACTGACAGTAAATGGAGATATTTTCTATTTTGACCTAATCTAAACTGAAATAATTAATTTTTCAGGTGTTCCAGGACTACTTCTATCCATTCTGTGTGACTTCCTGCATTCCAAAGTTTTGCTATTTTCTCCCATTTTACTAATTTCAAAAGTAGAATATTCTTAGAATCATGTGATACACATTCATCTCTTATTTTCCTTTGGTAACTAATCTCTCTGAAAATATGCTGAAACTAACAAAACAGATTGATTTATTTACAATATAATCTTTAGAACAAGGACATTTTATAGGAAATCAACCCTCTCATACAATAGGTACTGATATATTCGGAAATCTCAGCTATTTCAATTACAGGATTTTCATTTGACTATAGATACTATAGACTATAGGCACTACAGATATTTCTAACACCTCAGAATGTTTCCCTTATTATTAATGTTATATATATATTAATATGGCATATTTGATATAATTTTAAAAATTGACACCTCATTAACTATTATTTTACTAAAATTTTACCTAATGCCTCTCTTCTGTTCCAGCACCTACTCAAAATATCCCATTACAATTAGTCCTCATGCTTCCTTAGGCTTCTCCTCTCCATGAGTTTCTTAAACCTTTTTTGTTTTTGACGATCTAGACACTTTTGTGAACTATTGATAAAATATTTTGTAGAATGTTCTTGAATGAGATATTTCTGATTTTTGGCATGGTCAGATTAGGGTTATTGATTTGGAGGCACAAGATGACAGGGAATGCTGCTCTGTTCACATTGTGCTCACGGGTACATTATTAACACGGCATATCTGTTGGTTCTGGCTTCAGTCAGCTGACTAGAGCAGTTCTGTCAAATTGCTCCACACCAAAATTACTCTTTTCCCCAATTTCCATGCTACTGTAGACTTTGAAAGGTAGTCAACATGCATAGTTTACATTCAGGAAGTGGAGAGTTATGTTCTGTTTCCTTCAGAACAGAGGAATTACAAAAATTATCTGGAATTGTTCTACACAGGAGTTCATCCATATGCCCTATTTATTTATTTATTTATTTATTCAATTATTTGTACATATTAGCATGGACTCATGTTTATTTATTTTGTACTTTGAGTTCTACTTTGACATTTTCTTTCACTGCTCAGTTTTTGCTATTGGTGACACTTTAGTTGGTTCCTATATCTCTTGACATAATCCTAAATTTTTTTAATTGTAGCACTTTCCATTTTTTGGCATTACAGATATTCCATGCTCATCTTGTTTGTTTCCTGCCTCAGTCTTAGAATCAACCATTTATTTTTATGAATAATGGCATTATAAACAAAGATCTAGGTGCTAGCTTTGCTCTTTCTTATTGAAATGTCCCCTCTGAAAAAGTGATAAAAGAAGTGATTAGATTTAGATGAAGTCTAGTGCCCTTAAACAAGTGACCAGAGGGTTTGCTCTGTGAGCAGTGAAAAAGTTATGTGATCAATTAACAAGATCATTGGCCATATATAAGCCAGGAAGAAAACTCACCAAGAACCAAATGTACAAGCACCTTGATCCTGGACTAATCAGCTTCTAGAACTGTCAGAAGTAGTTATTTATTGTGTAAGCCACCCAGTCTATAGTATTTTTATGTAGCAGTCTGAGTGGCCTGAGACAAAAAATAATATATATTTTTGAAAGAAAAACTGGAATGATAAATTATCAGTTTCTATCTAGTTGAAAATGCTATGGGTCTACCATAAGTTGATGGTTTTATTTCCATTTGCCCCTTCTCACTTTCTCTTCCAAAAATGTCATGGAAGAAAAGAAAATAGTTATGGGTTTAAATTCTGATTCTAATATAATTTTTGCCCTAAAGATTTTTGGAGAGCAATTTGGAGGCATGTCATTTATAGTAATTGTTGTTTTATTGATCAAAAATAATGTGAAAAACAACAGAAGTATTGAGAATTACATAAAAGTGATAGTACTGGAAAATGCATTATTTGCACATTCCCAGTTTATGAAGCATTGTTCAAAACATTAAAATTTAAAATTGCCTTTAAATTCTTCCATACTTTATTGAAAATTAAGCATAAGAAAGCAGATTTCAACTATTTTACACAAACAAAATGTACAATTGTGGGCCTTTCTGAAAAAATATTGAGCAGAAATCTTGTCATCTGAAAACAGTGCTGAAAATCTTTTTAATTTTTAGTAGGCTCTCAGTTAAGGACTTTGAGTAACAAATGTGAAAATGTGTCTTCAGTCCATTATACTCACATAGTTCCTGGATATTTTAATTTTGAGTTTATCTAAGTAAATTTCATTACTGTATTAGATTATAATTTGTTATGTACATCCAAAGCAAAGACACTGCATTGATTAAGGTGCGATTAGAATTTATTGAAAAAATTGTAGAAATTATACTAACAGTTCCTTCATTCATATTATTACTGAATAAATTAGTGTAAAATTTGTTTATGTGAGGGTATCATACACAACAGTGCATTTATACTAACCTGCATGACACAACCTTGAGCTCTCCTAAATACAACAACAATAATTTCAGGACTTTGATCATCATTCTTTTTTATTTTAGTTAATTAGTACATGTGTGTAGTACATAATGTTTACAATCCTTGTTGAAAATTGGTACATAAATCAGACACGCAAGCTTAAATATCACATTGTTTCTCTTATTTGACTAATCCAGAGTAGGAAAAAAAAGAGCAAAATAAAAGATAAGAAGCAGGAAGATAGATTGTTATCAAAGGGGAAGGGAATTAAGAAATGGAGAGATAGTGGAGGAAGGGAAGGGATAAGGGATTTAAAAAAGCAATTGGCTTGTGTTGATCATCAATCTTAAGTGCTAGTTAGAGTTAGAGAGATGAATCTCAGGGTTGTAATTGCTCCTCATTGACGCAATTAGAAATTATAGTCTATATAAAACACTGTGTTTTTTTCCTAAGACTAAGCAATCAATAGTCACAGAAAAATTTGGTATTGATTTGGATTTTAGTTAATGACAAGCCACAGTTAGAATGATTTGCAAGTATACAAACAAAAGTGGGTTTTCCTGCAGTTTCTCAGAGACAGGGTATTTATATAAAGTGTGGAATAAAGTACGCAATTTTATTTATAAAAATTAACAAAACATGCTTGTGTCTTTTAAATATTTATTTAAAAAGAGCAATATTTTCAGTGTAAGTAGGTCCAAAGTGCTACATGGAACATAGATACATGAAATCAATTATTCATCATTTATCTGAAATTCAAATTTAATTGGATGTCCTATATTCTTACTTTTTAAAACACTAAACCCACTACTACTATACCAAGTATACGCCATCCCAGTTGTTTTGGTACTTTTTCCCTGAATGTCCTATATAAAGTTAAGACCTAATTAATTATTCAAATATTTTTCACCAGTTAGTGATTTTAGCTCTTCGATATAAATAACAACTTTGAAGCTTAATTTTAGATACAAAAATTTTTTAATTTACAGTGTGCTGACCAAGCCCCAATCCCGTATCTTTTTTAGATTATTTTCAACTGTTTCTCATAGGACTTTGTTTGCTTTTCTTTATGTTCTCATTTTTAGAAGCAAAACAAAGTATCTTTAACTCATTGAAATATTTCTCATGTTACACAGTTTAATCCATTAATGTGTGTGTCATCTCATTAAATCCAATCTGTGGGGAAAAAAAAGATATTTCATAATTGTATCTCTTGTATCACTTTCCAGTTAATTGGACTAGTGGAAAATCTAGCTGTAAGAAAATGGCAGCTAAGCATTGGTGCTCCAATTATTAAGACATGGCAGACAGTAACTCTGAATTCTAAATCATTTAACAGTCTTATAACTGCTTGTTAGGTCAAGGCCAAAAATAAACTGAATAACATGTTGAAGTGAAACGTTCTCCAATTTATGTTGCCTTTGGGAAAATGTGTATGTTATTTATTTTCTGGGCCATGGAAAGTAGTCGAAATCATTAAAATAGATGGTATTGTCATCATAACAATTTCCACCTGAAAACTAGGAAAAGCTATTGGGACTAGGATCTTACTTTTTCACAAATAATAATCCTCAAGTATTTTGTTATCCTATTATTTGAATCTCAGGAATGAGGTAAAGTTATGAAATTGGCTGTTCAAAATTTCAAATAGATTGTAGGTATCTAGAGTAAATTAGCTGGATTGAAAATAATTTTCTATGCAATTATTTTTTTCTGTACCTATTCTATAAAAATTTATTCTGGCTTAAAGAAAACCTGAAGCCATGAAAATCAAAAGTTATTTTGAATTAATTCGACCTATTTTTTATTATAACAAGAATCATATTTTGACACATCCAACATAATGTGACCTAAAATCATTAGTGATTAATGTTAAATAAATAGACCCAAAGTGTAGCACATTATCATTTTTCACCTACTTCAGTTTGCCCTTCCTCTGGCATGCACCCATGTGCACACACACACATCTCTAATTTTATATGGGAGATCAAACTTTCCTCATTATGTGGCAACTTGGTAGAACTGTCAGTCAAAGTCCTGAACTTCTCTTAAGGGACATGTTCTTCGTGTAAACTAGGACAAATAATGCACTTTCCCTGGAGCGTGATCCTGAAGATGTACATAAAAACTGAAACTAATTGTGACTCTCCATTAAACCTAGCTTCTCAAATCCTAAGCACTTTTTTGGTTCCGGTTATGTTGAAGGCCTGCTTTTGTGAGTTTTCCTTTGATTTGTACAGCTGTTGCATATTTTCTAGTAGATTCTGTTTATCAAATGGAGCAGAAACAGCTCTGATTGCTTGAAACTAAATCTAAAAGACATGTCTATAAATTCACTTAAAACTTAGGAGGAGAAAAAGAGGATGCAAGTAACTTGAAGATTATATAAAATTGCTCTGGCTATGATAACAAAATCCCACAGACCGGGTGGCATATAAAACAGAAATTCATTTTCCCTCAATTCTGGAGGCTAAGTGTCTGAGATCAAGGGTTTGGCAGGCTGGTTTCTTTTGAGGCCCATGTTTTTGTTTGCAGATGATTATCTTCTTCCCACATGTCCCCGTTGTCTTCTTTCTGTCTGTGTCTATATTTCCTATATCCAGTTTTTTTTTTTCTTATAAGGATTCTAGTCATCTTAGACTAGGACCTACTTTAATGATCACATACCCTATTAATTACCTTACTAAAGACTGTATGTCAAATACAGTTATAGAAATATAGTCATATTCTGAGATACTGGGTGTTAGAGCTTTAAAAGGTGAATTTTTGTGGGAAACGATTTAGGGATAACAAAAATTAATGATGTTGGATTGAAAGCATGAGAACATTATTTACCTGGATGACCACAGAGTTGAGAGAAAAGGGGGTGTGTTAAAGAATAGTAAGAAAAGTGATACAGAATGTTTAGGGTATGATAGGTAGGAAAACACAAGTTAAATTTTACAGAGGCGCTCTGTGTGGTGGTGCATGCCTATAGTCCAAGCACTCTGGGAGGCCAAGGAAAGAGGACTGCAACTTGAGCTCAACCATGGGCAACTTAATGACTTAGGGACACCCTGTCTCAAAATAAAAAAAATAAAAAGGGCTAGGAATGTGGCTCAGTGCAATGGCCCTGACTACAATTCCCAAGACCCTCTCTCCCTGAAAATTACAGAGAAATCCAGTAATATTTGAGATTGTTGATGAATTTAATAATTCAATGTTTTATAGTAAAAACTTCAGAAAATGGTGTGATTTGTAACATTTTCCCATTGGTTTGCATAAATAACTTGTACGTGCCTATATTTATAATATAAAAATAGCTATAACACTCATTTCTTGGAAATAGACACTTTGGGTTGTCTCTGAAAACTGTAAAATCAGAATGTTACATTAACACTGGAATGACAACTTTGTTGGATTTTTCTACAATTGTTTTGAAACATTTTTCAGTATGACCTACTGTAAGCAATCACTGTATATCATGACTGAAGTCATAAACTAAAACAGAATTTTAATGAAACAATGTTCATTGTTCATTGTTTTCTTAGAAATGCCATTTGTTATCTAATAAAATGTCTTCACAAAACCGTAATACATCATAATGTATCTGTAGTTCAAAAGTTCTGTAACATAGAGGTTACAGAAGTTGAACAATTATATATATCTTTGTACAGTAGAAAAACATCTTTTTCATTATTAGAATATTCCAATGAAATTGTACATTTTCATACATATATATATAATCTATTCTGTCCCATGCAATACCTTGAATAATTGTATAGTGAATGCTAGTATGAAAGCCACATATTTATTGAATAATCCCCATACACAAAATCTAATAGAAGATCCAGGGTAACATTCTACTTTTCAAGACATCTATTTGTAAATTCTACAGTCAGCTTATTTTGAGGATTGTCTAAGAGGACTTGTAGTAATGGAAATGTTTATAGTAATGTTTTAAAATCTTCACTGGCCAAATGATAGCCACTAGTTCACACATGACTATTGGATAGATAAAATATGAGGATTTAGACTGAAAACTTGAATTTTAGATTTTACAGATGTTTCTCCTTTAACAATCTAATTCTGTTCCTATAACTAGGTCACTAAATGAGGAATTGTATATGCTATGTATATTGCCATATTTAGAACAATGAAGTGATCAAAGGAAACTCCAACGTGATGACTGTCTTAGTTACTTTTCTCTTGTTGCTGAGACAAAATACCTGATACCCAAAGTTAAAGGAGGACAGGTTTATTTAGCTCACAGTTTATGGAGGTTTCAGTCCATAATCAGCTGGCTCCAAGGCAGGGTGGCATGGTTGAGAGGCAACAGTTCATGGTGGTGGAAGACAGCAAAAGCAGCAAAAGCAAAAAGAGGGGAGAGCAAGTCTCTTTTCCTCCCTTATATTGTAAGCAGGCTACCTGCCCTAGGGCAGGTGTAGCACTCACAGCATCTCTGTGCCCTCTTCTTGCACAGGCTCAGTATGTTTACAAAGTGAGGACCCTGGCCCCCTGCTGAGCCACTTAGTTAAGCTTCTAAACTTCTCAAGTTGACACAATGTATCAACCATTACAATGACTGTGGTTTTATTTTCATAATTCTTACATGTAGTACTTATATAACAAAATATAAAACATTGTACTACACTATAGAGTACAGTCAGCAAATGTAGTAGTATAGTAGTGTAGAAGAAGCCACCATAAGACTCCACTGCCACTCATGTTCTTGCATTTTAAGTCTGAAGATGGATCCTAACTCAGCAATGGGTGGTATGTTCGAACAGTTTGCCTCGGTGGTAAGTCCGAACAGTCATTAAATGAGTAGGTCATTAAACAATACCTGTATTTAATTTTAGTTAGTTAAAATGGCTAATTAGTAGCTGCTACATTAGACAGCAAAGTCCTGGGGCTGTTTGCTGGAGGTTTGATTTTTTTGCCCAATCTCTCATCACAGAATTATGAAAGAAATATCTTCTTTTTCTTTACTTTCACAAACATGCATTTTGAAAGAGTGGAAAAGGTTTATTTAAAATGGAAACTTCCATATAAGGTGTGTGTTGTATTTGTTTTGGCTGAAAAATACCATTGGTCTTGGAGCATATTTGAATATATAATACACAGATGCATGCACACACACACACACACGTTTCCTCAGGTCAAGTCCTCATACTCATTTTATACACAGCTTTTTAATTACCATAATCTCTTTTTCTTCAGAAGTTAAAATTGAAACAAGTTTAAGCAATGACTCCAAAGTCACACTGCTAGCAAGTTCAGGAATCCTGGATTCTAATCTTGCACTTTATCTTCAGAATCCATATTCCTTAAACATAAAAGCTTCTGGGTGCTACCAAAGTGAATAGAAAAAATAGTAGAGTGCACTCATCAAATCTACATAGATGCAATTCATTTAACTTCCAGCTATATAACCAGTCTAATTTACCCATTTTTTTCTCATTGTAGAAGGAACTGAATTTCAGCAAATTTTTGCACTGCATGAACTATGACTTAGAATTTGCACTGCCTCAGAATATTACTTCTGTTTTTTTATTATATAATGTACTTGTGCACCAATATTTTTTAATGTTTCTTACTTACAAGGCATTGTTATCATAAGTACATAGCGCAACCATGGATAGGAAAATTAAGGTCCCTCATCTCATGAAGCTTATACTAGGTGTGATGGAAAAATATGGTGAATATTTAAACAAATTATTACAGTAAAAGACACATTGCCATTAATATGCCTAAAAATATTCCCCTTTATTTTGATTTCACCTATTTCATCATTCTTGTCACTTTCTGAAGCAGTTTTGGAAGTTGTCTTTTGTAAATGTCTTTAGTTGTCTATCCAGGCTGCCTTGATGTCCTGAGTTGATTCAAAACATTCAGTTTGGATGGTCATTTTGTCTTTGGGGAAGAGCCAGAAGTTGCACAGGGCCAGCTGTGATGAATAAAGTGGATGAGGACACACTGCAATATTTGTATGAGTCTGCACTTTTACTGGACTGCACTCAGCAGCAGCATTCACTATATATTTGATCACAACTTGTGAAAACACAAGACAGGACTTTCAGAACTGTTTCAGAAAGTGGCAAGAAAAATGGAATAAATGTTCAATGTGATGGGGAGTATTTTGAGAGAGATTCAAGGCAATGTGTCTTTTACTGTACTAATTATTTTTTAAAATTTAGACATCACTGTATATTTCAATAACACCTTATAAAATATGTCCTTTTAACATCTTTTTCTGTTACTTCTCACTGCTGAGACAAAATACCCGACACCCAAAGGGAGGAAATGTTTATTTAGCTCACAGTTTGTAGAGGTTTCAGTCCATAATCGGCTGGCTCCAAGGTAGGGTTGCTTTGCAGGAAAGAAACAGTTCATGGTCGGCAGAAGGTAGCAAAGAAACAAGGGACCTGTCTTTCTGCCCCTTTTATCTTACGCAAGCTACTCAGGGAGAGTAACACTCACACCCTTAATCCTAGTGCCCTTGAGGTTAGCATTGCACTATGAATCAATTCCAGCATCACACACTCTGGATCCAGCCACCTCTGAAAAAGCCCTACTTATGACTGCCTGAGGCTTTGGGAGGACATCTAGATACAAGCCATAACAACATCTTGTTGCAGTGTCCGAGCCACTCATTTGATTGTGATCCTATTAAAAACCATACAATTCTTCAAAGTATGCCCGAAATCTATTAAATGTCTTCTGAAAATATAAATAAGATCACTCTATTTCAATATCTGTCCTTTAGAGTAAGGTGACATATTTTCAGGTATGCATCCAGGACAAAGAAAAGCTTAATTACAGATGAATATGAATGACGTTTTGCCACAAGTAGATCACATTCTTGTCAAGAAGCGTTTGGGGCACATCAAAGAACAGTAATTAATGTTAGTGGGAAACTTAACAAAATCAATTTTTTTCCTGCAGTTTATCTCCTAGGAAGACTTCATCTTTAGCTCACTATTGATGGATAGGCTCTTTGAATTAGGGAAAATTATACTGTGATTATTTGGGCTGTTTAAACTAGAAATGCTTCTCTTTGGTGTGGCTATACAATCATTATTCCCCTCTTAGGGAAACTGTTCTGATCTTGATTAATCATCACAGGTCCATAGATACCACAGTTAGAAAAAGGCTGAATGCAACATAGAACTTTACAAATCATTGCAGTTTATAATCTTTGCAATTAGAGAAGCAAGAAGAAATAATATTTTGATCACAAAGTAGTTAGGGATGACTAATTTTACCACAGTGAGCACAAAAAGAACATTTGTTGTATTTGAATGTGATTTATTTACCTGCTTTCCATCCACCTCTCCTACTTTTGATAAAAACAACAACAACAACAACAACAATAACACTGACCTTAATTTTTAGAACCTTTTTATTCTATTGGTCCTATGAATCTAATCATTGCCCAGGCCTGACCAATCAGCAGGTTCTCCCTTCTGGCCACAGTGGGATTGGAACATAGCTCAAATCAACCAGTCCAATGAGTTCTCTCAGAACTGATGGAGTTCCTGAATATAGCCTTGGTTGAAAATCACACTGCCTTTCCTTTCATTCTTTTTTATGTATTTTATTTTAAATTAATTTTATTGGTACACTTTAGATATACATAATGATCACATTTATCACAGGGAATTTGTACCTGTACATACTATATCTTGATTCTTCTTTTTTCCCTAATGCCCTCTTCTTTTAACCTCTCTTTTTCTCCCTATTTACAAAAACTTTGTGTTTTGCACTCCCTTGCATTCTTAAAATGTGCAACCACCAACTCTTCTTTTTTACCTAATGCTGTTTGAGTGTGTTTTCTGTCTCAAGGAGTCACCTGGAATTGCTCAAACTTTCTTCTTTGAAAAGTATGAGCTTGGATCATGGTTCTGGGAGCCAAGTATTAGGAAGGATGCCCCAGTGTGAACTCTATGGCAAACGCAAAGATTACATCATGAAGGTACCAGGACTTAGAAAGCAAAGGTTATTCCAATATCTAAAGTCCAAAAAAATGACAGACATAAATTGGATCTGAAGTCCAAATTCAGAAATAGTCCAGGAAAAAATCATGACCAGATGATGTCATTATGTAGTTATTGATTATGCTTTAGTAGTTCCAGTACCACTCACCAATGGGGCAAATGTTCTTTTTTTTTTGTGGGTACCGGGGGGTCGACCTCAGGACCCCACGTGCCAGCAGGCACCCGTGCCGCTGAGTGATATCAGCGGCCCTTTTTTCGTATGTGGGTTCCGGGAGTCGAACTCAGGCCCTCACGCTTGCCAGGCAGGCGCTTACGCCGCTGAGCCATCTCACTGGCCCAAGGGCAAATGTTCTGTGTACAGCGGCCTATAATCTTTCATATGGATATCTTTGAAACACAATAGATCTAATATTTGAGTGAGTGATTTTGATGAGAATTGTATCCAAAGGAGCATTAGCATGAACTGTCTTGGAAATTCAGCAAATCAGTGCTTCATATAAAGTAGGAAGAGGAGGTTCAGTTAATGAGGAAAATTTGTTCCTTTATTCTTCAGATTAGTTCCTGTGATTGTGCTACAAGAGAATGCTTGTCTCACTCACATTCAAGGTTTTTGTGCTTCACTTTTGTTTTCTTCTAATTGAATTTGCACAAAATGTTATTCATTAAGACTTTTTGAACAGAGCTTGGCATTTTCTGTAGACTCTATTATGGTACAGCCAAAGGCCCTATACATTAGTCTTCAATCTTTTATGACTGCTGCTTGAGTCATAACTAAAATTAGCTGTTAAAATATCATGAAAATTGGTCAAACTATTATCCATTATGCTTAGGCTCCAAGATAAATATATTTTTGGCTTATAATATGTAAGTCATTAAAAAATGGGAAAGAATGAAAGAAGGTTTTGACTGAAACTCATTTATATTTTATGGAACAAATACCTTAGCACTTATATTTTACTCAGACTTTAATTAAATCATGGACACAGTTTTATGTAACTCTTAATAAGTCAAAGTTTTTCTACGAAAAACTACACTTTTCATAGTTGCTACACTTTAACAACTTTTATAAAGTCCATGCTACTAATTCTAAAACTTGCTGGGGTATGTTCACTGAGATGATTTGTCTATAATGAACATCCCTTCAAATGGCCTAATTTTATACTCAAATTTGACTCTCCTCTGGGTAGCAATCAACTTTACTTTTCATGCTTAAATGCAAGGAATCTAAGTTCTTCTACCTGATTTCTAGGGCTTCTTGTATCCTGACATTAGGAAAAAAGAGGAGGAAGATAATTAAGAATTAGGGAGTTGGCATTGGGTATAACTGGATCTAGAAATTTAACCAGTGCCATCATCTTGTTTATTCTCTTCATCTTCAACTCTCTGCTCCACCTCTTCATGTTGGGAATAAGCTGATGACAAGTCAAAAGCTACAGTATTTTATATTTTATAGATGGTGGAAAAAATGACTAAAAATAAAGTTAACACTAAAACTATGGCTGGTGAAGACTTTTTGGAGTACGCCATCAAAATTGGCAACTAAAGAATACAAATGTGTCTATTAGGGAAAACCATCATGATCTCAAAAATGTGATAATGACAACATAATAATTCTAATTACTTGGACAAATGCTCCACTACATTTCAGTATTACATATAAATTTCTTTTCTTTTTTTTTTTTATGGGTACTGGGGGGTCGACCTCAGGACCTTGCGCGCCAGCAGGCACCTGTGCCACTGAGCGATATCACCGGCCCCTTTTTCGTATGTGGGTTCCGGGAGTCGAACTCGGGCCCTCGCGCTTGCCGGGCAGGCGCTTAAGCCGCTGAGCCATCTCACCGGCCCTAAATTTATTTTCTATATACTCCTGTGCATATACTCCTGGCCAGTGTGCAGCTTTCAATCATTTGATAATTCAAGGGCGTAAACTTCTTCCCTCTCATGGCTCTGCTGTGTCCAATAGTTTGGAAAGCTTTACCTCCTGCAGTCAGATGAGGAATAAACAAAAGTATGGATAATGTATATTCCATTTTGGTAACTAACATTTGTTTTCAGTTCCAAAAATGAAACACATCACAAAACTCACATTCCTTCAGCAAGAGCTAATCACATGATCCCAGGTGGATTCAGTGAAGAATGGGAAATGTCACTTCTAGCTACTTACATACTGTCCAGCTATAGCAGAGCACTCTGTGTGGAATAAATAAGAATGTTTGACTGCTATAGCCACACTATATTAGATAAGGCTCAGCTGTGCTGATTTCTAAGTTTCAAAGGGCTATGCTGGTTACTGTCACAAAACTGAAACCAATAACAACAATTCGGGCAGCCAATTATTTTTTTCTTCGGTGAAGTCAAAGTAAAGTAAATTCACAACACCTCAGAACCTAAAAGCTCTTAACCATTTCAAAAATAATTTTAATTTCTATTTTCCTTTTCTTACTGCTTATGATGTTTTTGTTTTGAAGCTATATGGAAATATAACCTCAGGCTAGGATAGTGTAAGTGATACCACAGGTTTTTAGTGATTTCTCTCAAATCTTTTTTTTTTTTTTCAATTCCAAAGGAGGGTACAAAATAGTTTAATATGATACAGTTCATGTAGAGTTAGAAAATAAAGATGGACAACTACATCCGTGGGAATGTAGCCTGACACACAAAAGAATAAATATTTTTGACAAAGTTAGAATTAAATGCAGTAAATACTTGATAAAATAATTGGCAAGAGGAAAAACAAAACCCTTAATCTAACCAAAAAATCTTGAGTTGTAAGAAGGAAAGGTAACGTGTGTGTGAGCTTTGCTCAGGTTGACATCGACCATCCTGGGAGTTCTGATCCAGGGTCCCCTCAGATCTGAGCCCAAAACTGACCCTCCGGAAGCTGAGCTCACCATCTGATTCTTTAGAATCAGGTTTTCTCCTGCACAAAATTGTGTAAGTAAGTAGGATCATTTAGTATTAGAGCAGAAATAAAACACCAGTTAAAAGATACGTGTCTGTTATTTGAACACTCATCGTATGCGTGTTAAAGTGATTAGCTGCGGTAGAAGTGAGTCCGCGGATACTTTCCAGAGGCTCTCGGCAGGCGGAGATCACCCACGCTCCTTCGTTCTTGGGCCGGCTCACCCAGCACTTCGCCAGCGTATGTTTTGTCCTTGACAGCTGAGCTGAGGCAAACACACCAATACAAGGGCATATTTGCAAAAAGATCACTAAGAATTCCAATTGTTAAGGAGCTACTTGTACACCTTACATTTAAAATATTCATTTATTGTGTACTGTTCCTTTGAATATTTTTACACTAAATTAAAGTTAGGTAGGAATTAGAAGTGCCGGTGTGCTACTGCGTAGTGGGGTAACTAGACAACAATAATGTATTATATATTTCAAAGAAGGATTTTTGATGTTTTTAATGATAGTGAAATGACATATATTTGAGTAGGTACGTTTAATTTGACTTGAATATTACACAATACGTGCATGTATTTAATAGCACATGGTACATTATTATGTACATTTTCTATTTTACGTGTCAGCTAAAAGATAAATTTGAAATATTTTAAGGTGTTAATCTCAAAAGAATCGCTATTAGCATATATAATGAAAATGTCTCTCCTGTCAATATTATAATTAATTACTTTTTAATTACTTCATTTTATTTGTTTCACACAGCAGTGCACTATTTACCATCTTTATAAAACATGAGGCTACGACAGTATTTTACTGATGGAAAACACAAAACCAGGTGGCAATTACCACAATATTATGTTCAATGTTAAAACACTGACAAATCAGATAACAACTCATCAGCAGATGTTGCATTATGCTAATCCTTTCAATTTTGAGTAAAAAATGAGTCTAAACTTTCCAAACCAATGCAGGCTAAAAATATGTGGAGACATGCACGGAACTCTGATCTGTTGTATACAATAACATCTTTCTGATAACATTCCCACTAAAGTCAATTTTATTTTGGTCAAGAATTCACAAGTTGGGCTGGTGAGATGGCTCAGCGGCATAAGCGCCTGCCTTGCAAGCGCGAGGGCCCGAGTTCGACTCCCGGATCCCACATACGAAAAAGGGGCCGGTGATATCGCTCAGCGGCACGGGCGCCTGCTGGTGCGCGAGGTCCTGAGGTTGACCCCCCGGTACCCACAAAAAAAAAAAAAGAATTCACAAGTTATCGCTGATAATTTCTCTCAGCTATATTTATAAAAAGCTTACATTTTTCTAAAGTTTCTTATAATCACTTTTTACAGGCAACTTTTCATAAGTCCTCTTCTCAATTGAGGTAAAATATCTCATTCCCATTTGTCACTGATATTTTAACAAATTTGTTAGTGAATTCTGTCACTTACCTATTTATTCATGCAAATATTTTCACCAAATCACTAACAATGTAAATAATGTACCCTACCAGTTGCTATAGGAGAGATGTGCAACTTTGCCCTTAAACAACTTGGAACTAGTTCATGTCATACAAGAGCTCTTCCTACCAGCACTGAATAATATAAGACCATGACACCAGTATATTAGAGAGAAGTGTATAATAAATGTTGGACAGATAATATATGTCATGTGTAACTCTTGAAAGTAGCCTATATTTCTATCAACAGATGATGAATGGATAAGGAAAATATGACATTTACACACATTAAAGTACTATTCTGCCATAGAGAAAGATAAACTTGACTCATTTTTAGGAAAATCAATGCAACTTGAGACCATAATGTTAAGTGAAATAAATCAGACACACAGATTAAATATCGCATGATTTCTTTTATACGAGAAACCCAATTTATAAATAAAGAGCAAAACAAAAGATAGATAATGTGAAGTAGGGAGATAGATCTCAGATAGTAAGGGGATCAAGAGATGAAGGGACAGGGGATGAGAAAAGGAATTAAGATGTGTTTTGTACCTGCACCAACTCCTCACAAGGAATGTAAAGATTATATACTGCAAACAAGTACTAATAAAATTAAAAATTAAAAAAAAATCATGACTAAATAATAATAAACCTAAAAGGCTTCTGTACGATGTTATGAATTTAAATCTTTGGAAAATATAGAAAAATTGAATAGTAGAATGAGCTAGGGAATCTGACAGAGAAAAAACAATGCAACAGGAACACGTAAAAGGAGACCTGAGTATAACACATAGAAAAAGAAGTCAGTAGAGTATGATGGCTAGAGAGAGGAAGATTCAATAAGGAGAAAAGGGATTTGGGAGTTGATGAATCATCCAAGTTATCTTGAGCAGCAGAATAAATGATCTGTAAGTTAAAACCTCAAAGAGGAGGAAATACCTACTTTGCTATGTGTGAGTAAAGGGTATTTAAAATTTTAGTTTCCAGTAGAAAGAATACTAGGTAAAATCACAAAGAAAACATACAGTATTGACTATTGATGAAACTACAAGAAGTTCAATATGATTAAAAAGTAAAGTATTCATGCGAGGAAAAGGGGAATAGAAAAGTCATTGGGATTGAGAGAGATGAATCTTGGGAGGTATGGTAACTGGAGCCATAACCTATGGGTTGTTTTTTTTTTAATAATATTATAAAGGTTAGATTTTACTTTGGAGCACTGAAAGCCAATGAGAGTGAAGAACAAGGTCAGAATCCTATGGTGCGTAACACTAAGTTGCTGTGGAGATGACCTAAACGCACAGGGAATACTCAGAAGCAAAAAGAATGATCAGAAAATTGAAGTGATTCAAATGACAAATGGTAATGAAGTGGACTCTAGGGTCATGGGAATAAAAAGAAAAGAAAAGACCCATAAGGGTTTCTGTATGAATAGATGATGTTGGGACTATTTTGGCCTGCACGTATTTCATGATTAACTAGAAGTGGGATAAAAGCTTGACATTTTGTACCTATCTCTGGCTACCTTAAACTTTGGGTCAGATTCCTGCTCAGCTCTGTACACAGACATGTTAACCTTTTATGGAGTGCATGTCTAAAAACTAGTAATACAAGATGACCCATCCTAAATGTACCTCATGTTTCTCATGTGCCTTCAATACTGAAGACACAGAGGTACGAGTAAGGTATTTTCAAGACTTCGGGAAAGGAGAACCTGACAGTCAGCTCACCTCTCAATGGGACTGCCCCCCTTGGGATTGAACAGAGGGCCTTTGCACTGAGCCACAGCTCCAGCCCTTTTCACTTTTTCATTTTGAGACCGTCCCTTTAAGCAGGAGCAATTACCTCCTGACAGAAACCAAGACTGCCTGCCCTAAGCAGGAGCAACCATGTCTTTTGAGTAACTGAAGTATTGAATTTCCCCTTCAAAAAATAATGATTTCCCTAGAGCCAGCAAGACCTTACAGAATCAGATCTGAAAAAATGATAAACCAGACAAGACTGACCTAGACTCCTTGACTACATCCCCCACCTTCCAACTTTTGTTCCTTCCCCATATCATCCTAAAGTTCTTGTCAGTACCCTAAAGATAGGGCTTAGGATGCTGGGACACAGCTCCCAGTGTGTGGTCCCACCAAATATTAAAATTACTTGTTTCTTGCCTCTCTCTCTCCCTTTTTCAACTTTCAAGGAGATAGGTGTCAAAATCTAATCTTTTCTGTCTCCCAGAGTGAAGCTTACATATCTAGTAAGAACGCTTTGAGGGTCTTCTAGGTTCTAGACTAATTTGTTCCCTCCTGTGAAGATGTTTGTAGTAAATCCAATGCTATGTAAATAAGAGTGCAGAGGAAGAAATCTGCCTTTCCATCTGCACGCGTCTCAAATACAGCCATTGATGTTGTAGGACTTGACTGCTGCAGTCCTTCAGGCAAGCCCAGGCTGATCTGTGCAGCTATTTCCAGGAACAAAAGGGCCCAGCAAGCTGCAGAAGGACAGGTGCTGAACTGACGTCAAACGCTCCTCAAGCCAGGCCTTCGGCGTGTACATACTCATCTGCCCTAGGAAAGGGCACCGCAGGAGTCCTCGCCAACAGGTCATAGCAGCAGAGGCTTCCTCCCTGTCATTCCTGTGCAAATAGAATCTTCTAGCTGCTTCACAGTTGCCAGCTAAGCCTTCTAATGGAGGAGAGACAGGTGGAAAAAGGCAAGGCAACACACGCTGTTTCAGAACTTAAACAGAAGCTCTAGATTTTCTAAAAAATTAAAATCAGAGGTTAGTTTTCTGGAAAAAGAAAATGTGTCAAATTTTTTTAATGTCAGTTACCAATTTGTTATGTAGGATGCTCAAAACCAGACTTACCTCTATGTCAAAGGAATTTAGATATTTTTGACCTGAGAAATTTGATATAATTCTATCCTGCAGTCAATTGAGATTAATATCCAGATTTGGTATACTTTTATTTGATCATTACATTTCTTAGAGAACACAAATGCAAACTAGAGAAAGAAAAACTGTCACAGAGAGAAAAAGAAAAAGAAGGGAAAAGAAAAATCTGTGAAACAATACTGTGAAAATCATTTTCCCTCCTGTGTCTTCCATAAATGATTAGTCAGGACATTTGTTTTAAATTTCCCCTTCTAATTAGATGGAGCATCTACTGCAAATCAAGTTTTGTTTGTGAGAATAGAAGTAATATATTCAGATTAAGAAGTTTAGTTCTTTTTTTTTAGCCAGATTCAGTGGTGCATTCCTGCAGTCTTTGCACTGTGGAAGGCTGACTTGAGGATAACACTTTGGAGTCTTCCCTTGGGAACTCAGCCAGACCTTGAGTCAAAATAAAAAATAAACAAATAAAACGTTCTGTGGATATAGCTCAGTGGCAGAGCATCCCTGGGATATTTACTTAATACAACACATACAAACACAAAAACTTCAGTTCTCTTTTTGCTGCCTTTAAAGGAAATTTTAAAAAATCACTCTACCTTGTTTAGTCTAATCCTATTATAAATTATAATGGTTGATACATTGTGTCAATTTGAGAAGTTTAGAAGCTTAACTAAATGACTCAGCCATTCTACATCCTAGTATGTAGAGGACCCAACTTAGGGCTGGTAACCTGCTTATAATATAAGGGAGGAGAAGAGGCTTGCTCTCCCCATTTTGCTCTTGTTGCTTTTGCTGTCTTCCACCTAAATGAACTGTTTCCCCTGTGCCATGCCACCCTGTCTTGGAGCAAGCTGATTATGGACCGAAACCTCCACAAACTGTGAGCTAAATAAACCCTTAATTTTGAGCTTCGGGTATTTTGTGTCAGCAATGAGAGAAAAGTAACAAAGACATCCATAGAAAGATTTTACTTTTAATTTTAGTTATACCTAAGTTTTCTAGGGACCCAGATACACCAGGCACCTCTTCCTCTCATTCTTTGGTTTATTTGTTTGTTTTTGACTTTTATTAGTACACGTTCTCAGTACATAATGATTACATTCACTGTAGGGGATTGGTACACATATGTAATACATTTCATTTGCCTACTTTTTCCCCTTCCCTCCACTCTCCCTTTTGTCTTTCCAGCATCAGATTCATTTATTTATCTTATATGACCTTATAAAGTTAATTATCGCATATATAGATTGTAAACCAACCAAATATGCCAAAGAACATTTAAAACATGTAAGACAATTCTACTAAGTCAAGGTACACTTTTAGATACATTGTTTGTGCTGCATTACATGTTTTCTTTCTCTTTTTTTCCTATTACTGTCTTATCTCTCTCTCTCTCTATAAATATTATATATTACATTTTATATTACATATATATATATATGAAGATGTAATAAGTTCTATGAATTAAAGACAGTGAGGACATAAAAGATCAGTAATTGATTTTGTCCAGTGTGGTTATGTCAATAGATATCTAATCTAAATCTGGGTTCTAAAGAGTATGACTCAGGATAAAAATTAGGAAAGTGTTATAGAGAGAAAATTTCTGGTGAAAGTAACATCAGACTATCATGAAGAATGTTTCCCTGACATTTAACCTAATGCTGTGCAGATATTATATAGCTTCGCTTTGGCTAGTGAAGTTGTTTATATTGACTGGAAAAATCTGGATTCATAATTGCGTAAAGATTACAAGTAGAAACAAAGTTCTTTTACTTTTCACTAAATGTGCTAACTTAAATACAGCTTAGATGATTCTATTATAATAAAGAGAAATATATTAAATATTCGATTTAATGTATGTTGGTGATGTAAACCCACGGAATAGCTTATGCTTCTAATATCCTCCGCTGTTCCGCTCTCTTAATATGAATACTGTTTGAAGAACTATGTTTAGTTTACCAAGACATAGAACGAAATAATAGTATTCATATTTTGTTTGATTTCTCTTAACAAAATGAAGACTAATTCCCAAGTGGGAAGCAGAGTACTAACTTAATCATATATTTAGCCATGAATGCATTTATTTTAAGTTCCAATCACCTTAATATTTGTTCTTCACTTTTGCTAAGTGTATCTAATACATTAAATTTCACTAACACTTAAGAATTAGGTTTCTAATTCTTCACAAATGTTTAGTGTTTTATATTTATAGTGTGTTAGATATAAGGGATAGGAGCAGGGAATGAGGCAGGTAGTAAACAGCTATTCCAGACTCTTCTGTTTAATGGAAAAGAGGCAGGAAACAAAGAAATGGCTGATCATGACTCAATGATCTAAACACTCAAATGTCTCGCTGTATTTTGTTAAAATACCCTTCAAATTCAGCATCAGGATCTAAAAGACCTGACAGGGTTTGCTCCTATGAAATTCCCTTTCATCATCACTTAATTTTTCCCATTTCTCCTATTTAACTTTTCATAGGATTCCATCTTCATCTCTGATGATGTCAAGCTTATTCCCACTACTAAGTACTTCCATGTGTTGTTCCCTCGGCAGGAGATCAGCACTAGTCTCCTAAAATCATTCAAAAGTCTATTCAAGTGTTTTCTTTGGAAAGCTCATGCTATGATAGTCTGTGAGGTTAAAGCACATCTCAAGTAATCTCTCTTTCTCTCTCTCTCTCTCTCTCACACACACACACACACAATTACTCTAAATGTCTGTCTTCTAGAGAAGAGTTTTTTTTTTAATTCACAACTCTATCTCCAGTTTCTAGCAGTGCCTAACACATAATAAATGTCAATCAATAATCCTTCACATAATAAATGTCAATCAATAATCCTTCTTTCCTTCTTTTGTTCCTTCCTTCCTCTCTCCCTCCTTTCTTTCTTTTTTCTTTGCTTTGCTTTTACTCATTTTTTTCATTGCTGTGTTTAAACCCATGGCCTCACACATACTAGACAAATAGTCAACCATTGAGCTCTATCCCTATTCTAATCAATAGGGGTTTTTTTTTCCCGGAGTTGATTTATGTATGCAGAGTGATACAAAAGGGAAAGATATACTTTAGAAACATTCTTTCACTTTAGAAATTTGCTTCTCATCATCTACCAAATCTTTTCATCTTCCTTCTATTTCTCCTGTAATCATTCTGATAGCATGATCAGAGTAGCAGATTGATTTTGAAGCTCAAATCTTGTCAGTTGATGTGGCACTGCACTCCCTTGCCTGAATATTCCCAACATTTCAGAGTCACATGCTTATTACTACCAACAATCATGCAGCACACCTACTCCCTCACATACGCAAAAAGCACGTTCCCTTTAGTGAATAACATCTGTTCTAAGGTGAATCAATTTGTCTATTTAAGGTTCATTGCTGCAGCTGATGACTCCTCTACACCCACAACAACTACTTTACTTAAAGGTTAGAGCACTTGCACATCTTTCTCTGTTTCTATTCCCAAAGAAAGTGATGCCTTAATTGGTTCATAACATTTGTCTCTACCTTCAGTGTCAACATACATACCATCTTCATAGCTTACTGTCTGCATATTTTTTGGTTCAGCCTTTTGTTCTTTTAGTTTAAATTTAACTGCAAATATAAATGGGATTATTCAAGCCCCATAGACCCTAACAATCTTTCCATCAGTTTTGCAGGTGATTTGCTTTCTAATTATCATTTAAAATAATACATACACAGCTATTTTTATACTCATATTCGCTGTTGCTATATGCAGTTGAATAAATACGTACACAGAAAGCCAAAATTATATCTGCAAATCATTGCAATAAATTGAATGTTTATTCACAGAAACATCTAATTGATTATCTCTTGCTGACAAGATTGGACAAATTTCAAAGTGACTCCAAAAGAGATTTAGCACACTGCTAGAAATGAAATCTCTGCAAGGATAATAAAGACATTTGTGTTTTCTGAGGGAACTATGGCCCCATCACAAAATAAACATTCTAATTTTTAGGAAGAGATTTTATTTATTTACTGTGATATTAACTGCCAGCCCAGAGTCATTCAGTTTCAGTGAAAGGAGAGAGACTGTTGTTTCTGATGAAGTAAATCTGAACAAATCTGAACATTGCCATTTCCTGTTAGTCATTTGAGTTTTTTTTAAAGATTTCTTTCAGAATCCTACCTTAACACTTTCATATACTCTTACAGAAATGGAAACCAGTTTGATACTTTGGGAGGGATATTTAGAAACAAGAGTGGGATCTTGTAGCACCCTTGTTTGAGGCATTAGAAACTGACTCTAGCCACCAAGGAAGGGTGATTCAGAAATCTTAGAACTGGCTAGACCTCTCATAAACCAAGTTCACCTGGAGGTATAGGATGGAGGAACTAATGGGCAGCTCTTAGGGAATCTGCAATGAAATAAACCAAGTCAAAGTATTTTCAGGTTTTGGTGGGCTTTTTGTTTGGTTGGTTTATTTTGGTTTTGCTTGTTTGTTTTTCCTGGTGCTGGAGAATGAACCCAGGGCCTTTGCACTGAACTGTATACCCAGCCTTTTTTTATTTTTTTATTTTGAAAGAGGGTCTTGCTAAGTTGCTAAATTGCCCAAGCTGGGCTTCATCTTGCCATCCTCTTGCCTCAGCCTTCCAGAGTGCTGATGTTACAGGATTGTACCTCTATGCTGGCCTCAGGTTTTTTGCCTAACCTGCTCATCTTTACATGTCAGAGAAACAGCAGTTGATGAGTTTTCTATGATGACAGGTTCATTATTTTTCCCAGGAATAGCAGAACACGGGTATTTTCATCAGAGCCTATTCCAACAGGGGTAAAATGTTCTTTCTAATCAGTGATTCAAGCAGGCAATAACCAAACAAATAAGTAAAACAAACAGACAAGCCCAGCACTCACCTAAAAAATTAAAATTCACTTTTGCTCAAGATATCTACTTTGGGGTTAAAATCCAGGGAGGTAATCAAAGACTTTTTCAAGATTTCTTTCTAATAGCTAATCTTGTGGAAAAAAACTCCATACTAAGCATGAAATTAAAAATAAAATCAGTGTGAATGTATAATCCTTTTTAAATAAGAATATATTATAAGAAGGTGACATATAAAGATGTATTATAATCAGGTTTGATTATGTATCTAAATTTTAGCATTAGAACTTCCCTTTGGGGTTGCAGCCATCATATAGCATAAGCCTGAGAATAATTATAACAAATAAGAGAGCACTCTGGCTTTAATTTGAACATCATATTTGCATATAGGTAAAGCTGCAAACTTTGTAGATAAGAAAATGACTAAAACAAAAATTGTTAATGATGATTATCTTCGGAGAATGAAGATATGCTATGCTTGGCCATGCTTTCTAAATTTTTATGTAGTATTTTCCTTCTAATGTGTACAAGAAGAGGAAGAAGAGAACTGTTACTACTCCTGACATAAGCTAACATAAGCTAAAATAATAGCTAAACTATTAGTGAAAGCTACTTACATTTTAAAATTTCTTTGTTCATCTATCTCATATTTTAGCCAGCAAGACATAACAAGTAATGAACTCTGTAACTGAGAGCGTAGGTGTCTTAGTCACTTTCTTGTCATTGAGACACAATATCTGCAACCCCCAACTTAAAGAAGAAGAGGATTTGGGGGGCTCACATTTTGGGAGCTTCCATCCTTACATAGTTGGCAGCATGGTAGAAGGGCCTGGATGGAAGAAAGTTGCTCTTCTCCTGATAGCCAGGAAGCAGAGAGCAAAGGGAAGAACCAGGGAGGAGGATAAACCTTACCAGGCTATGCCCCACAGTTACCTGCCTCTCCCAACCAGGCTCTACATCCTAAGATAACATTTAGCTATAGTGCCCCCGTGACAGAAACACTATTCAAAAGCCTTGTCTATGAGTGCATGAAGCTCTTGGGGGATATCTGGATATAAACCGTAACAGTAGCCTTTCAAGCCTATCAGAACTGTAGTTCAGTCTTCTTCCATTTATTAGCAGTTGGAACTTAGTGAGTATTTTGGTGTTCTGACCTCAGTTTCCACATCTATAAAATAAGCATAATAAATTCTATTTTATAGATTATTATAGGAACGGAAATCTATATGGAAAGTATTTTGATTTTACATTTAGCATAGAAGTAGAAAGTTTATACAAAATTACTTGTTATAAAGTGAACTTTTAAAACATTAATCAAATTATAGGACATTTTCATTTTATACACATAGAGTGGTCCCCCCTTATCTGCAGGGGAAACATTCCCAGATCCCCCATGGATGCCTGAAATCACAGATAATGAGGAACCCTATAAGCTATGATTTTTCCTAAGCATACGTATCTGATAAAGTTTAATTCATTAATTAAGCACAGTAAGACATTAATGATAATAAAGTAGAACAATTATAACAATATATCATGATCAAAAGTTATCTGAATGTGCTTCTCAAAATATTTTATTGCACTCACCCTTGCGATGATGTAAAATGATATAATTTCTATGTGATTAGGTGAAATGAGGTGAATGATGTGGGCACTGTGCTCACTGTTAGGCTACGGTTGATCTTTTGACGATATCTCAGAAGTAGGATCATTTCTACTAGTGATTCCGGATTATCAAAGCATGACAATATCTGGCAGGTAACATACAGAGCATGGACATGGTACGCAAAGTCATGATTCATGTCCAAACTGAGCAAAATAGCACATTTGGACATTTCATCACGTTACTCAGAAAGGCACACAATTTAAACTTATGAATTGTTTACTTCTGGAATTTTTTTAATATTTGGAGATCATGGTTGATCATGTATGATTGAAATCACAGAATATAAAGCCACATATATGTGGGAAAACCATGAAAGTTTTGCAACTATATGCAAGTGGTTGAAATGTGGGAAACACCACTCTCAAATGATAAATAGACATTTAAGGAAGTTCTGATTCACTAAAAATACAATATATGGAATAAGATGCTATGTTAGTAGGGAAAAAAAAATCATGCCCTTAGTAAGATCTTGGTGTGTGAGATTACATCAAAAACTTTAAAGATTTGAAGAGCAATGTCTTTTTTGCAGTTAGGGTGAGCAGATTATCAACTTTTTGGAAAGACACAAGACCCTATAAATCCCATGTATAGGATTAAAAGTACCAGTCGTTACATTTCCTAATGTCCCTTGTTTGTCTACTTCCTTCTTCCTTCCTTCTATCCATTACTTCCCACTTTTGAACACTGTTAGAAATGTGAGCTGATTTCTTGAAACAAGATAATAAATGACTGGAAACAACCATGTATGTTCTCCTTTTCTTCTTTGATAATGAACATCTTTGTGGCAGAGATGAAAAATAAAATTATCTTAGCTACAGTAAAACCACATGAATAATAATTCAATATAAAGCCTATCTTACTCCCTTACTGGAGATAGAAATATAGGATGACATGTTTTAGATTAACTATTTATCTTATCTTCATTGCCCTTGTAGTTTAAGTCTAAAGTAGTGTCTGACCTCACCCATAAAACTTTACTAACCCTTTCTTCTAGTCCTTACTAATATCACTTTTCTGGTTTCTCATACTTGGAGTAACAAATAGTTCTCAGGCTAAATCCAATCAGTCATTTGGCTGCTTGATAAGGATTCAGAGGACCTGTCAAGGCAAAGCTGGAAAGAGAAAATTGATGATCAGCAGTGTATGCTGTGAGCTCCCACGGGAGAATGGTTGGCCTTGGACTAAATTGCAGTTGAGAAAACAATACAGTTCTCATAGCAAAATATACTAAAATATTTTTTAAAGCAAACATAACTAGGTAAAATTACAAAGTTCTTCATATTAATATCCAACCAAATATGAATTACAGCAATATGACAACCTCAGTTACTTTTACTTTGGGCATAAAAAAGCCCCAGCAAATCCAATGCAGTTACTATAACACTGATCATAAATAAGCATATCAAGCCATAGTGATGATCTACTTAATAAATTTTGTTCAAATGTCATTATGCAGCATAATGACATACATAAACTAAACCATACATAAACTAAACTAGCTACTATTGGTTTACAAGAAGAAGATCTAAGTTGGTACAACAGGTATCATGGAAAATTTTTGAATGAGAATGGAGAAATAAAATGCAGTTTATTTCTCTCTCACCTACTTACTCTGTAACAAATATCGTGATTAATTACCCATCACAGCAACCTTGTAAGTAAGTTATTATTTCCATTTTCAAATGAGAAAATGATTTAAAAATTTTGGTTCCAAAATAAGGGAAAGTTGAGCCCAAGCTGATTTCTGCTTTAGCCCCATCCTTAAATCTCTTCACCATGTAACCCTCAAAAGACACTGTTAAGTCATCCGTATTCTCTGCAAATTCCCTTTGTGAACAAGAAGAGGCAGACAAAGCTAAGAGCTGATCAGATTACCTGCTAAGAGCTCACTGGTATGTCTTACTAATGAGAAAGTATTCTTTACAGCAAGAAAAACAGAACCCCATACCCTTCAAAAATCCTAATAGAAATTTGGAACTCCTTATTTTTACTACGGAGGCCAAACTCAAATAGGTAAGTGGTTAATGGGATATTACTGAAGAGAATTAGATTAGAAGAACTACTTTGGTTCATGCAATGGTTGATACATTGTGTCAACCTGAGAGGTCTAGAAGCTTAACTAAGTAACTCAGCAGTTCTACATCCTGGAGTGTAGAGGACACACCCTTACTGCTCTAAGATATTGTTCATTGTGTCAACTTGAGAAGCTCAGTAGTCCAACTAAGTGATTCAGCAGGGGGCCTGGATCCTGACTTTGTAAACAGCCTGTGCAAGAGGAGGGCATGGAGATAATGTGTGTGTAAAGGACCCTCCCAGGGTGGGTAGCCTGCATACAATAAAAGGGAAATGAGGAAGAACTGATTGCTGGTTCTTCAGAGGAGCTCCAGTCTTCGCCTTCAGTTTGGACGTCACCTCCCGGCTTCAGGCACACACTGTTCGGCTTCCACTTGGGACTCTTCAGCTTTCCGGTGTAGACTCTTCGGCCTTCTGGTGTAGACTCATCAGCCTTCTATTGCAGACCCATCGGCCTCCTGATATGGACTTGCCCAGAACACTGCAGTGAGCTCCAGACCCTGGACTGAAACCTTCAGCCTCCAGTGTGCAGACACCCTCTGCACGCTTCCTCATCCAACTCTGTGGCTGATCATCATAAGCCAATCTTGTAATTTCTTACACATTTGTATATTTTGTGTTATATCTTTTTCTCTAGTAAACCCTGACTGATACAGTTTATTTCTTTGGAGCTGGGAGATATATATTAAAATAAGAAAGGATTCATGTGCTTCCAAGCCATGTGTTTCACAGACGATATTATTTGAAACATTCATAGGGTCCAGAAGTCAGATTTCAAATTGAGCATGTCACTCCCTGAGGATATACAGACACGTGGGCTTTTCAGGGTTTGCACATGGCATGGATGCAAGTAAGTTAAATCAATTTCTAGATACTCAGCTTCTGCAGGTACATTTTCCTGAATATGATCTTGTTGAAATTTATTGTTTGCCAATTCTCCATAAACCACCTCATACTTCAAAACTGTTTTGTTTTCCACTTTCTATAGGAGAAATAGCATTTCTCCTGCCTGTAATGAATCTTGCCATGTTGCACTGCCCTTAGGTATAAATCATCACGGCACGGAAGAAAGTTCAGTGTTCATAGTGATTGTGAAAGGAACTGAAGAGAGCAAACGAAAAGTTAGTAAGTCTGTAAGAAATGCTGAAGTTAACTCCTTCACAAAACTATGGTAAGGCTTCTGTTTTTTCTATCTCTTTATTTTAATATCTACCTACCTACCTTACCATCCACCTATCTGTTAGCATTAGTTGGGGTTCTTCAAAGAAACAGAACAAAAAATTATCTATCTACCTATTATCTAACAATCATCTATTTATCATCTATCTGTCTATTATCTATCATCTATGTGTCTGTCTACCTGTAGATACCTGTATATAGACAGGTTTTATTTATAAACAGATATACATGTGTGTATGCATATGTGTTTGCTCATGCAATTATGAAGGCTAAGAAATCCCACAACCACCATCTGCAAGCTGGAAATCCATTAAAGCCAGTGGTGTAATTCCATCTAGAAGAAGAAAGGTAGGAGAAGATGAGATACTCTATTTTAAGGTAGCAGAAAGAAACATGAGTGAATTTCTTCGTGCTCTACCTTTCATTCCATTTAGTCCCTCAGTGATTTGGATGATGCCAACCAACCACATTGGGAGTGCAACTTACTTCACTGAGTCTACTGGTTCAAACACTCATCTCATCCAAAAAGACTTTCACAGATAAACCCAATACAATGTTTAATCTGAACACCCTGTGTTCTATTCAACTTGACACATAAAATTGACTATCACAAGCAACATATTGATTCCAAATTTTAATAAAATCATATAAAAAGTAAAATCCAAAATACTGTGAACAACCAGAAAACATATTCTAAACTATTAAATTTGTGATGAAAGCTTTAGGTGGCAACTTATGTACGAAATTTAACGATTTAAAATTCATTTTAATGCCTATGGGGGATATATATGTTTGCATATATATGTTTGCATGCCTACATCCTTGTATATTTATCCATATGAATAAGTTTGTCCCATTAAAAAAGTCCAAGTAAAGCATAGCTGATTAGCCAAAACCTCTGCTGTATTTAGTCATCTGGGGAGGTTGGTGTTTTGAAATTGATGTTGCTACTGCATCCCCTGTGGCTTTGTTTTCATCTTCTCAGTCCAGCTGGGTCCTTGTCATATCCAGATGAAGAGTGGACATGTTATCTCAAGGCTTTATTCTGATCATGTCTGCCATATTCCATTGGAAAACACCTGACCACACCTGCAAGGAGAGCTAGGAAAAGTAGTTCCTTCCTACATTGCTACATTCTCAGCTGCACATACTTGTCAGTGGAGAAGAGGACAGATTTCAGGGACTCTCTGCAGGTTTACCACATGAAAGTATATTTTAGTAATAAATATTTATGGGATAATCATTTCTTAGCCAGTTCATATTTAACACATTGATGTTTGTTGGTATTTCATTTATGGATTTCACAGTATGTTAGGTGATGTTACCTCATAATTTTTGTTTTTTTCTTATCTAGTTTTCATATTAAGACTATTAAAAGTTGATGAATGAGCTAGCATTTCCTTGTTTGTACATAAAAAGGAAAAGACAATTTTTTAATTTATTGCTTGGGATTGTACTCAGGGTCCCCATGTTCTAGGCAGGGGCATTACCACTGAACCATACCCCATCCCATAGACAATTTGTAACAAGATGATCATGATCTATTCTTAGATTTGGTAAAACTTACGTATAAAGCCTTTGGGTCGAGGCTGATTTTTAAAATTAAAAGACATTTAAACAAATTATTCCTCACTTTAATTAAAATTTGGTTTAGTTGGGCTATTTACTTTCTCTGAAATAAGTTTTAGTAAACTATAAAATTTTATAGAAAACATGGTATATTGTTAACATTTTCAAGTATATTGGAAAAATATTATTGATCATATTTGCTTGAGATTCTTAATATGTTTAACAAAAGCCATGTAATTATTCTAGTCTGCAGATCAAGTTGCTCTTCCTCTTTGCCTGTATGATCTGGTGACTACAATGATGCTAGGAATATTAATGGCATTTGCGGATGCTCTACTGTCCCTCTGGTAAATTTCAATATGAAAACACAATGCAGATCCACTGACGCTGCAGAAAAGGCCATGATATTTCCTGTGAATATCTATTGCAAAACAGCTTGTGGCTTGCAACTGGATTACAGTATTTTCAACTTCTAAGTGGAATATGAAGTGACTATGCAAACTGAGCTGCCTATCATAATGCATGACCTGTAAGGTAGAAATTCACTGCAGCACTTACTCACCCAATTGAAATAGTGCATTCCTCATAGGGCTTGATATCTCTCTATAACATGAATAAGTTGTATGCATACATGGCTCAGACTCACTTGTCGACAAGGCTCTGGTTTAATATGTCATAACGAGAGGCACTCAAAGGAAGCCTGGATGAGGTAAAGGAAAGCCACCTTTACCATGAAGGACAGACACATAGCTTTCAAGGTTTTCTCCACTGAATCACTGTATTCAGTCCCACAGGCAATTAACTTCAGAAAGGAAACTGTCACTTCTGTGGGAACCTTCCAGAAAAACTTTAATGAGAAATAACCATGTGGGTTCAACATGACCTAGACGATTTTAGGACTTGATTATTTATATTCTTAGCATTTTTCCTGTGAGTGCAGCTACATACATCAACAACAGTTCCCTGAAGAAATCACAAACTCTTTAGTATAATTTGTGTCAATAATTTTTTGATTGGAGGTCAGCAGGGTGGGGGTGAATTTAATACCCATTCTTCAGTGGACTATGTCCCCTACTTTGGCTAGAGAGATCATATTCACATTTCAGTGTCCTTTTAGGTATTTTTGCCATGGTCTGCAGATGCTGGGAGAAGAGTTCGTTGACTTCAGGCCACTTTATTTTGAGTCAATTCACAATAACATCAAACAGAAGAGCAACAATATTTTAAGTAGAGGTGTATGTTGCCACATTCGTGCAATGGGGTCTGAGGAGTTGCTGGAATCTTCCACTGGTTTCTGGAACCCAGGAATGCTGGCAGCAAGGAAAGTTAATCATTAAGCTCCTTTTATTTCATCTGACACATTAAAACCATGGCTCTGGATCTCACAATGAAATATTTTGGAAATGATTTCCATAGACTGGTACCTGAACTGGGGTGTATATAATACAGATCTGTGTATGGGGCAGACACATTGGGCTCCTTATAGACGTAGAGGAAGAAAGCGGATGCCAAAGAGGGAAAGAAAAGAAGCAAATATACAGAGGGAAATGTAAAAGTGATAATTATAACAATGAGGATGGTAACGATGGGGGTGGGAGCTGCAAAGTTGTTAGTGCCACCATAATTCTAATTCCAGCCATTACTGAGAGACAGCACCATTTCCTTACCATGTGCTGACACTTGTACCTTTTCCAATTAATGTCCCAATTTTTATCATAAGCAAATCTAAAAAGGTATCTCACACTTGGTCCAAATTTTCCAAACGCACGTCAAATAAATGAGGGGGGAACCTACTGTATGTCTACTGAGGAAGAACAAAAAACGCTTCTTCCAACCACCACTAGAATTTGAAATTAACATCATCTCTCTCATGAACCTCACTAATTACAACCCTAAAACATCACCTATTTCAGTCTCTTCAGATCATAGATTTTTAAACTATATAGTCAAATTTTATGCAATTAAATAGTAGCAAAAGGAAGTGTTGTAGATCTAGATGAAAGCCAAGGATCCAAGCTTTCACAGAAAATAGCTTGAAATAGAAATTACTGCTCGGTGCAGTCTAGTATTATTCTGATTCATTGTCAGTGGACGATGGTTTAGATTTGGCAGAGATTTTCAATACATCTCACATGCTGTCTCAGCAATTTAGTTATGTAATTACTTGCTAGTATTCATTCCCAAGACAGGATTCTACATTAAAACTCACCTTGCAAATCTCAAATCAGGTTGCCATGGTAACAGAGTACATTCTCTACCAACTATGTACTCTTAGCTAACTTATTTTGAGTATCATGGCTTTTTTGTTCATGCCAAAGCACTGTGATAGGTTATTATGAAAATTTTATGTACATCATTGTATAATATTTAGTTTCTCTTCAAAAATTCTTTCATTGGCTGCATTTTATATTATACATGAACATATTTCCAAATATTCCTATTCATTCAGAAAATTAAAAATTTTTGATTTTGGTATAGGCTCACATAAGGCATTTTAAGCTTTAAATATCCATGGTTAGGTACTTGAAAGGAAAATTCTATGGAAAATTTAAATAAATTTGAAAACATAGCTGTACTTTCTGTTAATATGTACAAAAATGATCTTAATGTTTATAAATTGTCTTTAAGCTTCTTATGAACAAAGAACATGTCCATGGTCTGATTCATCCAGATTAACTAGAAGACTACCTCCACACAGGTCTACTGAAACTGACCATGTTATATTCCAATGTAGTATGTATGAACAACCACAAACCCTCCAATCAAACAGAATTTCTTTTTATTGCTTCCCTTGGTGACTTAAATTTTTCATTATGACCTGCATTCCTTGGCAAGATATCAAGTTTCAAGGAAAACAAAGACATAAACCTGAATTGAAACTTAATATAATTCCAATAAATGACCAGCATAATAATCATACTTTACTATCTTCTAAATATTACAATGGTGGTATGCTAAGCACTTCACCTATGGGGTTCCATAACAACATTCAGGGTCACCACATTTTGTAGAAGTGGAAAATTATATTTAGAGAAGATGGAGAAACTTGGCTAAACACTCATAATAATAAACTACTGAAACTTGTGTTGGTTAAATATCTTCCATTAATGACCATACTTCTGGCTACAAGTACATACAAAACAAATTTACTCTTAATCCCTAAACCAGGAGAAGCATGAAGTTAGAAAAGCATCCAGAGCACAAATGTGATAAATCAGACTCAAATCCTCACTCTCTCGTGGTCCTGCCCAATTCACTTCCATCCTGTTCCTTATACCCAGAGGTTGACCTGTGAGAACCCAATTAGAGTCTCCTTCCATCTTTCTTTCCTAAGTATGGGCTTTTCTCCTGGATCTCAGTAGGACATCAGAGAAACACAGGAGGTAGACCTACATTCAAAGCAGTCTTAGACTCTTCCTTTACCAATTTCCTCAATCTCATATCATAATAAAAAACGGTCATGAAGTAAAATGTTTTATGTTAAGAGGCTAGAGTAGACCCATGTTTATAAAAACTGATTTTAATCTGCAGGTACCGAAATCTCTTGTGATACACCTCTAAGAATACTGCAAATATTATTAATTTTGCTTCAGTTTTTCATTCAACATTTACTATTTTCTAAAACACTAAGCGGCTTCATATTCTGCTTAATTAAAAATCCCCAATTCTGAAGTGACAAAGTCTTCTACAGTCTGACTTCTAATTGCCAACTGTGGCTCTTTTGCATCACTTAATCTCTGTCTTCAGTCCACAGCGTATGGGACCCCTTCACATTATCAAGGGAACCAAACTCTCTCTTGAATTCTTCTGCCTCAAATTATTGCACCTACGCTATATTCAGCTAAATAGTTTCTACTATCTGATTGCTCTTTTGAGAGAATTAAATAAATGAATAATAGTGAAGTATTTAGCTTGTTTTCACTATATAATAACATTTAATAAATTACTTACTTAGCTGCTAAGTGCAGGTGATTTCAAGGTTAAGATTAATGAAGCCAGGCCTGGTGGCACATGTCTGTACCCCAGCACTCCAGAGGCTGAGGCAGGAGGATCACCATGAGTTTGAGGTCAGCCTGGGCTACATAGTGAGTTCAAGGCCATTCTGGAATACAAAGTGAAACCCTGTGTCAAAAAAAAATAAAAATAAAAAAAAAAGATTAAGATTAAGATTTTATCAACAGAGTTTATAACCTAGTAGGGATTATAGGTATGAAATGATGAGTTAATTAATTCCTATTACAGAAGTCCTAGTCAATGTTATTAATGGGGGGAAAGTATAGGAATTCCTTCCTGGGATGTAGCAGAAAAGGTAAGATAGAGAAGTCTTACCTAGTTCTTACCACCTCACCCCAGATTTCTCTTAAGTACAACTCTAGAGGATGAAATAAAAAGAGGTGGAATATCTGGAAAGTTTCATTTGAAACAATGTCTCTTAAAAATATTTCCTATTATTTCCATTGAAAAACATGTACAGAAAGGTAGCATGCAGGGTATGTTCTGTCCAGGGAATTTTGTTAGTTTTGGCTGCCTTTCTATTAGTATTTTCAGCCTGGGGAGAAAGATGAAGATGTCTTTCTTGAAGATTGTTAACCTTCTTTAAAAAGACTACAATAAATGTGGTATATAAACACGCAGAAAAATAACTCAGACACCTGAGCCTATCTAAATCTCAGGGGTATGGGAATAGAAGATTGACTCAGCAAAGCAGTAGGGTGGAAAAGGAAACTCAGGGCCATCTCTCAGTTAAAAGGACAGGGGGAAAACCGTGAAAGCAATTCATGTAACCTGAGTCTTGTCATTTTTTGGCTGATCACTGAATGCTGCTTTCAAATTTTAAATTTGGAAGTAAGAGCTGAGCTATCTCATTCTTCTGAGTGCTTCTAAAAACACTCAGAACAAGTAGGACCAAGCACACCTAACTGATCTGGCTTAGTGTTGTGACTTTGCTGCATTTTACTGGTCTTACTAGGATAGCTGTACCTTGCAAATTATAAGGTATTTATTCACATAAATAAATAACTTAAAGACCCAGTATGCATAGCTCACTAGTAATTACTGAGATCCATTAAAAAGAGGGAAATGAATGTCTTAGTCAATGTCATAAACATTTCTCTGAATCAATCCCTTTATTTATAAAAGACAAAGCTGCTTCACACGGGGTTTTCCCATCCAGTCACTGCCATGGGATTGGATGGCAACAAGACGTATAAACAACCTTTACAACGAACCTGCCTCTGAGTCCACTACTTCCTCTTCTCTAAAGATATTTTCTCAACCTCCTTCACGATCCATATTCATGATATACTATGAAACTTATCATCCACCAAACCATTCTATGTTCTTTTCCGTTCACTTGCTCTACCACTGTTAGGTAAGAAATCTACCTACAATCTAGTGACATCTCTGTTTTCCTACATTGCATCACCTTCTCCATCCCTTTTTACTCTCCAGCTGCCATCCATTTGCAGTTGTGATTTTAAATATTCTCTAACTTATGACATTACTTTCACTGAACCTTTATAGTTTTATCAGCAACTGACAAAGCCCCTGGTAAACAAACAAGCATAGAAAGAAACATCTTCCCTTTGCTTACCCTGCTGATATGGACTGTATTGTGCCCCCTTTGCTTTATATATTGAAACCTATACCCCGCTGGGACTATATATGAAGGAAGAATCATTCGGAGCAATTGTGGCTAAATGAATTCATAATGGTGGAGTTCTAATCCATCAGGATTGGTAGACTTATTAAAAAGCAGGGAGCATGGAAGACAAAGAGATAGAAAAAGCTAAAGAGATCTCTTTCCAGGGACATATGATGAGGAAAGGCCATGAGAGCAATTTCTCAATCCACTGTCCCCTCTCTGTTGGATTTGTTGCATGAACCTTGTCTCTCTAAACTTAGAGTTCTTTCCCACTTGAAATTTAAATGTGGATATGTGATTCACTTTCAACCCTGAAGCAGTAACTTACTTGCTATAACAAGAGACTTGAAAAAGAACATGTATGAAGATTTTTGTTTTTGTTGTTTCTATATTCATATATCTGGCTTCCAAAACAAAATAACATAAGCTTGGTAGTTTAAACAAGATAAATTTGTTTTCTCGCAGTTATGGAGACTGGAAGTCCAAAATCAGAGTTCCAGCAGGGCCGCGCTCCTGTTAAGGCCTCTCCTGTCTTGCACATGTGTCCTCACTTTGCAGACACTGCAGTGAGAGCTCTCTTATAACTCTTCTTATAAAGACACTAATCCTATCAGATCAGTCCCTATCCTCATACTCTTCAGAAATAATAAATGGTTGCCATTGTAAGCCTCTAAGAATTGAGATGGTTTATTATGCACCAATAGCTAACTGATAATACATCATTACTGCCAGAATGTCACACATCCTTTTACACAGAAAATAGAAGCCATCGGACAAGAACTTCCCTTTTTGCTATCATATCTGAAGATTACTGGAAAGGTATCTGAGATATCCTCAAGTTTTCCTTTTATGAAAAAGAAAGTGTTTTTCCTTCCATTTAAAGTCCATTACTTCAGCTGCATGCTGGGTTCTTTACCTCCTTGCTTCCATCACTTGCCACACGATCAGTTGGCTTTCCTCTTTTTTAAGTCACACCAGCCCTTAGGATCACTGAAGAATTTCCCCATCAGTTTTCAGTTATTATTTTCTTGACTGATCAGAATTAACACAGTAGAAAATTTCCATCCTCTTGAAAACTTCTCCTTCTCTGGTTTTATCACACTATTCAGTCGTGTTTATCCTTCCATCCTTCTGACTCTTCTTTCAATCTCTTTTTCCTGGATCCACTGCTCTATCTGTATTTTAGAAACAAGGGTTTCTCAAGGAGTAGTCTTAAGACTTCTCCTTGAGTTACTCAGTTCAGAAGCTTTTTGGTGTATGATGGGATTATGTCTCAATAAATCCTTTATAAGTAATTTGAAAATGCATTGAATACACACCACTTAATGAGCATTATGACCTAGCCTAGCCTACTTTAAATGTACGCAGGACACTCTGTGAGCCCATAGGTGGGCAAAATCATCTAATGCAAAGCCTACTTCATAATATAGTGTTGAATATCTCATGTAACTTCGTGAATGACTGCACCCAATAAAGCCTGGTAGATGGCATACTCTTTGTGATAGGGTAGAAGCCTGGGAGCTGCAAGTCACTGTGTCATCCAGTGTTGCCAGAGTATCATTCCCCATATTTCTAGCGCAGAAAACGATCAAAATTCCAAGTGTGATTTCTATGGAATGTGTATGGCTTTTGCACCATCATGAAGTCAAAATCCCTTAGGTTGAGATACTGTACATCAGAGACCATCTGTGTCCTGTTCAGATGAGTCCGTCACTGACCATCACATTACTTTGAACACTTCCACATTTACGTGCTGCAGATTCTTTCTCTAAGCTTTACATCACGAAGATTCTGAAGTCCACTCAACGTGTGCACATCTCCCTGTGTCATCTTCTCCATTTTACACCACAAACCAGCATTTTTCCACTATTACCCAGTCGAGTAAATGGCAACACGATCTCTATGCGATTACAGAAGCCCAAATTATTTCAGCTTCTTTCACTTCCTCCATTTTTATCCTCTCCTCCAGATATACACAATGACATGCTCATTAAAGCTATATTAATTCCCCAGAATGGGTTTTTGTTGCCCCATACATGTTTTCAGTGTATATCTCTGCAGTGCTCATAAAAATTTTACTTAAATCCTCATCTGCCTTTTTTCTATAATATTAATTCTAAGTAAGGGGTCCATCAGTATTGATCTTATCAATTATTCTATCTACATCGCTTAGTATACATTCTTGAAATCTGTAAATATTCAATGAATAAATGTTGAAGAAATAAAGAAATATTAATCAGGCAAAGATTGTTTTATATCCTCTCCAGAAAAACTGAATTCATGAGCATAATAAGGCAGAATTTATTAATCTGGATTTATATACAGGTCCATGTATATTGTACAAAAGTTCTGCATGGTTGAGAATTATTAAATGTATTGCTTAGCCATATAGAATTTTAAAAGAATAGTATGAGAGTTATACACATGGTGAAAATGTTGCTTTCTCATGAACTCAATTTTAGTGCCAAGGAAAAGTACAGTGTTATGATGGGGATAAAAAATAATTACTGTTGGTTGTAGTTCAAGAGGAAAATTAAAAATTTGTCAAAATAAGTTTGGATAATTTGACCTCTAGTACTTTCTTTTATTCATGTACAAAGGATGTTTAAACCTAATTGTGCATTAGGGTCACTTTTTAACTTAAGAAGATAGAAATAACGAGTCTCAAACCCACAGCTTATAAAATGGGAAATAGGATGAACAGTATATGAATGACTGAAAACTTTAGATGCTAACATGCTGCTCAGATATGACTGGAAGTCAGAGCCATAAAAAGACTGTAATAATATCTCCCTCACAGAATTTTTGGAAGTAATAAGTAAAGTAATGTAAGCAAGTACTTGGCAGGGGTCAAAATATGTTAGTTTAATAGTCTTTCACTTTTTTTTGACTATTTGAAATAGTAAGCAAAATGCTTTTAGAATAATGAAGTAAAAATAAGAACTCCTAAGTTACATTGAAATCCTGCCTCAGTTCCTTACTAGCTAAAAGAATGTGCAAGTCACATAATTCTTTTAAGCCTAAATTTTCCATCAGTTCAGTAAATAAAATTATATATATTTAACCAGTCAGCCAAATGATACTCAATATTCATGAATAAACAAATCACTAAATCAAGTCATCAGTTCATCCAATATTTTTGAACATGTATTTTATACTTAGTATTCTTCTAGGAAATGTACAAAGATAAAGGAAAACTTAGATTCTACCCTATGATAATTAAAGATTTTCAGTAAGTTTTTTTTTTTTTTTTTGTGGGTACTGGGGGTCGACCTCTGGACCTCACGTGCCAGCAGGCGCCCGTGCTGCTGAGCGATATCAACGGCCCTTTTCTCATATGTGGGTTCCGGGAGTCGAACTCAGGCCCTCGCGCTTGCCAGGCAGGCGCTTATGCCACTGAGCCATCTCACTGGCCCCCACAGTAAGTTTTAAAAAATATGACAATACACACCATAAAAGAAATACAAGTAGATGAGATAGAAAACTAGAAATTATTTTTGAAGGGGGAGCTTAGTTGAGATATACAGGGTCGTCAAGAATGGTCTCTTTAGGCGGGTTATTTTTGCTGTGAAATCAAACTCAGTGTTGCAGGAAAATAGAGCAATAAAAGTGGAAAATAGGGATTTATACTAAGATAGTTTTTTTCAGTCAAAATTTAGATGAGAAGAACTCAAACAATAGAAAGACTCAAATGTTTGGCATTTTGTTAACTCTGATGAGGTCAAGATAACTGCCTCAGCCAAGTTTGAGAAAAGAAGCAGATTTTGCCCTTTCAAGCAGTAAGATATGCCAGTGCCACCTACTGGTATTTGATTTTCACCTTTTAACAAGAATGTCTACACTCTTTTATCATCAGAGTTATCCAGATATCTTTTAGAATGAGTTCGCTTTATTCATCAAATGCAAATCAGCAGTGTTTAGTGGCTTTCAACTAGTCTCTTAGAGCAATAATATTGCTGGTTTTCCTACAAAAATTAAAGATACCAAGACTTAATAGAAAATTTAGCTATGTCCAAGCAGCATTGTCTAAGGTACAGACCTGAACATGTTTTCTAAGATTCTCTTGTCTCTAATAACAAGAGGCACATGCACACATGATGTTTATGTAAGTAAACTTATTCATTATTCTTAGTTCCCATCTAGGAGTTCGCACAAAAAAAAGAAGACAACAGAGGATGTCCTTAGAAGAAGGGACTGTCTACAGTCTCACCAAATCTGCTGCATTGTGACGGGGAAAAAGGGAGAGAGAGAGAGAGAGAGAGAGGAGGAGGAGGAGGAGGAGGAATTTGGAATTCCTCTTAGAAGCTTTCAGACCCTCAGGTGTTCCCAGTGATCTTTTTCTGATTAGTAAAAAAAATAAAAAAAGACAACAATTTCATAGGGGTGTCTCTACGTATGCAGTAGCCTCATCATTGCTAGTTCACATAACTTTGTTATGTCACCATGCCCTGCAGAGAGGACTGAAGAACATTCTCATTTATAGTACAAATGTGTGCACATACAGCTCTTATCTCAAGGGACCAAAAAGGGTCCAGATGTTGGTCCAAAATCCATTTAAACTAAAACATAAAAATATAAACCCATACGCATTGTTATTAGAAAATTATTTCTAAAGTAACAATGATAGCTTCTATTAAGTGAGCCTCAAAGTAATTTGTGGGATTTTCATAAGCCCACAAGATGTGTTTTTTTGTTTCATTCACTCATGCATCCATTCATTTGTTCTTGTAAAAATAATGAATTTTTGGAGCTACACAGTGCCAGGCACTCTGGGATTCAGCACTGAGTGACAGTGACATTGTAAATGTCTTTGAAGAATGGAACTGACAAGAGAGGAAAGCAGGTATTAAACAAATAAGTCAAAGAGATATTTAATTAAAGATACTTTATGTCCTCTGAGGAAAGAGAGGATTTTGTGAGCTTAACTTACTGAGGGGAAGGATTGACTACCATAATAAGTCATTCTCTAAAGGGCAAATAGTGAAACTCTTACATGAGGAATTAATAGGTACTTGCTAGCAAACATGTATGAGGGAAAGGGAGAAGAGTTTTGTAGACCAACTATGAAATATATAATGAGGTTTTATGGATGAAGTGTCTGAGACTTAGGCATGTACAGTAAGGTGCCCCAAATTATAGGATCAAGAGTAAACAAATCCTTATCTTAAACTCAGGCACCAAATGCCTACAGGGTCTGCCTCCCAGTTCTTCAAAAAATGCCAACCTGCAGCAGAAGAAGCAAGTAACATGAACAATGAGAAAGAGGCTAGAAGCTTGTACTGGGAACCATTTGTTGTTAAAACAGACAGGTCCTGCCTGGAACTGTGGGAAAGAAGGGGCAGCACTGATATCTGGGAACTTATGCTACAGACAGACCTCAGGCTTATTGCTAGTGTGTGTGATGCTTACAGCTAGATTGCATTTCTCTACTGTTGATTATCAATACTTTATAGAAAATCAACATCACGCAAGAACATTCTGAGGCCATTATGAAATGATACAAAAGCAAGACCACTGTACGATTCACATAACCCAAGTGTCCCTTCTTCTGGGCTGAAATGACAGATTGCTCTCTCTTTACCAACCAAACCTTATGTTGTGCTGTCCTCTCCTCTCTATATACAAGACTAACTGCGATATTTCTAGAATTGTCCCTAACGTGATCCAAATCTAGACCACGTCTTCACTTGCTTACTCCATTAAATTATCCAATTTAAACCCAAATCCTTTAATGAGTTATTTCTAACCCATTTTACTCAGACATTTTACATTGCCTATAGTGTGAGTTCCTCCTTAAAGCCATAAATAATAATCCCACTTGTTCAACTGTAAACACATTCCTGATGTTCCCTGAGGAAAGACTTTGGGAATTCTGATGTCTGACAGGGAAGCAGGAGGCTAAAGAAACGAGTTATTTTTATCTGGTGGTCACTTGGATAGTTTAGGAAGCTCTGTCCTCTTAAAGAGACATTGTCCATTTTAAAAATCCCAAATTTTATGTTTTGTCAGGTTCTTCAAAGGGAAATTGTAGAATTTTCTTTCTTGACCAAGAGTCACATGGTCTGGTTAACACATATCAAACTATTTTGCAGTTGGAAAAACTATTTTCAGTCCCTTATTTAATACTATGTAAAACTATTAAAATACACCTCCATCCTGCATTAAACAAACTTCTTTTGCTCTGAGCATTTGAATGTACTTTTGTAATCTTTCTTTTGAATATTTATCACTGAATGACTCATTTCATTTATGGTCGACTGAGTTTTTTAGCAATTATTTCACAAGCCTAGAAAATCTTTCACTGTGAGAAATTGAAACTGCAAATTGCTTTCAAATGTAGTGAAAAATGTATGAATGTTAACCATGGCAGTTAATGAGGTTGACATAATAAGATGTTTATTTAAACATTTATTAATTTTTATGTCTTAAATTTCAAGTCAACAATTTAGTTTTTTTTTTTTTTTAAACAGGTGTCTGATACTTTCCAAGCACCTTGAAGAGCACTTAGGAACCAGGAAATTCTCTTTTGTGCCTGATTCCCTCTGTCTATGGTGTCTTTAATAGCTCCTGCTTTTAGTCCTTAATTGATAGAAATGGTATCTCTGAAATCTATTGATTTATTCTATTATTGATTCACATTCAGAAACTACCTCAAAAACACTACTTGCAAGTTTACGAGTAGAATATAAGTTTAATTTTCCCCTTAAAATTCTTAAATTACAACTGACAACACGACGCCTCACGACATCATCATCATTCTCTAGCTACAAACAAGTCACAGACAAGGTCATCTTCCTGTACAACACCAATGCAACCATCAACCTCAGGAAATTAACATTAATATATCGACTACTACCACTAGTTTTGTTCTTTTAGATGTACTAGAGAATGAACCCCGGGCCTTCATACTAAGTTACATTCCCAGCCCTATTTTTATTTTTTATTTTGAAATAGAATCTCACTAGTTTGCTAAATTGCTCAGTCCCAAACTTGCAACCCTTATATCTCAGCCTCGTAAAGTGCTAGGATTACAGACACATGCCACCACGTAATAATCAAATTACTTTCAAATTCTGCCAATGTCCCAATAATGTCCTTGGTGACACAAGGATTCAGTTTATAATCATGCAGTCCCATTCAAGTCTCCTTAGTCTTTCACTGACTTTTATGAATATGTCACTTTTAGAGACTACAGGCCAGTTATTTTGTAGTTTCTCTACAACTGCGGTGATGTGAGATATCTCCTCTTCATTAGAAGCAGGTCTACCTCTCTGTGAGGAGTAATTTGGAGTGGTGCCATGATCTCTGTGTTGTAACATAACAGATAACATGGCTCCAGTTTGCCCTGTCACTGATGATGCAGACTCTGATACGTAACTAAGACGAGATGGGCCAGACTTTTCCCTTATAAAAATTATTAATTGGACAATTGCAATTTTTGTGTATTTTATATGAAGTCACTTTGAACTATTTAAATATTTAATTTCTTATTATACTTTTTCCTTTCTTCCCTCTTTTCATCATCTGTCTAAACTATTAATTCATAACCAATACCTCCAATTCCAGGTTAATACCACAGAATTTGTTCTGATTTTTCCTTTATCTATTTACAGTTCTATTCTCTGACACTGTGAGAAGCCCGACTCCCATTAGCTTTATTGTGGAAACGAATTCATCTGCCATTCAGGACATAACCAATCTCAGTCACCACAGTGCCCTTGGCTGGCCCAGCTGGCTTCCTCACCCCTACTAGGGTCTGAAACCCTGTGTTGTGCAAATTCTTGTATGGAAAAATCTTCTTTAGCTGCTCAGATGCCAATACCTTATTCTGATACAACTAATGGCCTCAGGACTAATCATTTTCTCAGGATGGAAAAGAAGAAATAGGACTAAAGAAAGGGTGGAGAAAAAGAGGAAAGGTAAGAAGAAAGGCTGGCTATCTTGCATATTTGCATTTACATCAATAAGATACTTTCTCTCCCAGAATTTTGTTATTTATTCCCCTGTTCTGCTACTCTCCCCTGCATTTAAATCAAAAGTTAGTCATACAAATTGCCTCATCAGGGAGCTGTGATATTTAATGTGCATACAGAATAATCATGGCCACATATGTACCAAATTAATAATGGTTCACTCTTATTATATTTTATATCGCTACATTTGCAGATGGAAAGCCTTAATTATAGAGTCACAACTCAACTGATGCACCCTATTCATTTTTAATATGTGACAGGGGTAATTTGCCACTTATCCCAAAGTAACAAGGTTATGAATGAATTAATTGGAAGGGATTCATAATTATCTTCATAAGAAAGTCATTTTAATCACTTATATTCCGATATCCTTTCTTGAGTGGGAGAGATGGGAAGTTTCAGCAATGCAAACTGTTATTACACTTTTACTACCTTCATATCAACTTGTTCTCTCTATATTATAGGAGTATCTTGTCTCTTGAGTTGAGCTAAAAAAGTTGAGACTATGACAAAAATTCATAAAATGTCAATGATGTATTTAATTTTCACACTTAACTTAGTTTATTTTAACTACAAAGTACCACATTTCAATTCTTATGATTACTATATTAAATTAGATAATATTTAAAAATTCTTAGTATATAGCAGGTGCTCACTACATTGGAATGACTTTTATTAATAGCGCTATCTTTTCACTTCTGTGAGGATAATGGAAATTAGATCTTTTAAATTCTAGTTATATTTTCTTTTTCTAACCACTGTTTCTGATTTTTCTATTTTGCTGAGATTTACAGTACTCAAGTCTTTTGTACAATACAAAGTAGAAAACTGGATAGTGTCTTAGTTGCTTTTTCTCATTGCTGAGACAAATATCTGACACCCAAAGTTAAAGGAGGAAAGGTTTATTTAGCTCACAGTTTGTAGAGGTTTCAGATCATAGCTGGCTGACTCCAAGTCAAGGTAATATTGCAGAGGAGAAACAGTTCATGGCAGGCAGAAGGCAGGAAAGCAGCAAAGCAGCAAAGTACCAAGCAACCACAGCAGCCCTCTTTCTGTCCCTTATGTTTTATCCAGGCTACATGCCCTTAGGGCAGGTAGCACTCACATGCAGGGTGGGCCTTCCCATTATACACACCCAAAACTATGCCAAACCAATCAGTAGATAATTTAGTAATCACACATGCTGAATCCCAGCATCACATATTCTAGATTCAGCCACCTCTGAAAACTCCCACATATGACCCCATGGGGATATCTACACATACACACACACACACACACACACACACACACACACATATATATATATACACACACATACAGGGCTGGTGATATAGCTCAGCAGCATAAGGGCCTGCCTGGCAAGTGCGATGTCCCGAGTTCGACTCCCCGTACCTGCACAAAGAAAAAATATATATATATATATAATTAAGCTTTAGGAAAGGATGATATGCTTATATTTAAATGAAGTAGCATTTAATCCTTTAGTCATTTAGCTGGAAGAAACTTCTCCACATGTCTCTTGGATTTCAGTAGGTTTTATGAAGAAAAATTGTCAGCTACTATTCCAAACTATGTTTTCAAGGATTTTTGTATAGGAAATCGCCTTGGAAGATAAAATCTCATAGAACAGACAATAGATTTTCAGACCATAATAATAATGATGTCTCAGCAGGTCATGGTGGTACACACCTATAATCCTAGTACCCTGGGAGGCCAAGGCAGGGAATTACAGCCTACTCTGGGCAACTTACTAACTTAGTGAGACCCTGTTCCAAAATATAAATGGCTCACATACAGCCCAGTACTGGGAGAAATATCTCACTTCCAGGCAAAAGTTGGAAAGTTTTCCCAAAAGTCTCCTTATAAGATTGCGGTTTCTAAAATTCGGGGTTCCTCAGAGTGCTTCCTCGGTCTCATGCTTATGGGACTAGCAATCTTGGGGCAAAGGGAGCCAAAGCAAACATGAAGTTCACTCCGTCTGCCGGGCTATGAGTAACAGTGTTGTTCTGTGACCCTAAGTATCACGTCTTCTGCCAGTCTTGAAAAACAATTATTTTTAACTTGCAAGCAGGGTAAAATCTCATATCTTTATAGTTATTGATATTTTTATATCACTTTTGTCTCTTATCCTATTCTCAATTCTCCTACTGCAAATTCACAAACTTTTTTACACAAAATCATGGAAAAAATATATTCATTGGACTTGCTAATTCTTTTTGATTCTGATTTTTCGAAGATCTATTTTAATGGAAAACCAATAATAATAAAGCTGACAGGATATTTCAAAAACGAGTCTCAATCTGCTTTACCACATGGAAATATACATTTTTATAGAAAGAGAACTCCTTTTGAGCTAGGATTATCACATTTTCTCTGTATTGTTGGCAGTCTTGCTCTTTCTCATAAACTCAGATTGTAAGGATGACCATCTGCCCTTCTCAGACAACCCAAATGCTTGCCTTGTAGGAATTGCTTGTAGCTAAGCAGTCTCTTTTCTAGGAGATCCAGATTTTCAATGAAGGGCTCTACAGATCCCAAGAACAACTATTATTTCCAATGTTCAAGTTTACCTTATTTGCAAATTAAAGCTGCAGTGGCACTTTTAGGCAAGGGTTCCTATGTTCTAACAAGATCACGGTATATGTAATTTGCTCTTCCTATAAGAGACCCCCATGAATTCTATACAGTGAAAAGACCTAGGAACCATATATTTAAAATTGTTATAACAAAATAATTACAGCATGACACACTTCAATACATGGATTTCTTCATTAATACAAGACCTTTAGCAAACTAATTTCCAGCACTTATACATTCTTAATAACATATATTTCAGTGTCTGTTGGGATACAAATGAGAAACAGAGCTAAACACTTACTGGAAAAGTAGAAAGTGACTGCTTTAATGCAGACATAGGATAGCATTAGTTTTCATTGGTCTTGATGGATCACATGTCTTGTATCTCCATTAGAAGAATCCCACATCCTTACTTCCTTGGTAAGAAAGAATGTTTTCTTTCCAATATTCACTGTCTGATGGCTAGCATGTATTTGGTGACTCAACAGATTTATACCGAACTATCTCCATATCCATGCTAAACCCTGAGGGCTAGAATGCTGTATAGGACAGACTCATATTCTTCTGTCATTAAATTCACAGCTGCTCAGACTACCAATAACCAGCTGTAAAATAATAACTTTCATAAGTGTTGTGCATAACAAGGATGTGTGACAAGGATGACTGGAGGTTTTTTTTTAGGTTATAAAAGCCTCTTTTTCCAGAAGTCAGCTGTTGGTGTGCACCATTCTTTAAGAGATTTTATGGTCCACGTGATCTTTCAAGATCATAACCCTGCTCACCTTTCTAGCAGCTCCTTTTATACTCCTTTTCTACATTCTTCCCTATCCCACATTACCCACTTACAACACAATAATCAAGGTTATTTAGAAAATCATTGGGATATTTATGTGCTCTACAAAGTAGACTCTGGATGGAAACTAATGTTTAGGAAATCTGTTTCGGAAAACTTTTAGTATTAGTACTTACAGAAGAAAAATGGTGAAAAGAAGCAGTTAGGCAACAGGGAAGACTGAACTCTGATAGACTCTAAATAAAGGCTTCAGTCAACTGACTGGAGTGCTCTAAAGCTGAGGAATCCTTCAGCATTAGACTGACTTTGATAGAAGTGGTCAGCTCTTGGTACCTGTAAGTTAATCAGTCATTAAATGGATGGAGTCTGCTCTAGGAAAGGACTATAGCCATGAGCAGGAAAATCTTCTGGAATGAAACACTTCCCAGAGAATGCTGTCAACTGAGCTTTGTCTGCTGGCAGCACTTCCAGCAGCCAGGGGAATAAATCCTTCATTTCCAAAAACAGACATGGATTCTATTGCCCCAAGATGGCGTGACCAGAGGAGTGAGAGATCAAGCTCCTCCCTTCCTTCATTGACCTGGGAGGGCACAGCTGGCGAGAGGAGAAGTCTGAGATCTGTCCTTCCCTCCACTGAGAGCACTCAGGGCTCGGAGACCTGTGGGAATGCCAGGCACACATTAGGACCATGACTAAGGCACACACGATGGACAGGCAGAATTAGAGACATGGAAATATCCCATGTGACATTAGCGATATGAGCCAACGGGTGATCTCTAACCTTTCTTTTTGTTTTATTCTACTCGTCTTCTTCCTCTCTTTTGTCAACAATCTTGCTTGACTTTATGATACTTCCACGTGAGTAAACATCATCTCTTCTCTTTCTGGTTCACTTCAAAACCCTTAGGCCTTCTTTTCCAATACCTCCCTCCTGTGTCCTATAATTACCCAAAACCTGGATGAGCATCCTGTGCCCTCCAACCTTGCTCCTACTATATTTAAACTCATTCATCTCTTCATCCTACCCCTTATCCTCCTGAAGCCCCATGCAACAGGGTAAAATCACTCTGCTGAGTGGAAAATCACTGCATACAAGCTCCTGGTATAAGCTGGATTATATTATATTTCTATAGACCTCACTCCTATGGTTATAGACATCAGGCTAATAGTTACCACAGTTTGTCAGTAGCCAGGCTGTACTTGAGTCTATTGTTATTGCCAACAAAACTACTTTAACCAGATTGTTATACATGCTATAACCAGTTTTTCCCCCCATATGACAACACTGTGATTAGAAGGGGTCATAACCATCACCATAGTAGAGTACCAAAGGAATGGGCCCTATGTCAAATTGATAGCAACTCCTCAGTCTCAATATATTGGGAAGGTAGGTTATTGGGATAGACATAGAGACCAAGAACCATCTACATCTAGAAGATATCCGGAGGAACAGACACCTCCTAGGAAAGCCTCCACACCAGTGATAAGCCTATCTAAGATAAGAAATCTACAAGCATCAACACAGAACACAAAGTAATATAGAAAATAGAAAATGACAAGATGAAGAAGCAAAATGCAATACCAAATGCCAAGCCCACCCAGGACAAGTCCAGAGCACAAAAAGATAGAGGAAATCAGGAGCCAACAAATGGAACTCTCTGAAAGGGTAGCAGCAGAAGTGAAAAAGCAAATGGAAGATGCCATACAAAAAATAAACTCTAAGGTGCAAAAAGAAATGACTATCAAAATAAAAGACATTAAAGCAGACACAGATAAACAAATAGAGGAGCTCAGGAAAATGATGGAAACCATGACTGCCAAACATAGACAAGGAATGGAATCAATGAAACAGATCCAAAGAGAAATGCAGATTAGAAACTCCATTGAAAGTGTACACAACGGATTGAATGAAGGTGAGGATAGAATATGAGACATAGAACAGGAATGCAATTAGTGACCTAGAAAAGAAAGATATCTTAAAAATAGCAAGAGACCACAAAAAAAAAAAAATCCAACAGCTACAAGATGAAGCAAAGAAGAACAACATAAGATTGACTGTAATTGGTGAGGAAGCTGGAGACAGCACAAAACCATTAAAAACCTCTTCACAGAAATAATGGCAGAAAACTTCCCAAACATGGATAAAGAATTTGACACACAAATAAATGAAACATAGAGAACTCTAAAGAGCCATAACCAAAATAAATCTACACAAAGGCATATAATAATCAAGATTCCAGAAATTCAGCACAAGAACAAAATATTAAAATCAGCTAGAGGGCTGGTGAGATAGCTCAGCAACATATAAGTGCCTGCCTGGCAAGTGCGAGATCCTGAGTTTGTCTCCCGGTAACCACATAGGAGAAAAGGGCCAGTGATATCGCTCAGCAGCACGGGTGCCTGCTGGTGCACGAGGTCCTGAGTTCGACCCCCAGTACCCACAAAAATAAAAAATAAAATAAAAAATAAAATAAAATAAACTAGAGAAAAGAAACATATTACCTATAAAGGAAAGCCCATCAGAATCACAGCAGACTTCTCAACACAAATGCTCAAATCAAGGAGAGCTTGGAGTGAGGTATTTCAAGTCCTAAAGAAAAACAATCTTCAGCCCAGATTGATGTACCCCACAAAACTATCTTTCAAAAATAATGGAGAAATAAGATACTTCCATGACAAAGAACTGAAGAAATTTATGACCACCAAACCAGCTCTATGGAATGCTCTAAAGGACATATTAGAAAGAGATAATGAAGACAATAAGCACATGAACATGAATAGAAAGAAGCCACCCGGCAGGGCAAGCAATTAACCAGAGGAGAAAGACAGGGAACCAACAACAGAAAACAACAGGAAAAACAAAAAACAATAAATATCAGTTATAACCATCAACATAAGTGGTCTCAACTCACCAATCAAAAGAAACAGACTGGCAGAATAGCTCAAGAAGCAAGATCCAACAATATGCTGCATTCAGGAAACATATTTAACACAAAAAGAAACTCATAGACTAAAAGTTAAAGGATGGAAAACAATACTCCATGCCACAGGAACCCAGAAAAAGCAGGGGTAGCTATTCTATTTGTAGACAATGCAAACTTTAAGCCAAAACTCATCAAAAGAGACAAAGAAGATCACTACATACTTGTTAAGGGAAAACTCCAAGAAGAAGAGATAACAATCATAAATATTTATGTGCCAAACACAGGTTCACCCAACTACCTAAAACAAATATTAATAGACATGAAAAACCAAATAAGCACTAACATGATTGTAGTGGGGGGGCTTAATACCCCACTCTCACGAATAGACAGATCAACTAGACAAAAAATCAACAAAGAAATATTAGAATTAAATCAAGCCTGTGAACAAATGGACTTGGTAGATATGTACAGAGCGTTCCACCCCAAAGCATCAGAATACACATTCTTCTTAGCTGCACATGGGATGTTCTCCAAAATAGACCATATATTAGCTGACAAAACATGTTTAAGTGCATGTACAGGAATGTTCAAATCATCCCATGCATACGATCTGATCTTAGAACAATGAAACTGGAAATCAAAGACAAAGGAAATCACAAAAACTACATGAACACATGGAAATTAAACAACATCCTTCTGAATAACCAATGTGTCAGAGAGGATATTAAATGATAATGCCAATACAACATACTAAAAGTTATGGGACTCGATGAAAGCAGTCCTAAGAGGAAAATTTATAGCAATGAACTCACATATCAGGAAAATAGAACAAGCTCAAATAAACAACTTAATGTTGAATCTCAAACTTATAGAAAAAGAACAAATCATACCCAAAGCTCATATGAGGGAGGAAATTATAAAAATAAGATCAGAAATTAATGCAATAGGGATTAAGAAAACAATACAAAGAGTCAATGAATCAAAAAGTTGGTTCTTTGAAAAAATAAATAAAATTGATAAACGATTAGACTTCCTCATCAAAAAGAGGAAAGTAAAAACACAAATTTAAGAAATTAGGAATGAAAAGGGGGAAATCACAACAGATCCCAAAGAAATCCAGGAGATCATCAATACCTACTATGAGAACCTATATTCTAATAAGATGGAAAACACAGAAGAAATGGACAGATTCCTAGACATAATCCAATTGCCAAAACTAAATCAAGAAGATATAAAAATTCTAAATAACCCAATATCAGCCAATGAAATTGAAAATGTAATTAAAAATTTTCCAACAAAGAAAAGTCCAGGCCCTGATAGATTCATGGTTGAATTCTACATGAAATTTAGAGAAGAACTAATGCCACTAATGCTGAAACTCTTTAAAGAAATTGAAACGGAAGCAGTACTTCCAAAATCATACCTGGAAGCAAGTACTGCCCTGATTTCAAAACCAGTAAAGAACCCAACCAAGAAAGAAAACTACAGGCCAATCTCCCTAATGAACATAGGCATAAAAATCCTGAATAAGATACTAGCAAACCTAATGCAGCAAATCATCAAGAAGATTATATATCATGACCAAGTAGGATTCATCACAGGGGATGAATTCAACATATGGTTGAATGGCTCAACATATGCAAATCAATAAATGTAATACACCATATTAACCAAACCAAAGACAAAAACCACATGATCATCTCAATAGATGCAGAAAAAGCATTTGAAAAAGTCCAACATCCCTTCATGATAAAAACCCTCCAGAAAATTGGAATAGATCATCTTTACCTCAATCTTATAAAAGCCATTTATGACAAACCAACAGCTAGTATCATATTAAATGGTCAAAAAGAGAAAGCTTTCACTCTAAAATCAGGAACAAGACAAGGATGTCCATTATCACCAATCCTATTCAATATAGTTCTGAAAACTTTAGCGAGAGCAATTAGACAAGAGAGAGAAATAAAAGGAATAAGGATAAGAAAGGAAGAAGTTAAATTATAATTATTTGCAAATGACATGATACTCTACATAGAAGACCCCAAAAACTCCACCAAAAAAAGTGTAGATTTAATATCCAAATTCAGTAGTGTAGCAGAATACAATGTCAACACTAAAAAATCAATTGTAATCCTGTACACAAGCAACAAACTCACAGAGAGAAATTAGGGAAAGCACACCCTTCACAATAGCATCTAAAAAAATGAAATACTTAGGAATCAATCTAACAAAAGACATAAGAGATCTGTACAGTGAAAACTACAGTACCCTAAAAAAGGAGATCAAAGAGGGTTTCAGAAAATGGAAAGATATCCCTTGCTCTTGGATAGGAAGAACCAACATAGTGAAAATGGCCCTACTCCCAAAACTTTTATACAGATTTAATGCAGTACCAATCAAAATGCCATTAACATACCTCACAGATCTAGTGAAAACACTCCTAAAATTCATTTGGGACCAGAAGAGACCTAGAACAGCAAAAGTAGCAAAAGCAATTCTGGGCAACAAAGGCAAGTCAGGGGGCATCAAAATCCTAGGCCTGAAATTATACTACAAATCTACTGTGATAAAATCAGCATGGTATTGGAAAAAAATAGGCCCAAGGATCAGTGGAACAGAATAGAAGATACATCCGCAGTCAAAAACACACTCAGAAATCTTATCTTTGACAAAGGAGCCAAACATGTTCACTGGAAGAAAGATAGCCTCTTTAATAAATGGCGCTAGAAAAATTGGCTTTCCACCAAAAAGAAGACTAAAACTGCCAAAGACTAAAACTAGACCCATGTCTATCACCATGCACTAAAGTAATGTCAAAATGGATCAAAGATCTGAATATTAAAATAGAAACACTTAGTTTATTGGAAGAGAAAATAGGTAGAAATCTCAAAGACATAGGTGTAGGGAGAGAACATGAACAAAACCCAGACTGCAAAAGAAATATCACAAAGAATCAACAAATGGGATCTCACCTTATTAAAAAGCTCTTGCACAACAAAAGAAATCACCAACAGAGTGAAAAGACAACCCACTAGTGGGAAAAAATTATAGCCAGTTGTCTGTCCCTCAGACAAAAACTTATATATAGAACATCTAAATAACTGAAAAATATCAGACACCCTCCCCAAATTCAAAGACCCAATCCAAAAATGGGCATCCGAAATGAATACACACTTCTCAGATGAAGAAATACAAATGGCAAATAAATACATGAAAAAATGTTCAACATTATTGGTCATTGGAGAGATGTAAATTAAAACAACACTGAGATTCCATCTTGCCCCAGAAAGAATGGTATCATCAAAAAATCAACCAATAACAAATGCTGACAGGTCTGTGGGAAAAGAGGAACAGCTCTTCACTGTTGGTGGGAGTATAGGCTGCTGCAACAACTGTGGAAATCAGTGTGGAGACTCCTTAAAAAACTAGAATTTGAGGTCCCATTTGACCCAGCTATTCCCCTTTCTGGATATCTTCCCAGAAGAATTAATAACATTGTACCACAGCGATATATGTGCACCCATGTTTATAGCAGCACAATTTATATTAGCTAAATCTTGGAAACAACCCAAATGCCCATCAACTGAGGAGTGGATAAAAAAGATGTGGTTTTTTATATAATGGAATACTACTCAGCCATAAAGAAGGATAAACTGGGGACTTTTATAGGTAAATGGATGCAACTTGAGACCATAATCATAAGTGAAATAAATCAGACCACATGTGTTAACACTGTATAGTCTCACTAGTGTGAGAAACTGAATGAGTAAATAAGATCCAAAATGTACAATAGATATTATGAATTGAGAAGAAATTGTTCAAAAGAAAATACAAACTGTGATGGGGGAAGGGGAAAGGAAGAAAGGGAAAAAGAAAAAAAATATTTGTACACAAGGCAGTTAAGATAGTTATATAGCTAGTTTCTCCTAGTTCATTGATAAGAAAGTTTTGTGCTAATATTGTTTGGTCAAGATATCATGCCTATATCTTATACTCTGAGTAACTACTATGAAGATAACAATATGCAATGTAGTAATTATTGTAACTTTCCTACTAACTTGTTTTGAAACTCTGTTTTATTGTTATTTTTTCACTTTAAAATTAAAAAAGAAAAACCCAGACATGGGTGGTGCATCATGGAATGCACTGCATTCTTATCTCTCTTGCATGTAGAGCTGTTTTCTCTGCCTCATATCTTTCACTCATCTTCAGTCTTAAATGCCTTTCTCTTGCAAGTTTCTCTTGATAGAATCTTCTGTGTAGGACCTTGTTGTTTTTTTCATGCTGTAGCCTTTATAATAATGCATTCTAGTTGTTTATTTTCTGTATTCACTTTTATATTTTGTGCCATTGAGGATATGAGCAATTCATTATTATATCATCAATGCTTCACATCATGGCTGTTACGAAGCAGAATATTGATAAATACTGGAGGGAATATGGGCTCTAAAGACAATCATGTCACTGTTTAAATTCTATTTATTTAAAAAGCTATCTGTGTGGTTTTGGTGATGTTATTTAATCTCCCTGAGTTTTCCCTCCTCCCTACCCAAAATGAGAACAACTCATACCACTCAATGGTAGTATGAATTGCTCTAGAATAGATGCCAAATAGGTTCGGATTCCTTTTGTCTTCTCCTTCCTTGTGAATAAGGTCTAAAGCATCTTCGAGCTTTTGTATGAGTCCACATGAAAAAAAATTTTTTTTCATAACACAGAAAAATGTAATATTGTCATTTGAAGAATGTTGAGAGTTCAATATGGCTGAAGCCTGATGTGCATAAGATTTCACATTAATTCTAAGAAGCAACCACTTTAATGGGTTGGAATAACAAAATTAGAAGAAAATTAGATAAAGGCATTATAACACTAGGCCTCATATAATCTTTGTGAAGTCTGTTTATTGGACCCAACTAAAGCATTACTGACTCTAGTAACATGGGGAACATGATGTATGTTATAAATGTAAAATTTCCAAATAAAATTTTAATTTCTTGATTTCATCATGTATATATCCTTGGGCAGGGATTCAAAAATGACACCACTACCACAACTAGGTAGATTCTAGCTTACAGGACAATTTAACATATAGTCTCAGTCACAACTATGCTTTAGCAAGTCAGGTTTTGTGCAGGATTTAGGTTAGAAATAGCATTTTTATGCCCTGTACCTGAGCCTTGCCCTGGAGTGGACATTTCCCAGGTTTCATAGCTGGGTCTGAGTCTGTTTCACTAAATGTCAGTGAATGACAGGAGTAACTCTCCTGCTTTTCTTCTCTGCTGTTGTTCTGCTCCAGCTGTCTTCAGAACAGCTCTCCTCCAGCTCTGAGACTACCCGTTCTTCACACATGCCTGGTCCAAAAGATTAATGGCAGAGTGGCTTCTCACATCAGTAGGCTGGCTGTGCTCCAGACTTTCACCACAATTCATCATTTTTCTCTTTAAGGACAAGGGAATGTTGTCACTAATAGTAATGAGGCTGCCCAAGGAGCCAGATGCCATTTAAGGTCTAGGGGTTTCTGTGTGATAAGCTGTCCGTGAAGCATTCCCTGAGCCCCCTGTGATCTCCTTTCCTGCAAGCTCCTCAGTGCTGTCTCTTCAGCTTCCTTTGTTATAGTTACACATTTCACCATCACCTTTTAATAAGTTTCTTACTGAATAATGTAGAAAAGTCTTTAGACTGACACTCAGAGCCCTTTAAATTTGACTTCCACTAATCCTTTAGGTTGTGTCTGCAACCTCAGACCCACTTGGTTCAAGGTGTCCCTTTATGTCTTACTCTACCTTATCATTGCTTACCTACACTCCTTTCCTTCTAGTTGCCTATTTTTTTTTTTTTTTTTTTTTTTTTTTTTGGGTACCGGGGGGACGACCTCAGGACCTCGCGCGCCAGCAGGCGCCCGTGCCACTGAGCGATATCACCGGCCCCTTTTTCGTATGTGGGTTCCGGGAGTCGAACTCGGGCCTTCGCGCTTGCAAGGCAGGCGCTTAAGCCGCTGAGCCGTCTCACCGGCCCCCAGTTGCCTATTTTTAACACAAAAACCAAAGTGATTCTTTTGAAATCATAAGTTAGATTATGTAATTCCTCTGCAGAAAAGCCTCTGTTAACTTCTTTCATCAATTGAGTAAAAAAAAATCCCTAAATGAATGTCTTTGTCATTGTTCACAAGCCCCTCTTTACTTTCTACTCTCTTTCAGACTTTTAAAAGTTTTAATCAACATTTTTAATATATTTCCATTTAAAATTATATTTACTTTCTTTTTTGTCCAATTGTTTTTTCCTTAAATTCTACTTTAATCTTTTCTTCCTTCCTCAATTTTTGAGTCACAATTAAAATGTCTCCCTTGGTGGAGCAGGATTTGTTAAACTTTCCCATCTGTACCACCTTAGTGCCCCCCAGGTTAACCAGTCAATGGGTGGATGGAATCGTTGTAGGAAGGGATTATGATCTTGAACAAGGAAATTCTTTTGGGTCAAACACTTCCCACTAAGTGCTGTCACATTCCACTCTGGTCCCTCTCCCTACCCCCATCATAATTTTCTAGCCCATTGTTTTTTATATATCTTTTGTGTGACTCTTAGCTCAAACTTATTTTATGTATTAACATACTATTCGTGTTTACATTTCTATCTCTAGCATACAGCTCTATGCTTGGCCTTGGTATAAATTGTTAGAATGAGTATGTAAAAGAATAAGTAAATATAAAATATCCTTCCCTTTTGTTTATTTGCTCTGGTTTTCTACTTTCTGTGCATGCCACACCCTCTCCTTTCTACATTCTTAGGCTGACATTTCCTTCCAATTTGGCCCAATTACTCCTTTTTATTATTACCTGTAAATAATTTTTTCATGGTGAGATTTATCTCCTATAGGCTCTTAAAGTAGGTGTTTTCAATGGCAAATATATTTGGAAGTTATAAAACATATTACTATTTTGTAAAACAACAAGTTTAAGATCTGGCGCAATAAAATTCTTTCCCACATCTTCAATTTCTTCTGTCTCTGAAGTTGATAATAATTTATTGAATCTGGATAAATAAGATTAATTTCACATACATTTGTAAAAGCTGCTACAGTCACAGCCAGTCTTTCCTGAATAATCCTTTAGATATTATTAATCATGTTTTATTCTCTTTTAGGAATCAAATAAATTAGTTCCCAAAGAAATGAAGTTTAATCAATTAAAATATGTTGATATTCTGGTCTTGACTCCGTCCCAAATGACTACAAGCTTGTAATGCTCTGAATGTTGAATAACTGGAAGTTTTTCCTTGGTCTGTATCATTAATTATGATGATTTTAACAATTGTATAACATGAAGTGACTTCTAAATAATTCCAAAAATCTTAAATTATTGTCATAATAATTATATTGCTGGTTCTTTAAAACTTCCAGTTCTCTTGAGATCAGTATTTTATATTTGAAAAGATAAGGAGAAAATCTCTATATTCCAAATGACTATAATATTCAAGTAAGCTCTCTTGGATCTCTGTAATATTAACTTTTATTGTTGATATCAATCTAAAAATGTGTTGTGCTTAAGATTGACTTTTTTTTTTTTTTGTGGGTACTGGGGCTCAACTTCAGGACCTCGTGCGCCAGCAGGCGCCCGTGCCGCTGAGCGATATCACCGGTCCCTTTTTCGTATGTGGGTTCCGGGAGTCGAACTCGGGCCCTCGCGCTTGCCAGGCAGGCGCTTGTGCCGCTGAGCTATCTCACCAGCCCAAGATTGACTTTTTTGATGGTAAGGATATGTCTTGCAATTGTAAAGTGGAAAACATAAGATATATATCTCAGGAGGCAGTAATCAAAATTAAACAAAAAGTACATGTATAACACTCAGCACAGATTCTGACAATACTGAAAATTCTAAAAAATAAGCTATTTTTAGTATTATTACTTATCCTTTGTCTTGGTTACTTTTCTCTCATTGCTGAGATAAAATATCCGACACCCAAAATTAAGGAAGGAAAGGTTTATTTAGCTCAGTTTGTGGAGGTTTCAGGCCATACTTGGCTGGCTCCAAGGCAGAGTGGCACATGGCAGAGGGCAACAGTTCATGGCGGTGGAAAACAGCAAAAGCAACAAGAGCAAAAAGGGGAGGAGGAGAGCGAGAGAGCAAGCCTCTTTCCCTCCCTTGTATCCCATGCAGTCTAACCACCTCAGGGGGTGTGCAGCACTCACACCCATAATCCCAGCACTAGACAACGAATCAATCACGAACTCTAGAAGCCCACCCCCTTGACTGCATGAGGCTTTGGAAGGACATCTAGACACAAACCATAACATCCTTCTAGGAAAGAATTTAGCATAGTTGCAATACAAATAAAATACTAAATAGGTACTATAGAGCTATATAATTGATGGATATAGAAAGTAGAGGAAGGTTTGACAAATCCAATAGAGAAGAAAGGCTTTCCATGCAATTTTGAAAAATTTCATTGATCTTGTGGAGAAGATATAGATAAGCATATACACATTTTATTCACCCTGATAGTCCTTGTCTAGTTAATACACATCTGGAAAAGAATGTAAAGATTAACTGAACAATGGACAGATATCAATATTACTTGAACTCTAGTGCATCTATCTTTTCGTTTTGTCTTCCTAATAGTTCTATATGGTTGGCCAACTTTTTTTTTCCAGTAATAGATGAAAGTACTTGAGCCATAAGGACATGGAATAACATACCCAAGATTTCATGCAAGTGCAAAAGATATACTTTCTCTAGTACTTTTTTCCCCCATTTCACCTTAATGTCTTTCAGTAGACAATAGCAAATGGAAGTTCATTTTCTAGTTCCATAGTGGCATGTGAAAGATATGATTCAAAATATAGGGCAAATTTAAGTTTCTTCTGGGAGATCTGACCAAGGGAATTTGTCAATATTTTATGTTCCCATATTAAGACAGGCAGAGTTCTTAAAGAATTCGAGCTATATGCTAAAAAAACCTTTGACAATCATAAAACAGGCAAGAGTACCTATACCATGTAACAACATTGCCAACACATTATGATTTGTATTATAAAGACTGAAGCAATTTCTTCTTTGCTGCTATGTTCTGATCTTGGTATTGGTTATTGTGTCTTGACAAGAAATAAGATTATAATTTTTTAATTGTCAAAAGTATGTGTCAGATTTATTGTACTTTTGTCTACTAACTCTGCCCTCTATGTTTGTTCCAATTGACCGAAGCTTATATTATAATTACCAAAACCAAAAGTTAAATAAATTTGATACAAAAAAGTTCACCATTCTTCCTAGGGGTCAGAAATAGTTTGATAGAAGCTTAATCTTGATAAAATTGGTTCTGGAAACATTAACTGGACCAGGAAGATACAAGCCTATCTACACATTTTTTTTAAAGAATCAGAACCTTACTCAGGTCATAACAAAGTGATATGTTCAATAACAAAGACAGAAGACAGCACATCAATTTTTACTGAAGACGTCTTATTATGCAATTGAATTAAATGAAAATGATAATGTTAACAATTATTGTATTTTTCTATATGCTGAATACTATGATAAGCACCCGATATATTTTGTTTGATCCCTTCTGTAAATGTAGGACAAAAGAACCAAGATATTCAAATTAACTTATAGAATTGTGTGAATTATTTCTAAAATACTAAGACTACAAAATACCAAACACGTGAACAAGTTCGTATGATGTGTAGCATAAAGATCCCCATGACACCAAAATCTGTGCTATTAAATAACTGTCACACTAACAGGTAGGATAAAATGGCATGTAGACTATTTTTATAACAGAGCAATACAAAAAGAAGATGTCAATAGTGTTCAAAATGAACTAAAATAAAGGGAGAGAATAACTAAAGATAATGGGATATGGCTTCATTCATTCCTGAATCTGTTCTCAATAACAGTTGATTTTGAGATATCTCTGGAAATAATAGAATTCCCCCTGTCATTTTGTCATTAAATATAAAAGACAACAAAGCACATACTTCTTGGACACAGGTATTTCTAGGACATGTAGTTAAGTTGTGGCCCTTCCATCTTTGTTTTGCAATAGTATTGCAGTTCAAGTCAGAAAAAATTGTTGCCATGTAAATGCATACTGTATTTTAATTTATTAATGATTCTCCCTGCTGTTACAGCTTCTCAAATATTTCATTGTTTGACTATTGGATATTGAATACAATTTATTTTTGAAAAGACAAATTGCCAAATTGCCAAATTGAAGGGCAGGATATTCTCTTTACAAGAATGAATTTTTTCTCGCTCATACAGTAGATGCAAAAAGCTGAGCCATGTTCTTCACTGAAATTCAGAAGTCGAAAATATAGGCTGCTTCTGTATTAGAGTAGTAAATATTTCCTATATGGCTTACAATTCCATGGTGGAGTTTGTCTTTGTTACTTTTCTCACTGCTGAGACAAAATACCCGACACCCTAAGTGAAAGGAAGAATGGTTTATTTAGCTTACAGTTTGTAGAGGTTTCAGTCCACAATTAGCTGCCTCCAAGGCAGGGTGGCATTGCAGAGGGGCATCACGGAGGAGAAAGTTTATGGAGGGCAGAAGGTAGCAAAGCAACAATGGACAAGACAAGCCTCTTTCTGTTCCTTATACTGCATCCAGGCTACCAGGATTAGGGCGGTGCCAAACCAATCAGTGGATGGATTTAGTAATCACCCACACTTAATCTTAGCACCCTTAATCCCAGCATTGCACTGAGAATCAATCACATACTTTAGATCCAGCCACCTCTGAAAAAGCCACACCTATGATTTCATGAGGCTTTGGGGGGACATCTGGACACAAGCCATAACAGAGTTCAATTTTAGTGCTATTTCACCACTAATATTTCTGAGAAGGAAAAAAAAAATATTCCTGACTAAATAAATTGGCACTGTGCATTTACCATTTATCTCATCTTTTTCTTGAACATTTACTAAATTAACACACCATAGATGGCAACTCAATAACAGTGTATAACATGAGGCAACAGGAAGTTAGAAATTGAGTAGCGACTACTTACCAGTTTCAAAAAAATCCATCTTAAACTGGAGATGGGAAAATCATTTTCCAATCTGCATAACAGAACTTCAAATGGCTTAGTGATTGATTTTACCAGGCAAGGGAGCGGTATAAAGAAGACTGTTTAGCAAACTGTTTAAAGTAATCTGACTCCCAAATGCTAAATCAGAGCAACAGCATGTTATTCCTTCCACCCCATGCCAAAGACTGGGGTCTCTGTGGGTAGATATGCAACTAGCTAAACTGGAAGATGGAAGTCTTTTTACTAGGGATTGCCACCCTCCTCCCACACACATACACAAAAATAGTTCAAATTATCGTTAACATTAGAGATCCTCCAGAGAACCCGTCCACACTATTCTACAATAAAGATGACGATTGACAAATAGCTCCTTCAATACATGCAGAATTTCCAAAGGGCGTTTTCGTGCCCTGCATTATATATGAACTAAGGATCACCAGATATTTGAAGAAAGCATCTAAGTGGCAGGTAGACAAAACATAAGTAGCAAACTAGAACATAAACAAAAGGAACAAGGATATTTTCACATTTAGGGAAATAATTACTAAGTTCAAGAAAAATGTTCTGTTAAATGGTTTAGCTGGTGATAATATAAACACTGATAGTTGAAAGGCAACGTAATATAATGGTTAAGACATGGGATATGGGGCCAAGTTTCTTGAGACTAAGGCTCAATCTGCATATTACTAATAGAACTTCACCAATTTCTTTACCTCTTCAGTTTCAATTCAATAAAATGTATATAAAATACTACCTGTCATTTATAGCGTGGGATGTTTTGAGCATTAAATGAATTAATGTTTATAAAGTAATTAGAAAACATCTACACATAAAAAGTACAATGTAGATATTTGTGGCAATTTTTGTCTTGTTAGCCTAAACAAAATTTTAGTGTAACTGCAATAATACAATGGAGCTATAAAAATACATGTATGTGTGTATAGTAGTAGTTGAGATAACAAGAATGTAACCTAAAAGTTAATTTTCTACAGAGGGAGAGGGATTGCTAAATGAGACAAACCAAAGATAAACAATATGTTTTTTAGAAACATAGCGGTTTCTATCACACTAAAAGAAAGTATTTCAAAGTAATTCTACAGGGATCAAAAATTGGGGATTGAAATTATTGGGGATATACACATTCTAAAATAAGAATCTTAATATCTCTTTAAACACAGTAATGCATAACTTTGGTAAAATTACTTAGATACTATAAATATGTATATATTATTTTTAAAAATAAGCAGCCCTGGCACTGTTCAATGATTGTTTACTGTGTTGACCATTTGCCTGGAATTTTTAATCAGTTGAATTTTTCTCTGGGAATAAAGCCACCTCGCTACTTCCTGACCCTGTTTTGATTTGTAGGACTGTTAGCATGATAGTCATAGCAGTCAGAGTATAAACATCATGGCACATGTTTTCAATTTTGCAATGTAAATAGTTATCCACACTCTCTTGCTTGAATTTTCAGGGTTTGAGAGCATTGTCATAGCTGTTTAACAGTTTCCCAGGCATGGCATTAAAAAATGATTTTCTTAAATGAGGAGTAATAAATTTCCTTCACACTTTTATTTCAGAAAAATATCATAACCAATTAGATGATGGGTGAAATTACAATTACTTAAATTTAAAAGAAGGAGATAAGAACCACAGGAACGGGGCCGGTGAGATGGCTCAGCAGCTTAAGCGCCTGCCCGGCAAGCGCGAGGGCCCGAGTTCGACTCCCGGAACCCACATACGTATAAGGGGCCGGTGATATCGCTCAGCGGCACGGGCGCCTGCTGGCACGCGAGGTCCTGAGGTCGAACCCCCGGTACCCACAAAAAAAAAAAAAGAACCACAGGAACATTAACAGAGAATTATGTGGCCAAGCATCTGTCTTTATGCTAAAAAATGTATTATGACTAGGATGGTATTGTCTATGGTCATGTTAATCATGTTAAGATAAATGTACTCAAATCACCAAAAGAAATATTATTTTATATAGAATGTAGAATTTAAAACTCTTAAGGAAAGAGAGAGTGGTGGGGAGCATAAAGAAACCATGTCTCTCTCAAATAGTTTAACTGTTTAGGGCAGAATGGTAGAGTGAATCGGTATCGCAGAGGAGCCAGAAGGAAGGCAGAAACGTACAAGAGCCTGGGAAGGGCTGCTGCCACTAAGCCTCGGCTGGCAACGGCCTGCAGACAACTATACCTGGCATAAGGGACATTTCAGTTTTTCAAGAAACTCCAAGAATCTAGAGTGTTATGTCAAAAAGTCCATTTGAAATTTTGAAAGAAGGAAGGAAAGGAAGGAGGGAGAAAAAATAAAGAGAGAGATGTGTGGTGTAAAAACCATCCAGCTCATGACTACTATTTTTCTTTATTCCTAGGTATAATGAATACTTAAAGAGGCTTCTATCCATTGGATTTCAGTACACCTTCACAGACTTCCAACACAGCAGCTAAGTATGCTTCTCTGTGCCTGCCCTTAAACTCTGCTAATAGGACCTAGAAAGTAGAGTACCTGGAAGTCCTGTTTCCATTTTCTGAAGACATGCAGAGAGTTTTCCAAGTCAAACTATACTTTATTCAAAATCCAAGAGTTCTAATTTTTGTTCCTGTTATAGCCCATCAGGTTAAGTCTTTCACTTGTTAGTGGAAACAAATGTACTTAGAGAAATATTTATATCGTCTTTCTTTAGAGGGGAGGTATATTATTTATATTTATTCATTTCTAAATAAAGGTCATGGGTGAAGCTAATTGTTTCATGCAGAGTACTATTGTGGAGTCTGAAGGAACAACCAATACATGAGCTATCTACCTCCCTTATTCAATGCACTTATTATCATGCTATTATAAATCATTTAGCAAGTCCTACTTTTTATTAGACTTGTTAGAGCTAATATTTATACAAAATAAAACCTGAATTGATAAATTCTGCATGAAAATATTTATAAGTAACTATTAGAACATTGTGTCCTCTACATTTATAAAAGTTAAAGGAAATAAATGAATTCCCAGTTGATGGCTGCAGAGTATTCTTCTACTCACCGATAGTCATGGTTTAACTAGAACTTTAGCAAAACCATCTACATAATTTTGCCTGAGCACTTTATTCTAATATTTACTCAGTTTAATTTAAACATCACTCTGCATTTTGGATTGTGTGTATGGTTTTTCCCAAGACTTCTGACTATTGTGATATTGGAAAATAGATAGATTTCATGTTTATCATCTGGCTAATATTTTCTATATGTCGTTGATACTTTGTTAATATAGATTAAAAGATAGTAGTGATGTCCAATTTTTATTTATCATGCTTTTTGTGTACTGATTTATTCTGAAACAACACTAACACTTGTGTTACCAGTCAGCCTAGGATTTTTTTTTTTTTTTCTCAGTTCAGGTGGAAGTCGTGAATTGGCAAAGCTGTGCTAGCAGTCTTGATGTCACCAGGTGACATTAAGTAATGCTGGATGCCAACAGTTGACACAGCCAGCTTGTGCTGGACATCGAAGGTCAACTTTACCAGGGTGCCACTATTGGCTGCCCCCTTCTGATGCCAGCTTGTCCTGGCCAGCATGGGTCAATTCTACCAGGTGCTGCTCTCTGCTGCTGGCCTTCATTGGCTGCTGGAGCTCTTTGGTGTTAACCGCCCAGTGTTTATGCTCTTCCCCTGGAAATAACTGTTCTGTCCACACTACTCAGATTAAAAAAAAAAATCCCAAATGGATTTACAGGACTTTTGGAGCATGCACTACCCAAGAAATAAAGCACAAGCAGTTTTACAGAAATACCAAAGCAAGTCTTTATTTTAACAGGGCATGTGCTATAGCACAGAGAGGGTCAGTACGCAGGAGAGAGCCCTCCTGGACTAAAACCTGAGAATTTGCTGGGGAGTCCTACTTATATAGCAGCTGCAGATCTATTTCAGTGAGGGGCAGAGCTGAAATCTTGCAATGAATGCTGGGTATGCAAATAAGGGGCCTAAATCCCCCTCTTTCTGATCTTAGTCACTTCAGCATGCCCTCTCTCTTCTTCAAAAAGGCAATAATATCATCTACAGTGGTGGGAGTGCATGAAGGCACCATGCTGCCTGTCTGGCTGCAATCACTTGGAGGGGAGAATGGCGGTTTGATAGCCATGGAGGACACCCCTAGATAGGCAAGGACACTGAATCAAACTGTCTTGTTCCATTGGGGCACAAGAGGGAGCAAAAGGAAGCAAGTTAGAGGGGTAGACAGCTGCTGGCGGAGACACACATTCCCCCTCCAACCAGCACAGGAAAATGAGAGGATCAGGTGCTTCTCACCTGTCCCCCTTGCTTTGCAGATGCAAGGTAGTGAATTATTTACTTCAGTGTACACGCAGACTCTGAATTCTGTGGGAGAAGAGGGCATATGTCACTCACTAAAGACTCAGCACCTAGAACAGTATAGATTTCATATCTCTTGATTCAGTGAAAGCTTACAAAACAGCAAGTTTTGACTTCTTTTTTGGTCATCTGAGCTCCTTCTTTAATATGTGGATGGTTTAAGTAACTATTCAAGTGACTAGAGAGAATTCTCACTTCTTCAGACTTTCCTTCAACGCAGGCAAAGTCCAAAACCTACAGTAGGCTCAGCCTAACATTATCCTAGTGAGATACTCCCGATTCCCTTGGTCTGTGATCTCTGTTGATATAATGAATCATAAATAGAACTTATTTGTGTGTGTTCTAGGCTTCCTTGGCTGGAGAACTGTCAGTGATACTAAAACCAACATCAACAACAGCATCTCATTGTCACTTTACTATAGTCGTCATTTACTTGCTAGAAAAATGCAGCACATGCTCCCTACTCAGTATATTTGTTCTCGCTACTAATTCTGCCTGGAACATAATTCACTAAATATCTTCAGGATATTCCTCTTATTTCCTCACATCTACATAAAAATAATTTAGGGATAACAAAATACTTCCAAAGTCAGAGACTTGAACAGCAATATATTATTCTCACTCGTGAGTACATACATTAGCTAAAGGTGAGATTAACTCCATCAGGCTTGATGTGGGGAGAGGTTGTGTTCCTTACTCCATGCTCCAGGCCCAGCAGGACTGGGCTCCTCACTATGAGCTGGGAGAATGCATGTCCCACATATTTTCATTGCATTACTCCAGGAAAAGGATCACAGATACCCAGAAGGAGCACTTCTCAAGCGGTTGTAGAGGAACCAAAGTGTGTGCCTCACTACACTGTATACTTCAGGCTTAACTGTTCACATTTGCTCATATCTCCTTGTCTAAGGCCAGTAAGTTACATCACTAAACCCAAAGTCAAGAACCAGGGAAATATACTCCCCCAGTGGTGGTAGGGGTGGCAAAGTTATAGAAAAAATATGTGGATATAAGAAGAGATGAAGAACTCGTGCCAATAGTTTAGTCTGCCACAAGATTTCTACAAAAATTCTACTTTACAGAGATGGCTTCATTTAACAGCCTACCTAAAATCACAGCTTTCTCACTTCATCACTCCCTTTTGTGAGGTTGATTAAAATACTAATCACTACCTGATCTTCAGGGGTGAGACTATGCTGAATTCTGTGCATGTGTGTTTATTAGCTCATTCACCATTGCCACTACGCCCTATTCACACGCACATGAGAATATAAGCTCCAAGGAACAAAGAATCTGGCCAGGTTGATGTATTTAATTTATTGCTGTATCCTCAAGAGAGCATTTTCTTTTAATTTGCTGCTTTGCTTTCTATGGTACCAATTACCTCCTGTCACCTGTGCTCTGAAAATATTAACAACTGCCTTGATTCTTTACAATAGGGAACAAGAAAGATCTCATTAGCATAATTTGTTACAGTATGTTGTTATAATTGTCCTATTTTATTAGTAGTTCTGGTTATCAATCCCTGGCTGAACTTAATTTATAAATTAAACTTGATCAGTCACAGATCATAGATGTATACATATATGATAAGACTATTTAGGTTTATCCACTTTCCTACAAATGACTCAAATTGATCAGTTTCTACAACTTTAAAAAAGGGCTAAGTTATACTGTTTAACTATTTCTGGAAGAAAACTGTTACAAACATTTTGCAAGGTACAGTGTTTGGAATTCTAGTCATGGTTTTGATTATGTATTTTTGCTGTCCTAACCAGCAGAGGATAATTCCCAGCAATTTATGTATTATTTTTCATTCTCCATATGGATCAGCAGTGAATGACTTTTCTTAAGGAGTTATAAATACTAGCATGGAGCATCTTTGGAAGTAGTAAGTTTGTCAAATTTGGGTATTCTTACAGGAGTTGGTGGTTTGGTACTATCCATGTATTTAGACATTCCCTGGGGACCTTGGAATTTCTCCTCCATGGATAAGAAAAGACCATTGTACTTTGAAAAATATTGGTACTTATTAGGAATTCCATCAGATATTGAGGACCCTGAGATCCTGCAAAAGAGACAGTAGAAACATCTTTGTGCTCTGATTCTGTTGTAAGTAGACAACATTGTTGTTTTGTTGGTCAAAGATGGAGAATACAAAGATAGCACCAAGCTATGTATGAAATGAGAGTATTGTGGGGGTATGTTTTCTTGATGCGTTATCACTTGTTTGAAATGTGTACTTTAGTATTGTAGAAAAGACTTAGTGATATTTGTTAATTAACCAACTTATTAATTAAAACTTGGCTCATATTTTGTTTATTCAACCTATTTCCCATGTAAAAATTATAATACACATGACAGAGTATTGGCTTCAACTTAACAGAAGCCCACAATGAAAAAATAAGCCTAAGTTTTAAAAATAACAATCTAAGAAGTTTACTCTTGAAAGAGGTCAGCTAACTGAACTTGTGTTTGCCTTTTTTTGCCTGTATTTCTCTTCTTAATGACCATAAAAGCCATTTGTTTATAGGAATTTCATTGAGAAGTAACAGCTCAAGTGATTCCTACACTCTTATCTGGAACTGTAAAGATGCATGGTGATTTTTATAAGGATTTCTCTTCATTTTTCTTAAATGTTTAAAATATGAATTTCTTAACACACATACTGAACAGGTCTCGGAAACCTGAAGAAGTTGCAATAATATTTATTAGTCAAATTGCAATACTTAAATTTAGTATTATATATTCATGGTAATTCCAGCTTTAACAACTACAATAAGCTAAAGATGGAATATTTATTGTTTAAAAATCCAATTAGTATCAAATTTGTAGTTAAAATATTAAATTTGGGGGGATTGACACTTTACCAATATTTCAGAGGGAAAAAGCCACATTTTTAAAAGAAAACATTTGGATTACCTTAAATGGCACTTAATTGAGCCTGTACAATACTAAAACATCAATGTTTGAAAATGTATTCATATGATATAAACAGTACATATATATTTTTCCTCTTTAAAATAGAGCTATCTGGGCATTATGTGTGTTCTATGAGCTCAGGGCCTTGTGTATGCTACAGAAAGTACTGCCTTCGAGTGGTATCCCCAGATGAATGAGTTATAAAAGTCAATCTTTAATAAAACACCAAAGTTATATTACAGATTTCCTTTCAGATGTTCCACTAACAACTGTTTGAATACCCAAATTTGATGAACTTACTACTCCCCAAGATGCTCCATGCTAGTATTTATAACTCCTTAAGAAAATTATTTCAATGCTGATCCACATGGAACATGAAAAATAATACATAAATTGCTGTGAATTATCCTCTACTCGTTAGGACAGCAAGAATATATAATTAAAATTTGCACCAGAATTCCAAAAGCTGTATCTTGCAAATGTTGGCAACAATTTCCTCCCAGAAATTTTAAATAGTATGATTTAGCTCTCTTTTAAAGCTACAGAGACTGATCAGTTTGAGTCATTTGAGTTATTTGGGAAAATGGATGCACCTTAAGGCCATAATATTAAGTGAAATAAATCAGATATGCAAGCTTGAGTATTGCATTCTTTCTCTTATATGACAAACACAAAACATAAATAATTTATAGAACAAAATAAAGGATAATAGGAATAAAGGTAATATGAATCAGGGATAGAGCCTTTGTAAATGGGAAGGAGATCTAGAGACAGAGGTTGGAGGGAGAGAGGAGGGAGTGAGAGGAAGGGGAAGTAAAAGAATTAAGATGTGTTATGGACATGCAACAACTCCTCACGATGAATGTAATCACCATACACTACAAGCATATGCTAATAAAAATCCAATAAAATAAAGTTATAGAGACTGAAATATAGAAGACAAAGACAGTATGAAAAAAGAATCTTTTTTTTTTTTTTTGGTGGGTACCAGGGGTCGACCTCAGGACCTCACATGCCAGTAGGCGCACATGCCGCTGAGCGATATCACCGGCCCTTTTTTCGTATGTGGGTTGAGGGAGTTGAACTCAGGACCTCGCGCTTGTCAGGCAGGTGCTTACGCCGCTGAGCTATCTCACCAGCCCGAAAAAAGAATCTTTAATAAAGCCTTTGTTAATTATTCTGAATAAGCCCTCATAATGAAGAACTATGATTGGTGTATCATAGGATACACAAACTGAAGCATATCCTAACAGTTCGTAACAGCATTAAAAAAAATCAAAATGAAATTTTCATACATGCCATTTACTTATTTATTCCAAAACCATCAGTAAAGCATTTGTTAGGTGTCAGACACTGTGTTAGCCACCTAACATCTCATTACAAAGACTTTTAGAAAATTATGAAAAGGTACACAAGAAGAGACATTACACATACAAAGATTTTGTCACTAAACTAGTAGGCTACATATAGGTAAAAATGGAAGATAATTCAGATCTTTTCTACAACATTTTGGACTGAGAACAGGTTCATTTGTTAGCGTGATAAGTTGCTGAGGGCAGTGGTATGGAAAATGCCTGCAGAACTGAGGAAAGCCTTGGGGACTGGACCATGGCTCTAGGCCCATGAGCTAATGGACATAGAATCTACACTGGGTCTTGCTAAATTACAACTTCTAATCTAGTTAGATGTATACAAGAAACAAAACAAACAAAAATGTATCTGAAAAATACCCTCCGTGTAATGTGCAGGTATTAATCTGCCAATTTCTTTTAGGAAAAGAAGGAATGGAGACTCTATTGCTTTGCCTTTCACCTGAATACATTAGTAGAAATACTGAAGGTTGCTAATACTTATAACAGCCATATTTTTTCTTAGATTTACTGAAGGTAAAAACCAAACTGTGTAAGGCCCTGATAGAAACTCTAATTATACCTGTTTAAGAAGAAAGAGAAGAAACATCTCTTTTTTGGGAATTATCTCTTCATATTTGGAAGAGAAATATAATTGTCAAATTTATTTGAAATAGGGAACTTGTAAAATCCTTCTCCTTCACAAGATTTTTCTATTAATAATTTGTGCTACAAAATAGACTATTTGAAAGTTAATTGACTGTAGAAACCATGGGCTCAGGATTCCTGGAACTTTATGACATTCATAGTTGTGTACATTTTTCTCAATATATTACTAGATGATCTGTGTAAAGGTAATACCCCTGGAGTCCACGCTCAGGATTAGATGAATAACTGCAAATGTGTTGTGCTTCATGATGCATCTCTTTTATGGCAAATTTCTTAATTTGAGTAAAGGTCCATTAATATTTGTCATTTGCCTCTTCTAAAATATTAACTACTTGTAGAAAAATTAAACAGAAATAAATTTGTTTTCATAAGAATAATTGCCAGAGCACACACTTTTCAAAATGGACCATGTTAGGGATCCAGAAGAGTACACGTTCCACAGTTATGTCCTCTGGACTTTGAAATTCTAAATTACAATGTTTCTACTTAAATATACAAAAATCTGGAAATTAAGGGCTATTTGTTATTGTCCAGTAAGTTGGTAAAGATCAAAACCTCAAATGTGCTTTAGAACAGAAATCAGCAAACTAGTCTGATAAGTTAAATACAGCTTGCTAAACTTTTAAAAAATAAAATCTGACTAGAACAGAGCCACACTCATTCCTGTTCTGATGTCTGTGAGTTCATTCATATTACAATGGCAGAGTAAGTGAATGCTTGCAGCAGAGAGTGTAGCTAATAGAGCAAAAACATTCATCATTCAGCCCTTTTTTAGAAAAAGATTTGCTCATTCTTATTCTAGAAGACTACCGAATATGCTTCAAAACCACATTCTGATTCATCAAAAAACTCTTGTCAATCCTACCTCCTAAATAAATGAATGAATTAATTTTTATTCCATTTCCTTTCATCTGTTATCTCGACTACAACCCTAATTTACTTCCTTAGTGTATCTACCTGAATAAATGCAATATTTTCTTAACCAGGGCCCTCCATCTCATTGTAATCAATTTACTTTCAATTTTCAATTTTCAATGTGTGGAGACATAGATCTCTCCACCTCTTCTCTTTCTAATAGCTTAGAAAGTTTCTCGATTTCATTAGTATCTCGTATAAAGCTCATCACATTCTACCTTTACATTAGCCTTGTTCAGATTCTTACATGAACTCATGGCACCCTGTTATTTATCTACCAATATTTTCTTCACCACCCTCTCGATTTTCCATGCATTATTTTCTCTATGCAGGATGCTTAACTGATCCTCAGTCTCCCAGATGAACTTCCTCTCATAGCTTAAGTACCTTCTAAAATGTTACATAGCCAAACCTTTTCTACTTATCTATGGCATAATGTATTCAAAAATTTAGGAAGTCTTTTCAAGGCTTTAGTAAGAAACCTAATGTCATACAATTTTGTATACCACACAGACTGTTCTGATTGCTGTGTGGAGATGTGACTGGAAGCACAGATATTGGGGCATTATTAAACTGTGCATTGTCTTAATAAAGGTAAGACTTGACAGTGTTTCGATCTAGGATTAATGAGGTGGTAGAAATGAGAAAATGACTACATAGAGGTACATAATTAAACATTCTAATTAACGACAGGTACATATGATAAAGATTAGTCCTTAACATATGATGCTGAGATTATAAATTTGGTCTGAGATAATTCTGTGACTTTTTTCATTCAGCGGTTCTCAGGCCAGGGATATAGCTCAGCAGCACAAGCGCCTGCCTGGCAAGCTCAAGGTCCTGAGTTTGATTCCCAGTACAAAAAAAAAAAAAAAAAAATAGTTCTCATGTGTCCAGAACAGGTGCTCATAAATTCATATTCAGGAGACACTGAGAGTGACAGCATTTTCTCTACTGAGAGACAGATGGTCAGAATGTACTTACAACAAATCTGTGGAATCGTTTCTTTAGCACAGAGATTGGCAACTAGTTATTAAATGGCCTTGGAGTAAATAATTTTGTCTTTGTGGGCCTGACATAGCCAGAGACCACCACAGGGACAAAGGACAAACGAACTCCTAGGCCTTTAATCCCTTCCTCATTAAAACCATGATTCATGTTTTCTTGCTAGGCCATCAGTGATTTAAAACCATTTTTGCTAAAACTTGCAACTTTCCACTTAGACATACAAATGCCTAATAGACAAAAACAAACAAAGTTTGACCTTCAGTTTTGTATACTTCGTTACCTTAAAATTATGGAGCTATATATATCTATATTTATAGATACAGGTATAGATGTAGATAGAGATAGAAAATGTCAACAGAATCAACTTCATTTAGCTTTACATTTACGTCTCCTATCTCCTTTTCCTGCAAGACTGGTGACCCTACCAGGCTTGAGAGTAACTAAGTAAATTCTCAGGATTCACAGGCACATCTGTTACCAGATTTTACTCCGAGTTCCAGCCCTTCACTCACCCCCTTGGAGTAATGGCTGGAAGTCTCAGCCATTGTCTGGAACCTGTAATCACCTAAGTTCCAGGAAAAGGAGAGCATGCACACTCCAGCTATTAATCAAGCCACAATTCTTTCCTTATTTTCTCTTACTTTCCCAATAAAGCTTTTACCTGTAAACTCATATTGTTGCTTTAGTTTTTCATTTGGTTTATTTTTTAGCTTTGTTTATTTTCTTTTAGTCATGCATATTTCCAATATAGAACAACGATGTTCATCTGGGCAATTGGTACATGCATATAATTTATCTTGATCATTTTTATCCTTTTGCTCCCCTCTCCCTTAGTTCTATCACCCCATAATCCCCTTCCCAATCATCAAAAGTTTGCCTTCTTGTTTCCTACCCTCTCTCCTTTTATTCATTTATGTATTTATATTTCAGGTTTCTCATATAAAAGAAACCTTGTGATATTTAATTTTCTGTGTCTCACTTATTTTGCTTAGCATTGTGGTCTCAGGTTTTACCCATTTTCCTGCAAATGACATGATTTCACTCTTCCTTGTGGCTGAATAATATCCCATTGTGTATAGAGCCCATTGTTTTAATCCACTTATTTGTTCATAAGCATTTAGGCAGTTTCTAGAGCTTAACTCTGTGAATTATGCTGCCTTAAGTATATGTATCTCTGTATCACTTTAGTATGATGTCTGTGGCCAATTACGTGTTTTCTAAAAAAAAAAAAAATTGCAACCATCTGTGTCATATGGTCTTCCCCATTCAGAGATGTCATCTATGTCCCCTCTACTTAAACCTAGACATTCTGTGTCTTGAGTTACAGAGGAAGCCACCTTTGACACTCTGTTACTAACAAAATATTCAAAGTTATATATTTTCTTCTAGGATCTCTCTCAGGATGTTTGCCCTTGTACCTTGGTCATAGTAAGATGAGCAAGCTTGGGCAACATGGAAAGTCTCAGACACAAAGGAATTAAGGCCCCCAGTGCTAAGATATGACTGACCAACTCCAAACTGCTGTGTTGGGAGATTCATTGCAGCAGGACACAAGTGGAACAAATGGTAAGAAACTGATCTCACAGCCTAATCTGTGCCTGCAACAGGTAAAGATCTTATTTAATACTGATATTGACAGAATCACAGAAGAAATCTAAACAAGCCATAATTAGATAATTTCCTCCTCTGGGTCCATGTGGTCATATAATCACAGTGACTCTAATGAGAGCCAAGATTTTTAAGAGTATTTGTACTTAAACATTTAACATTTTATTTTAATTTTTCAGCTTTAGTTTTATAGCAAAGTTGAGTAGAAGTATCCTTTCTCTATGTATGCAGAGCATCCATCATTATAACACTTGGTTTATTTTGGATTCTGAAAGATAAATTTATATTTTATAAGTTGGTTGCTATAGAAACAAGCTACTTTAACTTACTGAATATTTTATATATTTTAAGCACATTTTTACCAAAACATGAATAAATATGTGTATAGCTTAATGGATTTTCACAAAAATAGATATTTTATGATAGTATCTATAAGTATTAAAAATAAACAAAGGAACAAATAAACTAGGGTATCCTTCATGTAACTCCTGTCCCAATACAACCACTAACCTGACTTGTTATACCACAGGTTAATATTGACTGATTTGAAGTATATGTAAACAGATTCATACTAAATGGATCCTCTTATTTTTCCCTACCTATAGTTTATTCATTTGCATACTGTACAATATTCTAGTGTATACATATATCATCATTTATTTTTGCAAAGATGTAATATGTGTACATCTTTATGGGGTACGCTACGGTAAATTAATACATATTTACAATGTATAGTAAAAATAGGGTAATTAGCATGCCATCTCTTCAGACATTCATCATTTTTATATACTGAGAATTTTGTACTCTTCTTTTTTAGCCATCTCAAAGTATATCATGTTTTAACCAGAACCAAGTCCTCCTGTCTGTGTTTTGGTGTCACTCATCAAACTTAGTTCCGCACCCCCCACCTGTTCTTACCAGTCGCTAATGGCCAGTGTTTCACTCTGCTCATCTCTGAGGCTGACTGTTTAGTTTCTACAAATGAATGAAAATGAGTATTTTTCTGTGCATGGTTTATTTCATGTAACATAATCTCTAGTCCACCCTTGTTGCTGCCGATGAGATTATTTCATTCTTTCATATAGTGGAATAAGATTCCATGCATTACATGTCCTTCCATCCACTGATGAGTACGTAGGTTGATTCCACACTTTAGCTGTTGTAAATAGTGCTGCAGTAATAATAGCTGTATGTGTTTTTCTTGGTGTAATGATTTTATTACTTTTGGATGTATGATCAGTAGTCAAATTGCTGGGTGATGTGGCAGTTCTGTTGTTAGTTTTTTGAAGACTGTCCATACTTTTTTCCATGATAGCCACACTAATTTACATTTTCTCCAAAAGTGTATGAGTTCCTCTCTCTCCAGACCTTTGCCAGAACTTGTTAATTCCTTTTTTTTCTTTTTGGTAACAGCTGTTCTAACAGGGATGAGATGATATCTCATTGTGGCTTTTATTTGCACTTCTCTTATAATTAGTAAGATTAACCTTATTTTTCATACACTTGTTGGCCAGTTATTTCTTGTTTTGAGAAGAATCTGTTTAATTATTTATCCCATTTTAAATGGCTTATTTGTCTATTTACGTGTTTATTTATTGTGTTCATTGTTTGAGTTCCTTATATATTCTGGATACTAACTGCTTCTGTCAAGACTGTATTGATTAAGAGTGGTAAAAAGTGGTATCTTTGTCTTGTTCCCGATATCAAAGGAAATGCCTTCAACTTCCCTCTAATCAGTATGACATTGGCTGTGGCTCTTTCTTACATACCCTTCAGTATTGTGACCTCTGTTCTTTCATACCTAATTTGTTGAAAATTTTTAACATGGAGAGATGTTGAATCTTATTGAATTTTTTGTATGTACAGAAATTATCATATAGTTTTTTGTTTGTTTGTTTTGTTTTTTATGTGGGTACTGGGAGTCGAACTCAGGACCTCACGCTTGCCAGGCAGGTGCTTATGCTGCTGAGCTATCTCACCGGCCCCATCATATAGTTTTTGTCCATCATTCTATTGATGTGTTTTATTACATTTATTATTTTGCATATGTAGAATTACTCTTCCATCCCTGAGATAAATCCCATTCAATAAAGATGTTTGGTGTTTTATGAATGTTTTGACATGCTATTCAAATTGGTTTGCATCTGTTTATTAGGGGTATAGGACTATATTTTCCTTTCCTTCTTTATTTTTGTGCGTGTCTTTCTCTGGTTTTGGTATCAAGTAATGCTGGCTTTGTACAATATTTAACATTGTTATCTGCGTGTGGTAACACACACACACACACACACACACACATATCTGTAATCCTAGAGTTATGGGAGGCTGAGGCAGGAGGACTGCATGTTCAAGCCTAGCCTGTGCAATTAGTGACTTAGGGAGGCTCTGTTTCAGCATGAATAAGGCTGGAGATGTAGCTCAGGTTTGATCTCCAGTACTGGGAAAACAAACAAACAAACAAAAAACCTAGCAGCGTTGTTTCCATTTTAAATTTCTACAATATTCTAAGAATAATTGGAAGTAATTCACCTTTAAATATTCTGCTCAATTCAGCAGTAAAGCTTTCAAGACCTGAACATTTCTTAGATGGAGAATTTTCAGTTACAGCCTCAATGTCATTACTCACTACTTGTCTGTTTTGATTAGGACATTATTATTAGGACATCATTATTAGGACATTTTTATTCAGGAATTTATCCACTTTTCAGGTTTTTTTTCAGAGTAGTTTTTTAAAGATTTTTTATTTCAGCGGTAAGATCTTTTCATGTCTCCTTTTGTTGTACCTTATCTTTTTTTCTTGGTTCATCGTGCTAAATTTGTCAATTATTTTTTATGCTCTCAAAGACCAACTCTCTGTTTCATTGATCTTTTGTATTTTTTATTTCTTTTTTTAAAAACAATTGTTCTTTGATCTTCGTTATTTCTTTCCTTTTATAATTTTGTGTTCAGTTTGTTCTTGTTTTTCTAAGTCCTTGAGTTATGTTGTTGAGGATTCATACTTGAGATCCTTCTCTTTTTCCTTCTCTTATTATTGCTATAATATCCTTCTCAGTGCTGCTTTGGCTGTATCCTTCAGATTTTTAAATGTGGCACTGTGATTTTTACTTGTTTACTGATTTTTAAATTTCCCTTTTAATTTCTTTGATAACCCACTGATCATTTAAGAGAATATTAGTGAATGCCCACATTGTTTACACAATTCCCACTCTTCCTTTTGTGGTTAATTTGCAGTTTTATTCCATTGTGATATAACAAGATACATTGTATTATTTCAATTATTTAAATGTATTGAGAATTGACTTGTGGTTTATCCTAGAGTACGTTTTGTGTGTGGTTAAGAATGTGTATTCTGCTACTATTGGAGGAAATATTAGGTCTACAAGATGTACAATATGGTTCAACTCAAATGTTTCTTTGTTGATTTTCTATTTGGATGATCTACCCATTGAGGAAGGTGGAGAGTTGAAGTCTACAACTATTACAGTATCTCTCCCCTTAGGTCTAATAATATTTCTTTTATGTATGTGGGTGGTCCCATGTTGGGTGAGTATGTATTTAAAATTGTTATATTTTTTACTGAATTGATCATTTTATCAATATATAAAGACTTTTTGTAACTCTTTTCACGTTTATTTATTTAAGTTCAGCTTCATCTGATATGAATATTGCTGCTCTTGCTCACTTTTGGTTTCCATTTGCATGATATAGCTTTTTCCAGTCTTCATTTTTAGTCTACATGTATGTATTCTAGAGAAATATTTTATAGACAGCATATAATTGAGTCTTATTTTTCAATCCATCTACACAATCTATTTTTTGATTTATGAATTTAATTCATTTATGTTGAAGGTTATAATTGATAAATATGAACTTCTTCCTGTCACTTTGCTAATTGTTCCTACTTGTATTTTTTTTTTAAAATCTATCTCTGCTATTATTTATTTAGTGATCTGGTAGTTTTCTGTCCTGCTTAGCTTTCACTCTCCTCTTTCTCTTTCATGTGTCTGTTCTTTTAGTGAGTTTTGTTTTCCAATGTGCTTTCACATTCGTAGATTTCATCATTTTGTTTTGAGTGTGGGCCTCCCTAAAGTATTTCTTTCAGGTTTGGTCTGGTGGTGATGAATTCTCTTAGTGGGATCGTTGGCTTTTTCATAACCCAACATCTGCAGTTTAAAGAAGGATAGATTTAATTTGCTTCAGTTGCATGAGATTCTGTCCCTGGTTGAGTGGCTCTAAGGCAGAAACATCACGGCAGAGGGGTGTGCCACCACAAACATGCTTAGCTCATGGTGGCCAAGAAGCAGAGCAGGACAACGGTGTCAGAGAGTAAGGGGCTGGGACTATACGTGTATCCAAAGTCATGCCCTGTGACCTTGCAAACACACCCAGACATGTGCTTTACTAACCCCCTAAACGATGCACAGGCCAATCAAGATGACACAATTAAGCTTAACCATCACGCTCAGCTTCTGATTTTCTTCAAAAGACTTTCTTTTTTCCTCTTTTTATCTTTGAGACAAGGTCTCATTATACATGTCAGGCTGACCTTCAACTTACTATGTACTTTAGGCTGGCCTCAAATTGGTGGTGATCCTCCTGCCTCTGCCTCCTGAGTGCTGGAATTACAGGCATGCACTATCACATCTGGCCTTTTTTTTCCTTCATTTTTGGAGAGTAATTTTGCTAGTTATACTATTCTTGATTGGCTGTTTTATAGTTTTGTTTTGTTTTTTTCTTTCAGGACTTTATACTGTATCATCCCATGTTTTTCTATAATGCTTCTGTTGAGAAATCAGTTGCAAGACAAATGGATTTTCATTTACACATGACTTGAGGCTTCTCTCTTGTTCTTAGGATTCTCTTATGGTCCTCTTTATATTGTCTATTTGAATTTTGTTGAATCTCACTGAATTTCCTTTACATCATTATTTCAAATTCTTTTTTTTAGTCTTTAATATACCTTCTTCAAATTAGGGTTATTTTTAGAGAACTATTATTTTCCTTTTAAAGTCCCACATTCCCTTTCATGCTTTTGACATTTTGACTACAATATGACTTGAGGAAGGTCTATTTTGTTTTAATCTAGCTGTGTTTGTTTAAACTTCTTGTATTTGAGTGTCCATATCTCTTTGAAGATTTGAGGAGTTTGGGGCTGTGTGTGTGTGTGTGTGTGTGTGTGTGTGTGTGTGTGTGTGTGTGTGAAATGGGTTTTTAAAGCTTTTGCCTTCTTCCTTTCTTTATTCTTTCTTTTTTCTGGTACTGAAAATCGAACTCAGGACCCTGCATTTGCCAGGCAGGCTTTGTGCCACTGAGCTATATGCCCAGCCTCTTCTTCACTTTCTGTGACACTAATATTCCGATAATGTGAATATTTGCTTACTTAATGGTGTCCCACACATTTTACAGGTTTTCTTCGATCTTTTAAATTATTTTTCTTATCTTTTTTGGTCTGACCAGGTTAACTCCAAAACCTGTCCTCAAGTTAAGAAATTCTTTGGTCTACTTGTTCTAGTCTGTTTTGGAAATTCTTTATTGTATTTTTCATTTCATTATTTAAAAATTTTAGTTCCAATTTTCTTTGTTTTCTTTTGTGATTTCTACCTCTCTGGTGAATTTATCATTTATATACTGAATTGTTTCTCTTGCTTATTTATCTCTTGATTATCACCTAGTTTCCTTAATATTGTTATTTTGCATTCTTTTTAGTCATTTCATAGATTTCCTTCAAATTGGGGTCATTTTTTGGAGAACTACTGCTTTTCTTTGAAAGTGTCACATTCCCTCTTATGTTTCTTGTGTGTTTCCTTTGATATCTGTGTATCTGATGTAAGAGTTACTTTTTCCAAATTTACAAAGTAGCTTGTATAGGAAAATTTTTGCATTTAGGTAGTATATATAATGTCAGTTTGATGGGTGGTTTAGTTTTAGTTCTAGGGAAGCTCGAAAGTGTAATCTCTAATTTCATTTTGACTGACGTCCGTAGTGTCTGTACATGCCTCAGTAGTCCTCACTGCAGCAGCTCATACAGGGAGCTGTGTCATGTTGCAGGGGATATCGTTTTCCAACTGTGTGTCCACAGAGTCTTCTACTGATGGAACTGGAACTTGTGGAAGCTGTTCCCATTGTCTCAGTAGTGCAGGAAGTGGAGAGGAATCCTCATGTTTCTTGGAGCAAGCACAATGACTCAGGGTTGTAGTGCCAGCATTCATGCTTCCTGAGCCGTAGGATATGAAGGAGACCTCCTGGAACTGTCAAGGTGCATATGGGAGATGTCTGGGTCTGGGACATCAGTTTCCACAGCAATGGAGCTACAGAAGAAGAGATTTTCCCCAGGTCCTATGGGATGGGAACGGGTGATGCTGGGTTCTATGGTACAGTTAACATTTGAATCAAGGTTGTGGAACCTAAAGGGTACTTTCCTGAGTTCCTATTGTGTGACTGCAGTTGCTGCTGATACCTGTAGTGCTGTTAGCTCCTTTCATAAAGCTGGGGACCTAAATGGTGCATTCTCTAGTTCCCAAGGGACAAGCACAAGTCATATCAAGGTTTTTTGAACCAACAGCTGTGTTTCCAAGTGCGTGGGCTGTAGAGGAGACTTCTGCAGACATGTGCATGCAGTATTTGCTCTGTGTCACTGGTCTCCATGCTCCTGCAGATGTAGGATATGGAGAAGACCTTGCTTAGATCTCACAGATGAAGCATGCACACTGCTTGGGTTTGTGCTCTGACTTCTGTGATACTGGAACTGGGGAACATGAACTAGAATGTCCTTAAATAACAAGACTCTTGTTGGCAAGAGGCTTCTGGCATTGGTAACCATAGTCCTAGAGGTGGACATTACAAGGATCTCCCTTGGGCCCCCAGGGTCAAGTTTAGATGATGCTCGGACTTCTCACACAAGTAGGTCTAGTAGTAGGCCATGGACTGAGAAGGAGAACTTCTGTAATCCTGCCCGGGAATACAAGAGGTGCCAAGGATTTGGGCAGTTGGTAGCCACATTCCTGGAGCTATAAGACTCAGCTGGGTCTTTCCCAAACCCAGTGGACAGATGTAGCTGATGCTTTGTCTTTGCCCAAGTAGGTACAGTACCGAGGCTGTGACTTAGAATTTCCTTAGTCCCCGTGGGGCAAAGTCAGGTGAGACTTGGGCTTGTGCTGAAGCAGACAGTGATGACGAAGCTGCAGGGTCCTGAGGGGGATGTCTGCCCCTCAGAGTAGTAAACATCTGTCAGAGACTTCAGATTTCTTAATTTTTCCTCTTCAATTCTGATTCTTTATTAAGAAAATTTCTAAATTTAGTGAGGTGAATTTAAAATATTTTTCCCTATGCATACTAATTTGATCCAAATAAAAGAAACTCTGATAGCGCCTATGTCATATAGCTATTCTCTTTTAATATCCCACATATTTATACTGAATACAAATCCTATTACACACTATATAAGAAATAATTAGAGGGCCGGTGAGATGGCTCAGTGGCTTAAACACCTGCCAGGCAAGCGCAAGGGCCCAAGTTCGACTCCCGGAACCCACATACGAAAAAGGGGCCGGTGATATCGCTCAGTGGCACAGGCGCCTGCTGGTGCGCGAGTTCCTGAGGTCGACCCCCCGGTACCCACAAAAAAAAAAAAAAGAAATAATTAGAATATGTTAATAATAATAGGGCTATGGAATGAAGACTTCTCAAAATATATTGTGTGTGTGTGTGTGTGTGTGTGTGTGTGTGTGTGTGTGTGTGTGTATCGGTGTGCATGTACCTAATGGTACCAAACTTCCTAATTATCTCCTTTTCAACAATTGGATACCTTGGAACTATCTATTCTTACAAAGTTACAAGAGGAAGATGTCTCTTATTTCATGTTTGGCATCAGATAAAATTTTCTGATCGCTTAAAAACTCATAGGAATTGGAATTGAAATTGGCCAGTGGTATAATTGTCTCTCTATTTCTGAGATTTGTATTGCCAAAGACAGACTACAGATCCAAAACTGTTGTCCCAGGAGTAAAGAGAATTGATTAGTCAAAACTAAACATTATTCTTCATGGCTTTGGAGTTGTCTACATGCTGCAACAGTGTTTCATTTTCACTGACAAAGAATCCACCTTTGGACTGGTGAGCTGTATCCAAGTATAAATTTAAAAGAAATGAAACTGGTGTTCCTCTTCTGGATGATATACACAAAAAGATTTAAATACAGTGGATACCTGCTCACTCACAGAAACTCCTGGTTTTATTTCCAGCATCTCAGACAGTGATTTTTGACTACCATTTGTTCCAGCCCTCACACTTTAAGGCCAGAAACAAATGTCTTTTAAATTCCATCAGATTAATATCTCTCCAGAGCATATTTATCACTTCCAAAGACCTCACATGTTGTTCCTCAAGGCAAACCTAGCCCGTACTGATCTGGAGAAGAAATGAGGCATGTTGAATAAATACTATTTTAATGTGACTGAAATTCAGTAGTCCTCACTTCTGGAAAATAAACATTAGATTTCTGGATCAGAGACAGGAACTAAAACTTTACTTCATTTCTTTACTATGTTTGGTTGATTAAGTAAGGTAATGACATGAGTGTGTTGATTTGACCAATAATGTATCTGGTCATGTAGATACTACATAGTGAAATGAACCCAGGTTTCCATACAATTCCTAAGAGAAACAAGAACAAATTTGTAATTTAAAGTATTCTGAAAAAGGCAACTTATCATCCCCCTGTTTAGTATTTCAAGGTCTCAATTCTATCCTTCTCAGCAAAATGTGTTTTGTAAAGGTTTAAGCTTAAGAACTCTTCCTAACTTAAAAATTATATTTTCTCTTTCATGAGTGATCTTTGACCTTGAAGTGAAATGGAAACTTTTCATTCACAGTTAAGCACCATAAAGACTCATTGCAATATTATACACTTCTGTCTCGTGATATTACTTTAATACAATTTATTTAAGCGCCATAGGGAATGCTGGAAATAAGAAAGAACCTACTCTTAGAGCATGTTTCCTTTTTAACCTCATCTATTAAATATCCCTTTTTCTAAAAGATAATAGCAAATAACTTTCTACTGATATTACGGAATGCTCAGGCTCTGAAAAGAACAGAAGAAATCTTTTGGGTCAGTACCACCTGCTAGTAATACATGGCCAGCTATATATATGAACAATATATATAAATTTGCTTTTCTCATGTATCTACATTATCTAAAGCAACAAAGAAAAATTAATTTTAATACTATATTTTATCTAGCCCAATATATCAAAGTTTTATTTTGATGGGTAATAAATATAAACTATTAATAAGATATTAACATTTTGATACAAAGTCTTTAAAGTCCAGTATAGGTTTTACACTTCTGGCCATGTTAATTTGGACTAGTCATATCCAAATGCAAGTATCCACATGTGCCTGGTGGCTATGCATGGGGCCGTGCATCTCTACCATATTTGCATTTATTTTCCATGGCAGAAACACTTTGGAAGAATCTAATATTTTATAGCTCTCCTTAATTTGTTCTTTTTAGTTGCTCACTTTGCTTTCCTTTTCTGTTTTAGTGACTGGGCCATATACCAACCTGATCCTTGTTTTGTTTTTTTCCTTCAATCTACTAAAAGACATTACTGGATTTATAGTTTTGATTGCAAGGCATGAATCCCAGGACAGATACTGTACTGCTTATAATTATTGACATTGGTTTGTTTCAAAGCTTTCTTCAATGGTAAGTTTCATTTTCTACCTGAGATAAAAGGTATGTCTACCATTTGCTACCTATGTGAACTTGGGGAAATTATTCTGAATCTCTACATTTAAGGTTTCTTCCTCCTAATATGAAAAATACTATTTTCTCATAAGAGTGTTCTGAGAATTTCATGTGATTATGTTTTTTTTTTTTTTCTTTTTGTGGGTACCGGGGGGTTGACCTCAGGACCTCACGCGCCAGCAGGCGCCCATGCCGCTGAGCGATATCACCGGCCCCTTTTTCGTATGTGGGTTCCGGGAGTGGAACTCGGGCCCTCGCGCTTGCCGGGCAGGCGCTTAAGCTGCTGAGCTATCTCACCGGCCCATGTGATGATGTTTTGTAGGTAGTACTGGAATTGTCAGATGATGAAAAATTACTGGACATAAATAGGCATGCTTGTTTTATAGATATTTTTTACTGACTAGATAACATGAGTTCTCTGATTTATTCATTTACCATTGTAAGTAGAAAGGATATAAAACTGCTCCAGTTCTAATAAATACAAACTATAGCTATTCAAAATATCCCTCTACTCAAATAGCAAAACTGCATTCGTCTTAAGGATAATAATTGCTCTTCCATTAAAAAAAAAAAACCTCAGACGTGTTCACTGCACAACAGACCTTACAATATGACAAGAATTTAAGATAATTTCTGACCCATCAACAGCTTATCATAAGGCTGAATATAACATTATTCATTTTTAGTGAAAGTAAAATATTTTTAAATGTATACAAATTTTCAATTAAACAATTTCAATGGATTTGAAGTATTTTCTTGGTTATTTTAAAGTTTCTAATACATCTCAATTAGATGTCATAAAGAGTATTTCTGCTATCTTTATCTCATTCTACCCCATCAGCTTTCTATTTATTTATTATATCATTCTCCAGGAAGCACTTAGAATTATCTTTCAAAAGTACAAATCATATCATTTATATATCAGGGATCTAGCATTACACTCAGAATGCAATCCAAGCACCCTCGAAGGCCCGGTGGACCAGACCTTGTTTTTCTGAATTGCTGTCATATTACTCGCTATTGCTCCTCCATCACATTCCTCTATACTGATCTAATTTCTTTCTTTTTTTTTTTTTTTTTTTTTTTTTGTGGGTACCGGGGGGTCGACCTCAGGACCTCGTGCGCCAGCAGGCACCCGTGCCGCTGAGCGATATCACCAGCCCCTTTTTCATATGTGGGTTCCGGGAGTCGAACTCGGCCCCTCGCGCTTGCCGGGCAGGCGCTTAAGCCGCTGAGCCATCTCACCGGCCCTAATTTCTTTCTTTGAAAATCTGCATGCTTGGTTCCCAGTTGATCACCTTTGCATGGAATGTTCTGCTCTTTCTAATGGTTCTGCCTTTATTTCAAATATTAATTCTTCAGAGAAGTTTCTCTGATCAGGGTACCTCAAGAAACAACTGAATTAAAATATGAATTGTCCTCCATACCATCATTCTTGATCCTATTACTCTTTAATTGTCTACATTTTTTACTCTCACTTTTTGAAATTATCTTAGGTATTTGTTGATTTTTCTAAGGATTTTGTCTCTTTCCGTCACCAATAAAATGGAAATCTACTAGGGGGAAAATACTATCTTATTTACCACAGAACACCCATACTTACAAAGGTGCCAGTACATAATATTTTTCAATGAATTTTTGTTGAAAAATAAATAAATGCCTTGCATGAGAAATAGTGCTGATCTGCATGGTCTCATTTCTACACTCTGTAATGGTCACCCCTTGTGGGGTGAAGATTTTGAAGTCCATGACACATCTGGCAAGCATGGAGTTACTGGCCACATCACAGTTACCTCCTATCTTAGTAGCTTCCCTTGTCGCTGGGACAAAACACCTGACCCACGATGTAAAGGAGGAGAAGTGTATTTTGGCTCACAGTTCAGAGTTTCAGTACATGTTCTGCAGGCTTAAACACAGAAACAGCCTGATAGAGGGCCTGGGGGAAGGAAAGCTGCTCATATGGCAGTCAGGAAGCAGAGAAAGGGGGAGTCGGGGAGGAAGATTTGGCTTCCAGGTCACGCCCCCAGTGACCAGCCTCTAACTACACCCCATCTCCTAGCAGCAAGTCAGCTGTAGCACCCACAAAACCAATCACCCTCCACATGCCTTGCTTTGAATAAATGAGGCTCTTGGGGACATCTGGCTATAAACCCTAACACTTCCATGTGACCAGCTGAGTGTGGACCCTAAGACTCTTGCAAGTGCAGGACACTACCTCTTTACCTCCTTCTTCTGATGCTTTCCTCTCCTTCCTCCTTCATGGGTGTCAGCTGCTCTAGGGTTAACTGCTCTAAATAAGAACTGAACTGCACAGAACAATACAGTAGAAGTAGAAAGACCAGGTGTAGATCTAGATTTGGGATCAGAGTCTTAAAAAAAAAAATGCAATCTTTAGGTTTTTTGCCTAGAAGCTGGAGATAAGAATAATGCTTCTCATAGTTGTTATAATGATGAAATTATATAGTTTATATAAAGTGCCCATTAGTCATTAACAATCCATCAGAGGCAAATATTTCCTTTCCTTTCCTTTCCCTTCCCTTTCTTTCTCTTTCTTTCCTTTCTTTCTTTCATTCTTTCTTTTCTTTCTTTCTTTTTCTTTCTTTTCTTTCTTTTTTTCTTTCTTTCTCCCTCTCTCTCTCTCTCTCTCTCTTTCTTTTTGAGATTTGTGTCTTGCTGTGTTGTCCAGTTATCAAAGCTGGCCACAGCCTCCTGAGCAGGTGGAATTATAGGCATGCACCACTGGACCTAGCTCTTCTTTTATATTGTTCTGCCTCCTTTTACTCTGATTCTAATAGTTTTGACCTGAAAAATGTGTTGCAATGGATTTAGGAAACAGGAGGCAGAGGATTTTAGGTAAATAGAATCATACATATAATCTAGCTGGGCTTCAACCTAGAAAATCCCCAGATATAAGTGAAAGGTGGCTTTATTTCTCTATGAACTTTTTAAAATAAATCTCCTTTTAGATCTTCATGTGGAGGAGCAGTAACTTAGGCCGAAAGGATTTGAACATTCCATATATGTCTTTCAAAAGTAAATAATAGGGCCAGTGATATAGCTCAGCAGCATAAGCGCATGCCTGGCAAGCGTGAGGTCCTGAGTTCGACTCCAGGTATCCGCATAAAAAAAAAGTAAATAATAAGTCATCAGTTCTGCACTATTTTGATAATCTTTGATAGCTACTTTTACAGAAACAAATGAATTAAAAGTACATCATTAAATTTTCATGTGTGAATACTTATATCTTTGGTCTGCAAAGAAAAAAAGAGAGAAAAGAGCTTTGATGAAGAGTAAGTGAAAAATCCTCCTCCCCTATGATTTGCACTGGCTTCACACATGGTAGGCAAGCATTCTACCACCAAGTAACATCCCCAGCCCTTAAAAACTGCCCTTCTTAAAAACTGCAGGAAGTTACAAATTTAGGAACCACTGTAGGAGAATTACGTGGTTCAAAATCATCCCCAAATATATATTCAAACCTGTTCAGAATTCTTTCTCTAAAAGCCAAGCCTTTCTTAGTTATTAACAGCTCTTTTGATATGACTTGGGAAGTGAGAGGATGCTACTCTAGTTTACCATCTTGAAACAGCCAATATGGTAAAAGCTTCTCTGGGATTGACAGTCTGTATTTGTCCTTGTTCTTTTTCCGAGGTTGTATCTCCTAAGACATTTATGGAATGCTAGCCAGAGTGCCACTGGACAGATTAGCTGAAGGTTTATACGCAAAGGTCTTTTTCTTTTTATGCATGTAAATTGCAGGAGAAAACTAATCATTCAAGGAGTCATTTCAATCACATGAAAGAGAGAGTAGGTTAGAAGAATAAACGATTAATGAGAACACTATCAGCCAACAAAATTGAGGTTCTATTTTAATATGAAATTGCTAGAAACTTGCAAAATAAAAGTTATCCATTAAAAATAGGCATTTTGCCACTGCACATGAAGTTACTATAAATTCTTTTTAAATGTAGTCCCAAAGTACCCTTCTCTAAAGCTATGCATAAAAGACACTGACCTATCTCAGTAAAATAAAAATTTTAGGGAAATAACAAGTGAAAATTATTTCATTCCTTTTACATGGTTCAATCTCCCAAGCCTATGTTAGAGCATCTTCTACACTTTTGTTTTCTTTCTTTCTTTTTCTACACAGGGGATTGAACCCAGAGCCTTCATACTGAGCTACTTCACACTGAGCTACAGCCCTTTTTACATTTTATTAGTTTTCAAAAAGGTTCTTATGCTAACTTCCTCAGGCTGAACCTGACCTTGTAATCCTCCAGCCTCAGCCTCCCAGCATGCCAAGATTATAGGCTTGCACCCACCCCCAGGTTCTTGTAGACTTTATTGACTCTGTATGTAATGACAAAGGCATGGACAAGTAATTCAGTCTATATTTTAGCTCTTAGGGATCCTGCTACAGGAATACACCCTGGTTCATAGCCTTCCATTATTTTAAACACCTTTGGACAATGTAATGATTAATCAAAATTTTTGCAATACTCTTTGAGGCATTCTGATTGTAGTAATGCAATACAGTGGTTAAGCACATGGGGTTTAGCGTCACGTGAAACAAAACTCGAACCACGGCTCTCTTGAAAGCAGAAGTGTGATCTTCCTAAGAGTAATACATTGCCAATCGTTCCAATAAACATAGGGAGAATAACAAAACCTAAATTGAAGTTGGTTAAAAAGTGTAAAGATACATGAAATAATGAGAACAGTAGCTGGCATATAGAGAGAATTCCACAAATAATAGTTTTGTAAGAGAAAAAAAAGAATTATTGATGTATAGCATATTCACAGAGAAGTGGAAAAATAAGTATACACATTTCTGAATTTTGCCAGAACACGCAATTTCCTCCTTGCTAGTATCACTAATTTCTCTCTGAAATTTGCAGAAATGACTAAGTACTACTCTTATTGTGTTTATATTGTTTCTTTCATTGAACAGAATGCTTCTCATATTGTTTTCAGTTGCAATAGTTCTTAAATTCTCACTGTTTTTATATTGCTTTGTATGTCAATACTACCATTTTGTTATTCATTGTTCTATTAACAGATAACGCTCTTAGTCTGTGTCCTGAATCTTCACGAGAAATGGTCAGTTTTTGCATAGGATGCAGTCCTTGAAAATGAGACACAATCTGACTTTTCTGTAGGTTATCTAGCATTTCTTCCAATCACTCCAACACAAAGTGATTTCTGTCCTTCTAGTTTCCAATACCTTGTGTTCCAGTTCACTCCGAATACTAATGTCCTAATTCTCCTCCATGTAATTATCCTTATATCTGAAAACCAATTAGGAGTTATGTTTGGATTGAATCTGAGGTCATCGTTTTAAGGATCCTCTGCTCAATCTCTCCATTTTACTGATGAAGAAACTGAAGCTCAGTTATGTTAGTCAACTGACCCAAGTCCTCAGAACTAGGAATATGTAGGGTTTGAATCCAAACCAGTGCTTGCTAACACTGCAGCAATAATCTCAATTTTATTTAACATATTTTACCTTATTTTAATGTGAGTTACTTGCTACTTATTTCATTGTTTTTCCCCTGAAGGTTCCTCTTGATTAGGGTGCCTGTCCACCACCAATTACTCAAGCCCCGTCTAGTCACAGCACGTCACAAATCCTTTCCTGACCTCTCTGCCCTTATGTGACTCTTTCTGTGGCTAGTTTTCTCCATTAGAATGGGCTTAAATACTCTTCTAAATCCAGCTCTGTTTATAATCTAAGCTTCACATTTGGCCATGATAAAGCTCAATAGTCAGTGCTAGAATTCTTGATCTTTCCAGTTTTTCCATATTTACCTTTCCTGTGTATTCTGAAACATTAACAGCATTTATTATTCTGCATTATAAGGCAATAAACTTAACACCAAAATTTTATTACTACAAGCTCTTCATTTTTAAGCACACAATAAATTAATAGTAATTGTATTATTGATTTTGGGGCAGCATATATAGAAATATGTATTTATTAGTCATTTGGGTTCTAACAAACTTCAGTGTTCATTTCTGATGGAAAAAAATCTAACCCTTCATGTCTTGTTCTACTTTTATTTTAACAGTTACACAGTGTAGTGGGCCACTATTTAACATTTAAAATGCTATCTTGATATAATAAATGATTTTTTTTACTCAGTTTTTCCACAGAAGGAAAATTCATCTTACATTTTCGTTAACTGTTACTGACCAAGTTAACTGCAAATGATTTTTCTTTAGTATATTAAATATAATTTGTTGATGACAATTTGAAAACTAAGCAGCACTGTGATAATTTAGGATTGAGATCAGAAAGTTTACATAGAATTCTTAAATACATTACTCTTGTAGCCCATCAATTTTGGTTAGACTAATTAGTTTTATTAACTAATAATCTAATATTGCAACAAACAATCTCACTGATTTAGGCAAAAATATGCATCATTTCTGACTGTAGGGTTCTTTCTGACTGAACCAATGTTAATCTGTGCTTTTAGATTATTCTCTAATTATTAAGTTACTGTTTATCCCCTTACATCATAATAGTTTGTATTTTAAAATGGAAATGATAACTGTCATAAGATTACCCACATACTAGAGCAAGACTTGTCAAACTTTAGCATCTGCAGGGCAGGTACTTAGCTACAGTTTGTAGCAGTTTTGCTCCAGGTGATGTAAATGAGATAAAACATTTTGTGGGCCTACAAAGATATTAGTAGGAGTCCAAGACAAGAAGACACTGAAAGCATTTTGGCAAAAGATGCAGAATCTACCTGCAGAGATGAACCTAGAATGTCTCTAAGGGAAACCTATCAAGGCTACACCAAGCACATGAGGATCACAGGTGAGAGTTTTGATTAGAGAAGATGAAGTTATTCCAATTTCTTCCAGCTGATTGATCTTTTCTACTCATTCTTTTTCATAATTTCCCACTCATTCTATACACAACCTTTGCTTACTCTATCTAATAATTTATTGGTTATTGTACAGTTTCCCTGAAATTATTCCCAACATTTATACCTAGATGTTCCTGTTGCAAACAAAGTTATCAAGTTGGACATTAGGCTTCCATGGGAAAGGAAGATATGGCCCAGTTCCACTGTTGTTTCCAGAATGATTAACACCAAAATTATTAAAGATTTGTAAGTCGTATCTTTCTTCTTTTTATTTTTACCCCAGCTATCACTGAGTCTACCTAGGCAATCCCTTTCGAAGATACAAACCCATTGAAAGATCCCTCAATTCTGGTACATTTCTAAGATGAAAAAAAAAGTTAATTGGATTTTAAGAAACATTCCTTGTACTGAATCACTTAGAATATGGACTTTCTTGTGATGGGTGAACAATTCAGGGATCAATATAAGTCAGAGCTGAATTTTTTTTGTCCCTAGATTTAAATCCAGTTGATTTCATGCCTAGGGAGTGATGTGGCTGATACCTGAATATGGCATAGGAAATAAATTCATGTTTCAATGGAAAAATTACATTTATATAACACACCTTTTAGCATGCCCTCAGTCTTATTCTACAGGACTTATAAAGTGATACATAAAGGATTATTTCTCAATTTCCAAGAGAACAAGGAAGCTTAATTTCTAGTACTTTAAGTATGCTAAATTTAGGAAGTATTTTTAAAGAATCCAACTCAGAAACATTTAAAGAACTTACATTCACATAATTTAGATACATCTTTGTCAAAAGAGGTCAATTAAAAAGTCTGGTTTAATAAAAAAGCTATACATTCCCTGATACATAAATGTCAGGTATAATAAATTCTTAGTTTTAAAAAATGTGTTTGGGTGCATTTTTCTAAAGCCTTCTGATCAAATATGTTAAATAACTCCTTGTTAATGTTTTAGCTCATAAAAAGTATGCATATATTTTTAACTAAACTGAATTAATATTTTGATAATCTTTATTTCATCAGTAATTATGCTTTATAATAGGTCAAGCTGAATATAATTTCCAAAATCTTTAGGTAAGTTAAAATCTCTGATTAAAATTGATTGGTATTCATTAAATCATTTTGTTTTCATTACATCTTTTCTAATTAAGAATAGAATCTGAAACACTGATCATTAAGCATCATCGGAAGTTTATATGCTTTTGCTTCCTTTTATCCTTTTTTTTTTATGTTGTTGTTGCAGAAAGACATCTTTGGGCTCATATATTATATTTTTGTTATTTCACCTTTTTTTGCCAGTTTGAGAAGCTGCATAAGGATGGTTAGTGGTTGTGGGAAGTCATAATATACATATATATTATGTATAATATACATATATGTATATATGGGAGCATAGAACAAGACAATTTTAATTACCCATATCTGTCCTTCCTCAGCATAAAATAATCATAAATACAATTGGATATTCTTATTCTCTAAATATGTTTACACTCATCAAGCTTTGGAAATCTCAAAGAATTTTATGTGTATAGTAATAATGAGTGATATATATACCATACTAAAAATGGAAACCAAGCAATTTATTAGATTTAGTTGTTTCACTTAAAAGTATAAATAAATGCATTCTATGAATGCATCATGTATTAATAACATCTTATTAAATATTATGAAGTTAGTTTTGAGTTCACAGACACTTAGAGATCTGTCCTAAGTTAGAAGTTATATTTTCCAGAATATGGAAGAACATAAAAGATAAAATGGGAAATCAATTTTATTGGCTTTTATTACATGCAGCTAAAAAGCTATCAAATACATTAGATTTCAACAAATTTGCTTAATTTTCATGGCTTGATTTTGGTTTGTTGTTTATTACATAAAGGGTCTTTCTCTTTTCTTATGTTATCTGTTAAGATAGCAGAATTCTGTGTCTCTCTGGAAAATTTGCTTTGTAATAATTTTATTATGTCCTTGACTATTTAAGAATAGTTCTCAATTATGAAACAACTAAAATTACTTAAAATTCCATTATTTATAATTATCTTCTATGTTCTTGTCACTTTTAAGTATGTAGCCAATTATCATTTATTAGGTACTTATAGTCCTAAAGAAAATTTCAAATTTCCTGACAAATTTGATTTTGCCTTTTCAGATTCAAATCATTAATGTAAAGCAAAATGAAATTACCAGGATATATCTTGTACCTAAAACTTCTTTGAAATTTATCAGAGGTACCCTAACAAATCACACAGATTATTTTTTGCCTTTGTAGACCATTTCCAGAAATATTGCATTTGATATATTCCTGAGTTTCATTGGAAGAACTGTCAAATGGGAAAGCTGCTCATCCTTGTGTGGGTTTAATTTGTATTATAAAATGTTATTAAATAACTATGTTAAAATGGAATGTTTCATGCAAATTCTCCAGTTGTTAGTCAATGCCACTGTGCTCTTTCTCAGAAGAGTGCTTTGATACATTCTTATTAAAGGAATATATATATCAAATGTATCTTTATATATCTGTATTTATCTATCTGTATATATAAAATTTTTCCTTTGTAACATTCTCTTCATTTTTATAATATATATGTATATATATATGTATGCATGTATTCTTTGAATATTCTTGGAGTATATTCTATATTCTTGGAAATATCCTCAAACATTATGTTTTTATAAACATTTTGTCAGAAGCTTTTTCTCCTTGGTCTTATTATCTTTATTCACATCCAGTGCATTAGTGTAATTTCCTTGTGCCCTGAATCATTTGTTGTTGCCATGAATGTTCATCGGATTTTTCATTATTGCAAATTATCAGTAATAAATTCACTACAGCCACCTTGAATCTTTGTTCTCTGCAGATAACTTTTGGAAACTCTGATCGTCCTTTGAATGTTCTAAAATCGACTACAAGCCAGAGTTCTTTCTGTACTCAAAGAAGGCTGTCTGAGCCTCCTGTAGAAAAGGACTACAATTGGTATGCACAACAATTTTACTCTGAAGGACAGAGCATTGAGTATAGGTCTTCGATTTCTGACAGCATCCCTTAGAAATTTAAACACCATGTAGTTTCTGGATCAGAATTTCCTGTAGTTGAAAGACAGAAAGATCTAAGACTGTTTACTTCAGATCTAGCGGAGCAAGAATTAATTATATAGGACTGAATGAATCCATGAGAAGTGATCATAGATATACATTTTACAAGTCTGAAATTTTAATATATTAATTATATGTTTTAGTCTATCTACTGAACATATTGATACTTATCTGTTACACAACTATCATTGTATTGATTGTAAACCAAAATTGTATCAATGTATCTAAATACATAGTACCCAATAAAAGTGTGCAGTTATGCATAAATTAAAATAAGTAAAAGTAAAAATACTTCAGTAATTCAATAGATTGCATGGGTAAACTAAAGAGAAAACTAAGTTGATATACATTATACATACATTCATACAAACACACATATTTATATATATCTATCTATCTCCATATCTATATATACTTATATATTCCCTTCCAGGTACCGCTAAGTGTAACAGAGTTCCACTACTGACAATGTCGTGATTAAGATTACAAACTACTGAAATGAAGCACTGTATCTTTCACTTATTTTGATTATCTCATTTTAATTAGCCAACCTTTTTCCAGGACACCAACATTTTCCCACCCATATGATGTTGTACTTGAATTGATAGCTTCTTTCTGTGTCCATTTTTTTCCATAACAAAACCTTCTCAGTAGCCATGTCTCTTGTCCATTGATCTACTCTCCTTTTAATTCAGGAGATTACTATTTGGAAAAATTCCCTACACATATTGGCCTCTCTGGCATTATAATTGATGACATGCAGGGTTTAGATTCAAAGACTCAAAATGAAGATTTTGGAATCTGACACAACTGAATTCAAATCCCTGTTCTACCATTTACTATGTGAATTGGTGAGAAATTTCTTAGACATTTAATTTTCTTATCCAGACTAAAATGAAAAGAGTATGTGTATGTGTGTGTGTGTAAAAAATATACACATACAGAAAGCTATGTGGTGATGATTACTGAAACAGATGGATAAGGAGGGAAAACTAAAAATAGTGGTTATTGGTTAGAAAATACAATATGAAGCTACCGTAGTTGAAGTAGTGTAGTATCAAAACAGGGCTGGAGAGGAAATTAAATGAAAAAGAGTGCATTTGACTCAAGAGTAATTTTAAATTGTAAAAAAATGCAGTCAACATATTCTGCTCAGAAAAATGGATAGCTGGACTGTGGATTTTCCTAATGATGGAAACTGGGAGGCTGAGATGTTGTGTAGGATACCTGAGATCTAATTTCGCTTTTCTCCTTGGGTAAAAGTGGAACCTGCTGACTTGAAGCTTGTACAGTGAAATTAAACATTTCTATATTTTTTTATAAAATTATTTTGGACCGATAATAAAAGCAGCAAATAAAAGAGGGTTTTGGTATGGCAATAACTCAGCTTTCCAGGTTCTCCTACCCCTGTTGAACAGAGTGATAAATCATCAGTAATGGCCTGACACCATTTGGGGCTGTGAGGGACACCCAAGCTCCTTTGAGAGCTTTATTATGTCTACTCCTGACTGGCAGGGAACCTCTTTTGACAATATTGTGTGAGTGTCCCTGCTAATGTGCTTCTTCTCATTAACCTGTGGTCTGCCTGAGGAGCTAAGGAAGTCATCTCTAGACCACTGGATTAGTTCATCTCAGTAATGAGAAATAGTAACATTAAAACCAAAGATTTAAATATAAAGAACAAAACTATTAAAACACGAGAGAATTTTTATATAAACCTTAGAGTAGGAAATATTATCTTCATATGAATCAAAGCTTTTCTTTTTTTTTTTTTTTATGTGAGTACTGGGAGACAAACTCAGAACCTCGCGCTTGCCAGCAGGCGCTTGTGCCACTGAGCGATATCATCGGCCATTTTTCCTTTGTATGTGGGTACCGGGAGTCGAACTCAGGACCACACGCTTGCCAGGCAGGCGCTTATGCTGCTGAGCTATCTCACCGGCTTTCAAAAGCTTTTTTAAAGGGATCGATAAACTGAAATACATGGAAAAAGCATTTTTATTTGCAAAAATACATACATATATATAAATATATATATATGTATATATATATATATACATATATATATATACTCACACATTAAAAAACTGATAGAATATATTTTTCTGTCAAATACTAATATACAAAATGGTCTTACAAAGCAATGAAATGATAACATATTGAGTACAAAATTTTAAAAAGGAAATTATAGGAATTCAGCTCAATTACAAGTGATATAAGGAACTTTAAACCTTTTGAAAATGATAATCTTACTCATAATGTAAGAACTGCAAATTAAAACCACGATTTTTGCTCTTTCCCAATGACCTGATTGACAAAGATAAGAAAGTTTATTGAATTACCACACGTCAAGCTATAGAGGTAAAAAGGCACACTCATCTTTAAATGGTTTCAACCTCAATAGAAAATAATTCCATGGTATCTTGAAAAATGTTTAATTCATATGTCTACACCAGCAATTGTTTTCCTAAAAATATAGCCCCCAAAAAATTTTTTGGGGTGGGTACCGGGGGTCGACCTCAGGACCTTGCACACCAGCAGGCGCCCATGCCCCTGAGCGATATCACCGGCCCTTTTCTCGTATGTGGGTTCCAGGAGTTGAACTCTGGCCCTCGCGCTTGCCAGGCAGGTGCTTATGCCGCTGAGCAATCTCACCAGCCCTAGCCAAAAAATTTACCTGTGGAAATTTTACTTGTGGAAAAATTTACTAGTGGGAATTTTAGCTGTGGAATTATGCTGAAAAATCTCATCATAGTATTTTAATGATAGCAAAAAAAAATTGGACACAACAAAAATATTCATTAACAAATAACTGCTTTAAATAAGTGGTTTTTAAAGTCAGGGTATTAATAAGTAATTGTCTAAGTAAGTGCATTAATATGATGTTAAGCTATGCAGAAGCTTGAAATAACTAGGCAATTTCCATGAAGTATTATAGAGCCTCAAGGATATATCAAAAAATCAGGGCAAAGAAACATGTATGCAGCATGTTAAAAGTTGTGTTCTATATTATTTAAATGCCAAATATCCCTATGTTCTTATACATACACAGGATTTCTGGGAGTGTATTCAAGAAACAAGGAAAGGTGGTGGTCAATAGATAGTGGTACTGAAGGGGTTTGGAGCAGGTTGTGAGGGAGTTTTGTTTACTGAGTGACTTTGTTCTTTCAAATTTTATACCATAAGCATCTATTATTTTTCAACTAAATAAGTAGTGTAATAACATAAGGTAGGTTACAATGGTGAAGAATGTCTGTAAACTCAGCAATCTGAGAGGATAAGGCAGGAAAATTGCTAGTTTGAGCCCAGCCTGAACAACTTACTGACTTAAAAATACTGTATCTCCAAAAAAAAAAAAGCTCAGTGTGTATCTCAGTGTGAAAGCCTTGGGTTCAATCTCCAATATCACAAAAATAGATAACAAATAATAGAATAATAAAAAGCATTCATAATATTTTGGGCATAAAGGAAACTGGCAAAAAATTTATAAGTTACTTTTTACCTATTAAAAAATTCACATGTGATTGTTCTGTAAGTACGTGCATAGGTGTGTAATATGTGTCAATTTCATGCAGATCCCTCACTCTTACTTTTCTATGCTTTGATATGAAGCATATGACAACAGAAGACAAGGAATCTTGCAAAAATATTTAAAACCCTGGTGTATTACTCAGCTTTTCTTCACTTTAGGAAAACACCTGAAATAATTAACTTTGGAAAGTTTTGTTTTGGGGATTCCAGCCCAATGCTGGGTAGACCCATTTCTTTGGACCTCTGCTGGGCAGGCAAGATAGCCAAGGTGGGATGGGTGAGCATAACAGAGTAAATTGCTTATCTCGAGTTCAGGAAGCAAAAAAGAAAGACAGGGCCAGGTCCCACAGTTACATGGAGAGGCTTGCCCCATGATGTAAGGACCTTTCACAAGGTTTATTCTCCTAAAGCTTCACAGTGGCTCTCAGCAGTTACCCTGGAATGCTACTGTATGAAATCTGTATTCCTTGAAGACATGGACCTTTGGGGGATATCCAAACTACGGCAACCACATTATTTTGGAGATGACTTTGGGAAGCACTGATAAAAGAGAAGGAAAGTGAGGCAGAGAAGGGAAATGCACACTGATGTTCCATCAGTTAACTGAATCTGTCACAACATCAGTGTGGCACATTTACATCACAATCATCTCTCAGGGAGCTTTAATTCTCTGGGCCTTCAAGTCTTACAAAAGTCTGAAAAAGCAGATTCTGGCCACCAAAAAAGAATCCTTAGGAAGTAGGTACCCAGGGCTGTTACTCATGGTGGTCATAATGACTGAGGGTTATGGATGGGGATCTTCAGGTCAGCTTCAAGTACCATGACACATATTCATCGTCATTCTCCGTGGTCTGAAATTTCCAGTGTCTCCCCTCTCTCTGCTGCTCTCATCTGGCCGCACCTAAGCGGTGGGGGCTTCTCAGGACTTTCAGAGGGGACTTGACTGCAAGGGGAATAGGACTGGAGAACAGATGAAACTCACTTATGCTTGGTGTTATGTTTACATTTACATTCTAGAGAAATCTTTTTCTACTCAGGGATGCTTCTTCCTCATTTACATACTGTCAGTTTATGTGAAAAGGGCTGGGCACATGTCAGTGTAATCAGGACAGTTTCAATAAGGGTGGGTTAGGCCTGGTGAGATGGCTCAGCGGCGTAAGCGCCTGCCTTGCAAGCGCGAAGGCCCGAGTTCGACTCCCGGAACCCACATACGAAAAAGGGGCCAGTGATATCGCTCAGCGGCACGGGTGCCTGTTGGCATGCGAGGTCCTGAGGTTGTCCCCCTGGTACCCACAAAAAAAAAAATAAGGGTGGGTTAAAAGGAAAAATGTCTATTTCTTTGTCTGGAGCTGAAGGTGGGAAGACTTTGGCCCTGGTTCCTCTGTCTTTCAACAAGAGACCACTGGGTATGGGTCAGAACAGTGAAAGAGCAACATTAAAGAGAGAGAAAAGAGTTCCTGAGCATCAGTTGGGGAAGAGGTTCCTTCCAACCCAGACCTAAGGTCGTCCTATGTTTAAATTACAGAACCTCTTAAAATACATTATTTGGAGTTAAATGTTGGATGTTGAATCTCTAAGTTTCCTAAATGTAACATTAGATGATAAGATTATTACAATACAGAAAACAGTATCAGTCTATTGAAATCATTTTCAGCAATAAGAAAATTGTTAGTAACCAGAAACGATATGACCTTAGGTGAGTTTCTTAAATTTTTAGTGCTTCAGTTTTCTCATTACTAGACCATATATACAATAGCCAGGAGTTGTGAGGGTCAAATAAGCTATTTAAGGTAAAGAGGTTTGTACAGATATTGGCACATGATATTGTGATTTCTGTGAGGTCTAGGCTATGCTACGGTCAACTTTTTAAACTTCTATGTAATAGATGTTCTTTTAGAGGCATGGACACTTTCATAAATACAATGTGTCCTGTTTCCCTCCATCACTGGTCCAAAGACCACATATTCCTGAAAACCAGATAATTTAAGTTCGGTCCTAAAACAACACAGTAAGTTTATTATGAAAACCAAAAGGCCGAAGTAAAAACCCAGCTCTTCTTATCTTTAGTTTCCAGAAACAAGCAATGCTATATCTCCCCTACAACAGAATATACCACTAAAACAGAAAACCTTGTTTTCATCTGTTAAGCAATTCAAAACTTAAATATCACCCATCCAGCTGCATCCTACATCCATCCAGGGTAACTTTTCCATATTTCATCCTTTTTATGGAGACTGCCTTCTTTTTACCTTAGATCTTCTTGAAATGTTTTGAGGAAATAGAAATTAATTTTAGTATACATTCATCAGTTCATTTAATAAATGGGTCTAGGGTCTAAAAGCACCCACTGCTGGGCTAAGACTGATTAAAGCAAAAACATGATGAGGATTATAAATCCTTGGCAACAAGAAGATCAGTAATAAGACTGTAATAGCAACTTTCTTATTTGCCAAAGTCTGCAGAAAACCCTCCATCAGTTAACTGGTGACTGAAATTGTCTATTCCCAGAATAAACATTTTGTTTTATCCATGGTAGGCTCTTGATGGAGCACAACAGTATCATATTTGACATTCATTGGATTTGGCAACTGCCATCACTGATTAATCTGTTACTCATAAGCATTATTCATTTGTCATTATTATTTTTAAATTACAAAACGTCAAAGATCAACAATTATTCAGTACTTTGGAATTCAATCAAAATAAACTCAATGGGGTACATCAATCAAACTGCAACTCCACAATCTTCAATTACATTGTACTCTCAATAACAGTCCCAACATAACATGAACATATCTCTGATATAATCTTCATTTATTACTTATCAACCACCTCAAAGACCACATTTCACTGCAGATAAAGCATCCATATTTAATTTGTGACTTCTTTGCACTTAATGTACAAAGGAAATGAGCAGAAATCTGGAAATAAAAGGTGAACATTCTACCTAAAAGAACAATTACTATATTGGTTTTCTACTTTATCCTATAAAATGCCCCTTTTTTAAAAAACTGTCTTTGCTTCCTTTCAAATATCAACAAGAAAATGATATATTCATTATTTCAAACTAAATTATGAATCATGGTATTCTGACTGTTTTATGAAAGGTCAAAAACATTCTTCAATTCAGAGGTTGCTGGTCTAGAGGTATAAATATATATTTTATTACACTGTTTACATACACATACATAATAATCTTCCTTCTGAAACATCATTTCCTATGACATTGAAAATAATTTGAAAAAATGTAAGTTACTCAAATGGTCTAGGTCTCCTATTTTATGTTAGTATACTTTCTAGAGCACATATTGGAGGCAAGTACTACAAGAAAAATGTTTCAAAATTACATATGAACTATGATGATGAAAGAAAAGTTACGGTCTATTGTCTACAAAACACCAAATATTAATACTTATTATCTTTAACAAATATGTGTTATGAATTTGTTATAGAAGAGTGTAATATAATTTTATTAAATAACAAGAATTTACAATATGATAATAAATGTATACTATAAATGCTTATACTATGTTGTATAACATATAGCATAAAGACTAGAGTTCTAATAACTGAGATAATACCAAGAAATTATCTAAACGTAGCATTGTTTATCTATATGCATCGTTCCTTTACAAAAAGTTTAAAAAACTGAAGGTGCAGAAAGAACCTAGTTACTTAGACTGATCCATAAAGTATCTGTTTTCTTAAGTATAGATTAAGCTATAGATGATAGAAAGGCAACCTTTTAGGGACATGAAAACATATGCCGGCCCAAACACCCCTGTTATTGAAATTACCTTGGCTCATGAACCTAATTCTTTCCATGATTCTGGCCCCAAACCGAATTGGACAAGAACCAAATCAAATTCAATAGTTAGGTTTATTGTTGGCCTTATGGGGAAATTTGATTCAGTTCTCGTCCAGTTTGATTTGGGACCAGAATCATGGAAAGAATTAAGTTCGTTAACCAAGGTGCCACTTGTCTTTTTAAATAGATAAGTCCTTAGAAATGCAAGAGTAAATGTTTAGGGTTAAATGCCTGTGCTTCCAAGGGAGTGATATTGGTATGATAAATACAGCACAACTAACAGAATGCAATTTCAATCACCAGAGTATCAGAACCAATGTCCCGAGATGCATTTTCAATGGTGAAAGTGTCTGATCCGCTGTATTAGTTAAGGTGCATGCACTGGCAAGCAAGACAAACCAACTCTGGTAGCTGCAGGCAAGAGCATGTTGCAGGACAGTTTTCTGGGTGACCTTGAATGGATCAGCTTTCCTTTTCTCATTTGCAGTGCTTTTGAATAACCATACAACGTTCAATATCCTGAGATAGAGAGGAAATGGCCAGAGCAGCCCAAGCTCTGTTCCTGTCCCCTCTAAAAAACAAAATGCCCTTCTGTGTGTCAGCCCAGTGTACTTTATACCCCTTTGTATAAAACCTGTGTGAAGCTGTTTCTGAGGTATCGCAGCTGCAGTGCAAATGGGGCACACACAAAGCTCCATCTACCAGAGCAGCTTTTCTGAGCCCCGGGAACTGGCATTTTCCAAATCCTAGGCTTCTGTAGTCTTTTGCTGCCTGTCTGTAATAAGTTAGTGTGCTCCTTCTAACTTGTGTGTGGGTGTTCTGTTTCACTGGATCAAGATAAGTCAGGAACCAGAGCACAGTGATCCTGTTTCACCAAGCTGCCACAGTGGTCTGGGTTTGGCTTGCCAGAACCCCAGCTTCCTGAGCAAACAGGAAAGACAATACTCCCTAGACCTGACCCAAGGGAAAATGTCAGCCTGAGGATGTAGGGGCCAGATTTGCAGCTGGAGGAGTTGTGGCAAAGGAATGATACTACATGGGACATGCAGATGTGAATAAAGTAACTTCATGAATTGAGGCAAAGACAAAGGACTATGGAATTGAGAGTACAGCACAAAATCCCCAGGTTGTTGATTTCTCATACTCAAGTCCAAAAATTCAAGAAGCACACACTCAGAAGAACTCAGAGGCACCTGGGTGAAACAAAAAAGTACTCAGATGTTCCCTGAGGCATTGGAGAGGGAAAAATTGCAGGCATTTTGGGCTTCTCCAGAAAGGAAAGTTCTGTGACTCAAAGGACAGCTATGAAGAAAAGACGTGGGAGCTTTATGCAACTTGGTTAGTGTGTTTGGTAAGGAGCACTGCAGACTCAAACATCGTGCTTTATTGTAAAGCAGCTACAGATCAGGCCAAGTCTCTGAGAACCCAGCAGAGAGCAATGATGTTTCACTCCCATCAATTTAAGAGGGAAAAAAGGGTGGGGGGACCTGATGAAATCAGGAAGGTTTGAGATAAAGATGGTGCTCTTCTGTGTTTATCTGGTAATAGATGGGTACTGCAGGCTATTTCAAGGGCCAACGACTATGGTTCTCATTCTCGAGTTCACTATGGACAATGACATTTGACTGCTAGTAGCATAGAGCATCGCTGCCTCCTTAAAAATTATGTTCTTCACGGCTAAGAATTTAACCCATAATAATGAGAAATATCTACTTCTTCTTTTCATATAAGCTACCCGAGCCCCAACAGATGATTCAAAAAATACCGTGTACTGAGTGGATAGCAAGACGTTTGTTAATTTGGGACTTACTGCAGACAAACATGGTGCTAACCTCCCTGTCACAAACTCACATTCAGTCTTGACTGGTCAAGAAGAGTTTCAGGACATGAATACTAAAAATACACTATTACGTGCTAAGTGCCAAGGCCAAATGGGTGGGAAGCCAAAAAAAAAAAAAAATGTCCCAGAAACAATAAACTAAAATTCTTGGCCTTGGTGGCACCCACTAATTAAAAGGAGGCCCAAAATATGATAGACTGCTTTGTACCTCTCCCCAGACAGTGTGTGTCCCATCTATGTGCTATTTTGGTCGCCTTAGTCAAAGTGACTAACAAAGCTTAGAAAGTGTCCATTTGCAGAAGCAGGCCTCAGAAAACATTCAACAAGCCATGGTCCTGGCCCTGGCTTTGGGACTTTTAGAGCATCTACCCTTGTGGAACTACAGGAGTGTACAGCTCTTACACAGACAGTGGGCCCACTTGAAATATCCTTTTTCATTTGTTTTAGCAACTTCTTACCTGGATCACTGGGATCCTAGGTTAGATTGCTGCTCTGGTCAGATCTGATCAGCCTGTTTGTGGCAGTGTAGTGGTCCCCCCGCGCCTAATGAAATGTATTCTGGCTGTGGCTCAAGAGTGTTGCACGGAGATTGTGTCAGCACCAGTGCTATTCATTTGACAAGACGACCTCTGCTTCTTCCTGGGGAAATGGGCACACACAGTGGACTGGCTTTGCTGAAGTGGGTGTCTGGGTCAGGTGTCCACGACACCATCCTTCTCTGATTTTCCTGGAATTGGCCCAATTTTCCCCTTTCCCACCCACGGTTCTCAAGAATATGTTGGAAATATAACATCTTGAGATAGGAAGAACTGGCTGGAATCGTTGAGTCTCTATTCTAATTCCTCCTAGAAATAGGTGTCCTTCAACATTTTAGCTCAGTGGGTTATGTTTTTCCCTAGTATAAAGCCCAGGGAAGATTGCTTCCTAGGGCTCTTCGGTTATACTGCCAGTGGAGTAGGTTCAGGCAAAACTCAAGACTCCATCCACCATGGGGCAGATTTCCTGCACCCCAGGGTAGTGGCTTGCTCTTGTTCCTAGGCTTCCATTATCCCTTTGCTGCCTGCCTGTAAGTAATAAATCCAGTTCCTATAACTTGTGTGTGCATGTACCCCCCACCCCATCGGATTCTGATACCTTAGTAACCAGTGCTCAGTGACCCTGCTTCACAGATGGGTATCTATTTGAGTTCTCAAAGCTGATGGGAGTTTGGAGATGTAGGCTTAGAAAACAGAGATCCAAGTTAGGGACAGCTATGGAACAGAAAGCACAGACTGTTTCTTTTCAACAGGAAGAGTTTGACCCTACTTCTGTAGCTGATGTAGTGAACCACTGCTAAAACTATCCTACCATATCTCCACATCATTCAATAAAAATTAAACATTCCAATTTATTTTTGAGTATCCAATTTATTTTTCTCTGCGCTGGCCCTGTCAGGTGACAGGCAGAGTGGACCTAATCCCATTAGCTTCTGGAGTAGGATGTACAGTGCAACTTTTCACTAAAGTTACATAAAATGCAAATTTATCCCCAAAGTAAAAAGGAAAGAATATTCTGCAGATTTTTATTAAAGTACATATTCACCTTACCTAGCCATGACAGTAAGAATACTTTTTCCACATTCCACATGTAGATCATTTTATAATAATCATCTGAAGTTATTTAACTTGTTTATTATCATTTTTAACAGCTACAATATAGTTCCCACAGGAACAAGGATTTGTTTCTCTGTTCAGTACTTTATCACCACCACCTGGACCAGATATTGGACTCACATAGGTAATCAATAATTATTTGTTGAATGAATCTATTAATAAATAATAGGACACTATAATATAAGGAAAATACTTCTCCAATTTCTTTGCCCAATTCAATCCTTTTGAGTCATTTATAATACAACCTTGGGACCTGTTTGCATCCTCAAATAATAGTTAGCAAATAGAAACCTTGACTAAAGAGAAGATGGAGAGTTTTTGATTTGTGTTTTACAGATTTAACAGATTTATGTGAATATTTCCTTTGTAAAATGTGAATCTTTGACCTACTTTCTCTGATAGGGTGCAGTGTGCTGGAGTTAATAATGAGCTTCTGATGACTATAAATCAACTGTGAAGCAGCTGTTTCCACCTAGTTCCTCTGAAAATATTTCAAGCTTCCAGAGGGATTTTTTGAAACACCAGTGGAATTTGGATGTGATATGTAAAGTGAAGTTACTGGGGAGCTTTTTACATTGAGAAGTTCCTAACAATTCAAGATGAAGAGTTAAAACAAAGTTTTGACAAAAGTGATGGTAATTATTATGACAAAATGTCAGAATGGTATTCAATATGTTCAACTTTTTCCCTTTACAACTGGGTGTGGGGAAGATAATTAGATGGCAATAATCAGGATTAGGTTCCAAAAATTATGGATTATATTATTTGTCTAAAACCTTTTGTCCTCTAACACCAGTTATAGGTTCATGGATGCAGAAGGGCTTGCCTAAACTTTCAAGATGACCTCCCTTCTCCATTTTCATTATATTCAAAATTTATGTTTAAATTGAGCACATTTTTATATTGAATTTACTCATCTATATGCCCTACTCAAATGCTAGCCATGCAAATGCAGAAACTACGTCTTATTTACCCTCCAACATCAAGCTCCGCACCATGTACTGCACATTGTCAGGGCTCAGTACATTTTTCTTGAAATACTAACTGGTCTAGGATGAGTAGTAATTGCTGAAAAATCAGTGCTAAATCCAATTTCTGTGTTACATTCTGAAAGGTAATGTGTTAACAAAACAACCTCTATCCCTGAATCTGGAATGAAATTTCCATTTTAATATTTTATATATTAAAAATACTGTGTATTTTATATATCTAATATTTTATATATTCTCAGTTTCAAAAATAGCAGCAATATATAATTACCTGCATGGAGCATTTCTTTTTTTTTTTTTATGTGGGTACTGGGAGTCGACCTCAGGACCTTGCACTTGCCAGGCAGGCACTGATGCCACTGAGCTATCTCACCAGCCTGGAGCACTTCTTGAATATAAGAAGAAAACTGAAACAAGAGTGGTGATGCCTGCCTGTAAACCCAGCGCTGTGTGAGGCTGGGTTAGGAGGACTGAAAGTTTGAGCCCAGCCTGGGCAACTTAGAAATTTGGTGAGAACCTATGTCTAGAAAATAGAAACACAAAGGGCTGAGGAGGCAGCTTAGTGCAAAGGTCCTGGATTCAGTCTCCAATATTGAAAAGAAAAAGGAGCAGAGGGGTAGAAGGAGGAGAAAATTGAGAAATAATAATGTAGTTATTACCTCTCCTTTTTTACGGAGTTAGTAGAAAAAGGACATAACTTACATAGTCAGGCGACAAGAATAAATGTGTTAAGAGAGATAAAAAATAATGAAGAGACTGTTTCATACCTTTTCCAGTTTGGTTTAAGAAACAAAATGGATAAAGACTTAAAAGCCCAGTTACACTTTGTTTATGTCCCATACCTTTAAGTCTATTTTAACAGAACGTTCAGAATTTCCCAGAAAACAAACTCTCTCCCTGTCGAGTTTCCTTCATTTTCCAGAGGCCACTGGACTACCAGTAATTGCTTCCAAGATCTAGTCATCAACACTTTCTAGAGGTCATACCTTTTACCAACAGGAAGGTCTGGAATTCTTTTCAAAGTCCTGGATATTAGCTTCAGCCACACTACGGCTAATTTGCCACTGAGGTAGAATTAAGAAGTATTTTGCTAGATGCTATCAAAGGCATTTTTTTCTGAAATTCTCACTTCTTTTTGAAACATACTTGCTTGAAAATTAAGGCAATCAACTTTCCTTTGAGATTCAATGGGAAGGCAAAACTCATAGCGAAAAAACAGGATAGAGTTTCATAATATTCATTTTGCCAAAAAATTTAATGTTTAAGCATTTCATTGCCCTTAATACAATATTTGTTATATTTAGTAGAGAAAATAAATGTAAACAAGAAATATACCCATAATTTAAACAATTTCTTTCATATAACTTTTTTACCTAATCTATGAAATACGTAAAAAAAAACTATTTAAATTTATAGTAGTTCCTGAATATTATATGTATTCCTTGTTATGTGTCAAATTAAGCAGAAACCAATAGTTCATCTTTCTAAAGAATGTTTCTTCCATCCTATGTAGCAAACGCCCTGGGTTTCATAGTGAGGGTAACATGGCACACTTTTTTGTTTTACTCTGTGTTGTGGTTTGGATCAAGAATCTCTCCCGAAAGACCTCCTGCACTCATAGGTGGGTATTTAAATGCAACTGGACCATTGGGGCCATATAGATGAGAAGAGAATTGGAGTCTGGCCAGAAAAGACAGGTCATTGGGGACTTGACATGAAAGGGCCCATCTCCCTCCCTGGGCCCTCCCTTCTCTCTCTGCTTCCTAGCAGCCTTGCTGTGAGCAGTTTTCCTCTGTCCAGGGCCTTCCACCAGGCTTTTTCTGTGTTTAATCCTGTACAACATGTACCGAGACTCTGAGCAGTGAGCCAAAATAAACCTCTCCTACTTTACATTGCAGGTGTCATGTATTCTGTCCAAATGATGAAGAAAGTAATCAAGATACTTTATGATAAACATGAAGAAGGAGAGGTAATTAACTATCATGTCAGTCTACTAAGATTTGAGATTGTTGGTTTCCAGAGAACAGTTTAGCCTTTTTGGTAAATATAAAAATTAGATTATTTTTATATTTTCATATTTACATTATTTTATATTTTCTTGGTAACTTTTTATAATTTGGGAAACCTATTGATGTTAGTCCATGTTATCCTACCTTACTTTTTTTCTATTATGCATAATATTTTACAGAATTAATGTACCATGATTGATGTGCCAAACTTTATAGAAAGAACATTAAATGTAGCAGAAGAGAATTCTCAATAGATATAAACTTCCATAAAGAACAAAAATATGTTTATTTAGCAAAATAATGAAAATGATGAACTTGGAAACAAATCTAGAGTTAAATTATACTTAAAAGCAGAACAGGTAAGATATGTCAGATAAGTATGGTACAAAAGGTAAATTAATAAGAAAAGGTCCAGTTAGAATCAAAGGAAAGCTACTAACAATTGCATGGTCAATGAAAGATATTGTCTCATTTATATAAATATTTATTAGGGAATTGAGAAATAATACTTTACATTTGCCTAGTTAGGGCTTGACATATGCTTGTGGAGTATAGACGATAAAATAAAAATAACTCCTAATACATGCTTGAAATTTTTTATTAAAGAAGTTCATTCATGAATTGTAGCACTTTTGCTTTTATATGATTTTGTTGTTATTGGAAATACCATGTATTCTTATTGTACATGAAAAATAATACAAATTAGATAATATTAAGTGAAATACTAGAAATTGAATATGTGCCAGACTTTGGACTTTGTAAAGGACTTCTGCTAGTATTTGAAAAGGTCTCCCCAGCAAGTTTCCATTTGCCTTGCTCACTTTTAGATTCCTCTTTCTTTCTTTCATACCACATATACACCCCATTGGAAAGGTCTGTGCTCTGTCCTTACAAATTACATACTAAATCTGGTCACTTCTTATTACTTTACAGATGCTCTCTAAAACAATTCATTTTCTTTTTCAGGTATGCTTAATACAATAATCTTCTACATACTCCCCTCCTCCTACACTTGCCTCTTTTCAGCTCTTCTCCATCAGCAATAGGAGGACGTTCTCAGCATTCAAATCAGATCATGTCATTCCTCTTACACCCTCCTACAACCTAAAGCCTCAACCATGGATAACTATTGTTGCAACCAGTCTCCTACCATTCTGCACTCAGCTCAAAGCACACTGGCCATCTTGTCCGATGTGCCAAGTTCATTCTTCCTCAAAACTCCCTCACTCTCTGTCTCCCTTCTGCCCTGAATGATCCTCTCTCAGAAATCTGGAAAACAATGTTCTTAACTTCATCCAGGCCTCATTCAAAGGTTGTTCTGTAAGGGCAGGTTTCTCTAAGTATTGTCCAAAATTATCCTACCACAAACACTTGGAATGCTATTGTTTCCTTTTAGATCTAATCATTACTATTTATTCATAATAGTTTTTGTTTGTTCTAGGTTTTGCTTTTGATTTACTGTCCATCTGCCCTATCGGAATGTATATAAGCCATCAGAAAAAGAATTTAATTTGTCCTGGTCAGAATGTCAAGCACCTAACAGGCATGCTTGGCACCTAGGAAATCCATAAATATTCATGAAATACATTTCAATGAATAATGCTTTGTATAAATTTTTTTCTGATTTTGTGTTTAAGCTTAAGATATTGTCAGCTCTTTTTAAAAGTGTTCTTTGTTCTAAATTTTAAAGGGTTAATGGGAACCCAGTTAAAGGTGGGGATTTTGAAAACTTTTTGGGCATTGTGTTGGAAAACTGGAATCCAAGATAAATGACAGGGTAGCTTGCAAATCCCATCAGCCTTAAAGAAGACCAATTCTGTCACACACACTCTCTCTGGTTTGTGCATTTTTGAGTTAACTGTTTCCTGAGGAAGAGTAACTGTATGCAATTTGAAATTTCAATTTGTACATATTGAGGACCAATAATCCATGTTCCATTTTATACAGTAAGAAATTATCTCTTTAACTGCTTAGTTTGTTCACCAAAAAGTCATTGGTTTTAAATCTTACTTCAAACACTTCCTAGCAATGTGACCTTAAAAAGGTTGCTTAACCTTTCAAAGTACTAATTTAATTTAATATAAAATGGAACTAATAATGGTATTTATGTGGTATAGTTAAGGTATGATTTAATAAATGAATGTCCCTGGAAGTACTCATCCAATCAACCAAAGCAGCAGGATTCACAGTAAGACATAAAATATGAGTTATCTGAAGAGCCCACATCTCAAATGGTGTAATCCTAGCTGAGAATTTTGGAGCTAAATTTTAGTATATACTAAATGACACATTAGTATGTACTACATTTTGGAACAGCTTCGAAGTTAAAGTTATTAAAATACTATAAATGCTTATTGTGATGAGGACTCTTTCATAATAATCACTGACAACACTTTCTTGGCCAAGTGCGCTTATTATATGTATAAATCAATTTAAAGAACATGTGCACAATGTAACGTCACAGAACTCAGACAAATACCCAGAAGTTAGGATTGCTCACTCTAGAATCGCAGCAAGTTAGATTCAAATCTCAGATCTTGCCTTTCATAGTTGTGTGACCTTGAACGAGGTCTTTGAAATATTCAGATTATCAAGCCAACTGAGTTCCCAATTACATGAGTTGGGACAACGATCCCTCTGGACCAGTCAGCCTCAGAATAACAGTGACTGTTGTTCATATTCATTTAATGCATGCTACGGATCAAGATTTCTGCTAAATACTCTGAATTATATTCTCTAATCAACACAAATGACCTATCAGGTTGGTATTATTATTATTTCTATCCCACTCTAAAGATGATGAAACTAGATTGCTATTCTATAAGTTAGCAAGTGGTCAAGATGTTATTTAAACCTGTATTGCTCACACTTCAATGCTCTTGTTAATCTAGTGTTGACTCATTTCCAAATTTTGTAAGTGCCTTATCATTTTCCAAACACAGTTGATTGAGAGATCCAATAAGTAAGCACTAAAAGTAGAGTTTTCATTATTCAACTAAAAGTGAGGGCACTGTAGACCCAATTTTCTCAGATTTATAGATCTCTTGAGGTGGACCCTCCAAGAAACAAGAAAGACTTATAGTACATTTTGAGTAATGCTTTATTTAAGGCAATCCTTAACTCATTAGCTCGCCTTATCTGTACCACATGAGGCAATTTACATTTAAATTATTAAATTGATTTCAAGTAAAAATAATCTTAAAATTTTATTAAGGATTTTAAATTGATCAAATTAAATTGTTGACATTTTATTAAAATCTTTAAATATAAAAATTATTTGGTTTTGATTAAAATTAGATATAATAAAATATCTAGTTCCTCGTTCACATTGGCCTCAGTGAGATTGTACAGTGGGCATATGTAACTAATGGCAATTGTATCAGATAACATAGATATTCAACCATCTAGTCATCACAAGAATTTCTGTTAAATAGTGCTGCTTTTGACCAAACATTCAGTAACTATCTATTCCAGTTAGAGTAAAGCCCAGCATCTTTATCGTACTATTTCTGGTCTCATATGATCTGGCCCCTGCCTAATTCTTTGACTTTACTTCATAGCAATGCCTGTTATTTCCTAAGTTGTAGACTTGCCAGCCCTCTGCATATTCTTCTGGTACACTAAGTTCTGTGAGGACCTTTGTGTTTGTTGTTTCATCTGCCTATTACATTCTTCCCTTAGAGCACCATGTGGCTGTTTTGCCCTTTTCCTTCTAGTGCCAGCTCAAATACTGGCTACTCAGATGTCCCTTTCCTAAATATTCCATCTAAATTAGCCCTTCTACCCTCCCCCCAGTACTTTTCCAATGTATTACTTGTTGTTGCTTCTTGCATTTACTGTTTTTTCAAGTTCTCTTATTTGTTTGCTTACAAGTTTATGGCTGTCATTTTTGAAATGTAAACTCTAGTTATTCAAGAAGCTTGAATGTCTGGTTCATAGGCACATAACCAACCTCTAAGTTTAATGCCTATCCATAGTAGGCTCGCAATAAATAATTGTTAATAAATACATGAAATAATTTTAGAAATAGAGAAATTAAGCCTGAGAGGGGTTAAGCAACTTCCTCAAGGTAACACGAGTAAATGGGGAACATATGGTTTTGAATACAAATGGTTTCTCATTCTGGGCATGTCACTACATAGTCAAGAAGAACTGCAAGACTCAAAGGGAAGGCCACGGGAAAGATGAAGCTGAGGAAAAATTTCAAAACATATTTGCAAAAGACTACAAGTCAGGTTTTTCCAGGGAGAATGAGAATCACCCATACAGCTCACTAGATACAAAAATTCAGGCAGCAACAGCAGCTCTAGACATTTAGCGTAATGTGTAGGGTGAACATTTAGACTGCATTGCCAAAAATATCCATCCAGGTAAACCCAGCCTCAAAGACTAATAAAAAGCATCTGCTACTGGATTACAGGATAATTCAATTAACAGCAAAAGAATCAAATAGGAGACAGAAGGAGAAGACTTTGTGGGGCTGATCAAAGAACTGTGGTGTAGGGAGACAACAGTAGATCAGAGATATTTACTGAGAAAAATTAATCCCATCAGCCAGCAGCACTAATGCAGGGTCGGAAGGAATGATGGTGAGTTACTAGCACACCCTGAGCACAGCTGGCAGCAGCAGGAGGGGCTGGCAGGATCAGAGGGAGGAGCAGCAAATCAAACTGTCTACCACGCTGATTAAACAAATAGTGGGATCTGACAGCGGGGGTAGGAGATTCATTTGCAGGAGGATCAGAGGGATGGGAAAGGCAAAGACAGAACAAGGTCAGTCGGGGTCTGGGGACAGGGAAGCTGATTGGACACCAGTTTGATCAGCCAGCTGTGACAGCCCATCAGACAGTAAAGGGAGCCAACTATTGCAGTAGCAAAGAGGGCTGAGAGGACGAAACAGTTCATAAAGGCAACAAATCTGAGAGTCAGAAGAGCTAATCAGAGCTGACAGCTGTTCCGCAGAGCAAGAGGTATGGCTAACCGTGAGTCTGAAGCCTGTGTCTTTGGCGAAGGGTTTATTTTTCACACCTCAAAGAAAGCATGCAGCTCAGCTGCATTTTGTACTGTCCCAGGGCTCAGGGGATTGGGATTTGAAGACTGCTTGACAAAGTGGAGCAGAGGCCAAGTCCCAGCTTCTATCAATAGAGCAGCCTCATCCAGGAACTGAAACTTACTCTGAACCCTTTTCCAAATGGACTCACCAAGCAGATGAATACGCAGGAGGCATTCCACTTTTTCTCCCCCCTTTTTTTTTTGTGGGTACCGGGGGTCAACCTCAGGACCTCGCGCGCCAGCAGGCGCCCGTGCCGCTGAGCGATATCACCGGCCCTTTCTTCCTATGTGGGATCCGGGAGTCGAACTTGGGCCCTCGCGCTTGCCAGGCAGGCGCTTAACGCCGCTGAGCCATCCCACCGGCCCCTCCCCTTCTTTATCAAACTTAAAATCAGCATTTTTTGGAAAATTTTTATAAAGGATTCTGAATGTAAAGGTTTAAGTCAAAAGGGGCATATTTTAAGTGCATCAGAAGTTTATGTTCTATAAACTTCAGGTAGTGGCTTTATTTACTTAAGCACTGTGTTCTCCTTCCTACCCACATCAAATCACCACATATTTTTTCTTTTATAACATTCACAGAGACAAACTTAAATACATTAAAATTACATTCCTGGAAGTAACTTTTACAATGGATTTTCTTTTTGGGGGGGTCATTGAGACAGGGTCTTGCTGTGTAGTTCAGGTTGGCCTTGAACTAGCTTATGTAGCCCAGGCTGGCCTCAAACTCACAGCAATCCTCTGCCTCAGGCTCCCAAGGGCTAGGATTACAGGCATGTGCCACCACGCCAGGCTACAGTGGATTTTCTTAGAGCGGAAAATACACGTAATGCTTGAAAAAAATATTCTTTCTATTGATTGCTGTCTGACTTCCCTCTAATACAAGCCCAGCCCACCAATTCCAACTTCCATGTTCAGAAGAGCAGCTGCTTGCCTATATTCTGTATTTTCCTCATCTGTGTCAACTAAAGAATCTAAAGATGTATAATAATAATATAATAATAATAGTAATTATAACTTTTTCTGAGTATCATGATATTTCTATGAAGAACTGTTTATATCCACACTTTACTGAGAAATGAAGCTCATAGAGGTTAGTAAATTTAACCAAGGGCACCCTGGGAAGTGGGTCAGGTGAAACTCAGCTGCCACCTGACTCACCCACTGTGTTACAGTGCCATGGTATTTCAAACAAAGAGATGAAAACGTGAATAGGACTTTACAACACTTCCTACTTTTGTTCTCTGCAAGTAGTAGATAAAAGAAGCTTTTTGCAAAGGCTTAAAATGCCTCTGTATTATTAAAAAGTAATCTGCATGCATTTAGAATGCAGCAGGTGAAATTCCTCTGAGAAAGCGAGATTGCTCTTTGGTGGTTGTTACAGCAGGTATGAAATAAGCTTGTCCTGTTTCATATCCCTCTCTGACCTCTTGCATTGACTGGATAAAAGATCTGGACAGAGGAAGAAAATTAAAACGTTATTTTAACATATAAAGTAATTTACTCATTATTAACTGGGCTTGAAACTATAATTAAAATAACATGGTACTAGAACAAGAATAGAAAGGTTGATTAACGAAACAAAATAGAATATTTAGATTCAAGTAAGTACAGGACCTAAATTAATATAAAAGTGACATTTCAGATCAGCAAGGGAAAGATAAATTTCCAAATAGTCCTAGTTAATTTTCTGATTGTTGAAAAACCAAAATAAAACAGTAAGATTCCTGTATTACAAAAATTACCAAACTGAATTCCAGAGAGATTAATAGAATCCATGTTGTATCATATTTTAGTCAACATATAATATCTTTAATGAGTTTGCCATTTAATATAATACTTTTGTTTTTCAGATGTCCACCACATCATGTTTATTTTAACATAAAGACAGATTAACAATAAGCTAAACATCGAACAATAGAGATTTATATAAAATACCGTATATACTTGTAAAACAGTGTATTATCACTACCCCTAATTTTTTTTGGGGGGGAGGTACCTGGAATCGAACTAAGGACCTTGCGCTTGCCAGGCAGGCACTGTGCCACTGAGCTATATCCCCGGCCCACTACCCATAATTTGAGCTGCAAGGGTGATATGGTACTTTGTAATTCAAAAATAAAATCAATATTTTAAAAAATAGAAAACTATATGGGATATATAATCATGGAAATGAGTATATGCTACTTGAGGTTAGAAAGGGAAGTTTTGGTGGTAGTGTAAATCATATTCTGGGGGTAGCTACAAGTATTCAGCACTGCAGTTTATGTTTAGTAGACACACAATACATATGTGATAGTGTCAGTTATGACATTTTCAAATCACTCCATAATTCTCCAGTTAATATTTAAGATGTCTTTATATCATCATGGTCTTCCTTGGCAATGATTAAGTAATATTTAAAAACTAACCTTTTACTCAAAGATATGTTACTTTCCTAACTGGTATTTAAGTCTCCATACATTCACAATTGATTTATATTATATTATATTATATTATATTATATTATATTATGATGTGCTTCTGATCAATGTAAACCAATTAATCAGAATGATTAAATACAAGTAACAACCACCAGCTGATTCTCTCATCTCGTCAATCTGTCTCTTGCCTTACAGTTGTAAACTAAGGAGAACTTTTTCCTGTATTAAATTATGGAGAATCTTTTATTATTCCAAGCTTAGCTGTAAGTGAAATTTCAAATCCAATATTATTCTATTACATTATACATGAGCTTTTCAGAAAAGTAGTGTATTTTTATCTGCCTGCCCTCTTTCTAGGAGATGGAAGAAAAAGAATCATTCCTTAGGAGTTACATGATGTGAAACACAATGATTATTTTTTCAATGCTTTAAAATGCAAAGCAACACATATAGGAGGCATACTTTGAAAAAAGTCAACAAGAACAACAAAAAAGAATCCTAGTAATAGGCTAAAGAACATCAACGTACGGCTCTCACTTACTTGCGTGGGTTTATGTATATATGTTCAAAATAAGTGCAATATATTACCACAATCAATATTTCTTTGTTCTTGAGAAAATACCAAAGAAGCATTCTGATTTCAAAGGAATGTACCCCATTCTTAGTCCGATCATAATATCTCTACCAAGTTTACACAGAAATATGGCTTTAAGTCTCATATACAGTATTTGTCCACTGGCTTGAGACATGGACTTTTGTGTTATAATATCACTTTAAGGGAAAGCTACTGCAAAAAATGCTTAAATTAAACTCAAAATGAGCTTAGCCATTGATGAGGCCCCGGGTTTCATGAACAAGGAGCACTTGCAAATCATACCATAATCAGAGTAATTGTATAGATCAACCACTACGGAATCACCATGGCTTTCATCTTTACTGAGTCACCAGTGAGAATCTCGTCATTTCTAGGTTCACACATCAGCAGTTCACCTGGGGAAAAGCAAGGACTCTTGTCAGGGATATATAAAACAAATGTCTAACAAAGAAAGCTTTGTAAACATCATTTCTCAATGAGGTTGGAGACCAGTGAATTATAAGCAATGTGTCCATTTCTTGAGGAATATTAAACATTAAAATAATATGATTTGGTAATCTAACCTTAGTTATATTTACTCAGGACCAAGTTAATCTCTAATGTTATATCCAGAAACAGTTCTAAAAAGGACAGATCATTATTCAATTTTTCAGTTTAGTTTTGTTTGCCATTAATATTATTGTTCACTGTTGAGGTGGAATTGTGGTGAGGAAGCTGATGATTTATAATGCTGATATTTAGGAACATAATGGGATAGCATAGATCAGGGAAAAAATGACCGATTATAGGGTGGAATCCAAATTCTCATTAAACCAAACAAGCTGACTCACTGGATATGCAATATAAAAATTTGTAGTTAATAGAAGAATATTTCCAGCAGAAGTTGCAGGCCTAGATACTTAACAGTTTGGAAGGTATAATAATACCACATATTAGATTGATTGTAGAAAGGTAAATAGTATTAGAAACTATTGCAATATTCAAAACTCAATAAAAGTAGCTATGTTAAAGGGAGTGGGTATTAATGGTACTATCAGACAAGAGTTTGCCAATATTGACCTAGTGAAATGAAAAGAGTATGTAAATCTATCCTCAATACATGGAACCCAAATCTTCGTATCCCTGTGCATACAACAACTAAGGGATCATGCAATGTGCCACTTGTGCAGGAGATAAGATATGGCACTCACTTTCCAAGAAGCTGATGATTTGAGAGGTTAAAATGTAAGTTAATATGTAGGAAATGAAGATGGATATTGGTAAATGCCATAGTGAATGGAAGTATGGAGAAGAGGAGCAATTATTGAAAATAGAAGTTGTGATATCTGCATTGAGTAATTAAGTATGAATGAGTAAGAATTATTCAACAGTGAAGGTAGGGAAGCTGTCCCAGGCAGGAGGATCTCTCTGAGAACTACATATTGTATGTTAGCTATCAATCTTCCTTATCATTTGCTTCCATTCTTAATTTCTCAGCCTATAGTTGCTACAACATCTAGGGATCTGGAAAGGTGGTGCTTACTCAATAAATAATAATGGTTACTACTATAGTGGAATAGTACAGATTGACTGATGGTGGGGATCGACAAGTATTGCTTTCTTAGTTTCCTAGTCCAGGACCTGAATTATGTCACTTAAATTCACTAGGAATGTTTCCTTAACTGAGGAGCAAAGATAATAACACTGACACACACATTGTATGGACTGAGTGAAATTACTCACATAAAAGTCAGCTCCTAATACATAAAGAGCACATAAAATTCAATTTTTATTATCAGGGAAGTTAAAACTACATGCAGTTCGACAAAAGAAGGAAATGGGAAGTAAATGAAGTGATGCTAATTCATCCACACTATTACTCCAGGCCAAATTTGGCAACAGTTATTTCTTTGTCCCTAGACAGTCATTGAGTTCAGATGTGATTCAAAGGAGCCAGTGCAAACAGAGGCCAGGGCAAGTGCTTCAGGGCAGGAGTAGACAAACTGCTAGCAAGAGCCGGAGTGGAAATGTTCCAGAGCTTAGGCAAGCTTCGAGTGCACACAGAGCCAGAGGTTTCATTGCTATGATTTTTAATTACTAAATGTGGGCACAAAAGCTAGCCTCTGGGTTTCCTGTGTGCCATCAGAGGGCTGATACAGCTCCTTAGCTCCTGCATTGTTTCTCAGGTGGGCGTTCTTTCTATTGTATCATTTGAAATTATAGCAGTGGTTCTATTCCTCCAATGAATGATTCAGAATACATTTTTTTAATTTTAAATTTCTTGTTTAAAACTTGCATTCCATCAGGGCCACTAGAAATAACAGAAATTTTAAAACTGTGAGATAAAGAAAAATTTTTAAGATACAAATCCATGTTTATCAGGTGGTTTAATATAGAAATGCTTCACTGGGTCATCTAGGAAAATGCTTACTTTTCCTAAAATAAAGTCACCCATTAAATATTAAATTCAATGCTTTGCACTCAGTGCCCAGTAAATTATATTTTTTGTTAATTAACATGAAATCCAAGGGCTTTCTTTGCTTCCTATCTTATCCAGTAAACTAAACCATGCCAACCTGGTGATTCAACAAATGATTCATTACTTTTCATTGAACTTAGGCTAGTAGAAATATTATGAAAAAATCTTGCTTCTCATATAAGCTTATATCTAGTACTGCTGGCGTTTTTCTTCACATCTAGAACCCCTTGATAGCTTTAATTCCTCGGTAAGTAGTAGGGGCAAAAAGTGACTAAGAAAACAGCCAGTATAATTGTATTTGTATGAGCAGATTATTATATTGCTGTAGTTCAGAGAATATATCTAAATTTGGATCTTCTCACTGAACTACATCCCCAGCTTATTTTATTTTTTATTTGGAGACAAGGTCTCATGAAGTCACTAAGCTGCCTAGGCTGGGCTTGATCTAGCAGTCCCCCTGCTTCCACCTTTCAAAGTGCTTGCACCCCCATGCCAAGCTGCACTTTGGATTTTGAATGTCCCCAAAGGCGCATGTGCTAAAGGCTTTGTGGAGCTACTGTGAATTTGTGAAACCTTTAAGAGGTGGGGCCTAGTGGAAGGAAGTTAGGTCATTAGGGGTGCTCTTAAAGTGGATATTGGAACACAGACCCCCGTCTCTCTGTCTCTGCTCTCTTTTTTTTCTCTCTCTGTCTGTCTGTCTGTCTGTCTCTCTCTCTCTCTCTCTCTTTCCCCCCACTCCCCAGGGCCTCTTCCTAACCTCCATAAGGTGAGCAACCTCTACCATGTGCTCCTGCCATGATGTTGTGCCTTGGCACAGGCTCAAAGGGACCATAAACTTAAACCACTGAAAATGTAAAACAAAATAAATACCTCCTTATAAGTTTATTTTCTCAGGTATTTGTTACAGTGATAAGAAACTGACACCAAGATCAAAAAACATCAACTTTAAATAAGAAGATTAGTGTTTATATCCTAACTATAATAATTATAATGTGACCCTGGCTGTACATTTGAACTCTGTGGATACTCAGTTATCAAATGTTTATTGGTCACATGTCATTTTCTATAGCCTGATCTAAATACTGTTCTCATTTAAGCTATATCCTGTAAAAACGGGCATAACATTATAAAGTTAAAAACAGTTCCCTGAGGCAACATAAGTGTGTGCTTTAATTTAAAAATTTATATGAAGAATGAGAAATTTGTCAACATCGTTTTGTCTACTGGACAGTGTACCTTATAACACAAAAAAGGCCTCTTACTCTGAGAGGTGGAAATGCCAGGCAGTCATTTTCTGAAGTCTTTGCTGCTAGTAATAAGGCACAGGAGCCTGAACTCCCTGTGGTTGCATTAACTGGATGAATCAGCCCTAGAGTCACAGGCTCAGGGAATATTTTTTCTTTCTAGTGGAAATGCAGACATTCCTCAGTTAAGCATGACATGGGAGTGTGCCAAGCCACAGGACCAATGCAACAATCACTCCAAACAGTGTTGTGGCTTGAATTTTGGAAAAAGCTAGATTTAATTTTTCACACTTGGTCTCTTTAATATTCCTGTGAGAATGCTAAACATACCTATGATTCTTAATTTGTGGTTATTATAATTCTCTTAACCTCATTATTTCTTTATCTTTCAAGTATTTAGCATAGGATGACTTTTTCCAAAAGAAAGTATGTGAAAATCTCTACATTTTTAAAGATAGTTCAGAGCTTTCCTATTGGTTGCAGAAGAATGACCTAAATTACTAGTTTGGTTTCTAAAGCCCTGTTTTGTCTGACATCATTTATAATAGTCAGATTAGACTATGCTATGCTACAGTAATAAATGATGCCAAAATTCAATGACCTAACACATGACTTAATCATGACCTAACAGAAAATTTTTATTTCTTTTAATTGTTACTTTTTTCTTAAAATAAGTCCATCACAGGTCCATTTAACTTGTCTGGACCATCGCTCCCCATTGTTTTCCAAATAGGTCCTTAGATTTGGCTGGTTAGCTCTGGAGGCTTTGTCAGGTCAATCAGTCTCCTCATCCATCATGGGAGTAAAGAGGTGGTTGATAATTGTGTACGAGCTTTAATTGCCTCAGCCTATGTAAGGTTATCCACAGAGCTCATCCAACTGAAAGGAGTGTGAGAATGTACGGGAGTACATGAACACTCAAGGAGTGCGACCATCCTTCTTACCTGTACACCTTTAGCTCTATTGTTCTTGCAACTGTTGTCAGCTCTGAATTTCATGCAGTTTCTTCAATAAGCCATGCTGTTCCTTCCCACAGGGAATCTGCACATCCTTTTAGTTTCATGGAAAATATTCTTCTCTTTCATATGCATAACCATGTCTCTCTACTTGATTTTCCTTTTCTTGCAGTCTGAGCTAAATATTTCTTGTAACTCCTTCCCAAACCACTCCCCCCCTGCAAATGCCATTGTAGGAATGTTCTCTTCAGAGGACTGGTTAGTCTTTGAAGAGAAATGGCTTTCTTAGTGTGATTATATAACATGGACTTTCCTATCCCACTGGGATAAAAACTTCAAGAAATTATTAGCTCTATTAATATTTGATCACCAGTGCATTCCAACAATATAAAAAATAACTGACACATATGAATTTGACAAGTATTTGTCAAATAAAAAGTATGATGATAATGAAGCATTTAACATTTAGAAAGGGTATAACTTCTAACCAAAGGCTCAATTAACAAGCGACAAAACCAGGATTCAAACCCTGGTTCTTTTTCTCTAAATTTCTTTCTCTTTCCAGTGCTCTTCAATAGGCTAAATTTGGACATGGGCAGTTCCTCAGAAGGAGGGTGTTTAAGACATCTCACAGAGTCTTTGCTGTTAGAAAGGAAAAAAAAAAATCTGAAAGAGAGAGATAGATTTTTGCCATCTGCTTTCACAGAGCCCACAATTCTTTGGGCCTGAAGATCTTTGGGCGTGTAAGTTAATTGTGAAAATGAAACTACCATTACTCTCTGCCAAGAGAGCTTTCGAAGTTTGAAGGCAAAACAAGCGTTTGCTTAAAGGTTTCCTATTGTCCCTCCATATTTATTTTCAGACCAGAAGGACAGACAAGTCACATTGTTTTTATACTGAGTCACTCTTTCTAAAAACAGAAGTCAATTTGCATGAACAATAGTTACAGGTCCAACTTGATACTCAGTAAGGATGAAAACAAGCCTCAACTGAACGAATAACTTTTTTCTGTTCCCATGGATCACCTGAAATTAGGTGAAAAACAAAAACAAAAACAAATATATATATATATATATTATATATTATATTATATATATTATATTATATATAAACAAATATATATATAACAAAAACAAAAATATATATATATAGCAACAACAAAATATATATATATATTAGTTATATATATATATAGTTTTATATATATATAACTATGAGCTAGTCAATTAAGAAGCACTATTTTCTTTTCTTTTCTTTTCTTTTTTTGTGGGTACCAGGGGTCAACCTCAGGACCTCACGCACCCGCAGGCGCCCATGCCGCTGAGCGATATCACCGGCCCTTTTTTCGTATGTGGGTTCTGGGAGTCGAACTAGAGACCTCGCGCTTGCTAGGCCGGAGTTTATGCCACTGAGCCATCTCGCCAGCCCAAGAAGCACTATTTTCTAAAAGTACTTGCATAACTCATTGGAAAAGAAATTTTTAAAAAAGTACAAAGAAGAAAACAAATGTGAAATCCTACCTCCCAAATATAATCATAGTCAACATTTATCCAAACATTCTTCCAAAGACAGGTATTTTTCAATAATTCATTTGTTTAAGGAATTGGTTGTTTTCAGATGCACAATCCAAAGTTAAACCGAGGAAAGCATGCATTAAGAGCCTTGAGTTTGAATACTAGCTCTCACCTTCAAGCTTGCCCATGCACAATTTCTTAATTTCTTTAACTTTTGCTTTCTGAATTTGGAAATTTTGCACCTGCACACTTTTCAGTTTGGTTATAATCAAAATGAGATAAAGTATACACTGTACCAGGTACAATGTCAGAAATACTTACATATCTAAGGAAAGAGAATATGTTATATTTCCACAGAGTATAGCTAGTGATAATCTGGCATGAGCTTGCTGCACACAAAAGGTGGAAAAGAGAGAGACATAGTCTACGGACTTTCTACCCTGAGAGCTGCAAGGCCAGTGCCTTCAGCAACTTCTCTATCATTGCTGATAGGTTTTGATGCTGGACTGGCTTTAAAACAACTCTGAGGATTAAACTTACTAAAATATAAGGAAAAGCATTCTCCACAAAAGCAAATCGGTATCATACCAACGCAGAATTATTATGTATTATGCAAAGTATTAGACAGAGGTTACAGTAGGTCCTTCACACATATTAAAGAACATTATATCGTCCATTACACTGTGTTGCAATGTATCATTTCATTAAATTCTCTCAACAACAATAGGAGTTAGATGTCATTGCTAGCCATGTTTTACATATCAAGAAATTTAAATTCAGCACACTCAGGTGATTTGCACAAGTATCTACTTGCAGTAATAGAACTGAGATAGGATTCTGAATGTGTTAATTTCAAATTCGAAGTCCTAAGTCATTGGGCAGCTCTGGTTTGAAAAAGTATTTCGGACACCTGCAATTATTATTTTTAAAATCCTATAAAAACTATATTTTCAAAATAATAGCTACAAGTTGAAAAGCCAAATATAATTTCTATGTATTATAGAGCTTGCAATCTGGAAGGATGTATCAATTGTGCACTGATATTACAGTATCTACTATCAATGGGATGATAAAGCAGAGATGCCCTGGAATGTTTAAATTGCTCCAAATGAACAGATTTTTGCAAGCAGTAAGAAAATGTCCCCAGCTCATCACTAAAGAACTCTAGTCCAGAAAAATACATTCCTACTGTATATCTAAATGATATACTGTTTTAAAGATTACATGATTCTTATGACAATTTTAAATTTGAAGAACAGACATTTATCTTTTTAAGAGTTTAAATCGCAGGCTCAAGCAGTATAACAAAATCTAGTCATTCTACATTTAAGTCTAGTATTCTTTTAACAATACCTCTACAATGAAAACTATAGTACTGTGAAAAAGGAGATTGAAGAAGATATCAGAAAATGAAAAGATATCCCCTGTTCCTGTCCCTGGATAGGCAGAACCAACACAGTTAAAATGGCCATACTTCCAAAACTGTTATATAGATTTAGTGCAATCCCTATCAAAATGCCAATAACACTCTTTACAGAACTGGAGAAAACAATCCTAAAATTCATATGGAAACAGAAGAGACACTTCTTGACAACAAGGTCAAGGTAGGGGGTATCACAATCCCAGACTTCAAGTTATGCTACAAAGCTACAGTGATAAAAACAGCATGGTATTAGGGGGAGGAACAAACTCGTGGATCAGTGGAACAGAATAGAAGATATAGAAGCAACTTTAGGCACACTCAGCTATGTTATTTTTGACATAAGGACCAAATCCCTTTGCTGGAAGAAAGATAGCCACTTTAACAAATGGTACTGAGAAAATGGGCTATCCACATTTTGAAGGTTGAACCTAGATCCATAGCTCTCACCATGCACTAAACTAAAATCTAAATGGATCAAATATCTAGACATTAGAACAGAAACAATCTTTTGCTGGAAGACAAAATAGTTAAAATTCTTGAAGGCATGGGTTTGGACAAAGACTTTTTGAACAAAAACCCAGTTGCACAAGAAATAATACCAAGAATCAACAAATAGGATCTCATCAAATTAAAAAGCTTCTGCACAGCAAAGGAAACCACTAACAGAGTGGAGACAACCTACATAATGGGAAGAACTTTTCTGTCACCTACCCCTCAGACAAAAGACTAATACCCAGAATATATAAAGAACCCAAAAAAATTAGACTCCCCAAATTTAAAGGTCTAACTAAAAATAGGCATCTAAAATGAATATGTAGACACTTCTCAGATGAAGAAATACAAACTGGAATAAATACATGAAAAAATGTTCAACACCATTGGCCATTTGAGAAATGAAAATTAAAGCAACAATGAGATTCCATCTCACTCCAGAAAGAATGGTTACCATCAAGGAATCAACCAATAACAAATGCTGGCGAGGGAGAAAAGAACCCTTCCCATTGTTGGTGGGACTATAAACTGATACAACCACAATGGAAATCAGTATGGAGATTCATCCAAGAACTAAAATTAGAGGTTCCATTTGGCCCAGCTATTGCCATTCTAGGTATATTTCCAAAAGAGTTAAAGACATCATACCACAGTGATGGATTCATACCCATGTTTGTAGCAGTGCAATTCATAATAGCTAAATCTTGGAAACAGCCATATGGACATCAACAGATGAATGGATAAAAAATGCGGTAGTTATACACAATGGAGTACAACTCTGCCATAAAAAAGGATAAACTTGAGTCATTTGTAGGAAAATGGATACACCTTGAGATCATAATATTAAGTAACTCAGACACACAAGCTTAAATAGTGCATGGTTTCTCTTATATGAAAAACTTAGTAGAAAAAAATTCTTTATCTGAGAAGGGTGCAAGTTTGCAAGATCTATGCTTGAGATACTCAGGGATTACTTTGGTAAGAAATCAAAATGACTGCCTTCATCACGATGAATGACTTTTGACTTCAGAAAGAAATGTAATTAAGTGACCCACAGTACAATCACTCTAAATTAATCAAGAGAAGACAGATATTAATTCAGAATGGAAAAATCTATCAAGAGCAAAGCAAGTTAAACACTGTAGAATCATTAATATCCATTTCACAAGACTGAATGCCATTAGCTCTAGTCAGCCAAAAGCTGGCACAGTCACCTTCTCTTCTCACTGCCACTGGTCCATGGAAAAACATGGCTTATTGAACGTGTTTTCAGACAACTTAATTTGCTTTTCATTAAGGGTTGTGCAGACGAATATAACGAATTGATGTTTCAGTGACAAATAAGAGTGTTTTTGGAATAAAGAGGTTTGTGTTAAAAAATTTAACTTTGAAAAATAGACTTCAGTTTTGATGAAAATAATTTATTAATGTTTTGTGAGGTTGGGTTGATTAACTAAAAGAAATACAGAGAGTTGCCTACAATATTCCAGCAGTGAAATAGCCCATTCAACTGAACTTTGTGGACTAACTACAATGTAGTTCAAATGAAAACAAAACAAAACAAAACAAAATGCAAATTCAACCCTTTTCTACTACAATTCATTGAGAAGCAGTTTAAATCACTGAGTTTCAGTTCTTTTATCTGCAATATTTGGTGAGTATCTACCATACTGGGAAGCCGTGAACACAAGGTAAGGTATGAAAGTGTTTTGTAAGCTCTAAAGTAATGCTAACGACATTTGTGAGACAGAGAAGTTCAATAGGTTCAAATCGTGGTTGCTAGAATGTACTACCTGTGTCTTCTGGAATAGATGCTTACTTCTCTGGACTTAAGACTGGTACTCTATAAAATGATAACAGTATTTTCGTATAAGAATCTTGTGTGAAATTGCAGTGAAGAACCAAATATGACATATAGCTGTTATGAAATAAAAGATGGTATTATCGTTATTATTATTATCTTTTTTTCAGTCATTAATCTTTCCCCAACAGCAATATTAAAAAATTTGGCAGCAATGAGATAATCATAATGGAAAGTATAAAATATAATACAGGAAATATTTGGCAGGAGGCAAGGAAAAGAGTAAGATGGGATTGAGAGACAGGATCGTTTTCTGTTAAATATGTGATGACTTCAGGTATACACTTATATATTTAACAATTTTTGTGGGTGTTTACCTCTGGCCAAGAAAATGCTGCCAATTAATACCTCAATAGATACGTAGACAGATATACATATAGAAATTTAGATTTATATATGCATATACATGCAAATATCTCCATGTAACCATATACGACTAATATATATGTACATGTATGTAAATTACATTTTAATTTATAATTTTACAGACATGGGAACATATCACAAAATACTACATGGTAAAATTGAAATGATTACAATAGACGAGAAATATAGTACAGAAACAATGCTTGATTTTCACTCTATTTTGCATAAACACAGTGTGTTCTCTAAAATATTTATTATGTCATAGGATATATCAAGATAGGTTTCATTCTAAAAACTTGATTGTAAGGACAGGAATTTAGCTTTTTGCCCTGATTTCTACCCCTGTTTTCTGTGAGTAGCTGGAAAGAAGAAAAGTGTCTCCATCAAAATCTATTAATAAACAGCAAATCTGATATCACTCCTAGAAGTCTTTCAACCCCCCCCCCCGATTAAGCTCCCCTTCCCCCTTGGTGGCTTAGAGGGCTTCGGCTGCTTTTGCTAATGTCTGGTACACACATACAGACTATGGGTGCTGTCACACTGAATGTCATCCCAACATTATTTACTGCCGGCCCCTTGAACAAGTTATTTTCTTTGCCTAGATTATCCTGGCTTCAGCAACCTTGTAATCCCTTATGCACCCTTCAAATCCACAGGAAAATGTTTTCTCCTCTTTGACGTTTTATGGGACCTCATCTTGTGAAGAAAGTCACTGATTTCTTTGTTCTCTGTCTATATCGTGAATTACTGTATTGCAATGCTCTGGTTACCCATCCATCTTCTCGAGTGGGTTATGAGTTTTTTGAAGGTGGGAACACCTTTTGTCTCTCTTTATGTCACTGAAGTCAATGGATCATAAGTAAAAAGCATTTTACAAATAAGTCAATTTGATTGTTTTCAAATCACCATTGTTTTAAATTTGTCATTATGTTACATTAGATTAGAAAGAAAATGTGTGTTGAATAATAACTAATACTACTGATAACTTTTTATATGACAGATGTGATACTCTTCCCAATCAACACCATTTTACAAATGAAAACAAAAGCCCTAAGGTCAGAGAGGTAATGAGAATGCTCCCCGGTTGTGGTAGTGCCCGTGAGGGACAGAGCTAGGTTTCGATGGGCTGGCTGTCTACTAGACCACTTGATGTAGTGAGCACTGAAAATGGGTGGTCTAACGAATTGTAATGATTCTTACAAAAGGACACCAGTGGTGATTCAGAGTTATGACAGCTTTGGAACACAGAGAAGAAAATGAACATGAACAGAGCCACCCACATTGCTGCTCATTTTTTTTTTTTTTCCGTGGGCACCGGGGGTCAAACTCAGGACCTTGTGCAGCAGCAGGCGCCCGTGCGGCTGAGCGATATCACTGGCCCTTTTTTCATATGTGGGTACTGGGAATCAAACTCAGGACCTTGTGCTTGCCAGGCAGGCACTTACGCCACTGAGCCATCTCACTGGCCCACTGAGGTATCTCACCAGCCCATGCTGCTCTTAACAATAAGTGTGTTTAGTTTCAAACATGTTTGCTCTCTTTGACAAGGTTGACACAAACTGGTTCATGGAAAGTACTGTGTTATCCTGAGGTTTCATAGAAAAGGGCTAAAATAGAACGTTCAATTGCTAACACAACTGTACAATTAAATACTTATTTTGGTTAAATGTCATTATAATTGAATGGAGAAAATTCCAAATTTTGCTAACCATGAAAAAATATGTGACTAATAGCCAAATGAAAAGGTTTAGTTGTCACTTATTAACTGATGACTTTTTAAATCCACAAATGTGACTCTCTTATGGTTTATTTTGAGAAGAAACATACATTTAAAAATAAAAGGCAGGGGCCGGTGAGATGGCTCAGCGGCGTAAGTGCCTGCCCAGCAAGCGTGAGGGCCCGAGTTCGACTCCTGGAACCCACATACAAAAAAAAAGGGCCAGTGATATTGCTCAGTGGCACGGGCGCCTGCTGGCGCGCCCGGTACCCACAAAAAAAAATAATAAATAAATAAAAATAAAAGGCAGAGTACTGTAACAAAAGACAATGAAAAACCATAGAGCCTATATTTTTGAGCAGGTTGAAAACCAACAGCAGACGTTTCTGAAGGACTGAAGATTTCACTGGGACACTATCCCTTCCTTCTTTCTTTTCTTGCATCTGCTTATCTTCCCACTAGGTGAGGATATTATCTCAGAAAGCTTGACAGTCTCTGGCATGGGGAAATACAGGGAGATCACTGATGACTGAAATACTGTAGCTAAAGGCACTAGCCTGTGGTAGTTGAACAACTTTTAAAAGCAGATAAATTTGTCTTTTGTAGATGTAAACTTTCTCTTTTAGAGTAACAACAGTGTAGAGGTGTCCAGTGGTAGCATCAGAAAATTCTGAGTATTTAAATGCCCCGTATATCTACTCAGATGCATGAATTGCCATATGAATGTGTATAAACCCACTCATAGCATACATAATTTGCTTGTTTTAGAATTTCTATTTATTATATTATGATTACATAATATTATGTAATCATAATATAATATTATATTATGATTACATGGTATTAGCTGAACTGATTTCTTGAGAAAGATCATTCCTATTATTGAAAAGCCTGACTGGTGTTCACAGGTCCGTATTTCTTCAGGGAAACAGAAAAAGCCCACATTTCTGAGGCTCTTTTACAGTTAAATTCTGTGGTTGGGTTCAGAAGAAGATGATGTGGAAAGTGATATATGTCTGTGTTGGTTAGCTTTCACTGTGATAAAACACCTGGTAAAAGCAACCAGGAGGAGGAACAGTTTATTTTGGCTCACAAATTCAGAGGTTTCAATCCAGGGTTGCTGGTTTCATTGCCATTGGCCTGATCTAAGGCAGAACACCATGGTGCAAGGGGCTGTGGTGAAGTACATCATGGCAGCACGGAAGGAGGGAGGGAAGGAAGGAGGGAAGAAGGAGAAGGAGGGAAGAAGGAGAAGGAGGAGGAGGAGAAGGAGAGGAAGGAAGAAAGGGGAGGAAAGGAGAGGAGAGGAGAGGAGAGGAGGAACTGGGGAAAAGATAAAGTACCCAAGGGCATACCCCCAGTACCTGTTCCTTTTAACCAGGCCCATTGCTTCTAGCCCATTCAGCTGTAAACTCATCAATCGGCTATTCCATTGATGAGGTGAGTACCATCATGATAGAATCACAGCTGGCAACCCAGCTTTCAACACAATGAAACTTCAGGAGACATTGTGGATCCCAATCCAGCGAAAGAGCCATCTGTCCAATTCTTTACCTTCTCACCTTCCTCCAGCTCCTCTGACTAGTCTTTCTCTAGGCTGGTCATAAATACTCAGCTAGAGAGAAATGTCAGATTGATTTTAGCATCACCACTTGGAAGACTATTACTTGACTCGCCTCAGATATCCTTGTGAATGAGAAATAAACTTTTGTGATTAGACTCTGGGCCTCTGGAATTTATCTATGAATTCATCATATATCATCTAACAGGAAATGTGGCACAAGAATTGGTGTTTTAAGACATGCCTGAAATAAACAGCATTTGTTTATCATTTGGGGAGCAGTCACTAAGGACATCAATAAGGAGGCTGGGCATGTCAATCAACAGTGTTCAGAGGGAAGTTTTAGAGAAGTGTTGCCACAGTCAGTGAATACGATACAGCGGCAGCACTTAGGAAAGGGGATTGAGAAGAAGCTTTATTTTATCCTCTTTCTTTCAGACCAGCACAACAGCATTTTATTTTCCATGCAGTAACTTGATTGTTCTGTTTTGGTTTTGTTCTCTATATTTGGGAAAGTATTTCAGGAATTTGCACAAGAAAGGATGTGTAATTTTGCAAATATTAATGAAAGTGAATGGACAGTCCAGAAATGCAGTGTCTCTGAGAACTAAAACTTCTAATATACAGACATAAGGAATGGATTTGAAAAGACTTTGAGTGATGCAGTCTCAATAAAATTCTCAGCAGCTCAGAAAACAGATCAAATGAAGAAGTATGCCTTATTGAAACTCAATCATTTGAAGGTGAGAGAGAGCAAGAGAGAGAGAGAGAAGGCACAGACAAAAATGAAAGAAGTGTGTCTTAGAGAGATGACTGTATATGGTTATCATTATACAGTGTAAGTTTGAGTAAATTAAAGTACATCAGAAATTTAATATGTAGTTGAGTAGTTGTTATTACTCCAACTCTATCTGTAGATATGGAAAATATTTTTTCTAAATGACTTTCATGATAGGATAAGAATGGTATTTGAAAACATATCAGTATAACACAGAATATGTTCAGAACACTTCAAATCATATTAACTTTGCATCCAGTGTCATAATGGGATAGTTGAAAACTAGCATTACCACAGTTTGATTATCTGTTATATCTCCAGTAAATTATTTCTTGAGATTACTTTGCACTGGGTTTACTTAAATGTGAGTAAATTTAAAGATTTCACTATAATTTATGAATATTCTATATAATTTCACTGAATTTATATAATCCTTGTTCTGAACCATTTCATAATTTCTTCCCAGTGCATTTTTCTTCCCAAAAATGTTAAAATTCTTTTCTTTACCCCCCTTTCTGAGCACGTACTATTACTACTAACTCCCGTATCTATGACAAGAAAATGAAGTATGACTCTCATAGAATATTTGATAATGTGAAGAAAGATGATGTGCTATGTTAAATAATCAGCTCTCTGAACACCAAGTCATGTTTTATAGCATATACTCCATTCCATGATATAAATATGCCCGGGGCTGCACAATTTTAATCCATCAACATAATTTCAGTATGTTCAAAGCTGGAAAGAAGTGCATACAACTGGCTCTCATTGGACATAGTGAAAATATTTTTTCTGAAATACTTAAAGCAAGTGCAACTGTATAAACTCAGTTTTTTTTCCCCTAAACATTTTTTAAAAACAGGAAAAACAGGCATAAATGTGTATGTGTATGTGTACATGTATATATGCATAGAAAATTAATGAGAATTATATACCAAAATGCTAATACTGGTAATTAATACATGTGGAATTATATTTTATTTGTATTCTCTCTTTAATTTTCACAATTATAAAGTAGGATGAGGACACTGACCTCCCAGGATTATTGTGGGAATTATCAAACAAGTTCTGACACAAAGCATGTGACCAATAAAAGTTATTATGATTTATGTTTTTAAAAGTTTAGTAAATTCTGAGCTACCCAACTCTAGTATTAATAAGTAAGATAGCTTTATTTAATAAGTGATTTATCATAACCCTAGCCTACAGGACAGCAAGAACCACTGTATCTCCAAGGGTCAGTAAAATTCTTTAAACACAGTGGATGCTTAATACATGCTATGCATCAAATCATCAGTGTCCTTTGTCATGTCCTTGCCATGCTCCCCAACTTATAAATGTTACATTCTAAGTATTCTGTCTTAAAAATTATTGGTATACAGCATGGTTTTACAGCAAAAGAACCTCTTGTGAGTTTCTACTATTTAGAAAAAGGCGTGACCTTTTCTTCCATTATGAAGGACACATTGATAGAATGTTCTGTCCTTGGGAAATTGAAATCCACAGACTAATGGAAATAGCTGTTCTTTGGTAGAGGCAGGATATTTTATATCAAAATATTTTGGAGTACTTGGTGAAGAACAAATGCAAAACATTTATTCTACTAAAACTTCTTCATTTGGGTCTAAATTTTGAATGACTTCTCATAACTATGAAGATGCCATTTATTGTCATAGAAAACCTTTTAGGAAAACATTTTTAAAATGTACTTTCATAATTTACATTCAGAATGAAAGCATTCATTCAAAAAGGTGTTAGACACTTGTATTGAACAAGTTTCAGCATGTATAAGTCTTCAGTATGTTAATGTGACTTAGGTATCTCCCAGATGGTTCTGTATTATGGTGCATTAACCAAATTTATTTGACCTCTGGACTCTCTCATCCCTCTGAGCTCCTCTCTACCAATGTACAAGGTACAGAATTAGTATACTAAAGAAATGTACTTTGAAAAGGAATGATTTAGAATTATTGCAAACATACAATTATAATAAATGTTAGATAATATCCTAATGGGATACTTCTAGTCTAGTATTAATAAAAAAATTACAGCATTGAAATAGTCAAACTCTTGAAATTCTTCCAACTGTTATAATTTTTGAAGTAGGAAGTACTACAGAACTTCATTAATCAAAATGACTAAAGAATGAAGTGTACATTTAAGACATGTTTCTGGTTCACTTGCTTACTCAATAAAACATTTTCATGATAATGGCTGTTCTTATTGGGATGAAAGAAAGTTTTCCAAGACCCTGTTTGAGTCTGCACCCTTGTGCTAGCTGAGTTCCCAATTATATAAGTTCAGAAAGACAAATATTTACCTACTACACATCTTCAAAGTCACTAGCCACCCTACTGGCACCATTTCCCACACAATTTGTAGGAGACTTTATAAAAAGGCAAAGTTACCTCTAAAGAATTCCTTTAAGCAGAATAAAATTAGAAGAAAGAAAGTGTTTTCTTCCACACCTACAAAATTTTGGAGATAATGACAGGTATTTTGAAAGTAAGCTTACATTAATTAATAATGTAAGAAGTAAATGGTAGTTCTGATTAACAGCTGGGTGATTAAAGTACTTATCAACTAAATTGATAATTATACTGTAAAATTCAAAAGTTTCTATTTTCAAGAAAAACAAATCTCCAATGAATCTGAGCTGGATAAAAATAATTTCTTCTCCCCATTTACCAAAACTGTACAAACACAGTAGAGAAAATTTCAGAAATTCTAAGGAAATATAATACCAACACCTTGACCTGAATTATCTGACACTTGGACTGCCTCTAGTCCTAGTATCTTGTAGGAATTTCACATTGTTGTGTTGTCTCATGATTATAGAAAGTATGTGATAAAGAGAAAACAGGAAGAAAGCCATGGATCCCGTAAAACATGTAGGAGAAAAATCATAAATGTGGTAGGTCCAAAATCCATAAAGATTCACTAGAACAGGGCTTTTTAAAAAGACATAACTACCGCCTCTACCACTAATACTACCACCCATCACAGCAGCATCAATTAACAACATTTACAAAGGATTTCCTAAAAAGCTATGCTTTTGTTCATTGAAAGAGTGATTCACAAACTTGAGTATGTACCAAAATCTCCGGTAGGACTTATTAAAAGGAAGATTGCTAGGCCCCAGCCCAGTTTTTCATTCCACAGTCTGGAATGAGTCATGAGAAATTTCATTCCCAGCAAGCTCCTAGTTAATGTTGATTTGTTGGTCTGGGAATACACACTCTGAGAGGAACATTTAAATTATATTAGTATGGTTTCATCTCAGTGAAATTTAATGCAGGCCTTTTTGTGGTACAAATATAGTTCTGCAAAGTCTTTCAGAATTCAAAATAGTATGGTATTACAGTTATATGTGGTAACGCAGTAGAACTACATTACAACGGATGCTTCATAACTACAATACACATGGATGTGGTGCGACTAATTTCTGACACTTAAGCATGGTGTTCCATGTGACATCCTACCAGGCCAGCTCAGTTAAATTCAATAACTTCAGGACAGCTGTTCTTTACCCTGCCTCCTTTCTGTACTCCTCACTATACCCATTGTTTCCCCCTCTTCCAGATAATTGTTGCTCCTTTGTCTGCAACCCATCACATACTAACTCATACCCCTGTAAAGTGCCTCCCTTTTTCCAATCAAACATACCATGCTCATCTCTACCACTCTTACCAAGGGATATTACATCTTCCTATTCACATACATTTATCTTTGGCTGAGACAGGGAGCCCCTGAAGAACAAGAATCTGATCTTACTAATACAGAATCTGTATTTGCAGGCACCTGAATAAGCCCTTGAAGATATTTTTAATTATATATATATTTGTTTTCAAGCTAAACCTGAAGATTGTGTTTTACTTTATTTATGATCTCAGTCAAGTAGCTTTGGAACATAAATATATTCTTTGTTCATTCAAAGCTTTGTGGACTGATCTCTACATGCTAAACACAATGTATATTCTGGTAAGAAACCTCTGAGATTTCTGTTTGTATGGCTCAACATTTGTATGGATATAGATTGATAAAAAGACAATTACAGATCATGAAAAGGGCTTTTGATGGGAAGAGTAAGAAGTCTGACACTCATATATGAGAATGAATTAACCTGGATGTGAATGGAAAGGATCTCTAGTAAGCACTGACTGATACATAAGGCAATTTCTAAACTAGGAAGTGTTGTGATAATCCATTTTTCTTGAGTATTATGTTAGTCTGTTTCCTGTAACTATGATAAATTGCCCAACACAATCAATTTAAAAGGAAGAAATATTTATTTTGGCTCAGTTTCAGAAGTGTCAGTCCATATGCTCCAAACCCTATTGAGCATGTACAGACACTCTACATTATGTGGGGAACGTCTGTTGACCTCATGGTGGCTGGGGAGCAAAAAGAGAGGGAGGGAGATAGCTGCATCCCACTTTCCCCTTCGAGGGCTCCTCCCATGATCTAACTTCCTTCTCAGAGCCCCCACCTACTGAAGGTTCCACCACCTCCCAACAGCACCACAGCCTGGGAACCAAGTCTTTAAAGCATGGCCTCTGGGGGAACATTCAAGATCCAAACTATAAGAGATATTTTCTGTATTGGCCCTCTGTGTTCATATCTGCCATATCAGTGATCTAGAGGCCCAGTATTTGGACTTCCAGAAAGTTGTGTCTGAATATGAAATGAGAATCAGAAAGAAGACACTCATAAAATCTATAAGATGCCACAGATTAGACTTTTTCCAAATCATTTTAGTCTCTTGTATCTGAAATTTTGAAATAGTTTCTCCATTTTCCCTAATCTTTCATTTTTTTCACTCATTTTGTACACAAATATGTAGATCTGAATAGTTGATTGCTTTCATTATCATGTAGTTATCCTTCTGGCAAGGGTTAACTGTCACACCATGCTCTTGAATTTTGAAAGATAAGACTTCTCAAGCTAACTATATTGGGGTAATAATTATAACAAGGGTTGTGTTAATAACAATGGGAGTCATGACTCTTTTGGTATCACCTTCATCTTTGAATTGTCACTTTAAAGCTTAGGTGTCACAGTGAGGTCTTCTGTGGTCAGGGTATTGGCATTTAAAGGATTTATCAGATGCCTCAAAGGAGGCAGTGGCCAGAGGCATAGAAGAAGGTGAATCATAAACTTAAAGAGTGAAATAGAAAGGTTCAACTCACAGTGTGCAAATAATTCACGAATAAAAAATTGGTATTTGAAGGTTCTCCCATCGTCATACATTTTCCTTACACATCAAGGACCTCTTTTCCTCAGCTCATAGTACACCCACATATCTAACTGGAATCTCATGAGCGCATATTAAACAGGACATGCAAGTAAAGAGAGTCTTATTTCCTTAGGAAAAAAGAAATATACCTGCATTATTAAGGTGAGAAATATATGACAAATAAGAAAAGTCAAATCCATCTTCCTCTTAATGCCACTAAATCTTTTTCTTTTTGCTTTTCTTTCTTTTTTTGTCTCAATCCAATTTAAGTAGCAATAGGCAGTGCCTTATTTTGGTTTTTATCCCTGGCTGCATATTAGAATCACACGGTACAACTGGCAGACTAATGGCTCCAGGTGTGTTGCCTCCAAATCTCCAGAAACTAACATGTTAGGCTACGTGATAACGAGGAATTAAAGCCAAAGATAGAATTAAAGTTGTAGTCAGCTGACTTTAAAATAGGGAGATTTTCTGATAATAAGAGTTCTTAAAAATGGAAGAGCGACTATGAAAAGAGAACCGGGGAGAGAGCGGCTAAGGGAATACTTGATCTAATTCACTGACTTTGAGTCTGGAACAAGTGAGCCATATGTGAAGTCAAAGGAGGAGCCTCTAGAAACTGGAAATGACAAAGCAATGAATTCTCCCCCAGCAGCCCCAGTAAGGAATATTCCCTCTGACACTTCCATCTTAGTCTGGTGAGATCCCTACTAGGTTTGTGTTAATAAACAGTAAGATAATAAACTGGTGTTTTTTAAGCCACCAAGCTTGTAGTAATTTGTTACAAGAGTAGCAGAAATTTGATAAACTTAGGGGCCTTTTAGAAATCCTTGTGCCCTGCTCATACTTCCGGCTCAATTATATTATTTAACGGGAATTGGGGGAGGTGGGATGAGATCAAGGCATCAAACATTCTTTCAAGCTCCCTTGAAGATTCCAGTTTCCAGCCACATTACAGATGCTGTTCATGTATATCCACATCTTCATGAAAAATGAAACTCACTTGGAATGGACCTTTCACGTGGCGGCCTGTGTGTCTTCCCAATCAAAGAGTGGTTTCGCAGTCAGAGCACCAACCCTGTCTCATGGTTTAGTAGAAAAACACCTACTATGCATCCCTAGGTGGCTCACCAAATCAGAGTCTGCGTTTAAACACCAACCCTAGGTGATTTGTATTGTAGGGGCAGAAAAGTAGGATGCATTTCCTCACCCATCATAAGGTTAACATTTTTATAACAGAAGACAGTTAACAAGAGAAAAATATGACATACTTATTTAATCAAAGTTTTACAGGACACAGGAGTCTTCAAATAAGGACCCAAAGACCATGGGAAAACTTAGATTCAGTGGAGAATGGCCAGCTGTATGGGAATATAACTGGACAAAAAGGTACAATCTAATCATGACAGACTGAGAAGGGGACCCGGCAAAGCTCGTCTGGTCAGATTCCCTTTGGCTTTTGTGTAGCATTCTTTACTCCTGGGGATGAGTAAGGACTCCTGTGAAATTGAAATTATTCTTCAAGGGAGAAGGGAACCTCAAGTACCCCTTATAGGTTTGGGGCCTTGCTTAAGGAGAGAGGGATTCTCTTTTTTTTATTATTTGTCTTGAGAAAGAGGAATTCTGGTTTCAAAGATTTGCTTTGAAGGGAAAGAGAGGGAGAAGACAGAAGGGAAAAATGTGAGAGAATGAATTATCTTCTGAAAATGCCTCTGGCCTTCTAATCTTTTCTAGTTGAAATTATTCAGCATGCTAAAATACCATACAGTACTTAAGATATATCGTTTTCTGAGTTCAAGTAACACATATTAAAATGTAAGAAAATGACAATGTACACTGATGGCTGTCTTTATAATCCAAGATATCTCTAGTACAGGTAATTATTTAAAAATCACTATGTGGAATTTTTTTAACTCAAGGCTACAAGATCTTGGATTAAAGGAACTCTCTCTCCTTCCTTCTTTTCTTTCTTTGTCTTTTGTTTCTTTCTCCACTTCTCTTTTTCTTTCTTCTTTCTCTCTTCCCCCCTTCCATTTTTGTTTTTCTTTCTGTACCTTCCTGCCTCTGCATTTCCTCCTTCTCTTTCCCCTTTGCCTTTTCCTTTTCCTTCTCTCATTGCTTTTCTTCACATTTCACTCTCTGTTTCTTTTTCTATAACTTTCCTCTCCTCTCTCTCACCCTTTTCCTCCCTTTTTACCCTCAGTATAGATGTACTAAATGTATGAACTATAATTAAGAGTACAAGAAACAAAGAAAAAAATCTCAACCAACAAATGCATACTACTTAAAAGGAAATGCAAATTGAAATGTCGGGAAAAATTCTTAAATTTTAATTTAGATTCAATATTATTATCTCATTTTATATCAGATGAATTCTCTTAGACTCTGTAGATGTGAATCAATGTTTATTAGCTTACTTTAAAAATTCTTCAAGGGTCGGTGAGATAGCTCAGTGGCATAAGCACCTGCCTGGCAAGCGCAAGGTGGAGTTCGACTCCCGGTACCCACATAAAGGAAAAAAGGGCCGGTGATATTGCTCAGCAGCACAGGCGCCTCCTGGTGTGTGAGGTCCTGAGTTCGACACCTGGTACCCACAAAAAAAAAAAAAATCTTCAATAATTCTAAACCTTCCTTGGGATGTTTTGTCCCTATGAGTATTTTCAGAAATATCTTGCATATGTCAAATTTAAATTTTTTATCATAGAATCTAACCTCTATGAGTAGAACCATCCTGCATGGGCAGGACTGTGTTCTGTTTATCTTTTCTTCTCCAGCCTACATTTTGAGAAACCAATGACAATGGCAGAGTAAAATTTGAAAGTGAGAAATATCATTATAAATGTCACTTCCATTCCATCCTATGGCCTCAGAAACATCACCAATTCTTCAGGATTCTTTCCTGTAATGAGCTTAAGAGTTGATTCTGAATGTTTTTCAACATCGCACTTTTGATAGTATTTCAATTAAGGATTTTAGTGATTTATGTATTTATTTACTTCTTTCTGCCTTTTGTACCCTAGTCATTTCACTTTAACCCTCTAACTAACCAAGGATCTAATATTATTATTCCCATTTTACTAAAGAGGACACTAACGTCTAGTGGAAATTAGCATCTTATCCCAGAGAGGAGTCAAATCTGAGTGTGTCTGATTCCAAGGCCCATGCTGTTAGGACTCTGTTGCCTGTAGTGGCACGGCCTGATTTCTTGGCTATGGGATGATAGGAAGCCATATATTAAAAGGCTTTCCCTCGACATGTCTTAGGAAAAACCCCAGTGAGACAGATGGACAACTTGGCACTTTTGCAAATAGCCAAATGTGGGTAATATTGTGCTGTACAAGTTCTGTGAAGAAGTTCATTAAGAGAATATAGCTCTGCCTTAGAAATCTGTCATTGGAGCCTACAATGAAATACTGTTTATATATTCTCCTGCGCTAAAAACCAGAAAACACTGATTTCACATCAACGTCTTCTAGGCTGTACTAAGTAATTTCCAGTCATGCAGGGAATCTTTGCATCATGTCTGTGTATATTTTGCCACCTGCATAATACTGTGCTTTTTCAAAATATCCACTTCACTAACATGCTTCATTAAAATGAGGCATTGTCCAAGTAACTGTTATCTACCTATTATTAATCCACACAATGACAGACAAATGGTTTCCATCTTGAGATCATTATCCAATACTGCTCCTCAAAGAAAGGTCTGCCCATTAGCTCCTGGGCAATGGCCCTCTCCCCACCAAGGAGACATCTGAAGGCCTCTTCCTACATGAAACTCCCAGCAGGCTTTCTGGTCTGACTTACAGCTATTAGGCCTCATAAGTCACAGCCCTGACCGTGACTGTGCCCAGGTGACAGCATCCAATGAGACAGAAAGATCCAGTCAGTCCAAGATGCCACTGATTTTTATTTTTTATTTTTTGTGGGTACCGGGGTTCGAACTTAGGACCTCGCACTTACCAGGCAGGCACTTATGCTGCTGAGCCATCTCACCGGCCCACCACTGATTTTTAAGATGACCACAAACAGGGAGAGCAAAAGTTAGAGATCACTGCCAATTACAGAATAATTAATTTAAAATAGTGTTATTACAAAGACAGAAATTAAAATTCAGCAATGCCATGCTTTGTATCAGGCCTTGGTTTGATTCCTGGTTCCACTGACTGCTACTTTTGTGTCACGGATGAGTCACTTAAGAGCTCTGTGCCTCAAATTCTCCTTCTATAAAATGGGAATAATATCTAAATAGCAGAGTTATTAAAGAAAATAAGTAAGTCAAACTATACAAAATGCTTTGAATTGTCTTTGGGCCAGAGTAAACCCTGGGAAAACACGCACTCCTGCACCCCATTTTTTTTCTGGCAATAGGAACTTCAGATTATTTCTTTCACACCTCAACTGCGTATAATTTGTGCCCTATAAATTTAAGTTTAATCCAATATTCCCTGAGTTTCTCAAATTCATATTCCTATTTATACTCACTGTTGAATGTACTTAGCTACAGTCTCAAACAAAAGATTGTGGCTGTCACATATTATGGTGGAGCATATTCATTACATTTCTACTCTGTGAGTTACTTTGTAAAATGTAAAAATCAGAAAAATTGAAAGAAAGAAACAAATTCTCTGCCCTTTGAGATACACATAAGCTTTTAGAAAAATTCATATTAATTGAACCACACATCCTGTAAAGTTGTATCGAGAGGCAAGTGGAATACAGAATCATAATCAAGAAATAAATCATGAGAAGTGGTATTTCAAAGGGACTTCAATAAGAAATATTTGATAGTAAGGGAAAAGATTTTTAAGCAAAAAATCTTGAAAACAGACAAGAAAGTATCTTGAATGACAATATCTAAGTATTCAATATTTTGACTGTTGGGGATATATTAATTTATATAAAGCAGAAGAATGGCAGAAGTACATCAACAGAAATAACTGATAAAATAGAAAACAAAGTATTTTAACAATTCCAATAACTGAAGTTTTTGACAGTCCTTTGTCTTTGCAGTAATTTCCCCCACAGTCTAGTCCCTGAAGCCTTTGGGTACGTTACCCCACCTACATAACAAAAAGCTACTTTACAGATGGAGTTAAACTAGGGATTTGAGAAGGAAAGATGATCCACATAGACCCAATGTTATCCCAGAGGTCCTTACAATAAAAAGAGGACAGCTAGGTATGGTGGTGCATGCCTGTATTTAGTGAGATCCTTCTCAAATAAAATATTAAGGGCTGGAGATGTAGCTCAGTGTGAAGGCCCTGAGTTTATTACCCAATACTGAAAAAAAAAGAAAAAAGTGAGATGTGAGAGTCAGAGAAAAATGTGTAGTAATGGGAGTGGAGGTTGGGGCAAAAGGAGAGTGGGCCATGGTATAATGAATGCGGACAGCCTCCAGAATGTAGATAAAGAGGCAAGGATTCTCCAAGAGAGCCTCCTAAAAGAATACAGCTCTCCTTTATTTTTAGGATTCTTCACTTTGAGAATTATAAGATGATAAATGTGCCTTGTTTAGTCACTTAGTTTGTGGTCATGAGTTACAGAAACAATAACTACAGTTATTTTTGTAATTTCTTTATGGTATGTTTTCCTTGGGTACTTTGTTATTTTTTCCTTGTGAATTACACATTTTCTTTAGTACATGAAGAACCTCTTTGTGCCCTAGGCTGAAAGTAAATTTCTCTTAAGGGTATTTGCTTATATCAGGGCCTGTGACCTCCAGCAATTCCAGCCTAAAGTACTTTCATATCTGAACTGTAGTTTTGGACCACTAAATCAAAATGATTTCTCTAGTAGGAGAGCATAATCCCTCATTACAGGCCAACTTCCACCATGAGATATCCCAAAACTGTTAGCCAGAAAGCTTCTAGTTAATCTGCTTGATAGAAGAGTGGGGAGGTGTTGTTTAGAGATTTATGCATTTACTTTTGTTGTCATTATTTTTATTTCTGAATTGTGATTTTTACTTCACTTATATAGTTTACTCAATTTTAACTTTCCCTACACATTTTATTTATTTTTATTTATTTATTTTTTTTTGTGGGTACCGGGGGTCGACCTCAGGACCTCGTGCACCAGCAGGCACCCATGCCGCTGAGCGATATCACCGGCCCCTTTTTCGTATGTGGGTTCCGGGAGTCGAACTCGGGCCCTCGCGCTTGCCAGGCAGGTGCATACGCCACTGAGCCATCTCACCGGCCGTCCCTACACATTTTAAGGCATTCAAGAATTTGAAGAAACTATGTTGAAGTCACAGTTAAACAGAAATGGTAGTTATATATTGTATAGGTTTTATAAATACCTGAGAATATTACATTATCATCAATCAAATGCCATAGAAAAGCAGTAGTTTGCTTGCTTAAGATATTATACCATGGCATCTTATGTTTTGTCTAAAGGTTTTACCAGGTTTCAAAACTATAAACTTTATAAAGAATATTATCCAATAACAGTTTCTTCCCTACCATCTGTGCAGCAACAAAATGTCAGAAAATAAATCAAAGCAGGATATAGTAAGTATGCCATGGATATTTAGATAACCTACAGGATATTAGTTACTTAGCATTATGAAACTGAACACTTTACTATTGATAAGCAGGTATGCTGCCCTATAAAATAAGCACTATTACATTATAAATAATTAAGAGAAAGAATGAGACATTTCATTTATTCAATAGCTATTTGACATCCATGACATAGAATATTGGATTACAGTTAATTTTATAATAAGTACAGTTAATTTTATAACTATCTTACTTAATAATAGTTAATTCCTTAACATGCTTAGATATCTGAAGTTATTTACTTAGAACTCATTTGAAGTCTATGCTTAAAAAGCTCAGTTTGATAGCAAATCATAAGGTGTTTCTTCAAGGTAACTACCTGTGTCTTTGATTAGTCTCTCTGAAATGCACTTATATATGGGATATGGTCCATGTTTCAGTAGGCCCCCTTAAATTAGTTATCATGCACCAAAATTTTTCCTATTAATTAATTGATTGACTCAATCAGAAAATACCAAATCCAAGACATTTATTTTTTTTTTATTTTAAAGAGAAGAAAAAACAAAACAAATCAAAAGAAGAACAATTTTTCAAACAAACATAATAGGAGGGTAACAATGGTTAATACATTACGTATTACTATCTTTAAGTTAGTTATTCAGGACACCAGACATTAGCATTCAATTGTCCAAACATTATTGGCACAAACCTTACTCTTCAATGAACTAAGTAAAAATGGTAGTGTATCTATCTTAACCATCTTATATATATATATATATACAATTTTTTTCCCTTTCCCTTCTTTCTTTTCCCTATTCCAGTCTCTCTTTCCTTTTGACCAGTTTCTTTTTGATTCACCATGTCTATTGTACATTTTGGATCTTATTTACTCTTTCAGTTTCTCATACTAGAGAGACAATACGATGCTTACACATGTGCTTCTGGTTTATTTCACTTATGAGTATTTTCTCGAGTTGCATCCATTTACCTATAAAAGTCTCCAGTTTATCCTTCTTTATGGCTGAATAGTACTCCATTGTATAAAAATACCATATCTTTCTTATCCATTCCTCAGTTGATGGGCATTTGGGTTGTTTCCAAGATCTGGCTATTACAAATTGTGCTGCTATAAACATGGGTGCACATATATCGCTGTGGTACGATGTTTTTAATTCTTCTGGGAAGATGCCCAGAAGGGGAATAGCTGGGTCAAATGGGACCTCCAACCCTAGTTTTCTGAGGAATCTCCACACTGACTTCCACAGTGGCTGTACCAGTCGACACTCCCACCAACAGTGAAGAAGGGTTCCTTTTTCCCCACAGCCCCTCCAGCATTTGTTATTAGTTGATTTCTTAATAGTAGCCATTCTTTCTGGGGTGAGATGGTATCTCAGTGTTGTTTTAATTTGCATCTCTCGAATGACTAGTGATGTTGCACATCTTTTTGTATATTTATTTGCCATTAGTATTTCTTCATCTGAGAAATGTGTATTCATCTCAGATGCCCATTTTTGGAGTGGGTCTTTAAATTTGGGAGGTCTGATTCTTTTGAGTTCTTTATATGTTCTCGATAGTAATCCTTTGTCTGAGGAACAGCTGGCAAACATTTTTTCCCACATTGTGGGTTGTCTCTTCACTCTGTTGGTGGTTTCTCTTGCTGTGCAAAAGCTTTTTAATAAGATGAGATCCCAGTTATTGATTCTTTGGGATAGTTCCCGTGCGGTTGAGTTTTTATTCATAAAGTCTTTGCCTACACCAATGTCTCCAAGGGTTTTACCTATCCTACCTTCCAGCAGATTTAATGTTTCTGTTTTAATATTTAGATCTCTGATCCATTTTGAATTTAGTTTAGTGCATGGTGAAAGATATGGATCTAGTTTTAATCTTCGGCATGTGTAGAGCCAGTTTTTCCAGCACCATTTATTAAAGAGGCTATCTTTCTTCCAGCGAATGTGTTTGGCACCTTTGTCAAAGATAAGGTGGCTTAGTATGTCTGGGGTTGTTTCAGCATCTTCTAATCTGTTCCATTGATCTTCAGGTCTGTTTTTCTGCCAGTACCACACTGTTTTTATCACAGTAGCTTTATAGTATAATTTCAAGTCGGGGATAGTGATGCCCCCTGCCTTGCCTTTGTTGCCCAGAATTGCCTTTGCTATTCTAGGTCTCTTCTGATTCCAAATGAATTTTAGGATTGTTTTCTCTAATTCTGTGAGATATGCTGTTGGAATTTTGATTGGAATTGCATTAAATCTGTATAACAATTTTGGAAGTATGGCCATTTTCACTATATTGGTTCTTCCTATCCAGGAGCAAGGGATATCTTTCCATTTTCTGATATCCTCTTCAATCTCCTTTTTCAGAGTACTGTAGTTTTCAGTATAGAGGTCTTTTACATCCTTCGTGAGGTTGATTCCTAGGTATTTCATTTTTTTGGATGTTATTATGAAAGGTATTGTTTCCCTAATTTCTCTTTCAGTAAGTTTGTTATTTGTGTACAGGAAGGCTATTGACTTTTGAGTATTGACTTTGTATCCAGCTACACTACTGAATTTGCTTATTAAATCTAGCAGTTTTTTAGTGGAGTTTTTGGGGTCTTCTGTGTAGAGTATCATGTCATCTGCAAATAATGATAATTTAACTTCTTCCTTTCCAATCATTATTCCTTTTATTTCTTTCTCTTGTCTAATCGCTCTGGCTAAAGTTTCCAGAACTATGTTGAATAAGAGTGGGGACAGTGGACATCCTTGTCTTGTTCCTGATTTTAGAGGGAAGGCTTTCAGTTTTTGGCCATTTAGTATAATATTGGCTGTTGGTTTGTCATAGATAGCTTTTACCAGATTGAGATAAAGACCCTCTATTCCAATTTTCTGTAGGGTTTTTATCATGAAAAGGTGCTGGACTTTGTCAAAAGCTTTTTCTGCATCTATTGAGATGATCATGTGATTTTTGTCTTTGGTTCTGTTAATATGCTGTATTACATTTATTGATTTACGTATGTTGAACCATCCCTGCATCCCTGGGATGAATCCAACTTGGTCATGGTGTATAATCTTCTTGATGATTTGTTGGATTCTGTTTGCCAGTATCTTATTAAGGATTTTTGCATCTATGTTCATTAGGGAGATTGGCCTGTAGTTCTCTTTCTTAGTTGGGTCCTTCTCTGGTTTTGGTATCAGGGTAATGCTTGCTTCCAGGAATGAATTTGGGAGGATTGCTTCCCTTTCAATTTCATTGAAAAGTTTGAGAAGTAGGGGCGTTAGGTCTTCTCTAAATTTCTTGTAGAATTCGGCAGTGAATCCATCAGGGCCTGGGCTTTTCTTTGTTGGGAGGTTTTTAATTACATCTTCAATTTCATTGGCTGATATTGGTTTATTTAGGATTTTTAAATCTTCTTGATTCAGCTTTGGTAATTCATACGAATCTAGGAATCTGTCCATTTCTTCTGCATTTTCCATCTTAGTAGAATATAAATTTTCAAAATAGGTATAGATGATCTTCTGGATTTCTGCAGAGTCTGTCGTGATATCACCCTTTTCATTTTCAATTGCATGGATTTGAGTCTTTTCTTTTCTTTTTTTAATAAGGTTGGATAAGGGTTTGTCAATCTTATTTATTCTTTCAAAGAACCAACTTTTTGCTTCATTGATTCTTTGTATTGTTTTTTTATTCTCCAATACGTTAATTTCTGCTCTGATCTTTATAATTTCCTCCCTTGTACGGGCTTTTGGCTTAACCTGCTCTTCTTTTTCTAGAAGCTCGAGGTTCACCCTTAAGTTGTTTATTTGCGCTTGCTCTATTTTCCTGATATAAGTGTTTAATGCTATAAATTTCCCTCTTAGGACTGCTTTCATTGTATCCCATAAGTTCCGGTATGTTGTACTGTCATTATCATTCAGTTGTAGAAAGTGACTAATTTCTTCTTTAATTTCATCTGTGACCCATTGGTTGTTCAGGAGGATGCTGTTTAATTTCCATGTGTTTAGGGAGTTTTTGTGGGATCTTTTGCCATTGATTTCCAATTTCATTGCACTATGGTCTGATAATATGCATGGGATAATTTCAATTCCTTTGCATTTACTTAAGCAGGTTTTATGAGCTAGTATGTGGTCTATTTTGGAGAACGTCCCATGTGCAGCTGAGAAAAATGTGTATTCTGATGTTGTGGGATGGAACACTCTGTAGATATCTACTAAGTCCATTTGTTCAAAAGTTTGGTTCAGTTCTACTATTTCATTATTGATTTTCTGTCCAGTTGATCTATCTTTTTGTGACAGTGGAGTATTGAGATCTCCCAATATAATTGTATTAGTGCTTATTTGATTTTTCATGTCCTTTAGTACTTGTTTTATATAGCTGGGTGCATTGGTATTTGACGCATATATATTTATGATCGTTATCTCTTCCTCTTGGATTGTTCCCTTTACAAGGATGTAATGACGGTCTTTATCTCTCTGAATCCTTCTTGGCTTGAAGTTCACTTTGTCTGCAAAAAGAATAGCTACCCCTGCTTTTTTCTGGGTTCCTGTGGCATGGAGTATTGTTTTCCATCCTTTGACTTTCAGTCTATGAATTTCTTTCTGAATTAAATGTGTTTCTTGTATACAGCATATTGTTGGATCTTGCTTCTTGATCCATTTCGCCAGTCTGTGCCTTTTGATTGGTGAATTGAGACCGTTAACATTGATGGTTAAAACTGATATGTATTGACTTGTCATGATATTTTCCTGTTGTTGGTTCCCACTCTTTGTTTTTCCGCTTTCCGGCTATTTAATTATTTGCCCTGCCTGGTGGATTCCTTCTGTTGGGGTTCCTATCTCTTTCTAGAATGTCCTTCAGAACGTTTTGGAGTGCTGGTTTGGTGGTCATAAATTTTCTCAGATGTTCTTTGTCATGAAAGTATTTTATTTCTCCATCAATTTTGAAAGATAGTTTTGCAGGGTACATCAATCTGGGCTGAAAATTATTTTCCTTTAGAGCTTGCAATACATCATTCCAAGCTCTTCTTGAATTGAGGGTTTGTGCTGAAAAGTCAGCTGTGATTCTGATGGGTTTTCCTTCATAGGTGATTTGTTCTTCTCCCTAACAGCTTTTAAGATTCTGCCCTTCTGTTGAATTTCTGGGATCTTGACTATAATATGTCTGGCTGAAGTTTTTTTTTGATCATGTCTAGTTGGTGTTCTAAAAGCTTCACTTATAGGGGTGTCAAATTCCTTTTCTCTTCCAGGAAAGTTCTCCCTGATTATGTCTTTGAACAAGGTTTTAATGTCGTTGATGCTATCTCCTGCTTTTTCATTTATTCCAATTATTCTTAAGTTGTTTATCTTTGAGTCATCTAGCAGCTGCTGAATTGATTTTTCATGGTCCCTTGCTATTTTTAAGAATTTTTCCATTTCATGATCACTAATTGCAAGCCTGTCTTCTATATCTGAGATCCTGTCCTCGCATTGGCTTATTCTGCTACAAATACTTTCAATGGAATTTTTTATCTCTTGGATATCTGCTTGAATCTGCCTTATAGATTCCATTTCTTTCCTATGCTGAGCATTCATGGTTTCTATAGTTTTCTTAAGTTCATCTATTTTTTTGTCTGTATCAGCTATAGTGTCTTTAAGCATGGTCTTCATTGTAGACATTATCTCTGCAGTTATCTGTGAGATTATTTCTGTTTTAATTTTTTCCAGAACCTCATTCAGTTGCTTTGTTGTTACCACTTCAGATAGGCCAGGTGGGTGGCTTTCGGATTGTCCCACCTCGTTGCTCCCTAGGTTTGCCTTTGGTGAATTGGATGTGTGTGGTTGCATCTTGTTTAAGTGTCGTCTCATTTTTTCTTTCTTTAATTCCTGGGGTGATGTTTGCAAATTACCTATAGTAGGTTACTTTATTGCTAGTGTTTAAGATCTTTAGAAGATGACTACTTCTCTGCAGTATCTTCCAAGTGGAGCTTGCTTTTAGGTTTTGAGCTTTCTGCCAGATCCTACCTCTTCAATTCGTTGGGTATGCGAAGTTGCTACCTGTTTGGCCCAGTCCTTGATTCTTTGGTACTGTGCCACTGTATTTTCTGTGTCCCTTAGTCAATCGCCGGTCAGCGCCGTTCTCCGCCGCTCCCCTGCCCCGCCGCTGTCTCAGGATCCTCCGTGGGGGCTCCCTGGGCGCCAGCTGCCACCGTGTGTCCGTAGAATTGAGCCTCCGCCGGCGCTCCAACTCCCGGGATATTAGAAGGTGCACGCGCGCGGTCTGCTCCTTCTTTCCTTCTTCTTTGTTGGAAGTCACCCGTCACTGGTGCCGGGGGTCCCAGATTGCGCTTCAGAACTTTTCTGGGTTTCGGGGAGGCATCTCCCCCCCTCCTGCGCTTTCTGGGTCGCTATATTCCCGTGTTCCAATGGTAACTTTTAGAGAGAGTTTTGCTGCCTGCTTCTTACTCATCCGCCATCTTGAGCTCCCAAGACATTTAGATTTGGACTCAAGATATATTAATGGACACAGATGACAAAGCTCTCTCATCTCCGTAAGCTTACTCTCCAAAAGTAAATAGTATAAACTTATGATATATACAGTTGATAAGTGTTAAGGCCGAAACATGAGAGTATAATAAAGAAGATCGAGAGACTTCTGGGTGTTTCAGTTTTAACCATGACAGTTATGGTGGCCTTCTGAAAAGCTGTCACCTCAGCAGAAATCTACAGGGGTCATGCAGGAGATCTTAGCCCTGTGGCTATCTGGAAGAAGAGCATTTTCTACAGAGGAGACAGAACATGCAGAGACTATCAAGCAGAAGCATGTCTGCTATAATTTAGGAACAATGAAGATGTCATGTTCATTTGAGTAAAGTAAAATAAGGAGAGTAATAGAAATTGATATTAGAATGAGGTTGAAGAAACATCAAATAAGACTTTGTGAGCCATTATGTGGCTAGGTGCAGTCCTATGAATGAAATGAAGACCTCGGGACAATTTTGAGTTGAACACTGAATTTGATCTGACTTGTATTTCTAAAGGTTCAGTCTGATGGCTGTGTGGAAAAGACACCGTAATTAGGCAAGGGTAGAAAAACAGTAAGCAGGCTAGTGTATTAACCAGATAAAATGATGTCAGCTTGTATCTGAGTAGTAGCAGAAATATTAGAAGATAAACCAACTAGGATGAAACTTAATTCTTAGTAAATCATTGCTTTGAGTTTCTAGCATATTGTGGCTATGGTACATAGCTCTCTGCCAGTAAAGTGTATATTAAATCCCTTCTATCGGTGGACAGTGTAGTTCTGTTACATGGAGGCTTGGAATAAACAATTGAACCCTTTATAGCCAGAACATAGAATACACTAAATCATCAAAGACATTCATTACAATTATAGTTATAAAACTGGGCTCTTGACCTTGCAAGTAGACATTTCAGTTCAGTACAATAACCAATTTCTTTAACTTGAATGAAAATAATAATGAACTTTAAATGCACTTCCAGTTACACATTCGAAAATAAAGGGGACAAGATTTTCTTTGGTTTCCATAGTAGTTTTATTTCAGAGCTAATTTTATAGGAAGAAGGAAGAAAGTGGTTAATGGGGACTAATGATTTTCAGAAAATATTTTTAGCATGGTGTAATGGTTGATACATTGTGTAAACCTGAGATGTTTAGAAGCTTAACTAAGTAACTCATTGGAGACCCAGGGTCCTCCTTTTGTAAACATCCTGAGCCTGTGCAAGAGGAAGGCAGAGAGATGATGCGAGTGCTACACCCACCCCCGGGTGGGTAGCCTGCTTACAATATAAGGGAGGAAAAGAGGCTTGCTCCCCTCCTGCTGTTGTTGCTTTGCTGTCTTCCACTGCCATGAACTATTGCCCCTCTGCCATGCCAAGCTGCTTTGGAGCCAGCTGTTTATGGACTGAAACCTCCACAAACTGTAAGCTAAATAAACCTTTCCTTCCTTAATTTTGGGTGTCAGGTATTTTGTCTCAGCAATGACAGAAAAGTAACCAACACACATGGTGATCTCATGGCTTAAAATTTAGAAAGCAAGAGGAGTAATGATCTTTTCTCCTTATATTAAAAATTATAGAGAGTCACAGAATTTATTGTTCTTATTAGGTAAGTAAGCACCATGGCATAAAAGCAAGAAAGGAGGGCTTGCTGAAACCAACCAAGAAAAGCCTGTTTGACCATAATAATGATTCAATTATGCCTTGTTGTACTGTGAATTTGTCATGGACTTAGATGCCTGCAGGGAGCCAAGTACAGACTCTTTCCACTCTTTAGTCATGTGAAGTCACTTCCAGAAAGTTAAGCAATCTCATTTTGTTTTAGATTCCTTATTTTTACAGTGTATTTGAGTAACAGTTAAAGTTATTTAATGCTCATGATCAGAATTGTCACTACATCTTTCTTTACTATTGTTCACAATTTTGTACATCTATTGAAATATTACACAAAATTAGATCTCATTGTCCTTTATCCTCACTTAAAAATGGTAACTAAGACAACCCACAGTGTACATCATGCATATTTTCTGAAACAAGAAAGAAAATGCTTAAAGTGGGAAACTGAACAGTTGGCATCCTGTTAGGAGGGTTTTTTTTTTTTTTCCAGTTGCAACAATTGATGAGCTTGCTCTTCTTTTCTACCAAGACCTGTATTTATTAAAATGATTTAAGGGCCGGTGAGATGGCTCAGCGGCTTAAGCGCCTGCCTTGCAAGCGCGAGGGCCCGAGTTCGACTCCCGGATCCCACATACGAAAAAGGGGCCGGTGATATCGCTCAGCGGCACGGGCGCCTGCTGGCGCACGAGGTCCTGAGGTCGACCCCCCGGTACCCACAAAAAATAAAAAAAATTAAAAAAAATAAAATGATTTAAAAAGGCAGTGAAGTAGAGAATGCATTGGCAATCAGGTTAAGTGGCTATGTGTTTTAATTCTCTGATGGAAAGGGTGAAACAGTGAGAAAGAGTTTTCCTTTAAAATTTGCCAAAATAAGACTTACCCAGAATGGAAATCTGAACCAGCCCCCTTCCTCTGCACTTAACTAAACTCTTCTCCCCACCACACATGGCTCACTTGACTGAAAAAGAATTCTCCAATGGAGAAAGCATCTATTATATGGTTCAGTGAGCCAGCTACCGTGAAGGGAGACAAAGTACCTAGACACCACCTTTGCAATATTGGTAATATAAGAATGGCACATATGAATGACAACAAAAAGCCAGACATATAAGAAATATATGATAATGCTTATTGTAATAAATGTAAATTCTGTATAACTCACAGAACTACCACTTCAAAAAGTTACAAAAAAAAAGATCCCGTGGTTGGATGCGAGATTCACATTAACTGTTACAGGAGAGGTAAGATCTGAACACACAGAAGAGAAAAGGGACCTAGACTTGGAATGAGAAAAATATGTATGTTCCACCAATTACAAGTTTCATGGCCCTTATAAAATCAGTAACCACTAGAATATTTTATTTTACATTAGAATTAAACCAGGTTCTATAAGGTAAGATTACTGTGAGATTTCATAAAGATGATACATGTGAAGTGCTTCATATACAGCCATTGTATGGCAAGTTCTCAGTAAGATGGGAATTGTTATTGTTACTTCAATAGAAATAATAACTATTGATTAAATGAGGATAACAACACTGACCTCAGAAGATTACTGTATAGAAAAGTGTTTAACTCAGTAGCTGCTTATTAGAACTTTAACACAAAACATCGGCACATGTACTTAGAGATGGGTTTAAGGTATGCTGTGTTTATGGAACAGTGGACACAAAAACATGAGGCCATAACACTGATGTTGAATTCAAGTTCAACAGAACAAAAGAGAAAAAATATAAGCAATCTAAGATGTTGTTTTAATGCTTTTAAATGAGAAGCCCCAAAGCCTTTTGCTTTAGTTTAGATTAGGAATGTGTTTAATCATTTGTAGCATTTGTAATACAATAACATAATGGCCCTCGCATGAGGTGTAGACAAAGATTTTGAACATGCAAGGCTAAGCACTGGAGTGGAATGGGGCCATTATTTCCTTTGGGTAGGATTCATTTCTCTTGCATGAAATACCCGGAGCTTTTTGTTTTTCAGTCCAACACTTCTAGTGGAAATAATTTATGGTAATAAAGGCGGATAGCACAGAGCACATAAGGAACTGAAATAAATTTGTGTCTCAAATGAGAAACATTGGAGTGTTGACAAAAGCAAGATGGTGCTTTGGAAACAAGAACAAGCAGGTCTCATTATTTTTCCACACTGATCAGTCAGGGATTTGGCTGAAAAGGAGAGTTAAGTGGCTGAAGTTTTACTTTTTACTTTGTTCCCCTCTACTGGGACAATTACTGCCAGGGTCAGTTAGTCTTCCCAAATCTGGAGATAAAATCTGGAGATAAAATCCTACGTAATTTGTAGTTTAAGATATTATTAGGGCAAGTCATGAAATAGATTCTGGCAAAACTGTCTTGTGGCTTTTCTTTCTACTCTTTCCTTTTCTTAGGTATGAAGATTTGAAATTAAAATAAAGAATTTGGAGTTTTAATAATTGAATATTTTGAGATCTATGTTATTGATAAGGTTTGAACTCTAGGAAGCTAAACCAGAATAACTCATGTAAATATTATTTTATTTTTAGAAATAAATCTGGATGTTCAATCTACATTTATATAACTAATTTATCTAAGGAGATATATTCGATAAGTAAAAATCATTGATTTCAAAGAAAAAGGACAATTGGAAAATATAGTTCTAAAATTATGTTGACTATGTAGTTTTTCTTCAAACCAAGAGGCTTTGTGTTTTCACAAAAAAGAAAACACAATTTTGTGAACTTTTCTTATTGTTCTGTTTCTGATTTAAGCAAGAGTTGGCTCTAATAGACTCTAAGGTAACATGCATATACGCCACAGGTATCCTTACTTCACCTAAAGCAGACATCAGTATTTGGCTATGAAACACTCAATTCTGTGTAGTTGGGATTCAGCCACAGAATCTTTTACCATGCAGCACATAAGTCAGTTTCAACAGTCCATCCCTCCCCTTACTCCGTACTGCTATTTCCTGCCTTTGCCGAAACACTTTAAATACGAGTAGAAGAAAACTAAACAAAACATAAATGGACACTGTAAGAGTATTTAAGTCTTCAGAACTCTGAATGGGAGAACAAAATGAATTTGAACATCACACATTTCCTCAGGCCGGTGTTGGACATCTGGTTTGATGAAGATCATCATGAAAATGCTTCTCACAATTAAGCATGCAATAACACTGCTCTGTAAAGAGGGATAATGTGACTCCATGGTGTTTTATGTTACTCATTACCAAGCACTCAGTGTGCACCTAAATGGCCTCAAGAAAAATGAACATGCTCAATTGCTATTTCTGTGGCAGTTAAATACAATGCTAAAATTGTGTCTTTTGGGGGAAAAAAGAAACTGAGATGCTCCTTGTATCTAACAGGAAATGCTTCTGGATGTATTTTCTTCCTCCATCTCTCACAGCAACCCTTCAGTATTCTGAGATACAAACTGAAAGAGACTTTAGAGAGAATTAAGCATGACTGGGAACTACTGACAGCTATTATCTCTTTCATTGACCCACTTTTAAAAGGCTGTAAAAGATGAGCATTATAATGAAAGAGGAAAAAGAAAACTATAATTCTATGTCAAGACATTATTCTCTAATTTTGAAGAATACCATGAGGATACGGTCTCTGTAGAGATACTGATAAGATACATGGAGAAACACAATCATTTTGGCCTTGCTTTCCTGTCTCATGTAGCAAGAGGCCTTCAAAATCTCTTTTCATTTCAAAAGAAAAAACATGATGAAAATGTGACACATCAAAAGGCTCAAGCCTAGAAATAGAGAATCCATTGCAAAAAAATGTTATATTATAAAATGAAATATACATTTTAACAATTACAGAGACCAGACTGTGAGTATATACTAAGTTGAGTTCTACAGATATTCAGTCAAGATATTTAGATAACCAGATTTTCTATCTTTACATTTTTATTCACTTGACATGTAAATAAGAGAGAAATGTAGGATAATTCCCTATTATAATCCTAAACCGTGCACGCTTTCTTATAGTTTATTGATTATTTTCATTGTATGTTTGTCTGAAACTATGTCATTATGCCCAAGCAAGACAAAATTATTATATTTCCTTCAAGGACTATACCTCTATCATGTTATGACTACCTGTATTGCTGATGATGCTTTTTTTTTCCTGACAAACTTTCTTCTTTTTAATGTAACTTTTCAAACATTATCTTATTATTTTCCTGTCACAGTCCTTCTTAATACCTATAATTCAATATTGTCCTTATACTTTAAGTGACTCTCTTAAAAACAAGATAAAATTTGACAATTATTGTAGTGTTTCAATTTTTGTCATTTAGTTAGTGAATATATTTTTACAACTATTGTGTTTATGGATAAGCAGATTAGCTTTTACCAACTTTTGTGAAATTTTTGTATTATTGTTCTACTCTACATTTTCCTCTCCATTTTTGCCTTCTATTCAATAGTTTTGTTTTTAATTTGTTGTCCAAAATTTTATTCTCTCTTAATTTATTTTATGCAGTTTATGACTATAATCTTTGTTAAGCATTTCACTTAAAAATTTTATATATTTTTTTCCCAAGTTCTAAAGTCAATCAATACCTTTTTGCTCAAAATTTTAACTCTTTCAGTTTTTAATCTAACATATTAGGCATTGTTTATAAATACTGTTTTATAAAAAGACTATTCATCCCAATTGTACCAATTTCTATAAATATTGCCAGCCTTACAACTCTTTCATTTTATTGTCATTTTTTTTCTGCCTAAAAGTTTCTTTAGTGGGGATTTATGGTTGTTAAACATTCTCAATTTTCATCCCTTTAATAATGTCCAATGTCTTTAGTTTGACACCCTTTTTTTTTTTTTTTTTTTTTTTTTTTTTTTTTGAGACAGGGTCTTACTATGTAGTGCAGGCTGGCCTTGAACTCACAGCGATCCTCCTGCCCCGGCCTCCTGAGTGCTGGGATTACCGGCATTAGTTTGACCTGTTCTTGAAAGACAAATTATTTGGCTGCACAATTCTCAACTTAAAGAACCATATTCTTTAAGAATTTGGTTACATTACTTGAATATTTAATTGCTTCCATTATTTACAGTTGGAGGCCAAGGTTGCTGCACTACCAGAAAGTTAGTGTACAATTTTTTGGCTCAATATTTTCTATAGTAAGCTCAATAATTATGAATAGGCTAAGGTTATATAATTTTGTTTCAATTTTTTTTCAATGATTTAATGTTATTAAGTAGGTAACTTTTGACTTTCAACCCCTAAGTGTTTATAATTTTGATCTTATTATTTGTTAAAGAATGCTTAGTGTTCTAGAATATCTGAAAAGCTTACCATAGGTTTCATTCTACAGAAAGAAGAGGCAGCCTCAATGTGAATGTGACAAAAAAAAAAAAATAAAGAAATGGGAAACAAACATTCATTGAAGTATTTCTTGAGCTACATACGTTGGTACACACTTTCACATAAAACTTCAGTGCAACAAGAAAATGCCCAGAGATGAGGAGCTCTGCTCCTTTCCTCCATGCCTGCAATCTGTACCTGGTCATCCAGCACACCTGGGAGCCTGTATCAATCTGTCACTATAGTGACTTAATTTGAGGATTGATAAAGATGTCTAATCGGGGGCTGGTGAGATGGCTCAGCGGCGTAAGCACCTGCCTGGCACCTGCGAGGGCCCGAGTTCGACTCCCAGAACCCACATACAAAAAAAGGGCCGCTGATATCGCTCAGCAGCACGGGCGCCTGCTGGCACGCGAGGTCCTGAGGTCGACCCGCTGTACCCACACACACACAAAAAAAAGATATCTAGTCGTTTTTACAAGAAGCTATATGGTTTTACTTAGTCTTTAGCATTACAAAATGATGCTGTTCACATCTTCTACTGATTTTGCCTTTTGTCTCATTTGTCATTTTATTAAAGACTTGGCCAGGCAAAGAGCACCCCTGAGAAACCACAATGCCTGGTGTAGTATCCTGTAAAGAATGAGCTATCAGTATATATTAAAACATTAACCAAATTAATAGATGCATGTGTCCTTCTACTTCTGAAATTCCTTTCACTCTCTGTTGTTATGTTAGAAAAAAAATTTAAAAAAGGCCGGGCATATAGCTCAGTGGTGCAGTGCCTGCCTGGCAAGCACTAAGTCCTAAGTTTGATTCCCGGAACTAAAAAAAAAAAAAAAACCAAAAAGTATACCTAATCCAACATACATTTACATTTAATATGTATAGAATTTTCAGTGTGGAATATTAATTATTTCATGTTACTTCTCTCTTTAGAATTCCCATTTTTACAGATTATAAGAGTGAAAGCTCATGCTTTATTAATGATGAAATTTTAGACATAAGGAAAAGGGCAGCAGAAAGAATATTTCAAGAGAATATTTGTGCTGCCAAAATCATACAATATAGATTACCATTTAGCTATTCTAAACAAAAGGTTAACTCTCTTTTCACATTCAAAATTTCTTTGACTTCAGTAGTTGCTAACATTTCAATTTAAGGAATGCATAAGTCTAGGAGGAAACAAGAATCTAGTTAAGCCAAAACAGCAGCCATAGGGAAGAACACCATTATTTATCCTTTGATTGGCAGTAAATATTTGATGACTAGTAAAGGAAGGAAGGAATGAACCAAATTCACAGAAAAAGTCTTACTTTGTTGACCCAAAGAATTTTCAGGCACATTAGGTAAAATTTAGTTTTCAAGCTTTGTTTTAGATAACTCTCAAGGGGAAGCTTAAATTGTGAAATAAATCAATAAAATTCTCTAACTCTTCTCTCAAGTCACTTCTGAACCTTTAATCCTCTATTTTTGGACAGAATGAATTTCAAATGCAGAGAGAAGGCACTGACTATGGCCAACATAATGACTATCTGGTGCTTTGTTGATTCTTGTTCTCACCCTGGTCCAGAACTCATGCCCTTTCACTGGGGGCTCCCTGATGTTATTGTAAAGCTTCCACGATATTGCAGTCTGAATGGCTCCTTATGTATATTATTTAAACAGCATCTCAAGTGACTTCAGGAAACTTTAAAGCCTCCCCATGATCTTCATTCTCAGCTAGGTGAAATGAAATAACATTTAAAAAAAAAAACAATAAAACACCAAAAAAAATCTTCAAACCCAAGATGCATTTAAAGCCTATTATAAATGGGAATATGAGGAGATGTACAGAAAGCCTTATTTTTCTCTTTTCTCTGCATAAACATTAGGATGAGAGATATTTGCCATTTGGATTATGACACTGAAGCAGTGTGGCTTTGGCCTAATGATGAATACTAAAGAAAAAAACAAGTTTTCAGAATACAGCACATATATTGAAATGAAAAGTAATGAAATTTCTTTAGTAAATTTTCTTCTACTAAATCATAATTTCCCCACTGCCATCCCAAGGATTTGGGTTGTCACAGGATTGGCTTTAGAGACAGGCAATAGATTTGGGGAGGGGTATTTTGAAGCACAACTGTAATTTTAAAGTTTACAAAAACATTGCAAATGCATTTCTTTTGAGTTAAACAGACACCAGAATTTTTTTCCCCTGGCTTTAGTAATACAGGGTATATCATATGAGACATAAAATCTCCTAAAATTCTTCCTGACAAATAATATTAATCTTAAATGATATCCGCAGTGGGGCTGGGGGCTTCTGATAGGACAATCATTGACAAGTCACAAATCAGGAAAACTTGGTGCTCTCAGGCAACATGAGAAAAAAATGCTAGTCTCAAATATTTCTGAGACTGAATTGCTAACATGACTCTTGTCATATCAGGGGCCCTGGGCTGTAGACATTTTCACTCAAATTTAAAAGGAGAAATTTTGATCCTCACGTCCATTCATAATTCCTTTCAGTTGCATCTGTACCTTCTATCTTTTATTATTACAAGGCATGAGACACATATCAGGTGGTAGCTTAAATGGCAATAAAGTTGATTTTCTAGACTTTTTTTCTCAAGGGACTGGTATTTAAGGGTGTCAAATTTGCCAAACAATTATTTATATATGTCTCCAGGGGTAGGTACTAAAATATGTGGCCCTTTAGCACGCTGAATCAATCCAAACATCATCTTCTTGGCTCATGACCATAAATAAAGGACATCTCATAATACACATCATAGGCATTTTTAAACTATGTCTAGGAATTAGGACCAACAAGGATTTGATCATCATTTAAAAATATTTTGTCCTTGGTGTTCTCAATTTATAATCTTTTCTGTGGTCCTTTCAGCTCTTGAACTTGCCCTAAAACACTTGTAATTTCCCAAATGGAGCTCACTCTGACTCAATCACTTGGCATGAGGAGTGATACCTGGGTTCCTCCTCATCAATAGATGAGATGAATAGCATACAGTACGAATCTTGCATTTCAACTGGAAGGTAGGAGAAAGTAAAACACTTTTTAAAATGAAACAGTCATTACTATATAATAGATAAATAAATGGAAATGGCAGAATGCCATATCTATTTCTGCCTGACCTTAGATATAAAATGAGAATTATTAAACAAATTTGGCTTGCCTTTACTACCTTATCACTTGAGTGGTATTGTCCAGAATATCTAATTTCTATTAGGCCAACTTTTATTTCCTGCCTTTTTCCCTCAGCTTATTTTTACTACATTACAATTTTAGATGATAATTCCTAATACATTTCAAAATATCTGTACTATCATCTAAGTTATGTGTGATAATGCTTTGCATAATGAATTTCTTGCATTTAGTAAATCTAACTTGTACAAGCTCTATTCAGAGTTTTTACATATTTTCTAAATTAACTAATATTTTACAAAATGGGTATATACAATTGTCCACATACTCATGTGGATTGTCCGTATTGGGGAAGGAATTTGTTCATTAAAAATAACCACAAAACTGAAAGGTAGTAGTTTTAGTTTTAAAACTATTTAATTTAGCATACTGAAATAAAGGGGAAAGTATTCTCTTGTTTCTTTTAGATGATTTGTAGACAGATTGCTTCTTTTGTATTCAAATAAATTCAGCTTATTGTGGTAGGCAGAAGAATACTTTCCTCCTACATATCCCCATATCCAAATCCCCAAATCTATAAATGTTATATGGTGGAGGGAAATGAAGTTTTAGTTTTCAGATGAAATTAAGGCAGGCAGTCAGCTAATTTTGAAATAGGGAGATTATGCTGGATTATCTCGGTGACCCCTATATCATTCAAAAGCCTGAAAAGGTAGAAGGAGAAACAAGAGTTAGCATTAAGAGTGATAATCATGAGAAGCATTCTACCAGCAATTGTTGGCTTTTGTCTTGGTTACTTTTCTCTCCTTGCTGAGACAAAATATCCAATGCCAAAAATTAAGAAAGGAAAGGTTTATTTAGCTCACAATTTGTGGAGGTTTCAGTCCCTATTAACTGGTTCCAAGGCAGGGTAGCATGGCAGAGGGGCAACCATTCACAGCAGTGCAATATAGCAAAAGTAACAAGAGCAAAAAGGGGGGGAAGCAAGCCACTTTTCCCCCCTTATATTGTATGCAGGCTACCCAACCTAGGGTGGGTGTAGCACTCTCATCATCTTGGTGCCCTCCTCTTGCACGGGCTCAGGATGTTTACCAAGTGAGGACCCTGGTCCTCTGCTGAGTCACTTAGTAAAGCTTCTAAACTTCTCAAGTTGACACAATGAATCAACCATCACAACATTCTAGGCCATAAACAGCTGCCCTAGGGTATGTCCTCTACACCCTAGGGTGTAGAACTGCTGAGTCACTTAGCTAAGCTTCTAAACTTCTCAAGTTGACACAATGTATCAACCATTACAGCTTTGAAAATGGGATATGACTACAACCAAGTAACAGGCAAGCTGTACCAGTTGGGCAAGGTAAGTAAACAAACTGTTCCCTGAAAATTATGAAAGAAAAATTCAGAAAGAACAGAGCTCTGCCCTACCTTGATTTTAGTCCTCTGAAACATATTTAGAACTTCTTGTCTCCAGAACTATAAGACAGTAAGTATAAAGTATATTGTTTTAAGACACCAAGTTTGTGTAGTTTATTCCAGCACAATAAGAAACCAATATTCTCATTAGAATGTTTTCCAAGGAATTAGTAATCTTTTTACTCCATAAGACTACTAGAGCTGGCCTTCACAGTGCATGCTTGTAATCTCAGCAGTCAGTGAGACTGAGGCAGGAGGATCTCAAGTTTGAACCGAAACTGGGCAATTTAATGACTTAGCAAAACACTGTCTCAAAAGTTAAAAAAAAAAAGTGCATGTGGGGGGGAACTGGGGATGTAATTTAGTGTGAATGCCCTGGGTTTAGTCCCTTGTACTGCTAGTAGATATGTGGCTAAGAGAAATTTTAAATTGTTTGTATGAAACATTGTGCCTTATTAGTTCAGTTATTTATTTTCTTAGTCATATTTAACATCACCTGAGATGATTTTCTCTGTATATATTGCTATCTCACAGTACAAAGCAAGTTGTACGAAGGCAAGTGTTTAACTTGTTTTATACTTTGAGTTTAGGATCTAGAGCAGTACTTAGTATACTCCCCATGAGGAATAGATGAATAAATTTTAGGATATTAGATAATAATAAATTCATGAGTAAATAAATCAATTAATTAGAGCCATCCTTCTTATTTGCCTAAAAAGTGTATGAGGAAGGATACAGATCTTCTTAATAAGTCCTGATGAATTTCACCTTATATTTTTACTATTATTTTGCTTTCCTTGCCTCAGGAATGAATTTGTTTTGCATATATATTGTTTGAATATTCGTTACTCAGATGTACTAACCCATCCTTATGAAATCACTCAATAGATCTTGACTAATAACCTTTATCTTTGTTACTTCCAAGAATTCCCATATTGAAGTTGTAATATCAACACAGCTGGAAATACATACAATTAATGTTTTGTGCTGAAGAAAACAGTGGCCGTGGGATGAAAGATATCTATACCTAACTTATTTTTTCTTGTGGAATGTGTCAAATTATCGGAAGTTTTGCAACTTCCTGCCTCTTCTCCCCCATTAGCATTTCCTTGGAGATGATTTCTGAACTCTAGGAATAACCTGCTTGTTAAAAGTGATTTTATAGATCTCAGGTCTATGGCCATGCTGTGTCAATCTGACCAGCTGAATTTATTCTAAGAATACGATTTGTGCTGTAGAGAAGATTTTTGCTCTTGGAGCCAGTGTCTGAATAGCTGAGGTCTGTCCCAGAGGTACTGAATGCCAGCACAACTGACCAGCACTAAAAACCCAGGTAAATAAAGCTGGGGTGAAATAAAACTTTACATGTGTTGTTATGCATGATCACTGGCAGAACAACATGCATTCTCATCTGAGTCCTCTGGGAGGAGAAGCTTGCGCCTGGCTTTCCTGGACTTCTCCATATGTTTTTCCCCTTACTGATTCTTATAGGTCCTTTTTCTACAATAAATAAGAATTGTAAGTATGGCAGCTTTCCTGAGAACTATCAATTCATCCAGCGAATCAGTGATACTGACAGTGGTTTTAAGGACCCTCAATGCCATTTAAAGACTCATTTATCCCTTGAGACAATCCTATGAGGCGAATATTATTTTTAGCTTCATTTTAAAGATGGGAAAGTTGAGATGTAGAGAAATATTTTTGCCTAAGGTAAAACTTTCCTCCAATGCCCTTGCACATTGGTCATATTTTATTGAGATGAGAGAACAGTTAAATTCTATGATCAAAACATGAGTTAAATTCACCTACATTGGGATTTTTAATGAGGGACACTGCCACTGCCATTTGGGGCTGACACAAACTCCTAAATATTTCTTATTCTGAATGATTTAAACATTTGCTTTAAATAACATTTTAAGATCTTCCACCAAAGCTTCCCTACTCACCCTTGGAAACAGTAATATTTTTCTTATTTACATCTCTAATTTTCCAACAGTCTATGCTAAACCATCATATACTTAATTAAAAGATCTTGTTTCCCTCTGTTCTAAAATAATTTCAAGAATGTTAAACCTGTTCTCTCTACTGACATATGAATATCAACAAGGTCCTATGTCATCTGTTGATTCCTTATGTCAGATCCCAGAGATGAGACTTAATAAACAGATTCAATTTGCCGGGAAAAGTTAGCACATTTTAGAAGTTTTAAGTTATTTTATCTCAATACACACTTTAAATAAATACTTTAAGCATAACAGCAATAGCTTTCAACCAGAGCAATGAAAAATTTCTTCATTTAGCAAAATAAATCTGCTTAACCATTTAATGGCTTTCAATTTCTGAACAGAACAAGGAAGTTAGTTTTTCAACTCTACTTCTTTTATCTCTTGCAAAGCTAAAGCAGAAAATGAATAAAATTTACTTTCGACACTCATTTTATCTCTCTTTTTTAAGCCAGATAATTCCCTTTCTTGGCTTTTCTTTTGCACAAAAATAAAAGTTATTGTTCTCTATAACCATAATGCCTGATAAGTATAGATATTTTCTAAACACAGGGAAGTAGAAGGAATAAGAAGATCACTCATAATCCAGAGACAAGCTTTTATGGTGAATATACATTTCTTTCCAGTATTTATTGTAAAATCTATAGTAAATATAAAGTCATATATAATTATTTTAAATATTTTTCTTAAATATTCAAGATTACACATTTATTTTTAAACCAGGAGAAAGTTTGTTTTTTTTTTTTTTTTTTTTTTTTTTTTTGTGGGTACCGGGGGGACGACCTCAGGACCTCGCGCGACAGCAGGCGCCCGTGCCACTGAGCGATATCACCGGCCCCTTTTTCGTATGTGGGTTCCGGGAGTCGAACTCGGGCCTTCGCGCTTGCAAGGCAGGCGCTTAAGCCGCTGAGCCGTCTCACCGGCCCATAAACCAGGAGAAAGTTTTAAATCCCAGAAATCATTTTTGAGAAAATGGAGAATTTTAAGATACTAGCATACCAGTATTTATTTACATATTTTAACAGTATGAGAGCCCATTTTTACCTATTTTAGAGTATTAGAAAATATTTTTATTACTTTTTAATGTGATTATCCTAGTTGGTTTTCATTTAGGTCTTTACAGACTGTGTGTTCAAATCAGATGTTACTGGTTTGGAATCAGTACCAGATGTATGAAATCAATAAATAAGAAATTACTTCTTTCCGACAAAGTATCTCAGATTCGAACCTATATTTATACATTAGAAATATTTGCTTCTTTTCATTCGCTTTTTTTTTTTTTTTTTTTTTTTTTTTTGGTGCTGGGGATTGAACCCAGGGCCTGGTGCATACTAAGCAAGCGCTATAGTACTAAGCCATGCCCTCAGCCCTCTTAGCTTCTATTTTAATTTCCACTATCTTCCAAAAAGGTTTTTATTAGGTTAATTTTACTAGGTTACTTCCTACTTATGCTTCTGAAATTAGGATTGAAACCATTCTCTTCTTTCTCTAGAACCTGCCAGATGAGTATTCCCTAACACTGTCTGTAATGCAAAGGGAGGAGTCTTCCCTGCCTCTGGAAATTCATGCTGGAAATCCCTCACTTTGACACAAAGCAACCGGTTCTGACAGTCAAAATTAAGAGTTATTATTATGATGATCATGACATGAATCCTATATAAAACATGTTCCTCAGTCTTACTGAGAAATATAACACCAAATGCCCAAATTAGTTGTATAGGTTTTTCATCACTTTTCAGAGTGATAGTCCATAATACTTCTAATTTTTTAATAGCTATGCTTTTATTTCATTAAAATTTTAATTGTCATTAAGGTTTGATAATGTTTGCAGTATGCATGTCATGTAATCATTAGGTCCCTCTAAGAAAAGGGAAAATTAGATGTACAAGGAATAATCTAAATTTCCTATTTCATGAAAAATTAGTTTATGGAGGGGGTACTACAATTGCTAAGAAAAAATACAGGTCCCTTTTTCCCAAAGCAGTTATCACTAATAAAAACAGAACTTATAAATTATGGCTAAATTTAAAATAGCCTTAAATCACAGCACAAGTGACAAGGGGGTAAATACAATGAATCTGTATATTGACAGCATAGGTTAAATAAAAAGGGGAAGGTCAGAACTTAGACACAGACTGACGCTTCCGTCACTGAGAGCACACATGCATAGTGGAATCTAGCATTCATCTGAACATCAGCATCAGGCATCGGGGTGGGCTTGTTGGTGCAAGGAACAGTAATAGCAGTAACTTCCTTTTTAGATTTTTGACCCTTTTCATCCTTTTTGGCTTAATCATCTTTTTAAAAATTTTGCTTATCTTGTTTCTAAGTAAGTTAACACTTAAACCTTTAAGTCTCTTGTTGTTTTATTGGAGAAAGAAACTCCTTTTTCTGGTATGGAAATTAGCAACTCTGTAGCCAGTATTTAAAGAAAAGTATCTATATTTCTTCATTTCTATTGATCAGAATAATATGAAAGACATTTCTATTTTTGAAAATAAACAAGAGCAAAGTGTAATCATTCAAGAAGAGACAAATAATCACTAACAGATGGATCTCAACTTATGAAAACTAAACCAGAATTCAGAAAATAATATGCAATATATAACCATTAGTACACAGTATATGACACACTGGTGGCAACTGCAGGATGTGATGCAGAGAGAAAGGAAAATAAACAAAAACTAGAAGTAGAAACAGAAACAACATAGGTGTTTTTAAAGCTAACTTCTCAGCTTGTTTTACATGAATTGAACTTTCAGTTGTATTTAAATATCAGAAATAAAATACATTCCATATTTTAAATTTGCAAAATAATTACACAATGTTTCAGATAATTCTTACAATTGGTAATTATTTCTGTTAAGTTGGATAATATGGAAAAGCTATGTATGATATATGAATTTCACAACTTATTAGCTAAGTACTACAATTATCAATTTCTGATGAAATTAAAATGCAAAGAATTTATGTATCTTACACAAAAATCACACAGTTACTATAAGGGTAAGAGATAGTATTAATCATAAACATGTTGGTATAAATTGATGCCAGGCTGAGAGTTCACTCAGATGCCTTATAGAAATACCACACTGTATATGATTATCCTCTATGAAATAACATGCTTTCAAAAAAGGTTTGAAAGAAGTCTTAAATGTAAAGATCCCACTGAGCATGAATTGAAGATTTTTTTAAATGCAGGATATACAATTAAGAATTGTGGTTGAAGGTCAGGAGATACAACAAATAGCAAACTCAAAATCACTGTCATTCAAATACTGGATTAATTATAAACAATAAAATTGAGTACACTAGGTTTAGAGTTATAAAAGGGATAACAACGTGAATGTCTAAGGACATATTGTTAAAATTAAAGAGAAATGTTGTTAATAAGGAAATGAAATTTGTTAAACTTTAATATAAAAATGGATTTGATACATCAGATAGCAAATCTTACATAGCCGAAGAATATATTAGTAAACTGGAAGACAAGATATGAAGAAATTTTCAATAAGTCAAAATAAAGTGATGCAAACAGGGTAACTAAGTATTATCTAAGTTCTAAGAGAATAGGATAGAATTAATGAGTAATGTGGTGAGACAAAATTTTTAAACATAATTTATGATAGTTCAATAAAACAAGATAAAGAACTAAAATGTAGAAAGATTGTAAAGGTAGCAATAAAAGTATCTTTGTTGAAAGATGACATGATTTTCTTTTTTTTATTTTAGAGAAAGAAGCAATAAAAATAATGATATAGAATTTCAAGGCAAGATAGTAGGAAGTTAACAATTAATATACTGCATATTGTTATCTTCAAAATATTTGCTCAGATTACAAGGCATAGGCAGGCAAAATTGATCAATGTAAGCATAAACTTCAATGAACTAAAAGAAGTTAGTAGTATAATTATTTTAGCTATCATATATATATAAAACACTATATATATATATATATATATATATATATATATATATATAACCCTTCTCCACTGTTGGTGGGAGTGTAGACATGATTTTCTATGAAGAAATCTTGGGGAAATAAAACCCTCCTGGAGTTATAAGTAATCACAACATGGTTGTGGGATACAAAGTTAATACACGGAAGTTCTGTATACCAGCAATGAACAAACAATATTTTAAAATTTAAAACACAATGTCATATATTTAAAACACAATGTCGTATATTTTAGTCTCCCCAAAATAAAATAGGCATAAATCTAACTATTGTATGTACAAATATTTTCTGTGCTACCTGGGATTGATCCTGGGGACTTTGCATTGAGCTACATACCCAGCCCTTTATAATTTTTTTTGAGAGAGATTCTCATTAAGTAGCTGAGTTGATGAGGGTGTGCCCAAACTTGTGATCCTCCTGTCTCAGCCTGAGTGCTGAGTGCTGAGATTATGGGAGTGTGCACCATGCCCAATTTGTACAAGATATTTATGAAGAAAATTATAAGGCTTTGATAAAAAATAAGAATGAAATAAATGGTGAGATAGTTCATATTCATGAATAGGAACACTCAGTATTCTCAGTATATCATTTTTTCCCAATCTGACAATCTCAATAAGAAATCCTAACAAATAACTTTCTCAATATTGGAAAACATATCCTAAATTTTATAGGGAGAAGCAAATGATTGACAATTGACAGTATAAGAGAAAAACAAAGATGGAGGACAAAAACCATGGGCCTTCAAGACTTTCTATAAAGCTACGTGATCAAAACACAATGCTTTGGTGAAATAATAATAATAATAAATTAATAGACAAATGGAACAGAAAAGAAAGCCCAGAAATATGCCAATGTAAATATAATCTACTTATCTTTGACAAAGAAGCAAAGACAACACAATGAAGCAAAGGTGTTCTTTTCAATGGATGGTGCTGAAACAATGGGACGTGCACATGCAAAAACAACAACAACAAAAATACAAATTTTTACATTGGTCTTACATTCTTAAAAAAATTAACTCAAAATGATTCATAGTTCTAAATGTAAAACTAAAACTACAAGACACGTAGAAGAGAACCACATCAACATGAGTATAGAGATGATTTTTTGATACAGCATGAACACAGTAAAGGCCCCCTCCCTGGGGGGAAAAAAAAACTGAAAGGCAACTTCAGATTACTGAAAACAGAGAATTTTCCATGACTATTCCTTAATAAATGACCTTTTAAAAAACATTTATCAGGGGCTGGTGAGATGGCTCAGCGGCATAAGCGCCTGCCTTGCAAGCGCGAGGGCCCGAGTTCGAATCCCGGATCCCACATACGAAAAAGGGGCTGGTGATATCGCTCAGCGGCACGGGCGCCTGTTGGCGCGCGAGGTCCTGAGGTCGACCCCCGGCACCCACAAAAAAAAAAAAAAAAAAAAAAAAAACATTTATCAGGGCCAGTGACATGGCTCAGCGGCTTAAGCGCCTGCCCGGCAAGCGCAAGGGCCTGAGTTCGACTCCCGGAACCCACATACGAAAAAGGGGCCGGTGATATCGCTCAGCGGCACGGGCACCTGCTGGCGTGTGAGGTCCTGAGGTCGACCCCCCGGTACCCACACACACACACACAAAAAACATTTATCAAAAGGAGAACTATGATAAGAAAGGAAAGAAGCTCTGAAATGCAATAAAACTCAGTAAGAAAAAATATATGGGATGACTACAAGCAAATATGTAGTGTGTACTGTACTATATTGACAACCCACAGATCTAATAGAATAAAGTCCCAATTTGATGCTACTAATTTGAGTGATAAGAGCAAAGGAAGACAGAAATTTCTTGATTCCTCCATTAATAAGACATAGATGTTCATGACTTGGTATCTGGATGGTTGTTCTGAAGGTGAGAAAAACTATAGATGGGTTTCACTTCAGATCCAAAGACCAGTTTAATTATTCAACTTATACAAGTTTGACCAGCTTCTAAATGGAAAAAAAATAAAAATAAAAAACATACACCGAGCCGTTAAACACAGCTACTTTTAGGAAACATTTTAAACAAATTATTTAGGAAAAGGCACTAGTAATAGGATAATTTCAAAATGCAGTGACAATCCTCAATAACTTAACCTCAAGATGCAAATGAGTGATTCAATAAATAGGCTAAGGAATAGAGGAAAGGGGAATTAAATCACCAGCAGAGTCAACAGAAATTTTCATCAGAAAATTAAAATGTTGTAAGAGAGGTTAAATCTTTATTCTGGTTATAAAACACATTTTGCATTAATACATAATCACCACCCTCTCGTGGAAATGAATATAAAATTTCCATAGTTTGTAAATAGCCTACTGGAAACCTGATATTCTTGACAAAATAAGAGCACCAAGGCATCTGCTGTTTTACTCACATAGAATTCCATGGCAAGCTCATAAATTAGCAGGGATATTTCCAAATTGGAAACTGGAGCATTGAACCAAAGCATCACAAAACATTAAGCTGTATCAGACCCACTGCCTGAAGTATTTATAGTGAGGAGGAGACTGTCAGTGTTTTCATCTGATTAAAATTGGAGATGAAGCTGAGTATTTAACTTTTGTATTTCATATTATAAACCATACTACATCAGCTTGAGAATTTAAGAAGCTCAAAATTAATGGGCTTGAGGAAGATGACAGGATACAACATTTTAATACCTAACATGCTGCAAGAACCTGAAATGTGGTAAAATTACACAGTACGTCTGCTATCTGCTGTTTACGTAACATTAAGTGATATCTATTTTTTATTTCCATATTTAAAATTGTTTTTCTCCCACTGAGTTCTTAAAGACAAACAGACAAGTGTTTATTTTAATTTTAATTAAAGGGTAGTTCCAAATGAATTGTTTTAAAATAACTTTACACGTAAAGATATTTAATTGCATCATTACCTGTATATCGGGGACCCTTGCAAAGAGTCCCCAATTTCCTGCAAGGTGTTAAAGCTCATGGTGAAAAGAAAGAACAAGAGACAAATAGCAATGCAATGGGGATCTGGGATGGCCAGTTGTTCACAGCAAACAAAAGGCCACAAGGCAGCCAGAACCTCAGTATTTATTGATCACATTTACATTTAGGAAAATTGTGAGGGGATTATTGGATGACCCAACGGTGATTTTAAGCTAATGAGAAACTTATGTTGATAAGGATGATGGGGAGAGATGGCAGGTTAATAAGAAGTTTGTCCTTCTCTCAGGTGACACATTTTTTTTATTACTACTTGGTTCTCAAGGAACCAGGATGTCTTCCACTGAGGTAATCTTGCCCTGGAGTGCCACAGCATCTCGGGACCTTTGAGGCCTCAACTGTGACTGGGGGCACACAGAGTGGAGTTATGTTTCTGCATACCTTAGCCAGCTTGCATGGCAAGATACTAGGCCTTGGAAAAACCCTAATCACAATTTAATTATGAAATGATTTTTCCCAAAAAAACTATATACAATGGCCCTAGATACCTGTATAGCAAAAACAAAATATCCAAAATTTTAAAATCCCCACCAATGAAAAAATCAAAAGAAAATATAGAATGACAAGTATCCATCAAAAAGATGTAATGTGTCCATACAATTAAATACTATGCAGTTTTCAAGGAAAGTGAAGTAAATATATATATTTTGATTTGGAATTAATAATTTAGTATGTGAAAAAGCAGTTGCAAAACAATAGGTATTACATTATTTGTGTACTCCAAAATTAAGTTTATGTGTTTAAATGAATTTTCCAAATTGCCTTCTCAGATCCATTCACCTACCTTTTTTGTAACAGTACCCTAAATTTTATCTGGACAAGAGAGGGCAGTGAATTTCTGAGTCCCACATTACTTTCTTACAGTCATTTGTTAAGAAATGAGCACAAGACACAATTCATACAATGTGGTCTGAAAAGACTCAACTCCACAATTTTATTAGATATATCAGGGAAATAGGCATTTCTCTTTTTGATGTGTGTTTCAGTGTGGGTATATGTAGCTTCAGAAGTTACTAGTAGACGTGAAATCCTACAAAGAACAGCACTAACAAGAATACAGCAAAGAAATGGGGAAAAAAACACAAAAAACAGTCCTTGACAATCCACTTGAGTCACTAGACTGAGCCTCACCCGAAATTAGCTGGTGCTAGCACTGTAATAAGAGAGAATGGTGTCTCATGAGAGACAAGTAACAATGGGAATTCAGGTTCCCACTAGTCCTCTGTTGTTATCACTCTGGTTGGAGAGAAAGGGTTACTCACAACCAACAAAGGGTAGGGAATCGGTACCTTCCTCCTGGAAGATTACAAATATCTCTAGGTTTCTCACAGGGCCTTTTCTGACACCAGTCCAGAAGGCAGGATATAATAGTCAGTGTAGTGTTACTGTGATAATAATCAAAATAGTTTACTTATAAAGAGAAGAGGTTTACGTAGGCTTACAGTTTTGTAGGTTTTAATCCATGGTTAGTTGGCCCTGTTGTTTTAAACCATGATGGGGAATTCATGGTAGAGCTAACCCATTCATTTCACTGTGAGGAAGAAAACAGAACCCAAAACAGGAAGAGACCAGGGACCCATTATCCCCTCTGAGGGTGTGTGCCTGTGAACTCAAACCTCCTTTTATGTCCCACCTGTTAAAGTTTTCACCAACTCCCAATACTACCAGCATAGGGTCTAAGCCCTTAACAAATAGGATTTTGGGAGACATTTAAGATACAAGGAGCAGAGGGAGATGAGCATTTGACCTCTGCATGCATGTGGAAGGCTAGGCTTCTCCTGTGGTCTCACAAGGCAGGATGCCTGTCTTCAGCCCCCACTGGATCCTCCCAGATACACCCAGGCTGGAAAGGGAGGGACACTTCTTCACAGCCTGGTGACAGTGGAAGTCTAAGTTTCCCCTTCACCATCCATCACGGTTTTGGGAGTGAGGCTGTAGCTTTTTTTGAACTATGCAGGTGAAGTAGAGAAATTATTGTCTAAATATTTTCTGTCTTGCTAAGCTTCAGCTTTTCTAGTGGTTGGCTACAGTAGGCTTTTCTTAGGCCTTTTTGTCTTCATTCATGGTGTTTTCATTTTGCTGATATTTTTAACACATAGTCTCTGATATATGAAGTAGAAAAAAACTCAGAAAATTACCATCTTGTTCCTTGCACCAGAATTTTGTAGCTGCTCTGTTTTTCCTTCCATTTTTCAGAATCTTCTTATGACATTTTATGTTATGTTCACTCTTTCTAACTACATTTAAATGGAGAACTACGGGAAAGTGCATCTATATTTTTAAGTGGGGGAAAGAAAATAAAAAGGAATTTAAAAAAGAGAGTTGAAGGGAAAAATAGAAATAGAGCTTTTGCAAATGGGAAGAGGAACGAGGGAGCGGAGAGGGATGGAAAGATGCTGGCCTCCTCAGGGGGCCCAAGGGAGATATTTGAGGGTGAGGTTCCAAGGTTAAAGAACGCATGTGTGCAAGACTTCAGCAACAACAGCAGGCAGTATGAAGCAGAGCAGAACATGGGGGCACAAAAGCACAAGAGCACAAGAGCCACCTGAGTCTTTATTGTATAATTCTTATACAGGTTGTTATCTCTTGTTTACATTCTTACATAGTGCTGTAACCAGTGCATGTGTGTTTACCTGTGCTAAGTCATGGTTACATAACTGTATCCCACTGTGCACCTGTGCTAGACAAGCAGGGTCACATACTCAGGTGTCCTTAGATGCCCCTGAGCTTTGAAGCAGTCTGAGTAGTTCCCCACAGAGGGGAAGGGGACAAAAAAAAAATAAGAATTAAGATGTGTCGTGTACATGTACAAACTCCCCATGATAAGTGTAATCATTATGTACCCCAACCACGTACTGACAAAAAAAATTTAAAAATAAAGTGGAAGACCTACCTTGTATGATTTACCTCTTCTAAATTTATTGGGGTTGTCTTTACTCTACATCACATGTTGTCTTAGGACTTTTTCATATGTACTTGACTAGAAAGTGTATATTCTTCAGTTGTTAGCTGTAGTACTCTATATATGTTTACCAAGGAAATTTTTTTGTTTTTTTGTTTTTAATTTGTGTGTTTTCTTTTTTGTTGTTGTTATTGCTAAGGATTAAACCTAAGGGCTTGTGCATGCTAAGCATGTGTTCTAATAATGAACTACATCTCCAGTCATTCTTAGGCCAGGTTTACTTATGCTTTGTGTCTCCCTAAGAATGTGATTCAAAGATTCATTTAATCAAGCAGTAGACTTGCTAACAAGCTGAAAGTGTGTCTTAGCAAACTCCAGGATAGAGAAGTTCATAAAGTGAAAATACACGTGAGCATGGCTTTTGTCTAATAATGTGATGGCCATTAAATTTCATAAAGAGTACATATAATCTTTAAGAGCAAAAAGATTGCCAACATAGAGCAAAAGGAACAGAAAGAGTAAAAAATAAAAAGAAACCATTGGAACCTCAAACTTTGACAGCTCAGAAACAGGCTGAGAAAGCTACTCAGATAAAAACCTACATTACATTTTGTGGCAAAGAAATGGGTGGTTCAGAGGGCGGAAGTAATTACCTACAGAGAAGAACATAAAGCTCTGAGGATGAGGGTGAGAGTTTTTATGAATCATTTTCAGAAAATGGCAGCACTGGTTATAATCAAGGAACTTCCTACATTTGCCGACATGACTTTTACAATTGCTATTGATCTGTGAATTCTGTGTGCCACTCATTTGTCCCTCTTGGAACAAGAATGTCTCTAGTGGTTAGCATTATCGGCTGTTGGGTGTAGAGGAGAAGGCAACTTGCTTCTTTATTTCACAGACCTGGAGATTGAGAGGAAATCTGCTCAAGCTGTGGTGTGTCTCAGTACTCTAGGAAACTAAGGCAGAAGAATTACAAGTTTGAGCTCAGACTGGACAACTTAGGGACTTAACAAGACTGTCTCAAAACAAAGAAGAGCTGGGGTGTAGTTCAGTGCAAAGACCTTTGGTTCAATTCCTAGTACAAGCAAATCAACCAGTCAATCAATCAATCAAGTATAGCACATAACAAACTAGACTTGAATCAAATGGAATGTTACTGGAGATTTTTCTAATGCTGTAATGGCATAAGGGAGGGGTCATGGAGAGTTGCATGTATTAGTTTGCATGTGGGAGGAATGTGGATTATTTGGAATTACAGAGTGTACTCTTTTAACTAGTATTCCACGTCAGCTTTCCATATCAACATTCCAGATGAGAATGCCATATTCCTTTTTATCCTTCTGCCTCTAACAACCTATTCTCTGGCAGAAGCGATGTCATAGGTATTTATCTGGAGGGTCCCATATGATGAGTAACTGGTGCTTCCTGCCCATGGCCATCTGAGGGAACTTGGAAGTAGCTTTTCCAGATAAGATGGTAGCCTAAGTCAACAGCTTAACTGCAATCTAAAGAGCGATGCTGAACCAGAAGTGGTTATCCAAGCTGATCCTAGATTCCCAAGTCAAAGAAACTATGTAAAATAATATTCTTTTATCATTTTAACATGCTAAATTTGGGTCACTTTTACACAGCAATAAATAACACCAAACTTTCTTAGTTTATACTACCATAATAATTTACCAAGAAAAATATACTAATTTGCCCACATACTTATTTCTATGTTACTAGTCTCATAAATGTATTCAAAATTTGTGAATCAATTTCCCAAACTGTTATTCTATCTATATGTATGTATGTATGCTGCTGGAGAAAAGGTTAGCTAGCTTTCTCTTAGTGTCATGATTATTAAGGTAGAACATGGCTATACTCTGTGGTATTGTAATTTATGTGTCAAACAGTTCTATGTGTTGTTTTGCCTTTGGGGAAACAGGTGACTGACAAACGTAAACAGGTGGCCTCAAAATCACCAATGCCTTGCCACACAGAGCATGGATTTCATCTTTACATTTTTGTTCATTACCTCTCAATTGTCATGCTAACCTTGAACACACAGAGACCTTTATACATAAATATGTTTGCTTTTCTTGAAAAGTAATAATCTGGAGTTCATGTAAGGTGATCCACTTTCAGCAGCCCCTGTTGAATAAAAGGGTGATTTAAATGAGGTTTGCCGGAACCAGACCTTTGGTTTTAATCTGTGTGCATTTCCTTTGGGACATACCTTATAGCCTCTCCCTCTCTCTCACTCTCGCTCTCGCTCTCTTGCTCTCTCACTCTCTTTCCTTTCCAATCACAACATACACTGAGGCACATTTCATAAGTTTATAAACAATTCTGTTGTCCTAAAAGGGTTTTAGAGTGAAGCTTTATTCTTTTTCTTTATTTTGCTTTAAATGACACTGGAGATTGTTACTGTTCTGCTTCATATACCCTTATTAAAACAGAAAGCCTAAACTGAATTATCTTTCCGTCAGATTGTTCAACAGACTCCCTTTAATGTTCTACTTAACAGCATTTGCTTTACAGACAGACACAGCCCTATAAGGACGTGGGGCTTATGTCTCCAGAGATGGAGGAATAGAGGCCCTCTCTGTACGGCATGCACACCAACAAAGCGTGTATTTAACACATGCTACTACATAGTGCACGAGGAAAATAGATTGCCACATCTTTAATGATTTCTGTTGCTTTTTTTTTATTACTGGCTTTTATTAGCAACATTTTATCTTTAAATTTGTGTCTTTCTCTATACCTGCTTTTGGTCATTTATGTTCAGAACTGTTGTAAGATAAACTTGTAAATTGTTTAAACTTTTTTGCTTAACATTGCAGTGAGTTTTTATTTATTACCTTACGTTACACTGAGAGGATTTTGCAATTTTACCCCAGAAATCATCTGTTTAATTTCCTTCTAGAAAATAAATGAAGCAACTGCTTTACATATTAGTTAGAAACATAAAAGGGACTTGAATATATATATATATCCCATTATTATTGTATCTTATTATTACTCAAGCCACTTTATTCCAGTAGAATAAACCCATTTTATTCTTTCTTCTTCACTGTCTTGATAAATTTAGCTATTTTGAACAGTGCTGAACATGGAAAAATATCAGGTGTGGCCACAGATGTCGAGAAACATGAAGTATCCTGGTGTGGTACAGGCTCATCTTTCATTTCCAAGAGGTACCATCAGGTAATGAGCAGGACAAAGAGAGGCATAGTTCCTTGTTAGAGTATATTTCACAGCAATGTTGGGGGTAGTTGTCATTCCACACTTTTCTCAACCTTCCTTCCAAATATTTCACAAATCAAATGAAACAGACCATGACTAGGTACATATTAATAGTCACATACATTCTATAAAGCAGATCCATGTTCTGAGAAACAATCTAAAAATAGACTAGATATATAGGACATGCTAAACAATTATAGAACCCCTAATAGGAAGAGAAGAATTCTAAATGTCAAGAAAATGACTTAGTATTACACATGTTATTATTGACTTCTCAAACTCTCTGTGGGAAAAAGTCTTTTCTTCATTTGTTTACTGAAGTTCATTGTATATGGATTGAATTAAGAAATATAATTGCAAAAGAATTAATAGTAAATACAAAGAAAAACAGAATATACAAGCCTATTATTCAGGCACTTATATGTCAAGACAATGTAAAAATTATCTTAAATTTTCTAACCCATTTTCCCAAATTTTGTATTTATTGTAAACTTTTGACACATACATTATAGATTGGCACTGGTCCACAGAAGAAACTCTAAGTAGTATGGCAATAAATATAGATGATACAGATAGAATCCCAAGTCATTTTTTGATAAGGACAGGTTATCTTAATCTACATTACAGCCCAGTATACTGAAAGGATAAAATATAGTACCATGAATATTATTGGCTTACTATGGTAGGTAACTTTTAGAGCAGTGTGTGGAGTTTGAAAAAGCTCCCCAAACAATTTTGGTGGACTATCTTTCCCCGCTTTAAAATTACTTCTGTAAGGAATTTAATAAGAGACCAATTTATCATCCCTGATCTGGGTTTCTATGCTCTATGAGACCCTACACTATGCACTTAATATTCCAAAGATGAATGAGAAAGGCCTGAGCACTAGTGATAAAGGAAAGAGTAAGGACTTTGGTGGGGCTCATGCACATATAACTTACAATGTAATTTATGAAAAGGAAATGTGTGCATTGGATAGAGCATATAAATTAAATATAGCATGTCAGAAAATTTAAAATTTAAATAGAAATTATATCACTTCCTCGATTTTTAACTTAAGCTTTAATTTCAGATTTATAGCTTTATCAAGGTTCAAACAAGTAAATGCATATTTGGGAAGGGGAGAATTAGTAAAGACACATCATTGAAGAAAAAAATTAAAATTAAATTATTGTAATTATATAACTGGCCTTACTTTTGAGGCATTCTCTTCCTGTCATATATAAAAAATTGTTGGGCCGGTGAGATGGCTCAGTGGCGTAAGTGCCTGCCTTGCAAGTGCGAGGGCCTGAGTTCGACTCCCGGATCCCACATACGAAAAAGGGGCCTGTGATATCGCTCAGCGGCACGGGTGCCTGTTGGCGCGCGAGGTCCTGAGGTCGACCCCCCGGTACCCACAAAAAAAAAAATTGTTAAAAAAAGACCAAATTTTTAAATCAAAGATGACTATGTAGCATTATATGTGTAAACCAATGTAGTACAAATTATACCAAAAAATGATACCAACATCTAATTTTGTTTTATTTCCAGAAAGGTTAATTTTTTGGAATGAATTTATACTGTATAATTAAGTATATTATTAAAACCATGATTGAAATTCTGTAAATATTTTGTGAGAGAACACTCATAAATTTTTATCTGACAGTGTGATCAAAGAAAGTGCCTTTAAGCAATATTACCTTGCACAAGATGTGCAAATATTTCTTGATGTATTCTCGATTAAAGAAATATATTTTCACATTAAATTGAGCTTGATTGCTGAATATAGAATTCTTTGAAACTTTAAGAAAAATTATTGTTTTCATCAAGACAGAGTTATAAATAGCTATGATTTGTTCTCAGACAGAGAACATAAAGAGCCATGTGTACTCACTTTAAAAGTACCAAGATGATGGCCTGAAATGTGTCAAAAGTTGAAAAACTCAAAATAGATCTTGATATGAGAATCAATCTCCGGGAGAAAGAAGGGAACACATACAACAAGCTTGAAAATGTTCTTGAGTCCAGGATTTCAGGTGCATACTAGTGAATGTTTGAGCCGTACTTAGAGGGTCACTTCTGTGGGCTAACTAATTTCTAGATCACTATGAAAATTTCTCAACTACAAATTCAAGTCGATGGCTACCTTTTATGGAATTTGATGAAGTTAATTAGAAGTGTTTATATTCCAATGATTTCTTTTTTTCTTTTACTGTCATATAAAAATTCATTTAGTGGAGTCCACTTATTTGAAAAATTAGGAAAAATTTTCCTTAGAGCTTTCTTTATACTGTTTAAACATAACTCCCACATTTCACCTTAAATCCATTCAACTTCAGCTATGCATATCCTTCCATCTTTCTTGCTGACTGAACTAGCATCTGGTGCTTGATTTGGAAAAGTAAAATGATCTCAAATGCCAATTCTATTACTTTTCCTTTCATTATCTTAGTAGATGTCCCAAATATCTGCATGCAGCTACTTCTAACAATATAATGCTGCGATGCGGTAATAATTCGCATGCTCTATTTCTCTAGACGGAATGTAGGAAAGGCTACGTGATACACTCCTGAGATGTGTCTCTCACCGACCCTAGCACAGTGCTATGTCTATAGTTAAAGAACTTCCTTTTATTTTCCAAAAATGGAAGGGAAAAAGAGAAAAATGGAAGAAATGAGGGAGTGTGTGCAGGATTAAGACAGAAAGAGAGAAAGAAGAAATGATGACAAATATGGAAGGAAGGCGAGCAATACAAAGCAAAAATTAGAACTAAAACTTAACAAAAATGATAAAGTTAGAAAATGAACCGTACCCAACACTTGCCTCACACAAAAACAGGACAGTGGCTGTTTCCCACTATCTAGTCTGTAAATTACTTATGAAATGTTGTGTGGAGTGTACAAAAGAGCTTTCTCTCAAAAAAATTGAGGATAAGTGGCCCTAGACTAAACACACCTTAAAGGCAAGATCACCATGATCTAAACAATGCCAAATCAATGAACTCAAGTGGTTTTATAGGAAAGCAAAAAATCCCAGTATCAACAAGGTAAAATTCACACGATCTGGCAATTTTTCAACAACTGCCACGTCTAAAAAGGAACAGAAAAATGAGGTATATAATGTGGAGAAAATTCAATTCATCAAAACCATTCTGCAATTGACACTGAAGTTAGAATTATCAAACAATAACTATTTACTGGTTATTTCAATGGTTCCCATGTAGTCATAAAGTAGAGATGCGAAAGTAAAAACAAATTGAACTTCTAGAAATAAAATCTGCAATGTATGAGATTAAATATACAAGTTAGTTAATAACTGCTATATCTGACATCGCAAGAAGAAACAATTAGTGAAATTGAATACATATGACATATTCAATTGAAAAATTAACACAAAGAAAAAAGGAACTTAAAAAAGACAAGCTGAACCAGTGAGCTATGAGGCATCTTTAAGAGACCTAATATATATTCAACTGCAGTCACCAAAGGATGGAAAGTAAAAGCAGAAAAGTACTTGAAGAAATAATTGCCTCAGTTATGCCAAAAAGCTCAAGTACTAACAGCACAATAAAGAAAACTATTCTTTATTGAATAACAATGCTAACCAAAGCATTTTATAACAAATTATTCAAGTCAATGATAAAAAAAGAAAAAAATTTAAGCTTTACCTATAATTTTAAGAAATGAGGTGAATAAAGTATATAGAGAGAAAAGATATTAACAGAGGATTTATTATAATCAATGTAAGTCAAAAGTTCATAGAGCACTATATTCAAAGTACTAAAGCAATAAATCTGCCATCCCATAATTTTATACAGAATGAACATATATTTCAAATCTGAAAGTGACATAAATTCTCGATCTAACTTAGAAATACTAAAATAATTATAATAAAATAGCCTTAGAAGAGATATTAAAGGAAATACTTCATGCAGGATGAAATTAAAAAAGGTATCTAAGCAAAACCTGAATACACAAAAGGAAAGAACAACACTAGAAATAGTAAAAAAAAAAAAAAAAAAAAAGATTGGTTTTCATATTCTGTAAAGTTCTTTACAAGGTAAATAACAAAATGTTTAACAATAACAATGTAATGTGGGGTTAAAATACAAAAGGATAATAAAGGAGTCGGGCACGGTGGCTCACACACGTAATCCTAGCATTCGGGAGCCTGAGGCAGGAGAATCACTGTGAGTTTAACGCCAGCCTGGGCTACATAGCAAGTTGAAGGCCAGCCTGAACTACATAATGAGACCCTGTCTCAAAAAAGAAAAGGAAAGTAAATGAGAATAATAAAGGTAGGAGGAGAGAAATGAAACTATACTGGTGTAATATTATTATATAATACTGTACATTAAAAGATACAGTATCATTTGAACATAGTCTTTGATTCAAATATATCCCATAAATCCCAACATAAACTGTGAACGTAAAACAAAGTATTGCAACTAAGTCAACAACGGAGATAAAGTAAAAAGAAAGCTCTTTCACTCTAGGGATGACATTAAGCAAAATGGGAGTAATACATGAGACATATAGAAAAAAATCAAGGAATTTTAAAACCTGGCCATATCAATAATCAGGTTTACAGACTTCTATTAGAAGTGAGAGACTGTCACAGTAGACACACCCAAATGTACAAGGTATAATCCAAAGACACAGAGAACATTTAAATTTCATTACGGTATGCATTCTCCCTCAAAATACTCACCTTTGGTTCAAAGACACTTTCCGCATAGTTCTGCCTACTTTCTGAAGCAGTTCTGAAAATGCTTTCTGTGTTTTTAATTACATTCTTATTGTTTCCTTGATGTCCTGAATTAATTCAAAACTTTTACCTTTGCTGTTCACACAAAGCCCATGTAAATAAAGTTGATTCGGATACATTGTGATGTTTTAATAACATGTCTTTCCACTGGATGGCACTTGGCGGCAGAATTCACTGCATCTTTGGTCACACCTTGGAAAGACACAAAAGAGGACTTCCAGATCTGCTTCAGAAAAGAGCAAGAACCACAGGAGTGTGTGCGCCAAGTGAGAGGGAGTATTTGGAGGGAGATTAATAGCAATGTGTCTTTTATTGTAATTTTTTTTTAAATGTAAAGGATCACCATATGTTTTGACCACCTCTTTTATACTGGTCATTAAAAATGGGAAGGGGGCCAAAAGATACACAGAGGTGGGAAGAAGGGGAGGGGAGTAAGAAGCAAGTGAATTAACATGCGTTATATACATGTACCAACTCCCCATGAGGAACGTTATCATTATGTACTGCAAACATGGAATAATACAAATTTTTAAAAATAAATTTAATGTATACTGCAGGTCAGCTCATGTAAAAACACCAGTTAGTTAAAAGTAAAAGGGTAAAATATAAAGCTTACTAAAACTCAACAAAAGAAAGAGGAAGTCACAAGGTAATACCATATAAAGCACATTTGAGACCGAAGAATATTACTAGAGATAAAGAAGGTCATTTTATAATGATAAAGGTATCAATTTATCAGAGGATATAAACCATCCTCAAAATTTTGCAACTAACAACGGGGCTTTGGAATTATAAATTAAAAGAAAATAAAACTATGAGAAGACAAAAAATACAAATCTGCAATTACAGTTAAGAGATTTCAACACTCTTTTCTACCCTCAATATATAACAGAGCAAAAACACCTTAAAAAATTATATAAAATATTTGGAAACAATAAATATTTGTTGCTGAAAGTGAGTGCTTACTTGTAAATATCCAGCACCATGCTTAACAGTATGAACAGCACACTTGTTTACTGGCATTTTTTATCTTGATGCCTGATCTTCCCCTCACTGTTAACATAAGTTACAGAGGTTATGTGTCATATCCTATAGTCAAAATAGTGGTACAGAAGAGTAGTGATCATTTGAACAGGTAATATAAAGGCATTTACAAGTTAACATGTTCATAAGACTTTATACCTTTTATTTCACATCATACTTTGAAATTTTTAAATTCTGTATATCTCATTTAGTGTATAGAAAAAAGACATTAAATACTTAAAAACCCACACCTAACTAAGCAATATTACCCAGACTTTAATTTGGGTCTCCATGCTCCATACTTTAATTCTGTTCCCTTTCTACTTTCTTTATATAGTAGTTACCATATATCCATATATTTTCAATGAGTCATTTTTTAGAACCTTTATTTTTATGATGATGCACTAAAGGATATCTAGGGGTAATTTTCTAAAGTACTCATACAGGATTTCTAGTTCGTATTTTTAATACAGTATATGGGTTTGCATATTTTTTTGTTTTTGTATACATGAGTACAGGTTTTTGCATAGCCAATATCTGAAACCACTGAAAAAAATCTCTTAATAGCAGTTATATGTTTAATTATATTTCGGTATGGACTTAACCTTGTCATTGGTGTGGTCAGTTTCCCTTCAGAAAGGAGTAGATACTGTATTTAACTACATAATCAAGTCAAGAAGTCATTTTCAAATTAAATATATAACATTCTAAAATGACCAGTGATATTGAACATTTTTTCATATATCTATTTGCTGTTTGTATTTCTTCCTCTGAAAAGTGTATATTCATCTCAGATGCTCTTTTTGGATTGAGTTTTAAATTGGGGGATCTGACTTTTTTCAATTCTTTGTATGTTCTAGATATTAGTCCTTTGTCTGAGGGACAATTGGATAAAATTTTTTCCTACTCTGTGGATTGTCTTTTCACTCTATTGGTAATTTCTTTTGCTGTGCAAAAGCTTTTAAATAAGATGACATCCCAGTTGTTGATTCTTCATAGTATTTCCCATGCAATAGGGGTTTTGTTAATGAAATCTTTGCCTACACATATGTATTCAAGAGCTCTCTGCCTATTGTCTCCACCAGCAGATTTAGTGTTCCTGTTTTAATGTTTAGATCTTTGTTCCATTTTGATTTCAGTTTAGCACATGGTGAGAGACATAGGTCTAGTTTTAGTCTTTGGCATGTTTCTGTGGTGTGAGATACTGCATGTGCAAATAAGGACCAAAGTATATAAAAGGTATTGTGAAATAGGAAGAAACTGTTCAAAAGAAAGCAGAACTAAGGAGGGGGAAAGGAAGGAAGGAAAAAGAAAAAAAAGAGAAAGTCCATACTCTTAAGTGAAGTAAAATGGACACACAGGTTTAAATATCACATTATTTCTCTGGTGTGAGAAACTGAAAGGGTAAATAAGGACCAAAAAATATAATAGACACTGGAAAATAGGAAGAAAATATTCAAATGGGAAGGGGAACAAAGGATGGGAGAGGAAGAAAGGAAGGAAAGGAAAAGGAAAAAAATGGAAGGAAACAAAGCTTTTGTAAATAAGAGGAAGAGGGGTTCAAGGGAGGAGAGGGGATTAGGGAAAAAAGAAGAATCAAAGTATATCATGTACAGGTACACACTTCCTCTGATGTATGTGATCATTATGTATATATGAAGTGTACCAATAAAATTAATCAAAATTGAAAAAACTTTTTTTTTTATATTTCTCTTGTGAAACTTGGATGTATATAACTAGTGAATAGTTTATCTGCTAATATGTGAATTCATACATGGTATTTTTATGTGCGTGCATATGTGTATATCCACAAAATGTTAAATATTGATTACATGAGCATATTAATTGATATATTTAGGAAGTACATTTTAAAATATGTCTTCTTTGTTTTTCTACAAGTTTAGTTAATTATTCCCTGCTACCATTCTAGGGCATTTGTTTCAATCTCTTAGATTTTTTTTTTTTTTTTTTGGTTCACTGATACTTCCTTTAGAAACCTATAAAGTAGTCAAAACCAGTCCATTAAATTAACTTGGATTTCTGATAAAAAGCTTAAGTTTTCATATGATCTGTTGGGTTCAGTTTTACTTCTCTTAACTCTTGACTAAAACATTAGCATAAATGTACACTTGTGGAAGATTTTATTCAGATTCCAGATTTGAGTAATTTCAAAGGGAGACAGAAAGCAATGAACATAGACGAAAATTTTTAAAAATAGTGTTGATGAATGGGTAGTAAGTTATAGTTAGACAAGAAAATGTTCTGGTGTGATATTTATAGAAAGGTGACTTTAGATAACAATAATAAAATGAACATTTTGAAAAGCTAGAAAAGATTTGGATATTTTCACCATACTGAAGCAGAGGAGACAGACAGGTTTTTCCTGACTTACACATTACACAATATGTACAAGTATCAAAACATTACTTGGTACCACATTATTATATGTAATTCTTATGTTTTGTGCATCAGTTAAAATATATTTAAATAATAATAAAAGCACATTGAGGAGAATTCAAGCCCAAATAATACAAAAGAATTTTTACTTATTTCAATTTTACATAGTAATTTCAGAATTTTCTCACTTTCATACTCTGAAAATTGCCAGTTAAATAAGATTTAATTAGGGCAAAGTATGAAATCAATACATGTCAAAACTTTTAAATGATAAAGCATATTACAGGTCCTCAATTATCATGGCTTTGAATTAGTTTTCTCTGCACAAATTTGCAACACTAGCAGGAAAGTTCTTTGGAGACAGGAAAAGATTAATTAGGCTTCCTGAAAAATTTTAATTATCAGGTAAATAGTACCCACAGATGTAAAATTACTTTAATAAAGCATTCTGAGTCAGGCATGGTGCTGCCCGCCTATAACGCCAGCACTCAAGAGGCTGAACAGGAGGACTGTTGTGAGTTCAAGGTGAGCCTGAACTACATAGCAAGTCTCTGTCTCAAAACCAAAAGTAAAAAATAAAATTAAAATAAGGACATTCTGTTATTAATTAAAGAATACATGCAGGCTGAACATATTACTGAAGGAAATGAGAACACAATGGAATTTGAATTCATTCAGAAGGATGTGTTTATTACATGCTTTCTATAACTATAAAATTTAGTATTCCAAATTGAGTGTAACCGTAAAATTGAGTGCACTCAATTTTTTAAATAAGAATGTCATCACATTTCTTATATGGACCTGTGTGTTAATAAAAGTCAAAAAAATTTTTTCTATATTATGCATTAAAATTGGAAATAGGAAAAGATTTGTTCATTCATTCCATAATTAGTTGAAGACAGTTCGGTAATTGCAGTATTCAGAAGATAAAGAGGCACTTTATCAGGGAGCAAGAAAATATTATTTATCACAAAAGAGCACCTCAGAAAAATTAAATTTGATGAAAAATTCAATTTACCATGGTAAAATTTATCAAAAATTCAATAATAAGTACATCCGTCGGGGATGAAGATATAGGAGGTTAATAAAGAATTTTGGTATATGTATTGCAAATTAGAGAGTAGAGCCATTTTATAACTTTATAAAATACACATCTAAGACACAATACAATTGTAAAAATAGGCATCTGCTGTCATAATCTAATAACAGATTACTACGATCACTCATAAAGTTTAAAAATGGAGGAATACACTTTCTCTCCTTTTATTATTTATTTTCTACCCAGCGTCCTTTGGTCAACCTATAGTTGCTATTTCACATTAAAATACAAAAAAAATTAAAGCAGATAATATTTTTTCAATGTGTTATATTACTCATACACGAAAGAAAAATATTCATTCATCAGTTGAGGGACATGTAAGCTGTTTCTATGGCTTCGCTACTGTGAGGAGCTCAGTTATATTCAAATAGCACGCTGTTTGAGTACTATAGCTTTGTAGCGTTTGGAAGTCAAGTTTACAGTGCCTCTGACTTTGTTCTTTTTGATTTAGATAGAACTAGCTAGTCAGGGATTTTCTCGCTTCATGTAAATTTTAGGATGATACTTTCAAGCTATACGAAGGATGTCATTGGTTTTTTGTCAGATGATACATTGAATCTGTATATTGTTTTGCATCCTAGAGACCTTTTAACAACTTTGAAGGCCTGAATCTGTGAATTTGTGATTTCTTTACAATTTTTTTGTATCCTCTTCAATTTCTCTCAGTTGTAGTCAGTCAATTGGCCTAAATCTTTTCAGTCCGTGGATTTTGGCCTGGCAGTAGATGTCATAGGGCTTTTCCCAGCACTTGGGCCTGGCACTGAGTTTCGAATCTAAGGCCGTGCTTACTTCCCTCTCCTTCCCAAGCAGGAGGAAGGGGTGGTGGGAACAGCTCTACTTCCCTGCTTTCTTCAGGGTCTCTTTTCTTTTTGCTGTATGTGTTCTCTCACCTGACTTCCTTAGCTCTTGTGAGGGCAGCTGGTGCATGAATATATGTTCACCTGGCGTGTCTCTGGAAAAATGACAATGGTAGATATCACTCAGATGTCATCTGGCTCCACCAGTAATATTTTTATTGAAATCACATGTTTTATTTTATTTTGTAGTAGGAATCCACTTTGATTAAATGTGTTTCTATCATTTAATATACTATACAGCAGTGAAGTATAAAAATCTCAAGATTTGAAAACTCAGTTATTTAATATCTTTTACAATGTAAACATTTTATGCTTTTACATGTAGTTTCAATCTTTGCACATAGTTAGGACATGGATAAACTGACTGCTGTGATCCTCTGTGATATGTTTAAAGGTGATATAGTTTATATGTATGCTGGTTACACACATCCATAATTCATGTGCAAAAATTAACTAAAACTGGACACAGATGTCTAAATCTAAAGCCTTAATAAAATTATACAACTTTTTGACCAACTGGAAAACAATCGTTGTGATCTTGGGTTTGGTGTAAAGAGAAATACAGTGAAACAATATATAACTGATGGCAGACTTCTAATATGATATAATGGAGGCCAAAGAGCAGTGAAAGAAAAAAATATGAAGCAAGAATTTTATACCCAACAAAATTATGAGTTAGATATAAAGGTGAAAAAGAAGTCATTTCCAGATAACTAAGACTTTTGATTGAAAGGATCATCAGCTCAAAGCAACAATGTTAGAGATTCCCACTATTCTTATGTGAAATTCAAAGTTTTCATAGAAAAACTTCTACTTACTGTATGCTTTTTGCTGAATCCTAGAGCACCGATGGTTGTTTAGGTGGTTTTAGGCAGTTTTGTCCAACCATGGAATTACTTTTAGGGGACAGGATTTGTCACCCTCATAACCCTCACATTCTAGAAATAGCTTTCTTCCATTTGTCCTTTTGGGGAATATTTTCTTCACATGAAAATTGGGCTTAATGCTGCTTAATGTACCAGTCTACAGAATTTTAAGAGAATCAGATGATATATTTGTAATTGCAAGAGCTAGCATTAAATATTTTAAGTAATGACTTTTATAAAACAAAATACTATTCTAAGCATTATAAATATTTTACTTTGTTTAATCTGAATAGTTATTTACCCTAATTTTCCAATTTTGGAGGTTAGAAAACTGAGGAAATTGATGAACTATCTAAGGACACACAGCTAGTGGGTAGACCAAAAGGGATCCAGACACGAAGTCCACATTCTCTTAGCTACTTTTCACAGTGCGAGAATGTGTTGTTATCTTTCATATTCTATGGGAGGCTCCTGATAGGTAAAAGTAGAACCAGAGTTTGCAAAACAGAGGGCAAAAAGCTGAAAATATTTGGATTAGGGAAGTGAAGAGCTGTGGCAAAAAAGCACCTGGCCTATACAGTAGTCATTTTTTTCCTTTGGAGGATGATCAGAGTTTATGAGCCATCCTCAGTCAGCTCTCAGGAACATCATTCTGATAAGCAGAGGGTTTTCTGTGCTGAGAAGCAAATCATTTTTTCCTTCTCATACCATTAGATCTTTAGGATTCAGAGCATATCACATAATGTTCTATATTCTTGCTATAATTTATTATTTTCCCAAGATCCTGAGTGCAGAAGGGCTATGGGTAAGAGAGATGTATATACCAGTCATTGTGCAAAGTCTGGGTGTTAACATGAAAACATTTCTCACAGAGGTGGGTAAAACATCAGTTTGTATCATTTTCCCCAGTGGTGGCCAATAGCAGCCCAGGCAGTTGAAGCCTTATTTGATATACACAAATATACTCTGGACCCCCTGTGAGAAAAATTGCTCGCCCTACACTAGTCTGTCTCCATTATGTCAACATTAGATAAGCATGTCCAACATAAAGTAAAACAATGATTGCTCTTTTTTTTTTAAATGCCACTGATTCTCTATTTGCTTGTGAAGTAAACGTCAGTTGGGAGGAAAAATACACTGGTCTTGAAATTAGATACAACTGAGTTACAAGGCACTTCTGATTTCATTGCTGAAAATACATGGGGTGGGGAATAGTCCTGCCTGGGAGAGTACACCTAGCTCTTCAGCTAGTTTGGGTTTAATTGTTCAGCTTTACCACCTACTAGCACGGAAATATTGGCCTACTCCTGTTGTAATAACAAATTTTTAGAAATTTTATAGCAGAAATTAAAGATCAATTAGTAGCCTGTTGCTATATTGAGACAGGATATGCTTACACTGCCTGTCACATGGTTAGACTGCTAAACTCAGTCAGCCTTGACAGTCTGCATCCAGCTGCTTCTCCTAGAAGCCCACCAGGTCAACTTGACCACATCCAGCTGTAATGTCTGTGTTTTCCTACCTAAAATATATATATCCAGGTTTTCCAACATGCTTCAAGGACTTCATGCCTAGGACAGACTGGCCCAGTCAAGGACATACTTACCTCTACCTGCTCTGCTTAAACCCCCCTCACTCCCAGGATGCTCCTGCCTTACGATAAACAATTCCTTTTAAGTAAACCTACTTAACTCAAGTCTGCCTAACAACATACGACCTAATTCATGTAACCAATCACGGAATAACCTGCTATCAGCTTTTGTACTTCCTGCTTGCAAAAGTGTATATAAGATTCTGCTTCACTCAGCTGAGGCTGATGAGTTGGATTCGGTCCCACCAGCCTGCTGGCATCAATAAACAAGCTGCCTTCCAACTCCTCGGTGCAGAGCATTTTCCTTTTGGTTCAGTACTGGGTTTTCCTGCAACACTGTTAATTCCCTAAGCTTTGATTTCATCACTGTTTAAAATGTCTCTTATCTTGAAAAGTTTTGTAAAAGTAAAATGATGTAATTTAAAATTTTTAATAATAGTAAATGCAAACACACTATATAATTACCATTAATGTCATTTAATTATTGAAACCTAGTGGTATGAAAATTGCATATATATTTTACAATGGATTCTAATAATTAGGCTTGATTTCAGTGGAGATTACACTGACACCAATGTTTTGAGAATTTCATTTTCACACTGAGACCTGAACTAATAGCCTCACATTTAATTTTTAGAGTGAAGCAACTAAAGGTGGTTTCAAATCCTTTGCAAGCCAGAACTAAACCATTTTGTAATGAAAGACAATCATTGTAGGCCTCAGATACATAAAAGCACAAAGGGAAAACTTCACGAATGGGATAGATGAGTCAGCAGACTGAATGACACATGGTGCAAGAGAAAGATTATGAATTTTAAAAGTGGACAGGACCCAATTCTAATTCTGATGCTTGTCACTTCTGTATGTGGGAACATAAGCAATTTTTTTTTGAGACAGGGTCTTGCTGTGTAGTTAGGTGAGCCTTGAACTCACAGTGATCCTCCTGCCTCAGCCTCCCGAGTGCTGCCATGCTAGGAGTGCACGACCACATCCAGCTTATAAGGAAACAATGTAATTGAACCTCTGCTTACTTGTTTTTTAAGGGGAGATAAGAAATCCCTAGTGTCTGTCATGTACTCACTGTATATACTGTACAAAGCACTTTATTAAACATGCACCATTTAATTTTCAGAAAAACATAAAGAGGCAAGTTCTACTACTATTTCTATTTCTATTGTTCACTTAAGAAAACTAAGGTTTTGGGGCCAGTGAGATGGCTCAGCGGCGTAAGCGCCTGCCTTGCAAGCGCGAGGGCCCGAGTTCGACTCCCGGAACCCACATATGAAAAAGGGGCCAGTGATATCGCTCAGCGGCACAGGTGCCTGTTGGTGTGTGAGGTCCTGAGGTCGACCCCCCGGTACCCACAAAAAAAAAAAAAAAAAAGAAAACTAAGGTTTTGAGAGTTTGGATGACTCATAACAGGTGACAGGGTTGGTAGATGGAAGAACCCATATCCTAGCCAGTCACTTCATTCTAAAGTTTTATATTTAATTGCAACATCTACATATCTCCTTAACCAGTTTAATGTTATTTATCACATACATAACATTATGTATACAATTCATAGTCATATTTGTAATTATATATATATCTTTTTAGTCATGTATTCTCTATATGATATCTCTTATAAAGAATAAATGACTTTTTCGCTGTCAAATTCTTCCAAGAAAATCCATCAAACATTTTAACTAATTTCACAAATTAATTCTTGGAAGCATTAGACTATGATTTTTCCCTTCTATTAAGTTATTCAATCTCTATGAATACTATTTTGAAGCAAATTGAATTATCTATTAATTAAATAGATGAGTGAAAAAGAGGAGCCCATGAAATTCAGTGATTTACTCTGGACCACAAAATTACTAACTAGGAGGGCCGGTGAGATGGCTCCTGCCCGGCAAGCGTGAGGTCCTCAGTTTGACTCCCAGTACCCACATAAAGGAAAAGAAGGGCCGGTGATATCGCTCAGTGGCACAAGTGCCTGCTGGCAAGCACGAGGTCCTGAGGTCGACTCCCGGTACCCACATAAAAAAAAAAAAATTACTAACTAGAAAAGTTGAGATTTACTTTAACTTTGTCTTCTGGCTTAAATGTACAGATTTTCTCAATGTAGTAATATGAGAAATAAAACTATGTTCCATAGTTTGTAAATGTATTATTGATGAATGTTTTCTTAATTGCAAATCAAATAAATTTCTTTCTATCTTCTTAAAAAGTTACTTTTTCCGTTGGTCTTTGAATATGTGACAAGAAAATAACATACAGCAAGAAAGGTAGATGAATAGCTTGGTTTCTAGCAAGCATTACTCTATAAAACGATGAACATTCTAATTAGGAATATGGCAACTCTTGATAGATAACATCTTGTAATCATAATGTTCTCACCATATTATTGAATTAAAAAGACATTTGCATACTACAGGTAAAGCTGCCAAGATCTTTGATTGTTTAACATAACATCAAAGTAAATTGTTCTGGTCCTGGTTAGACAAAGGAGAGAAAATCCAGGAATACCATGTCCCAGTACAGTCATTTTAGCAATTAAACCCAACTGGGAGCCATTGTTTTTTTAATTATGGAGTTAGATTAACCTCGACAATGAATTAGAAAATCTAAACAAATATTTGCATTTCATTATAGCATAACTCTGGGTTTTTCTGCATTGACAAATATACTAGCAAATTGATGTTTTGAAGTGGCTAAGAAATCAGATAGATTTGGGTTCAAGTTTGAAATCCATTCCTTTTTTGCTGATAAAGCATGGATGAAATACTTATTGTTTCTAAGTTTCATTGAGTTACTGTGAAAATTACACAAGACAATGCCTGTTAAGCTTAGCACAGTGCCTATTAGCTATTACTATATTGTTTAGGCTACACTTTTCTCCAGGTTATTAAATATTAATATTAACAATTCTTCCTGGTAACTCAGGAGAACCTTAGCTATGTAAGTGAATATGAAATTTTCCAACTTTAAAAAAATAACTCCCATCTGCCTGGACTTTTAACGCATACTATTTTGCCTTGATATGTGTCGGATCTTCATAGTTCACATGGAGGGGGGTGATTGTGGAAACAAGGAGGGACATGATTAATAACTGCCCCCTTTCTCCAGAAATTTGTAATCTATAATGAAACACACATGAATATAACTCTGGCAGAAAATTCTGAGCAATGGAGGAATAAAAGAGTTATTCCAAGGAATGAAAAGACAAGCCTGGTGAGAAGGTCTGGGAATCGTCAGACCTGGAGATGGACTTTAAACAACTGGACCGGAAATCATTTGAAGGATATTGAAATGGAGGACAACTACCAAGTAGAATTTAAGCCATGTTTTTGGAACATGAGAGATATTATGCAACAATTGAAGGTTGAAAATAGACAGCATTTGCTAAAAGGATTAATATTGTGCCATGTCCAGAAGAGAACTACATTCATATAGGTCATCATTCATGATGAATGAGATGAAGAAAACTCATAAAATCACTTTATAAAAACAACTACAGACTCTAATGTCAATTCCATGCCATATCATCTATGGATGCTATCATTTGCAATCACTATCACTTGGAGAATTGTTGGTGATTTGCTATGTTTGGTGTTTTAATATTTCTAACAGTAATTTCATGTTCAGTAAGAGCTATTTATCTAATTTAAAGCATTTTTCCACATAGAGTCATTCATACTGTGGAATGTGAAGGCAATTATTCCCTGAGAAGTTATTCTACATTGCCTACAAAGAGTGCATGGAATTACTGCTTAGGGGGAAGCTTTTCTGTTAAAATTTCCACTTATAATGCTTCTACTATGTAAATAGTGCTAAATTTGGTCTTATCATGCCAAGATTGGTAGGTTATGAGTCTTATTTCTACTAAGGCCTTTTGTTCCAAACTTACAGATTAGTGAGAGCAGATTTTCTAAGATGACTTGTAGAATGGATCATACTTGTTAGGTTTTCAATTTAGTAAGGGATCACAAAACCTATTCCATATTACAAAGAGATATTCATTTGCCTATTGCAGCCTCCATCCCGGGGGGCAGTATCATCTTGAGATTCTATAATGGGCCACATAATGTCAGTAATCACTCAAAATTTCCATCTTAAGTTTTTTTTTTCTGGGATATAAAATGTTGCTGTTGTTTTGCTTGTTTTTTGGTGGTTTTATTAGGATATATTTCACATACCCATAAAATTCAGCCATTTAAAATATACAAGTCGATGGTTTTCAGTATATTCGGAGTTTTGCCATTCATTACAATAATCGATTTTATTGCAGAAAGGAACCACACAACTCTTATAATTATGTACCTATATTACATTTTTCTTGATGCATTCATTAGCTGATAGACGTTTAGGTTATGTCTACTTTTTATCCACTAAGACTAAGACAGCTATGAAAATTCATATGTAAGTTTTTGAGGGGACACATTTTGATTCTCTTGGATACATAGGTAGGAGTAGAATTGAGGGACCAAATAATAAACCCTGTGTTAGCATTCTATTCTACAGCTGTCTCTTTTCCAAAGTGATTATAAAATTTTAAAATCCCACCAGTGGTATCTGATAGTTCCAGTCTTTCTACACCCTTTGTAATACTTATTATTATCTTTTTATTATACGCCTCCTACTGAGCGTAAAGTGGAATTCCACTGTGATTTTTATTTCCATTTCCCTGGTAGTTAATGATGTAGAGAAGCTTTTTTATATGCTTAGTGGCTATTTTTCAATCTTCTTGGGAGAAATGTTTATTACCAGTCAACATTTAACAGAGTGTCTCTGTAACAATTTTTTTTTTTAATAGAAACTTGGAAGACCTCAGATCTCAGTAAAATTAGAAAACATTGCATTTTTATTTCACCATTAATGTCATATGTGTATGTATATGTACATGTATATGTATATGTGTATATATACATGTGTGTATATACATAATCTGAAAAGGACATAACAGTCTCTCTCTCTTTCTCTCTCTCTTCCTCTGTAAGCTCCAAGAGGACAAGAGCAGTCTGTTTTATAGTCAATATTGTAATAACTAGTAAAGTTCCTCAAATCTAATTGATACTGAAAATTATTTTATAAGTGAATGAATTGAAATATCTCTGTTCAAGTGCAGGCCTCCTCTATTTTCTGTGGCTGATTCTTTTATCTTTTCTATTACTTTAAAACAATTTTAATCTGAAATTATTAAAAGTGCAAATTTAGCTGCAAGCAACTTGGCTAAAAATTATCATTATTAATCATAATTATACTTCATTTAAGAGAAATACCACAGGTGTCAGGCAAAGATGACTCAGTTCAAACCTTTCATTTTTCCCAAGTATTCTCTCATTTATTTTCATTGTTACATATTTGACAGTGGTCAGTCATGCAAGCTTCAGATTAGTTCAAACAAGTAGAAATCAAAGCCTCCAAGTCTGTTAGTAATATTTAATTTTGATTTCCTGAGTTTTGGTGACTGTAAGCAGTCTGTTTTAAAGTCTATACAAAATTGGAAAACAAAAAAATAAAACGGCCCCTGGGAATTTGCTTATATGATTTGGTGGTTTATATCCTTGTAGGAATGTGTCCCTTTCATCAAGAGTATACAATTTATTGACTTATGATTACTCAAAATATTCCATTATACTCACTTTTACTTATGTAAGATTGTTAGTAATGCCATCAGTCTCTAATTTTAGTAATTTGTCTCTTTTCTTCTTGATCAGTCTAGCTACTTTGCAAACATTGTTTATCCTTTCAAACATTTAGTTTCTTTAGTTTTCTCTATTACTTTTCTCATTATTTCATTAATTTGCTTTCAAAAATTTATATTGTATTCCTTCTATTTTGGGTTACTACGTTTTTACTTTCTTTAGCTTCTTTATGTTGAAGATTGGAGAACTTCTCTGTTGTTGACCTGAGAACTCTTTTTTATTAGTACGTATTTGTCATACATTTTGATCATATTCATCATAGGGAACTTGTACTAGTGCATAATATATCTTTATTTTTCCCCATTCCCCTCCCCACTTTTCCACCCCTCCTCCCCTCCCCATTACAAAAGCTTTGTTTCAATTTTTTCCCTCCATTCTCTTCTTTTCCTTTTCCCTTCCTTACCTTCCCCCAAACTCCTCCCTTGTTCCCCTTCCCATTTCAACATTTTCTTCCTACTTCCCAATGTCTATCTTCCATTTTGGTCCTTATTTATGCTTTTGGTTTCTTACAAAAGGGAAGCAATATGATATTTAAACAGGTGTCTGATTTATTTTATTTAAAAGTATGGTCTCAGGTGCATCCATTTATCTAAAAATGTCTCAAATTTATCCTTACGGCAGAGTAGTACTCCACTTTATATAAAAACCACTTTTTTATCTATTCATCCATCGATGGGCATCTAGGCTATTTTCAAGATTCAGCTATTACAAACTGTGCTTGTATAAACATGGGTGTGCACAACATCGCTGTGGTATGATGCTTTTAACTTTTGGGAAGATAGCAGGAAAGAGAATAGCTGGGTCGAATTGCTAGTTTTGGTTTTTTGAGGAACTCCATACTGATTTCCATTTTGGTTGCAGCAATTCACACTCCTACCAGCAATGGAGAAGGGCTCCCCTTTCCCCACAGCCTCTGCAGAGTTTGCTATTGGTTAATTTCTTGATGATGGCCATTCTTTCTGGAGTGAGATGAAATCTCAGTGTTGTTTTAATTTGCATTTCTGGAATGACCAACGATGCTGAGGAATTTCCATGAAATTTCCTCTAGGCACCACTTTGGTTGAACCTCAAACGCGTATTTTTTTGTGTGTGTGTGGGTACCGGGGGTCCACCTCAGGACCACACGCGCCAGCAGGTGCCTGTGCCGCTGAGTGATATCACTGGCCCTTTTTTCGTATGTGGGTTCTGGGAGTTGAACTCGGGTCCTCGCACTTGCCAGGCAGGCACTTACACCACTGAGCCATCTCACCGGCCCTCAAACATGTATGTTGAATCTTCACTCTCATTTATCTCAGACATTTTCTAATTATTTTTGTGTGTGTGTGTGTGTGTGGGTACCGGGGGTCAACCTCAGGACCTCGCACGCCAGCAGGCGCCCGTGTCGCTGAGCGATATCACCGGCCCTTTTTCCGTATGTGGTTTCCAGGAGTCGAACTTGGGCCCTTGCGCTTGCCAGGCAGGTGCTTATGCCGCTGAGCCATTTCAGCAGCCCCGATATTTTCTAATTTTGTTGATATTTATTTTCTTGATTTATTGGTTATTGTGAATGTGTTGCTTAACTTACAAGTGCATGTAAATTTTCTAGTTCTCTTTCTGTTACTAATTTCCAATTTCATTCTATTGAATTTAAAAAGACATTTTTATGATTTAAGTAAGTTTAATTTTACTAAGCTTCTCGTGGGCTTACATAGTATATATGTACTTGAAAAGAACGGGTATTCTGTTTTGTGAAACATACACACACACACACACACACATACACAGTGTTACTTCTAGTTTGTGTATAATGTTCAAGTTCTCTATTTCTTCATTTGTCTTCTATCTAGAAATATTAACCCCTATTAAAAGTGAGACACTTCAATTTATGATCATTAATTTTCAAATTCTGTTTCTCTCTCCTTAATTCTGTTTGCCTTTTCTTCACATATTTTTTTTTTTTTTTTTTTTGTGGGTACCGGGGGGTCGACCTCAGGACCTCGCGCGCCAGCAGGCGCCCGTGCCTCTGAGCGATATCACCGGTCCCTTTTTCATATGTGGGATCCGGGAGTCGAACTCGGGCCCTCGCGCTTGCCGGGCAGGCGCTTAAGCCGCTGAGCCATCTCACCGGCCCCTCTTCACATATTTTTAAATACTGCTGTCAGCTGCAAGCAAATATGGTTACAAAGTGCTAACAATTTTTTCCATTGTACACTGTCTCTTTTTATTGTTTGAAACCTTTTTATGTCTTTAAAATCAACTTAGTCTGATGTTTAATCCCTGGCTTTTAATTAGATTTTTAATCCATTCACAGAATTGAGGAGAAAATTGATAATTTAAATTTAATGGTCAAAATCCAATACATTCTTCTCTGTGAATATAACTGTACTGTTCTGTGCATTGCTTTTTTAATCAAGTAAGAAAAGAAAAGGGGAATACTTAAATGTTTATACTGTCTTATATAATTGTACCCTACCAGCATTCTTCATATTTGTGGGTAGGTTCAAATTATCATCTTGATTTACTTGTCTGACCTGATGAAGTTACATTAGTGTATCTGGTAAGCCTGACATGGCAATAAATTCTCTCCTTTCTTGTTATAGTGGTATCTTGGTTCATGAAATCTGTTGCAAACAATTTGGTTCACAAACAGAAGCATTTAGCAAAATTTTGTTTTTCTTTACAAACTCTGCATTAGGTGACAAACACAACTGCAGCCATCTTTCACGCACAAACACAAACATGGCCATCTTGTCCAAAATTGTAGAACAAATTAAGTTCGTGAACCAAGGTACTACTGTATCTGTAAATGTCTTTATTTTATCTTTAATTTTGAAAGATTATTCTGCTGTATATAAGAAAATTACCTCAGGATTTTATTTTATTTTATTTTCTCTCAGCACTTTGAATAGTTAATCCCACTGCCTTCTAGACTTTCTTGTTTCTGACATTCTGCTAACATTATTGGGGCTCCTTTGTATATGACAAGCCATTTTTCTCTTCTTTCCAAGATTTTTCTCTTCATGATTGGCTTTCAGAATTTTTCGTGTAATAACTCTGAGTGAGGATTTTATTACATATGCTCTCCTTGGAGTTCACTGAGCTTCTTGAAGATCTAAATTTATATGTGCTTTTTCAACAACTTTCAGATGTTTCCAGCCATTATTTCCTCAAGTATGTTTTATTTCCTTCTTTCTTCTACTTATTTTGGTACTACCATTATACAAATATTATCAAGGTTAAGGATATCACATATTTCACTAAGATTCTTTCATTTTTTAAATTGTATTTTCTTCGTAGAGGTTGTATAATCTCTATCAGTCTATTTTATTTTATTTTATTTTATTTTTTGTGGGTACGGGGGGGTCGACCTCAGGACCTCGCGCGCCAACAGGTACCCGTGCCGCTGAGCGATACCACCGGTCCCTTTTTCGTATGTGGGTTCCAGGAGTCAAACTTGGGCCCTCGCGCTTGCAAGGCAGGTGCTTACGCCGCTGAGCCATCTCACCAGCCCTCTATCAGTCTATTTTAAAGTTCACAGATTCTTTATTTTTCCATTTTGGATCTCTTCTTGAGTTCTTCTAATTATCTTTCTTTTTCCTGTGTACTGTTGTAATCTTTTAATTCTAGAATTTCATTTGGTTTTATATAAAATAATATATTCCTCCTTTTTGATATTCTTTATCTGATGAACATTGTCTTACTTTAGTTTTTAAGCAGGCCTTCTGGAAATATTTGAAAATATTACTAATAGATATTTGGAAGTCTTTGTTGGTTAAGGCTGACATTTGGTCAATTTCAGAGGTAGTCCGTATTGATTGTTTTTCTTTTTCTCCTTACAAGAGAATGGTGGGTAACTAATTTCTGTTTCTCTTTTATGTCTCATATTTTTTGTTGTCATTGACAATTAGAAACATTATGTAATATATTGCATAATAATCTCTACTCTAAGGGATGGTTGTTTACATGTTTTGTGATATGGCTAAGCTATTTTATGATTTTTTTCAATGTAAAGACTTCACAGTTATTCCCTAAAAGGAAAAGCCTTTGGCATGTGCACAATAATCACTTCTGGAATGAGGGTGGTTTTTATCAGGGCCCTTTTTGTCTGGCTCTTTTCCTGATCTCTCTCTTAAGATGGCTGCTTCACTTGGCTCCCACTAATCGTGAGATTACTCCATTCATTTTGATAATGTCATGATGCATGAATTGCTCATCGGTTCAATTCACCTACACTTGAGCAGGGATGGTTTTTGAGGCCAAACTTTGAAGTTTGTTCTAACCATTTGTTGGCTCTTCTTTACTGTTGATTTTAGTGATTTTTCTCTGGTAAGGTAGGAAGCATATGGTTAACTTCATCACTCTTCATTGGACATTAGGTTCCCCACATTTTGTTTCAAATAATGTCCATTAATTATTTACCTTTGGCAAGAGCTTTACCATCACTTTTCTTATGAACTGCTTTTCTCCATAAACAAACTTTCTAAGAAACTACTTTGTGAGCTGGGAGAAAAGGAATCTCTGATCTTCCTGGCTTACTGCTTCTGGCATGGAACCTTGACCCTAACAATGAGCTAAGGCAAAGATGGTTCAGGCCCTAACATTCTCAATCTTTCATGTTTGAAGTAGAACCACTGTTCTATGAGTAGGGCTGAGTGGGAAAAGAAAACTCCAAATTCCCAAATTATACTCCCCGTGTTTTTGATGTCTTCACTTTGCAGTTGGAGAAAAGAGAATTGCTGACAGCCTGACCCTCCCAGTGAGGTATGCTAAGCCTTGATCCTGAGCTAATGAGAGATGAAATCTCATCCTCTTGACCACATGCTCTCATATACCCATGTGGTGTACAGCTTGCATCAAATTCAGCTGGAAAGAAAGGTAGTGAATAGGACATGACTCAAATGCTATACATGCTTGTTCTTTCTGAGGTTTATATTTTGTTGAATAAATATTTTTACATTTCTGTATTCCTTTGGTACAATTTCTAGAGATTTGAATGGTTAGGGTTTTTGTTTGTTTGCTTGCTTGTTTGTTTGTTTTACTTTAGTTTTAGTTTTCACAAAGCTGTTCTTTGTTTTGTTTTGTTTTTTTGTTGTTGTTTTTGCTGAGGAGAGGGTACGTGGAGCTCCTCACACTGACATACCAAAAGTGAAATTCTATTCTTTCTTTTAAAACTACCCATGTATTTTTTATTTTTTTCTTACTCTTTAAATTTTGTATTGCATTTTTAAGTAAGTAGAGCTGGAGGCTTGGGACTTTACATTTCAGATGAGAAATTTAGAGTTTGTACATCGAAGTTAATTTCCACAGGCACTCCATGCTGCAATGTGCATATGTTAATCATTTTTGACAAGAGACGGCATTAAGATGGAGAATAATTGATGGCTATCAAAGGTTAATAGAGTTAGTTGATGTGGGATTTAGGCCTAAAGCCAAGCAATTTTGACTCCTGGTCGAGACACTATTTCTTCAAACATACTTATATATTTGGTATATATAATTGATATAAAATATATAAATTTTATACCATTTTTAGCCATACATCAAGGATTGCTATAAGTATTATAGGTACTTGGGGTGTTAAAGATCCAATAAATTCATAGAGCACAAAATCCCAGAGATTATAATTTGAATCTTAAAAGTCTTGGGAAAGCTCATGTGCTGAAGGCTTGAACCTCAGCTGACGGCACTACCGGAAGGTGGTAGAGCCTTTAAGAGGTGGAGTTCAGGGCAATAAAGTTAGATATATGGGGCATGCCTTTGATGAGGATAGTAGAATCTAAGCTTCTTCCTCTCTCTTTCTTCCAGGCTGCCAGAAGGAAAGCAGCATTGGTCCACTGTGTGGTATGATGTTCTGCCTTATGATAGGCCCAGAAACAGTGGAGCTGACCATGGACCGAAATTTCTGAAACCATAAGCCAAAATGAATCTGTCCTCAGTATTTTACCACAGAAATGGAAAGCTGTCTTTCTAATCACACAAAAGACTAGGTGGTTGTACTTTCTCCCTCTGAAACTTCAATAACCTTCATTACTATGCTGCTTCATGCTTTGCAACAGGGGGCTTCCCAAATATGCCTGCAGTTTGTTTTGCAGTAAGGGGATTTCATAGGCCAAACTTTGCCTGTATCTCCAGCAAAATCTTAGTGGAAGAATATATATAATACTCTCAAATAAGAGTTCCTGATTTCATAAGAATAATCTCCCCAACGTTTGACGTACTTTCCCAGAATGAATTTCAACCACTGCATTATTGTCTTGTACAATAGAGACATTTATAAAAGTGAACAACACAAAAATATACACAATATTCATTTTTCAAATCTGGCAAGAGAGTAATATAAAACAACTATAGACTTACTTTCATGTACACACTTAGGTCAGGTAAGGACCTTCTCTTGTTTTCACTGCTGTTTTTAAATACAATCAAGCTCTCTTTAAAAGCGGTTTAGGGCCGGTGAGATGGCTCAGCGGTGTAAGCGCCTGCCTGGCAAGCGCGAGGGCCCGAGTTTGACTCCTGGAACCCACATACGAAAAAAGGGGCCAGTGATATCGCTCAGCGACACGGGCGCCTGCTGGTGCGCGAGGTCCTGAGGTCGACCCCTGGTACCCACACAAAAAAATAAATAAATAAAAGCAGTTTAATAATAAGAATTCCATCAGTCTTCTAACTTAAGATTCCCCATCTTCATAATAGTTTGGGTTCTTATTTAAAAGTTTCTCTTTAGAATTACATTTATTAAGTGTACCCAATAAAGCATTCATTTATTTTTAGGCATTTTTCCATATTATACTGAAAGATACCACTTGGCATCATTTTCTATCAAATAATCTTTTACCAACATTGATGAAAAAATGATCTCAAATTGGAATAGGGTTTGACAAGTTGATTCAACTCTCCAATACCCCCCAGAATGGACTGTTAACTACATATAGATATTCTAGACTACATAATCAAGTGCATGACTTTTCAAAAATTACCTGCCAGAAGTCTTCTTTTTCCCAGAATGATGGTGTCAATATTCAAGATAGAGGTGAAATACATCTTTTTAATGGGCAGCTGTGGAACAGATAGTCGAAATACTCAAGACTAACAGAATTGTGATGAAAATATTTGCATGGAGGAAAAATGTATGTTTAGGGCCAGTGAGATAACTCAGTGGCATAAGCGCCTGCCTGGCAATCGCGAGGACCAGAGTTCAACTCCCGGAACCCACATACGAAAAAAAGGGCTGGTGATATCGACAATGACACAGGCGCCTGCTGGCACACGAGGTCCAGAGGTCGACCCCTGGTATCCACAAAAAAAAAAAAAAAGAAAAATGTATGTTTAATTCTTAAAATTCCTTTAGTTAAAATTCACATGCAGAATTCTCTAAAAGAGGAGTAACTTAAACTCATCAATTAATACATCGATAAGTTAATTACGAGCTAGGCAATGTGTGAAAGAATCATAAAATAAGCAACAAGGAGTAGCTGGCCACAAAACAGAAAGGAGATTTTGCCTCAAGGAAAACATGATGTATAGAGTAAAAGACTAGATAACAGATGTGAAGTTTATGGGGGAATTAATAAAGATTATGAACATCAATTGAACAACTGGTAAAACTGTTATGATAATAATAGAAATCTAATTTTCATGAAGAAGCACTAAAAGTTGAAGGGAAAATAGTGAATGTGACACTAGAATTCTGCTTGATTCAGAAAAATTATTATACATTTCTATATAATGCCCATATCACACATACTCAGTAACTGATGCATAATTCATATTTAAGTTTTATCCCTGTATGTACATATTTGTGTTTCTGTCTGAACACATTTATGCACTAATTTGAGTCTGTATGAGTTTGTGCATTTGTATGTGTATAAATCTATACACTCCCAGTACAATACTATTCCTTTATAGGCTTTAGATTTGAAATAAAATACTGTATCTTCTGCCTAATAAATTTGAGTTACTTAAATTACTTATGGTCCTATCCCTAATACCAAATTGAGTCAGCTGTAAATAGTGGCTATCAAGGACTCAGTACAATGTATGGTAGAAAAAAATTTAGTGTATGCTCATCGCTTAGCTATAAGACATATAATCATACAGTTAAGAATATGTCAATAGGGGGCCGCTGAGATAGCTCAGCGGCGTAAGAGCCTGCCTTGCAAGCGCGAGGGCCCGAGTTCGACTCCCGGAACCCACATACGAAAAAGGGGCCGGTGATATCGCTCAGCGGCACAGGTGCCTGTTGGCGCGCGAGGTCCTGAGGTTGACCCCCCGGTACCCACAAAAAAAAAAAAAAGAATATGTCAATATATTTAAAGCTATTGAACTACTAAAATAAGTCTGCATTATTGAATATGAAAATGATTTATTTCTCATTTCCTTTTAACCCATATAAATAAAATGATTTTAATGCTAGAAATTTTATACATTTATTTTAGAAACATTTATTAAATGTATACACAAAAGAGAATAAGGGGATGATAATTCTATTTGATGGGTTGTAAACTAGAGTATGGTTATAGTAAGGAATCTTTAAATAGATAGAAGTCATTTTTCTGCTTAATACATTTCTTAGGTGTACAACTGCATACAAGGAATCCAGAATTATGGTTTGCTATATCTACAGTGGATATCTGATGCCAAAGATCAACACTGATTAGTTATTTATTGTAGGTAGCCTAATATTTGGAAGGAACCTGGTTTTATTTCAATATTTAAGTTTGTTCATTTTCTAAAGAACAACCCCAATTCTAATGGCTAAATTATCTTTGCTTTTGCTTATGAAAAGGACCTACCAGCAAAGTTTACTTGATCCCTTGGACTAGTAGAAAGAAACCTACAAAGTCATTATCTGTTTATTGATTGTTTCCAGGTCAATTTTCTCTTAATAAGATTGGAGACAAAATAATAGATTTGTTTTGATCATCAATTATTCTCATTCAACAAATAAACCCTTAGGCTTATGTATAGGAGCTATATTTTTATAAGTCTCCTATAGTCCCAGTCAAAATGATGTATATAATTTTAAAAGCATAGAGTATTTTCTTTAACTCTCAACAAACTGGCCTCCTGTCACTGGGAACTTGAAACAACATAGGTAGTGGCTTGAGAATTAACTTGTTTTTCTCCTCCTCTACCTTTTCCTTCTCTTCTTCCTCCTTCTTCTAAGCAAGGTGAGATTTATGACAGCTTATTAAAATTTGCTTAAAATTGAACTGTAGTGTAAACTGAAACTCATCTGGAGCTTTGAATGATGATTAATTTTAGATTTTTTTGACTTTTCTCCATTGAATGTTATTACAGCTTAATCAGGTGTTTATCAGTACCATGGAACTAGATGTAAATTTGTTTTCAATGATTAAAAGTAATTTATTTGTTTGTTTCCATATTAACTATAATTTTTGCAGTAAAATATGACTCAGCTTTAATAATAATATTTGATATAATTCTATTACAGGAAAAAAGAGACTGCCATCTTTGGAAGGGCTTCTCTTTTCTTAAGGTTTACATCCACTGGATAATATTTCATTACATATGGAAATGATGAATGAGAAAAATGGAATATTCTTGAAGACTCTCTGTAGAAGAGAGTTCTTAGATTATACAGTTTGATTAGCTTCAGATTCAAAAGTCTACATTTACCAAACAGATGATCTTAATAGCTGGCCTGGACAGAGTTACTATGATAGCAGAGTGGCAAGAGCAAAGAAGTGTAGGCAAGGGGCAGAATTTACATTTGAGGGAATGATATATAAACCACAATATCAAAATGAAAAATTTATCAGAAAAACAAAGATTTAGATTAAGCGTGCCTGATGAAAAAATGCCAAGAGAAATGAACTCCAGAGTTTCATTGATTAGAATAACTGAAAGAAGGATGATAGAATTGTATTGTAAAATAAATATAAATTATGTCAATAAACTTTCCCACTGAGCCCAAAGCTGCCCCACAAATTTGAATCAACAATCTTCTATCATTGGAATCACCTCGACATACAAGATGGAAGCAATCTGTTTTCCTCTTATCTAATTTTTTCTTTTCAAATTATCCAATTGCTTTTCTAAATGTTTGTCATTAAGAGATAGACATTTTAACTTAGCCCACAACTAATACAATTATACCACTATTATGCTGGCAGTAGTAATAATCATTTGGTAATGAAATAAACAAAGCAAAATTGGTACACATAACCGACTATTAAAATGAGGGGAATTTGAGACCGTCGTAAATACTGAAAAGAATAAAATGTAATCATCACTAAATAAAAGACTTCCAAGGGCCCAAGGAAGCATTGCTATACTGAGACCACCATGTATGAAACTTAGATGTACCATAATAAATGATTATACTCATACTCTGCTTCATGTCAGTGATAAGTAGTCCTCTTTCTTATGCTTAAATTCCATTTAATAATTTCTTAGGAAGCTGAATCACTACTTTCAATATTCATAAGTCACAATATTTTAAAATTTTAAGGAACAATAATGTAGTGTAATTCAAACAGCAAACACATATATTAAACAGTGCTTGCATTTTGTTTTATTTTCATTCATAAATTCAGCACTTACAATGAAAAAGAATGAGCTAGCAATGCAAATACAAATAAGATGCAGTCTCTACCCTGGAAAGTCAATAAGGGAGATCAGTAGGAATATTTACAACTGTGTTTGAGAGTTGGTATAATAAAGATGTATAATAAATATGCTAGAGGCCAAAGGAAGGAAAGATTTAACACTGAAGAAAGTCACACATGGTTTCTCAAGAAAAGAGCAACTTAATTGTGTGTTTTATTGATGCCTGTGAGTTCATAATAGGGTTGTGCCAATACAAGAAAGATATCTTGGGTTCGTTCTAGAAATGGTAGTGAAAAAAAAGTCATTATGTAAATGCTGAAAGATGTTGTTTTATTTATTGTTATTGTACTTCAAGAATGACAGTCAACAGTGTGAGCTATTATTACTGAACAAAACTGCTAAGAGAAGAAAATTTATCTGTGCCTTGAAAGGAATTCTACAATATCAAGAGCACAAAAGTCATTAACTTGTGAGAACAAAATAATGATTCATAATTATGAATCAGAGAGTACTCGGGCCTCCTGTTAATACAAATCACTGTCCATGTTCCTCCATTTGTTCCCTGGGTCTCCCATTCGAGGACATGGAATCAGTATTTTGTTTGCATCCTTCTGACACCATAATTGCATCCTTCTGACATAGATGTTTTTCCTCAGCTTACATAGACACTGATGTCTCCACCATCACAAAATACAAATCTTCCCTTGGCCTCATTTTATTCCTCCAGTTACACCAATATCCTGTTCCTGTTTATGTAAAAATTAGCTGAGTGTATAAGATACTTCCTTTCTCCAATGTCTTTCCATCCATTCTTTATTGATACCGTATAATAAGTCTATTGTTTCCAACCCTTTATTATAAGTGCTATTGTACAACCGGGCAATGATTTTCTTATTGTCAAATAGAATATTTAAACCCCAGATTCCATCATTCTTGAACTGTTGGCATATTTAACACTGGATCTATCCTTATGGAATAATTTTCTTTTCTTGGCCTTCAAGACCTCATGTACTCTTAGTTTTCCTTTTATCTCACTAGCGACTCTTTTGTTATCCTTTCTCATCCTACTTTACATTTCCAAACAAAGCTCAGTCTTAAGTATGATTTTCCTACCATATCTATACTCACTACCTTGTTAATTTTACATAGTTTTATTATTTTAAAATGCTATGTGTAAGGTAATTCATCCTGAATTTTTATTTCTTTTATTTTATGAAGAAAAGTAAAACAAAATTTTGTAACAAAATAATAGGAGAATAATAATAGTTAATATATTGCATATTATTATCTTTAAAGTAGCTACTCAGAGGACAAGATACGGGCATAAAAATTTCTCCAATCGGTATTAGCACAAACCTTCCTTCTCAATGAACTAAGAGATGCTAGTAGTATAACTAACTTGCATTTTTTCCTTTTCCCTTCCTTCCTTTCCCCTTTTCCCTATCTTTGTTTCTTTTCCTTTTGAACAGTTTCTTCCCATTTCACAATATCTATTGTACATTTTAGACCTTATTTACTCTTTCAGTTTTTTACACCAGGGAGACAATATGATGTTTACACATGTGAGTCTAATTTATTTCATTTACGAGTATGGTCTCAAAGCATCCATTTACCTATAAAAGTCTCAAGTTTATCCTTCTTTATGGCTGAGTAGTACTCCATTTATAAAATGATCACATTTTTTTATCCATTCTTTGGTTGATTAGCATTTGGGTTGTTTCCAAGATTTAGCTACTACAAATTGTGCTGCTATAAACATGGGTGCACATACATCGCTGTGGTATGATATTTTTAATTCTGGGAAGATACCCAGAAGGGGAATAGCTAGGTCCAATGGGAACTGTAATCCTAGCTTTTTGAGGAATCTCCGTATTGATTTCCACAGTGGTTGCACCAGTTTGCACTCCCACCAACAGTGGAAAAGTGTTCCTTTTTCCCCACAACCCCTCCAGCATTTGTTACTGGTTAATTTCTTGATGATAGCCATTCTTTCTGGAGTGAGATAGAATCTCAGGTTTTTTTTAATTTGCATCTTTTGAATGACCAATGATGTTGAACATTTTTTCATATATTTATTTGCCATCTGTATTTCCTCATCTGAGAAGTGTGTATTCATCTCAGATGCCCATTTTTCGATGAGATCTTTGAATTTGGGGGGTCTGATTTTTTTTTTCAATTCTCCTAAATTTTTAAATCCAGACTTCTCCTAAACTTCATTCTTCAATGTTCACCTTTTCATCTGACTTCTCCACTTGGATTTTCACTATTAGAAATATCAAAATCATCATATCCCAAAATGAATTCTCCCATACTTCCACATTGTCAACTTTGTACCCTAAAAATATTCCTCCTACAATCTTACCCATATCAGTTAAGATGAACGCCATCCCTCTAGTTGTAAATATCAAAATCTCTGGATTCATTCCTTACTTTCAGTTAACCAGCAAATTGTTTTGCTATACTTTCTAATACATTCAGAAAATGCATCACCTCCACTTCCATTCTGATACAAGTAAACAATATCTCTTTTCTGGATCTTTGTAATAAAATCCAGGGATTTTCCCAATTTCAGCTACTCTACAGTCTCTTAAAAATATATCAGTCCATTATTTAAACTACGGTATAATTTTTTGACATGTACCTCCAAACACATGATTCCTAAGCTTTACATAGGTTTACCTACTTCACTCAGGGTAAAACTTATCCAATGACTTACAAAATCTTACATTATATAGCCCCTTATCACTTCTCTGACTGTTTCTTTTTTCTCTCTCTGTCACTCTACTCTAGCAGTCCTAACAACCTTGCTGAGTCTTGAAATACACCTGAGGATTTTTGTGTTTACTGTCCCTGTGCCTGTAGCTATTCTACTTTAATGTATTCAATATGCATACATGCATCAGTTCCATTCCTTCACATACTTAGGACTTTCATCAAAAACCACATCTTTATTGAGTCCATTCATGTCAGCTTTTTGAAAATTCATTATGCCTTCTTATTTTCCTATATTATATTCCTCTATAATACTAATCACTAATGGAATATATATATATAGAGAGAGAGAGAGAGAGCCATCTATGTACATATCCATATATTACATATTTATTTTCTAATTATTTGTTTTCACAAAAAGCAGAAATTTCCTTTTGTTTTGTTTGCTACTGCGTCTCTGGTCTGGAAAAGTATTTGGCACCAGTAGATAGTCAATGAATATTTTAATAAGCTAGTTAAGAAATGAATGGATCAGTTTTAATGAGGTTAAAATATTACAGAGCAATGAAATAATAGTGAGATAAGATAATAATCTTGCAAAGAATACTTGTGTATAAATTATTTGTATTAGAATGGATGATGGGAAGTTTTAAAACTGATACAGAGCTTCTTGTGTGTGGAAAACAGAACTATTTCTGCCCAGTTTGACAATGATAGACCTGCTTCACTTTTTTTTGTTCTTTTTCTATCACAGCTGTCTGTCTCAGCAGGAGTGGTGAGCCAGCGGTTTACACAGTACCTGGACGTAGAGTTAAGTAATCACATCAAGAATTACATGCCCTTTTTATTTTTTGTGATTCCTCCTCTTACACACTTTGCTTCTTTATCTTTTATTTATGTATATTTGCAATACATAATAGTTATACTTGTTTTGTGGAATTGGTACATGTCTATATTACAACTTGATCATTTTCAGTCCCTTTTATCTTCGTCTATATCCTGATTCTCTAACTCTTCTATACAAAGACTGCCTTTTTTATTTCTTACTGTCTATCCTATATGCTAGTCTTTATTAATATTTTGGGTTTCTCATATAAGAGAAATGATGCAATGTGCAATTTTCTCTGTCTGACTTATTTACCTCAACATTATGGTCTCAAGTTGCATCCATTTTCTTGAAAATGACATGAGTTCATTTTTTATGGCTTAATAATAGTCACTGTGTGTATATACCACAATTTGTTTATCCATTTGTCTACTGATGGGCATCTAAGCTGTTTCCAGAGCTTAGCTATTGTGAGTTGTGGTGCTATAAACATGAGTATGTATGTACCACAATAGATTGGTGTCATTAACTCTTTCATGAATATACTCAGGAGAGGTATATTTGGGTCAAATGTAATTTCTATTTTTAGTTTTTGAGGAATCCCATACTGTTTTCCATAGTGGTTGCATTAAATTTAAATTCCCACCAACAATGTAGAAGGATTCCTTTTTCCTCATATACTTGCCAGTATTTCTGTGAGTGTGTGTAATTGATGAAAGCAAATATGAGTGTGGTAAGATGGATTCTCAAAATTGCTTTGATTTGCACTTCCTTAGTGCTTAAAGATTATGAATATTTTTTCATGTACTTATTGATCAATTGTAATTCTTTTGAGAAGTGTTATTTGGTTTTCTGGGGTTGATTTATTTGAGTTGTTACATATTCTACATATAAGGTGAAGGTCCTTTAGAATAAAAACTACAGGACTCTGGAAAAGAAGATTGAAAAGGATTTTGGAAAATAGAAAGACATCCCATTCTTAAATAAGCAGAATTAATTTCGTAAAAATGGCCACATTACCAAAAACAATCCATAGATTTCATGTAATCCCTATTAATGCACCATCAACTTTCTTTACAGAATTAGAAAAACAATCCTAAAATTTAGATGGAATCAGAAGAGACTGAGACTGTCAAAGCAATCCTGAGTAAAACAGGAGGCATCGCAATTCCTGATTTCAAGTTATAGTGTGAAACTATAACAACAAAACCAGCATGATACTGCCACAAAAAATAGACGTGTAGACCAATGAAATAGAATAAAAGATGCAGAAACAACCCCATACAGCAACAGCCACCTGATTTTGGACAAAGGAGCCAAAAACATACACTGGAGAAAAGACAGCTTTTTTAATAAATGGCGTTAGGAAAACTAGTTACTCATGGGCAGTAGAGTGAAAGTAGATCCATAACTCTTACCCCATGCTAGAGTCAAATCAAAGTGGACCTAGATACAAAAACAGAAACTTGGACACTGCTGGAAGATTACACAGGGGAAAACACTAGAAGACATAGGCATAGGCAAAGACTTCCTGAACAGAATTACAATAGCACAGAAAATAATGTCAAAAATCAGCAAATATGTTCACATCAAGTAGAAAACTGCATAATAGAGAAAAATCAACACAGTGAAGAGACAGCATATAGAATGGGAAAATTTTTTGCCAGCTATTTTTCTGAAATCTTGCTCCTCTACCTAAGAGACTAAAGGCTATGGCTCAGATACTTTTAAGAAGTAACCATATTTATAGATTAAATTAATAATATTTTGGTTTTATTAATTTATATTTTTCTAATCAGAGCAAAACATATCACCTTTTAAAATATATTTATTTAATAAACCAGCAAATTGACTTAAAGATAAATACCAAGCAATTAACTAGTATTTGACATGCAAATATGGCAAAATAATAAAAGTGATACATAGGTGTACATTTTAAATTTTCATTTGTAACAGCAAATGAGTAAGTTTGAGAAAATGGCAATGTTTTTTTTATCCCAGGCTGGAACATTTACAGATAATAATGTCTTGGCTTTATCATAAAACTTAAGAAAACAAGAAAGATGACATAAAATAAAAGCTTTTTAACCTCTCCATCAATTCCTGATGCAGAGCAAGAAGGCTGATAGAATTAGTTAATACCTAATTAATGAAGCTTGATACTTGAACATCCACATTTTGCTCTCATTTATTTCCCTACTCCAGCTAAAATTTCAACAGCCAAATTACATATAATAGGTCCAATTAGTACAGAAGAAGCCTGAATATCTTTGGAGAAGATACAAGAAGACAGGGTTGGTTTAAGATTAAGCTTGATTTTTTACTTCACCTGTTTCCATTTCTCTTTTTTGCACTGCAAGTCTAAGTACACTATTTATGAGAAACTAATTAAACCAGAGAGCTAAGGTAAATCTATGGAAGAAGTTATAGCACTGTTTTCTAGACTATTTTTTTAATGCGAGCCTGTACTCATGTGAGGTTCTTAGAGAGTGCTAACAAAATTTCCAGGAATTGAAAATATTTCCAAATGTCTCCTCTTCCCCACTGTCTTTTAAAGGTAGATGGTGTCATTCCTTCCCACTTGTCAACACACGGTCCCCAATCACTTTCTGATATCTCTCTTTTGCAAAAGGCTACCTCCATGCCCTCTTCCCATCTGTGCTTCAATTCCCAAATAAGGTTCCAGCTCTCCATGAAGTTTACTTAGGTTATTCAACCCATCATTCTTCCTATCAAGCTTTTTCCATACTTGTTTCTCAATCACACAATTAGTATTTACTTACTTATTGGCTATCTCTAGTTCTCTGTTGCAAAAAATTAACAGTTTATTAATATAATTTTATCCTCAACAGTCACTTCATATATCTAACAAGTTCCTTTTGCAAAGACTACAGGTTGCATTTTGTTTAATCGTCACAGAATCTGGTATGTGTATCTATTTACCTGCATATTTCATGATTCTGTAAGCCACGTGGACCAGAAATATTGTAATTATGTAAGAGATGCCTGCATGTGTTGTGAAATTCCTGCTGTTGCTGATGAAGGACTTACATTTAATAAGCACCCAGCTGTGACAGCTAAAATTAATGCATCTTTCTGTAACATTAAGTGATATGCTCCATTACACCACACTGGAGTGGAATGCAATATTTATGAATTTTAGAACCTCTAGGAAAATTTGACACTTTTAGTTTCAACTGATGGTGCATCAGTGTGCTACACATCAGAGATATTCTCTTCCTAAATTTATAAGTATTATGTAATTTTTATAATAACAATGAATGTTATCATTTATTGATATGCTTAATGAACTTAAGATTTTTACATGTGTCACACAAAATAATCTTCCATAGTCATTATTACCCTGATTTTATAAATGAGGAAGCCAGGTGTAGTTGTGCATGCCTGTAATCCCAGCACTCTGGAGGCTGAGGCAGGAGGATCACTGTGAGTTCAAGGCAAGCCTGAATTACATAGCAAGACCTTGTCTCAAAAAACAAAACAAAACAAAACAAAAAAATACAAATGAGGAAAGTGAGGGACATATAGAATACAAAAGTCTCAGAAATACAAGTTGGTCCTGGTTATTACAAAGTTCCTCTACTGAAGCATTACAACTTTGCCAATTAAAGCAATAATGACAACAAAGTAATCAGTGTATAGACATAATCTAGAGTTACCTATGAGATTCAAATCAATTAGTATTGACCTCACATTAGGCAAGACTTCCCCAGATACACAGCCCCTATCTCCAGCAATCCATTAGCCTCAGAAAAGGCCCCTTTCTCTTTGTCCTTTTTGAAGTTTTCTGCCTTGGCCAATTCTATCCTGGTCCTCTCATCTAGCACAGTACTTCATTTCCTGTAGCTGTACTTGATCTCATCTCCCTTCTTGAATTTTAGATGTATCTCAGAATCATTCTGTATTAGTATACTTAAAACACATTTTCTACTGAATATAAAACCAGCTCCTCTCCATAGATTTTAGTTATTACAATTCTTCAACCCGGTGGAACACCCAGCTTGCCTCCTTTCCATGAAGAAACAACTACCTATTCATCAACGCAACTAGCAGTCACTAAATTCCTTCTGTATATTTTAGTCCCAGTGAAAGCTTCCATCATCACAGAATCTCCAAAATATATTTAGACTTTTGAAGACTTTTGCTACTTATAACAAATCATCACATATTTAGTGGCTAAAACAGTATTAATTTCTTATATTATAGTTTAGTAGACTGAAGTTTGACACAGGTCTCACTGCAAAAATCAAGTTATAAGCAGGACTGCATTCCTGAAGGCGCTAAGAGAAAGGCTGTTTCACTGTTTCTTGAGCTGCTGGAAGCTACTCAGGTTTGTTGGGTGTGATTCTGTTCTTTCTTCAAAGTCAACAACTTTTCAGCTGCTTCAGTCTTTCTTCTGTAGTCATATATTCCTATGACTCACCACGTCTGTATCCCTCTTCACATTGAAGATCATCTGTGATTATACTGGTATCACCTGGATGATTCAAAGAATCCCCTCCTTTTTTGCCATTACTGGGAACTGAACCCAGGGCCTCAAATATGGTAGGCAACAACTCTACCCCTGACCTATATCCCCAACTCCTCATTCATTCATTCATTCATTCATTTAGTTATTTAGTTTATTTTGAGACAGGACCTCACTAAATTGACCAGAATGGCCTTGACCTTGTGAACCTCCTGCCTCACCCTCTGGAGTAGCTGGTATTACAGGCATAATAATGTTCTACATTGAATTTCTCCTTTTTTTCCTTAGCCTAAAATCTCAGTCCTGATATTTTACTTGTAGACACAGTGCATCCATATAACACTCCTGATTATTCAACTAATGCTCAGGAGTGGGGAGCAGGAGTGGGTTTAGGTAGCTGTCTCATCAGACGCTAGCTTTAGTTCTCATGTCCAGGTGCAGTAGATTTGTTTTAGGTCTATCTAAAGGTCTATCTCAAGATATTTTGCTGGAGTCAAGGAAAAGATGGCTAGTTCTAAGTGAATTATATTTGCTATGGGCCATAGATTTTTCAGAGTACTTTCAGTGAGAGAATACATAATACTTTTCATAGAGTGTTAACCAAATTTAAGAACTCAATTCCCACTGTTGACCAAAGAGAGAATCCTTGGGTATTATAGTATGCTCATTTGTTTGTAACATTTTCTCTTAAAAAAAAAAATCACCTAAACTCTACTCACACCCTTGAAGATCTAAGGAAGCGTTATCTCTTCCACAAAAATTATGTAAATTTGATTTTTATAATGTTGCTTACATCTTATATAGTAATTGATTATATATCAAAGTCTATTATTATGTAAATTTCCTACATGGTTAGGGCATCTTCTCAATTCTATTACATGCTCTGGAGGCCTCTTTTTATAACGTCCCTACGTCTCTGGTCAGTGCATAATAAATACAGGCAAACACAGCTGGAGAGACCAGGTCACCTCCCTTGAGTCACTTCCCTCTAGTCACTTGATATCTCAAGTGCAAACGTCATTCAAATGTTTCTAAATTTTTAGTTGTTGTATTTCAGGTATTTATGGTTATATATTATGTCAGTATTTGCTTAAGTTTTACATAATTGCAGTAAATTTTAAAACTCATAATACTGCAATTACTACCTTTGAGAAACAATTTTAGGCAAGTACTGCATTAACTCACTAACTCTTCATATAACTATGAATTACAGGTCATTATGAAAATTAAATAAAGAAATTTTTATAAAGCCCAAGCCCAGTGTGTAACAATGACCAATTTTCAAAAACTGCTAGGTAATATTTAATTTTTCTATTGTATTTTTCATCAAAACAGTGAAATATAATAATTTCAGTGTTACAGTTTCAAGTGTTTAATAAGAACTAATAGTCCCTCAATTACCAAAAATAATTAGCAACAGCATGATAAACTATCTCACATAGTGTGACTTGTTTTCTTCCCTTGGATTCCTCTCTGTATGCACAAGCATTTGTAACATTTTCCAAGAATAGACAACTAGCTTAATTTTGCATCAAAGTTACTTCATAACTAGAATTTTTAAATGAGGGCCCTTAGATGACGGAATTACAATGACCAGACATTTCAAAGCATCCACCAAAGCAATCTGAGTAGTGAGAAAAGCTGAAGGCTTTAAAATGGCCTCCCTGTGGAGAGAAACACCACATGAGAGTCACACTGTTGTGTGTTTTTAAATAAAGCATTCAATTTTCAGGAGTCCCGAACACTAGAAATGAATGTCAGTCTTTTGATTTGAAGGATAGAACAATTAGGTAGTGGATGCACACCAGCGTAGCTCTGGTGGGTGCATGTCAGAGAGACCTACTTAAGAGTCCTAGGAGGGTGGGAAGGCATACAAAACCTGAGGCAAATAACAACTGAGTCTGAGTAAGTTTTGTAAAAGCTGCATACTATAGTAAAACTTAAAAGAAAATAGGTGTTTCTTTAATTTTTGGAATTAAGGACAGCAGTTGTCATTATAATTCATCAATCATCAAAGCATGCTCATGGAATACAGCTTGGGGCGCCGTTCTTCAAAGTGCCCCTCCATTTCTCAGAAGTTAGCATAGCCTGTCAGCGAAAAACACCACACAATTCGCACCTGCTCTTTCAGAATAAACATAAAATATCAATGGTGCTGAAAGAGAATATTGCCCTTGGATAATCATCTGCCATAATTTACTAGCAGACTGACATGCTTCAATACTGAAATGAGAACGATAGAGGAGGAAGCTGGATTTTTTTACTTCTTTCCACTCTGCCTTTATCTTGAAAGTTGAATCACTACACTCTTCTTCAAGCGAAGACTTTATTAAGACTCCCTGGGTGTGTTTCACATCCTGAATATCTTTTCCTGATTCCATCTTGTCCCTGACAGTTCTTCCTCCCCTATTTCTATAAACTGAGGGCAACATTTCAGAAAACTATTTGGTATACATTGTACAAGGAAAAGCAATCATTTCACATATTAGGAAAATAATGGGAATAATAATAAACCCAGCAGCATATATTTAAATGTAAAAATCCTACTTTTTAAATTACCAGCAGAAATTACTTTACTTCTTATGTATTTGGTCTGATTTTGCTTAGTTCTATCATATTATTCACTAATTTCACTGTGTGCCAATAAACAGAATTGGGAAAGCATTCTTTAAATCAGAACACATAAAAGGATTAACCAGTCCAGCTTGGGTGAAAAATGTTACCCTGCTGTCATATATTGATTTAATATTTTATTTAACTGTCAATATGTAACCTATTAACAATAACATTAAAAAGAGTATCTTTAAAAATTTTCAGTGGCCCTGTAAGGACGAAACCTTTGTCATCCTGTATTTTATTTCTCATTAAAAAATACTTCTGTAAGTTAGGTGGTATAATTTTACAAATGAGGAAAAATGAAGCATAATGTGCTTTACAGTCCTTGCCTAAAATATCTCAAGAATTTAGAAGTCAGGATCTGAACCAAGGGTGACATCTAATGACCACACTCTAAAGGCTCTCACTCATTTAGAAGAGAAGTAAATAAATTTTTTTATATAGAAAAAAGAATTGAAGGTGAGGGCTACAGTATTTAATGAAGCCTGAGCACTAATCACTAAAGAAAAACATTGCTTCATTCTGGTGCCTGTTTAAATTTCTTTATAAAGCACAGGAACAATTAGATATGTCTAAAATGGTAATGTTCAATTGATTTACAGTATAAAATTGAATTCAAATTTCAACTGAAGCAACACATCCAAGACTATGCAGCTTGTACATGAAAAGATTTTCCCATACATAGAGGCCCATAGTCACTGTGAGTCTCATAGGCAGTCCAATGAAGTGTACGGCTCCTACGCCCCTGGCAGATTCATTCAACACCTGTGCTGTAACCATGCACAGGTGGAATGGGACTCTCAGTGACTCTCCTACTTTTCTATCCTCCGGGGCTACCATTCAAAAATAACTTTTTTCACAAGAATCATTGGACTAAGTTCAATTTTTCATAACATCATTTAATTATTCCATTTGAAACAGTGGCCTCCTAGTTCACAAACACAGAAAAGGCAATTAAGCAGTTACAAATATAAAGGCAATGTTGGCAAGGTTTTATATCAGCTTCTCCAACAGAAGAAAAGATTGAGGAATGATTTCAAAAGGGTGCAAAATGTAACATCTTATTTCCCAAAATACATTATTTAGACGAATTGCAAGACTTAGTGTGAAAAAGATAGCCATTGTTTTTAAATTCTAGAAATTAAAACTATTTAATAGAATAAAATAACAAATTTATCCTTTCAAACATTGTATTTCCTTGTGTATTTTTTAAAATGGTATTTCTCCTAATTGTACTTTCTTATTAAAAATGGTTACTCAGAAAATTACTTGAGTCATTTCAAAAGGTGCAAATAAGGAAGACGATAGAGGTAGCCTGAGTACTACAGAGATGAAATGTGTACTCGGTGGAAAGAAATTTCTAGTGAAACCAGAACTTGACAAGCATAGAAGTGTAGTAACTTGGTCAATTGCCATGGTTAAATGAATGTGGCCACTGACTACATTAAAGCAATGAGATAAATTTCTACAAAGTATCTCTAAGATAGATTTTTTCTTTTTTTGGATGTTGATAATAGAGATGGATGATCAGCAATTTTTGGCAATTGAAACAGTCATCTTTTCAGTTTATTGCCAGAAGATTAAGTATAGTTCCAGAAAATTAATCACTTTGTACAATCTGAAAATCTACACATTGCCTAAAATGCCTAATCACCACAATTTATTTTTTGTGATGAAACAGGAAAAGACCAAAATAAAGTTCTTTAATGCAAATTGCTGTATATTGGCTTATTTAAATCAAGCACTTAACCTGACATACATTCCTTTAAAATTAAATGTATGACCACATCATTTTAAAAAAGAAATAAGTATCTTGCCAATAAAAATTATTATGACACGCTATGCTCCATGAGAACAAGTGTGGTGTTGTCTTACTTACAGCAATAGCTCTAGGATTATTATATGGAATAAGTGTGCTTGGGTCTCTTAAGTGAATTTATCTCTTTCACTGTCTCTGCAAAACAGCTCCCTGAAAAATCTGGATTCATAAATTTCTCACTAGCTCCCCTTTTCAACCCACCATTCTTTCCTGTGTAATTGCAAAGCACAGTACTCCAGTTCTAGATACCTGTAACTAGTTTTGTAAACTCATACGTGCACTGTTTTGAATTCTAAGTCCACACAATCTATGAATCGTTGTATTTGTCCTCAGGCCTCATGAGGTTATCACTGTAGATAAGAAATACTTTCAAAGTCTGCCCCATCTTTTCAGGACTTTTCAACTTGGGCAGTTTACCCAAATGTCTATTTCAATGGAATCAAGAGGCGATTCTCAAAAACAAAAAAGAACAAAAATATAAAACAAAACAAAAACTCATCGGGTATGGTTGTGGCTAAAGCCAATAAATTTATGCAAAAAAAAAAAAAAAGTGTCTCTTCAGAAGAAATGGTGGGCCAGTGAGATGGCTCAGTGGTGTAAGCGCCTGCCTGGCAAGCGCGAGGGCCCAAGTTCGACTCCCGGAACCCACATACGAAAAAGGGGCCGGTGATATCGCTCAGCGGCACGGACACCTGCTGGCAACCCCCGGTACCCACAAAAAAAAAAAAAAAAAAAAAAAAAAAGAAGAAATGGTGATTATTTCAGCTGTAAAGTGAAAATAAAACAGAAAATTACCTGTCCTGCACAAACTTCACAGGAATTCTCTGCTGCTGTAATTTTCACCTTGTACAATGGGTTGTCGTACTAATAGTGCCTCTTATTTTAGTCCCAGCTTTTCAGTGAGCTACTATGCCTGAAATTGCTTCCCATCTATCTTGGCTATTCTCCTGCAGGAATTCCATCTTTCTGGGAGTTTGGGGAAACCCACTCAAAAATGTAATCCTTATGCAAGTACAATCTGTGCACTGACATCAAGCCTATGCTTTCACATCGAAGTCCTAATTCTAGCTTCTGATTTGTGAGTAATTTTCCTCCTCTGACTGAAAGAGAAATGCCAAAATTCAAAAATTAAGTGCAAAAATCAATCGCTTCTCGGCCTTTTGGCTAAGATGAAGTGAAGTGCAAAAATCACTTCCACAGATGAACGTGTATTATGTACAATAAGATTAGGGACGTCAGCCCTTCAGAATATTAAGTACCAGCAGTCAGGTGATAGTAGTTATATTCCTTAAGACTGCTCAGTTTTCACTCTTGTACCTTCATCTTCACCCTAAACAGTTTTCCGTTCAAAGTGTCTTGTTAGAACCATATATTTTGTGAGCACACTCATAGCCTCCCATCCCCAAAAGGGGATAAAAATAACTCAGTGTTTAACCGCTAGTGAAAAAGACACTGTGGCCTGGTTCCAACAGAATATCTCTCTGGAAAACAACCTTCGTGGATTGTAAATAACGGCATCAACCAATCATCACTCAAGAAAACACCTAGCATAGTAACTAAAATTTCATCCTAGAGAGACCAAGAAAATGGCTGGCTTATTTTTGTAATAATTAAAAACAAGTTGCATGCTTCCAGTCTGTCCTCTATCCTTATTAAAGTCAGCAGTGGTTGGTTTTCCCTCAGTACCCTGTTTGATGCATCTCAACCTTGTTAGGTTTTCCCCCTATGTCTTAGTCTTTTTTAAATAAATGTTGTGCACTCTCGGTGTGACCAAAAATACATGATGGCTCATGTTGTGTGTGGGTTCTTACTCATGATAGTCCGGACTGCTAACAGCTTGCTGATGTGTTAACAGCTCTATTTTAAGATTCTTGAAGATGCAGCTTCAATGCCTTTTGTGGAGACGAATTCTCCATGCTACAGAAGTGCTGCATAGAAACACTAGGACAGACGCTGAGAAGCCCATATGCTTTCTACATCCGAATATCCACAGGAGTGCAAAGGATGCAGACGGCTGAGTGTTTTAAGGTAACACTGTTCAAGGTGTGCTACTTGCCCATGTGTAGCCATTCTAGGCACCAGAATATTAATTGAACTAGTGTGATAAAATCTGTTTTCCTGTCCAGAACTATTATAATTAAATTAAAGTTACTCTAAATGCTGAAGTTTCTGGAAATGATGGAGGTTAAGAAAAATTAAAAATGGCTGGACTCAAATAAATTTTTAAATTTCCTCCTTCCAAAGACACTGGCAAAGGGGCCGGTGAGATGGCTCAGCGGCATAAGCGCCTGCCTGGCAAGCGCGAGGGCCTGAGTTCGACTCCCAAAACCCACATACGAAAAAAGGGCCAGTGATATCGCTCAGTGGCACGGGCGCCTGCTGGTGCACGAGGTCCTGAGGTCGACCCCCGGTACCCACAAAAAAAAAAAAAAACAAAGACACTGGCAAAAACCTTTAGCTAGATGTGTCTCTGAGTGTCTCCATTTCTGATGTTATCCAGCTTTTTAAGATGCATTATTTACACATGCTACTATTTTTTATGGATTGTATGCTGTTATTATACAAAGCTTTGGCACTGATATCATAATGGATAGCCTGGCTTTATCTAGAAGTATGGACGATAAGGAAGAGGGTAATATACATATATATCAGATATATATGGAATGTGCTCCATAAGTTCATCCCGGTAAATTTTCATGGCACAATGAGTTTTAATGGTTTGAAAACAATGTGTTTCCAAAAGTTGTTCTTTATTGCAAGGAAAATGTTTTGTTGAAGGTTGTCACAGTACCTTCCTCACTCTTCAGATGTGGATGGAGTGTCCACAGGGTTTAGCCTCTGATTTAAACTGATCTAGGTCAATGTTCACAAAAAAAAATCTTACTGAGCACTTACTTGCCAGAAACCATGGAAAGTATTTTATATACACAAAATTCTTACAAGATGAGCTGTGTGTTAATTGTACTCTGTATTATCCAGCACTGGACATAAACACATAAATAAATTTTGATATAAATATCTGTCTAAAACACTATTTATTTATATTTATATGTGCCTAGATTTATTTGTTTATGAAACTGAAGTTGTGAAGAAGTGATATGGCTTCACTCAGATGTCCAAACATATTTCAAGGATTCTCTCTTTCATTCACAGGCCACTGGCTACACTGGGCCCCTAATATACATACTAGAGGTGATGTCTTCAGTAAACAGGTGGGGCTTCTATTTCCCAAGAATTCTTAAATATTTACATTGTGCTGACTGTATTCCTAAGCAAATTCTTTAAAAAATGGTTAGCCATCCCCCCATATCTGCCATCCCACCAGGCTTCTCAGTAGTTCCAACTAAGACTAGAGCTCTTGCTCATTGATTCTCTTTGACTATACCTGGGATATGTGCCCACCTAGGAGTTTACAAAGCAAATTCAGCACCATCTGAAACCTAAGGAAGGCAAAGTTCCCAAAAGTAACTCAGGAAGCTGTTATTGGAAGGAAGTGGGATAGATGTTTAACTAAACAGTGGTACCTGCTATACCCTTACCTTACAGATTATCACGACACTGAAGTCTTGATAACGTGCTAAATAAGTGAAACCAAAAGATAAACTCAAGCCTGATGTCAGCCATAGGGATGATTGCTTATTCTGATGCGTTATCTGTGAATATAAGTTGTTTTCTCTTAAAATTCCGGTTATGTAAGCACAGCAAGCACTTCAGAGGTATATCCTACTAGAAGCCTGCCTTGCTTCAAAGGCATACTACAAGGAGCTTCAAACTCTCAAAAAAGAAATACTAGTCAAATGTATTATGAATATTTTGTTGAAGTTTTCAATTTTTAATTATTTTAAATATAGGTATGAATTCAAGTGGGATTTTTGATAAGCATAGCTCTGAAATATGACAGAGCAAAGAAGGAGAAGACTAAGTACGAGATGATTCAAAGAGTTTCCTTTTAAAAGTTGCCATTTCTCACTTCTTTTAGCCAATGACAATCACCCTTAAAAAGCTTTCTAAGATTAGAGAACAGGTCAAGATTCACCGAAGTGTATATAAGTGTCGACTCACATGGGAATGTAGTGCAATATTTGATTCCTATATGCCTGAGCTTGAAGTCAGCTAACTAGCCTCTCACTATGACTTTCACTAAAAAAGTCTCATTATAGCACAGCGTGTTGGAAAGATCTCACACTGCTTTACATAAAACATCTTTAAGAGTAAGGCAGAAAATATCCATTGCATCATGGGAGGTATGGGAGACATGTTGATTATGACATTATCATTTTGAAGATGAGAAAACATACAGAAGTTAAATGACTATGGAAGGTCACACATTTCCTTGGTGTGAAGGAGGGTGACAATTTTGTTTACAAAAATTTGATGAACTTGAATCAGATCACATTATCTAAGCAGTCACAGTTGGACAATCACTGCACCCTCTAGCTATACTGTGTTATTAGAACTATGTATATCCTCATATATTATGTGTCATTGTTGTTTTGCTTCTTTATGAATAATTATTTAATCTTCATAATCCTGCTTAAATTGCTAGATACCTTTCTATTTTGCATTATACATAAATGTTTACCAATTTATTTAAAGATGGTTCTCTTGAATCTCGTGAAATGTTGGCATTTTTACTGTATCAGATAACTGAAAATCTATAATCTCTACAATTCACTAATTTAGCATATCAGAAAACACTGAGAAAGATACAAATATGAACTTTTTCAACTAAAATCTGTTTCCTTTCAAATTTTCCCTATGATATTAATCAGAACGGTGATAGCAGGAAGCCTACTATTGGTAAATTAATTAGTTATAGTTAGTGAGAAGAGTGAACTTTTATGATTGGAGGCCCAGGTAACACTTATTCTTTGATAAAGACTTACAATCTTGTGTACCATATAATCACACCAAACCCTTCTCTCTTCTGAAATTTCACAGTGACACATTTCTGACGTTTGTTTTCTGATGCTTTATAGTATTTCAAAAATGCTAAGAAATCAGTATGAACTTTCTTATACCTAAAGTTAAACTCAATTCTCAAGGGAATTATCTTTAGAGATAAGTTGATCAAAACTTGTCCAGAGAACATTAAAATTTTCACCTCATATTGTACTCACGAAAATTAACACTTATGATTTGCGAATATGTATGTCTGTATGTGAATTGAAAGGCACTGTGGCAATCACAAAACAAATTAATAAAAATCCTGTCCTGTAGGTTTGAAACTAGTAGTATTGCTTACAAATGCATAAAATAATTTAATGCAACTAGGCAGCTATTTCTGAAGAGAGATGTCTTCCATGGGATTTTAGAATAAAGAACGATTATTTTCATATTGGATTATATAAAAAAGGATAAAAAATGATGACTGTATAGCACGAAACATTTGAAGCAGGAAACCTCTAGGAATGGTTATAATCTTTAATTCAGTAGGCACTGAGAAAATAAAACAGAAATGGAAAGACACACAGATTTGTTCATAGACAGACTGAAACCAACTCACATAAAGTTTTGAAAAGAGGACCAAAGACTTAAAATACATTCAAGATATTCATTGCTTTGTTATTGTTGTTATGGTCTTCCCCTGCTTTCTTAGTTCTTTCTTGAAGAACCTACTTAGCACACATTTATAGGGAGTACAGTTTGTATTGTACATAACATATGACAGCCAAATTGACCAAGTTGGTTACCAAATCAAATCTAGGTAAATCATACACAGAATTCCCTTTTGGAAATTCAAATCTCTTGTGGCAGGAATTCAAGATAGTCTCTATGAGCCCTTTGATTTGGATAGCATTTTTCCCCCCGTGGGTACCGGGAATCGACCTCAGGACCTCGCACACCAGCAGGCGCCTGTGCCGCTGAGTGACATCACCGGCCCTTTTTCCGTATGTGGGTTCCAGGAGTCAAAGTCAGGACCTCGCGCTTGCCAGGCAGGTGCTTACGCCGCTGAGCCATCTCACCGGCCCTGGATAGCACTTTTAATCAGAATTAAAGCACACAATATAAAGGGCAGATATATTTGAATCAGAAAATGCCAATCTGGAGAAAATAGATAAAATCAAGTAAATGCAGGGAAAAGAGACCTTATTTCCTGCTGAATTTCTCATTCTAGTTATAGTCCATTAAGAGCTTGCCTGCACATTTTGCTCTTGCTGTTTCAGTTTCCTCTTGTCCTCCTCTGTTCATCTCTAATGACTAAAAATAATGGAAAAATAATTTTTCTCAACCAAAGCAAAACTTGGAGACAAATTAGGTACCTTAGCTAGTGATTAGATATCTCACAATCAGGAAAGAAATAAAGACAATATTGAGAACAGAAGCCAGAGTAGTTCGAATTATCGGAACCACTGATGATCTGAAATGCTCCAAATGGATGTGGCCAGTAAGGTGAAAAAGCTCTAGTTCATCCATCGCTCGGCTTCTCTAACCAGCCCTTGAAGTACTGGTAGACACAGCTTAATTTCACTCCCATAATCATACATCCAGAGTGCTCTCGCACTTATGCATTGGCCAGAATAGGCCAGGGCATTCTCATTTGTAGTCTGCGGAAAAGGCTGTCTATAGTAAGAGAAAGGCAATTTCTCAAACTGAGTTGGAGATAGGACTGAGGAAGGGGGTTGGATAACAGTAGCAAGGAAAAAAAGATATCTATCAAAATTTCCTATAAATATATTTAACAAATTCAACTAAAGGGAAGGCAATTTGTTTTTTTATACTACAATGAGTCCTGAATAAGATCTCAGCATAAATAACTTTATTTGTTCAACTATGAGGAGACACTGACAATTTTTAATAGGTAATTGATATCAGAGATATGTTTTAGGAAGTGCCTTTAGATGGGACAAATGGGCACAATCAAAGTATTCTGAACATATAAAACTAGGGAAAAATAGGATGAGCTCCTTCAAGAAGCTAAGTGAGAGGTAATGAGAGGGTTAACAGGGAATATAAAGAGTCTATGTACAGATGTTACCAAATCTACAAAAGGAGATGGAAACATAATCGGACACATTTGACAGATAGAGAATAAAAGAAGACATATAAAGAAGCAAAGCTGAAATATTTGCTAAAAGGAATATGCACACACACACACACAGACACACACTCCATTTATATAAGAGAAATGCTAAATCAGAACAAAGTAATTGTAGTTATATTCCCTACATTCCTGAAGTAGAAAATAGATTAAAAACTAAAGAACGTATAGCTCCTCTATGTCCCTGCCAAGTTGTAGGTGGAGAAAGAAAGAATGCACAGCTTCCAATACTATGACAGAGAAACACGTCTTAAAAGTCAAAACCAGAGCTCTAGTAATAGAGCAAACAGTACTCACTTAACACTGATACATTGTTTCACTTCAGATAAAAACTTATTTTGGAGCTACATGCTATTTAATGATTCAAGTGTTTAAAAGATTCATCAAATCTTCAGCTTTACTTGTTGGAAACCTGAAGTAGAACAGATAACTGTTACTCATTTTTATTCTTGTAGATAAAAACAAACTCCTTACTTTCCCTTCTTCATTACAAAAAGTGTTGAATAGGGATGAACATCTGGGTGAAGTACGATATGTTACTTAAAATTATAGACTACATTATGGATGCAAGACAGGCACCAGGAAGAAATCTTTTTCATGGAAGGAAGCAGTGTTTGTCCTGAGACAGGGGAAAAGATAGTGAGTAGGTGGATGGTGGAGGGGAATTTTTGCAGGATCATGAGTCAATGCAAGAAAACCAAATTTTTGTACCATAATAATAGCCAGTAAGACTGGAAGAACAATTCAGAACATGAGAATTCCTTGCTTTGATTTCTGTTTATATTGAAAAAGCATTCATTTGCTGTGGATCAATATTTCTGCTGAAAACAACTAGAAAATTGGATCAATATGTAAAAAGACTTATGTCTGAAGACTTGGAAGATATTCCAAGGCAATACATTTAAGGCCAACGCTATGGAAAGAAAAAAAGATGAAAAAATGAGCCCTAAATTCCATCTTTCTGCCGTGGAATTTATAAATTTCATTGCATCAGAAAGTGTAATCAAAAAGTGATAGCTTAGACAATGAGAAGGTAAATACATTGCTGGGTTTTTCACAGTGTGAGGAGCAAATATTGGCATTCATAAAGCAAGACACAGAAGTATATTCTGTATGAGTTCATTTACATAAAGGCGTCTATTTTATATGCCAATTTAAATGAAAATGTTAAAATAAAAAGCATTTTTAGCTTTGTTGAGTAGAGTAGAGATAGTGGTATGGAAGCTGGAAAATTGCTTTAGGTTTGCTAGAAATATTCCAATTTTGATCTCAACAGTGGGTTACAAAAGCATGTTCATACTGTGATAAATCACTAAGGTGTACAGACATGATTTGTATACTTTTATGTAAATATGTTAAACTTCCATTAAGAACAAGATAGACAATATAAAAATCAAAGTTGTATCCAGCCTTGATTTTATTAAGGGAATTTACATTAATGTAATTGGTTTATTAATGTAATTACATTAATGTAATTTGGTTTTATGTTGCTATTGACAGAATACCAGATTGTGTTTCTTACAGTTCTAGAGGCTAAGAAGAGCAAGGTCATGGCACCAGCATCTGGGAAGTCCTTCATGGTGCATCAAAACACGGAGGAGGGACAAGTAAGCATGCATGTAACAGAGATGGAGAAATCAGGCCAATTTGTTTTTGTAAGAAATCCACTCTCATGATATCTAGGTCTTTCTGAGGAGAGTAAGTCTGGGGCAAGTGGACAACAACCTGGGCAGAATGTGTCAAAGGTCAAAAAAACCAAAGGACATGCAAAGAACAGAGGACCCAAGACAACTCTATGGTTTTTGAGCACTGTACATGCAACCAATCAGAAAGCGATATTTATAATCATGGAACTGGGTGCTGTTTGCTGGACCAACCAGAAAAGTGTGATTTTCAATTCATCATTTAAATCTGACAGGAAAGCCAAGCCAGTCTTTTGATAGGGGACCTTAAATCTGGCACCAGCCCAAATGAGTTTTTGATGGGAGAAACATCCCAATGCCTTACGTGCATGAGGGAGAAATCAATCCAGGAATTTTGGATACAAAAGACCCCTTTAATATCCTTGGGTTCATTGTGAGCCTGCTCACCAGCCTGCTTTCACCCTGTGGAGTATAGCTCTTTCCTGCCTTCAATAAATGTACACTTCCACAACATTTTCTGTGTGTCTTATCCAATTCTTTGTTCAGGAAACCAAGAACCTGGAAAAAATCCCATGAGAAGCTCCATCCGGAACATCTTCAGGGACAGTGACATTAATCCATTTATGAGGGCAGACCATTCATGACCTAGTGGTCTCTTAAAAGCCTCATCAGTAAATAGTGTTACAATGGCAATTAAATTTCAATACACTGTACAGGGTGAGCTTGGACCACTGTGAAAAGGAAAGCAGGGTGGTAAAGAGCCTAATGGCAGCCATCTTTTTTCCTCCCACTCCTCAAGCTGACATCAGGTTTAAGCCATCCTATCAAAAACTTTGAACTCTCATGAAAGAAATGAATATAGCATTCTCTGACTGGTCCCAGCTGCAGGTCTTTGGGAACTGTTTTTCTGGGCATTTCCTGGATCTCCATTATTCACAGGTCATACCCATTTTCCAGATGGATGTCCTTACCCTAATGTCCTGCCTCATCAATATACAAGCCCAGTATAATTTCCTTTTTTCTCTCTTCTCTAAGAACACAATAAGTCTGAGCAATTCCCTTTCACCTGCAAGAGGTATTGGCCATTCCCTTTTTACCTGCAAATTGCTGTCTTTCACCTGTGAATAGACCACATTTTCGCCTATGAATTCGGTTTTCCCCTATGAACACACCATTACTTTACTGTGGATGGGCCATCTTCCCTCACTCACAAAACCAAAGCCAGGATTTCCACCACTAAAAACACATAAAAGATTCCCAGTTCCACACTGGAGTGTGTTTGATATCTCTAAACACTCACACTCCATTCTTTTTTTTTTTTTTTTTTTTTTTGTGAGTACCAGGGGTTGACCTCAGGACCTCACATGCCAGCAGGCGCCCATGCCGCTGAGTGATATCACCGGCCCTTTTCTCATATGTGGGTAACAGGAGTCGAACTCAGGACCTCGCACTTGCCAGGCAGGCGCTTATGGTGCTGAGCCATCTCACTGGCCCTCACACTCCATTCTTAAGGGTGCCCTAAAATCTCTGCATAATAAACTCTTCCCATGCCTCTTACTGACATGTTCTGAAAATTATTTTTTTTTAAGATTAAAGTCAGTGAACCTCCCAGCATTGTCCATTTAGAGTGGGTCAAATTTTTCATCTCAGCCAGGTGACACAATGGCTCCACCAGGAATTACCATTGTGGGACTGGAATATAGCAATGCAAGGAAGACAAGAAGGAGGGAGGTGGGTCCCCTGGGCCCAGGAAGGATCCGAAGCTAAAATTGAAGCCCCCAGGGAGAGCAGAGAGAAACTCCAGTGAAGAAGGAGGTAGCTGGTGGAGCCGTCCCCCTGAGTCAGGACTCACTGTGGGAGAGCAGTTCAAACCTGCAGACACACAGTGCCTGCTGCCCACCCCAGAGGCCTCCATGGAGAGACACAGTAGTGGAAGGGAACAGTGGAAGTGGAGGACTGCACTAGTTGGTGGTGAGTGCTGCAGGCTCAGATGTCCTGTAGGAGATGGTGATTGGCTGAGAGCCATCTTGGAGAGCGGCTAACTGAATTCAGAACTAAGAACAACTGCTGGGTCTAGCATCTAGCTGGGTCTAGTGGCTCCCAGATGACTTCAAGCCCACAGAAGGTATGCTGAAGGCTGCAGGCTGAATGGGTCTGGTACCAGCCTCACAGCCAGAAATCAGCCTGAACTTCATGGAAATAAAGGTGCAGCCTTGCTGAGATTATCCACTACCCCGCCATAAAGCTACTGCTGGCATGCTGGGATAAATAAACACAGATCTGGACTCTGCCTCCACAAGTTGTCTATCAGAGACAAACCTGGAAGGGGACTTTATTCCCCTCTCTCTTTTTTTTTTCCTCCTTTATAGTTTGATCTTGTTTTTATATGAGTGTGAATGTGGTTTCTAGCTTCTTTGTGATTCTCTCTCTTTTCTTTTTGTGGGTACTGGGTGTCAACCTCAGGATGTCGCGCACCAGCAGGAACCCATGACGCTGAGCGATATCACCGGCCCTGTTTTCATATGTGGGTACTGGGAGTCGAACTCAGGACCTCATGCTTGCCAGGCAGGTGCTTATGCCGCTGAGCCATCTCACTGGCCCTTCTTTGTGATTCTAGTTCTGTTCTGTTCTTCCTTTTGTTTCTTCCTTCTCTCTTTCCCACCTGTCTTCTGTACCAGTTTCCCAAAGTTTGCATGATTCCCTTTTGTCCTCCAGCCTTGCTTCTAATCTTTTCCTCTTCTTCTATTTCTCTATTTTTTCCCTAGCGCCCTACCACCCTGTTTTTTTTTTTGGTACCAGGAATTGAACTTAGGACCTTGAGCTTACCAGGCAGGCACTGTGCCACTGAGTTATATCCCTGGCCCTCCCTGACCCCTTTTAAATTTTCCCCCTTGAGGGTAAAATTGTTATATTGAGGATTTATTTACTGCATGTAATTTTCTGGTTTGTTTTAGATTTTATTATATACCCACAAATCTAGTTCATATGGTTAAAGGTGGCAAATTAATGGTTATGTCAGTTTGTCATTTTCTAGGCTGTGTTTGATGCTATTGTTATTGTTGATGGTACCACTTTAGCCAAAGTGACATAATTATTCTAACAGCTGTTCTTCCTGGTATACCAAGACTGAGATTGCCTAAGGGTCATAGGAAATACTATGGGCCAGTGCCAAAGAACCAGGGGCTGGGCCAATCAGTGAGCAACTTACCCCAACAAATTGAATAGGTAAGATCTTGCAACAGACCCAAAATGCAAAAATCAGCTATGCCTGGAAGACACCTCTGAGAAGTAGTCATTTCCTAAGGGTTCTAAATACTAGTAATAAAGCAACTCACCACAGGCAATTTATAAACATCAACCCAGAAATTAAACTAAAAAAAAAAAAAAAAAGAAAGAAAGAAAATGAGAAGACACTTAAGCAAGATGCAAGCCCAGATATCCAGTTCACCAAAGGCAAACCCAGGGGGCAATGAGGTGGGACAATTTGAAAGCCACCCACCTGGCCTCTCTGAAGTGGTTACAACAAAGCAAATGAATAAGGCTCTAGAAAAACATCAAATCAGAAATAATTTATCAGATAACTACAGAGATGATGACCACAATTAAAGACATGCTTAAGTGACTGTAGAGCAGATACAGATAAAAAAAATAGAGGAGCTTAAGAAAATGATGGAAATCATGAATGCTCAACATAGGAAAGAAATGGAATCTATTAAACAGATTCAAGCAGCTATCCAGGAGAATAAAAATTCCACTGAAAATATCACAGCAGTATGACCCAATGTAAGGACAGAATCTCAGATATAGAGGGCAGAATTGTGGTTGGTGAGCTTGAAAAGAAAGATTTCTTTTTTGTTTGTTTGTTTGTGGGTACCAGGAACCAAACTCAGGACCTTGCGCTTGCCAGGCAAGTGCTTATGCCACTGAGATATATCACCAGCCTAAGATCTCTTAAAAATAGCAAGGACCATAAGAAATCAATCCAGCAGTTGCTAGATGATGCAAAGAAGAGTAACATAAGATTGACTGGAGTATATGAAAAAGCAGGAGATAGCACAGATGATATAAAAAAAAATCTGTTCACAGACAGAAAACTTCCCTGGCACAGAAAAAGAATTTGACATACAGATAAGTGAGGCATATAAAACTATTTGCTATGATCAAAAAAAAAATCTACATCAAGGCATATCATAGTCAAGATTCCAGAAATTCAACACAAAAATAAAATATTAAAAGCTGTAGAGAAACAAACCAAATCACCTATAAACAAAAGCCCATCAGAATCACAGCTGACTTCTCAACACAAACCCTCAAGTCAAAGAGAGCTTGGAGTGAAGTATTTCAAGCCCTAAAAACAAACAACCTCCAACCCAGGTTGATGTACCCCACAAAACTGTCTTTCAGAATTGATGGAGAAATAAGATACTTTCATAGGAATTACCATGGTGGGAATTCTCTGCGGTGATGTGGAGAGGAAGCTTCTATGGGATTGTTCTAAGACAAGTCTCTACTGGATTGCTCAGATGGACTTCAATATACTTTGCAATCTATTTGAGGGAGCAATGCCCCCACAGCTCTTATATCTTGCAGACCTGCAAGTCAACACCAGAGAGATGTGTCCAAGGTTTACTTGCTTATTCCCTCTGAAGTCGTGACCTATACCACTGAAGCCCTTTTGAGGCACAGCTGGGGATCTTTATTCCAGAATGTGGGGAGCAGATATCTGAGGTAGTTCTGGCTGACAAGCCCATGGAAGGAATTTCAAACTATTCTCCCAAGCCATTCTGACCTCCATGATGGATGGTGGGGCCATAGGGAGGGCAGAGTCAAAGCTCTTTGAAACACCTTGGATAATCTCTCTACCATTACAACTGTCTTCATGAATATAAATGGCCATAGAGCCTTATGAGCCATATGAATCTCTTTAGCAGATTTCTTCACCATACCTTTAGAGTATGTTATGGTTTGTTTCTATATGTCCCCCCAAAGGCTGATGTGGCCATAGGGCTTTTTCAGAGGTGGTTAAATCTAGAGTGTGTGATTCTGGGATTAAGGGTGTGTGATTAGTAATTCATTCCACTGATTGGTTTGGCATAGTTCTGACTAGGATTAAAGGTGTGAGTGCCATACCTGCCCTAGGGTGGATAGCCTGCATACAATATAAGGGACAGAAAGAGACTTGTCTCCTGCTTGCTTGCTAGCTTTTGCTGTCTTCTGCTGCCATGAACCGTTTCTCCTCTGGGATGCCCCTCTGCCAAGACATCCTGCCTTGGACCCAACCCATTAGGAATTAAAACCTCTACAAACTGAGCTAAATAAACCTTTCCCCCTTTAACTTTGAGTGTCAGGTATTTTGTCTCAGCAATGAAACAAAAGTTAACTAAGACAGTATTCTTTCCAAATAAATCCAGTCTTCCCTTGACCAGGCTGTGACTTTCTCACATTTTTTTGCTTTTCTTCTCTATCCTCCCACTTTATTTTATTTTATTTTATTTTATTTTATTTCATTTCAGCACTGGGATCAAACCCAAGGCATTGCATGTGGTAGCGAAGCACTCTGCTACTTAGGTACACCCACAGTTCCTTCTCTCTTAATTATAATTTATTTCTTAGATCGCCCATCTCACTGTATATATTAAATGTAGACATCCAGCACCCTGAATGCTTTGTTGCTTAGACATTTTTACTGCCATAAATCCTAGTATATTGCCCTTAAATTCTGTCTTCCATAAAGCTCTAGGACATGAACATGATACAATCATGATCTTAGAAACTATATAACCAAATAGTCTTTACTCCAATTTCTTGTACTTTGTTCCTCTTTTCCATCTAAGATCTCATGAAGCTGTCCTTCACTGTCCACATTTCTACCAACATTCTGGTCACAACCACATAAGTAATCTTTAAGAAGATGCAGACTTTCTGTAGTTTTCCTCTTCTTAACCCTTACAAGAATAGCCCTTAACACCCTGGTCATGTCAACACAAGTTTTACTATTCTGCTCTTCTAAATTCATGCACTCTGTATCCATTATCCAGTTCCAAAGCTGCTTCCACATTTTCAGAAATTTGTTATAGCAACAACTCCACTTCTTGTTACCAATTTTCTTCTCTGTTTTTTGTTGCTATAACAGAATTGCATAGCCTATATAAGTTATAAACAATATAAGTTTTATTGGCTCACAACTTTGGAGGTTGGGAGGTCCAATGACAAAAGGTTGCATATAGTGAGAGCCATTCTGCTGCACCATAACCTGGCAGATAGGCACGCAAGAAGTGTGAAACAGACAGAGAGGAAAACTGCGCAGAACTCATCCTTTCCATGAATTTTGGAGGTGACATTCAAATCATAACAGTTTCGTATAGAAACTATAGTAGTATCTTAATATAATTAATATTTTCTCTCAATTCCAAATAATTCAAAATATCATATGTGGACATGGAGTTATAAAACTTAAAAAGGGTGCATTTAAAAATAATAGAAAACAACTTTGAACATAAACCCACATTAGATTGCTTATGTATGGGATCTATTCACAGCAAAGAAATGATTTGCAGCTATTTGCAGCTAGATATCCCCCCAAAGCCTCAAGTGCTCAGAAATTTGGGGTGACTGGATCATGGGGTGATACACTCACCACCAATGGATTAGTCCACTGATGAGTTTATACTAAATGCCTTATTAGGGCCTAGTCAGAAGAGGTAGGTCATAGGAGTGTGGCCTGAAAGGATACATCTCCCTCCTGGATTCCACCCTTCTCTCTCTACTTCCTGTTTGCCATGATCTGAGGAGTTTTCCCCCACCACGCCCATCTCCCATACTGTTTCTTCTTCAGAGCTGGCTGACCATGCACTGAAAGGAGAGCCAAAATTAACCTCTCTGTCTGTAAGTTGTAGGTGTTGGGTATTGTGTCTTAAGAACAAGAAAAGTGACTAAGACAGCAGCTTTTTTTATAGGCAAGATTTCAGTGATTCTTAAATAGCTCATCATTTAAAAATATTTCTAATTTAAGACATGCCAATATGTAGACCATTGCAATATTTCTGGTGGAATGAGTTCAGTTTGTTATGGCTAAGTAAAACAAAAGATGATGAGATATTATGTAGAAATCTGTTAATAAGCAAGTGTTTTATTTGACTCTAACAATTGTAATATTCATCATCTAAACTGAAATGAACTCTTCATGCTGAAAAACAAAGCTCAAACTTTTGAAGCTTCTCATGTTGTTTCTTTTCAGTGCCACTAATGTGCTTTATCAAAAACTTTCTGTTTTGTATTTGATTTTTTGGAGTGGTCCTGTCCATACTGATCATTCATAATTAATTTGGTCAAAATATCTATATTCTGAGAAATACTAAATTAACCAGCTAAAATTCTGGATTATTAGTTATGTTCTGTGACTTAGCATTGATCTTACTATGGTTGGCTATGGACCATGTTAAATATTTTAAGCACTTCCAATAGTATCTGGGACATTGCAGGGTGCTCAGTAAAACCTTGTTATTATATTAGAAACCAGAACTGACCATTACCCAATAGCCAATTCTCATTAATAATAAAAATACCAGCAAGAATTATTCTTCCTTTCATATTCTAAAAGTGTTTATTGAGTCGGTTTCTTGGTTTGGACACAGGACAGTGGAGATTAAGACAAAAATAATTCTTATCCCATGGAAGTTAGAAAGAAAAACAGATATCCAAGAAGTATAGTCATAATGTATGTTGCAAAGTGTGTTGTGAAGCTGCATGATAAAGAATTTAACTAACTATGGGGTCAATTTGAGCATGCCAGGACATAAAAGATAGCTCACATTTATAATCTCAGCACCCTAGAAGGCTGTGACAAGAGCAGAAACTTACTGACTTCGTGAGACCCTGTCTCAAAATAATGCATAAGAAAGAGTGGGGATGTACCTCAGTGTGAAGACCATAGTTTCGATCCCCAGTACTGTTAAAAATATATGAGTATAATGTGCCCAGGATAATGGTGATGGAATGATCTTCCCCCAGTAAAGAGAATACATATCTAAAGGTCACAGCATAGGAAGAAGTTTGGATGCAAGGTCAATGTAACACTTGGGGGAAAAGATCCACCAGAGGAAACCAAGAAGGTGTAGCAGAGGAAAATCTGGAAAAATACATTTTCAGTAAATGTGCTAAGTATATACAATATTCGGGAAATATATTTAAAATTATTCTTGCTTATCTCATTTTTATTCTATTACTGCCTCAGTTTCTGTTCTATTAGTTTACTGGCTCAATCAAGCAAGAAAAGAAATGTTGATGCTGATAGAACTACTTGAAATGGCAGATTAAACAGCCTGAAAAACCGAAGCAAGGTGGTGAGGGAGGCGAATCTCCATTGAGCTTTGGAAAATTTCAAAAACTGCTTAATATTCTGAAACATTACTTGAAGGATATAGTAATTTTGAAGAATAACCAAAAAAGATAACACCAAAAATAAAATACTTATTATGGGACAGCAAATGATTTAGATTAACATTTTTCTAGAAATTAAGAAAAACTGTTTCCTATTCATGATTTAGAGATAGAAATGAAAACTTTATATAGAATATAGTAAATATTATTTGCTCTAAAAATAATACTAGCTCTAGAAAAAGAAAATAGAATATATTAAATAAGAAACTTTCATGTTTTAAATTTTTAAAAAAGACAAATATAATGACAAACTCAAAATTATGTTTATTGAAAGCAAATGTTTATGGAGACTACCTTTACTGTGCAATTAAAATTAATCTAAAAGGCCCAAAAAATTTAGATTCAGGTCAAGAAAAGTTTCTCTCTTTTCACTTTATATTATTTAGAAAGCTATAACTGAGACAAGAGAAATGCAACCCTCGCTTATTTCATTTAAAAGGGAAATTTATCGGCTCATATAACTGAAAGGTTTATAGCTTGGGACGCAGTTGTGTGCAGAGGGCCAAACAAGCCTTGTTGTTCTGGTAGTTTCATCACCATCACCTCTTCCCTCTTGTACTTACAATCAGTTAGGCCGCGATCATGCCATCCTTAGAAGCTTCCAAGACTAACCCTCCTTGAAGGAAGCATGGAGAAAGGTTCCGTAGTTGAGGTTGTTGCCCTTGATTGCATAGCAAATCCGACTCCCAGTTACTTTGGCCAAGGAGATACAATTATTGGATTATCAGATTCAGCTAGGTTAAACCAGCTAAATTAAACCAGCTAGGCTAAAGGGAGAAGAGAAGCCCATGGAAAATGGGGCACTTTTGCTAGGAAAAGCCAGAACTGATCCTGAAATGTCAAAGCCATAGATGTTCTGTACAAGTATCTGCCATTTTTTTCCTTTTTGTTTTTCTTGTTTTCTTCCTCTAAATAAAATAAATGCAGATATGCTTTGTTTTCTTTTTCTTCCATATTTACACTTTACTGTAGCTTACACAACCAAGGGATTTTCCTTGCATGGATCATACCGTGTTGATTCTCTGAGTCCTCGCACACTTGGAGTAGAGGTTCAGAAACTTTGATTTTCTAGTTGCCCCGTTAGATTAATATCCAAATGAAAGCCTTTGTCCCATTCGTTGCACACGATAAAGCATTTGTGTCACAGGAGACCAGACGCAGAGCCCTCGTGGCTATGCTATGTTGCATGATGACCAATATTGATTAAGAACAGAATTGGACTGAAAATTGAAATGGGCTGAGAAGAAGGCAATCTGATGATGTGAACTATTATGTATGGAGGGCAATAAATGGAAAGGTTTGCTGGAGAGTGAAGTTAGAAATACAGTAATTCCAAAATGGGCAGGGTCTTCGTGTACTTTACAGTGTTCTGTGACTTCAGTGGGCTAAGTAAACTGACACTTGAAAATTAAAAAAAAAAAGCCAAAATAAAACAAAACCAAATATTGATAAAGCTATGAAATCAAAAGTGACTACTTAATTGGAAAGGCAAAAATAAAAATTAAATCGAAACAACATTCTGATGACCCTCTGAAGTATTTCACACTCTATACCCCTTTTATAGCTATAAATAAATAAACAAGGCAAGCATTTTCAGGTTTTTCCTTAGGATTTTCCAAACCAGCACTCATGGTTGTGTTCTGAAAACTTAAATTAGCATAAAGTTCAGTGAAGACAAAGCCTTTTTTCTCTGTTTTAAAAGCAAAGCTTTTTAAGTAAAATAAAGGAGGGAAATTCTGTTCTTACTATCCAGTATGCAATTCTTCTTGTTTTTTGGTTAACTTCTAATCAATGCAAGGAGTTATCTCAAATGTCATTCCTCAAAGAGGGTCTTTCCCTAAACAATTCATCAAAATTTTAACCCATCTGCAATGATATCGCTTATTACATTTTTCCTCACATATCACATAATTTTCCTGGAGACTATTTGATTTAGGTCTGCCTGTCTTGCAGATGGTTAAGTTCCCTAAGGGCCATGCCCACATCTGTTTTGTTTCCCCACAATATATTCAGAATCTAGTTCCAAGCAAACATTTAATTAATAATTGTGGAATGAATAAATTGTACTCATTCTCAAGAATCAACACAGGTATCAATTCACAAGAGTCAATGCAAGGCAGCTATCCTTGATACTGCCAGCTTAAAGATGCTCTTGTTTCCTGTCTGCAAGCCATCTCTATATGCCGCTATTATAGGACATATTGCACTACACCGAATGTATCCTTATTACTCTTCACTGCTTATAAGAAGGAGTTTAGAGAAGTAGCTATACAAAGAAATGAGACTTAATATGCTGGAGACAATTTATGCATACACGAAGAAACAATGAATATACTCTGTGTGCCTCAGTCTGTCCAGGCAGCACACTCAGTGTTATATCTGGCTGAGAAACACAGGAACCCCATGATAAACACTTCTGACATATATTCTTCAATTGAATAGCACACAGGGCAAAAAGATCCACAGGGAAAAAGGCAGCCTCATCTTTTAAAAATATCTTTAAGGGTAATCTTTTAGAATCCTTTTAGACTGCTGCTTACAGTGAAAAAAACTTCTAGCTACTTGATTCTAAAGTTTTCCAGTGTGACAATAGGATAGGGCCATTGACAGTACTTTCCATCATGTGACTGAGGACTAAAAAGTTCACACATGCCTCATGGGGCAACGTGACTCCAGTATGATTTAGCTGATCTTAATGTAGCACATTAAGTGAGAGTGACTCACAATACCTCAGGCTTGGTGTGACTTCTCTTGAAAAGAAATGCTAATTCAAAATCCAAATCAAGGCCTCCAGCTCCCTTTCAAATAAAAGCGTGGAGGCTATGTGTTTTCACTGTCAAGTTTCACTATCAAGTTGTCTGGAATTTGGAGTAGACTCCATTGCCTTTCAGTACAGGAAAGATTTCACAAATAATAAAATCTATTTTATTTACTACCTGCTAAAGATTACACATGTATCATGTTGTGTGTGTGTGTGTGTGTGTGTGTGTGTCTGTGTGTGTGTGTGAAAGATTGGGTAGTATGTCAGTCTCATATACAAATATATGGTTTATATACACAGTCCATCCATAAATACCAAATATTTGTACAATATCCATTCATTTATTCAGCAGTTTTGTACTGAACATCAACTATGTACAGTCAGTGTTCTAAGACTTAGGAATGCAGTAGTGAGCACAGCACAGTTTTCTTATCCTCATGGAATTAACATTCTTATAGGGAAAGAAACAGTGAACAAATAAAATATTTTAATGTGTTGTATAAGGTGTCAAACAGCACACAGAAGTGAAGACAATAAAAAGAAAATTTAATATATGCTTTCTCATCACAGTCATTTTTAGGAAGAAATATTCTGCATTTACCTCAGATTGAAAATTATTTGTGTAGTATATCAGGTTATAAACATATTCTAAATTTACTAGAGATTTTTTTAAATTAGTAAGATAATACCATCAATTTTGAAAGTCATTCCATATATATTAGCTAATAATATAGCATATCAGTATAATCCATTAACACCATTTTCCAGTTTGTATTTATACTGAGTATGAATGGAAATTGAGGTCGTTTAACTTAAAATAGTAGAAATTCCTTTTCAAACCCAAGAATGCTGAAAAGCACTTCATTTCTCAGTTTTCAAAATGGTAAATGCATGATATTTCTAGGGAAGATGGAATTATGTGGCTGTAACACAATCACTATTTCCAGTTTTGAACTGAAATAAAGCCAGAACCACAAGTTTATTATAGGTCTCCACCAAATGAACAGTAGAAAACAGCCCACTGCAAACCAATGAAGAATCCTCACTACTTATTGCTTATAATCCTATAGTATCACATCAAAATGTGACATAACCAAGGCTTAATACATTTAGAAATTGTTTCCATCCAGCTTAACATTTATTCATTCAGATACTTATGTTTACCCTTATTTTGTATTTTAGCAGATACAAATATAACAAGATTTTAAAAATACTTTATATCATTATTTGATTTTAAAATGCATAGTCTATAACTTGTTGCTGGACCCTGTTTTACATAATCAAGAGTTAATTAAAAACATTCAAAACATTTTTTAAAAGATAACTACTAAATGAATGTATAACTGCTTTACCTCCCAATGGTTGATGACAAAGGAGAACATTTTTATAATTATGTAAATAGATATTTTGGAAAGTATCCTTCCTATGGTCAAATTTCCCCCTAACAAAGATATTTCTAGTGATAGAGTTTTTCATAAGTCAATATCAAATGCATCATTCAAATATAATTTCAAACTATTGTCACATTGTACTTAATCCCCAGAATACGAAGGCTAAATATGCTAATCATGTAGTCCTCCTATATGATAGAGTTAACAAATAAAACAATCTTACTGCAAATGTTCTTGTAAAAAGATCATGGCCTTCATTAATTTATTTAAATGTTGTGAAATTTGACATGGAAAAACCTTGACAGTGTTTTAAAAATCTTCCTCTATGTGTTTCTGCACTTCTTCAAAGTTCCAGTAGTCTTAGAATGGAGAATTGAAAGTGACTGCATTACTTATGAACATATCAGCTGTTACTATCTATATGGGGGAACATTGTTCCATCTATTTTATCAGGTACAGAAAGGACTGAAAGTTAATTGGAAAAGTATTTCAGAAGGGTGATACTATAACATCTAATAGGTTTTCAGGGATACAAAGTTTCATATTTTTATATCAGAAAAGATGCCCAATACGGCAAAAATTTTCCAGGTAAAAAGAAAACAGCAACATTTTTATCTATGTAAAACCTGGAATGAGACAAAAAAGATAAATAAATAAACCTTCTTCAGATACACTTTACTTAGCACATTACAAAAATACTTGTGACTATGATCTTCAAGGTCCCTTTCACACACACTTGATCGATTTTGTTTTTTCTCCTCTTCTCCATAACATTCTTTGCTTTTGCACCACGGACTGCTTTTCCAATTTCCTGAATGCCTCCACATCTATTGATAGCATCTCAAAAAAACCTTCTTTGGGGAAGGGGGGTTCACCTTCCATGCCTGTCTGCCTGGAAATTGTATATTCTTGTTGACTTCTAGAGCTTAATCTGAGTATCTTATCATTACCCATACATTTGTTCTCATTCATTGGTATTGGATGTTTTTGAGACCACAGATGTATCTGAGTCATTTATATAGCTCCTAGAACAAACACATCTGCATAAAACAAAGATGTTGCATTGAATGCATTTGAATATGGACTCAAGTCTATGGAAAGCACATACAATTTTGACTAAATGAATCCTGACTTCTAACGACTAGATCAATTCAGAATATATGAACACCTTAAGTCTTAAAATAAGCTCCCTTTCTCACAAACTTTTGTTACTATAAAAAAAAATTGGAGTGTTTTCAAACTATTGTCAAAAACCTCATTTAATGGGGTTAAAATGTGAATCAGAACAAGAAAAATGAAAGTACACCTGAAGTTCATGAAAATGTTTTGCAGTTATCTCAAAAATTAGAATGTCTATGAAACTTTAAGTGACTGCCATGCCAATAGGCCCTTTTATGAGGGAGTACTAAAGATAATCATTATTTACTACTTGCTATGTGACAAACTGAGCTAAATATATTTATTATTTAATTTGTTGTAGAGTAGCCCTACATTACTATATAACACTAGCTTGTAATAAAACTATAGATTATTGTGAATATGCCTTTTTTATAGCTGAGAAAACCATGTGTAACAGAAAAATTGTACTCTCTATATATGCTTTACCATGTTTCCTACTGTGCCTGTTGGAAACTGGGTTGGGGAACTGGTTCTGTGAAATAAATTCTGTGTGGGAATGAGAGGTGCTACTCCAACTACTTAGCATGGGTGTGAGTTTGCCAACTAATTTCTTTTTATGGAAGCTATAAATTCAGATGACGGTGTCGTAATATTGAACTAAACTGGGTGGCTAAGTTAAATGTGGAGTTTGGATGCTCTGCGGTGGTCACAGTTCTATAATAGATTAAATGTTCAAGGAAAATATCTTTGTTGCATTAAGCCACAGAGCTTTAGGTCATTATTTGTTACTATAGCATAACTTAGCCTACTGTAATAATTTGAGATTACATAATTTTTAAAATGTTGAAATAATAATAATAATAATAATAATAATAATAATAATTTTGACAAAAATTCCACCTTATGCTAGAGTTTACAATCTTAAACAGCATGTTTATTTTCCAGGAAAGTAACTTCAAGTAGTTTCTCGAGAATATGATTGCTCATGTCACATGTGCAGTGTTGACAAAACATCCTGGCTTTCTTTGGTAGAATCAGTACATAGTGCCTATATCAGGTCATTCTGCAAAGACTGAATATAAGGAAAGTAAATGCTTTCTGAGTTAGTACATTATCCTAATCAGATCCTCTCTTTGGGAAGCATAAATTCTTGGTACACAGGAAGAAGCAGGCTACTGGAATTCATACTCTGTGAATATTCCTAAAGTCAGGCTCCACTTCTCCATGAAAGCATGCATATAAACTTGGAAGTCTGAGATTCAAAGTAAATGTCAAGTTGTCAAGAATATTTCCTGTGCTATCTCTCATTTCTATGTAGCTTTATAATAAATCCAGAGCAGCAATGATAATCTGGCTTTGTTTCTTTTTGGAAACCATACAGAGCCTCAATAATGAAGATTTTTTACTTTTTTAAATAGCATGCTTTCAAGGCTTTGAATGATACTGGCATAAACATTAAGCTAAATTCCCTACAAAATTAAATTATGTGTGTTACACTCTCAAAATGATTCCTCACAATTACATTTCTTGAAATGGATGTAAATTCATAGTTGGAAGAACGACAGTCAGATTCAGAAATACTACAAATTGTGTTGCTCTTTTAATTTCCAGGCTTGTGTATATATCTGTGTATGTGTATTTACATTAGAGACTAAAAGGACTGCTGTTGTCTCTTTTCATAGGAAAACCTTGTTTATCTGTAAAAAGAGAGCTTCTCATGTCAGAATTCTGTAAGTAAAATGACTTAGGACACATACTTTTTAGCATGCTAATTGCTTTCGCCAGAGCAAGGAGAAATACCTTGTAGTGGGCTTTTGTACTTCCTAAGTGACATAAGTAGACATCCCACATCTGGCAGGGAAATTTCTCTGAAACTTCCAGACGTGATTACATAGTAGACCTGCATGCACCACTGTGCTTTGGGCACATAGTTTTGAAACTGTGGTAATTATTTTTATTTACGTGTGACTGTTCAGTCGAAATATACTAGAAGGGAGGAAAATTAAAGGCCTATAGACCATGATGAACAAAAAATATTATAGTTTTGCTTTAGAATTTTTAATTAATGGTATTGGTTTCTTAAAACTTGGGAATAAATCACATATGATGTGTTCTCACTGAAATGATGATCATAATGTGATATAAATTTATACAGATTAGGAAAACAAATAAGAATTCAAAAGCTTACTTTTACTTTCTGTATCAGGGTTTGTTCCATCTTTATGAGTCTGTGGAAATTTTCTTCCCCTATGTGAACATTAAGATGAAGAACACTGGCTGGTATTACTGTCTTCCAGTGACTTACTCACTACTTCTTCCTGCGTGGAATCCATTACTGTTGCTGTTGATAAGAGAATATACCCCATCCTCAGTTCACATAACTTGAATTATCTTACATTACCTCTCCCTCAAGGGAACAGTATGTGACCAAGACCTGTAAATCAAAGTATCAGGTCCCTTAGTCTAAACGATTAGTTCAAGAACAGAAACAGCCAGATTAGACTAATGAAAGTCAATTCCAGGACATTTGTTAATGACCTAGCAGTGGGTCTCTATTAACCTGAGAATAAACCCAACACAAAAGAAAGCTTATCTAAAAGATGGAGAGAGAAATTATTTTAATATCACATGAGCCTCTAGATTTAGCTAACACTGTACCACCCTAGTGACTTGAGGCAATAGATTCTGTTACTTTCCTAAGTCAATTTGTTTTCAGTTTTAGTCACTTCTATTTGTGTGTCAGTTACTTGCAATGAAAAATATGGTTGATATAATTACAAAAAATTAGCTAATGAAATTGAATTTTACTATATTTTAGGCACAATCTACCAGAAACTAAACTATTAAATGCCAGTCTGTAAAAAAAGTCCATAGCTATTGATAATGATAATTTCCTTTTGTCTTGCCATAAATGGCCCACCTCTTTTCTGTCTCATTCATTATGAATCTACTATGTGCTAAGTACCCAGGTATTGTTACCCAATATAGTAAAATTCTGTGAACAAACCCAAAAAGCCCTGTTCCTCATGCAGTTTTATGTCTAGAGAAGAAGGCAGAACATGCATTATGAATAACAAAAGTAGATAGCAAGTGTTGCTATGGCAACACATGAGATAGCACATAATTCAAATTTAGGGGCCCAATGGATGTTCTTGGAGGAGACACCATAAAGTCTAAAGGTATGTGAAGAAGTGGTCAGGAGTAGGGTGCAGTGCTCAGTAACTGTGTGTATAAGAGATTCACTGAGAGTGAAAAATAGAGTGACATGTTTATTTGGGGGGCATGGGAGTAATAGTGCTACAATGGAATAACCAAGAGTAAATATGAGACACTTTGGGTTGCTGGACCTTCAGACTTGTGAATCATAAGCAAATCCATGGAATTTGAAGCCACAAGATTCAGGGAGTCATTCCTACAGGTGTATGCAGGTTTACTACGAACTTCAGAAAAACACTATCACTGAAATGGTCTAAGGGTCTGAAAGGGAAACAGATGAAATTATCCACAACAGAAGATGGAGAAAAGGATGGCCAATGTCACATGAGACACAGAAGAACATGTTCCAGAAAGAAGGTCATTTCTACCAACAGTGACAAATAATAGAGAGGTCAAGTAAGTAAAGCTTAAAAAGTGGCCATCACATTTCACATTCATGTTCTTATCTTTGAGATCAGTTTCAATGGAGTGGTAAGAACAGAAGACAAATTCCCATGTTTTAAATGTTTATTGAACAAAAGGTAAATAAGCAGAGACATTTTTTCAAATAACTTGAACCTAGAAGGGAAGAAGATGATGGAAGTTTAATAAGGACATCAGATTGGGAAATATACGTGTATACTTGAACTGGTAGAAATTTGGGTGTGTTGCTATTATTCTGTTAGGAGAAGTCAGTAGAAGGAGAGGTTTAAGATACAGGAGGTAAAGGGAATTGCTAACAGATGTCTGTTGTCACAATAGACAGCAGATGCAGACATAGGAAAGTATGTTTATCTTTTCATTTGTGCTGAAAAATACACAGCGTGGTATTACAGAGAGCAATGTTGAATCTTTATATATCTAAATGTTTTAGCTGAGCTCAGGTATCATGCCTTCTGGAATTCTCTGTCCTTGAACTCCCTCAAAGAGTCTGGAAAAAGTTGTCATGTATTGAATTATTTTACCTGTATTTGTGAAAGAAACAAGAGGAATCTAGATATGCAGACATGCTATTCTTTCACCATAGTTTGAGAATTTATGCACAGATACATCTCATTTTCATAGGAAAATAAATGAAGCAACGTTTACAAATTTTAAGATTTTTTTACAACTTTCTAAGTTCCTGTAACACATACAGTACACAAATACAAACACACAGTACACACATGCATATTTTTCTTTTTCTAATTCATCTATTAGTATCTATAATCCATCAATTACACTCTCCTATGTTTTGTGTTTCAGATGAAAAAATTTAATTCTGTGATCTATCTGTATGTTATATGTGTGTCTTTTTCTTCTGTGAATCTGTACTCAGTATACTACAAAATGAAAATAGTTAAAGAACAAAAGACTTTCAGGGATGAATCTTTCAACAGAACTTTTAAAATATATTTGAGGAAGTTACTCTATTAAAAAACACAAACAGACAGATGTCCTTTGCAATTACATGTTTTTGGCTGATTCTAGAAATATTCTTTACTGTCTAAGCAAAAAACATTTGGAGTCTAAATTAAAAGTATCAAGTATAGATGGATTACATTCAGCTGATAATTGATTAGCTCTTTATACAATTATCTCATATTCCAATCCACAAAGAAATTATACAGTGCATAATAACTATTGAATTTATGAATAGTTCATTAATTTTATTGTTGTTCTATCCAGTATTCAAAATGAATGTTGAATATATTGCTGTATCTTTTGGATTAAGTCCATATATATCTTTCACATGAATTGAAGACATTTTATGACAGAGTGCACAGCAATCTGAAAATGATCTATAGTGTCATAAATGTATAAAATATGCCCATTTAGAATGAAAAATTTTAAAGCTATATGCTCATTTTTAATTTCTTCATATATCTTTTCTTGGACAGATGGAAGAAAGCCAAATAGTCATTAACAATTCATCAACTATGTAATGGAATAATGCTTTAATAAATTGACTAAATAATGGCTAACATTTAGGAAAATAGACTTCTAAAGTGGACTATTTGCAATCTTCATCTATATTTTAAAGACATTTCTTTTGAAGGTTTTAAACCTGAGTAATTGGCTAGATAATAAAATATATCATGTTTTGGATTTAGCCAAACAAAACAAATATACCGACTAGTCTAGAAATAAACTCACAAGTATAAGAGAGAAAGAAACTGAGAACATTTGCAGAAACTTCTAGAAACAAATGGAATCTGGCACATTCCTGCCTCAGGCAGCCACAGAAGTTATAAGAAAAATAAGAAAAGCTTAGGACAGTGGGAACTAACTTGCATAATGACTCCAATTTCCCATGTTTTTGAGGGCAATGTAGGTTAACGTGCACAGGCTTCATATGTAGAAGACACTGCAGAACCAGCCAACCTTCCCTATAGGCTAATTCCAGGACAACACATGAAAATCTCCAGTCCCCACACCCAGAAATAGAAAAATGAAACTCAATATAGCAGGAAATAGGTTCTTAGGAAGAAAATTAGAACATAGAGTAACATCCAACTCTACTATTCTGGAAATGAAAGTTTTTCATTATTATGAATGAAATTAACCATCAACCTTTAAGAACAGAAAAGATAGTGACTTGACCTGCTTGTATCCTTCATGGTGTATTAAAGCAGAAAAAACAAGCTACAAATCCCATAATTAAAAGTAAGATCTCTGCAAACCCTGTAGATTGTTACGGTCATCCTCTACTTAGAATTGAATGCGCAGCCTCGATCTTTGTATATCAAATTTTGGTATGCTTTCATTCTTAGCAGCCATTTCATTTTAAATGACTCACCCAGTGAAACCTCTCATACATCTCTTCAAAAAAAGTCTTGATTCTTGATTAGCAAGGATAAACTTCACAGAACAGGTAGTAATTTTCCTGGAAATAAAAGTTTAATATTGAGTAAAGTAACAAATCATCAGCATCAGGTCAGTCAGATGTATAGGTTAGCAAAACACAAAGATTATTTCTTACACAATTACGTCACCTTCCAAGAAACAATATCCTATGTATGATCTTGCAAAAGGAGTAATCTATGCATTAGTGTGGAGATTTTTGTTTTGTTTTGAGGCAACGAGAACAAGAAACTAGTAATTTTTTCTTCAGTCTGATCAATATTTTGTACAGTATCTATATTTGGAAGGGAATTAAACTTTCAGTTGAAAGTAAATCTGGTTAGATGAAGTGGACTTCTGTATAGGATTATAAAAAAGTAAAAAATATGTAAGGCATCAAATTTCACAAAGGTTAAGCACAAAAGAGACCTGGGGAATCTGGTGAATATAAACCATTAGAAGGTCACCCTCCCAGGAGAAAATACTATGTTTGGGTTTTGTGTGTGTCTCCTGGCTTCTCGAGCACAGGCTGCTTTATTCAAAATCGCCACAAAGATTACACTTGATAATATACAGCAAAAAAGGAACTTATATTTGAATATCTAGCCTGTACCTTACCAATATCCTTAGAAAAATCCAGTTTCCCATCCATAGCATCTCTTCCTTGCTATTTCAAAGACCAGTTGACCTGCTATTAGATTAGTAAACCTACATTGTATCTCTCCAAAATGTATCAGTTACCACAGGATATAAATTGAGAATTTAGAATTTTTTTTAACATTATTTTAACTTTATTTAACTTTAAATCTTATTTAACTTTAACTTTAAATCCTCAACTGATTTATTTATTTAACTTTATTTAACTTTAAATTTTATTTAACTTTAACTTTAAATCCTCAACTGATTTATTTATTTAACTTTATTTAACTTTAAATCCTCAACTGATATTGGCATACTAATATAAATAGAAAACACAACTAGGAACTAATAAGAATTATACTGGAACATACGGCTACTGAAATTTTTGGTGAATCAATTTGTAATAGTCTCTTGGGAAGAAAAAAATAAATCTTTAAGAAGGGAAATGTCACACGGCCAACATCCATACCAGTCTGTCTGTTCACTGTAGAAAAGCAAAATATGTTTAATTTTCTATAAGTTGACTATAAGCTGAAATTTAAGGTTAACTACTTTATTTGTTATATTCCTGGTGTGTTCACACTTATATTGCTCTAATTATTCCCTTACCCACTGTAGAAGTAATAAATTACTTCATTGTTACCTGATGAGGGAGTAGAACTCTCATGAACTCTAAAGGACATTGAAAAGTCCCTGTGGTGTCCTGTTATGTTTGTGTTTTTGTGTATGTGTGTAGGAGGAATGTATTTTCCTATAAGTAAGTACTCTTATAATTCTCTAAAATTACCTATGCAACGTTTTAAAAATATTTGCAAAGCAAAGCAGCTGTGAGCACATTAAATATTTGAAGATGTATTTCTGGATTATGCTATGAACAAATATTTTAGAACCTTAAATAAAATCCCAATTTAATATTTTTAGTGCAATAAAGGAACACACAGTCTATTAAACATCAAGAATTGTTTCTAATCCAGAGCATCCCCTGTGATATTTTAAATTAATTTTTTTAAAGAGATGAAAAAACAAAACAAATCAAAAAAAGAACAAATTTTCAAAACAACATAATATGAGGGTAACAATGGTCAATGCATTATGTATTATTATCTTTAAGTTAGTTATTCAGGATACCAGACATTAGCATTCAATTGTCCAAACATTATTGGCTCAAACCTTCCTCTTCAATGAACTAAGTAAAACTGGTAGTGTATCTATCTTAACCATCTTATATACATATACAGTTTTTTTCCCTTTCCCTTCTTTCTTTTCCCCATTCCAGTCTCTCTTACTTATTGACCAGTTTCTTTTTGATTCACCGTGTCTATTGTACATTTTGGATCTTATTTACTCTTTCAGTTTCTCATACTAGTGAGACAATACGATGCTTACACATGTGTGTCTGGTTTATTTCACTTATGAGTATTTTCTCGAGTTGCATCCATTTACCCATAAAAGTCTCCAGTTTATCCCTCTTTATGGCTGAATAGTACTCCATTGTATAAAAATACCATATCTTTCTTATCCATTCCTCAGTTGATGGGCATTTGGGTTGTTTCCAAGATATGGCTATTACAAATTGTGCTGCTATAAACATAGGTGCACATATATCACTGTGGTACGATATTTTTAATTCTTCTGGGAAGATGCCCAGAAGGGGAATAGCTGGGTCAAATGGGACCTCCAACCCTAGTTTTTTGAGGAATCTCCACACTGACTTCCACAGTGGCTGTACCAGTCGACACTCCCACCAACAGTGAAGAAGGGTTCCTTTTTCCCCACAGCCCCTCCAGCATTTGTTATTAGTTGATTTCTTTATAGTAGCCATTCTCTCTGAGGTGAGATGGTATCTCAGTGTTGTTTTAATTTGCATCTCTCGAATGACTAGTGATGTTGCACATTTTTTTGTGTATTTATTTGCCATTAGTATTTCTTCATCTGAGAAATGTGTATTCATCTCAGATGCCCATTTTCGGAGTGGGTCTATAAATTTGGAGGTCTGATTTTTTTGAGTTCTTTATATGTTCTCGATAGTAATCCTTTGTCTGAGGAACAGCTGGCAAACATTTTTTCCCACGTTGTGGGTTGTCTTTTCACTCTGTTGGTGGTTTCTCTTGCTGTGCAAAAGCTTTTTAATAAGATGAGATCCCAGTTATTGATTCTTTGGGATAGTTCCCGTGCGGTTGAGTTTTTATTCATAAAGTCTTTGCCTACACCAATGTATTCAAGGGATTTACCTATCCTACCTTCCAGCAGATTTAATGTTTCTGTTTTAATATTTAGATCTCTGATCCATTTTGAATTTAGTTTAGTGCATGGTGAAAGATATGGGTCTAGTTTTAATCTTCGGCATGTGTAGAGCCAGTTTTTCCAGCACCATTTATTAAAGAGGCTATCTTTCTTCCACTGAATGTCTTTGGCACCTTTGTCAAAGATAAGGTAGCTTAGTATGTCTGGGGTTGTTTCAGCATCTTCTAATCTGTTCCATTGGTCTTCAGGTCTGTTTTTTTGCCACTACTACACTGTTTTTTATCACAGTAGCTTTATAGTATAATTTCAAGTCGGGGATTGTGATGCCCCCTTGCCTTGCCTTTGTTGCCCAGAATTGCCTTTGCTATTCTAGGTCTCTTCTGATTCCAAATGAATTTTAGGATTGTTTTCTCTAATTCTGTGAGATATGCTGTTGGAATTTTGATTGGAATTGCATTAAATCTGTATAACAATTTTGGAAGTATGGCCATTTTCACTATATTGGTTCTTCCTATCCAGGAGCAAGGGATATCTTTCCATTTTCTGATATCCTCTTCAATCTCCTTTTTCAGAGTACTGTAGTTTTCAGCATAGAGGTCTTTTACATCCTTTGTGAGGTTGATTCCTAGGTATTTCATTTTTTTGGATGTTATTGTGAAAGGTATTGTTTCCCTAATTTCTCTTTCAGTAAGTTTGTTATTTGTGTACAGGAAGGCTATTGACTTTTGAGTATTGACTTTGTATCCAGCTACACTACTGAATTTGCTTATTAAATCTAGCAGTTTTTTAGTGGAGTTTTTGGGGTCTTCTGTGTAGAGTATCATGTCATCTGCAAATAATGATAATTTAACTTCTTCCTTTCCAATCATTATTCCTTTTATTTCTTTCTCTTGTCTAATTGCTCTGGCTAAAGTTTCCAGAACTATGTTGAATAAGAGTGGGGACAGTGGACATCCTTGTCTTGTTCCTGATTTTAGAGGGAAGGCTTTCAGTTTTTGGCCATTTAGTATAATATTGGCTGTTGGTTTGTCATAGATAGCTTTTACCAGGTTGAGATAAAGACCCTCTATTCCAATTTTCTGTAGGGTTTTTATAATGAAAAGGTGCTGGAATTTGTCAAAAGCTTTTTCTGCATCTATTGAGATGATCATGTGATTTTTGTCTTTGGTTCTGTTAATATGGTGTATTACATTTATTGATTTACGTATGTTGAACCATCCCTGCATCCCAGGGATGAATCCAACTTGATCATGGTGTATAATCTTCTTGATGATTTGTTGGATTCTGTTTGCCAGTATCTTATAAAGGATTTTTGCATCTATGTTCATTAGGGAGATTGGTCTGTAGTTCTCTTTCTTAGTTGGGTCCTTCTCTGGTTTTGGTATCAGGGTAATGCTTGCTTCCAGGAATGAATTTGGGAGTATTGCTTTTCTTTCAATTTCATTAAAAAGTTTGAGAAGTAGTGGTGTTAGGTCTTCTCTAAATTTCTTGTAGAATTCGGCAGTGAATCCATCAGGGCCTGGGCTTTTCTTTGTTGGGAGGTTTTTAATTACATCTTCAATTTCATTGGTTGATATTGGTTTATTTAGGATTTTTAAATCTTCTTGATTCAGCTTTGGTAATTCATACGAATCTAGGAATCTGTCCATTTCTTCTGCATTTTCCATCTTAGTAGAATATAGATTTTTAAAATAGGTATAGATGATCTTCTGGATTTCTGCAGGGTCCGTCATGATATCACCCTTTTCATTTTCAATTGCATGGATTTGAGTCTTTTCTTTTCTTTTTTTAATAAGGTTGGATAAGGGTTTGTCAATCTTATTTATTCTTTCAAAGAACCAACTTTTTGCTTCATTGATTCTTTGTATTGTTTTTTTAGTCTCCAATATGTTAATTTCTGCTCTGATCTTTGTAATTTCCTCCCTTGTACGGGCTTTTGGCTTAACCTGCTCTTCTTTTTCTAGAAGTTCGAGGTTCGCCATTAAGTTGTTTATTTGCGCTTGCTCTATTTTCCTAATATAAGTATTTAATGCTATAAATTTCCCTCTTAGGACTGCTTTCATTGTATCCCATAAGTTCCGGTATGTTGTACTGTCATTATCATTCAGTTCTAGAAATTGTCTAATTTCTTCTTTAATTTCATCGGTGACCCATTGGTTGTTCAGGAGGGTGCTGTTTAATTTCCAAGTGTTTAGGGAGTATTTGTGATTTCTTTTGCCATTGATTTCCAATTTCATTGCACTATGGTCTGATAATATGCATGGGATAATTTCAATTCCTTTGCATTTACTTAAGCAGGTTTTATGAGCTAGTATGTGCTCTATTTTGGAGAACGTCCTATGTGCAGCTGAGAAGAATGTGTATTCTGATGTTGTAGTGTGGAACACTCTGTAGACATCTACTAAGTCTATTTGTTCCAAAGTTTGGTTCAGTTCTATTACTTCATTATTGATTTTCTGTCTAGTTGATCTGTCTTTTTGTGACAGTGGGGTATTGAGATCTCCCAATATAATTGTATTAGTGCTTATTTGATTTTTCATGTCCTTTAGTACTTGTTTTATATAGTTGGGTGCATTGGTATTTGCCGCATATATATTGATGATCGTTATCTCTTCCTCTTGGATTGTTCCCTTTACCAGGATGTAATGACCGTCTTTATCTCTCTGAATCATTCTTGGCTTGAAATTCACTTTGTCTGTGAAAAGAATAGCTACCCCTGCTTTTTTCTGGGTTCCTGTTGCATGGAGTATTGTTTTCCATCCTTTGACTTTCAGTCTATGAATTTCTTTCTGAATTAAATGTGTTTCTTATATACAGCATATTGTTGGATCTTGCTTCTTGATCCATTTTGCCAGTCTGTGCCTTTTGATTGGTGAATTGAGACCGTTAACATTGATGGTTAAAACTGATATGTATTGACTTATACTTGTCATGATATTTTCCTGTTGTTGGTTCCCACTCTTTGTTTTTCCCCTTTCCTGCTATTTAATTATCTGCCCTGCCTGGTGGATTCCTTCTGTTGGGGTTCCTATCTCTTTCTAGAATGTCTTTCAGAACATTTTGGAGTGCTGGTTTGGTGGTCATAAATTTTCTTAGATGTTCTTTGTCATGAAAGTATTTTATTTCTCCATCAATTTTGAAAGATAGTTTTGTGGGGTACATCAATCTGGGTTGAAAATTATTTTCCTTTAGAGCTTGAAATATGTCATTCCAAGCTCTTCTTGAATTGAGGGTTTGTGCTGAAAAGTCAGCTGTGATTCTGATGGGTTTCCCTTCATAGGTGATTTGTCTCTTCTCCCTAACAGCTTTTAAGATTCTGCCCTTCTGTTGAATTTCTGGGATCTTGACTATGATATGTCTTTCTGAAGTATTTTTTTTTTATCATGTCTAGTTGGTGTTCTAAAAGCTTCACTTATTGGGGGGTCAAATTCTTTTTCTCTTCCAGGAAAGTTCTCCCTGATAATGTCTTTGAACAAGGTTTTAATGTCATTGATGCTATCTCCTGCTTTTTCATTTATTCCAATTATTCTTAAGTTGTTTATCTTTGAGTCATCTAGCAGCTGCTGAATTGATTTTTCATGGTCCCTTGCTGTTTTTAAGAATTCTTTCTTTTCATGATCACTAATTGCAAGCCTGTCTTCTATATCTGAGATCCTGTCCTCACATTGGCTTAATCTGCTACAAATACTTTCAATGGAATTTTTGTTCTCTTGGATATCTGCTTGAATCTGCTTTAAGGATTCCATTTCTTTCCTATGCTGAGCATTCATGGTTTCTATAGTTTTCTTAAGCTCCTCTATTTTTTTGTCTGTATCAGCTATAGTGTCCTTAAGCATAGTCTTCATTGTGGACATTATCTCTGCAGTTATCTGTGAAATTATTTCTGTTTTAATTTTTTCCAGAGCCTCATTCAATTGTTTTGTTGTTACCCCTTCAGATATGCCAGGTGGGTGGCTTTCGGATTGTCCCACCTCGTTGCCCCCTAGGTTTGCCTTTGGTGAATTGGATGTGTGGGGTTGCATCTTGTTTAAGTGTCGTCTCATCTTTTCTTTCTTTAATTCCTGGGGTGATGTTTGTAAATTACCTATGATAGGTTACTTTATTGCTAGTGTTCAAGATCCTTAGAAGATGACTACTTCTCTGCAGTATCTTCCAAGTGGAGCTTGCTTTTGGGTTTTGAGCTTTCTGCCAGATCCTACCTCTTCAATTTGTTGGATGTGAGAAGTTGCTACCTGTTTGGCCCGGTCCTTGATTCTTTGGTACTGTGCCACTGTATTTTCTGTGTCCCTTAGTCAATATCAATCATGAAATATCAGGAAGGAAAGCTATTTAGAACAATTATTTTACATTTGGCTATAATGGTAACTGAAGCATCAAACACAGCCTAGAAAATGACAGACTGAGCTAACCAGTTATTTACCACTTTTAGCTGTATAAAGTAGAGTTGCAGTTATATAACAAAATCTAAAACACACCAGAAAAATTATATGCAGTATACAAGTCCTTAGTATGTCAATTTTTCCCCTCAGGAGTTTAAATTGAAAATGAGTTAAGGAGGAAATAGAGTATTGTGAGAAGAGGAAGGAATTACATGTAAGGTTAGAGGACCAAGAGGGATCCCACTAACATTGGGACACTGGTGCAGAGGACTGGTGGGAAAAAGAGAAGGAAAGGATAAAAGGAAGAACAGATCACAACCACAGTCACAAAGAGGTTAGAGGCGCTGTTTACATTCATATAAAAGCCAGAGAGAATAATGAAGGAAAGAGCAAATAGACAAACAGAAACAAAAATGAAGACAAAAACAACAAAGCAAAGAGATAGAACAGAAATAAAACCCCACAAAAGAAAAAAATAAAACAAATAAAAACAAAATAAAAATAAAACAAAAATAAAAACAAAAATAAAAACTCCTTCACCAGAACAAAAAACTAATGAGAGAGAAAAAAAAATAAAAAAATATAAAAAAAATAAAAATAATCAGTTCCAGGTGTTGACTCTGCTGTAGGCAGGCACCATGTGATGAGAGTCCTGTTCCGTGCAGGTCCGTCCCAGCGAGTCAGGAGCGGCCCTGTGGCGGGGCAGTGAGCAGAGCGTGGACGTTCAGGTGGAGACCGGTCTCCTTCGCCCGCCACTGTCAGCTCACTGCTTTCGCGCTGCTCTAATTTTCGCCACACCCCCCACAATGGCACCCGGCCAGTCGCTCTCTGGCACGGGACAGGTGTGGCTGAGAGACCAGTCTCCTTCACCCGCCGCCCTCAGCGCACTTTCGTGGGGCTGAGAGGCACCGCGCTGCCCTGTCCAGAGCACAAGTTCCCAGAGCAGTTTTCGAGCCGCTCTGATTTTCGCCGCACCCCCCACAATGGCGCCCGGCCAGTCGCTCTCTGGCGCGGGACAGCTGTGGCTGAGAGACACTCACTCACCGCGGGCCAGCACCGCTCTCCACTGCTCCCCTGCCCCGCCGCTGTCTCGCGATCCTCCATGGGGGCTCCCTGGGTGCCAGCTGTCACCGTGTGTCCACAGCTTTGAGCTTCTGTCACGCCGTGATTCCTGGGATGGTAGAAGGTGCGCGCGCGGGGTCTGCTCCTTCTTTGTTGAAAAGTACCCTTCACTGGTGCTGGGGGTCCCAAGCTGTGCTTCAGAACTTTTCTGGGTTCTGGGGAGGCATCTGCCCCCCTCCTGCGCTCTCCCGGTCACTATATTCCCGTAGTCCAATGGCAACTTTTAGAGAGTTTCTCTGCGTGCTTCTTAGTCATCCGCCATCTTTTTTCCTCTCCCCTTAAATTAATTTTAGTGTATGTTCATTAAGGGATAATAAAGTAGCAGTTTATTTGGAACCACAATAACAGGATGATTAAATTTTGGTAAATTGCTTAGGGATTCTTCGGAGAGATTTATTTTCCTTCTGAAATAGTGTCCTTCTTGCCTATTGAGTCTCCTGAAATTCATACACCCTGACTGGGATTAGAATTCCTGCTGCTGTGGTTGAGAAGTACATTGTAAGTGTGTTCCCAAAACAATAAAAGGAGAAGGTGATTGATATATCCTTGGGATCCTAACAAAATATGGCAGGACTGAGGTGACTGATTCCTGATTCCTAAGTAGAATGTTGTGCATTCACTCTGTCATTAAAAATTATCATTGAAAAAATATTTTATTTTTCTTGCAGGCTCTTATAACTCCTCCTGAAAAACATGCACACTTCTCTCCCAATGAAGCCAGGTTTGCTAATCAACTAAGGTACACTGAAAAGTCAAGTGCAATCAGATAATATTAAAAAAAAGTGATTAGGGAAAGCATAGTATTTAAGAATCAGTAGAAGAAGTAATATTAAATGCAAATGCTTTTGTCTCTAAACTTAGAAAGTTTTGCTTTGTGACATTTAATTTTTGTTCTCATCTATATTACCCATCTGCTTTTCTAATTAACATTTTGTATTCACTCCAGATATAAACCTCTCCTATTGGTTATATTGATATGAAGCTGGAGTTTCTCCAGCAAAGTAGGTCTTAAAGCAACTCTAGTGAGGTCTAAAAAGATGAATTATTTAGATACAAGTTAGTATCATTTGTTTCAGCTTGTCAACTTATAAAATGAAAATAACACTATTTTGTGGGATGTGGCATTGCCTGACTGTAATGCCAGGTACTCAGGAGGCTGCGGTAGGAAGATCACAAATTCCTGGCCAGCTTAGGCAACTTTAATGAGACATTGTCTCAAAATAAAAAATATAAAGGATGAGTACATAAATCAGTGCAAGGCCCTGGTTTCAATCATCAGCACTGGAAAAGAAGGGGAGGAGGAAAGGAAGAAAGGATGAAGAAAGGAAGAAAGAAAGGAAAAAGAAACAAAAATAGCACTTTTTATACAAAACTGTTTAATATATTCAGTAAAGGGGTATTACACACAAAATTTAATAACTTTTTATGGTAATACCCAGTAATAATGATCAAAAAATACAGTGAAACACCATTTTTGTATTGACACTTGGGAACTAATGTATGTACAGGTTTTAAAGATTTTTCTTTACAAATATCATCTTGGATTAGTGTAAGACAGACACGGCTAATATAGGAATTCCTTTCTACCATGTCTCCGACAATTTCAACCATACCAAAATATAACTCAGCAGCACTGGGGAAGTGTGAAGACTGAAAGCTAAATGAAAATTGTGTTCTCCTAAAACACTGTTCCTCAACCATACTAGAAAATGAAAAGTCCATGAGCCCAAATAACCATAATTAAGATTTCTGGGCAGGACTTCCAAGATGGTCACATAGAGATTCCCAGTGCTCACTTCCTCCTCGACAAAAAATAATAAGAGCAACTGTTGGAAAGTTACATTTTGAGAGGTGACCATGAGATAATGCTGGAAATCAGCAAGGGAGAAACTGAAACCTTGTGAAACTTGGAGATCTGGAACAACAGCATAGCAAAGGAAACAAAGAAGATACCCTGGAACTACCATCCTGGCTCTCCAGGTGGTTAGGGGTAGAGAGGGGGATTCCTTTTTTTGAAAATGAAAGACTGAGAGTCCCAGCAAGCCCTATCAGTAGAAATGGCGTCAGTCACAGACAGGAAAGTTTCACAGCTATCACAGATCTGCATGCCAATCAGGGAAGCAACCTGGACTCTACACAGTAGCTATGCTTTAGGAAAAGCAACTCACATCATCTCCCCAGAAACCAAAGAACCTAGGCTGCGGTGCCTGGGCAGTATTGTGACAGGACGTTATTGTCTAAATTCTTTCTGCTCTAGGGCTCCCCAAACCCTTCATTTCTCTACCTCCTGCACCCCAGAGACACTGCACCTCAAGTTTGGGAGACTGCAGCCTCACAGATCCAATACAGCCCAGGAGTACAACTGTAACACCAGCACCTAAGACTGCACAGTGCACTTAAGATACAGAGGTTTAAGACAAATGGGAATGGAAGGTGATGCCCTCAAGAACTAAGACCAGAGACCTTGCTTTTGGAAGATAGGTGTATGGCTACCCATGGATGGATTCATGCCAATAACAGGACTGAAGCAAGGTGCTGATGTGGCCCTGCTGTAGGCGTGGCCCATGCACCATGGGTGAGCATATGCTTCTTTCTCTCCCATTGGGGCCAAGAGCCATCACCATGGATCCCATAGCTAGTACTCTACCCTTGCACCACCTATGGAAGCATGTTCCTCTCCCATCTGGATATATGCTGTCAGTGCTTAGTGCAAGAGTCATGGAGCGGATGTGAAAGTTCCCCTGGCTGCCCCATCACACGTAGTGTGTATGCATGTGCTATAGTCTATCTGAAGGCAGATGTTTCAGACCCACCATGGCAGGTATGACTGCCAGTGCCATAGGCCCTTGACAGGAGCCTGTGAAAGCACCTCAGATGTGTTTAAGAAAGCATCCATCACCTGACTGATCTCACCACTCCCATTATCAAAATGGCTATATGGTGGGCGTTTCACATGTACGACACCTGCTGGACACATGATAGTCCCCAGTCCTTCTTCACCCTCAGAGACAGTGAGTCTTTTGGACTCTCTCACACCACATACTGTGTCCATAGTTATTCATTATAGCCAAAAAAGCAATAGGCAGACTACATTCTGCTGATCAGCGAGAACCAAAACCAAAATTGAGTACCAAACCAATAATCCAAGATGTAACTTCGAGAGAAGCCCATATACTACTGAGGCCACACCACAGAAATAGCCAAGATAAATGATTTACCAGATATGCAAATTTCTGTGTAAAAGCACATGAAATATAACAACAACAAAAACAAAAAAGGTAATATGACGCCTTTGAAAAATACAGTAACTTTCTAACAACAGATTCCAAAGAAAATTATATGGATAAATACCTGTTAAAGATTTGAAAACAACAATGATAAAGAAGTTCAGTGAGATTTAAGAGAGCACAATTAAACAAAATTGGGAAAATGATGCATGATATAAATGAGGAATTCAGCAAAGAAATAGAGATTTTTTGAAAGAATCAAACAAAAACCTTGGAATTGAAGAGCTCAGCAAATCAAATAAAAATGCAGTTGCAATTTTGTCTCAAAAACAGACTAGATCAAGCAGAACAGGTCTTTTGAAATATGTCAAACAAATAAGAAAAAATGTTTAAAAAAAGTTTTGAGACTTTTGTGACACCATTAAATGAACAAATGTTCACATTTTGGGATCACCCAAAGAACAAGAATAGAGAATAGATGTAGAAAACCTATTCAATGAAAGAGCAGCTGAAGCTTTTTCTAATCAGGGGAAGACGTGGCTATCTAGTACAAGAGGTGCAAACAACTCCAGGTAGACATTATCAAAAGAGAATCTCAGCTCTCCTATTATAACACTATCAAAATTATAAGAGAAAGAGAGAATTCTTAAAATTACAAGAGAAAAGCACTTAATATTAAGGGAATCTCCAGACTAAAGTCAAACTTCCCAACAGAAACTTTATAGGGTAGGAGGCAATGGAATGGCACATTCAGAGTACTGAAAGAAAATAAACACCAACCAAGAGTATTATACCCAGAAATGTGTCTTAGAAATTAAGAAGAAATAAAAACTTTTCAAGACAATCAAAATTGAGGGAATTCATCACCATCAGAAAGGATGCTTAAGAGGATCCTTGATCCACAGGTTAAAAAAAAATGGTAACTACCATCATGAAAAAATATGGAAGTACAAAATTTACTCTTACATTAAGCACACAAAAAAGAAATAGAAAACAATCAAATTTTATTACTATCATTAACTACCAAACTACTAAGATGAAGAGAATAGAGAAAAAACAATATTTAAAAGAGAAGAAATTTAATAAAACACAGTCCTTACATACTCACAAAAATCTTTAATGTAAGTGTTATAGATCCTCCAATTAAAAGAAATAGACTGGCAGAATGAATACAAGAACAAGATTCAGTGACATGTTGCCTGCAAGAAACTCACTCTGCCAGTAAAGACACGCAAAGATTGAAAGTGAAAAGATGGAAAAAGGTATCCCATGTCTACGAAAGCAAAAAAAAGAAGGTGGGGCCAACCTTGTAACAGATAAGTTGTCTTAAAGACGTAAGTGTAAAAAGACATAGAGGAAGTTTATAATAACAGAGTTAATTCAACAAGAAGATACAACATTCATGAATGTATATGAACCTAATCTAGGCCAACAAATTTTATAATAGAATCATTACTAGATATACAGGGACAAACAGGATTCAAAATAATAGTAGGAAACATCAACACTACATTTTTGTCAACAGACAGTTTAGCCAAAAAAAAAAAAAAGAAAAATTAACAATTAGCCAGCAGAGCAAAACTTCCTATAGATCAAGTGGACTTAGCAGAAATTTCATCTAACACTACAGAATACACATTCTTTTCCTCATCACATGGAACATTCTGTAGAACAGGTAATATTTTTGGGCACAAAACAAGGATCTACAAATTTTAAAAAATTCAAAATCATATATTTACTCTCACTGACTACAAAAGAATAAAACTAGAAATTAGCAATAAAATAAACTCCATGTACTACATGCATTCATGGAGACTAAATATCATGCTACTGAATAAATAATGAGCTACTAAAGAAATCAAAAGAGAGATTTCTAAAATGCCTTGAAATTAATGAAAATGAATAACATACCAAAACTCATGGTATATAGCAAAGGAGTACTAAAAATGAAATTCATAGCAATAAATAGCTACATAGAAAAGAAGAAAGATTTCAAATAACCTAATGATGCATCCCAAGTACCTAGAAAAGCTAGAGAAAACCAAAATTAGTAGCAAGAAAGAAATAACAAAGACCAGAGCAGAAATAAGTGAAAGAGACTAAAAACAAAAAGAAAAACACACACACCCAAAGAGCCAGTGAAACAGAGTTCACTGAAAAGATGAACAAAACTGACAAACCTTTAGACTCAGTAAGAAAAAAAAAAAAAAAAAAGACATGAGCAAAATTAAAAAAAAAATTACTGAGGAAAAAAGTAACTTTACTATGGATACCACAGAACTACATAGGATCATTAGAGAATATTACAAATAACTACATGCTAACAAATTCTAAAATCTAGAAGAAATGGATAAATTCCAGGACACATCTAACCTATTGGAATTGAACTGAGAAGACAAAGAAAACAGCTGGGCGTGGTAATACATGCCTGTAATCCCACCACTCCGGGAAGCTGAGGCAGGAGGATCATAAGCTTGAGACCATCCTGAGCAATTTAGCAACTTAGTAAGACCCTGTCTCAAAGACAAAACAACAACAACAACAACAACAACAACAAAACTTTGTATATGCAGATGTAGCTCAGTGTGAAGGTCCTAGGCTCAATCTTCAGCATTAGAGAAAGAAAATAAAGGCACAGAAAACCTAGAGATCAATAATGATTACATAAAGAGCTGTGACATTAAATCTGTAATAAAAAGTCTCCCAACAGAAATGGCCCTATTAGCTTCACTGCTGTAGTTAATCAAACTTCTGAAGAAAAACTAACAACAGTGTTTCTCAAACTATTCCAAATTGAAAGAGAGGGAACTCTTTCAAGATCATTGTATTAGGCAAGAGTAATCTGGTACAAAAAGGTAGCCACGATAAAAAAACAATAGCAAAAGAAAACTATGGCTCGAAATTCCTGATAAACATAGATACAAATTTTCTCAACAAAATACTAGTGAATCAAATCCAACAGCAAATCTAAAACATCATTTATCACGAGCAAGCTGGATTTATCCCAGAGATGCAAGGATAGTTCAACATATGCAAATCAATTGTAAATACTGCAATAGATGAAGTATAGAAATCATATGATCTCCTCATTAGATTCAGATAAAGCATTTGACAAAATTCAACTTCCTTTGACAAAAGCCTCTAACAAATTGGTTATAAAAGGATTATCTATTAACATAATGAAGACTATCAATGAAAACTCATAGCCAATGTAATGATGAATGTAGAAAAACTGAAAGTGTTTCCTCTAAGATCTGGAAAAAGGCACGGGTACAATTTCCAGTGTTATTTGAAAAAGTACTCAAAGTCTTAGCAAAACAGTTAGGCAAGAGTAAGAAATAAAAGTCATACAAATAGAGAGAGAGGAAGCTAAATTACCTCTCTTTGAAGATCATATGATATTACAATTTGAAAAAATCTAAAGGCTGTATGAAAATACTATTAGTATTGATAAACAGAAACACTGGTGCAAGAAATTAAAGAAGAGATAAAAAGGACCTCTCAAATTCATTGATTTGCAGAATTAATATTGTTAAATGGCCTGCTACCCAAAGTAATTTACAGATCCCATGCAATCCCCACTAAAGTGCCAATAACACTTTCACCAAACTAAAAACAAAAACAAAAAACAAACAAACAAAAACTACCCTAAAATATAAGAATAATAAACCCAAAATAGCTAAGTTAATCTTGAACAAAAGGAGATGTTTGGAGGTATGATTTCAAAACATACTACAGAATTGTAGTAACGGAGGCATGATTTAATTGGCATAAAAATAAACACAAAGAGCAATAAGACAGAATACAGATTACAGAAACAAACCCACATATGTCTGACTTACTGATTTTTGACAAAGGTGCCAAAAACATATTTTAGAGAAAGGACAGCTTCAGGAAATGTTGCCATTAAAACAAAATATCAACATACATTAAAACAGGACCTCTATATTTCATCCTGCATAAAAATTAACTCTAAATGAAACAAAGACCTAAATGTTAGTCCTGACAGTATAAAATTACTAGGAATGAACATAAGGGAAACATTTTAAGACACTGTATAAACTTTTTCTTTTTCTGGATATGACTCTAAAAACACAGGGAACAAAAACAGAAATAGACAAAATGGAATTATAGCAAATGCAGCACATCTGCACAGCAAATGAAACAATTTGGAGTGAACAGACAATATAGAGAATAGGTGAAAATATTTTCCAACCATTAATCTGGCAAAATATTAATATTCAGAATATGGATGAAATTTTTAAAAATCAGCAAAACAAGTAACCCAATTGGAAAATGTGCAAATGATCTGAATAGGCATTTTTTTAAAAGAAGAAATATAAGCAACCAAAAAATACAAGAAAAATTGTTCAATACCATTAGCCATCCAGGAAATACCAATCAAAACTACTATGATGTTTCTCATCCTTGTTAGATGGCTATTGTCAAAAACAATGCAAATAAAACACAAATGTTGGTGAAAACATGGAGAAAAAGGAATATTTATATAATGCTGGTGGACATAAAAATTAGTACAACCATTATAGAGAATCATATAGAGATGCCTCAAAAAATATAAATAGCTGGGCTAGGAATGTAGCTTGGTGGTACTTACCTAACATGCACAAGGCCGTAGGATTGATCCCTAGCATGGAAAAAAAAAATAACCAAAACTAAAACTAAAAATAGATTTACCATGTGATCAAGCTATCCCACTTCTGGGTACATATGGAGAGGAAATGAAGTCTCAATACCCCTGGATCTCGAAGGCTTACACAATCTGTATTGACAGCAAGTCCACTTTTGCAGGTATGGGAACAATCGCTTGCAAAATTCTTCTAAAGTAATGCTCTTGAAACTTTCATGAACTTATATTCACTTCCAAATAATGTTTGGATTTTGATGTTGGTGACATATCCTATTAATGGTACAAGGCCAGTATACCATGACAATTTACCAATTGTTAATGAGATGAGATGTTCTCATCTTTAGATAACCTAGAATGAAGTATTGTTGATTTCAACAGGTGCTTAAGTGATTCAGATATTTTAACTAAAAAATAATATTTCCCAAGCTGAAAAGCAGTATTTATCTATTTTCTTTTTTCTTTTTTTTTGGGGGGGTACCGGGGGTCGACCTCAGGACCTCGCACACCAGTAGGCGCCCATGCCGCTGAGCGATATCACCGGCCCTTTTTTTTGTATGTGGGTTCGGGGAGTTGAACTCAGGCCCTCATGCTTGCCAGGCAGGCGCTTACGCCGCTGAGCCATCTCACCGGCCCTTATCTATTTTCTTGATCACAGCAATACAAGACACCATGCCATATCCAAAAGTCTACTTGCCACCAAAGTTAATGTTCTGTTGTAAAATCTAGTTAAGTTATTCCACATTTTCCATTGTATCCCCTTTGCAATATGTTTGTAGAAGTCAATATTATACGATAGTGACAGCTTTAGACAAGAAGCTAACAACTGCATTTCTACTGTTATCTGTATGTTATCAGCTCTTAAAGTAAAGGCAATACAAAATTTTGTGTGCTTCCCTCTCAGGATAAGAAAAAGGAATACTGATTTCTATTTTTAAGAAGTCAGTTTTTTTATTATGGATCTATTCATAGATAGGTACTCATTTCCCATCATTGCTTGGACCCAGGAGTTTCCATGTTATCCTATTTTGCCTAATTAGATTGGAAGTCTCTGTCTATGGGAAATAATTTTATTCTCTAATGGGAACTAAAAGTAGATACAGCCTTTTCTTTCCTACCCAACCACTGCTTCTTCTCTTTGAATGAAAACTTACTGTCGAAGCGAATACCCTGACTAAGGATGGTAGAGTAGATGTTTGAAATCATTGAGAGAATGAGTAAATTCTAGCAACTGCCAACATCTAGAATTAAAGTGGAAAAATAAAAGTAATAAATTATACTTGTCTAATACATTATTAGTGGAAGTTTCTATTAACTATAGCCACATATGTTACAACTGATAAAATACATATTATTATACGCAGCCTTATATCTATTTTGGAAATGAGAAAATGGAAGCAAGATAACTAGTTTATACAGGATAAATGACATGGATATTTAGCCAAAATGCATAGATCTCTGGTTTCTATTAACCCTGTTAAATTGCATGCTACACTGCGTATATATGCACATTTCCTGAAAATAGTGGAGTCAATATTCAAATAGTTAAGATTAATATCCACTAAAGGAGATTAAAATATTTTCTCATCTGCTGTACTGGTTATGCTGACACATAGTAGGCATTTTGTAAGTATTTGATGACAAAATAAATGGATAAATGAACAATGTCACCATTTTCTCTTTTATATGCTATGTATTTGCTGAAGTCTGAGATTTCAATAGTGCCAACATGTGCTCCCTCTTCTCCAAAGTGTGTAATCTTGAGGAAAATGAAGGTATGGGAGTGATTTTGTTTTCAAATGGTAACTGGTAAGATCGATTTGTATATACGCGCTACAGAGTTCAGAGACAGGGCCCTGTCCCAAAAGAAAGACATAGAATACTTACACTCCAGATTGTTTCAGAAGCAATGGGAAGTATACTCCATTGAAAAGACATCTGTGAGTTTTAACTCTGAAAAAGAATTAAATATACAGTGTAAAAGGATGAACAGTGCCCCTCAAAATTTGTGTTCCTAGAACCTCATAATATGAGCTTATTTGGAAATAAGATATTTGCTGATGTAATTAGTTAAAATGAGGTCAGGCTGCATTAGGGTGAGCCTTAAGTTCAATGCCTGGTGTCCTGGTAGAAAGAAGAGATGACACATAGGAAAACCGGCAATTAGAGTGGCCAGAGTCAGAGTAATGTACCTATAAACCTGCAATGCTAAGGATTATAGCAGCTACCACAGAGTAGGAGAGAAGCATAGAACAGATTTCCCCTGAGTCTGCTGAAAAAACTAATCCTGCCAACACCTTCATTTCAGACCCTGTATTTCTACAGTGTGAGAGAATAAATTTCCATAGCTTTTAGCCATGTAGTTTGTGGTAATTTGTCACAGCAGTAACAATAAGAAATAGGAAATTATTTATTACAGACATACAGCACTGACCCAAAAGGACAGCTCAATAAAAACCTCAGTAAGAAAAAAAAGGTAAGTTAAATTTAGAAGATAACACCAAGTTGTTTTGTTTATTCATCTTTTAAATGAACAAACAAAAAAAATATACTTAAAATGTATTCCAGTCTTCTTTAATGGTTTTACAAAATCTATAGCAGCATAAACAGCAAAATCACACCCCAGGGTTTGAGCTCTGTTAAACTGAAAATCTAGGACCATGCTTTCAATTCTTGCTGTCAGAGTCTGAAGCCAATATTCAAGTAGGTAAAGCTACTAGAGACATAATAAAAGTTAATTTTGTCCTTCCCCTATTTTTAATTTAGTAAGCCTGAGAGCAAATCAATGAGGTAAAAAAGCTAAAATGACCTGGAAACTCATGGAAAAGAAATACCTATCCCACTAAAACAGTAATATGTATTTCTACCTGAGAAAGATTGCTTTCCATGTGGAAAAAAAGTGTTCTATCAACAACTAAGAATATCCCATTCTCAGTGACTTAGACATTCACATTGTATTCTACACTAAGCCTATTTTTATTTTGAGTATGAAAAAGTTTATTTATTTATGGAGACATTTGCTATATAATAAGTAGTTGCAAAATTAACATTAGTAATATAGTTATTGAGCATCCCATATTATGTAGAATATTTTCAATAATAAATATCTGTATCACATATATGGGAAAAATTACATGCTAGGTTTTAAATTTAAAAAGGTATTTAAGACAATAAAAAAAATTAAAAGCAATTGAGAAGCCTCAGGGTGGTAACCCCAGAACTTTGGCAAGATTCCAATAATTTTATACATAGGTGCCCTCTGTATCCTTTAGTTTTGTGTTTCAGGATCTCAGAAGGGAAGTCTAAGTAGTTATTACTCAAAAACTACATCTGTGCTCATATTATCATATTTAGGATTTCCTTTACACTTACACATTTTTGTGCTACTATAATAAAATATCCCAGGCAATTGACTGTAAAAGGAAAAGACTTATTTTCACTCATGATTCTCGAGTCTCTGGTCTAAGATCAGGCAGTCTCATTGCTGTGAGCCTCTGATGAGGACAGCCGGCAAACAGAGAGAGGATTGTGGTGCCCCCAAATCACCTTTAATGGCAGCCCCCAGTGATCTAAGGACTGCCCACAAGGCACCACCTCCCAGAAGTTCTACCATCTTCAATAGCCCCACCCTAGAAACCAAGCCTTTAACACATGGGCCTTTTGGAGGCCTCCAACATCCAAAGTATAGCGTTATTCCGTATACCATGCCTTGGAATCAGACGTAATTCTCACCATGTGTATGAATAATTATTGTTGTTTTACATTGTCAGTGAGCAGGTAGAGTTTATTCAGTGCTCTGCTGTCTGAATAAACACTGAGGTCCAATCTCCTGGAGAAAGACTTGGGCCTAAAAACTGCAGGACTTTTCCTCTTATTTCCTCCTTTAAGATTCTCCAGGTCTAGGTCCCAGATTCATCTTCTTGCTCTTACCCCATGCTGACTCAGGCTTTAGCCTCTTCCTACCAAATAAGAGGCATGAACAAAATGTCCTCAAGGAAAATCAGTGATGTCGATATGTCATGATCCCATATTATCTGGGTAAGTTAGCGTTGTCAGACATTTTGGGGAGCACTAGATGTGAATCACCCTGCCAGCCAGTGCATTAGCAGTCCTGTCAAGTGGAAGCAATCCCGTGAAGAAGGCAATACATATTGTTTTTCTTTTCTTTTTTCTTTATTTTTGGGGGTAGGGTAACTTGCCTAAGGAACACGTGAAGTTATATTTTCACCCATACGACAATGAACACACATGAGCTCATAGGACCTCTTTGTCTCCCTTTTTATAATAAGACACTTACTCTAGACCCCAGTTCTAGGCCTGATCTGACATTTGTCCCATGGACAGATTTGCTTCTGTTAACAGTGGGACACTGCCGTCACCTCCTTGATTGAGATCATAGTTTTCTTACTTTCCATCTACTTACCACTATCTTGAAACCTTTAGTTTCAGAGTGCTGCAGAATGATTAGGAATGTAACTACAGTTTTAATCTATGTAGTTAAATTAACATTTTGATAGGACAGTATTATCCCCCATCCATGGTTTTATTTTCCATGGTTTTAGTTACCCGTAATCAACCATGATCTGAAATTTTAAATGGAAAATTCCAGAAAGAAACAATTTATGTTTTAAATTGGATGCCATTCTACATGGTGGGAGAAAATCTCTAACTATCCTGTTCAACACCTGATGCTATTGGAATCATCTTTTTGTCCCATATACCCACACTGTATATGATACCCATCCACTAACTGCCTAGCAGCTGTCTCAGTTATCAGATCAACTGTTGCAGTATCACAGTAGTTCTGTGCAAGTGACTCTTATTTGACTTAAGAATGACCTTAAAGTAAAAAAGGAGTGATACTGGCAATTCAGATGTGCCAAAGAAAAGTCATAGGGTATTTCTTTTAAATGAAAATGTAACACTTATCAGCTAAATAAGGAAAAAAAATCATATAATAACTTACTAAGTTCTATCTTTTTAGTCTATTTTTTCTTGTAGTAACAGAATCCTGATGCAGAGTAATTTACAAAGAAAATAAATTTATTTCTTACAGTTCTAGAGTCTCAAAGATCAAGGTCAAAGGGCTGCAACTGCTAAGGGCTCTTTTACTAATGGGAACTCTCTTCAGAGTGCCAAATTCACATAGGGCATCACGAGGCAAAACAGAGAAAGCTAGCCAATGAAAGTTCTATTTTTGAAATAAAACCACTCTCCTGATAACATATTAATCCATTAACCCATGAATGGATTAACCTGCCCATAAATACATGGCACTCTGACCCAAGCACCTCCTAAATTCGGTTAACATATGAATCTGGAGACTAATTTTTCAACACATGAAATCTGTGAGATACATGCAAACTACAACATATGATAAGAAGGAATATTCTGTGAAATGGTGGAAAAGGAAAAAAATTCATTCCAGTTTTGCTGTGAGTCTTCAAACTGCCAAAGTTACAGCTGCACTGTGTTATGAGTGCTTAATTAAGATGCAAAAGGCGTTAAAATATAGATTCAGTACCATCTGTGGTTTCAGGAATCCATTGGTGGTCTTGGAACCTAACCCTCATGGTTCCAGAGAGACTGTTGTGCCAGCATGTTCCCAAATGAAATACTTTCCCTTCCTTGGGTTATTTTGATTGTGTTTGGGGAAGGGGAACTGGTATCCTTCCACCACATCTTGAGCTCATCATTATGGTTTATCTCTTCTGTTTAGAGTTGTTCCAAAATAATTGTGAACAGTTTTAAGACATTTAAAAGGCTACATTTTTCTCTGAAGATTTTTGCAATCTGTCTTCCAACAGTGAAAATTTACCCCACTTATATAATTATTACAAACTAGGCCAAATTGTCTCCTTCTCTGCAGTTTGATATGTAACTACTTATGTTATCCTAAAAACAAACAAGTAAAGGAACTATAGCAATTAAATAGTGTTGATGGTGATATTCTACAATTAAAAATGTAAAAACCAAAAACTTAACATAGACAGCTTTCTTCTTACTCCTCTTCTCTTAAATTATGGTGGCATTCACTTGCTGATTTAATTATTGCAACTCCACCAAATTTCTCCAGTGGTATCTTTGGGAGCAGTAGTGAGCTGAGTGTTCAAATATTTTTGTTTCACAAACAACAAGTCTACCCACCTACATTTTCTGTGCTGACTAAGTTTATCTCCTATTCCCTCTTGTCATACTGTTGAAAAAAAAACTTTGTTCTTTTTTTTTAAATAAAGGATTTAATTTAAATCTCAAGTGAATCATTTTTCTATATGTGTTACAAAGATTTGCTTAGTCATTAAAAGACCTGCTTTGTAAATGATGTTAAAAAATTTCAGACCAAAAGTACTCTTACTCTGAAGATAAGGACACATTTAATGTTCACATGGAAATATTTTATACCTGAATTTATTAGGCAATTATCATTCAGAAGATATTGATTAAAGTGTTTCGATGATAAGAAACTAGGTAATATATAATTATATTTATTATAACAATCTGCATTGGTCATTCTCTGAAGTTAATTTTGTTCTGGCCAATGCTATTTCAATTAAGTACTGTGAGTAGGTCAATGCTATTAAATGTTGGGTCGATATTATTATGAGCCAGTTTATATTGGTAATGGCTCTCTTGCTTTCTAGTAAAATTTAATGGCCTACAAATTAAAACACAATTGAATTGTCTCTTGAAATAGTTCTAAGAATTGTTTGCAAGAGATAAACATCAAAGTAGGTTAACATCCAGTGAATGAAATTGTGAATTTCACAATATTATGTGTTTGCGTGCTTATTTTTCACAACCATGCATCTTAAGAGAAATGAAGTCATTTGAAAGAAAAAATTATATAAAACACATAAGGACTATGCTTCCTCAAACAAAGACCGTCATGAAAATGTGATAGACAGTTGAATGTGACAAGAATACATTTAAAAAGAGAAACTTCAATGGCCACCAACATTTAGATACAGAGTTCATATTTCACTGCATAGACAAGAACTTTTGTGACCATTCGCACAGATGCAAAGATAATGTCTACAGATGGAATTTCTTGAAGGTCCTCTCAACCAGAAGGTTTCGTCAACTCTATTATTACATTACAACTGAACGTTCACTGACAATATCATAGAAATAACAAATAAAGCACATTATGACCTCATATTTCTTGATCAGCAAAAATGCCTTAGGCACATACAAAGATAGTTCTGCCATTTGGAACAAAGTGTGGTCACTTGTAACTTGGAATATGGTATAATCCTGAAATGGCAAAAAAAGAAAGTATAACTTTAGGCTCTATTTATTAAAGTTGAAGCCAATCTCTTTCTGGGGTACACAAAAAAAAGAAGAAAATTATTTTCAACGTAAGTCCTTATGTTAAATGTAAAAATAACATTTTTATCTATTGAATTATCCTTTAGCGTCCTCCCTTAGCATCACAGATTTCTACATGAATAAATGCAGGTATGATAATTAATGAATAAGCAAATTATTACCTACCAGATAGCATATAAATACATGCTGCAGGACTGTACCATACTGGGTATTAAGAAAGGCTATAGGGAATATGGTGTTAGTGATCCAATGCAATGGAAGTAGAAACTTGATTTCATGAAACTATCCTTTCAGGGACAAAAAGCTACACAACTATGTTATGAAGATATAAATGTTCAGAACTAAAAGAAACTGATGCATTGTTATAGAAATTTAGATAATGAAAATCCTTCTATTAAATTTGAAATATCCACATATGTACCAAGCATCCATTATGAATATGTAGCACACTCAAATACTTTCTAATTAATAATATGTACTCTTAAGGTTAATCCTTTAACAAAGGGATAATAAAGAAAAGAGAAAATCAGTGGTTATCTATTCTCTAATGGTCCAGCCCAACAAAATATCTGATCTTCTGTGAACATTAATTATTCTCTTTATTTATAAATATTTCTTTTCTTTTTAAACAGAAATTAATTTTCTCATAGTTCTGAAGGCTAAAATTCTAATATCAAGGTGTCAGCAAGTTTGGTTTTTGAAGCTCCATCTCCTTGGCTTATAGATGACTGCCTTCTCACTGTGCCTCCACATGGTAATTCCTCACGCTGAGTGCTGGATTATGACCATTTCTAATATTATTAAGAGCCATCCCCTAATCCTAAACCAAGGTATCAAACCTCTAGATCTTGCATATAGATAAACTTTTCCCAAATTGCATTCTGGAGAATACTAATTCTGTAAGATACTGTAGGATTACATTTTAAAATAAAAATTTCTTTCATTGTCAAAGAGGTTTGGAAAATGATGGGTTAATAAGTGAAGAAAAATCTGCAGGGCTTTTCTGAGCTTTTAATGTGAGGCTCAGAAGTGGAGGAGAGAGCAATTGTACAATTTATTTTAGCACAAAATTATTTTTCTCTGAGCTAGCTGCAAAATAATTTTTCTGAGGTCCACAATTTGGACTCCTAAAAAGATACACAAGTGACTTCTGTTAAGTGAATACTAGGGTGGCTAGAATATACTCCATTGCTTTTCTTGACCAGGTCTATATTAAGCCTCTAGTCCTTCCTTTCTATCATCTATCTATCTATCTATCTATCTATCTATCTGTCTGTCTGTCTATAATTTTACTGTATAAGACTTATGAGGAAGTAAAATGGTACAGCTCCAGATTTTTCAGGAGTTTCAGTATTGCTGGCATTAGTGTAATTTTTTTAGGACAGCCAAGATCTGAGATGTGATCCCGCTCCTGGAATGAATAGCAGATAACCAAAGGAAGACATAAAATAAACAACATAATCTGATGTGATTTTCTTTACTATGCTTTTATCCATGAAATAAGTAATTAAACCTGGACAATCTATCTAAAACTACAGAAAATACACGATTAACACAGAAGTTCATACTTGTTCTTGAAGGAGAGGGGGCTGTATCCCAAATACACTTGAAGCATTATTTATTGAAATACACGTCATCATGCATCAGACTAATAATTCTGCATAGAAGACACTCTACTGATGATAATATTTCTACCTTTCTGTCATTCTGCAATGTGCCAATTATTTTTTGTTTTGCCATTACTTAACTGAGTAGATACCAGTACTGGCTTTGGGTTAAGTTGAGGTAAGCTCTCTCCAGCACAGAATTTAACAAAGTGTTCAAAAATCAAACCAATAGATATAATATTTAATGAAATATCTTCAAAGTCAAAATCAATGTAAAAATTCCAAGATGAATAAAACATTACGTTGAATAAAGTCAGGACCATAATACTGATTTTTCCTTTTGCCTTAGGCTCCAGCATGGCTCAGCATGGGGTGGTAGAAGTTTCTTAGTCAGAATTTCCCAGGGTTGCATTCTGTCAGTCTTACATTTGAGGACGCTTTGTTTGCAGTAAGTCGGTTTTTACATAACCAATATGAGCAAGCACATTTGAACACTTAACAGTTTAATTCAGTCACATAGATGTTTTTGTCAACAACCATTAGGTATTTAGAAGCTACATTAAACTGATAATTTTCTTTTTCACTAAACTGGTTGATGAATACACATGCCCTTTGCTGCAGATCAATGGAAACTATAAATGCTGCTTATTAGTGTGTGATGGAAACCTCAAAGCCAGGAAAGTTAACACAAGGTCAGAGAAAGAAAGAAACAGTCCAGACTCTGAACACCTCCAATTTGTCTTTTCTTCTCTCAAGGTAAATATTATTTTGGGAAATAAAAAACAAAAACCAGGATGTTAGCTTTTCTTCTCTTATAAACATGTTAGAACTATTTCGACAATTTTTCTGGGTTTTAAAAATGAAGGATTTGGTAAGTTTTGCCTAAACTAAGTTCTATGAATCATTATTCTACTGCCCTCTATTGTTTAATACTGAATAATAATGTCCTTGAACAGGATGAAATATAGAGTAAAATCTTTTACAAGGCGGTCATATATATATATATATATATATACCCATATCTGTATCCATATCTATATCTATATTTATATCTTCACTATATTTATTGATAACCTAGAGTAGTGTCTGGAAGGCAAAGTATATGTGGTTTTTCTTTGGAAATTCAAATTCCATTAGGAAATTTTTATTTTGATATTCATGCCTCAGCATACAACATAAAATGTTAAGATTCCTTAAATTTAACTTAGTTTTTATTTTAATAAAAGGCAATATATTTAAAATAACTAGTACAATACAGAAATATATAAAGAAAACATTAAAACTCCTCCAAATCCTATATGCACAGATAAATACCCCTGACGTTCTATGCTATCCTTAAAGAGTTACTGTACACAATTTTAGTTAAAATTTTCACAGGGCTGGTGATATCACTCAGCGGCACAGGCGCCTGCTGGCTGCACAAGGTCCTGAGTTTGACCCCTGGTACCCACAAAAAAAAAAAAATTCACTAAAATTTTTTCTAAGGCAAATATTTAATTTTATTCAACCAAATTGGCATTTTCTTTTTTCTTGATTATTGTTAATATTTTAAGTGCTCAATTAAGTAAGTCTCTATGAGTACCCATGCTAAGAGCAATGACAGCTATTAGAACAAAAAGTAGTCAACAGCCCTGAGGAACATACGACAAATATGCATGGTAACACAAACTGCAGAGCAAGAATACAACATGATGGTTTTAACAATAATTACAATGGAAGAAAACCAGAGTAGCAAATGTGTAGTTCACATTTACGGCAGGATGGTTATGAAATGTTTCTCTGTTTTGGAGAAAGAGGAGATAGAGATATTATTGACAATGTTATGAGAAGACTGTATAACGTTAATGGTGGGTTGTACCAAAGTGACAACAGTGTGACTCATTACTGAGAATAGTGCAAAAGATACAAAATGAAACAAAAAGCCTGACTTGGATCCCTCTAGACTATAGGATTAATATTGCAATAACTATTTCACAGTGTTTGTAGTACATAAGTAACACAGAATGTTAAGAGAACAGAATGAAACAGAAAAGAAGAGAAACAAGGAAAGGAAGCAAAGGAGGAAAAAAAGGAGACAGTGAAAGGGAAAACAAAAGAATAAAAATGAACAGGAGGAAAGGAAGAAACTACAGGAGATTCAAAAAATTCTGAGAAATACAGTATTCATATATTCAGATATTTGTTGGCAAATTGGACAAAGAGAGCAGCTAATAAAAATGTCATACAGGCATAAAAGGAAGCTATAAATTCATTTGGAAGCATATCCAGGCACACAATAAATTTTTTGAGCAGGTGAATGATACCATGAATATACAATTTGCCCTTCAGTGGTACATGCAGGTGCACAATAAACAAATGTTGACATTAACTGATCATGCAGAATGGTATTTGGAATAACACATTATTTCTAATGATAATCTTTCTGTAATGGTAACGTGCAAAGTAGCATTTCCAACATTCCCTAACCTGCTTAATCTGTCTGCTATTCATCTGTCTATTCATAGAGCAAACATTCATTGTATAGCTTATAGGTGAGGGACATTGCTACAGATCTAACAAGAAAATAAAGGTTATTTATTTATATATGTACTTGTTTTGCACCTTTATGCCAAAAAGGGCTTAGGGTGAAGAAGTGTGATTATTATATGATTTCTTCTCTTAAGAAGGTTATGGTCCCAGTAGAAAAAGATACACATGCTTAATAAAAACATTTATCTTAGTTCATTGAAAAGAAAGTTTGTTATTGTCAGAAGAATTTTTTTGGTTTATGCTTTGTACTGAGTAATTACTATGAAGATAATGATCACAGTATGATAACTATTGTTATTCTCTATTTGGTTATGAAAATTTGTTTTATTTTTTCATAAAATAAAAAGACAAAAATCCTTCCAATAAAATAAAGAAATTAATGTCATAATTAAGAGGCATAAAATTATTCTATGTAAACTCAGAGGAGAGTGAGATGATTTCCAAATGGATAGATGGAGAAAGACTTTATGAAAAATATAATGTAAAAATAAAGATGTCAAAGAAGCACAGAATTCTAATAGGCAGAGAATATGAGAAGAGAAGGCAGCACATATACAGAATATTTCCCATTTGAAGTGGCATAGTTGGCAAGTGTCTTAGTTACTTTTCTCTAGTTGCTGGGACAAAATACCCGACACCCAAAGTTAAAGAGGGAAAGGCTTATTTAGCTCACAGTTTGTGGAGGTTGCAGTCCATAATCAGCTGGCTCCAAGGCAGGCTGGCATGGCATAGGGGCAACAGTTCAAGGCAGCAGAAGACAGCAAAAGCAACAAGAGCAAAAGTGGTGGGGGGGGCAAGCCTCTTTTCCTCCCTTATATTGTATACAGGCTACCCGCCCCCAGGTGGGTGTAGCACTCACACCATCTCTGCGCCCTCCTCTTTCACAGGCTCAGGATGTTTACAAAGTGAGGATCCTGGCCCCCTTCTGAGTTGCTTAGTGAAACTTCTGAACTTCTCAAGTTGAAACGATGTATCAACCATTACAGCAAGGAATATGATGATTTCAATGCCAGCAAGACATACAAAGTGGCCACAGTCTAAGTAGATTCTGCAAGGTAGATAGTGATAAAGCTGTATTTATAGTGCTACGTGCTACAAAATTCAGATCAAATTACTGAAAGTTTAGAAAACCATACAAAGTCTAGGCTTTCTTTTCTGTAACAATAAAATTATTTTGGTCAGTAAAAGGAATACCCAGATTTTATACTACTAAAAAGAGTATAAATCTGGATGTAACAGGTGTCAGAGTTGCCATATAGGAGGCTACTCTAACACTTCAAGTTTCTCATGATTAAGGCTTAATTCACAGTTTTGTGACAGAAAAAATTATAAAAGTGAAAGAACTAACCATTTTATCCACCAACAAGGGAAGGCGAGTATAAAGAGGTGGGGGAAATACAAGGATGTTTTGGCTTTTGTAATCAAGAGATTTCAGAGTCACCTTAGATTTTAAAGGAACCACTAATCAAATGTGTTGAGTAGGGTGACCATTACAGACTAGAGGAAGATCCAGAAGGATAAATCTCACACAGAAATACAAATGGAAAAAGATGTTAGGGTTGCAGGTACTAATCTGACAGCCTTTGTCAGCAAGGAAGGAAGGAGTTTAGATTAAACTGCTATATTGACAGAGAATTCCTAGGGAGAGGTTTCTGAGTGGTAGAAATTAGGATGGAACATAAAACTGGAAGAACAATCATTCTTTACAAGTGGGCGCCAAGAGAAAAAGCACAAAGATCTACAAAGAGTGGTCAGACGTGATTGTGATTTAGTACTGATATATACTTCAGTTATTCAAAAGACATTTTATTGTGTTAGATCTACCAGGCGTGACAGAAACACATGGTGAATATTTAAACTTTTAAAAAAATCACAACAAAAGACACACTGCCACTAATTCCCCTCAAACACTCCCTCTGGCTTCAAACACACAAATTCCTCCTTTGTGAATCTTTATAGTTGGGCTGTCAGGGCTGCCTCCATGTCCTGAATGGACTCCAAATATTTACTGTTCATTATCATTTTGACTTTGGCGCAGAGCGAGATATCACACGGTACCAGATTGAGCGCACAAGACAGATGAGGGCACACTATATTGATTTGACAAGCTTGTCTTTCCATTGTATGGCACTTGGCAGCAGCATTCACCTTATCTTATTTTAATTAAGTCTCCTAAAGACACTCAAAAAAGAGGATTTCCAAAACTGCTTCAGAAAGTTTCAGGAAAGATGGGATAAGTATACTCAAAGCTGGGGGAGGTTTTTGATGGGGATTAATGGCAAGATGTCTTTTATTGTAATGAATTTTTAACCATTCACTGTATATTTTGATCACCCCTTGTATGTACTATATTATCCTACTTGGAAAAATATAGTTGTTAATAGCTAGCTCAATTCTGTTTTTAGGCACTCATATATTCTTTGGCCTTTGGGTTGAGCCCCAGTGAAAAATTGTGGCCTTAATTATTGAAAACGTATGAGATGTTTACAAAATTATTTTATTCATTCCATTACTGTATTATTCTGCTTTGTGTTGCTGTAACAAGATACCTAACACTGGGTACATGATAAAGGATTTTTATTTAGCTCATTTGAAAGTTAAAGTTCAGCAGGCCCTATCTGCTTGGCCTCTAGCAAAGTCCTACCTTACAGTACGATAGAGAAGCTGAGAGGAAAATGGCTATGAACGGAAGGAAGCAAGCTCGCGGGTAGCCCACGCTCTCCAGAACTAACTCAGTACTGTAAGAACTGAATCACTCCCTTCCATGGATGGTGCCTGCATGGCCTTATTACCTTCAGCACACGACTCTTTGGGGGACTCCCTTAAACCATATACCAACTATGACAACTGTTAACCAATACAATTCTTTTTGGTGTATGGTTCTATGCATTTTAAACTATCTGTTTATGTAAATAGTGACACAATCTTCTTTATAAGCAAACATCAAACATCTTCTTTATTTTTTTTTACTTTTTTATTTTATTTTTTTTTGTGGGTACTGGGGGTCGACCTCAGGACCTCGCACGCCAGCAGGCGCCCTTGCCGCTGAGCAATATCACTGGCCCTTTTTTCGTATGTGGGATCCGGAAGTTGAACTGGGGCCCTCGCGCTTGCCGGGCAGGCGCTTACGCCACTGAGCCATCTCACCAGCCCAAACATCTTCTTTATAAGCAAACTCTTTCTCCACCTCATCCAATGGTAGCTGATAAACTGTTCTAAATCATAGCTGTTTCGTTTAGTTCCAGATTATTCCATAAATGAAATCATCCCATATGTAACCTTATGAGATTGGCATCTTCTACCCAGAAAGATACAACATGACTTTTTATGTATCAACAGTACCTTTTTATTTCTTTTACCTTCAATAATTACTTTTTATTTCTGAATAGCGTTCTATTTATAGATACACCACAATTTGTCTATCTACCTATTCAAGGACATTTATGGGTTTTCCTTAGGTTTTGATAACTATGAATACAGCTGCTATAAACTCAGGTTTTTGTGCGAATGTAATTTTGCTTTTCGATGGGTAAAACATTCAGGTGAGGAATTTCTGGTAAACATACATGCTTAAGTATATAAGAATCTGCCAAACTTTTTTTAGCTATTTTGCTTTTCCATTATCAGTGAATAAAAAAAGTGCCAGTTGGTTTACAACTTCAAAAGTACCTGATATTGGTTACTTTAACCATTCTAATAGTTATGAAATAGTAACTCTTTGTGGTCTTCATTTTCACTTCCCTTATGTCTAACTATGTTGACTATCTTTTGATTTTCTCATTTCCGATTGATGTACACTCTTCGGTGAGATATCTATGAGGTTATAGAGTATATATTTTATACAGTAACTAACTTATGCATTTATAATTATTTCCATTTTTCTTTACCTCAAGTTTTTCTTTGTTTTAAATTTGTTCCTTTTTATTACATATTTTTACATAATCCTCCTTTAATATTGGAATCTGTAATATTCTAATCAATGAAACACGTATTTGCAAAAGCATATACAAATGCTATAAATTCAAAGAGAATGTTTGGTTTTCCTTTTTAGAACAGACTGAAATCCTGATTATATCCAGGAGACCTGGAAGCCTTAGGGCAAGAAGTGCCTTGTAAATAAATACTGTTATTCCCCCAGGCTCTGAAGAGATGTTCTGGAACTTCAGCCTGCCCTTAATTAAGGAGTTTCAGCATTGTTGAAACTCTCTAGCAGTTTTCTCCTGGTTACTTAAGAAACTGTCACTGCTGGAAACAAATGTGGCACTCAAGCTATAATTACTTCCAACAAATGTGTAATAATATGGCAGGCCTATGTTTTCCATATTACATTTCCTTTCACACCACTAGTTGATCCAGAGCAATTAAAATCTTCCAAAAAGATGGAAAAATTAAATGCCCAAGATATTTATCTGTGTTAATTTCCTCAAAATGATGTCATGCACCATAAAAACCTAAAAATTTGATATCTCAGTCTATCAAGGGTTTACTTCTACTTTTTACAGAACTAATCAGATAATGGCTCAGAAAATTATATTAAAAAAATGGAAGGACTTAGAAAAATGTACAGGGGGGAGAAAAGCAGGGACAAGAAAAAAGAATAGAAGGAAAAAAAGGAAAGAAAGGTTTTGTAAATAAAGAGAGGATGAGGGGCTGAAGGGAGGGGAGAGGAATGGGAATAAAGAAGCAAGATAAACCATGTAGAGGTACAGATTCACTATGGTGATTGTTATTACTATGTATATCTAAATTTTTTTAAAAAGAAAGAAAAAAAGTACAGGTCAGAGAGCTGAATGGGAATTATAAAACAGTTCTTATTTAAATTTTGATGATTTTCCAACTCTTTCACAGGTAATTTAAGCAGTAAGTTTTAATCACAAATTCATCAAACCTTTATGTGGAGGGAGACTTTCAAGAACCAAAGTTATAATGGATATTTAAAACTTGAGGGAGTCTGGATAATGACTACCCAAACACAGTAAGATGGAATAAGTTCTGGGGTTACACAACACAGAGTGATGGCAATTGTTCATAATAACCAATGACATATAACTTTATGGTGCTCTAGAAAAATAGAGTTTGAAAACTTCAAATATAAAACAATTGCACAGAGAGGAACACGTTAATCACTGTGACTTAATCAGCACATACTATATTCATGTATTGAAATATCACAATGAACTCCACTAATATGTACTATTAATACATGCTAATAAAAAATAAAATACAATATAACAATAAGATTTGGTCTCTATAAAATAAAATAATGCTAATATTTTTATTCTTATTTTTATTATGGATAAATATTTGTTTGAATTTAAATTACCTTTATGCACAGAGATATTTCCAACAGCTTGAAATCAACATTTAATTCAGCATCTATTAAAATAGACATAGTAAAAACTTCTTTCTGATAATTATTTACATGGAATAAAAGTATAATTTCTCTTCATATACCTTTTTGTTAATTAATATTTAAATGAAAATACCATTTTACATTAATATATTGCCTATGGCCCAAATTCTAATTCTCATTACCTCGATACTATTTCCTGGAGATAATTAGAAGAAGAATGAGATAACACATAGTCCTTCTTAAAATTCACAACGCACTTTACAATAATGACTTCAGTGTTTTCCCATGTACTAGAAAGCTTATATAGCAATTATTCACTCTCTTCCATTTTCCTGTGATGTTTTATCATCGCAAAGAGGAAAGAAAAAAGAAAATAGCTTGAGGAAGAAAGTAAGGATTTGCATGCAAAAAAGGGGCTGGAGAGAGAAAGTTTTGTTGGACTCTGAGCTACAGTGAAGGAAATCGAATAGAGTGAATGATCTTAAGGGCTAACCTTGACATTTGCAAAATGTCAGAAAGCAGTGAGCAAGCTTTATCACTTGGGATTTAAAGAGACACTGGTTTGACTCCCATCCATAGGGAGATCCAATGCAGGGACTGCATCTTCCCGCTCCTTTCCTCAAGATCAAGTATATTTCTATAGTGGCATGCATGCACACACGTGTTTGTGTGTGTGTGTAACTCTGTACCTATAATCACTAAGTAAATAATGAAGAATGCCAAATAATCATGGAATTTATATAGTTTGAATGCTTTCTCAGAAGTAGAAACAGTTTCAGCATAATCTTTTGAGATTCGTATTTATTAAATTGTATCACTGATTAGAAATCAGTTGTTTTCGAGGTGTGTTTCCTGGCCAGTTGCAGCAGTATCATCTAGGAATTTAGAAATGTATATTCTCAGGCCCCACCCAGAACTACCAAATTGGACATTTTCCACTGGGGATTCCAGCCATCTGCATGTTAACAAGCCCTTCAGGGGATTTCGTCACAAACTTTGGGAAACACTGTTCTCTGTAAAACTACACACAGTGGTATAAACTGTAGGTAGCTTTTCATTCATCTGTTCATCAGTTTTTGAGCATCCACTAGGATTCAGGCATTAGAGATATTCTGAACCATATAACACTATCCCTGGCCTTGTGAAGTTTACAAGCTAGAAATAATAGACAAAAGTAAGCAGAGGAAGAAAACAGAGTTGCGATACAAAGGCTATTAAAGATTTAAACAAGGTGCTGGGATAAGAGTAACAGGGAGAGAATTGTTCTCAAAGACGAGATCATGGAAGGCCTTTCTAGGGAGGTGATCTAGTGATTGCTTTTGAAAATATAGCCTGGAGATCAACCTCAGCATTACTGAGGAATTTTTTGAACTGAAGAATTCCAGCATTTACTCCATACTTTCCGAGTCAATGTCTGCCTTTGCACAAGGTCTTTGGGTGTTGGGGTACACAGTTGTAAACACAGTAAGAAGTAATAAAGTAAAATAAAAAGCCAACTAAGCGGTGGGGTGCCTTGCTCAGGTCAGTTAAGTCTTTATGTGCAAAGGCCTTGTGACAAGAAAAATCTTAGTATAGACTTTAGAGTCTCTATAAAATTCAAACATTTATTCCTGTGCAAGCAGATTTAATACAATCAGAAGCAAATAATGAAATCTGCTCTTACCACTTGCTGTTATTAGCAGCATAAAATCATGGCCCATCACTATTCATGTTTTCCCAATAAATCCCACATTATCTATTATAAGAAATTTCTCTAAGGACACTTATTTCCTGGCCCTTATTTTTTCTGTATGAAAAGCAGGTGTCATATTGTGGTTAGTTTCATAATTCAGGTTTTATACAACCATTCAAAATTAGACTGATTTGTGGAAAGAAAAACAGATGATCCACTTAAATAATTTTAATGTCAAGCAGCAGTATAACTCCAAAATGTTATTTGAATGATGGTGTTTTCTAAACATCACATTTTTACTTCTGTTAAGATATTATTATATCTGGATGTCTAATATTACATTATTTACAAAAACCAAATTTTACTTTAAGTTACTCCCATAGGTAAAAAAATAATTTTTCTAAATATTAAAAAAAACAAAATTTAAACAAAAATTTTAAAATTGTATTTATATATTGTTGGTTACCTGATACTAAGGACTCTGAATTATGAAGGCCACTCTAAAAAATAAAAATTACCTTGTGGACAAGGGTATTAGAGAAATGGTCACTAACTACTGCTTTCTCCTGAAGTTATTCATGCTGAGCAAGTATTGAAAGGTTAGTAGCTTTGTATTTTCCAATATCATTTCATGCCAATTCCACAAACCATTTAAAACAATCTCCTCTGGTGGGAGTTCAACCTCCCACACTGTGAAAATTAATACATGATAACTTATGTTCTACAGATGGAGGCGGGAACAGGCCCTTTTTTCACTAAATTCCAATAAGCAGGCTTATTTCTCAGGTAAAAAAAAATACCATGTCAACTGATCAAATCATTTTAAACATATTTCTTATAAATATACAGTGAAATGAGAAATATGTATTAGGAACAGATTGTCCTTGAGGTGTGAACCACCTCTTATAATTCATCATACAATGTCTGGGACAGCATTACACATAATTAAGAATGCAAACTGAGTTTAATCCTAGACTGCCACCTATTAGTTCAGTGACCTTCTTCATGTCACTTATTTAAGCCATAGTTTCCCAAGCCTAAAACAAAATTAATAAAAATCCATAATTGATAAGATTATGGGGATGTATAAATGAAAAGTAGCAGGTGAGATTTGTAAGAGACCTAGTACATGTTATGCATTCAATAAATATTGCTTTAATAATAATGAATATTGTTATTTGCAGGTAGGAACTACTAACTTTTTGAATTCATGCTATTCTTCACTTGCAAATTAAGCTACAAAATGACAAGTAAGGACATGTCACTGTTGCAGATTTTTAAATATGATTTCTATCAGAAAGGTCACCAAATGCAAATGGGTTATTTGTCTGACTACTGAAAAAAAATGCATGCTGCATTTTTGGAGTGAATTTGGGCTCAAATAAATTCCAATGGTGCTTGGAGTTATTTGATCATTTCAGCATAGACTGTGTTACTTTTACATTTGATTTCTAGTACATAGTCATCAAAATCACATATTGCTTAAGGTTCATCACCATGATGATGTGATTCAAAATTTGGCAATCATATATTTAAAAATTATCCCCGGGATCCACTCAGCTAATGAGAAGAGATTCATTTTTGATAAAACTTATGAATCTCCAAGAAGTGAATCGTTTCATTATTAGTAGGACTTTATCTAACAAGCACATTATAAAAAATAGTTTTCCTTGCTAGTTATGATTAAGTTATGACCATTCAAATGGGTACTTATTCACTCAACCAGAACATTCCGATCACCTGTCTATTGTACTCTCATCTCTAAGCTTAGGTATAAAAAACATACTCAGGGACTTTTTAAATGTATAATACGTACTATGAACAGCATGGTGTTCATAGACAATTTTGCAATATAGAAACAAAAGCTGCCAGCACTTCGTTTAGTGATTTAATAGCTAACACAGAGTAATTACAGTACACTCGGTTTCTGTTCTAACTTACATGAGTCAACTAATTTAATCATCTCGGTAACTTATACGTAGGTAATACTTACTGTGAAATTATATACATTGTAATGTATGTAAAAAAAAAAGCAGGAAAAAGTAGAATAGAGTTTTCTTTTAAAGTTTATTCCAGAGCTTATCTATTGTAGACTTGACAAACATTAACTCTAGTCTGCTTTTGTTGTGACTTTTTTTCCTATCCAGAGTATTTAGTTATCAAGTTTTGTGCTACTCAAAGCAAATGGTTTCTGGATTCATATACCTCAAGGCAAATTCAACAAGTCTATTCCCAAGACAAGTACCTTCTCTGAAGTTCACATAGGTATCTTCCAAAACTAAAACACATTTATAAATCCCTATATGGAAATATCTGTGTGTGCAATGTAATGCTTTCTTCCTGGACATGCATTATTTTATACATTTCATTTGGTAAAAAAGGCTGGGGATATAGCTCACCAGTGGAGTGCGCCTAGTATGCACAAGGCCCTGTGTTCAATCCCTAGTACTATAAAACAAAACATTTCAGCTGGTGACCGCCACTCTTAACACCCACTACTGGTACAACTTTTGGTTCTAAAACTAAATCAAGTATCATCACACTAGGCCAGTGCCCATTTCTTATTTCTAAATCACACATCAAAAAACCTACATTATCAGTTACTGTCACTATTTCATGAAGGTATAAATGAAAATGGCATAATTCTTGTGGATGACTATGGTACTGGGTTTCAACACCCCTTTTCTTCCACGAATTCTCCTCTGCTAAGGGAGGCCGGATATCTGATTGCACTGCCAAGGTCACCCATCCGTTTCTAAGATCTGCACAAATTTCCATGAAATAATCATCTCTAACACAAAATATTGGAAATAGTACATGTAGTGATAGGAACAAGAAAATAATTAAAAATATAATGAAAAAAACTGAAAAAAAATACCTGATTTTTTTTTTAGTAATTACTCTGTGCCAGTTACTACACAATGTGCTTCTCATACAGTCGCATACAAACCTCACAAAATCCCTCACCCTAAGTCTTGCTGTTGTGCTCATTTTAAAAATGAGAGAAAAGATATTCAGAGTGCTTAAGTAGCTGACAAAATGTGATACCATTGTTTAGGATCAGCCCTAGCATACAAATCCAAGTCTGTCTAATGTGAGAGAAATTATTACAACTCTGTAGGTAGTAAAAAATATCTAAGTTCCGTGAAAGTAACAGTTCACAATATACAGATAGAAATTCGGGTTGATTTTTTTTTAAAAATATGTCATATATTAAAATGAATTGATTAGAGTTAAAGTAATATCAGTACTTATGTTCTATGTTGCAACAAACTTAATGGAAAATTATACTCATGTTCAGAAATGCAAATTACACCTTGCAGAGTGATGTGCAGTTGAATGTAAATGAGCTTCACTTTGCAAAGGCCTACTGAAGAGCTCAGTGTCAGCAAAACTGAGATGTTCATCATTGATTAGAAAAGATCTTAACATTTGGTTAAAAATAAACTATGAACAAGAGATGAAGTCAGTGTTAAGAGGTAAGTTATTTTCTACCTCTAAAGTGAGAAGTTAAATTTATTTGAAAAGCTTGCTTAGCTTATAAACACAATTCGTCCCATTTTGTGCTTTCTTGATTACAGTGATTGATGACTAAGACCCATACAGGGGAACAATACTTTATTAGCAATGGTTAAAAACTACTATTGTTTAGTAATTTAATTCTGATTTGGTAAATTACCACAGGGCTATGTCTACATCATACAACAGAAAAGTATTCAAATTACAAAAGAGAACTTGAACCTTTGCTAATTGTGCCAATATAGTAGTATTCATAAAGCATAGATATACATAACTATAAATATGTACAGATATATATAACTATTCAGGAATATATTTGTAACATAGGTTGCTACGTTACAAATAATTCCTTATGAATATTTAAGAGATTTAAATGCTAAGTCCAGCTCTAGAGTTATCTGATTTTCTACTTATTTCTTACCCATAAAGAATTTGGATAATATAAAATCAATTATTTCTTTAGTTTTAAAATACTTTAATTTTTGAATTCAGTAGCTAGATTTTTAACTTCCTTATAATCACAGACTTGTGTTAGCTGCAGAATCACTAGAGTAATTTTAAAAGCTAACTTTACATGTTTTAAGGATTTCATGCTTCAAGTATTCAGAGTTATCTGTTTTCTAATCACCTATGGTATTACAGACTGGGTACTAGGTACCTTATATAACTGACTTCTCATCTTCACAGCTTTATCAGATCCAAATTGTTGTTTTATTAGAGATGGGGCAGTTGATATTTTGTAAAAATTGGGATATATTTAGAGTTAAAAATTACTGCTTACCTGAGGTTCACAGTGAACTGTTTTATATTTTATTCCTGAAATATAAAAATTTAATCCAGTTTCATCTTATGCCAAAACCTCAGATTTTTTGTCTTTTGCTGACTTCATTGTTTGTTAATTTATGTTTTTTCATGAAATTTTCACAACAGATCTGTGAGAAGACAGCATTTTCAAAATATAATTCGTGATGTAGATGACAACAAAGTTTTTTTGAAGAACAAATAAGTGTGGTCCATAAGATGTTATATTCCTATATTATTATTATGGGATTTGAGATGTACAATCTCTAGGCTTTAAAGAAAACTCTAGCACTGCACCTGGCACATGGTATATTTCATGAATCTTTGCTAATAATGTTATTGCTAGTGCTACTGTTCTTATTACTCTTATTCCTGTTATTGTTATTGGAATCACCTAGACTATTTAAGAACTCTTCACACACAGATCTACAGTTTCTTCAGAAAAATAAACAAACTGATGAAATTTTGACATAGCTAAGTAACTTGAAATCATTACAAAAATAGGAAGCGAACATACAATGTTGGATCAGAGAAGAAAATGGTTGTATTTGGAGGGTTACTAAAGAGTCTTTGACTTTTGGGATAGAGTCGAAAACAAAAATCTATTTAACTTATTTACATACAATTCACTGATGACAATAGCATCATGCTTCAGTAACCCTTGTATTCTGTCCTCTATAGGGAATAATAAGACATGCAGGAAAGTTTGAATCTTAAATTTACCTCTTCTATCTATCCACATGCTTTAAATAGCTCCTGTGAACATTAGCTCCTCATCTTTTGAATGGGGTTAATATTAAACCTGTATATTTGAGTAGTAATAACTGTTAAATTAGATGCATGTGCAAAGTGCCTAGCACATTGCCCAATAAACTTCAGCTGTTGGTAATATCAACTTTGTTTTCCCACTTTGGTTCAAAATACGTCAGGACTCTTCAACAAATAATTTGAAAGGTGATTTCACTGGTTTCAATGAAGCAGCTGACTCACCTGTTAAATCTGTCAGAATAATTCAAAGCTATAGACTTAGCTTAAGTTACCTATATCTTAATACTTGGTCTCAGGCCAGATTAATTAAATTTTCTGACAGCTATCCCACTGAACTATTCAAGATTAATGGCCTCATGGTGTTATTCACACATTAAGATCCTCCTTCTGGAGAACTCTTACAGGAAACTTCCACACCACTGTGCTTTAAATAAAATTGATCTTTGCAAATTCTTCCAAATAAAAACCTAGCATAACATACCATCATTATAGCAACTGTACTTTTCATTTCTAGTTGTATTGCAGTATAAATTTTAATGTATCTCTGGATAAGAAATTTTCACAAAGCTCAAGGCCACCAGCACAGATCATTAATACCTCATTAAAACTGAATTTTAAACTATTTTCTTACTTTCAAACCCTTGTTCATCTGTCTTGAGATACAAATACTAAAAACATAAGGCCATACTCACAATGAAACTATTTAAGTTATTACGCTCTGCAGGGAGGCTATAGGAGTTTTTAAACAAAAGGAAACAAATAATAAACAAAAAAAACTGAATCCAGAAGTCAATTCATGCAACCTTCTTTCTGATTTTTTCAGTGAAGGAAAAGTGAACACTTCAAATCATGACTTATTTTTCTACTAAGAATCATTACTAACAGCAGAATTGCCCAGGGGAACCTTTTAATAGATGGCCTGGAATAGACTAGTGGTCAGTCACATTCATATTCAATTTACCTCTATCTGAGAAACTTCAACACAACTAGGACCATTTGAAAGATTAGAGGTTACTCTCTCCAAAGTCTACAGGGCTAGATTGGCAACAGCAACTTCTAAACTGCAATAGATGCTGGCCTTGTAGGAATGAATTCTGATGCTGCAGTATTTTATTACCTTTTAAAATACAACAACATACAAATCTAAACTTTGTGTGAATTTTTTAACTTTTTTTTTTTTGGTACCGGGAATCGAACTCAGGGCCTTGCACTTGTCAGGCAGGTGCTTATGCCACTAAGCTAAATCCCCAGCCTTGACTTTTAAATATTAGTAACTAATTCACATATTTGAAATACATTATTTTGTGTCATATGGAACTTGTAGGCCAACTTTAGCTAATAAAATTTGTAATGAAAATTTCTCTTTCAGGTCTTAAATATGGGTCAAAATTTATTTATTCAGAGATTCTAACTTGATCATAAAATAACAGAAAAATGGTGCTGGAGTTAGTAAGGAAGCTCCATCACCTTACAGGTGGCATACACAGTATCTGTGTAAGTGGTCACAGTTTTTCCAATCTCTATCTATTTTGGCTTACTGGGACCACTGCAGTGGGTCAAAACTGTGGGTCACTGTGGGTCAAAACTGAAATATTTCTTCCTATTAGATGAAAAGTGAACTCTTTGCTAATGCTATGACAAAGAGACAAAAAGCTATCTTTTCCCTTAAAAAAATCTTTCCTTTTGCTTTACTCTTTTAAGTGATGAGAACAGGATAATATTCATGCTTCTTATGGGTTCTTGGTATCTTTTTCTACCCTTCCCTTACATGTGACTAATGACTCACAACCAGCAGAAGGAATCCTCAGGGATACGACTGAACCATTATGGTAGTTTTAAAGTATAAAATTCACATTTTTTCTTTCATCTTGCAAACATATTATGAACTCTCCATGTTCTTTAAATCTATTAGCTAGGAATAATGAGCAATAGTTAGCCAATACTTTTTAGAGAAGACTTTTCTTTGGTGTAAATATTTTACAGAAATTGAGTGCATGGAAAGAGAGAAAAGATTGTTCTGAAAGAAAAGAGACCCCTCTTGCTCTCCACCCTTCTCCCCTTCCTCCAGTTCTCTTACTCTCCTCTTCTCACTTCTCCCTTGCTCCAACAGAACACAGGACAGCATACTAGAATTCAACAAAGCCCAGCTTGACTACCTAGAACATAAAGCTATTACATGCTTGAATCTATGACTAAACTCAGAAAGCAGGGATATGTCATGTGTGTGTATTTTGAGTATGAAAACTGATGTTATATTTATGCAGCATTTTTTGTCAAGATGTCAAGTTACTCTTCCTATTGCTTCTTTCTCTTCCTAATTCTAAGATCTGCTTGTCCTCCTATGCTTGTATAGAATTAGAAATGTTCTTCAACCTAGATTCTAGCTCTTACAGTTTTCTCCTGCATCTTGACCCATCAACTATCCCCATCTCTGTCTCTTCTACTCTCTATACTATCATTTAAAGAAAAATAATTTTAATGTCACAGATATTCAAGGTGCAATAATCTTTTCTCTATTTCTACCACTGCAACCCTACCGAAATGGGCTATGTATAGAAGATGCTCATGTCTTCAAATCTCTTCTTCCTCATACATTACTATTTTTTCAAAAATCTTCTCTCTCTCTCTCATCTCTGAGAGAATTTACCAAATCTATTATTTCTGTCCCCTCTGTCCTCTTGGATAAATAAAAGCATATTTATTTGGACAGCAGAATAATACCTACATATATTAGGTCAAATACCATCATATCATGAAGACAGTTGGATGTCAAGAAAGATGAGAGTATAGAATTGTAATCACAGACCCATCATGTAAGACTGAAATCTTATTTAAAACTTCATTATTTAAAAAAAATGCCTGTATCTCTCTTGTTTTTATCAATCCTCTCCTTTCTAATGGAGTTCTTAAATTTGATGTTACATATTTTCACTGCTTACTATGTGTTAAACTACTTCAGCAACATGTTTAAACAAATAAACAATTCTTATATATATGCTGTCAACTACAAAGGGTGGTTTATGGAGAAAAGACATCAAAAAGTATTCATTTGATTTTATACTTTTAGAAAAATTAATTGTGTAATGTTTATTTTGCATTTTGTGTAGTAGTATGAAGTGTTTTTGTCAAGTCATAACTTTAGTTCATTCTATGTGAAGTGATGGCACACACTAAAATAGAAATGAATTAAACTGGAAAAATACACAATGCAATGTGTAGTTTCTTGGCTTAAGAAAAGTGAGTTAGGGTTAGGGTTAAGTTTACGAAAAGTAGGTAACAGAGTATACTCATACTTTTTTAGAGTGATGAATGCTAATGCAAACAAGACTTTGTCTAGGAGAATGGAAAATTTTCAAGGAAAACAATGTAAAATCTGTGAAATATTGGAGAAGTGTACATGCTACCAAGTACCTCAGTTGAAACAAAACAGAGAGATGAATTTTTCAGAATATTCAAATGGCATGCCATTGTTTAAAACAAAAGAACATGAAAAATCAAAAATACAGTGCAAGTTTTATCAGTATAAGTTTCAGTAAAGGCTCAGATGTATATGTTAACTCTATGTGTCTGTGAAATATCCTACTTACCACCCCATGTAGTCATGGGAATAATTAGGAATATATTCACATACAGCCTAGTCTAATGATTGGTACATTGTGTCAACTTGAGAAGTCTAGAAGTTTAGGCAACTCAGGAGGCCAGGATAGTCACTTTGTAAATATCCTCATCCCATGCAAGAGGAGGGCACAGAGATGGTGTGAATTCTACAACCACCCTAGTGGGAGTAGCCTGCTTACAAGACAAGGGAGGAAAAGAGGCTTGCTCTCCACCACCCATTTTTTGCTCTCGTTGCTTTTGTTGTCTTTCACTGCCATCAAATGTTGCCCCTGTGCCATGCCACCCTGCATAGGAGCCAGCTGATTATGGACTGAAACCTCCACAAACTGTGAGCTAAATAAACCTTTTCACCTTTAATTTTGGGTATCAGGTATTTTGTCTCAGCAATGAGAGAAAAGGAACCAAGACAGAATTTGGTACCATGAGTGAGATCCTTGAAGTGACTATACCTGACTCTGTGGTCCAAGAGCATTTGGGGATGGCTTATGGGAAGAGTTTGGAAAGGTTTGGAGATATTTCCTGAAAGAGTAGAGCTGGAAAGCCTTAGGCCGTTCTGTATGGGAGATTCTGTTCAGAGCTCAGAAGACCAGAAAACCAGTAGAGACTGTTGTAACCTGACAAGGCTATTGCTGCCATTTCAAAAACCAAGACCGCCATTTCAAAAGAAAATCATTAAGTTTCTGTTCTTTGTGGTTAAGTTTCTGTTTCCCCACATCAGGGTAAATTCCTGGAAATCATGTAATTTGGACTGTTGCCCAAGCCTGCGCGCGGGCTGCATTCCCGCGCCCGGGCTCCTTTGTTAGCTTTCTTCAAACTGATTGGTTGCCCGTTTGCTGAACTTCCCTGCTCATAGGTTCCCCTAAGTAACCAATGAATGTACTAGATACCATTTAACTCCCTGCGATTGGCTTCTGTAAACTCTGCTTGCTTATCCCTCATTACCATACCCAACCCTATAAAACTAGCTTCTTGTCTTCGCCCGGGGCTCCTCTCTTTGCTCTGGCATAGAGGATGCCGCTGGGTACCAGCTAAAATAAAGCGCTCTTTTTGGTCTTCCCAGTTGTCCCCGTTGATTCATTTCTTGGGTACATTTGGGGGCTCATCCGGGATCCCTTCTTTTTGGCCTCTTTTTCTCCACAGCATCTCAACGGTAAGTCCCTTTGAATTTTGTCAGTCGGTGCGCACCAGTTGGGGCAACGGAAACACATTTCCCCGAGCCGGTGGAGTGGGACGCCCTCCATTTATTTGCCTTAGGAATTCTGGACTTCGGTCGTTTGTATTTGAGCCTTTAGGTTTTGTTGACTTCGGTCGTTTGTATTTGAGCCTTTAGGTTTTGTTTTCCTAGGGATTTGATTTGATTTGGATTCTAGGTAATTTGGACCGCCACATATCTCTGTTCCTTGTACTTTCGTCTGTGTACTTTCGTTTGTCTGTCATTTTGTGCGTTGACCTGTTTTTCTCTCCTCAGCATGGGACAAGGACCATCCACACCGCCGACCCCCCTCCAATTAATCTTTGACCATTTCTCAGTTTTCAGGGATAGGGCAAAAGGTTACGGAGACCCTGTCTATCCAGGTAAACTCCGGACTTTTTGTGAACTGGAATGGCCCATTCTCTCGAGCGGCGCATGGCCGGCCGAGGGCTCTTTCTCTCTCCCGCTTGCGCAGAGCCTCAGACAGCAGATCTTTGGACCACCAAGCCACCCGGACCAGTACACCTACATCCAGGTGTGGATCGACCTTATCTATGACCCACCCTCTTGGTTAAAAAGATACAACCAAACCTTGAGCCACCACCCAGTCCGTCCTCTGACTATCGCCGCTCTAAAGGTGACACCCCCTAAATCTGTTCCTGTTTTGGAACCCTCAGCTCCAGAACTCCCTCCCCCTTATCCCTCTGCTCGCCGGCGATTATAGCCCATCCCCCACCCTCTAACCCACCTCCACCCCCTACTGCCCAAGTGTCTCTCCCCCAACCCTCCACCCCCCCCTCCGACTCCAGCTCCCCCCAGCTCCCGACATACCCGTAGACGTCATCGCTCCTCGTCCCCTGACACCTCCTCCCGAGACTTTGACTCAGCTCCCCTTTACCCCCTCCATGAAGCCCCTATAGGCCCTGATCAAGTTCCTATGATGGTTTACATTCCTTTCACTACTTCAGACCTATACAACTGGAAACATCAAAACCCGCCGTTCTCTAAGGACCCTCAGGGGCTAATAAGCCTCCTCGAGAGCATAGTCCATACCCATCGTCCCACCTGGGACGATTGCCAGCAGTTGCTCCAGACCCTGTTTACAGCTGAAGAACGAGACTGAATTCGTTCTGCTGCTCGGAAAGCTGTGCTCAGTTGGGATGGCACCCCTACAGATGATCTGGATGGACAAAACCTGGTCTTTCCCCTCTCGCACCCGGACTGGGACCCAAATTCAGATCGAGGTAAGGAGGCTCTCGAGCGGTATTGCCAGTTGCTTCTGGGAGTCCTTAAGGCCACCGCCCGGAAGCCCACCAACCTATCTAAGGTTTCCGAGGTAAGACAATTGGCAAATGAATCTCCTTCTGTTTATTTAGAAAGATTACGTGAAGCCTACCGCATCTATACACCTATAGATCCGGAGGCACCAGAGAATGCACGAGCCATAAATATTGCATTCGTGACCCAGTCGGCCCCAGATATAAAATGAAAATTACAGAAAATTGAGGGTTTTGAGGGAGCTCCCCTTAGTCAATTACTAGAGATAGCTCAAAAAGTGTTTGACCAAAGAGAGACAAAGGAAGATGTAAATGATAAAAAACTGACCAAGATCCTAGAGTGCCTGGCAACTGGGCAAAAACCAGATAGCAAAGGAGAAAAAAAGACTCCTCTGGACAAGGATCAATGTGCTTATTGCAAAGAAAAAGGACACTGGGCCAAAAACTGCCCTAAGTTAAAGGGATGAGGGGCCGGTGAGATGGCTCAGCGGCGTAAGCGCCTGCCTTGCAAGTGCGAGGGCCCGAGTTCGACTCCCGGAACCCACATACAAAAAAGGGGCCGGTGATATCGCTCAGTGGCACGGGCGCCTGTTGGCGCACGAGGTCCTGAGGTCGACCCCCCGGTACCCACAAAAAAAAAAAAAAATATGTGTATGTTATTACTTTAGTTCTTTTAACATATTCCCCCTAAAACTCATGCAAAGAACCCATAAAACAGCTGATTTCTGAAATATTGGCACTTACTCAAATGGTATGCTCCATAAAAGAAGTAGAAATTTAAAAAAATAAAAATAAAAACTTCCCTTTAAGGTCAAAACTTCCATTGAAAACTGTCAAAACACTTATAAACATTAATTATTTAAGCCACAATACACCTCAATTAGTTTAAATACACCTCCTTTCTAGTTTACTTAACTAGGTTTTTTACCTTTCAGAAGAATAAAGTTGTGTGTTATATAGTAACTGACAAAGTAAAACATTTTTTATGTACTCAAGTTTTTATGTAAATTAAAAATATATAGATGTAGTACAATTTTTTTAAGCAAGAGCACAGTTAAGTAAAAAACTCATTAAATATTTTAAAAGAGCTACATTTAATGGAAAGATAAATAGGAATGGAGTAGTATAAGGACAGAAGGAAAAAAAGGAATTTTGCAAAAACCTCTTATTAAGCTACTTTAATGAACTAAACTAGATATTTTTGGATGTCAACCGCCATAAAGCTTTTAGACTATAATAAGTTGTTGTCTAAAATAGTTCTATCGTGATCAAAGGGTAATGCAACAATTAAAATGAGCTCATTTGAAATCAGAGAAAGACTAGCATGCTAGATAAAAAGATGCCCTTTATTTTTGACTGATTAGGAGTAGCATATAGTTCTGATTCAGAAATATCCAAGAGTCAGAGAAAGATGGTGGTGGATTAAGACCTTCTAGCAACACATTTATTCATACACAAAGCTACCTTCACAAGAAATAAAGAAATCAGGTGTGATATTAAAGTGCTTGGAGTTAGCATAATAACTCAGCAAAAGTTTCAATAAAACACAGAAAAACAGTTCAGTACTTTTTCAGACAAACGTAAAAAATCTAAAATAATTTTTAAAAATCAAACAGAAATGCTTGACCTGAAAAATGAAATATGGACTAGAAGACATCAATAGCAGAACAGTTTTCTCCCAAAAAATAAAAGAATGAGTGAACCTACAAACAGACTATTTGAAAATATGCAATTGGAGAAGAGAACAATTTAAAAAAAAGGATGAAGAAAGCCTACAGAAAATTTATGCCAATACAAAAAGAGCAAACATTTGGTTACTGTGATTCAAGAATGACTAAGAATGCCAAAGACCTAGAAAGCTGATTCAGAGAGATAATAACAGAGAATTCCCCAAACCTCGAGAAGGATACAAAGCAGAGAGGTACAGGATAGTCAAAGGTCACTAGTGAGATTTCATTTAACCAAATAACCCCCCAAAATGCTTTACATGCGGACTCTCAAAGGTGAAACCTAAAGAAAAGGCGCTCAAGGTTTCAAGAGAAAAGAAACAAATAATACATAAGGGTCCCCAGTTCACCACTCTCAGCAGAAACATTAAAAGAAAGGAGGGAGTCATATGAAATTTTTCACACTGCTGAAGAAAAAAACATTTTTTAAACCTGCCAACCAAGAATATATACACAGCAAAGCTATTCCTTAGGAATGAAAGAGAGAGAAGGACGTTCTCAGCAAACACAAGTTGAGAGATTTATTACTCTCAGGACTATCTTACAAGAAATACTAAAGGAAATTCAAATTTGAAAGAGATATTGAGTCAGAAGAAACTAATGGAAAGTATAAAATTTAGTGGTAAAACTAAGTATACAAATTCACAATGCACTAATGTTGTAAATATGATGTATGAGCCATTTATATTTTAAAATTTAATACAAAAAAACCCCAAATTAGTAAAAACTATAATGATGTGTTAAGAGATGAGCAAAACAGAAAGATATGAGACAAAAAATACAGATTGAGGCAGAATGAAGAGCAAGTGCAAGGTTTTGTTATTAGTATTGTCTTCTAGTTTTTCTTTGTTTCTTTTCCTACCTTTATGATCAATGTTAAGTTGCCATCATTTCAAAGTAAACTGGGATAAAAAAAAATGTTTTATAGACCTCAGAGTATCCACAAAGCAAAGACCTACAAAAGACACACCAAAAACAATAATGAAGATATAAAAATATACAAAAAATATAAAAAATATATAAAAATATACAGAAAAATATCACTTAACCACAAAAGAAGATTTTGAGACAGAAAAAGAAAAAAAATGAACATTATAAAAACTAAAAAATGAGTAACAAAATACCACTAATAAGAACTTACCTGTTAATAATTTTCTTAAATGTAAATATAGTAAGTTCTTTTAAATTTTTATTTTTTAGTACATGTTTGCAGTACATAACGATTATATCTGTCATGGGGAGTTGGTACACGTTATAACATACCTTATTGTTTGACATCCCTTCCCCTCCCATTTTAAAACAGAGGGATAGAAGGATAAAAAACAATCATGCCAAGGTAATACTGAAAACCAGCAGGGCAAACAAGTTCTGTAGCACATAGGGGAGGTTGTGTGAGATGTGAGCTCCATAGGGCTTGGGCAGTCATAGTTGTGTCTCATGTGGCCTTTCTTTTAGGATGCTGCTTGCTCTGTACACTCCCTGCAGCTTTCCTCAGCATCTGTTCCAGGTTCCTGGCCTCGCTGACTTTCTGAGATCTCAAATGCATCATTGATTTTACTCACAACTTCATACATCACCAGAGCTCTTGGGGAGCACATATTCTGGCCTCCCAGATATTTCTTTGAAATCTGGATGGAAGCATCCCTGACACCATACTTCTTTCATTCTCCACTCCTGAAAAATGAGCACTATGTGAATGATGCCAAGGTGTCCTGACAGCCTGAGCAACAGCCAGACCCCTTGGGCCATGGCTGCAGTGGCCTCTGTGTGCCTGGATAGCTGAATTTGGGAAAATAGTTCCCTAGGTGGCCTTGGAGAACAGAGTACCTCAGAGCTCTCTTCTCAAATCCAAGTTTTTAGAGAAATTTACCATTTTGCACCTTTGAGTTTGTGATGGAATGGGTCTGGCCAATTCCTGAAATGCCCTCAAAGCATCTCTTCTATTATCCTGGTGTAAAGTGCTTGGCTTTCATTTAATGGCACTAATCTTTCTAACAATCACACTTTCATTGGTCCCAATTTTATAGGTACCTTCTTTCCGAGCCAAACTGTAAAAATTTTAAATATTTTGTTCCTGATTTACACTGCAGACTTTGCTAAGAACAACCAGCAGGTCCCATGTTACATCCTGAACATTGGGCTGTCTTGAAATCTCCTTTGCCAGATAACTTAGTGTACCAAATTTAAATTCAGCTTCATAGAAAAATCTAAGGATATGGGCAAAATGTAAACAAGTTTTTTTAAATAAAAATATAACATTAATATTCTCTAGCCTAATATCTAATAGAATCTTCATTCCTCTCTGAAATCTCATGAGTCTGTTTTTTACTGCCAGCATTTATTTAATTATTCTAGTCTTCTGGGCTCCCACCAGAATGTGATATCAATTTTTGTTTATAGTATTTTGAGATATTTTTTGCACACATCTGCAAACCTTTTAAAAATCCTTCCACAAACCATTTCCAAAGGCTTTTGCACCACATGGTCAGGTATAGTTATAGCAATAATCTCACTCCTCTTAGCAGTTTTCCTTATTGGTCACTTTTTCATCACTGGGACAAAATAGTGGACACCTCCAGCTTACAGGAAGAGAAGTTTATATTGCCTCATGGTTTTAGAGATTTTAGTTCATGGTTTAGTCTACGGTCCAAAGCAGAAATGGCATGGTAGAAGGATATCGCAGAGGAAAGCTGTTCAGACCATGCATCCTTGAAGCAGAGGGAGAAAGGAGGATCCAGGGACAATATAGCCTTTTAGGTCATGCTCTCAGTGACCCATCACTTCTGACAAGAACCCACCTCCTAACAGCACATTTATCTAGGAACTTATCAGTGGGTTAATCCACTGATAAATATAGTATCAACTTGATCCAATTGCCTTCCTAAAGTCCTGTTTCTGAACAAATGAGACCTTGGAGGGACATTTCAGACCAAGACCATAATATTTCCTTAACATTCACTGATCATTTTCGGGTTTGATTGTAAAATTCTGTGGGGACTGGCTAAGTTGGAGGTTGGAGAACCTCTTGGGACTAGAGCAAAACCAGTCCCAGGAACATGGAATGCCAGAGGCAGACTGTGCAAACAAGTTGACCTCTGGCTCAGTTGCACATCAGCAGGTTTCTGGCCCCTTGGTGTTCCTCCCTGCTAACTACAGCACAAATAGCTGTGAGGATGTTCCACTTTCCATGTTCTCAATGAAACACTGAGACCTTGCACTTTCAACCTGGTCACACACTCCTCCCCTTTTTTTTTTTTTTTTTTTTTTTTTTTTTTTTTTTTTTTTGTGGGTACCGGGGGGACGACCTCAGGACCTCGTGCGCCAACAGGCACCCGTGCCACTGAGCGATATCACCGGCCCCTTTTTCGTATGTGGGATCCGGGAGTCGAACTCGGGCCTTCGCGCTTGCAAGGCAGGCGCTTAAGCCGCTGAGCCGTCTCACCGGCCCTCCTCCCCTTTTTACTGTGAAGAAATGAAGATGCTGGGGCCAACACAGCATCCCCACTCTCAATCAGAGGGCCTCATCCCATCTGGTCCCAGCTTTCCTTTTTCTATGTGTCTTGTCTTTTAATCTCCCATCATCCCTTCTCAGGATCCCACAGGCTGGGTTAGACATGGCAAAATTCTATGAAATTTAAAGTACTGCAGTGACATTTCATTTACCTTCTTCTACAAAAATATATTCAGTTTTCCCTTGAAGTCCCTTTCAGACTTCTCTATTAGTGGTTGTTTCAACAGCCATATTCTCATTCTGTAGGTGAGGCAACTGATGACCTTGCCTCAAATGGCTGATTTTTTTTAATTCCAGGGATTTTATTATATTTTATTAATTCATGTTTTTATGTTTTTATTTCACAATTACAGGGTTTATTTTGGGAAGACAGTACATGCACTTAACATATCTTAATCAATTTCCATCCCATAAATCACCTTTCATCCCTCTCCCTAATGAAATCTCCAAGTCTTCAGACCTGTTGCTACCATTTAAACAAATAAACAATGCAATCAATATCATAATTTTAATTTCAGTTTTATATATATTATATGATATATCAAATGATCCCAATATTGCAGCTAAAGTTGGAAACCAGTGTCATAAGCTAGTGTTCCTCCTCTTGATAATATCAGAATCTTTTAAAAAATATCAATGCCCTGGTTTCCCAACTCAGCCTAATTAATGCCATCATTTTAGAAAATGGTGGCAGGCAATAGCATTCTTTAAAATAAGCAAGGAAGACGGGCAGGAAGATGGATGAATGGGTGAATCGGTGGATGAGTGGGTGGGTGGTGGATGGATAGATAGATAGATAAAATTACCTGCATAATTCTAAAAAGAAAATTTGGAAAAGAAGCTCTACCATATGCCTTTTATTACCAACAGTTTCTACCCTTGAAATCTTCTTTATACTTAACTCTCCCTCTGAAATTTCTTTTCCCTCCAACAGCATACTAGTAATTTCCATCCACAATGACTCTTCTGATCTGTATCTGACTTTATTACATTCTTTTTTTTGTAACCAATTTAGAGTCTACATCCACTATTTTAGTCAATTCCTTAGAAATATCATCATATCATTTGCTTCACTGTCTTCCCTAATGATCTTTGGTCCTTTACCCATTTATCTGAAGCATTAACCTCTGGCTCAGTCTAGAATACTATCCCTAGAGTTGACTTTTCTATATAATTCTTTACAACTATGTCCCTTGAATTATTTCCATCATCACACAAAAATTCATAATTATCCATTTAGTGGTAATCTCTATTCTTCATTTTTATTCTGTTAATATAATTTTACTTGTGGTATAAATATTTGTAAAGCTGTCTGCAATTAATATTCCTTCAAATTCTTTTTAACTCACTCCCATCACCAAATCCATTTTTGTCAAGGTTAGGGATAACATGTGTATGAAAAAATCCAGTGACCAATATTCTATTATTTAGCATTTAATGTAGCTGATCACTCCTTTCTTGTAGTAAGTAATACTGTCATTTATCTTATATAATATCATATTATTTTGTTCCTCTAACTCCTGCCTCTTACCTCATTGCCTGCTTTGTTGGATCATTATTTTCTTCCCAAATTGTAAATGATAGGGTATACAAGGATCTGTCCTTGGACACATTTTTAACTTATCTATACTCAATCCATAGGTGACCAATCCATAGGTGATCTTCATTGTTTGTGTCATCGTTATACTGATGACTCTCTACTTAACTTCTCAACCCTGTGTTTCCTTTGAACTTAAGACTTTTACATCAATCTGCCTTCTTAATTTATTTTCTTGGATGCATAACAGAAATTTAAACTAAACATACCCAAAGACATCTCTCTCATTCTCTTCTTACTCTTTCCTATTTAAATAAATAACAACTACTTTTTGTCAATTTTTAAGATAAAAACTTGCATTATTTTTATGCCAGTTTATTCTTGTTATTGTTATTACTATTACATGTTATTGAAGTAAAATGATACTATATATTTATTGGGATGAAATCAGCACACAAAATCTGCACAAATTCATGTATGTAATGTGATGAGTTTGGAGATATATCTATATAGATAGATAGATAGATACATAATAATATATATAATATAGATACATACTATAGATATATTATATATTATATGATATATAATATATATATCCATGGATATATATATATCCATCTCCACAATCAAGATAATAGATATACCCATCACCTCCAAAAGTTTCTTTATGACTCACATTTTTGTGTTAAGACCACTTAATGAGATCCACCCACTTAAATATTTAAGTGATCAATTCTTTGCTAACTGTAGGCACTATGTTGTACAGCAGATCCTTAGAAAATAATCATCTTGCATAAATGAAACCATATACCCACTAAAAAATAACTCCCAATCTCCTTCTTCCCTAGTTCCTGGAAGCCAACATCCTACCTTCTGCTTCTTTGAGTTTTACTACGTTAGATATTTCAGAAAGCAGAGCATATGTCCATCTTGAATGATTTATATCACTTAGTATCATGTCTTCAAGGTTCATCCATGTTGTTGCAAATAACAGATTTTCATTCTTTTTTAAGGTTGAATCCCCAAAAGTCAAGGTGTGGAAATAATCAAAATATCAATCTACAGATAAAGGAATAAAGAAAACGTGGCACATAAATACAGTGGAATATCATTCAGCTTTCCTTTTTTGGTCCCTTTCTTTCTCTTTTGGCACAGTCTAGAAGCAAATTTTGATGTTATTTCTTTCAGAATATATCCTATAGGTCACCTCTTCCACTGCTCCAACCCTGCCACTACCACTTCTCACACAGGCCAGTCATTGGCTTTTTAAATAGTCTCCTGTTCTACCCTTACATTTATAGTATCATTCTGTTTTTCACACATTAGACAGAGTAATTCTTATATAGCATAGATCAAATTAAAAATTACTTTCTACAGAGATCTCTAATGTTGTCACCTCTCTTTACAAATGCAATTTAAAGATTTTATTTCATCCCCCACATATCTTATCTCCTGTGGTTTTATATGGGAGTCCCTTCTTTTCAGGCTTAATGAACATTTTCCTATTTTTTTTTAACATGCCTCTGTTAGTAAGTTTATCATTACTACAAAAAAAAAAAATCCCTGAGATAAGCAATGCTTAAAGAAGAAATTTAATTTGGGCTCACAAATTTGGAAGTTTCAGTACATGGTCAATTGGCTCCATTGGCCTTAGACCTATGACAAAGCAGTATGTTAAGGAAACCTGGGTAGAGTGAGGCTGTTCACCTCAGGGTGGGGAAGCAAAAGTGAGGAGGCCAACATCTCACAATCCCTTTCAAGAGCATGATGGGAAAACCTCCCTGTAGGCCCTGCCCTTTGAAGATTCTATCACCTCCCTGTGTACTAAGCTGAGGACCAATCCTCTAATATATGGGCCTTTGGAGTATATTCCAAATCCAAATTCTAACAACCCTCATACAAATACACACACACACAAATCCTAAGACAAACAAACAAAAATGCTACCTCTGAGATTTTATATGTGCTACTCTTTCTACCAGAATGTCTTTTCTTCCAGACGTCTCAATAACTTATCTCCTCACTTTATTCATACCTCTACAGAAATAGCAGTTCCCCAGGAAGACTCTCTGACCACCATATTTTAAACTGCACCCTCTATCATTCCACTCTCTTGTTTATTTTATTGTATATTTTTCTCATTTTTAATCTATGTATGTGCTATGTAGTATTTGTCTCTTCCTTATAAAAACATAAAGTTAATGAGAAAACAAGTTTTGCATTGTATTATTTAACATGGAATTTAATCCATGTTTGGCTCAAAAGTACATATTGAAACCTATTCAAATATTGATAAGGGAGAACTAACAGCTATGTTTTTATTCTGGCCCTGTCTTCATGCAACTTACACTAAATATTAAAGAGAAAATAAAGTAACAAACCAAAACAATAGATAAGTTCAGATGGCGATAATTGCTAAGAAAGAAATATATTAAATGACGTGTTATATAGTGATTAAGACAATCTGAGGTGGGCCAAGAAAGGCATTCCTGAGGAAGTAAAATTTACCTTTACTTAGGTCTATGGTAAGATTTAATTTTCTGATTATCCTTGGCATTGCCCATGCCCTCACAGCCTAAATATAACTCTGACCTTTGATACAAAATAGCTACTTTGCTTACATTGTATGAGCTAAGCTATTCTGTACTCACTCTAGAACCACACATTTCCTTTTCTCCAAAATATAAAATATTCAGGCTGACGTATCTATTCTGACAACTTTATAAGCAATGTGATGTGACTTTTTTAAAGCTTATATCAGCAACACAGATAGAAAAAATATAAATTCTATATCTATTTCAACCAGCAACTTAGAATGCATCCCTCCTTTAGTTACTGCAAGGCTTTTCATTTTAGTTTTTAATCTGCAAAATAATGAGGTTGACTTCATCATTGGCTGTCAAATTGTATTCAGTGGAATTGACACAAGGGTACCCTCAAAGAAGGTTTAGGTGGAACAAATAGATTTGTGGACATTGAAATAGTGATGTTGTATGTAAGATTTAACTTTAAAGCAAGCTTTTTTGGGTAGGATGATAGATATGTTATAAAGAAGGTTGAGATGAAATTTTCTGGCAGAAACCAGATGTCAGGAATATGGTGTTCACACACTTCAAGTTTTCTAGAAAGCACTTTTAAAATACAAGGTTGTCAAGAAATGGGTTTCACTAAAAAAATTAAGTAAAATTCTAAAGCAATTTGGACTACAAAATCAAAGTTTAATATTCTATGAGTCAATAAATTTTATAACCTAGTCTTTGGGTGTAAGGAACACTTTTTAACATAATATTAATTCAATGATTTTCATATGACTAAGTAGTTATTGAATCAACATAATCTTCTAGAGGATTGCATGTAGCTTTAAGGTAGAAGTTGTTTTATTTCTTGCCAAGTTACCAAGTATTAGTAGAAGAATAAGCTCAAAAGGCCCATAAATGTGTTTTTGTGTGTCATCTTTAATGGAAGATTAAAGAGGTTATGCATTGTTTAGCAGTGATTTTGGGTAAATAATATTAGCTTATATTTCTATGTATCAAGGTTCTATAACTACCAGGTCCTCAATATCATTTCGTACGAGGTTTGATTTTTGCACTATTACAATATTCTTCCATTTCCTTTCTTTTGCATATTTAAAAAATAATATGAGAAGCAAAATAAGAGCTGTCTGAATTCACTATTTACCTAAAGAAAATGTTCTTACATCTCTAAGCCATTGCTTCAGCAAGGTACAAAATTTAATTGTTATAATCTCCCACAATGACTAGTAACTCCATTATGCCCAGTGAAAGGCATCAAATTATTTTCCTTCTGTTGTGGACCATTAGGGATTCCATTCAATCTCAGAATATCAGTTTTTGAAGACTGGGGATAGATTTAAGGTTACTTAGCTCAACCTTTGTGACCAACAGTCTCCCAATATCCTTTTGACCCAGAGATTGTGATGTTAACTCCTCCATGGGCATTCCCTTCTGAGGGTATCTTAGAGAAACCATTTACTATATATAACTAGCAAAAAAAGCAGGCAAAAAAATAAAACATAATGTTCTAATATTATATTTAAAAAATAAATCACTAAAAAGTACTCAAAGATTTTCTTGCTTGGCTTATAGGTTGTAATTCTAAGTATTTATATATTTCAATTAATGTTAACTGTGTCATTTCATAACAATGGCAGCAGGTTATAAGGAGTTTCTTTTAGGATCCGTTGACAGGTTAACAAGTAAAGTACAGTATTTCTCCCCAAATGTCTTCTGCTAAGTGAGTAAAACATGAGGGGAATTTTACTTGTGATCCAATGGAATTTATCTCCTATACCTAAATTAATTTTAAATGGTCTGTGTTTATTTCACTTGTTAATTACAGTATTGTGCACATTGAAGCTGAAGAAATCTAATTCATTTGTATTAGAAACAAGAGGTATATTTCCAAATATCTTCACTAATGAGATGGTAGTCCACCAGTAAAGACAATAGAACAAAGTTTCGAACAACTCACTGAAAGAGTTTGTACCCTGAATCTCCATACTTTCGAAGTCATAACCCAGTATATTCCAACAAAATGTTAAGAAATACACAAGGAACAGCCATTAATTTTTCAATTGCTTTACCTCATATGATTCTAACAACTTTTAAAAAGAGGTCGTTTATTCTTAATTTCAAATATGAGGAAACTGAAGATTGAAGAAATAAACTATTCAGTCACACACTGGTAAGTGATAAAACTGGGACTCAAACAAGTTTGGTTTCATTCTGACACCCAAATATTTAACCACTGTGTTTGATGGCCCCCTTCAGTGGCAAATCACTGTAACCCAGCATCCTGACTGGATTGGATGACAGTAATTTTCACCCAGAGCTCTTTTGTTTGCATAACAGTTCTAGTTTGTGAACATAGAATATCAAGGTGCCAACTCGTATAGACAAGTCCCTGCTAAATTCACTTCTCAGTGTGGCAAAAGTGAAAATTAAACTAAAAGAAAGAAGTCAAATAAAAACTCTGGAAATATACAAGATTAAGGTATTTTCATATCCTTTATTTAAATACTCAGCAATGAGCTGCGTAAATACTCAGCTTTATTTTTAATTTTGTAATGAACTTCCATACTATTTTCCATAGTGGCTCTACTAATTTACATGTGTGTGTGTGTGTATATATATATATATATATATATATATATATATATATTACATATATATTATGATGAGCAGAAGTAAAAGTAAATTAAGTACAATTTATTTTAAACATTTTTATTCACCAATAATTGTAAGCACAGGACAATAGTTAACTTGTTTGCTAATGTTTAATTTTATATATAATCTTTAAAGTAGGCTGGGGATTTAGCTCAGTGGCACATCGCCTGCCTGGCAAGTGTGAGGTCCTAAGTTTGATTCCTGGTACGCACCCTCAAAAAAGTCTTTAAAGTAGAACTAGCCTTATAATTACAATAGAATATTACAATTAGTATTGATATTAAATAGCTATCTGATAGTTCTTAATACAGTATTTTTATATCCAAAAACAAATGACTGATTTACACCACGGAGATAATATAACACGGCTCTCAGGGAATTATTCTTTGGAAAATAGAAATTTTTTCTCTATACCCTAAATGTAAAGCATAATTTAACTGAAAATTGATTAGTGAAAAAATTGTTTAAGTTGTCTGATGCCTCTTTCTCTCCTGCTAATACCTTGATCTGGTACTATTGTACCCCACACATATATAATGTGATTAAAGGGTCTATGTGTTTATAGTTTATATCTAGATATCTCCCAAAAGCCTATGCACTTGGAGGTGAGCCTTTTTAGAAGGTGATTGGACTATAGGGGTGCTATAGCTAAGTGTGATGTTAGGAGTTAGGGCCTGGGTCAGAAGAGGTGGGTCAGTGTGGGCATGACCTGATGGGGTGTATCTCCCTCCCTCGTTCATCCCTTCACTCTCTACCTCCTGGTTACCATGACATGAGCAGCTTTCTTCTGTGCCAGGCCCTTCTGCAATGTGGCTAAACATTGAAGTTCTGAAACTTCTGAAGTATGAGTCAAAATAAGCCTCTCCTACTTTAAGCTTCTGGTTTGGGGTATTTTGTTTTGGGGACCAGGAAAGTGACTATGACAGGTCCAACACTAGCCCAGAGATTGAAGGTTAAGCATATGGCCAGTCAGATCTACATATCATGAGTTAGATATGACCGATGCAAGACAATGTGCTCAAGCCCAAGACTTTTTATTGAATTTGAGAAGAAATTATCTCTCAAAGAAGGATGACAATCAATTTATAAATGTAATATACCACATTTACAGAACAGAAAATGCAATCATATAATCAAGTCAACAGATGCAGGAAAAAGTTTGATAAAATTTAATGTCCTTTCACTATTAAAATTCTCAACGAGTAGGTACAGAAGCAATATTCATCAACACAAAAAATGTCTTAGTACTGAATTAATTGCTTTCCTATCTCTGGGACAAAATACTTGATACCTTCAAATTAAAGGAGGAGAGATTTATTTTTGCTTATAGTAGCTTTCAGAGAATGTAGTCCATGGTTGGTCAGCTCTAAGGCAAAAAACTTCGCAGAAGGGACTAGTGGGAGGAAAGCAGCTCACCTCATGATGACCAGAAAGCTAAGAGAAAAGGGAAAAGCCAGGTATAAGGGTACAACCTTCCAGGTGATGCCACTAGCATCCTATCTCCAACCAGGCCCCACATCCTAACAGCACTTTCAGCTACTGAACCCATCAATGGATGAATACACCTGTAACATAAAGGAAAGGAGATTTATTTTGGTTCACAATTTTCGGAGGATTTAATCCATGGTTGGTTGCTTCCAAGACAGAAACAGCAGGCAGGAGAGGCAAGAGGAGGAAAGTTATTCACTTCATGCCAGCCAGGAAGCAAAGAGAGAAGGCAAGAGCTGAGGATAAGAATATATCCTTCCACATGGCACCCTACCCACAGGTTACCTCCTACAAGGCTTCACACCCTAATAGCATATCAGGTAGTAAATATCAGTGAATGAATACACTGATGGATATATCACCCCCATGATCCAATCACCTTCCACTTCCAAACACATAAGACATCATCTTGTAAATAACAAATATACACAATTTTTATTTCTGAAAAGAGTGATCACTCAAAAACAAAAATGAAAGCATGTTGTCAGGTGGGTAGCATGGGAGCCTACATCTTCTAGTAATATCCCTTAGAAGAAAGCTTATCAGGGTAAAATCAAACTGTAAGAGAAGACCAAGAAAAGGACAAGAAATGATGGCTGAAGATGTTCTTTGAGTAACTGGATGTAATTGTGCAAAAATCTTGAATCTTGCTAGGTAGATTTTGAATTCCTGAACTGATAAGTTCTCTGCTTTGTGTAAGTTATGTGAGCTGGATTTCTAGCACGTGTACCATAAGAAGTCCTGTGAATATACTTTGACATGAAGGAAAGGAGTATTCATGAAGTTGTGATACATATGCAAATCTGAGATAGTTGCTCACTGTAGATTAAAAATATGGAACCTTCATTTATAACTTCTTTCTGTATTAGAAGGCAGTCAGGAAAGCAAAAGATGGCAGGCCTATGAAATGGGTTTCTAGATTTAGTCCCCCAAATCACTACATAAACCCAATATAATATTTAACTATCTCTACTTATTCTGTATTTGGCTCCAAAATTCCATAGCTTCTTTTCATTGTACAAGTATAGTATTATTGCCTGAAAAGTTATAGCTTCCTTATAAAGTAAGAAGACACTTGTCAAACAAGGGATAATGCACTATGGTGTAGTTAGGAATTAATAGAATTGTTCTAAATACCTATAGTTTTTTTCATTTTGTTGTCAATATTTTCCTATATAGAGATTTTATTGCATATGCATGCTTCCAGAGTTTATCATCCATTTCATGCATAATAAATGATAACATTAAAATAATTATTCTTATGAGAGATGTGCAAAATATGGGGTTAACCTCTCTATGCTAGCTTCCTTCCATTATCCTGCTGATTTTGTCAATTCTCTATGTGTGCTTTAGAGGCACTTAAACTGACAATGTCCTTTATCCCCAAATGATCTCTTAACTTTTACCTACAGCCTGAGTACAAACAGCCAAATGTAACCTCATTCACCTTTATTTACCACATAAATTCCACAAATAGTATTTTGGCAACATTTGCATTATGACACATCTTTCCATATGTGTCTAAATAAAGTTTTTAGAAGAAGCTGAGCAGGATTTTTGAATTAACTATTACACTCAAACCATCATCCTTTTCACACCTACTATGCTGCTGATGGCATAAAGTGCCATGCTTATGAACTTGCATTAATTAATAAATGTAATCAGAGCTCATTATGATTAATTACACAGTTACAAACATTTCAAATTTAATTCCCCCCAAATTATTTCATAAACCACACTGCAAATGATGCCTGGTTAAAAGAAAATACATACGAATACCTTTATGTCACATTTAACAGTCACATGCCAACTATTCATACATATGCGTATGTAAATTTCTAGATCATGACACCAATTACTAATAAAACATTAAAATTTCTAATTTTGAACTCATTTCCAAAGGAATGGTTTGAACTTCATGTTGACCTCAGCATGTTGACTTCGTGATTTAAGTCATGTCCTATAGTGGTACGTCTTTCTCCAGCAATATTGAAAATAACCTCTTGTCATACAAATAGCCAAAACAGTCCTAACTTCCCGCTTCCTGCCTCCCTTTCCCCCACCTCCTTTTCTTTCCTTTCTTCCTTCTTTATCTTTATTCCCTAGTATTCACTGAGATCCTTTTATATGTCATGAGAGAATATAGGGTACTGCTGATCAATACAGAAGATCTATTTCACTCTAGGAGTTTGAAATTCAGCAGAAGATAGTAAAGTAGAATAATAGATACACATATGAAGAGATGTGTGATAATACAAATTGGTAAAATATTATTTGTGGAATTTATGTGGTAAATAAATACAGATATTAAATCTACAATTCTCTCAGCTTTGCTGTGTTTAAAAATCTGGCAATAAAATTTTAGATAAAATTCAGTACAAGAGTTAAAAATAAAAAACTCTACAAAATGTAATAATTATTCTTACAAGAGATGTGCAAAATATTATGGGAACTAACCGGATCTAAGGAGTCAAGAAAGAAGTAATAGCTTTCCAAATGGAGTCCATAATGAGCAGTAAGATGGCCATCTTTACATCCATTGTGTGACAGCCATGTGGTTTAGGAGGATGAACTGTCTCCCAGTACTGAATTCTATATGTTCAAATAACCTAGGCCTAAGCCAGTAAGTATATGGAAAATTTCCTGCTCAAGCTTGGGTAAAAAAAATGTTCATGTGACTTGGTTGGAGCTAAAGCAGTAAGAGCAAGTGTGTTTTGAGAACACAGGAAAGTAATTTTCCTTGGCTTTTAGAAACATGATATCGGAAGCCATTTTTGTCTCTCTGTTTTGGATAGTGTGGTAAGGTTTGCTCGATAACTAGGACTGCTACATTCATATTTTTATCATAACAGAAGTAAGCCTTTAGATGTGACTACTAATTCAAAGTCTTTGATAGCACCTTAGAGCCAATGTCAAAACCAGCTCTAAGTCCATATTTACCCCTACACTTTTAAATTGTAGGAGCCAGTATCTTTTTTATTGCAACACAAATTCTCAATGTAGAGGAATATTTTGCTGCTTACTTTGTTTTTAATATGTATTGCTTTTAGTTTGCCAATTATTAGTGACTCGATTTTTCAGTGTTGTTCAGCCCTTGGTGTACAGCCTCAGATAATATATCAAAAACTCATCTGAATGAAAATGCATTGTACCCTAACCCTACCCCTACTTCAAAAAGCATGTAAAAAAAAAAACAAGTTGATATACTTTGACCCATTCTCCCTCTCTCAAACATACTTAGTTTTTGTCAACCTTGTACATCAGAAGTATCCTAATCTGACATTCCCCCAACATTCCAAAATTCTCGACTTAGTCATAATAAAAATCTGACAGTAAACTTTTAACAATGTTATATTACTTAGCCCAGAAGTCTTTATCTTATCACAGGTAATCAAAATACATGTCTCTTCGGAAATACTTCAAGCCATCTGTTAGTATTTTCTTGCTGTTTTTAAAACGAAACTTTTTCAAATGTTTGTAATTATATAAGTATAAACAAATAAAAACAAATACTGGCTGTCTTAGTTACTTTTCTCTCATTGCTGAGACAAAATACCTGACAACCAAAGTTAGGGAAGGAAAGCGTTATTTAGCTTACAGTTTGTAAAGGTTTCAGTCTGTAATCAGCTGGCTACAAAACATAGTGGTGTGGCAGAGTGGCAACCATTCATGGTGGTGGAAGACAGCAAAAAACAAGAGCAAAAGAGGGGGAGAACAAGCCTCTTTTCCTCCCTTATATTGTATAAAGGCTACCTGCCCTAGGGCACGTGTAGCACTCACACCATCTACATGTCCTCCTCTTGCACAAGCTTAGGATGTTTACAAATGAAGGCCCTGGACTCCTGCTGAGTCACTTAGTTAAACTTCTAAACTTCTCAAGTTGACACAATGAATCAACCATTACAACATTCTAGGGCATAAAAGGCTGCCCTAGGGCATGTCCTCTACATCCTAAGATGTAGAATTGCTGAGTCACTTAGTTAAGCTAAACTTCTCAAGTTGACACAATGTATCAACCATTACAATCCACCCATTATCAACTTGGCAACAAGACACATTTCTTTAACCAGTATCCAGATACAAAGACAAGTTTATTCTTATCATTTCACAATTTGAACATTGTAACACAGGTTTAACAATCCTTAAGAACCAGTATTAATTCTATTAACATTATATTACATTAGAACCATAACATTCCACCCCCCAAAAAAAGACTCATACACATCGCTTTACGCAAAAAGCACAGACACACTTAGATTTGACTTCTATTTGGGATAAGCTGCTAATTTCCACTAGACTTTAGTATCTTCTTTTAGTAAAATGGGAATAAATAGCTCCTTGGTTTGTTATAAAGATAGAGTGAAATGACTAGGGTACAAAAGAAAGACGTAAATACATAAATAACTAAAATCCTTATTGAAATACTATCAAAAGTGCTATGTTAAAAAGGATTCAGAATCAATTCTTAGGCTCATTACAGGAAAGAATCCTGAAGAACTGGTGATGTTTCTGAGGCCACAGGATGGAATGGAAGTGAGGCTTATCATATTTCTCACCTTAAAATTTTACTCTGCCATGATCATTGGTTTCTCAAAATATAGGCTGGAGAAGAAAAAATAAACAGAACACAGTCCTGCCCATGCAGGATGGTTCTACTCATAGAGGTTAGATTCTTAAAATTATTAAATTATGATAAAAATTTAAATTTGATGTATGCAAGATATTTCTGACAATACTCATGGGGATAAAATATCAAAAGGAAGATTTAGAATTATTGAAGAATTTTTAAAGTAAGCTAATAAATATTGATCCACATCTACAGAGTCTAAAATAATTCACCTGATATAAAATGAGATAATAATATTGAATCTAAATTAAAATTTAGTTTTTTCCCAACATGTCAATTTGTATTTCCTTTTAAGTAGTATGCATTCACTGGTTGAGATTTTTTTCTTTGTTGCTTCTACTCTTAATTATAGTGCAGACAGTCAGTATGTCTATACTGAGGGTAAAAAGGAAGAAAAAAGGTAAGAGGAGAGGAAAGTTACAGAAAAAGAAATGAGAGTGTGAAAGGAGAAGAAAAGCAATAAGAGCAGGAGGAAGAAAAGGGAGAGGGAAAGCTAAGGAGGAAATGCAGAGGTAGGAAGGTACAAAAAGAAAAATAGAAATGGAAGGGGTGAGAGAAAAAGAAGAAAGAGAGAAATGGAGAAAGAAAGAAAAAAGATAAAGAAAGGAAGAAATGTCTTAGTTACTTTTCACTCATTGCTGAGATAGAATATCTGACAGCCAAAATTAAGGAAGGAAAGGTTTATTTAGCTCACAGTTTGTGGAGGTTTCAGTCCATAATCAGCTTATTCCAAAGCAGAGTGGCATGGCACGGGGCAACACTTAAAGGTATCAAGAGATAGCAAAAGCAACAAGAGCAAAAGAGGGGGAAGAGCAAGATTCTTTTCCTCCCTTATATTGTAAACAACTACCCACACTGAGGCAGGTGTAGCACTCACATCATCTCCCTGCCCTCCTCTTGCACAGGCTCATGTTTACAAAGTGAGGACCCTAGCCCCCTACTGAGTCACTTAGTTAAGCTTCTAGACTTCTCAAGTTGACACAATGTATCAACCATTACAATCCACCCCTTGTCAACTTGGCAACCAGACATTGCTTTAAATTGGTTTCCAGATAAAAAAGCCATGCTTGTTCTTATCATTTCATAACTTGAACATTATAACACAGTTTTAACAATCCTTAAGAACAGGTATTAAGTCTGTCAACATTATATTATATTAGAACCATAACATTCCACCCCTGGCCCCCCAAAGACTCATGTGCATTCCTTTATGCAAAAGGCATTTAGTCTATCTCTAAGAGTTGCCACATTCCTAACAGTTTCAGAATTGCTGAAAAGTCCCAGATCCAAGTCTCCTCCAAGATGTAAGGCAAAATCTTAGCCATGAGTCCCTGTACAAATTAAAAGTTAGTGAAACACTTCCAACATTCAATGGCATGAGATAAACATTTTCATTCCAAAAGTTATGAACAGGGGAATACAAAGGATTGGTACCAAAGCAAGTCCAAAATCCATCAGAGCAAACATTAAGTCCTGTAGTTCCATGTGCAGCATACAAGGCAAACTGTGGCACATCATGAGTTGCAAAGGGCTTGGATGGCTCCACCCTATGGCACTTCCAGTGGTTGTAGCCCCCATGACTTCTCTCTTGGGACCACTCGGCTCCCTCCTTACAGCTTTCCTTAGATGATCCACATTCCTGGCTTTTCCAGATTTCTGGAGTCTCCACTGCATCTTTGGCTTCACCTTCACAACTTCACATACTGCCCTCTCAGGGGCACACTGACTGGCCCTCCAGGCCTTCTGAAATCAAGGTGGAAGCCTTCTTAACCCCACAACTCTTGCATTGTGCATGTGCCTAAAACCAGCACCATGTGAATGATGCCAAAGTCTGCTGCCAGCTGGAACAGTAGCCAGGCTTTCCTCTCTCTTGGCTGTAGGGGTCGAGCACCTGGATCACTGGGCACTCTGAATCCAATTCTAAGGAACAAATTTTCTATATTGCCACCATTCTGGAACATGGTTCGGCTGCTCATTCTGGAACATGGTGCTCTGCAGCTTTCTTCTCAAAGCAAAGTCTTTCACTTTTGCAGTTTTAAGGCTGCAAAGTGTGGAGACTTGCTGCTTCTTGTGATGCCCTCAGTCCATCTTTTGTATTCTCCTGTTCCTTCTCAGCAATTGAGATCTCCACAGCTCTACTTTTGTAGTCCACAGCTTTAGTGGAGCTTCCTTTCTGGCCCAACTCACAACATTTTAAATCATTCTGCTTGGCTCTTTGCTCTTTGCTCTTGATTCTCAACATAAATCTGGCTAAAAGCCCCAACAGTAGCCATGCCACTGCCTCAATATTTAAAAGCCTTGAAATTTCTTTGCCTAGATTAAGTAGTTTATTGGCACTAATCTCAGTCTCAGGCAAAGTCTCTGGACATGAGCAAATTGCAGACAAACTTTTGCCAAGCCATAACACACATCATCTGGAGTCCAATAGCCAATGCAGTCCTTCCCAGCAGAAACCTCCCGAGCCAGGTCTTTACCAGCAGGAGTTCTATCAGCCTTCTGGTCTTCTGAGCTCTGAACAGAATCTCCCATACAGAACGGCCTAAGGCATTCCAGCTCTACTCTTTCAGGCAACATCTCCAAACCTTTCCAAACTCTTCCCACAAGCCATTCCCAAAGGCTCTTGAACCACATGGTCAGTTATAGTCACAGCAATGACCCCCACTCTTGGTACCAAATTCTGTCTTAGTTACTTTTCTCTCATTGGAAAATAAATGTCTTTCTGGAAATAACTTAATCCATCTGTTAGTATTTTGTTGCTGTTTTTTTAACCAAAATTTTCTCAAATGTTTGTAACTATGTAAGTATCAACAAATGAAAACCAATATTGGCATTGTTAAAAAAATAACTATTGAGTGTTTGGGGAATGAGAGATGTCTTTCTCTATAGATGTTAAAGTCCCAGTATTGGCTTATTTTTACAGCTATTTCTATATATTCATTGACAAGAAAACTCTCAACAGAGTTCTGACTCTGTGAGGGTTGGGACTATGGAATGGTGAAACACATGGTGCTCACTGCACCAATCAGTAGAAATTCCAAATTAACCTCCATTTCTGTTATTCCTACTTGCAGATATGCAATAATGATCTTTTGGTGTATAAATGAGGGCTATATCATTGTATCCAAGAGCAGGAATGACAGATCAGATGAGTCTTCACTAGTCTCCAACTTGCTTTTTACAGTCCTTTCCCTCTTCTCTCCGAATTCTGTTTTTTGTAACCCAATCCCTACAGCCAAGACACTTGGTGCTAGTGTGCTGTCTTATATACATGGCTCATTTTTCTTTCAATAAGAATAGCTTTTACTCCATATCTCAGCCTTTCTTCTCACCTTATATTAGTTATATATCATTCCCAGAATAAACTACCACAAACTTAGTGGCTCCAGACTATACAAATTTATTATATGATACTTCTGTAGGTCATAGGAATAAACATTCCTTGAGCCCATTAGTTTTCTACCCTAGATGTCAGAAGGCCAGAATTAACACATCAGTAGGATTAGGTTACTTTTTGCAGCCCTTAAAGATATTTTCATTTCCAAGCTTATTCAGGTTGCTGGCAAAATTCAGTTACTTGAAATTTCATGTCTGAGGTCCTCATTTACTTGCTGGCTGTTGGCCAGGGGATGGATTTCAACTTCTAGCAGTGGTGATGGCCTTTCCTTGGCTCATGGGTCTGTTTTGCCATCAGGCATGGAATCTCTCTGACCTCCCTTTTAGCTTTATTTCTTCTTTCTTCTACTATATCTCTCTGACACTTCTGCTTCTCATCTGCTTTTAAGGGCTCACATTGATTACACTGGGCCCACTGGGATAATAATGGCCAGCTGATTAGTAAGCAAAATTTCTTACAAAAAAAAATTATTTTACAAAAGTAACTAGGGCCAGTGAGATGGCTCAGCGGCACAAGCGCCTGCCTGGCAACCGTGAGGTCCTGAGTTTGACTCCCAGTACCCACATAAAGGAAAAAAGGGCTGATGATATCACTCAGTGGCACAAGCACCTGCTGGCAAGCGCGAGGTTCTGAGTTCGACTCCCGGTACCCACATAAAAAAAGTAACTAAATTCAGTTGAAAATTCAGAGGGGGTAATGGGGAAGTGGCTCCTTAGCTTCACAGGATCCTTCTAAATCTTTGTTTAACATGTAGTAACTTTAAGGTGTTTAAGTAATGGGAAATACTGACCAGGGAAAAATTTCTGAGGTTTTTTTTTGAAACATTCTTTAAACTGTGCTCTCGCTATGGTTATAGTCTACTTTTTTTCTTCTTCCTGTTAAGCCCTACAAGTAATAAATTTTACTCCAGTTTTTAGAACACTGCACTTTGATATGTTTGGAGAGCTTTCAATATTGTGATTAATTTCTAACCCAAGAACCTGGAAAATACCAAACAGTCACTTCCCTGTCCTTCAGTGATGTGACTCAGGCACATTACCTAGCTTCAGCCTTTTAATGCATCAAGCTAGTGGGTACAGCAGAGAGGGCAGAGATGATCCATCTCTTTCTCCTCATAGCAACAGCAACAATATCTGAAAATGATAGCCCCAAGGAAAACTGCCATTTTATTATTAAAATATTCTGTAATTTAGTTTGAACATAGTATCTAAACAACCTTTAGACTTGTTGTCTAACAGCTTCACAAGTCTTCACACTACCAAAATCCTTTTGAAAAGCTTGTCTATTTAATCAGTCAAGTCTGCTTGTGTTTTTTGCAACCAAGAACACTGAATAGAAGAAACATCTAATATGCTAGTGTAAATGTTCAAAGAACCAATGACACATCATAAAGAATCAGATTTTGTTCATTCCTAGGGTTCGATTCTTAGAGGGTGTAATATGATCTTGCTCAGGTGGCTTTCTGCCATTCATTCAGAGATTTTTGTGTGTGTGTGTGGGTACAGGGGTTGATCTCAGGACCTCACGTGCCAGCAGTCACCCGTGCCACTGAACGATATCACTGGCCCTTTTTTGTATGTGGGTTCCAGGAGTCGAACTCAGGACCTCGCGCTTGCCAGGCAGGCGCTTATGCCACTGAACTATCTCACTGGCCCTCATTCAGAGATTTTAAATTAAGTAAATACAACTACATTTTGTAAATTGCTAATTATTCCCTACTTTGTTTTAGTTTTGGTATCAAGTTAACATTTTTCCCATTTATATCACTAAGTGTTCAATGAGTTACAAGCAAAATAAAAGTTGTCAATTTGGACACATTCACATAAGAAATTAGTGTAATGATTTTAAATTGCATTTCAGAGAAGTAAATTTACAGTCAGCAAATTTATATTCAGGTGGAAAACCATGAATTTTTCCTTTAATCTAATATGGAGTTTCTCTTTTAGAACATTAAAATTAAACTCTCTATGTTCTGAGTCAAGACTTGAATGTAGTCTCAAATAAGAGCAACAGAAACAATAAGAAGGCAAATTATAAATACTAATCATTTTGTTATATGGTATATTTTTATTCTTCATTTTCTCTCTCTTGCTTCGAATCACATGAAGCGAAGAGAACTCAAATATTTAATTGTGACAGTTCTTCCAAAGTTCATATGATAGATAAGATTGGGTGTCGGTATCTTTTAGAAATGATGTAAAATAAAAGACTAAATAAACAAGACCAGAAAAAGTCACATAACTGTCCTGATTGTCCATTTATATTTTTTTGATATTGAATAGAAAGTGTTTGCATTAGCATTTGCAAAATAACAGGTTTAACACAGGATACAGAAATTTACAAGAGTAGCTTACCATATTTGCCCACAGAATCAATAGTAGAAATGTGCAAGAGATCTGTCAGTGGGTTAGAAATTGGAGGAATCCAGCAGAGGGCCTGGATCCCAGGGAAGTGCCCTGCACGAGTCCATCTGAAGTCCTAGAGCCCATGGCAATGTCCAGTGTAAATCTGTATCAGGAGTCCAAGGAATCCACAATGGAAGACTGAAGGATCCGTGCTGGAAAGCCCAAGGGCTGGCACAGGAGGATAAAGAGTCTGCACTGGCAGGCTGAAAGGCCCACGCTGGAAGCCAAAGAATCTGAGTGGAGAACCAGGAGGCCATGCTCAAGGAGAAGGCGAAGACCCGAGCTCTTTCCTCCTGAGATCAATAGCCATCCTTGGCAAAGACGAAGACCTTAGCTCAGCCAAAAAGAACAGCTGAAGCTTCTCTGAGGGAAATTAACAAAAACTCCTCCCCTCCTGTTCTCCTTTTATACTGTTGGACAACAATCCTCCTTAAATGGGTCTTTCACGCCCATAACCATGCTAACTCAATTCAGCTGGGCAGTCGCACTCAAGTTGACCATTAATTAATTACACACAGTGCCTTAGTTCTTATGTGTTGCTATACACATTATTACCTTTATAAACAACAGAGCTTCATTTCTTACAGTTCTGGATGCTGGAAACTCAGATCAAGGTCCCAGCAGGTCTGATCCCTGATGAAAGCCAGGTCTCTACTTCCAAGATGGCTCACTGAATGATGTGTCTTCACAAAGCAGAAGAGCAAAATTGCCTAAACTAGTTCCACCAGCACTTTTGTAAGACATTAATCCAATCATGATATCCCCATTTGTTAATACTACCACAATAGCTGCTAACTTTCAATATGAAGTTGGAGACACGTCCCAACCATAACATACATTAGTCACACAGAATACCTCGGTGTACTCCCTGTCCTGCTTTAAAACGAACCATGGACTAAATGGAACGGCAGGTCTGAGACGACTCTCTTGACTCACATATGATTTATTATTAGGTACATTTTAAACGTCATCCTAATACCAACAAATTCTTCAAAGCACGACATCTTTGTGAATTATTATTCTTCTCATTATCCTTTCCCAAACTTTTCTGAAGAAATTTCTGTGAGAAAAACTTTATTTTGTGTCAGTTCTAAATTCAGAGTCCGTACTTCAGAAATGCCCCTGTAAGCTGTGACTAGGTTTAACAAACCTTTATGAGCATGTCATTATAGACGCTTGCCTTTCTATATCAGATTCATTGTCTTACCTTTCTTTAATGGAATAAATAAAAATAAGCATTTACTGACCACTAAACATTGTATACATGTGTTGAATTGTGCGTGTGTGTATGTTTGTGCACACATGGGCACGTGTGCGTGTACATGTGTCCAGCATTCAATGCCTTCCACATTGGGAGGAATTCTCCGTGGTAAATATCACTGGCATAATACTGTATCTCATAGAGGATACAGAATCACCGCTCTCCTCACTTTACTGTTAGCCATATGCAAAGGCATGAGTTAGTTCACCAATCGCAAGGTACCAAATCCATTCTTGGGATTTCTGAGGTGAAGAGCAGCACCTGCTTCCTACCCTCAGACCAGACATTGTTCTACCAGCCCCATACCCACACCTTACGAGTCTGGCTTTCTAGCCATTATTCTGCTCTTGGTTTCCTAAAGGTTTTTATTAAATTTACTTTTCTCTTCAAGGTGTCTAGAGGTACAGCACCTAGAGATTATTTCAGTTGCTTTAATAAATAAAATGAAAAACACAAGAGCCCTGACTGATGACTGATGGTTTAAAGGATATTGACTACCCATGACAGTACTGGATATTCATGGCAAGTAATTATAGGTGTAGATGAAAGACATGGAAAAGAATATTATTGCTAGCTTTATAAACGTTAACTGATTTTCTAATGTCCTATATTCCCATATCCTTTTTAAATAGTATTAAAATGATCCCAATACTCCAGCATTCTCTTTTCCAAGCAAGATCACCTAGTTTGCTTAAAGTAAAGATGTCCAATTCAAAGCTTTGACTTAGTAGATATACACCCTTATATAAAGAGAAAATGAAAAACAGAAATATTTATAAAATCAACTTGGCTGCCATGAAGATTATATACAAAATTTTATAAAACTGATTATGTTTGCATTCCCCAACCTTCCACAATTGAGCTTATGTACTTTTACCATTTAAATTTTATTTGACATAAGTGTGAAGCTAAGTAAGTAAAAGCAGCTTTAAAAAGATCTGCAACCAGCATTATTGTATCAGAGTTGCAGACAACAAACTCAGGCTCATGATCTTGCCTTCAGATTTAATTCTAGATGTCCTTTCTCTCTTGCACATGTGAATAAATAGGAAAATGATTTCCGTTAGCTAGATCTCTGGTTTAAGCAGAAATGCAATCATCATGGTTCCTAAGTGTTGTGTGTACACTCTCTAACTCAATTTTCTCAGCATTATTTAGACACGCTCACTGCTTAAACCTGATAGGAAGACTTCCTGCTCATACCAATTAACCTAACCCTGCAATTTAGTTTTACACACTTGTCCTTGAATCCTCCCTTGTTCTTGTCTGTGCTGCTGATTTGAATTGATTTAAATTCTTTCCCAGAAAATGTTTATAATCTAAAAATTGTCTTAATCTCTTTGGTCCAATTTTTTCTGTTCTTTAATTTCCCAATGGACCCAAGTGGATTTCCAAACTTTTCCACATAGCACATGGAACACTGTTTAAGTGCAATTTTCTTCTTGTGTTTTTGCCCCTGGGAACTGGCACTCTAAAACTAGGACTCTTTGGCCAAATCACAGTAAAAAGCTTCTTCCCCTTCTACTCTCATGAGATTTCTAGGCATTTCTCTCAATAGGATCTATGAGGGGAAATAAAATAAAAAAATATTTATCTGCCAACTTAATGGCGCTCGTGTAGGTTACATCCTTAAAAATATAAATCAGTCAAAAGCAATGGACTCAAGAGCACACTTGGAATGCCAAATTCTATGGGAAATTAGGATTAGGTATCTATGAAGAAACAGAAGCTAAAGGAACCTGCACGATAGAGAGTTAATTATAAGCCTCGTCTTCACTTGGTTATCACCAAAGCAAAATACATTTATTAGAAGGACTGAGTAATTTGTCTGAGAAGGTTTCATTTAAAATTGGTCTTTTCTGTATTGTCATCTTTATCTCTGGTATGATAAAGCTTGAAATTATAATATGGGTCTATGGGTTTAAGAGTTTTGGATGCATAAATTCATAATTTTTCTGCAAAATATTGACAAATATCCATATAACTTCTCATGTATTCACATTTTCTATTTTTGTAGGTAGAAATCTTTATGTTGCTATTTTTCATACAGTAAACAAACTGATCCTTTTAAAATCACAATGTAGGGCCGGTGAGATGGCTCAGCGGTTGTAAGCGCCTGCCTTGCAAGCGCGAGGGCCCGAGTTCGACTCCTGGATCCCACATATGAAAAAGGGGCCGGTGATATCGCTAAGCGGCACGGGTGCCTGTTGGCGCGCGAGGTCCTAAGGTTGACCCCCCGGTACCCACACACAAAAAAAAGTTTATATAAAATCACAGTGTAACAACTGGAAGAACTTTGCACCTAATAACATCAACAAAATAGATTTCTTATGAAGCACTAGCAAAATAACCTCAAATATGGTCATGTATCTAATTTGTCTTTAGCATCTTAATGATTTTGAATGATGTCTCTCTAAAGTTATAAATCGTAAATTATGATTTGAATAATGAAAATTCTCAGAACTCTTTACTTCCAGGCTTTTCAATTATTTTCCCAGTAAAACACAGAACAAGGACTAATACTAGTAATACATGCTAGACACTACTTTTGCAACACATCAGCTTGTCTCCAAAATAAATTTATGTGTTATGTATCTGCATTACTTTTGTTTTATGAAATGCCGGAGATTTAAAGAGAACTCCTTGCACAGAGTTGCACACCTATTTTCCTACAGAGCTCAATTTCTTAAATATTTAATACATCTATGCACAGCCACAAATGTTTACATCATAAATGTAAATTCTGCAAACCAAAACTTCTGAGATTAAATCTACACGTGATGGGAATAAATATAGTTTTGCATTCCATCATTGGCAGGGGCAAGATATCCCACAAAGGCCAGAAGTTTTTCATCTGGGCAACAATGATTTGATTTCCTCTCCATAAACATAGAGAAGAGTTGAAATTTCCTAAATTAACATGATATGAATCTAAAACTACACAGAGAATTTGCTTACCTTACAATTATTATAATCTGTATGTCCAAAAGCTACAATTATAAAAACAACATAAACAGTTTAAACAGTAACTTGGTAATCCAGTCACTTTGTATGATTATTTGATGGACCAAGAGAGAACACATTATAGCTATACGTTAGAGTGGCATGATTCATATGGCTTATTTAATAGGCATGTGTGTACTTGTGAGTTTGTGGAGAACATAGACAAAAAGGAGAATATTCAATAATATCTGGTCACAATAAATTATTTTCTGAGTTACCAAATTATACATGTCTTGAGAGAGGGCACTTTTAATCTTTTATTCAAACAACCCCATGTATCTTAGTAATCATGCATAAGTTGTGTTCTCTTTGATATTTGAAGGTTTTCTTCCCTTAAAAATGTGGAATCAAAATTGCATACTCTGAAATTGGCTTTTTTGGGTTTTATTTACTGCTCTGATGCTTGCTGAGTAAAAATATATCAGAAGAAGCTGCAATAAATAGCTAACCACATTACAGACTATAACACTATAGTGTAATAAGCCTACACTTATATATTATATATATACATTATATATAATGTATAAATATGCATATATATTCTAGGAAATGGTGGGAATGTAAAATGTTGCATTCCATATATAGATCCAGATGATATAGATATATAGAGATATATCTGTGTGTGTGTATTTCTTTCTATATAGTACATTATTATGTTTTTGTTTTCCGAATAAAGTCACTTTATAAAATAACTATTTTTCTCAGAAAAAAATATTTCACAAATTTACTTTTCTTTTTTCATGTTCTAATATATCTGAAATAACATTTTTCAAACTTAATCTATCTGAGTGTGTTTGTGTGTTCAATAAATTAGAGGCTACAAATTTAGAGCCCACAGGCCTGTGTTATTTCATAGAAAGGTTTTACTTGAACATAATTTAGCCAGTGTTTAGACCATATGAAGACAAAGACTCTGGATTTTAGCAAGTCACTCTCCCATATGAAAAGCGTAGTTGGACAAGATGATCATTGAACTTTTCTGTTTTCAAACAGTCTATGATGCTAAAAGACTTTATGCTGAATTTTGAGTATTGCTATCCAACAATTTAAAATTAAAGTAATATTCTCTAATGATAGAGCTGGGATGTAGGTGAGCAAAAGTGAATAGTGATGTTGTTTAAAGCTGTGCTTTTCAAACTACAGAGTATAAGAATCACCCATGAATTTATGAAAATGCAGATTTTTGGTTGACAAGCTCAAGATTCTGAGTGAATGAGTTATGGATGGAAATGGAAATATTTGCATTTCCCCCAAGACTCCTCTTGATGCTTATGCTATTGGTGCATACACTGTATTTTGGAAGTACAGATACTGACCGGGAGAAGAATCTCAGCTCTTCAAAGACATTCAACTTACATCTTATATAAAAACTACTTCAAAATATAATCAAAGACCTAAATGTAAGAGCTAAAATGAAAGTGAAAAACATTAGTAGCCACAAAAATAACTATTAAAAACCTTAAAAGAAAACATAGACATAAAACTTTATGACCCTGAATTAAGTTTCTTATATATGTGATACCCCAAATCCAAACAACAGCCAAAAGAAAATAATAAAAGTTTCATCAAAATTTAAAACTTTTTTGCTTCAAAGGATATCGATAAAAAAGTGAAATGACAACTCAGGGCCTAAGAGAAAAATTTTATAAGTGATATATCTAAAAAGGTACTTGGGCCAGTGAGATGGCTCAGCGGCATAAGCACCTGCCTGGCAAGCGCAAGGTCCAGTTTGACTCCAGGTACCCACATTGAAAATAAATAAATAAATAAATAAATAAATAAATAAATAATAAAAAGGTACTTGGACCAAGAATAAATATAGTACTCTTACAACTAAACAATAAAAAGACAATAAATTAATATAAAAATGAGTTCAGTATTTGAATAGATATTTCCTTAAGGAAAGATATTTAAGCACCAGTAAGTTGATGACAAAATTCTCAACATCATTAGCTATTAAGAACATTTAAATCAAAACCACAAGGAGGAAAAAAACACACGACAGTCTACTTATACACACTAGGATGGCTAATATCAAAGCAAACAAATCAAGAAAGAATAACAGCAAGTATTACTCTGGTGAAGATATGTAGAAACTGGAATTGTCATCCACTGTTGGTGGGAACATAAAATGGTGCATTCCATTTTAACACCAGTATGGTGCTTTTTCACAATGTTGAACATAGTGTTACCATAAACACCAGCAATTCCACCCCTAGGTATATGTGAAAACACATGTTCACCAAATCAAAACCCTTTGTAATGTTTTAAAAAGTTATGAATGTTCATAGCAGCAATATTTATAATAGCTGGGAACATGAGAAAAATCCAAACATCCACCAACTGATGAGTAGATGAATGAAGTATACATCATTCATACAGGGGAGGAGTATTTGTTAATAAAAAGGAATGAGGCAATGCTACAAATAATATATGCCACAACACTGATACACTTTGAAAATATTATACAATTTAAAGAATCCTATTACAGAGGAGTACCCATTGTATGATTCCACTATATGAAATATGTAGTACACGCAAATATATTGAGATAGAGGGTATATTAATGATTGTCTATTCCTGAGGAAGGGGGGAGATAATGGCTAAGGAATGTCAGGATCCTTCGGGGATGTTATGGTTTGTGTCTAGATGTCCCCCCAAAGGCTCATGCAGTCATGGAGTTGGGCTTCTGGAGTTTATGACTGATTCATGGTCTAATGCTGGGATTATGGGCGTGAGTGCTACGCCCACCCTGGGGCGGGTAGCCTGCACGTAATATAAGGGAGGGAAAGAGGTTGCTCTCTCTGGTGCTCTTGCGCACGCTCCTCCCTTTTGCTCTTGCTGTTTTTGCTGTCTTCCGCCGCCATGAACTGTTGCCCTCTGCCATGCGCCACTCTGCCTTGGAGCCAGCTGATTATGGATTGAAACCTCCACAAACTGTGAGCTAAATAAACCTTTCCTTCCTTAACTTTGGGTGTCAGGTATTTTGTCCCAGCAACGAGAGAAAAGTAACTGAGACAGGGAAATAACAAAAATGTTTTGAAATTAAGTGTGGTCATGAATGTACATCCCTGAAAGTATATTAAAATCCTGTGAACCTTATGTTTTAAGTGGGTGAGTTGCATACTACGAAAATTAGTCTCAGTAGAGTTATTTTTAGAAAGACTTATAAAATATTTTTTGAACAGCCAGGCTTGGTGGCACATGCCTATAATCCTTGCATTGTAAGAGGCCGAAGCAGTACAATTATAAGTTTGAGCCTAGCCTGGATAACTTATTGACTTAATGAGAGACTCTGCCTCAGATTTTAAAAAATAAACGAATATAAATAGGTCTGGGATATAGTTCAGAGTGAAAGCTCTGGATTCAATTCCTAGTGCTACAAAAAAGTTATAGAACAAATAGTGTATAAATCATTATTTTCTTCTGTCCTTTGAAATTCAAAATATCAGATTAATAATGATATCTTCACCTTTTGCAGTGATTTGACTTAATGCTTTAAGTGCATTCAACATACCTTTATGAATGTCTTCTCTATTAAGTTATCCCATAACTTAATACCATCCTTTGTAGGTGTAATACTTCATAAATTTTTCTTAAATTAACGAAGGCCTTAGTCTTATGGACTACAAATCTTCCTTATAATCTCGTAATTCAGCAGTGGCATGCTGCGAAGAGAACGTTCAACACTTCCTCTTCTGTTCGTTAAGTACGATCACAGTGAAGAAAAAGCAACTTTCATTGTCGTTCAAGAAGACTGATGGGACAGTTTAAAATGGAGCATTTGAATGGAATAAGATGACTCACATTAAAATCATGATCCCATTCTTTTACTTATGTAGAACTGGGAAAGTTACTTTATCCAGCTAAATTTTAGTTTCCTTCTCAGTGAAATTCTGATAATGAAATGGTTTCTTCTCTTGATGCTTATCAAGAATAAATGTGATAACATGGGTGTTCACCCTTTTAAAAATGTAAAACTGTACAAATATCTGCTAACAATGTGGCACATTAGTAAAGAACTAAAGCTGTAACAAATTTTTAAAACCTAACGTTTAGAACAGAGCTATACAGCAGAGAGTCTTAATTGCCTACACAGTGGCCATTTCTCTTTTCTTTTTTCTTGCTAACAGAATTCCAATTTTTTGAGCATCTATATGCCCAGCTCTGAGGAATGAATTATAATTAGTCCAAGCAGATCAGAAAAATTATATCTCCCTTGCCTGCAATTAGTTTTAGGATAAACAGGTGATTCTGCTGTTCTAGCTAATGAAAAGGAAGTTCATGGTATGTGGCATGGAAATGTTTTTCTCTTTGAAAAGAATGCCAGGAAAATGCTTACATCCAGTTGACTTATTTCCTGTGTAAATCTGTCTTATAAGGACATGAGGCAGAGCAGGATGTCAGCATCTCTTAGTCTTGAAGCAAAGGACAAGAGTCAGATTCTGCATCATCAACTACCACTGAGCTAACAGTGGAATCACCTACCACCAGATTTCTTATCGCCTGAGGTGAATAACAGTCTAATTTCAAAGCCACTATCAGTGGGGTTCTGCAGTAGTTGTTTACGAAAGCATTCTAAGTCATTCGGCTCTCAGGGAAATGCAATGACAAATGACACTAGCAAGGCTAGCAATCTATCAGAAGGCTTTTTTCTACTCTGTAAAGCAGTGGCAGCTCACTGTCCCTTTGTGGTTCATAATTTTACAGCAGTAACAATAGGCAATTAAATTTTTGAAAATTGGAAAACTTGCTCTTGAAATTAGGAAGATTAATTGAAATGATAATAGGTATTTTTAAATGTTCACGTCTAAGTACTTGTCACACTAATTTTGATGAAAAAAAAAAAAGCTTTGGAGAAAAGAGGGTAAATTCTACAAGCCTGAAGGATTTGCCGATCTCTAATGTAGATTCCTATGAGTTCATGATGTTACTTTCAACAAAGTACAATGTATAATTGAATACTAATTAAGCAATTGCCTATGTGGGTTTTGTAGCTTTGCTTTTCCAGACAACACCTGACTCTTTTCTTAGAATAACCATGTTAATGTGACTCTAAGGTCCAAGAACATATGAGGAGGGACACACATGCAGAATTGTTTAGGACAATTCTTCTGTTATCACATTGAAAAAAAAATGAGAATGGTTCCTACCAAACTGAACAAGTTTTGGGGGTGTTTTTATTGAAAATACATTATCATTTGTGCTAAATGAACCACCTAGTGTAAAGTCAGACAATGGCTCTTAATTGTTACTATTGTCTGAGAAGAATGAGTTCTAACTTATCTTTTTCAATGACTTTATTCCCTTTCCCTTCAGAATTAAACCTAAGGCCCTCTCAGCCTTTGTAAGCATGGATAAAGCTAAATGATTCTACGATACTGTAATAAGAGTAATTTTCTTTTCTGGAAAGGCGACTCGAAGCTCATTGTTAGCACACCCCTTTGCTTTATTCATATATGCATTCCCAATGCTGGGCAAAGAGGAGTGGCTTAATAAAGTTTTGTAGAATGCATGTTAGAATGAATGAAAGAATGAAGAAACAGTAATTCTAAGCTTTGTTTCCCTTTTATTGATCATGGGCCCTATGCTCTTATGACTATATTTTCAAGGCATGTATATTATGAATTTTTAAATCATGAAAATGCACATGACTCTATATACTTACGTTTGATTAGCATGAGCTAGAGTGAATTTCTGGATTTTGCTTTAGGTGGTTGTGCAGATATAAACCAAGAAGGGATAATATGTGACCTCCATTAAGTATCTGGGACAGTAACAATAAATCACAGACCCTTCGCTCTTGGCGCAGTCCACTGCATGTACAGAGAATCTAGGTTGAATATCACTGGTAGGCTGTGGCCTATTCTAGAGCATGCACTTTGACCACGACTAAAAATCTTGTATTGGATAAGGCCATGATGCACTTTCTCCATAGCCTCAAATCAGATTCCCAAAAAGTAACAGACAAGAATCTCATCCATATAGATAACCAGAACAGCTTACTCAGTCCAGAAATGGGTAATATTATAGCCACATTGTTCTCAAGTCTCAACTTCCTTTCTCCATAGTAAACAAAATGATCAAGAAAAAAATGTCGAGGCTGGAAAAAGATGGCAGATGAGTAAGAAACAGGCAGTGAAACTCTAAAAGTTACCGTTGGAACACGGGAATATAGCGACCGGGAAAGCGCAGGAGGTGGGGGAGATGCCTCCCCAGAACCCAGAAAAGTTCTGAAGCACAATCTGGGACCCCCAGCACCAGTGAAGGGTGATTTCCAACAAAGAAGAAGGAGCAGACCGTGCGCGCACGCACCTTCTACCATCCCAGGAATCGCAGCGCAACAGGAGCTCAATTCTACGGACACACGGTGACAGCTGGCGCCCAGGGAGCCTCCATGGAGGATCCTGAGACAGCGGCGAGGTGGGGGAATGGCAGAGAACTGCACTGGCCGGCGGTGAGTGTCTCTCAGCCACAGCTGCCCCGCGCCAGAGAGCGACCGGCCGGGCGCCATTGTGGGGGGTGTGGCGAAACTCAGAGTGGCACGAAAGAAAAACAGTGCTGGACACTCATGCTCTGGACAGGGCAGCACGGGGCCTCTCAGGCCCACGAAAGTGTGCTGAGTTCAGCAGGCAAACGAGACTGGTCTCTCAGCCACACCTGTTCCGCGCCAGAGAGCGACTGGCCCGGTGCCATTGTGGGGGGCATGGTGAAAATCAGAGCGGCGGGAAACCAGGGCAGGGAACCCGCACTCCGGACAGCGCGCTGCGCCTCTCAGGCCCAGGGATAGTGAAAGGGCGATGAGAGCGGCAGGCGAGCTAGACTGGTCTCTGCCTGAAACTACGGGTCTCTGCTCACCGTCCTGCCAGAGGGCCGCTCCTGGCTTACTGGGACCGACCTGCACGGAACAGGACTCTGTCACCACACGGTGCCTGCCTACAGCAGAGTCAACACCTGGAACTGATTCTTTTTATTTTTATTTTATTTTTATTTTTATTTTTTTCTCACTCATTTGTTTTTTGTTATGGCGAAGGGTTTTTTTTTTTTTTTTTTTGGTGGGGTTTTATTTTTGTTTTGTCTGTTTTATTGTTTTTATCTTTGTTTTTATTTCTGTATGTGTATTTGCTCTTTCCTTCATTATTCTCTCTGGTTTTTTATATGAGTGTAAACAGTGCCTCTAACTTCTTTGTGATTGTGGTTGTGATCTGTTCTTCCTTTTATCCTTTCCTTCTCTTTTTACCACCAGTCCTCTGCACCAGTGTCCCAATTTTAGTGGGATCCCTCTTGGTCCTCTAACCTTACATCTAATTCCCTCCTATTCTCCCAACACTCTATTTCCTCCTTAACTCATTTTAAATTTAAACTCCTCAGGGAAAAATTGACATACATAGGACTTGTATACTGCATATAATTTTTCTGGTGTGTTTTAGATTTTGTTATATAACTACAACTCTATACAGCTAAAAGTGGTAAATAACTGGTTAGCTCAGTCTGTCATTTTCTAGGCTGTGTTTGATGCTTTAGTTAACATTATAGCCAAATGTGAAATAATTGTTCTAAACATCTTTCCTTCCTGATATTTCGTGATTGAGATTGACTAAGGGACACAGAAAATACAGTGGCACAGTACCAAAGAATCAAGGACTGGGCCAAACAGGTAGCAACTTCGCATACCCAACGAATTGAAGAGGTAGGATCTGGCAGAAAGCTCAAAACCCAAAAGCAAGCTCCACTTGGAAGATACTGCAGAGAAGTAGTCATCTTCTAAAGATCTTAAACACTAGCAATAAAGTAACCTACCATAGGTAATTTGCAAACATCACCCCAGGAATTAAAGAAAGAAAAAATGAGATGACACTTAAACAAGATGCAACACAACACATCCAATTCACCAAAGGCAAACCTAGGGGGCAACGAGGTGGGACAATCCGAAAGCCACCCACCTGGCCTATCTGCAGTGGTAACAACAAAGCAACTGAATGAGGCTCTGGAAAAAATTAAAACAGAAATAATCTCACAGATAACTGCAGAGATAATGTCCACATTGAAGACCATGCTTAAGGATACTATAGCTGATACAGACAAAAAAATAGATGAGCTTAAGAAAACTATAGAAACCATGAATGCTCAGCATAGGAAAGAAATGGAATCCATAAGGCAGATTCAAGCAGATATCCAAGAGAACAAAAATTCCATTGAAAGTATTTGTAGCAGATTAAGCCAATGCGAGGACAGGATCTCAGATAAAGAAGACAGGCTTGCAATTAGTGATCATGAAAAGGAAGAATTCTTATAAACAGCAAGGGACCATGAAAAATCAATTCAGCAGCTGCTAGATGACTCAAAGATAAACAACTTAAGAATAATTGGAATAAATGAAAAAGCAGGAGATAGCATCAATGACATTAAAACCTTGTTCAAAGACATAATCAGGGAGAACTTTCCTGGAAGAGAAAAGGAATTTGACGCCCCTATAAGTGAAGCTTTTAGAACACCAACTAGACATGATCAAAAAAAAACTTCAGCCAGACATATTATAGTCAAGATCCCAGAAATTCAACAGAAGAGCAGAATCTTAAAAGCTGTTAGGGAGAAGAGACAAATCACCTATAAAGGAAAACCCGTCAGAGTCACAGCTGACTTTTCAGCACAAACCCTCAATTCAAGAAGAGCTTGGAATGATGTATTTCAAGCTCTAAAGGAAAATAATTTTCAACCCAGATTGATGTACCCTGCAAAACTATCTTTCAAAATTGATGGAGAAATAAAATACTTTCCTGACAAAGAACATCTGAGAAAATTTATGACCACCAAACCAGCACTCCAAAATGTTCTGAAAGACATTCTAGAAAGAGATAGGAACCCCAACAGAAGGAATCCACCAGGCAGGGCAGATAATTAAATAGCAGGAAAGGGGAAAAACAAAGAGTGGGAACCAACAACAGGAAAATATCATGACAAGTATAAGTCAATACATATCAGTTTTAACCATCAATGTTAACGGTCTCAATTCACCAATCAAAAGGCACAGACTGGCGAAATGGATCAAGAAGCAAGATCCAACAATATGCTGTATACAAGAAACACATTTAATTCAGAAAGAATTCATAGACTGAAAGTCAAAGGATGGAAAACAATACTCCATGCCACAGGAACCCAGAAAACAGCAGGGGTAGCTATTCTTTTTGCAGACAAAGTGAACTTCAAGCCAAGAAGGATTCAGAGAGATAAAGACGGTCATTACATCCTTGTAAAGGGAATAATCCAAGAGGAAGAGATAACAATCATAAATATATATGCATCAAATACCAATGCACCCAGCTATATAAAACAAGTACTAAAGGACATGAAAAATCAAATAAGCACTAATACAATTATATTGGGAGATCTCAATACCCCACTGTCAGAAAAAGACAGATCAACTGGACAGAAAATCAATAATGAAATAGTAGAACTGAACCAAACTTTTGAACAAATGGACTTAGTAGATGTCTACAGAGTGTTCCATCCCACAACATCAGAATACACATTTTTCTCAGCTGCACATGGGACGTTCTCCAAAATAGACCACATACTAGCTCATAAAACCTGCTTAAGTAAATGCAAAGGAATTGAAATTATCCCATGCATATTATCAGAACACAGTGCAATGAAATTGGAAATCAATGGCAAAAGATCTCACAAAAACTCCCTAAACACATGGAAATTAAACAGCACCCTCCTGAACAACCAATGGGTCACAGATGAAATTAAAGAAGAAATTAGACACTTTCTACAACTGAATGATAATGACAGTACAACATACTGGAAATTATGGGATACAATGAAAGCAGTCCTAAGAGGGAAATTTATAGCATTAAATACTTATATCAGGAAAATAGAGCAAGCATAAATAAACAACTTAAGGGTGAACCTCGAGCTTCTAGAAAAAGAAGAGCAGGTTAAGCCAAAAGCCCATACAAGGGAGGAAATTATAAAGATCAGAGCAGAAATTAACATATTGGAGACTAAAAAAACAATACAAAGAATCAATGAAGCAAAAAGTTGGTTCTTTGAAAGAATAAATAAGATTGACAAACCCTTATCCAACCTTATTAAAAAAAGAAAAGAAAAGACTCAAATCCATGCAATTGAAAATGAAAAGGGTGATATCACGACGGACCCTGCAGAAATCCAGAAGATCATCTATACCTATTTTGAAAATTTATATTCTACTAAGATGGAAAATGCAGAAGAAATGGACAGATTCCTAGATTCATATGAATTACCAAAGCTGAATCAAGAAGATTTAAAAATCCTAAATAAACCAATATCAACCAATAAAATTGAAGATGTAATTAAAAACCTCCCAACAAAGAAAAGCCCAGGCCCTGATGGATTCACTGCTGAATTCTACAAGAAATTTACAGAAGACCTAACACCCCTACTTCTCAAACTTTTCAATGAAATTGAAAGGGAAGCAATACTCCCAAATTCATTCCTGGAAGCAAGCATTACCCTGATACCAAAACCAGAGAAGGACCCAACTAAGAAAGAGAACTACAGGCCAATCTCCCTAATGAACATAGATGCAAAAATCCTTAATAAGATACTGGCAAACAGAATCCAACAAATCATCAAGAAGATTATACACCATGACCAAGTTGGATTCATCCCAGGGATGCAGGGATGGTTCAACATACGTAAATCAATAAATGTAATACACCATATTAACAGAACCAAAGACAAAAATCACATGATCACCTCAATAGATGCAGAAAAAGCTTTTGACAAAGTCCAGCACCTTTTCATGATAAAAACCCTACAGAAAATTGGAATAGAGGGTCTTTATCTCAATCTGGTAAAAGCTATCTATGACAAACCAACAGCCAATATCATACTAAATGGCCAAAAACTGAAAGCCTTCCCTCTAAAATCAGGAACAAGACAAGGATGTCCACTGTCCCCACTCTTATTCAACATAGTTCTGGAAACTTTAGCCAGAGCAATTAGACAAGAGAAAGAAATAAAAGGAATAATGATTGGAAAGGAAGAAGTTAAATTATCATTATTTGCAGATGACATGATACTCTACACAGAAGACCCCAAAAACTCCACTAAAAAACTGCTAGATTTAATAAGCAAATTCAGTAGCGTAGCTGGATACAAAGTCAATACTCAAAAGTCAATAGCCTTCCTGTACACAAATAACAAACTTACTGAAAGAGAAATTAGGGAAACAATACCTTTCACAATAACATCCAAAAAAATGAAATACCTAGGAATCAACCTCACAAAGGATGTAAAAGACCTCTATGCTGAAAACTACAGTACTCTGAAAAAGGAGATTGAAGAGGATATCAGAAAATGGAAAGATATCCCTTGCTCCTGGATAGGAAGAACCAATATAGTGAAAATGGCCATACTTCCAAAATTGTTATACAGATTTAATGCAATTCCAATCAAAATTCCAACAGCATATCTCACAGAATTAGAGAAAACAATCCTAAAATTCATTTGGAATCAGAAGAGACCTAGAATAGCAAAGGCAATTCTGGGCAACAAAGGCAAGGCAGGGGGCATCACAATCCCTGACTTGAAATTATACTATAAAGCTACTGTGATAAAAACAGTGTGGTACTGGCAAAAAAACAGACCTGAAGATCAATGGAACAGATTAGAAGATGCTGAAACAACCCCAGACATACTAAGCTACCTTATCTTTAACAAAGGTGCCAAAGACATTCAGTGGAAGAAAGATAGCCTCTTTAATAAATGGTGCTGGAAAAACTGGCTCTACACATGCCGAAGATTAAAACTATACCCATATCTTTCACCATGCACTAAACTAAGTTCAAAATGGATCAGAGATCTAAATATTAAAACAGAAACATTAAATCTGCTGGAAGGTAGGATAGGTAAAACCCTTGGAGACATTGGTGTAGGCAAAGACTTTATGAATAAAAACTCAACCGCATGGGAACTATCCCAAAGAATCAATAACTGGGATCTCATCCTATTAAAAAGCTTTTGCACAGCAAGAGAAACCACCAACAGAGTGAAGAGACAACCCACAATGTGGGAAAAAATGTTTGCCGGCTGTTCCTCAGACAAAGGATTACTATCGATAACATATAAAGAACTCAAAAAAATCAGACCTCCCAAATTTAAAGACCCACTCCAAAAATGGGCATCTGAGATGAATACACATTTCTCAGATGAAGAAATACTAATGGCAAATAAATATACAAAAAAATGTGCAACATCACTAGTCATTCGAGAGATGCAAATTAAAACAACACTGAGATACCATCTCACCCCAGAAAGAATGGCTACTATAAAGAAATCAACTAATAACAAATGCTGGAGGGGCTGTGGGGAAAAAGGAACCCTTCTTCACTGTTGGTGGGAGTGTCGACTGGTACAGCCACTGTGGAAGTCAGTGTGGAGATTCCTCAAAAAACTAGGGTTGGAGGTCCCATTTGACCCAGCTATTCCCCTTCTGGGCATCTTCCCAGAAGAATTAAAAACATCGTACCACAGCGATATATGTGCACCCATGTTTATAGCAGCACAATTTGTAATAGCCAGATCTTGGAAACAACCCAAATGCCCATCAACTGAGGAATGGATAAGAAAGATGTGGTATTTTTATACAATGGAGTACTATTCAGCCATAAAGAAGGATAAACTGGAGACTTTTATAGGTAAATGGATGCAACTCGAGAAAATACTCATAAGTGAAATAAACCAGAAGCACATGTGTAAGCATCGTATTGTCTCTCTAGTGTGAGAAACTGAAAGAGTAAATAAGATCCAAAATGTACAATAGACATGGTGAATCAAAAAGAAACTGGTCAAAAGGAAAGAGAGACTGGAATAGGGAAAAGAAAGAAGGGAAAGGGAAAAAAATTGTATATAAGATGGTTAAGATAGATACACTACCAATTTTACTTAGTTCATTGAAGAGTAAGGTTTGTGCCAATAATGTTTGGACATTTGAATGCTAATGTCTGGTATCCTGAATAACTAACTTAAAGATAGTAATACGTAATGTATTAACCATTGTTACCCTCCTATTATGTTGTTTTGAAAATTTGTTCTTCTTTTGATTTGTTTTGTTTTTTCTTCTCATTAAAATAAAAAAAAGAAAAAAAAAGAAATAAAGTAATTACTACATGGAAAAAAAAATGATCAAAACAACCTTACAAGTGAACTCCCAGATCAACCGTATTGCTGAGTAATTTGATACTTTCATATCAACTTTGCTCATTGCTTGTTTCCAATTTCCTAGGTTATGACTTCAAGAATATCTTTCAAAACTCTCCTGAGCTAATTCAAATGTCCTTCATTTTCATAACAATTTAGGCATTCAATCCATTCTGACATAATCTATCCCTTTCCTGAATTCCTGAACCATGTATAATCTGCCCCATATCATCTTACCATTCATGATGAATTCTATATTATTTCACAATGTCTAACCCATCCCCTATCATGATCATTCTTATTTTTAACAACATACACATTTTGTCACATATTTTTGCTAGGTATTTAATAAATGTATTTCAAGGTATGTCTGAGAAGTGTTTCTCTTCTTCTAACCTTGGCCAAAGTAGAAACACAGACTCAAAGAAAGTGTTAACCTAACTATGCATCCTTGATTAAAAAGTGGCTGTTACCCTTGAGACCAAAATAAGGCATTTTATCACTAGGCTTTTCCATCAATAATTTTCTAGATTATATGCCCTGTGCTTTCATAAAACAAACTTTGAAGAAAGATTAGGAAGAGACAGAGAAAAACAGAATGGAGGATTCTGATTAAACAAATAATAAAATCATTCCATTCTTGAGGAATCAGTGCAGTAGAATGAAAACAGAATGGAAAGGACAACTTTTATAAGTGTACAGGAGAGTGGGTGTCCCATCATCTAACAATACAGTAATACTTTGGTTCACAAATGATTCTTTTGCAAACAATCTGTTCTCAAACAAAAGGATTCAGCAAAATTTTGCTTTCTTTCATAAACTTCGCATCAGATGACAAATGCAACCATGGTCACCTTCTCCACACAAACACAAACGCAGCCATCTTCCCCCAAATCATAAAGCAAATTAAGTTCATAAACCAAGGTACCACCATAATCTACTATAACAACAGTCTTTACCACTTGTAAGTCCCTGAATTAAGGGTGTACAACTTTAGGAATTATTTTAGTTCTTCCCACTTGCTCTGAATTAAGAGGCACTGGTCTATTTTATATTTAAAAGAATTTCATAAAAACAATTTCCATGTCTATATATCTCATGAGTTTACCTCTTAAAACCTAGAATGTCATTCAAGTCATCCTAAGGGTATGAATTGAAGGGTGTAATAAATTTCTCATGAGCTGGTCAAAAGAATTTAAAAATGATCTTTATCATTTTAGTCCAACACACAAAGTACTAGTTAAGAAAGTTTTTCAGGGTTGTCTACTGTCGAGGTTGTGACATTATTAATCATGGAGAAATTGATTATTTTTGCCACCTTATTAGTGAAACAAACCTCCAGTTAGCACCCTGTACTGAAAAACATGTCAGGACTTCATTACACAGAAATTGGATACTGTGATCTGGTTGCTATGGTGACAACAAGCTTCCACAGAGAGTTTTGGGCTTAGCTGGCATACTAGAATCAGACAGAATATGATTAAAAGAAAAAAAAATCTAACTTAAAGCATTTTGGGGCTCAAAACACTGCAAAATTGCATGTTTTAAATAGTCAATTTTACATGAAATGATTGCATAACTCTCTAAAGAACTAAAACATTTCTTTTGTTCTATATCTCATTATATTCTGACCTGCTTTATTTTTTAGTTTTAAGATAAAAATCATTATTGTAGAAACCCTTGGAACATAACCCCCATTGTTTTAAGATTTTATTGATTATAGAAATGCATAAATCATGTTAGAAGTCACAGAATACAGCCAAAGCAAATATAAAAGATATATGGCCTTAAAACAACAATAACTCAGAGAAAGAGATTACTTTATGTTAATATGACAGTAATTGACTAGAGACCATGTTCAAAAGAAAATTTATTAAAAGCTATAGATTTGTTTGATTGTATGCCAGATTTTTTTCCTGACCAATGTTTATGCCCTGCCTCAGCATTTATTTGCAATACTTAATTGGTACAATTTAACCTGTACATAATTGAGCTCTGGGATCAATACTAAAGAAAGTATCTCAGTTGGCAAATACTTATTAAGCCCTTACTCAAAACCAAAATAAACATACCATCTTTTAATTTATTATACTTTAATTCTGTTTTTAAATTTTTGATTGATCTCAAAATATAGAATTCCGGGCCGGTGAGATGGCTCAGCGGCTTAAGCGCCTGCCTGGCAAGCGCGAGGGCCCGAGTTTGACTCCTGGATCCCACATACGAAAAAGGGGCCGGTGATATCGCTCAGCAGCATGGGCGCCTGCTGGTGCGCGAGGTCCTGAGGTCGACCCCCCGGTACCCACCAAAAAAAAAAAAAAAAAAAAAAATATATATATATATATATATATATATAATTCCTTATTTGCATAAAACAATTCAACACCTAAACAGGAATAACCCTATGAATGCTGAGTTAATCAGGGGAAGCATTTGCTGTTAAGACTATGGTGCCACTGGCGATAGAGCTGGAAAGAGCCAAGGGGTTGACAGGCGCATAGGGTAGATCATGTCATATGCTTGACAGGTGGACCAAAAAGCACGTAATGCCAGCAATGGTACACAGAGAAAAAAACACTCAGAAGATGACACAGACCCAAATGATCACTGACCATAAAGAATTTTGGAAACACACAGAATCTGAGATTTAGTGGCAGCCAGGATCTCAATCTTAGAAAAAATAAGATACTGGGCAAGAAACCAAGGTATTAGCAAACATGCATTCTAGTTTGGAAAGTTGTTTATAAAAGTATGTAATTTCCGGTGACATAGAATAATAGGAGCCAGAAACTCATTATTGAGCTCTCATATAATGCCACTTAATCTTTCCCAATGGACACACAAAAGTGACAATAGAAATGATGACCCTTTTGAGAATTTTTTAATTTTATTTTTTATTAGTACATGTTCACAGAATATGTTTACATTCATTGTGTGGAGTTGGTACATGTATATAACACATCTTAATTCCTTTTCCCTTTCCTCCCTCCCACTCCCTCCATCTCATGGTCACCTTCCAATTTGAGAAAAATCTATCCCCCTATTTCCTATTATCTTTTATTTTGCTCTTTATTTATAATTTGGGTTTCTCATATAAGAGAAACCATGTGATATTTCACTTAGTATTATGATCTCAAGGTGCATTCACTTTCCTAAAAATGACTCAAGTTTACGATACACTAGTATTCCATAGTTTGTAAATACATTTTCTTCATGCATTCATCTGTTGATGGACATATGTGCCACTTCCAAGATTTATCCATTATGAATTATGCTGCTATCAACATGGGAATGTGTGTATCTCTGTAATATGATATCTTTAACTCCTTCAGGAAGATATTTAGAAGGGGAAAACTGGGTGAAAAAGAATTTCTAGTTTTAGTTTTTTAAGGAATCTTAATTTCTACAATGGTGGTACTAGTTTGCATTCCAAACAAAAATGTAGAAGGGTTCCTTTTACCCTGTAACCTCACTAGAAAGTTATTATTTAATTTCTCAATTATGGCCATCCTTTCTGTGGTAAGATGGAATCAGTGTCGTTTTAATTTGCATTTCTCTAACAGCCATCAATATTGAGCATGTCTTCATGTGTTTATTGGCCATTTGTACTTCTGTGAAATGTCTTTTCATTTCAATTGCCTACGAGGTGAGTCAGACAGAGGGAGAGGCTGAGAAAGGTCGTATGGAGGAAAACCTCTGTTTCTAGATCTTGTCAGAGTGGGTGGCCTTTACTTAGTTCCAGACAACTTCTATAATATTTTTTGAAAAAGGGACTCCAACAAATGACTTGAATTTATCCTTTTTATGGCAGAGTAGTACTCCATTGTGTGTAAATACCACATTTTCTTTATCCATTCATCTGTTGTAGGACATGTATACTGCTTCCAAGATTTAGGTACTATGAATTATGTTTCTATAAACGTAGGTGTGCGTGTATCTCTGTAATGTGATGTTTTTTACTCCTTAGGGAAGATAGCTGGAAGGAAAATAACTGGATCAAATGGAATTTCTAGTTTTAATTTTTGAGGAATCTCCATACTGATTTCCATAGTATTTGTACCAGTTTACATTCCCACCAACAATGTAGAAGTTTCCATTTTTCCTGGTAACCTCACCAGCATTTGTTATTATTCAATTTCCTGATGATAGCTATTTTTTCTAGGGTAAGATAAACTCACTATTGTTTTTATTTGGATTTTTCTTATGACAAGACATTTTGAGCATGTCTTCTTCTATTTATTGGTCATTTGCACTACTATTTCTGAGAAATGTTTATTTATTTTATTTGCCCATGTTTTGATTTGGTCTTTTATTTTGGTAGGGTCTAATTTTTTTTTATTGTTGTTGTTCTTTATATAGTCTAGATATTAGTTTTTTTGACAGAGGAATAGCTGGAATTTTTTTTTTCCCATGCTATAGGTTGTCTCTTCACTCAGTTAGTTGTTTCGTTGGCTGTGCAGAAGGTTTTAGTTTGATACTATCCCATTTGTTGATTCTGGGTACTATTTTCAGTGCAACCTGGGTTCTATTCAGAAAGTCCTTGCCTGTACCTGTAACTTTTTCATATATAATAAGAGAGTTATAAAGTAACTAGGAAACATGTTCACAGAAAGTCATTGTATAGAAGTCATTTTAATATTCTGAATGATAAATTAGCATGATTGTGAACGCAGGAAAATCCTATTCACATGGCTTTAAATCAGCAGCAAAACCTACAGAATAATCTTGTTGGTCTTAACTTCCCTTGAAGCACAAAACACCATAAGTGTTCTGTACAACAGAATATAAAAGCAATGCTGAGAATCCAAACCCAATTCACACAAGGCAATAATAATATATTAAATTTTGTGTATTTCTATATAATCCTAAATTATTTTAAGTGAAAAGTATATTGGGTATCATTGGCTTTGGATTTCCTTTGATGGTCAAATTTGTGGCTTTATTTTTAACTGTCTTTATGTATCTTTCCCATGCATTGTGCAGAGTTCTGATCTGCATTACAGAGCCACACATAGGTTCACAACTGTGGAATAGTTTTAAGCTGTGTACATGATTTATGAATGTGTCTGAACTTTAAATGTCACTGTTACATATTTGTGGAATCAATACCTACTTGTCATGGAGGAACATGGATGGTTATATTATGTTACCTAAATATATTTAAGCATCAGTCTATTGACAAGTATGTAAGTATGTTTTTTTTTCCTTTTCTTTTGTAATTAAACTTTTTATTTCAGGATAATTTTAGATTCACATTTAGTTTTAATCAATAGTAGCCTTTATTTAGTTTCACCCAATGGCAACATCCTGTAATACTGTACTACTGCATTATTTCAACTAAGAGATTGACATTGGTATCATGCAGTCACAGAATGTTTGTATCATCACAAGGATTCCCCTTGTTGACATTTTACAAACATAACCACTTGTGTTTATGTTTTTACAACTACATTCCCTCTCCTTTTTCTTCACAACTTTGTACTTAGATGAATGTCCCAAGTATGTAACCATGTTGTATAATTTTATTCAATATAATTCTTCAAAAATTCATCTAGTAGTTATATATATTGATATTTTATCCTTTTTTATTATTGGGTAGTATTCCAGATTATGGATTTACCATGATGCAAGCATTTAGTCATTGAAAAAGATCAGGGTTATTTTGCAGTTTTTGACCATTGTGCATAAAGCACCATAAACACTTATGTACATGCTTTTATGAATGTAAGTTTTCATTTTTCTGTGATAAATGTCCATGAATGCAATTGCTAAATCATATGATAGTTGCATTTATAGCTATTTAAGAGACCATCAAACTATTTTCCAGAATGGCTACAACATTTAACATTTCCACAAGTGATGAATGAGTGATACAGCTTCCTGCATCCTTTTCACTATTTTTGCTGTCATTGTGTGTATTTTTAGCTATACCAATAGAGGTATGATGTGACGATTATATATATATACAAGTCAAACATACCTATCTCAAGTATTCATCATTTCTTTTTGGTGAAACACTCAAAGTCTTTTCTCCCAGCTTTAAAAAGATAGTACACTATTGTTATCACTAGTCACTCTACTATGAAGTACCACGCCATAACTTCTTATCCCTAACTGTATCTTAGTACACAGTGGTCAATGATTTCCTACCCCTCTCTCCTCCCCGTTCTCCTCAGCCTCTAGTAACAACTATTCTACTCTCAATTTCTAAAAGATTAACTTTATTATGTTCCATGTGAGTGGGTTACCTGTGACAAACTTTGTTGTTACCATTCTAGTTAAAGATGTCATTGTCTCTCATCTAGTCTTACTAGTATTGTCCTAGCTATAAAAACCTTCTCCCTCAGCATCTTCAGACATTACTACATTATTTTTTTTCAGGTTGGGATAGAGATAAGAGGCATAATATGCTTCTGAGTATCAATCTTTTACATACAAAGTTTTGCTTATTCCAAGTATATATGAATGACTTTGGCTTTTAATATGAATCAAACTCAAAATGTATTTCCTATGTCTAAGCAAAATGTCTTGTTTACCTAGCAAGGAATGAACAAAGGAAATTACAAGGGTGATTTGGGTGAATGATAAGGGAAAGAAAAACAGCTCCTAAATTTTCTTTTAGTATAGAAGAGAAACTTGTCTTGACAGTATTAGAAATTCTATATGTGGCCCTAAACTTAAATGAGGGACAGCTTACAATTTTCTGTTCTCCAAATCTCAGTAAGAAAATACACTACGCAGATCACATCTATCTGCAGAAAAAAGTTCAGCTTTTATCCTGTGGGCAAACAGTAAACCAGTCTCCCAGAGGCTGCAGCAGGAAGGTGCTTATCAGTCAACCATGAACCAGCCCACAGCCCGCTCTCCTTCAGACTTTGCTGTCTCAGATAATAATGTCTTTTAAGAGTTTTCCTGGGGAAAGTCACTTTTTGGGGAATTCTTTCATTTTGCTAATAGTGCACTGGTTCCTTAGTTCCGCTGACACTGGGGCCCCATCTAATTTTATCTATAGTGTAGCTGTTAAAAATTCCTCTGCATGGGGATTTCCACTTCCTCTCAGTTTTGTTAAAGTCCATATGCTATTTTAGACATCATAAATTAATCTATAAGCTTAAGGATATATATATATTGTATCCTAAAACAGTAGGATACTTTTGATTTGCTTTGCTTTGCTTTTTGGTAGTAGTAGGGCTTGAACCCACAATCTTGGCATATCTCAAGCCCTTTTTAATTTTAATTTTGAAACAAGGTCTTGCTAAGTTGCTAAATTGCCCAGGTTGGGCTCAAACTTGTGACCCTCCCATGTTAATCTCACAGACCACTGGGATTAAAAGTGTGCACCACTATGCTAACTGGTAGGGGTTTTTAAAATATGTTTTAAGTTAGATTTATGAAAGTTAGAAAGTCTCATTTTCAATAACGGAGTCCTAACTTAAGAAAGACTTCACTTTGTTAATATTTTCATTTTTTGAACTTTTGCCTGCTATTTAAATGTCAATTATGAAATATAACTAAAATTTAGTTCCCAGTCAGACATGTTAAATTGGAAATACAAAAGTCCCAATATAGGAATGTATTCTTCAGTGTCTTATTTTCTGTTTCTTCCACACCAATAATGGCAAAACAAAGGTTGGAGCTCATGACATAAGCCATATGTCATCACCTAAAACACAACCAAATAAGACTTGGCTAGACTATGTATAGAATGACAAAAAAAGCTTCAATTTTATATGCGAATTAGGGCAACACACAATCATCACAATCCTCTATTTATTTCACATTAGATCATGACTGAATCTATGCAAAGATATCTAGCAAATGTATTCTGAAATAAATAGCTGGCAACAAAGGAAAAGCAAAAAAAATGTATTAAATAAGCACTAAGTATTTTGTCTTTGAAAAAAGAATATTAACTTCTAAAAGCAGAATAGAGAAGATAGATATTCAGAAGGATCCATATTCTAGTGACCTTATTTTACTCAAATTTAGGTTGATTCATAGTAAGACTCTGGCTGAGGTCATAAGTCAGTACAACTTTAATTTATGAATAGTCCTCGACCAAATGATTAATAGGAAATTTTCTGTAGAAGAGTTAGAAAAAGTTTTATATAAATGCAGTGTTCTTGAAGATGATGAGAGTCCCATAGAACCTATTTATAGGTCTCACCTACTGAGCATGTTCAAGAAAATATGTCACAGCATAAAGGATCTTGAATATCCAGGGTTTATGAGTTTTGATTTATTTTCTATTAACATAACTACCTTTCAAGCCTAGGGAACCAAAATTAGTTTAATATCAAGTTATGTATATTTCCTACTTCCAAAAAGGAATTGCATTAGCTTATTGAAAAGGAAAAAGAAAATCCCATACACACAAGAAAGCCCATAAAATCTAAATAGAAATAACAAGCCATGGGAAAAAAGGACACATTAACAAGTCAAAATTTCAGCTTATGCAGTTTCTAGTGGTAGTTGATTTTAACTTATATTATCTTTATAACAAGATGGAGGAGATAAAGAATATAAATTATTGTTTAAGTTGATATTTTTACATCAAGGAAAAAGTAAAAAGAAACAGCTGGAAGGAAAATAAGAAATATTTTTAAGAGCTTAATTTGTGACAGAAATTGTATTAGATACACATGTACATAGATGTTATTAAAATAATTATATAATCCTGATAATTCTTTGAGATATAAATATTATCTTTATGTTACATTTTTAAAAAACTGAACCCATCAAAAAGATGAATAGTTTTCCAGTTTCCATTTCTACAGAGTGGCATGCCCATCAGTGAATTTTGATCTTGCTACATCAAAATAGATTTTGTAAACCATAAACAGGAATGTTTAAGAATGAATAAACAGGGCCGGTGAGACAGCTCAGCAGCATAAGCACCTTCCTGGCAAGCGCGAGGTCCTGAGTTCGACTCCCAGTACCCACATACGAAAAAAGGGGCCGGTGATATCTCTTAGTGGCACGGGCGCCTGCTGGCATGCAAGGTCCTGAGTTTGACCCCCAGTACTCACAAAAAAAAATGAATAAACATAATTCTAAGACACACATGCGCATACACACACACACAAACACACACATCTATTCCATATAACCACACACAATCTGCAGGATATCATAGTGTTTCTTTCTAAATTCAAACACTGGGGAAGAAATGATGTATCTCTTCAGTCTGTAGGTAATCTTTCTTCTTCACTATTAAAGGGCAGATTAGGAAAAGTTAATATATAGTAGAATAATACTCTACTTTCCTTTAAGATGATGTATCTGATTCAGGAAATAGTATCAAACTGAATCATTAGCTGGAGAATACAAATTGGCATCTACACAAATGAGTCACAATCTACATCACGTAAGTCAATATGACCACACTGAGGTGTGTCACAAACCATCACTGGGGTGAGGGAGAAGGCCTAAAGAATTGAATTTTTCTGGTTCCTCCCATTCTATTCAAAAACAGTGGTTGCATTTGAAAAAAAATTATGTGTTGGTATTTATGTTATCTAGCCACTTTTGAGTAACCAATTATTCCTAATGTAACCACTTATCAATAATTATTTATGCTTTTCAACTTTTTTTGAGACTCAGTAGTCTGGGATCAATTCATCTGTGTGGTAATGGTTCAGGGTCACCATAAGTTGGCATTTATGGTGTTGGCTGGTGCTGGTCATCTGCTTCCATGATGACTTATCCACATGGATGTTAGCTGTGGGCACTGGGTCACCATGTGGCTCTCTCCACATGGCTGTTTAAACATCTTCATGATATGGCAGTTAGCTAGCCAGAGACAAGAGAATAAGGAGAAAGCCTCAATGTCCTTTTGACCTAGTTACTCACTGTCATTTCTATCATTTTCTGCTCACTAAAAGAAAGTAAATCTAGGCTGCACTCAAAGCAAGAAGAGGTAGATATCATCTTTTAAAGAAAGGAATATGGAAAAATTTGTAGGCATAGACCCTACATAATTTCATACCAAAAGCCATGTTAAAAAAGTGCTTTGCTACTTTAAAATCAAATGCTTAGAATACATGTTTATAAGCCAAATGTATTAATGTATGTGACATTTTCATTGTGACACTATTTAGTCAATGAAAATCTTGTTCTTAGAAATCCTTGGGAGAAAAACAGGAAATTGTAAAATCAGCAATCAAAAGTATAAGAGATGTTATGATAGTTGATGAATCTCATAATTGTTAACTAACATTAACATTCTGTAAAGAATCTCTTTATCTCCTGTTAAGACCACTTTAAAGTTTGGTATGTTTCATTTGGAATGCCATATAAAAGGCACTAAAATATAAGTGAAATGCAACCTGGGTTTTAGGCTATGAAATAATCACCCTGGCTGGAGTAGTGCTGACTGTCAAATATAACATCTTTTCTGAGATCTGAGATATAGTCTAACTCTAGTTTCAGCCTTTTAAATTGCTAATACATTTAGATATACACCCCATGATTTAATTTGAGCATTAAGAGAATCATATTTTGAAATTGACAATATAAAATTGTAAATTCTGGGAATGAAATGAATAGGTATTGTTGAAATCCAGATTAATAATTTAGAAGACTAAGAGAAAGATACACTGCAAAAATAACAATATGGAAGAATATAAAAACATTAATGAGTACTAATTACAAATAATAGGTGACTAAAAAAGAAAAAAAAGAACATAGAGAGGTTGTAATTAATTAAACCAAAATTGTCTAAGAAAATCATTTAGGAAAAAATTGTAGTAAGAACACAAATGTTAGGACAGAGAACTCATTGTAAGAGAAGAAACTGAGAGACAGTAGAACAATGAACTATGCAACATACACAGCCTAATGTCTAAACGGATAATGATACAGTGGTTGAAAGTACATAATTTAAGTGCCAAGTAAAGATTCTTGGCATAGAAAAGACATACTGTTGGGGAAAACATAATAATAATCTAGAAGTAAAAGTTCTAAAATATCTGAGTAAAATGTAAAAGAAAGCTTTAAAATGGTGTGGGATGCAGAGATACACTAGTCTCAATGACTTTTCACAGAAAGTAGGGGTACAAAAACAGTTTATTATATTTACACATTACTTTCATATAATAGATAAACAATTTTTACTGTAAATAAAGGTTAGTAGCCATTAGAACACTGGGATGTACAACAACACTACAAAATAATGAGGGAGGGGTAGCTAAAATAAAATAAGCAGAAAAATATAAACAGTAATATAATATAAGCAGTGGACATATTTGAATTAGAAGGAAGAAAATCTTCCATACTCATTGTTATGCTACATATGAATTTTGTTTTGAGGTTTTAATTTAAACTTTTGTCTGAAAAAGACACCATAAAAGAAGGAAGAGAGCAATGATAGATCATTCCTCTGGCAACAGTGGTGAAGAATAATTTTTTACGAAGCCTTGTTTGGGAAAGAGGGAGGGAAAGAGGAGGAAAGGGGGATGGGGAAGAAGGAACAATCATTATGGAACTTTGTTGGAGACTTTCTCTTACACTTCCTGGAATTATTCATCCAAGCACAAAATAAAAGTAAAATTTACTTAAGCATTATCGCCAGAACTAAGGATGATTAAAAATCAGTAAGTTCTGAAAATAGATGGTGTGATGGTCACATGACAATGTAAACATATTTAATGCCATAGACTAACACAGCAAATTTCATGTTAAACTGGTAAATTTAATGCTATGTATATTTAACCACAATAAAATTTTAAAAGGTAATAACAGGATATGCATATTTTAGTGTACTAATAACTCTTTATAAAATGAGAAAATATTAAGAGAACAAAAATGTTCAAAAGAGAAGACAGTTAAAAGAAAACCACATCCACCCTTAAGAACTCCACCCATTTGTGTTCAAATACTAAACACAGAAACATCAATCATGCAGCTTCGTAACTTTGTAACAAGGAAAATGGTCCTGTCAGTACAGACAGACATTGAGGAAAAGTATTCAATGTAAAGATAAAGAACAAGAATGCCTTTTTCCAAATTCATCTGTTTTCTGGTAGATGTTTATCAGCTCGACTGCCTGCATCTTTCTACTCTTCCTAGTAGAAGTCCAGCAGTTCGCATGAGATATCCTCTTCTACCATCACCCTGCCCATCGGTATTGGTTTGAGAGGGTGTCCACACTGAAGCATTATAAACTGGGTTTTTAAACAACAGAAATTCTTTTTTCACAATTCTAGAGGCAAGAAGTTTGAGGTCAAGTGTTTTCTTCTGAAGCCCCTCTCCTTGGGCCGTAGATGGACAAATTCTCCCTCCATCTTCTATCTTTCCTCCGTGTCTGTGTCTTACTTGCTACTTGTAAGATTGCCTGTCACGATGGATTAGATCCTATCCAGCTTGAACTTCATTAGCAGCTGAAAGGCCAGTCTCTGAATGCAGTCACATTCTGAAGCACAGGAGGTTACACATCAACACCTGAATTTGTGGAGACACAACTCCATCCATAGCACCTGCTGCCTTGTCGCTGCCTGTGGAGGACGGGAGGAACAACAGTTCATTTACTCGGGCTGACCAATGAGCACGTTGTCAGGAGGCATTTCTTGTTCATTTTGCAGTTCTGCAGAATCTATAGAAGATACTGCTTAGAATCATTAGGACTGGGAAATACATACTATTATTTCACTAGCAGAGCATTAGCCTCCAGTTGTTACTTGTGGCATTAGCCTAGATGTTCTCTGCCAGATCCTTGGAAAATAGGGCCTGGTTACAGAAATAAATGAATGCTTGGAAACACCTGAAAAATATGATCTTATCACATTCTTTTCTTAATAGGTACAGTACTTCTCTCAAAGTAAGTGTATCTATAATCAATAATAACTATTTTCAGTTGAGTTATAGGTGAATAAGATTTACTGTTTCTTTTAATAATGTCAGAGTAAATATTACATGGGGACAGAGAACACAGAAAACAACATATAATAAACCCCAGGAATAAACCCCAGGATCACTTTTTTGAACAGTGATGTCTCTGTTTATTTATCCATGAAAACAAATTTTAGTAACTGTTTTTTAGAAGCACTCTACTAGTTGTAAAAAACTCAAGAATGGCTGAAATGGATGATACATGTCTTCTTGGAGCTTATAGCCTGGTGGGGAAAGATACTATATGCCTATAGTATCTACCCTATTCAGGTCATGTATATCACATGAAAAATATGAATTAAAGATGGAATAAAAAGAACATAACATTTGTCACACTTATCAGAATTCGAGACTCTCAAAGTTCTATACAAGTATCTTTGAGAAATATTCAAACATTGATTGCTGAATAGACATTTCTCCAAAGAAGATATACAGATCTTCATTAGGAACAACATTAACCATGAGTGAAATACAAATAAAAAGCATGTTGAGATACCACTTTATATGTACTAGTGTTGCTATAATCCAAAAGACACAACAAAAGCTCAGAGTGATGGAGAAAATGGAACCATGACACACTGCCAGAGATCGTACATCATATAACAGTGTCACCCAATACTAAACATAGAATTGCTGTTTACCCAAAGCCAAAGGAGCTTTTTAAAAAAAATATGTTCACAAAAATGTTTATATACACATGTTCATAGCATCATTATTTATAATAGCCAAAACGTTAGAACAACTCATTCATCAACTCATGGATGATAAATAAATGTGATATAGCCACACAATAAAATACTATTGAGCAATAAGAATTAATGAAGTACTAATACATGTTACAACATGGATGCAGATGGAAGGATTATGTCAAATGAAAGAAATCAATTCCCAAAGAAGACGTATTGCAGGATTCCATTTCTATGAAATATAAGGGCCAGTGAGAGAGCTCAGTGGCATAAGCATCTGCCTGGCAAGTGCGAGGTCCTGAGTTCAACCCCCGGCACCCACAAAAAAAAAAGAAATATAAATGCAAAGGTATAGAGATGAAGAATAGATGAGTGGTTTCTTCATTGGAGGGAAATAATGATTCTAATAACAATAAAACAGTATTTCTGTTGCAATTGGCAAAAATCGAACAATGTGATGATGGTTGCACAGCTTTGTGAATATATTATAAAACCTACTGAATTGTATACTTTAAACAGATAAATTTTATATTTCCTAGATTATACCTCAGTAAAGCTGTTATATTTAAAAAGTCAATTGCTGACATTGTGTCTATTTCTTGCTGATATGATATCAAGCAAAATTAAAAAACAGGCACTAAAATAGAGTGGAAATTATTAATTTAATCACCCATATACGTTTTTTCTTTTAAATTATCATGAAAATTATGGCTTAACATTAGCCAAGTCAGATAAGGAATTACATACAGATTCCAGAACAATGTCCTGCAGCACAGTGACAGTTAATATTTTCTCCTGATGTACTGCATAAATTCAAAACATACCACTCACAAGACAGTGCAATGAATGACAACCCTTGCAGTCCTGTCGTATGCCACGTGAACAATGAGACTCCGTGACCTGATCGGATCATCACTACAATAGATAGACCAGGTCTGCTATTAAGTATTTGAACTTCCCAAGATCATATATACCCTGATGTGTTTGCTGGAATTTTCTATGTACTTTGCATTCTCTCATCTTTTCCTGGGACCATGAAATCAACATTAGTAAAAGCAAGGCATTTACTGACACCTGCAAGTTACTTCTCTGAAAAGGAACCAGTGAAGTCATAAAAGGATCTCTAGGTAAACAAATTTATCTCAGTGATTTTCTACAGGGCAACAACCCCAAGCAATCTTCAAAACAAAACCCAAATCTTTTCAGCTTTAAAAGAATGTAAAAAATCAACATATGTTAGAATTTGGTAATTTAATTTGTTTCTCTTAATTTAATTTCCACATGCCAAAGGCACAGACTAAAGAAGTGTTAAAATGCAGGGATCAGCTTTATAGAATTATCCTTGCTGCATGTAAGAGGTGAAGATGACATTGGTGAGCATTTCCCCAGACCATTAAATTTTAGTGCATGGTTGATTTGTGCATTTTGAGATGAAGATAGTAAAGGGCTTATTTCTTTGAGATTTCACTGTGTACACAGATCATGAAGACACATCTTCAGTATTTCCCTAAGGTCCTTATGTTGTTGTTTGGAAGATCGTGAATTATACAAGTGTTGAAGCTATGTGTAGTTGATGGAGATAGTAAAAACAGATTTTCTGGAAACATTGATTCTTCTTCAAAAGGTCCAGTGAATTAGTGGAGAAATTAATATAGTTCAATCATAAATGAAAAATAGTTTGAGAACTATTTTTAAGAAATAGTTTGAAAAAAATCACAAAAAAATCAATATTTCCCCAATAAGAGTTATTAGAAATTATTACACTTATTTTTATTAGAATAGTAATATGTATTTCTTAAAGAAGAGATAAAATACAAAGAAAAATTTTACTACTACAGCATAAAACAAAATCAATGTTTCCTCTTGTTTTCCTTCCCTTTGAATAATATTCTAGGCTTTACAAATCATTAATCAACCCTTGAAACCATGCAATTTATCTTTATAATTTGGTTCCAATGTTTAAACATGAATCATCCCCAGTTCTTCATACACACTCATACATAATTCCCTCATAATTCTCTTATCCAAAGTACAAGCCCTATTTGCTCTGATTTTGTTATATTAGCCAGAATATGTATGTCTCTCTCTCTTTTTTTTTTTTTTTTTAATGTGGGTACTGGGAGTCGACCTCAAACCTCGCGCTTGCCAGCAAGCGCTTGTGCTGCTGAGCGATATCACTGGCCCTTTTTTTCCTTTATGTGGGTTCCGGGAGTCGATCTCAGCACCTCACGCTTGCCAGGCAGGAGCTTATGCCGCTGAGCCATCTCACCGGCCCTATGTGTCTCTTTGAAGATAAAAGATTACAGGATATCTACCAGTCTGGTCCAAACAGTTTCCGAAACAGATATACCTGGGATTAAAGTGGGACCCGGAGAAAAGCAGTTGCAACTGACCATGCCAGAATAGATTACCATCCTGTACCGATGCAATGCTAATGCTCTGGCCTGAGCTCTCTTCTGAGTAAGTTATTGCCCTCCCGGCATGTCACAGGGTTTCTTCAAGGTGGGAGATAGAATAATGTTACCACAGGTATAGTGGACCTAGGGATGTTTCTCTCCACTGTTGGCACTGGATTTGAAGATTGTAATTATCTGGATTCAATCCCAAAAAGCCACTTTGTTGAAACACAAGCCTTACTTGCATAGATAATACTCCCATGTCACCCATCAGAGAACCTTGGGTAGGGGAAAGCTCACTCAATCTTTCTTTGCCTTTCTACTTTTATTGAAATTTTATTCTGGGGTTATTATTGTGCTTGTCTGATACCAGGGCCACCTCGGTCCAACCAAATTAAGAGAAAGAAGTTGGGCCCTGATTCTTTCTCTCCCCAAGAGTTACCAAGCATCTTATGTAAATGAGCCAATTTCAAATTGCAGAAATCAATACTTTCTTCAAGGAGACAAAATAAAAATTAACCTCACCAAACTGAGTCATTACACATACAAGGCAGCATCTCATGGCAGTTAAGAGTATGGATTTAAAGCCTAAATGCTTTGGCTCAGATTGCACCTTTGACATTTACTTTTCTCATGACCTTGCTCTAGATAATATACATGCTCTATGTGTAGACTTCTTCATCTGCATAACAGGGTATTAGTGTTTTCTTTACAAAATTGTTATGAGAATTCAAAGAGTTAACATGTGCAAGAACTTAGAAAAGTGCCTGTCAGATAGTAAACACCAAGTACATGCTAGCTATTTCAAACCTGATTGTTTTACTCATGATTATGAATATCATACACATTATTTTTAATGCCTACATATTTCTTATCAAATAAATTAAAGCTTAATCAATAATGCTCTTATAACTGGGTGTTTAGTTTATATTCAGATTTTTGCTATTATAAACTATTTTGATATAAATATATTTGTGTCTGACTTTTTAATGTTTTATTTCTTTGAGTTAAAATTCCCAAAAATGGAAACTACTAAGCCAAGGAATAAATAGTTTAAGCTCCTGCTATATTCTGCCAAAATGTCTTACAGGACCAATATGATTGTTTTCACAAATTTTGGCACCAATTTAGTGCCACAATACAAATGTAGAACATTAAGGAGAAAAAGACTCCCAATACATAAAAAAAAATTTTCAAACACAACCTTCAGTCATTTTTGACTATGATTTATTCTCATCTTTGGTCTGAGAGCAATAATACTACACATCAGATCCATATGTAGATGTCTCCTTCGGGGCTTATTCTGGCACTTCCATTTAAACCTGAAAAAAACGTGAAGGGAAAGCTGACTTTCAATATGAAGTCTCAGCCTATCTATCAGTTAATATTGCTTAGCTATTTACTGGGCCAAAAGCTCTACAATATAAACAGGAGAGATAAAGAAGTAATGCAGAGACAAATATGATATAATCCAGAAACAACATAGATGTGGGACTGTAGACGAAGAAAATGTGGGAAAGTAAATACATGCTATTAAAATATTATTACAGAATGGCAGGACAGAATAGTGGTTAATGCAAGCTCTGGGGTTAGACTGCTTAGTAAGGTCAATTCACAGTTTTTTTGTTTTTTTGTTTTTTTTTGTGGGTACCAGGGGGTCAACCTCAGGACCTCGTGTGCCAGCAGGCGCCTGTGCCACTGAGCGATATCACCGGCCCCTTTTTTGTATGTGGGATCCGGGAGTCGAACTCAGGCCCTCGCGCTTGCCAGGCAGGCGCTTAAGCCGCTGAGCCATCTCACCGGCCCAATTCACAGTTTTTACTTTGAGCTAATCTTGCAATTAAAATTAGGTAAAGTCAGGTGAAAGTTTGAATGTAAATTTCAACATGGAGATCTGCTCGCATGGTATAGGTATGGCTGATTTTAAGTTGTCCTCTAACATTCAGTTGCCATCTCCTCAGAATTTTGGATGGGATCCGGGTCACTCAGCTAAACATTTCCTAGCTGTTCTCACATTTGAGTTTGGCCAAGAAATAGTATTCTGGCCACTGGGATATGAGAAGAAATTCAATGTACAGTGTATAGATATTGCCTTTAAATGGAATGAGCATGCGCTTTCTAGACCTTTGTGTCTTACTGAAGTCTGATACATGGGAGAGTGGAGAATCTACTTGTGTTATAGGAGCCTAAAGCAAATATTGTGGATAGCTGAGCTGGATTGTTAGGTGAGAAAGCTCCAGTCACTTCGGTCCACTTTAATAGGGTTTCTTTCTTATAGTAATGTAACCTGCACACTTCCTAATACAATAAGAATAACTAAAGTCAAATTTGTTTTGATTTGAATTTTTAAAAGAAGGAGAACTAAATATCATCCCAAAACACATTTATTAATGACTTCATAAATAAATGATGCAGCCTTAGCTTCTTGGAGTATTGTTGGCCCTCTGTCTTCATCTATTCTTAATAATTTACTTTAGCTGGATAATGCTACCACATCCAATATCACAGTCTAATAACCACCTTCTATACAAAAACTTTCTCATGGCCTGCTTCCCAGAAAAATCAACAAACACTATGTATCAGGAACAATCTGAGAGATCAGATAACAGAACAAATTTGGCAGCTGGATTAGTCACTAGCTGGCCACCAATCATGTTCTCATCATTCATGGTAAGTGGAGGAAAGTGCAGGAAAGACAGACTCTGGCACGACTAGATGGCCCAATGACTAAAGCTCTCACTGGTACCAAATTATGATTGTGTACCAGGGCAAGAGAAGACCTGAGCTATCAAGGTATTGGGGATTTGAAAAATACGGAGAAAGACTAATTAGAATGATAATGGAAGTAGCTATTACTGTATTCCACTAAAGTGCTAGAACCAGATAACAAAAGTGACAGCAATTAACACATAAAAGCCAAGTGTGAGAAGCAGAGAACCTTTTTAATGATATACAAATAAGCTCTCAACTACAGCAGCAGTACATCCAGGAAGTCTAGGACCAGACCTAGGACTTAACAAAAGGACTTACTTGAGAAATTTGTACTTCTCCACAGAATTCTGGGTTCTGCAGAGTTAGAAGTCTTGGTGTCCAAATAGATATATTTCCACCAGAGAACCAAGAAAAATCCCTATAAACTACAGCTGCTGCCTGACACTTTAGTCATCTTGTGTTTAGAGTCCAGCAAGTAAGGCAGGATTGCTTTTACACGGGGAGGGGAGTGGGCAGGAAGGACTATTTGTAGCATTTTAGTGACCCACTTCAGTGCTGCTGAGAACTACCATTCCAAGCTTTAAGGACAGATCAGCAAGTGGAAATACACTGGCCCCATATCTTCAGGGCTAACTCCTTCACTGACCTCAGGCCTTTGCCAAGCTAAATGGTCCCACTGACTCACTGCCTGAAATATCTATTTGAAAGAGTAATTCCTCTCCAATTACCACCTATTCCTCTTCCCTGCTTTCATTTTTTCCAAAGCATTTATATCATTATATGTATTTTACTTGTAATTCTTCAATTTATACAATTTTCCTATTGCCATTATAGCACATTTCCACAAATTTATTTATATATATTCTATAGCATCTTAAAAATTACATATTTATTACCTTAGAGGTCTGGTGGTTTGAAACCAGAATAGATATTACCAGACTAAAATCAAGGTGGGCCATATTGCTTCTAGATGATCTAGCAGAGAATCAATTTCCTAACCCTCCCCAACTTCCAAACATTGCTTGGCATTTTTTGAGTAATGGCCCACTTCCTCCATCATCAAAAGCAGCAATCACAGTATTTTGACCCTTATCTCTGTAGCTACATCTTTTTCTCCAACTCTAACTCTATGGTCTTTTCTCTAGTTAATAAGAACCTTTGTAATTACATCGAGCCCACTCCAATAATCCAGGATAATCTCCCTAACTCAAGATCTTTAACCACATCTGCAAAGTCTCTTTTGCCATGTAAAGTAACACATGCACAGGTTCCAGAAATTAGAATGTAGAAAAAATATTTCATGGGCCGGTGAGATGGCTCAGCAGCGTACGTGCCTGCCAGGCAAGCACAAGGGCTTGAGTTCGACTCCCGGAACCCACATACGAAAAAAGGGCCGGTGATATCGCTCAGCGGCACGGGCGCCTGCTGGCACGTAAGGTCCTGAGGTCGACCCCGTTACCCACAAAAAAAAAAAAAAAAAAAAGAAAAGAAAAAATATTTCATGTTTATGACCTAAAATTAATTTTATAAAATGCAGCATATCATATAACTAAATCAATTGAGATGTTACCAAGCAATAGCATCTATTACCACAGATAAATGACATCTTTGTATGTTATTAAAGTTTGTACTTATGTCAATAACGTTTTTGAATAGTCTCCCAATTAAACCAAACAAAACTTATATAATTTTCAGTTTTTCACTTTTTCCTCTCATTCTTATATTCCATCTATCACCAAAACCTGTGGCTCTATTTTAAAAATATATCGCTTATAGAAGTAATTTGTGTGTGCGTGTATGTGTGCATGTGTGTGTTTTACTGAGCCTCACATGTGCTAATGAGCTAAGCTGGTACTCTACCACTATATTACATCCCCATCCCTTTTTACATATTTGGAAACAAAGTCTCCCTAAGTTGCCTAAATTGACTGAAAAATTGTGATCCTCCTGCCTCGGTTCCCCAAATATCTGGAATTGCAGGCACATGCCACCATACCTGGTTTTAGCAGTGTCAATGTGCAACATACATCCTTATTCTCCTCCATATGTTCCAGTCCCTGTGCTGGTAGGCTGGCAATATGGTATTAATTCAAGTCAAAGAAGTCTGAATGGCAAATATAGGTACCTCATCCAGTCTAAGGCAGAGAAGAACTGGTATGCTTCCTTGATCTCATTCTTCCTCAGCTTCAGTGTCCTTGCAGCCACACGTTCTGCATAGCACAGTTAAGAAAACTGAAGATGGTAGGATTCTTGAGTCACCATTTGGAAGACAGCTGCTTTGGAATGTTGCCTGAACTGCATTTGAATGAAAGATAAGAAATACACTTTTATTCAGTTAAGCCATATGTGATTATGGGATTTGAGTCATGCAGCACTTAATATTAATTACTCTAAAGAAGAACAAGATTAGTACCAGGAATAGGTAGGTTAAAAAATAATCAATAAAAATATATGGCATCTGCTCAGGGGTCAAGTTTCAGGGCAGCTACAAAAGTCATATTGGAAGTAAAACATACAGTAAACCCTTATAGGCAGAGACAAAACATATGATTATATTATTATGTACAGTGACTTATGATCATGTAATTAAAGCCCTGGCAACTCTAGGAGAAAAAAAATAGAGAATAGGAAGTTACTATTGTTAGCTGTTCAGTACAGGGTGTAAAAATGTCACCTCTGGTCTTTCTGCTTTGCACTCCCCCTAACTTAACCTTTTATCCTGTTCCTATTACTGATAATTGTCCTAAATTACATCTTTGTTTACTCACTGAGAATCTGCCTCACTAGAACAAAATCTCTATGAAAATAGGAATGAATGTACTCTAAGATGAAGATTCCTTAATCAATATACACCAGTACTTGCCTGCTTCTTTCTTTCTCATTCTCCTTTACCTTCTTGATCTTCTACCACACAGTCTGTTTCCCTCTGTGCATCCACTGTACTCTTCTCTCCCTAACAACTGCACACTTCCTGATTTTGGAAACTGCACTACAACACTATGAAGATTTTGAAGGAACAGATCACCTCCTGGGTAATTCTGAAAACCTCTTCCCCAGAAACCCATCAGAGCTTCTGTGAAATGAATGATCAATATACAGAATTCCACAGCTGTAATCTCACAGACAATCACTCCTCTTCCCACAAGGCCGTATGTCTTCACACCATTAGGATGTGACAAGCAAGCTCTGTCTTGCCTTTTAGCCACTCTATAGTTCTGGGAAGCCTCAATCTCGAAGGGTATGAAAAGACTGAATTATAGTGATTCATTCTGACTCATGTTAAACAAACAACAAAATACACAAACTCTTCAAATTTTCAAAATCCAACTGTTTCATGATTTACTGGAACAGAGATACAAATATGGTATCTTTGATAGCTGACAAATTCAGGTTGACTTGCCAGCTCTCTGGCTATTTGATGGCCCCATTCACATAGAGAAAGTTTTTATTCAGCCATCTAAATTTTGCCTTAATCCATTTGTACTACTATAACACACTGGGAATTTACAAAGAATTAAAATTTATTACTCATAGTTTTGAAATCTGTAAATCCAAGATCAAGGTGCCGGCATCTGGTGGACACTTTCTTGCTATATTATCACATGGCAAAAGGTAGATGGAATAAACTCCTTTCATTAAGCCCTTTTTAATGATGCTTTATCCTATTAACAAAGGAGGATCTCTTATAACCCACTCTTTTAATAAAAGCCCTATCTCTTAAAATTATCAGATTAAAAATAACTGAGTTTTCATATGTCTATATGAAAGCCATAACACAAATCAAGGTGTAAATAAAATATGATACTAACAAAAATAAATAAATCTGAAAATCTAGGGTTATAAAAAAAACTTCTTAGTTGTTAACGTTGCTTTCATGAAAAAATAGTTGGACATAACAAGGTTTTCAGATGGGCCACAATATTTTCCAGAAATGTTTGTTTCAGTCCACAAAGATATTTGAACATTTCCTATTTGCCAGGTACCACAGGAAAAGTGTCAATGAGAGCACTGGTTAACATGATCCTTTATTAGAAAATGCCTTGCAGAAGGCTTTGAAAGAGCATCTAACTTGTTTTATAAAGCACTGGGAAGGAGGGAAATAGTCAAAAGTTCGGTATTCTCAGTAATAACTGACAAGAGATAGTTAATGAAAAAGGAAGAATTATTCTTTTAAATGCTCATGGGTTTATTGAACAATGTGAATTTTATCAAGAGAGGTGGAGAGGCAAAGTAAAGTGCTAAAGTCCTAGGCAACAGGAAATGGGGGGAAATATCCAAATGGAACAAAGACATACATTTTTAAAATGCCCAACAGTGAGGAAATAAGAGACATATATATATTGTAGTCAGCAACACCAAAAGAGATTGCTTTCCTGGACAAGAAATGCACAAATGGCTCATCCCAGATCCTGACACATGCACAACAGAAGTACAAAATAGTAAAAAGAAAAGTCACGTTTACCATACAGAAGTTATCAATGATTTTTCCCTGTATCATTCAACATTTAGGAGAAAATCTTTACTGCAGTCTCACATCTAGACAAATATGTTTTTCCTAATATTTTGTTTTTATTATATGAAACATTTTTCTTACATAAAAATAAAGTGTTACTTTTCAACATTGCCTCTTGTGTGTTGGTTTTCAGAGAGCTCTGGACCAAATTTATAATACTCTTAAGGCAAATGTTCCAAACTTATAAAGTACAAGCTTGATTTAGATGCCATCTTGGGTTTACTGTATTTTCAGACACAAATTTTGTAAATGAGTCATTTCTAGCAAAAATGAGTAATTAAAACATGCAAATAAGTGATGTAAAACCTGATTACTTTAATCCTCCACCCAAATTTTGACAAGTTACTGACAAATACAAGTTCTATAGTTTTATTATAGAATGACATTATCTTCCGTACTAACTCCAAAATCAGTCAGGGATTATTGTAACTCTCCTACTAACCTGTTTTGACACTGTTGTATTGTTATTTTTCTTCTCTTTAAAATTAAAAAAAAAAAAGTAAAAAAAAAATATTTGATGTTGGGCATGCTCCCAACAGACATTTTCCACACCAGAAAGTTAAAGTTTTACTGGCCTTAATTCCTATTTGTAAACTCATTTCATATCCAAACAAGCTATTTTATTCAATAAATATTTATAAAGCTCCCTCCTGACATGCATTCAAAGTCGTTCTGTCAAAGACAAAAGGTTAGCAAAGCTCAATTAGAACAAATGGAATGCTTGAGAGAACAGAACTGTCTTTGGCATTTTTGAATGTTAATAATGAGTTACTTGATCTTATGTCCTTGGACAAAGAATTTTGTAGCTCTGGGCTGGAACTGACAAATCTGTCAGTTGTACATGCCCATGCCAATCTCTGTACAAGGATGGGTGATAAGCTGTCACATCAGCATTACACACGATTGTGTACAGAAAAAAAAAAAAAAAAAAACTTATTTTCAGGTAAGCATTTCCAAGCTATTTCATGTTCTTAAATGAAAGCCTGCAATGTTGCTTTGAGAGTGATAAGCAAGTGCTCTATTCCACCTCAGAAATAGTTACTATTTAATACAGAGCTATGTGCAGAACAGATATCTGAGCAAAATATTTGAGGAATCTTCTGGGAAGAAAACAGATGCTAATCTTCGAGTCACTGAAACTATTTCTCTCATCTTCTAATTCTGCCTCTTAAGTGAAAGAAAAATTGTGCAGTAATTCCAAGTTTGGTCACCAGAAAATTCTCATTTAAACACTGGATGTAAACACCCAAAGTTGAGACTCAATATGAGCAAATATTCAGTTTAGGAAAACAAATGCATGTGATAGGTAAAGATTTGGAAAGACTTACGTAGCTGTAAAACATACTTTTATAGGCTAAAGCAAGAAAAGATGCAGCTATTTTGGTTACCTAACTGATTTGTATAAGCAAACAGAGGAGAATTCTACCAATAATTAAGAAATTATCAGAAATATGAAGTACTCTTAGGAATGAATTAAAAAGAGAGAACCATCATTTAAAAACATCAACTTTATATCTTAATTATCTGTTCCAAACAGAGGTTATCATATAAATGTATTTCTAAATTATTAGTGATTGATAAATATTTTCTCACCAAATAAAAAATGTATCAATTCTGATATTTAACTTTCTACTAACCTTTTATTTGATTTTAGGAGAGTTTCTTATGTCTCTATTTTATCAATAAAATGGAATTAAAATATTTTCTCTATTTCTCCAAAAAGATAAGGATAAAATGAGGTAGATGGGAAGTAAAATCTCCTGCATTTAAGTTCAAAAAGTCAATTGATTAAGTAAACCGTTCAAATATAAGAAAGAATATATTTAAAACTATACTGAAATAAATAAAGATTATAATGTATTACAGTCATTTCATTTAACTGGGTACCAAAAGGCTAATGAAATCTGAGACTACAGAAATGTAGGGAGCACCATATTCTGTACTGGTCATGTCAAGTAGGCATTGCTGAGAAATTGGAGAGCCAGTTCTCTGCAGTGAGAATGATCTGGTGAACAAAAGCTAATTGTTCTTCTCTCCTTTTTGTAATTCAAAACCATCCTCATGTTTCATGTAGGAAGTTACAGTGTAAGAGAAAAATCAGAGAGAAAGGGATAGATGAAGTATTTGGAAACTGTGTCAATAAGAATAAACTTAGAAACAATCAGAGATAATTACCCAGGACAAGTAAAGTTTCAGAAATGCTCTTATTAGAACACTACATTCAAAAAAGAAATTTGAGTTAAATATGCCTAGCAACTATAGCTGTCCATCAGTGAAAAGACAGTTCTGCAAAGTACTGAAATTCCTGTCATGAGAAAGGATCAAGCATGGGCTAGATAATCCATCAACTGTCAAAGTGCTGTAGAGAAGATAGTTCTAGATACACTCCACAGTGTCTTCCAATCAACAACTACAAAAGTGTGAATAATAATTCTTACACTAATACAGTACAAAAGAGAGACATCGTCATCTTCCAGAAATAGATTCTCCAACAGAAAAATCATTGACTATATGCTAACCAGCCATTACTTTTGGTAAGGATGATAGTTTTGAATTGCAAAAAGGAGAGAACAACTAGCTTTTGTTCACGAGATCATTCTCACTGCAGATTCTGCAGCTTGGTGGACATTGTAAAGGCCATGATTCCAAGCAGATAATGTCAACGGGAACCTGTAATTTGTCTACCATGTCTGTTAAAGGAGGCATGAATTGTTTTTGTTTTGAAAATAAACTTTAAAATACATTCGTCTCAGAAATCACCTGAAAAGAGAAAAAATGATTTCATTTGTATTTAATCCTGAGAATATATTATTGAACTACAGTATAAAAATAAAAAAAAATGTTTCATGTAGTAAGTTACAGTCTAAAAGAAAAATGACTTGAGGTTTCTTTAAAAATTGTTATTTAAGGGCCAGTGAGATGGCTCAGCGGCTTCAGCGCCTGCCCGGCAAGCGCGAGGGCCCGAGTTCAACTCCTGGAACCCACATACGAAAAAGGGGCCGGTGATATCGCTCAGCGGCATGGGAGCCTGCTGGCACGCAAGGTCCTGAGGTCGACTCCCCGGTACCCACAAAAAAAAAAAAATTGTTATTTAAAACTGACTATCCAATTTCACACAAAACATAGGATAAGAAAGTTTTGGCCAAGATTTAAATTATTTTTCAGTTGTAGAACTTTTCGTGAGCTATGTAATATGAAAGGTTCTTGCTTTATATAGTTTATGTTTCAATGTGCTTCCCAAATTTCACGTATTGGAAACTTAATTCTCGATGTCCCATATTAATAGTGTTGGAGCTGGAGCACTGAGGAGGTAATTAGGATTAAAGGGGTAATGTGAGTGGATGTCCCATAATATAATTAGTGGCTTTATAAGAAGATGAAGCTGAGCAGACACGAGCTTCTCTGTCTCAATATGGGGTGCCCTCCAATATATCATGATGTAGCAGAAATGTCCCCATCAAATGTTAGAGCCATGCTCTTCAACTTCCCAGCCTCCAGAGCCAGGAGCTAAATAAACCTCTCCTCTACAAATTGCCTAATCAATTAATAGCGATAGAAATCAAATCACCACAGTACCTGTATATTTATCTGAATTTATGCATAAATATATAAACTTTTAAGATGTGTCTGACTTTTGCAGACACATCTAGTGAAATTAGAAATTAACTCTAATGTCATAATCACTATGTGAGCAAGTTAAATATATTATTTGTCTCATTCTTTTGGCTATTCAAGTATATGGAGTAAGTTCAAATGAGTTTAGTTGGCCCACTATAAACCTACATAGTAAGAATCATGAGATTTTGAGACCATAATTGTCTTCAGGGAATATCTTCTGAAGGGAATCCCAGAAGCAATTGTCTTCAGGGACCTGGCAGACAGTGAAAAGATAAAAGGCATCAGAGAACAAAAGAGCTTGTGGAGAATTATAGACTCTCCCGTCTAAATTCATCAGACTCAATATATAAAAATTATACAATGATCAAATAAAATTTCTCTGAACTGAATCTGACTCAGAGCCATGTAGGTAAAACCCCTGACCTAATGTTTAGTCCTGTTGTTTTACAGATAAGAAAATCGAAGTAAATGTTGCTTAAGTAAGTGACTTATTCAAGGTCAAACAATAAGTTCTAGCTTCGAAGTGTTTTGCCTTTTGGTTCTATGGCTTTTAATTTATACAGGTGGTTCTATTTCTAAATCCAGAACCTATCATTTTGGCCTTTGTGCTATTGTTCTGTATATAAAAATTGTGTTTAATTGTGCACCAATGTCTGTTTTCTAATCTAAATTTCTTGTTTGCGTTTTGTAATAAAAAGACTACTTTGTAAAAAAATATAGTGAAATTTTTTAATAAACATATTCATCAGATATCCAAGTTTGGTGGAGACTTTAAAGTTTTGTTTAAGGTACAAGATCAAAATGAGTGTTCATTTTGTCTGGGAGACAGACTTAGTTAATAACAAAAACTGGGATTGCCATACTTTTTAGTCATATCTAGCTGGGCTATATTTTCATAAATATTTTCCTTGGGAGAACAATAAAAAATTTTACAATCCTCTGAATGACTGGCCTGTGATGAATTTTTAGAGCCTGTTATTAATAAAAGAAACTGTACTAAGGCATAACAAAGAATTTTTACTACTATTAATTTTTCTTACTAGCAAGCCACTAGAAGATAGACATTCATTCAGTTTTACTTTTTATTTCTTCTTCATTTTTGTACACCATTAACGTGTCACTGCATCTTGGAAAGGATTCATTTTTGCTTAGAGGAAATATAGCAAACAATTCTAGAATTCAGTTGGTCACCTGTGAGGATGACATTTTACCAGGAATAATTAATATGTTTACATGGATTATGTCCATCAGGACATTAAGCAATTGTGGTTCCTAAACAGACCAGAAAAGGGAAACAAAAAAATCTAATGAGTATCATTATTGAAGTGGCTTCAATCTCTGGTTCCAAATTACAATTATTATTTGCTTCTAAAGCTTCTGATTATATAGAAATTCTTCAACACCAATTTATCTCTTCTAGAAATCCATTCTTTATTCTTAAAATAGAACCATAGTTCTACCTTGTATACAGTGATGAAAGATGGTATCATGCAGCCCAATATATTTCTATTAATGAGTTGGTTTGATTTCCTTTTTGGCAACTACAGCCTCAAACCATTGGAATAAATATGTTCATTCAAGAAAAATGTGTCTGATTTGATTAATCCTCTAAGCCAAGCAAGAGTCAGAAAAATGGAAAAGGTTTGCAAGGAAGTGAGTGAGATATTCTTCTTATGGGAAATAAAACCATTCACTAAGATTTTTTTTAAAGACATATTTAGATGTTCTTGTTTACAGTCCAAGAACACAGATGTTTCCCATTGTCCCTTTAAAGCTAAACAATTATAGTTCTTCAATCACTCTGTAGTTCTAAGATAACCGTTTACATTTATTTAGCCTCTAGTATTAGTACTGTATGTGTCAGTTAGGATTTTGGTGACTGTAATCAATAAAACCAATGCTAAATACCACAGAAGATAAGAAATATATTAAAAGGTTGTCATGTAGCATACAGATTCAATAATACAAGTGAGCTGATGCAGAAAGGACAACGTAGAGAGAAAATCTACTCAATACTCAAATTCCCAGAGGAAACTTTCTGGCCTATTGAAGGACACTATATTAAGAGAAGGCAGAAGAGTTTGGCTGAGAATTTCAACAAAATTGCATTTAAAAAGGTAATGACCTGAAAAGGAAAAAGGAGAGCTGTTATCAAGTGGGAAGAATGAATAAAGTATGTACTACACTGCCCTTCCCATTTTTCATTGATCAATAACAAGACTGAGAAGGTAGACAGGGTAATAATATCAATACAGGCTTTTGTTAATGCCTCTCAATTTGTCTCCATTTTACTCTAATCTTGTTATCTGCCCATACGAATATTTTCAATAATTCTGATTTAGGATAGGCCTGGAGCTAAAGACTCTTAGAGTTCTACATCTTGGTATTACAAGAAGAAAATCAAATTACCAAAGGCCCTTTCATAAGAAGCTAGCCTGAAGGTGTGTTTTTATTTTCTGTACGAAGTTTAATTACTTACTGCCAAGTCTCTAGGCATTGCTAAACATCATTCTATAGGTTTATCATAACAGAAATAGTACTCAGCCAGGAAAATTAGTTTTATGTTACTCAGAGGCAAGTAATCAATTTCTGATTTTCAAGTTCATAAATTTTTAAACTTGATATAAAAATAAGGATTTGCATTATATATTTACTTACCAAGAATATCTAAAAACAGTTTTACATACCCAATTAGTCACATTGGACATTTTGATCATGAATTGACCAATGAAGTATAATTTATAATGCACTTAGTAGGGCTAAATGAGTCCTTATCATCAGTAGCAGAGGCCTCAGTATCAATAGTTAATGTTTTCTGACATTTCAGTATGTCTCAGCTCTTGTGCTGAAGCCTTGCAAACTTCAGTTTCTAATGGTTATACTACTGATGAGAAGAATGTTCCTATTTCCATGTAATAGAAAAAAGACACTAAAACCGAGTACGGTGACACAAGCCTATAACCCCAGCTACTTGGTAGGCTGAGGCAGGAAGTTTGCAAGTTCAAGGGCAGCCTGAACAACTCAGTAGAACTTTATCTCAAAATTTAAAAAAAATAAGAAGGGCTGGATATATAGCGTAGTGATAGAGCAACTCTGGGTTCCATCCCCAGTGCCAAAAGAAAAGGAAAAGACACTAAAGCCAGCATTGGTTCAAAAACATGCTTCAAATTCATTAGGTAGCAAATGCTTAAACCTTGGAATCAAAGGCAAGCTGCTTGTACCTAAATTTTTATCCACTATATCGGAGTTTCCCAATCAGATTTCACTATATTAAAAAATGTATCCAATTTATTCATAGCAAGTGTCTCAAATTTTACTCTGCTGACTTATACACACATGGTTATCTATACATTTTTAAAATAAGGGGTTAAAAATTTACTTGGAGGGGCAAGAGTGCCTAAACTATTCAAATCTTACACTCTAAAAAGAAATTGTATGTTTTTAATACATTCAGCCAAGAGCCTATTTAAAATGTCCTTAATTCAGGGTTTACTGGGAATTATCACATAACTAGAGAAATAATCCAGCCATATGATAAAACCATGGCTAAAATTCATTGAGTGCTATGTTCTAAATAATGACTATAAAATACCTCTCCTATTTCTTCCTCCATCTTGGTCTTCCTCCTTTCTTACACTGAAGCTATTTTCTATCCTACTATGATGAACACTGTAAAAAGTAGAAGAGAAAAGGTAGCCCATTGTTATCACTTAAGAAACATCTAAAATGTTTGATTAAAATCAGAAGTAATGCTAAGTTCCAACATGCTTGGGTAGGGAAGGAAATAGGATCAGCAAACGACTATCAAACAGAAAGCACAAGTCATAGGGAAAAAGTCATGCTAAGGATATACAATGCTCTCCATGCTACAAAAGGAGGTTAAATACACTACAACTACTAAAGAAAAAGAAGGGAATTCATCAGAAGGGAATTCATCAGAAGGGAAAAGGGAATCCACAGAGGCATAGTTTTGCTATAAATAAATACCAGCAACAAAAACACAAGAAGGCTGACGCTGAGCATTCACCATCAGCAAGGGACCGAGCAGACCCTTTATGGACACCAACTCATTGCTTTTCCCAGCAACTCCATTTGCAATAAATATTATCCCCGGGCTGGGGATATAGCTCAACAGCACAGTGCTTGCCTGGCAAGCAAGAGGTCGTGAGTTTGATTCCCAGTATGAATGAATGAATGAATGAATGAATGAATGAATGAATGAATAAATAAATAAATAATGTCACCTGTAATATACAGGCAAGCCTATCCAGGCTCAAGACTACAGATCCAGAAAACCGTACAGCAGGAATTGGAATGTAACTTAGTCTAAATCTAATGATCACAGAACACTAATTTTTAAAGAAAAAGATCACAGAGCATACCAATACAAGTATGTCAGACCTTTTTAGGTCCAATCCAATGATGAGGCTCCCTTGCAAGGCATAAAAGAGAAAACTATAATCAGAGTTTTAAGGGCTATGAAGAAAGTACATCGGTTTACTTATTTTTTTAATTAAATACTTTATTGGTAGGTAAAACAGATTCACTTTCTGTTGATCTGATTGGGTCCTTAGAAAATAGACAATAATAAATGGAAATTATTTCTAAAGTAAAATAACTCAGTAATGAGAACAGATAAAAGAAATTTCTAAAGAGAAAAACATTTTTAGAATAGTATGAAATTTATCTTTCTCAAAAACCAATTAATTGAACTCCCTATTATATAGTATAGGCTAAATGTTATAGTGTTCTTTAGCAGTGAAAAACAAAACACATTCAAAATATTTAAAAATAATAAATTCTTTAAATAATTTTATCTATTTAGGTAACAACATCTTGCAGTGAGGACATAGATAACATACATCTTTACAAGAAATATTCCAGTGTATTTTACATACTGTGTTAGTTACTTTTCTCATTGCTGAGACAAAAATACCTGGCCCCGAAAGTTAAAGGAGGAAAGGTTTTTTAACTGACCTTTTCACCCTTTCTGCTTTTTGCTTTTCCTGTGCTTTGATTGTTTTGTAATTGACTTTTAAAGGGAGAATCTTTCTAGAGCACCGTCTTTTGCTCCAGCCTCCAGGTAGATTAATGTTTTAAGCCTTCATACCTCATTCTCCAAGCCTTTGGCATCACTCAAGAAAGGGAGTAACTGAAAGCTCTAGAAACCCTGTCAGTATTGAGGAGTATTACTGACCAAAAAGGGGAACAAATACTTTAATTCAAATAAAAGATAAAATGAGAGATAGTGTCCCTTATTCTTCCAGACTAATAAAAATTTTCTTGTAAGTACTTTCTGTTAGCCTATATTGAAACTGTCTGTATCAGAAGCCAGTCTTCTGATATATGCAATACAGAAGGGATTGGGTATTGTCTAAAGACCTTTTAAGTGATGGAGATATTAGCATATGTTCACCAGAATGTCTCTTGGATTTTCCTGACCATATTCGTATCTTTAGAAACACCTATAGTGGTAAATTTTAATCATGTGAAAAAAGTAAATTTCCAATAACCAAAAGTAAATTTCCAAAGACCAACAGAAACTTGGAAAGAACAGATTATATGGTTGTGAAAAACAACTCAGAAATATGATACATAATATTTGAAAATATTTGTATAAAAATGTTTTTCCCTGATGATGGATCTTCTGCAAAGCACATGTAAGGCTGAGTGATTAGGCACATGGAAGATTTCAGTAAGCATCCATTCATCATGTCATGGAATATGACATGATTGATTAAAGCTTGATCAGAATTCCTTCTGTACTTTGTAGCAGAAATAAGTCTGATTTAGTATGCAGGCCACCATTCACACTCCAATTCTAAGTCTGTGACATTAAGATCTTAAGATGCTTTGTAAGTAGCTTGTGTGCATCTAAGTATCTAAACATTCCGTAGAGGAAAAGCATAGAGTTATCTACTACTCTTATACTTAAAACAAGACTTACTTTATTGATAATAGATCTGAGTTACACTAGGCTAAAATACCCTAAAAATAACTCCAAACTTCTAACAGCTTAAATTCAAATGTTTATTACTTTCTCAGTACAAAGTAGGTGGTGATGTCAGATAGGTTCATCCCTTACAGTGATATGAGGCCCATATTTCTTCTCTTCTGCCTTCCCTAGGACCTTGTCATTGTCTATACACTGCCAGGTGAAGGGGGTAAAGTATATGCCCACTTTTTATGGGGTACAACACAGAAGATGAAAAAAGAAGAAATTCCATTCACATTTCATTAACAGAAACTAGAGGCGTGGCCATGGGTAAATGTGAAAGGACCACGGTCCCAGTCTGGCCATCCCATCTCCTTGCTATAATAATGCAAAAAGGATTTTGATGGCTACTTAGTAATCTCCATTATAGATCAAAAAGAATATAAACAAATTAGTTTCACTGACTACCAAATTTCAAACACAAAATATTAACAGTTTAGCTTCCAAGGATCAATCACTCAAAATCAATGTAAATAAATAAGAAAAATAGCAAATGCAATTTTAGTAAAGCAAAGAATTTAAATATCAGCATTCCTAAAGGGAAAATAAAAATCAGTGTTGGATTAAAGATCAACAGTTACACTATATTATGTTGTTCCGTTTCACAGAGAAGGCAGTACATAACAGGAGGGTCAGAGAGACCTGCCATAAAGTAAGGGTCTGTGTATTTCTAGCTGGGTGAACTTGGGAAAGTTAGTTAAACTCTCTGATTCTGAATTTATTCTCTTCTAAAAAGTATTAGCAGAGTTTACGGTAGAAAATAAATATTGAATGATAGTTGGAAATTAACATTATTATTCTTTCTCATATTTTCTGAAATAGTGCCATACTATGTAGTCTAGGCTGGCCTTGAATTCAAGATTCTCCTGTTTCAGCCTCCTGAGTGCCAGGATTATATGTATGTGCCAAACACCTGGCTTTCTTATATCATTTTTAATTTTATAGGTTACCTCAACATATCTAAAACCAAGACGAACAATAGCATACTAGAACACTGTAAATCTTACCTCCAAGTAGCTAAGAGTGTAGCACTTCCTTCCCTCACTGAATCATCCATCTGCTTGAACAGATCTGACTTGTGCTTCTGTTATTCATTTTGGGTTATTTGTCTAGACAATTCTCATCTGAATTGCCATGATCACCTGATTCATCTCCATATTTTTTATATTTCCATGGTATGATGATTTATTTCTCAGTTGAGCACCATTTAAATATATAATGCAAGATGTATCTAAAGTAATAGCTAGAAGAAATGTTTTCTCAAAGTCTTTCCTTTTGCAGTATTTTGATCTTCATTTTCCCTATTTGAGTATGGAAAAATTTAATTGGTATAGAAGAGAGCAAAAGGCATAGGATTTACAATCACATATATTATTGTTTTACTCAATTCCAGAAATTATTCCCTGTGTAAACTTGGCTATATTACACAATTTGGGGCTTTATTTCCTTTATCTTTAAAATGGCGAGGTGAGTTAGATTTAAGATTAATAGTATCAAATACCTAACCTTGATTATTCAATTATTCACTCTTGTATTCTCAACAGAGGTCCATATACATCATAGGCACCCAATAAACTATAGATTTTATTAATATCAATAGAATATTAATACAAAAATCAAACACAACTTCAAGTTGAAGTAAACAGTCTTATGTCACATGTAATAGACTATTAAGAAAGATCATTAAATAACTGAACAAATATGCTCACCAGGCTAGCAGCCAACCCTCAATTAGTTAATAATCTTACCAAGAAGACTTCTTATGTACAGAATTCAGTGTGAGCACAGGGCCAAATCACTTATCTGGCCCTCAGATACAGAAAATTCTTAATGTTCCAATAAAATACCTTCACGATAAAGAACAAAAGTAAAGTTCTATTTTTTCAAAGGTAGAATAAACTGAACCCTTAGCATCTCTAATTTGATGGCTGTAGGAATCAGGTGTAGGTTTGTCTCCAAATGAATAACCAAAGGTGTCACATCCTCTGGACCAGGTCTATGTTGCAAGCTTGGCTTTACAAATGTCTTCCATGGGACCATATGACCACTGCACTAAATTAAGACAAGAATAACTACCAGTCCTTTAGCACATATGCACTGAGATCATCAAAATGTGTGGAAGGCCTGACAGCACCATCTGCTCATCTTTTTATGATCCCTGAACTAATGTGTTCTGTTCATAATACAGCAGTTACTCAATAAGCATTTCATAATTTGAATCACAAATTCATCTTTTTTTATCCCAGATCTCTTTAGAACTGCATGTCCCCATAAAGTAATAATGTATATTTTAATTTTGCTGCATGAGAGTGTATATTCACCTCCAATAACTTGTGTCGAGTCACTCAAATTATAAACAATGACTTCAAGGTACAAACGCAAACTACGTCTGGTCATGTTTTTGTATTAAAGAATAAAAGGAAATGGCAATTGGAATGACTGGTGTTAGGTGTCATGCAGAGCCTTGTTTTTAGTCAGTGTTACAAACTGAGCCACAGATTCAGCATGGCTCCCTCTTAAACCAAGCGATCAATAGATTACCATAAAGTCACTCTATAACGTTGTTATGCTCAGTAAGTTGTGCATTATAAATTCCTATTTTGGGGCAACTCAGCACTTTCTAGCTCCTTTTGGCAGAAGTGACTTTAACATGCATCAAGGAAGGCAGCTCTGCAGTTCTGTTCCCTCTTGAGTCTGTGCTTATCAGAATATCAAACAGAACAGCAGAAACCAGAACTAAGAAAAAAGAATGTGTAGGAAGCACGTCAAGGAGGAGGCAAAAGATGAGAGTCCTTGGGTGGATTTTCTTCCCTCTAGCTGGGATCCTATGTAATGCTAAAATGAGGCGGAAGTGTCATCCATGGAAGTAGGGTTTTCTGATGTAAGACCTTAGAACAACAGACATATTCTGCAGACATTCCAGCAAGGACAGCACTAATGATGTCAAATCCTGGTACTCAAATCCACACAAGACTCCCAAGTTATACGAAAGTGTAACAGTAGCCTTAGGCCCTTCAGCGACACAAACAGTAGCTTGGAAATCACTAAGGCAGGCATCAAAGTGAGAAGAAATGGGGTTTCATTTTTTTTTTTTTAAATCTAACTGTAAACCAGATGTCTCAAAGTACTCTGGCCTTTGAAGGTCGCATTTGCAATATCCAGGTGAAGTAGATCCATTCTATGCACAGTGGGAAAACACCCAGTATGTTCATTGTTTCTCAAGGGACTTGCAGCCTCTTGACCCATTTGTAATATAGTCTAATTTCTAGCTATTATTTTTATCCTCTTTCACCATGTCTTTTTTATGACCTATTTAAGGTAGAACTGGCAGTGTAGCACATGAGGATAAGAAAGTTAAGAGAACATTATGGTTCAAATGCCTACTTCGTGACATATTAAAACAATCCATAGGGCTGAAAATAGATAAAACAGATAAAATAGATTACAGTTTTAATGTCCTCTCAGAATATTTCTCATGATTACACCCGATTTAGGATTTCTGAATTGTGAAATTCATTAGGAATTGTTTTGTCCAAACTTACCAGACAAAATGAGTTAAGCAGTATTACACTGTTTCAATTAGTTTCAAGGGTTGTGTCCAAAGTTTCCTTTAATCCTCTAAAGAACGATCAAAGTAGGTTTCTTTTTTTTTAACCTTCACAATTGTTCCATTCTAGAAATGTGGACACAAACTACCAGACATGTTAAGTTTCTAGTTCAAAATCACAGATGGAAACCAGAGCCTATTTGGACAGATTGTTTCTTTGCTAGCTGATTGGCTAGCTGATTCTGAACCTGAATGTCCACCTTCATCCACAAATTTACATTTCACTAAGCCCAGCAATTCTTTCGGATTCTTAACTTATCTCTGAGGGATTATTCTCAAATTAAAGCCAGCAGTGGTATGAAAATAAAAGCCCCTTCAGAGGAGTGTCCTGCCATAATGCAGGGCACAACTGAGTGGCATCTTGACCTAAAGCCACCCGACCTCTTAATAGACCCATAGAAAATTAATTCACATGAGACTCCAATAGAGAGAAACTACATCAAAGACAGAAGAGTTCCATAAAGAAAATCATTTGTACACCAAAATACTCAGAGGCCTGATTCTTTTAGTATTATGGGAGTAAAAATAATGCCTCAAAGTTTTCAGGTGCAAGGAAAAAATGTTACTGCTGCTGTTGTTGCTGTTTTATTGCTTTCAAGAAATAATACTGAATGGTAAAAGTGCCTATAAAAGTTACATTATCTATTTATGTTACCAGTTTAGAAGTCAACCTTCAATCTTTACTTCAGAAGTTTTTCAATCTATATTGATACCAGGTAAAGTATTAGATTATTAGGCATATAAATATGTTATCTTTGGCTTCAATTAGGGATTTCAATTAATTGGTTTCAAAAAGTATTAATCATTAGCTTTGGTTTTAATTAATATGTTAACAGATTACCTTTCATTGCAATTAATTCAGTTACCTTTTTTGAGTGTTTGCTGTGCGCTAAATTGTGAACTAGGCTTTTTATTTCAGTGAATGCTAATCTTTACAACAATTCTTTGTGAGATGATTTCTGTAAATCTTGTTAGAATAAATTAAAAAACAGACACTGAGAGACAGAGATTTTTGTTTGTCTGGAATGCTATTTTTTCTTTTATTTCCATAATTTGTGCAGTCCCCTGGGTGTTTTTAGTCATGATGTCCTACCACCTCCACCCCACAAAAAGGGAGCACCAACCCTAGCCTCTCTATATGCTTATCTGCCTGGCCATATAATAACCCAAGAAAGGACAAACAGATAATTGCCTAGATTGCAGGGAGTAAAAATTCCTCTGGACTTTCCATTATGAGGATATAAGTCTGAAATTAACAGGGGGAGAGTAGAGAAGTAACGCTGATAAAACAAGAACACCAAGAGGTGAAAAGAAAAGCATCAACCCAACAACATTTTTTGAGTCTATGCACTGAACTATGCTTAAAATCAGAACTAACTCTGGATTCTAGCCAGCCAATTTTTGTTCTGGTCAATAGCATTTAATTTCTGTCACTTACAGTGAAAACAAGCCACACCAGACCTTATGGATGAATTCATATTTACAAATGTAAAAACAAAGCCTCTCAGATATTGCTTAAAATCAATAAAATAGATAATAAAGCCAAGGTTTGAAACTAGGACTCTGGGATCCATAGCACCTGTGTTGGTCTGGAAATTAGCACAAGGATCTAATGTTTGCCTTCTTTGAATTCATCTTGTATTTTGAGTTTTTATTCATCTTGCTGGCAAAAATTTGTCAGCTGTTTTCTAAGACTCGATCCTCATACTCATCCATGGGACACACTTCTGAGATAGTGACTGAGACCAGAACAATTAACCAACTGGTATATATAATACCCAATTTTATGTTATATGATGTAAGATATAATTATGTTTATCTAAAATGTACCAATAAAAAATAACTCTAAAAAAGCAAAAAAAAAAAAAAAAAAGGAGAAATGTCCAGAGATAAACATGAACAAGTAATTACAACATAAGGTGTAACTATTCTGTATTGAAGTATTTTTGTACAATAAGATTTCAGAGCAAGAAAAACGTGTAAAGATAACAAGAGGATGTGAAAGGATTTCCCCAAAAGGATAATACTTAAACTGAAAATTAAAAGGAGAATAGAAATAGTCCAGACCAAGAACACATTTTAAAAGACACAGAGTCAGAGTCAGAAAATGGATTTTGATAATTTTGATAATTCATGAATCTAACTTCATTAGCACTGCTTTTTCATTTCTCTTTGAACTACACAATTCAGTCCTTTAACTCCAGTGCTTCATACTCTCTTCTAGGATGCTTTAAGGCAAATCTATTTCATTTGGCTAAACAAACATTTATCAAATACAATGTTAATGTCAGCCTCTGTTAGGAAATGAATAAACATGTGTGCTTTGGAGGGTGGGAGGGAGTTACTGGATTATAGAGAAGGAGCACATAATACATAATGGTTGCATTCTTCAAAGGAGCTTATCTAGAGTGGGAAAGATACCAACATAATCTAAGAAAATGAAATATATGCCCATCTTTTGCTATAACAGCACAAAGGAGGTGTGTTTAATAATATGATGGCTCAGAAGACACTACCTGGATGTTATAATATCTGACCTAAATTAAAGGAAGAGTTAGAGTGAAACTAATTTTTTAAAAAATGGGATAAGAGGAGCATTTTAGGCTGAATCACTTGAACAAACACAGAGAGGCATGAAACTACACAGAATGTATAAAGATTTCAAAATATGTAATATGGTATTATTGCAGAAGAAAATAGCTACAGAATACAGACCAGGTTATGGAAAGCTAAAATGTCTATAATACTTTAAACAGAAGTGTGACATCATTCTAGTTTTAGCTGTAACGTAGGCAATGCAGCTAAGTGGGGGAAAGGTAAGGAACTAGTCGGTAGTATGAAGCCTAATCAAAAGATAAGCCTACCTGATATGCTCCAAAATCATATGTTCATACAGATACATCCATACAGTCCATCCAGTTTGAGCAGCATCTATATTCAAGAGGCTTCAGCCCCTTCTTTATTAGCTAAGACATTGGTACAAATGTCAAAATCCTGGGGCCTCCTTGAATTATAAAAGCAGGCAATTATACAGTTTGGCTGTATAAGTTAGATGGTTATGGTTAGATGGTAAAGAAGCTTCAACAGTCATTAAATAGTCCTATGCTCACAAAAGATCCAGATTACAGTATTTCAGAGATGGGCTGCAATAGATATGGAAGGTGTATTTACCCATGTATCCCATTCTTATTTGCATGTCTTTTTAGAAGAATAGTTTGAGTACAAAATCCATACCCCTAAAATAGTGAATAACAAAAGCAATTCCAAGAAGTGTATTTTCATAGTTATAGTGAAAAAAACTAACTGGAGTTTTCAGAGCTAGTTTGAACTCGGGAGTGGGAATAAACTGGCTTTTTGGAATATTATAAATGTTTAGACATTCTATTACGTAGAATAAAAATTTGTGTTTGAAGCTAAACTGTGCTCCTGTGGTACAACTATCTTTAAGCTATTTCTATGTTGTGGAGCTTTGGCAATATTGGGAACCACCAGTGTTTGACATGCTAGTATATTCATCTACGTTGATAAGTTTTAATCAGGGAATTCAGAGCTCTGTCCTGGGTTAGTCTAAAACACTGACAGTGACTTAAAGCCAACTTAATCTTTCTCATGCAAGAAAAATTACTAAAAGAATACTGCTGTATTCATAAAGTCCAAAGAAGAGCAGAACTATCAAGAAGCTAGATGTGTATGATACAATGTGAATTACTGGTGAATAAGACACATATTGACTTTACTATCCCTCATTCATTAAGTCAGTTTTACAAACAGAAGAACTGTTAAATGTCAGACTATAAAAACTAATAATCCCTTTCCCTCAGCGCGAACCTGTTGTTCTGATGATAGTGACTCCCCTTTTGCCTCCCAGAAAGTCATGTGCCCTGCACCTACACTACTCAGCACACTTTATTCCTCTGACAACAGTGGTTTGTTCAAAGATGGAGTCATAACCCATGTTATAATGAGCAAAACCATATAATCTCATTTCTGAGAGTTATTATGCTATATATTGGCAAGTGGCTTCTACTCTTTGTACATATTTGGGGTTACAGGCTGATGGTGGCTATTTTTGACACAGGCTTCTATGATCCCTGAGAAAGAAAAGGGACAATTTGGCCATATATATGTCCCTTCACTTATCAGTTCACTGTGGCATATTGAGTTCAAATTATCAGAGAAGGGAGACTGTACTGTGGCCTAGAATTATTACTAAATATTTGTGAGTAACCAAAATGATTCTCCTAGCCTACTCCTATATTCACAACATCCTGCTCATTTTTTGTTTCATTTGCAAATTATCCTCTCCATCATCACCACTCAAAGAACAATTATAGGGCCAGTGAGATGGCTCAGTGGCATAAGCACCTGCCTGGCAAGAGTGAGGTCCTGAGTTCGACTCCCGGTACCCACATAAAAAAAAAAAAGAACAATTATAAAATCCCATCAAATATGGAATTAAGACTAAAGTTTGAAATTTCTTTATTATCTTTTATTTGGTCTGTTCTACAGAATTCAAAGTTAACTTTATCTTCATGTATCAACTTCATTTCTTCCTTTTGCTGTAGGCTGAATTTTTCCTCAAAGTATGAAGGACAGATTCCATGAATGCCTAAGGTGTATATATTTAAGCCTCAGCCTCTGAGGGAACATGCATAATTTCTTTTGAATTCATACCCCAAACTCCCAGGGAAAGGAATCATTCATTAGTTGATATTTTTAAAGGTGACCAACACAGGACACAAACTATTGCTTAGAGGACTGAAAAATATCACATATTTACCAGCTTAAGAGATCTCACAGTCTTTAAGTGATAAGGAGAGGCACAGCAGAGCTGTCACTGAGGAAATTCATGCATCGATGGAGCAGAGACTGCAATTCACCTCTGTACTCATATTTTGGGGAAATCTTATTTTCTTAAATTATATCTTCCTAATATTCCAACAGGTACAGAAGAACTTTAAACTTCAGAACTTTAAAAATTGTTTGAGAAGTGATAAAAAAATTATAGCAAAATTTAAATAAAATTTATTAAAGGTGAATTACATTAAAAGACATATCGCCATTAATCCCTCTCAAAATATACCTCCTTCTCGAAGTACATGCATCCCCTCACTCTTGCCACTTTCTGAAACAGTTCTGGAAGTCCTCTTTTATGACTGTCTTTTCATAGCTGTCTTGATGTCCTCAATTGACTCAAGATATTTACAGCGATTTCTACAAATAAAAATATTATGGTGTGTACTCATCCACCTTTTTCAGCAGATCTAGTACAGTGAGACTTCTGGCTCTTCCCCAAAGTCAAAATGACCGTAAAAGGATGTTTTGATTCAATTCAAGACATCAAGGCAGAACTAAGGACATTCACAAAAGAGGACTTCCAAAACTGCTTTAGAAAGTGACAAGAATGAAAGGATACATGTTTCGAGTGAGGAAAAATATTTTGAGGAAGATTAATGGCAATGTGTCTTTTACTACAATAATTTTTTAATTTAAAAATTCACCATAGGTTTTCATCACACCTCGGAACATATAATTAGCTTGTTTAGTATTCATTTTAGCTTATTCAGAGACACCATAAAAATCCAGTGAACACTATCCAAATTGATAGACAAGTGCTGACATTTATAATCAATGAAATTATAAAAATACATACTAAGCACAATAATCATGTTTTCTATTTTTCATAAGCCATTTATACAAAATCGGGTGATTAGTTATTAGAAGTTTATAAGCTTAACAAGTAGCACGCTTAATCCTATTTCAAAGTCTGGGTATTTAGCCTTCATATTTTCCAGAATTTAAAAAAAAAAAAAAAAAACCTACAACTAAATAGAATTTTATGGCAAGTCACTGAAAATAACATTTTGAAAATCCATTCTTTGAAGAGGTTAGATCTTCTAAAGAATCCACAGGTTGTGGGAAATAGTATTTTACTTTTCTCCTCTTTTCTTGGCAATATGACTATAAAGCACAGTAGCCAAACTAAAGAACAGTGGGCATACTAATTGTTCTGCATTTAAAAGTGCTCAGTCTCTCCCATTTCACCTTGGATTTTTAAAGTAATTTACCCACCCACTAACTCAAAAATATATCTATTGTTTATTGTTCCTAGTTATGGGAATGAGACAATGAGGAAAACAGATACTCTTTTCCTGAAATTGTGATTTGTCTTTTGTTATTATAGCCTTCTGTATCAATCACCCTGATATTCATATGGCCTAAAATGTTCTTAAAACAATCAGACATCCATAAATGCTTACGAATTGAGTAGATGCCAGTTCATGTGGGGATGCATCTCTGCCTCACAAACCCTAATCTTCAGTGGAGCTAGTAAACAGTAACGGGCACCGCAGGATAAAACGCGTACCTCTGCACAAAGAGGACTGGGAGAGCGTAAAGGAGGGATGGCTAACCGCGTCTTGGGTGAGCGTGTTCACCTCAAGGGAACCGTGACAACTCCAGCAGTCTACGTGAAGAACCTGAAACAAGAAAAGGAAAACACAGTCACTGCTTCCTGAGGACTTGACTTTCTTGGCACTTTATCAAATTATAAATGGATTTTTCCTGTTTACCCAAAAAGCACCATGGAGTGCTGCACTCTGAAAGGCAAGTAAGAACAGATTGTCTCTCCATTTCAAGTTAATGTTTTACTGTAAATTCAATGACTAAGTAGATAAATATTCCCAATGAAGGGTTCTGTGACTGAAAGACAGAAGCTTATCAACTGTCACTTCTGTCAAATGCCCCAATTTCACACTCTAGCAGTCTTTCTATTATGGAAGGGAAAAGATACCGACTTGGAAAAATCGAGAGAAAGATTGAGAAGAAACTGCTTTTAATAACATATCCTAGTAACAACACATCAGCAACCAAAAACATTAAAATACAGAAGAAATGACATCTACTAGTTAAGAGAATTTGGCCTTGTTGACATCTGGTAATAGTGACTCCCTGTAAAGTTTAAGTGTTTCTCTTTCACCTTACACATGTAACCCCTGGGAGTTACCTATACATAATGAGAAAGAATTGACCTATTATCTGTGTGCAGTTTCATGACAGTGAAAGAAAGTTCATGCTAACTGGTTAGCATTACAACTACAAGTATGATACAAACACCCTTAAATTACTTTGACTTTATTTCTGTACACATAAATGCAATATTTCATGACAGTCCCTTGTACAAAATAGTCATTATTTTTCTTATAAACAAAATAAGATGTGTATGTGAAATTTTTGTTCAGAATTATTTATTCTGGTAATCATAGGAGCTTCCTGCTTTGGAAATTATATTTACTCTTAAATATAACTATCAGGACAAAAACCTGTGTGACCTTGGGTTTGGCAATGAGTTGTCAGATAGATCACCAACTGCACAATCCCTGAAAAACAATTTATAAGTTAGACTTCATTAATATTTAAAACTATTCCATAAAATATATTCTTTTTTTTTTTTTTTTTTTTTTTTGTGGGTACCGGGGGGTCGACCTCAGGACCTCACGCGCCAACAGGCACCCGTGCCGCTGAGCGATATCACCGGCCCCTTTTTCGTATGTGGGTTCCGGGAGTCGAACTCGGGCCTTCGCGCTTGCAAGGCAGGCGCTTACGCCGCTGAGCCATCTCACCGGCCCTATAAAATATATTCTTAAGAGAATAAAAAGACAAGACACAAACTAGAAGAAAATATTTTTAAATTACATATCAGATAAAGGTTTTGTCTTTTAAATATACTCTAACTCTGAAAACTCAAAAATAAACAACTTGATTTTTAAAACGTCCAAAAGTTCTGAACTTCATCAAGATAAATATATATATATATATATATATATATATATATATATATATGAAAGATGGTAAAAAGCATAAGCATGTGAATAAATATCCAGTGTCATTTGTCATTAGAGAAATAGAAAATAATAAGATAACTTTAAACAGCTATCATAATCACTGAAATACAAAATACTGATAGTGCCAATTTGCATGGTGCAACACCAACTCATTCATTGCTCCTTGGAATTCAAATAGTGCAGCCACTGTCAGAGACACTTTAGAAATTTAGCAGTTTTTTATAAAGCTAAACAAAGCCTAACCATAAACCTCAGCAATCATGCTTCCAGGTATTTATCCAGTTGAGTTGAAATTTATGTACATGCAAAATCTTCTCACAAATATTTATACCAGATCATAATCATCAAGAACTGAAACCAACCAGTGTGTCCTTCAGTAAATAAAAGGATAAATAAACTGTCCATCCATACAATGAAATACCATTTAGTGATAACAAGGAGTATGTTATCAAACCATCACATGGAAAAATCTTATATAAAATTACTAAGTGAAATAATCCACCCTGAGAAGGTCATACACTATACAACTTAAAGTACATGAACTCTGATCAGTAGCTGTCAGATGTTTGAGAAAATGAAGCATAGGAGATTTTTTTAGGGGGACAGTGAAACTATTCTGTATGCTGATGTAGTGTTAGAAACATAATACTGCACGCTTGCAAATAATGTAAGAATCCTACAGCATTAAGAATAAACCTTAAAATATATAAATTTTCAAAATCAATTAGGAGATTAAAAAGTCCAAAATGGAATGCAGACACTAGCAAAAATAAATATAATGTAAGTGCATAGCACAATTTCACTGGAAGGTTCAGGAAAGGTGGTACCCTAAGTAATTTGGGGAACACTGAAGACCGTAAAAGACAAAAGAAATGGTATAAGCATTGTATGGTAGTTGTTAAAGGAATTTCCCAATGAGTACAATTTAACAATTCTAAAATCACATTACCTGTGTAGTAGGATTGAACAAATAAGTAAATGCTGACAGATGGTGGGAGCTTGGGCTGTCTGATATGTTTGTAAGCACAGGTTGGTACACACATCTACTTGCTGGCTCCATCTGCTTAGAAGGCCAGGGGCAATGGCACTTCCATATTGGTCAGCTTTCCCATTGCTGGGACAAAATACCTAACACTTGTAACTAAAAGGAAGCATTTGCTTTAATTTGGCTTATGGTTCCAGACATTTCAGTCCAGGCCATGGTAGAATAAGAGTGCTCATTTCATGACAGGCCTGACACAGAACATAGAGGAAGAGCAAGTATCACAAAGGAAGGGACCAAGGGCACGTATCACAAAGGAAGGGACCAGGGACCAGTATCCAAGGTCACTTCCATGATCCACCCAGACATGGTGAGAAGTGTGCTTTACTAATCCTCTAGGCAGATCTCAAGTGATTCAAATTGACAATCCAGCTCAATTCTCACATTGTATACCTCAGCAACCTGACGCCCAAATATACCTCCTTAAATCATACTTAATCTCCAAATAAAAAGTTTCAATTCTGCCTCACATGACATAATTATGTCACATACAACTGAAAACATATCAATGTTTTCCCCAAAATCTCCAGCATTGCTCAAAAGTCCACATCCAAAATCTCCTCTGAAACTTAAGGCAGCACTCAGCTCTGACCAACTATAAAATTCAAAAAGCATGCTACTTAATCTCAAGATGCAATGGTTCAGGATAAGTATACCCAACCCAAAATGGAGAATTATGAGGATAGAAAAGGGTAGGACCAAAGAAAGACTGAAACCCAAGAGAGCAAACATTAAGTCCTATAGCTCTATGTCCTGTATCTGGGACATATGGTGATAGGTTGTGAGTTCCAAAGGGCTTGGATAACCTGAATCCCTATGGTTTTGGTGGTCTTTGGTGGTTACAGCCCACATGGCCTCTCTCTTTGGCTGGCTTTCTTTGATACCTTCAGGTTTCCTTGGCAAACATTCCATATTTTTGGCCTCTCCAACTTCCTGAGGTCTCAGTGGCACCTGGGGGTTCATTCCTAAAGGTTCATGCAACCACCTAAAAGGAGCACATTGCCTGGCATCACAGATCTTTCTTTGAATTCTTGGTGGAACCTTCTGTGTCCTCAAAACTACTGCATTCTGCATGCCTGAAGAACTAGCATCATCTAGGCAGTCAAATTCTGCTGCCAGCTTGAGCAGTAGCCAGACAAGGAGACTTTGGACCATGGTGGCAGCCATGTCTGAGTGCCTGCTTGGCTGAGCATGGTGAAATGAATTCCAGTTGATTATCTATGAAGCTTTTCTTGAGGAGGGGGCCAGAGGCTCTCCTTTGAGATGAAAGGATAAAAGTTTTGCACCCATGGACACTGTGATAGGTGGAGTCTTACTGATTCCCAAGATGCCCTTGAGTACCTTTCTTTTTGTTCCATTTTAAAATGGTTGGTGTTTCATTTTGTTTTGTTTTGATTTGATTTGATTTGCTTTTAATGGCACTATTCTCTTCAACAACCAAACCTGTTTTTGGCTCCAACATTATATGTGGTCCTTTTCTGGCCAAAAAATTTTTCACCATTTCTGGTTTGATTTTTGCTCGTGGTTCTCAAAATAAATCTAGCTCAAATTAGACAGCAGTATCTCTGCCATAGCCTAAATACTGGGCAGCCTTGAAATTTCCTCAACTAGATCAATTAGTCCAATCTTTAAATTCAGCCTCAAGTAAAGTCTTATGACATAGACAAAATGTAGACAAAATTTTTGCCAGAGTGTAATGACCATTCCCAATAAAGTCTTCATTCCAGTCTGAAACCTCATGAGCCTGGCCTTTATTGTCTGCATTTCTGTTAGCATTATGCTCTTCTGAGCTCCAACTAGAATTATCCATTTGGCTCTGCTTAGAGCATTTTAGGCTTTTTCTAGCATGCTTCTTCAAACTTTTCTAAACTCCTCCTTCAAACTGATTTCAAAGGCTTCCGAACCACATAGTCAACCTCAGCAATGACCTCAGCTTTCTGGCACATTTTCTATATTGGTCATCTTTTGTATTGCTGACACAAAACTTAAATTAGAAGTTTAATCTGGCTCACAGTTTCATGGGTTTTAGTCCATGGTCTGCTAGTTTTAAGCAGAAATATCATGACAGAAGTGTGTGGTGAAGCAAAGTTGCTCACTTCACGGCAGCTGGGCACCAGAAAGGAAGAGGCCAGGGTCCAGATATAGTACCTAAGGTTAGGCTTCCATGAACCACCCATACATGTCCAGTTGTGTGCTTTAATAATCCCCTAGGTGGCTCTCACACCAATTAAGCTGACAATCTAGCTTAAATATTACAAGAGGTTGTTTCTGCTTTAAATTCTGCATGACTTTGTACACACCATATCATTGCACTCCCATCCACTCACATGTGTATCTCAAACTGACCCTAACTTTATGAGGCAAATGCATGTGTATCCTTATGAATAGCAGCTCCATTAGTTAAAGGCAATATATCTAACTATATCCGAAAGAAAAACATCTCCCATGATATTCAACTTAGGGCTACATGCATGATTCATCAATTCAGTCATCCTTCAAAGTTTTGAATTCCTACTATATGAGGGAACTATAGTAAGTACTAAAGATAAAAAGAACAAAATAGTCCCTTCATTTTCCTAATCATTAGCTATAGATAAAACCCAAATAAAGTTATAATTTCAAACTATAGTCCAAGAGAATAAAAACAGTTATTCTTCTGAGTATGATGATAAGGCCCAGGACCCCTATAAAGTTTAGATCATGGATGAGGGTCTGGAAAAACCTCAGTCTCAAAATAAACCCAACAGGGCCAGTGAGATAGCTCAGTGGCATAAATGCCTGCCCAGCAAGTGCGAGGTCCTGAGTTCAACTCCCGGTACCCACATATGAAAAAAGGGCCGATGATATCGCTCAGCAGCATGGGTGCCTGCTGGTGTGCGAGGTCCTGAGGTCAACCCCTGGTATCCACAAAAAAAAAAAAAAAAAAAAAAAAAAAAAAAAAACCAACAGAAACAGTCCATCCAGGGAGTAAACAGGAAACTTCTTTCCTCCAAAGTTGGTTAAAATCAATCTCATTTTCCTTGTAACAAAACAGTGACCTCAGAGAAAGGATATTATATTCCTTAAGGTAATCATTTAATCACATAAATATAGTCTAAGCCTTAATTTGGTGGAACTGACATTTTGGTTTTTTCCAACCTTCACATTTGAAGGAGTATTCTATTTATCTAGCTCTCTGAAATGTTATCACTTTGCTATAACCTCTGCCTATACTTTGTATGACTGTACACATGTCTTGTCTGAATTCTTTCACTGTCTCCATTTCTTCATGCTATTAGAACCCAGCTTTCTGATGACAGAATTCACTGAAGGAGTTTTAAGACTGGGGCTGGTTTATGTTTTAATACTACAACCTGACTACTCTGTCTAGAGTCACAGGTTAGTAGTCAATCAAGTGATGACTACTCAAAACTTGGAGCAGAGCGGTACTCCTCAAAAGCATTCTTTGACTTTCATTATCTCTCATTTTACTCAGTCAACTCTCTGTGACAACTACCTTTAACTCAGTTTGGTTCCATTGGCATAGAGTAATAATGCCCTGTATTTCCAGGAGATAATGGTGTTTGCCAAGAGATACGGAAAAGACATCTGTCCATGAGATCCCCCAGTCTTGTAGAGAAAAAGGTCATGGGTACAAGTAAAATGACAGTATCTGTTGCCTGTTCTGTCAAACAAATTTCCATTTATTTGCTGCCTCTTTCACACTTCCCAGAATGTGTTCTGGGATTTGACAGTCAAATCTTAATACTCATGATTTTTAGTATCCTTTTTCTATAATCTTTTTCTTTCTCATATGAAAAGTCTATTTTTCCTTCTGCGGCATGAAATACAGAGCATAGAATGTATCCTGACCTTAGGCTCACAGCAGACGTGATTCCTTAAAGCTCTTGAAGAATACAAGAGCATTCTGCCCTAACCACATTTCCTTGACACACTGGTACGAGTCTAAAAGGCAGGCTCCTGCCCTAGTCACACTTCCTTGACATCTTGCATGAACTCTAACTGCTTTAGAGTAGCTAAGGGTAACCCTGGAGTCATTACAATATCATTAGTGTTTCAGTTTTGACCCTTTGGGATTAGGCCACCATGCTGACTCCAACTATGCCCACAGAAGTTCAAAATCTCTCCTGCCTGAGGTGAGGGTAGAGACTCACAATTAATTGGAGAAAGTCTTATTAGGTACCACCCCACACACACACACTCCTCAAACTCTATGAACCTTACACCCACCTCTGAGTTCTTCTCACCCTTTCATTTTGAGTTATACATTCATTACTGGAAGTTACCATCTCTGGTTACTGCCATCTTAGAACTCTCCTGAGTGTGCTTTAATGTCAAAGCTAAAATTCAAATTAATGTAGATTTTTGTAGATGAATAAATGTAGACTTCTTGTACCTGAATAAATGAAACATTGTAGATTGTTGTACATGAAAAAATAAGACATCCCCTGATTTTTGGAGCAAATTAATGTAAGACCCTATCTTATTTTGGGGGAAAATTTGGTAAATGGTGGCAATGACAACAAGAGTTGGTTGTATACAGGGAATTGTGAAATAAGTAAATATATGAGGATAATGGTAACCAATCTTCTGACACAGTATAGACTTACAAATATGAAACAGGGCAACTCTGTTATGGTCCCTGTGGTAGTCTATGAAATTGGAAGTACTGGTCTAAATCTATGAGTTTCTATATATTGACAGAGATCCAGAAAAAAAAAATGAGTACATTTACAAATACATGTGTGCATTTGCTTACTGTGTTTACTAAGGTGGCCTAGAATAAACAACATTCACAAAAATAAACATGACTCATGCTCTTAGTTTCCAATCACCAATTCTCCACTAAAAGGTATTAATATTCTGTCTAGAAATGACTGCTTACAAAGTTGAGGCAGGGAATGTATGAGAGAAGCCTAGGATATATTTCTTATGCCAAAAAAAAAATCAGATAGGTATTCAAGGAATGACTGGGTCTTATCAAAAGGACACAGGTCAACCTTAAAAGGACTCTTATTGGTCAACACTGAAGAAATTTGAGGGTCAAAATAATCAAAGTAACAGATCATAAAGCACTGACAAACATAGACAATGTGAGTCCATAATTTGAGGAATAATGAGATATATTAAAAATAAAGTTTTACAGTTAATATTTATTAATGACAAAAGAGAAAATAGCATCTGGCAGGCATTAGCTTAACTAAGTGATCAAAGTGATCTTAGTAATAAGGCAGATCAAAACGGTGCTACCTGACAGGATATGAGAAGGACGAACCATCACTCCTGCAATGTTCCTGCTAAAAATGCAGAATTTAATATGATCATGAGTAAGCAAAAGACTGACACGAATCCAAGGGCATTTGAAAAAACAACTAGTCTCATCTTTAAAAGTATCAACTTATAAAAGTCAGGAAAAAGACTAAGGAAGTGTTGCTCCAAAGTGTAGGAAAGTAAAAGTTCTTGACGAGCAAATGAAAGGAAAGAGAAATGAATTGTTTCACTATACAGGAAATTAGTGGGACAACTGGTATAACTAGAACAGGATTACAGGGTTATTTGATGATAATGTTGCTATGCTAATTTCCTGATTTTGAGAGTTTACTGTGATATTGGGGAATGCTCTGCAACTACACCAATATTCTGATTGTTTCAGAGGAATCAAATACAAATTCCAAAACTACAGATAACCTAGGAAAAAATTTAATTCAATTTGCTAAACAAAAAATTGCATCAATTACACAAAAAAGAACTACTTGGAGAAGGGAATGTCAGGTCAAACCTTCTTAAATGTTACGAAAATAAGTTATTTGTGTGTAAAGTTGAGATTGTTTCAGAATATTTTAACGTTCCAATAAGAATTTTAGGTAAATATTAGCATTCAATTATTTTTATCATCTACAGAAGATAACATTTGAAATCAGATATTGGAAATAGCTCATAAATAAGGCTCAGGACTGTCTTTTTTTTATTTCTCACAACTGAGAGAAAAAAGCACAGCCACAAGAGAATTGTGCCTTTCCTTTGTCAGCTGCAAGGGAACATTTGATCATCAAAGCACAAATTTCTTTCTGCTTCTTGCATAAAATTTCATCTGCAAATTTGTCAAGCTTGTATTGAACACAGCATCAAGGACGATTTGATGCACAATAATTGCAGAAAAGAAGTCATCACGGAAAACTCTTAAATATTATTCACTATTTATCAGGCATTTTCCTCAGCACATGACATATATTAACTCATTTAATTTGCAGAAGTTTATAAGGAAATAAACTAATATATACAAATATTATGCCACTTACTCAAGATCTTACAGATAGTGCAAGTCAAAGTCAGAATTCAAAGGTGAAGTATTTTTGTTCAGAGTCACATTAAATAAATATGTGAGTATAATTTAATAAATTATATTAATGTATAGTCCACATAACAAAAGATAACTCTCATATTAAGTTGCTATTTTAAAACATCCAAGATGTAGTATTACTCTGGTTTCTTAAAAAAATATATATATATATACATATATCTTTAAAGAGGTGACATTTATTATGAATCTAAGAGGAACATATAAGTCACAATAACTTTATGTGTCAACTTGACAGAGTGAAGGGATATGCAGATAGATGGTAAAACATTATAATCCATTATGATGAGAGTATTTCCAGAGAAGATTAGTATTTGGATCTGTAGATTAATGTATTAGTCATTTTCCTGGTGCTAGTTAAAATGCCCGACACCCACGTTAAGGAGGAGCACTTCATTTAGGTTCACAGTTTTAGAATCTTTAGTCCGTGATTGACTGGCTCCAAGGCAGAAACAGCACAGCATAAAGGCCTGGCAGAGGAGAATGCTCAGCCACAGCCGCAAGGAAACAGAGAGAGAAGGCAGGGCTGATGCAGGGACAAGAACATGACCTTCCAAATCAAGCCCCGAGTGACAGACCTCCTGCATCCCAGCCAGTCTCCATCTCCTAACAGTGCATTCAGCTAGAACTCAACAGATTAATCCATTGATGACACAGTCATCTTCCAAAAGCCCCACCTCCGAACACATGAAAATTTTGAGAGATATTTTAGACTTAGACCATAGCATTACATAAAAAAGATGTGGATTTAAAATCTGTTGAAAGCCTGAATAGAAACACAGGTTTAAAGAAAAAAGTAATTTCACTCTTTCTTCTAGAGATGAGACCATCATTTTCTCTTTCCCTCTGACATGTAAGATTCTGGTTCTTAGGCCTTTGACTCTAAAAACTTGCCAGCAGTCTTCCCAGTTCTTAGGCCTTGGGCCCCCAAATAAGAGTTATACCATTTGCTCCCTTGATTTTAAAATACTGGGACTCAGACAGAATTGCACCACCAGTTGTCCTGGCCTCTTGCTTGCATAGAGCCTATCAAGAAACTTTTTACCTCCACAACATGAAAGGCAAAATGCATAATAAATTTCTTCCTATATATCTCTGAGTATTCTATTGGTACTGAGTCTCAGAAGAATCATGAACAAAACACATACACACCATTAAATTATTATTAACAAGCACTGTGCACTAACTATTCTTTGTGCTGGACAAAGGATTACAAAGGGAAAAAAAATAGCTAAGTAAACTAACAAGTTTACATATAGATTTCACTCATAAATTCAGTTTTAAATGTAAGATACAAAATTTCATCTGTTAATATATTATCTGTGTGTGTGTGTATTTTCTCGACTCTGTTCTAAAACATGGTTGTAGGGATGAGGACAAGGACAACCATAGCAAGCAATAGCTAAAACAAACTTAAGCAAGTCATTGAAGAAAAATAGCCAAAAAAGGTGATTTACAAAATCTAAAATAAACTACTTTGCAAATAACATACAAATGCTTGAGATTTAAAATAAGAACAAGAGAGAGAAGGAACCACTACAGCAAGGTAATATAAGAATAGCTAACATGTGTCAGAAAAATCTTTTTTTAAAATTTATTAACTCTTTACTACATGTTTTAATCACTTTCTCATCACAGGGACACTCACAACATAAAGGAGGAGTGGTTTATTTTGGCTCACAGTTCTTAAAGGTTTCGGTCTATTGTTGTCTGGTTCCAAGGAAAGAAGACATAGTGGAAAGGCAGAGTGGAGGAAAGCTGCTCACTTCATGGTGACCAGAAAGCAGAGAAAGAAGCATGGAGCTGACGAGGGAAATACACCCTTCCAGGTCATGTTCCTGGAGTCCTGCCTCTTCTGATCAACCATACCTATTAATAGTAACTCAAATACATTGCCTCCATGATTCAGTCACCCTCAAAAAGCCCTGCATATAAGCTCATGTAGCTGTTGGGAGACATATTCTTGATCTAAACCATAACATTTTGTCAAAAAACTCACATGCAGCTCTTTCTGCAGAATATATTTAGTCCATCTCTAAGAGTTGCTATAATCTTAACAGTTGCAGCATTGCTAAAAAAGTCCAAGTCTAAAGTCTCCTCTGGGACTCAAAGCAAACTCTTAGCTATGAGCCCCTGTAAAAATAAAAAAAGAAGTTAAACACTGCTGACATACAATGGCATAGGGTAAATATCCCCATTTCAAAAGGGAGAAATATGGAGATAGAAAGCAATGGGATCAAAGCAAAACCAAAACTCAGCAAGGCAAACATCAAAATCTATGTCCATCACCCAGGGCAAGTTGTAGCAATGAAATGAGAATGCCAAAGGACATGGATAGCCCTGCCTCTACATTATTGCTAGGGCAGCTCTTGTTGTTTCTCTCTTGGATTAGATTTCTCACTTCCTGCAGCTTTCCTTACTGACATTCTACATTCCTGGCTTCTCTAACTTCTTGCAGTCTCTACTGCATGTTTAGTTTCATTCACACAGCTTCACTCACTGCCTTCTCAGGGGCACACTACCTGGATTCTCTGGTCTTCTTCTGAAATGTGAGTGGGAGTCTCCCCAACCCCGCAACTCTTGTATTCTAAATGCCACATGGGTGATTTCAAAGTCTGCCACCAGTTCAAGCAGTAGCCAGGTCCCTTTGGATCATGTTTGCAGTGGACTCTGGCTGTATGCATGGCTGAACTTTGTAAATTGAACCCAGGAAACCAATATCCTAGTCAGTGCTTCTCTAGGAGCGTTCCCTGTGACTCTCCGCCTAAAGCAAAGTCTTTCACTTTTGGACACTTATGCCTACAAACGGTGGGGTTTTGCTGATTTCTGAGATGCCTTCAAGGCCTCCTTCCTATTGTCCTGATACAAAGTACTTGGCCTCTTTTTAACGGCCCCTTTTTCAGCAATGAAGGTGCTCAGGGCCAAAATTTTATATGCTCCAATTATACAGGCCCCAACTTTACAGGCCATTCCTTTTTGGCCACAAGCAAAGTTTTTTCAAATAATTTGACTTGGCTTTTTGCTCCTGCTTCTCACAGATCTTCCTAAAAGTAGCAAATAATACCTGTAGTACAGCCTGAACATTGGGTTTTCTTGAAATTATCTCCATCAGATTAATTAGTCCATTGTCCTGAATCTCAGTCTCCCATAAAGTCTCAGGACATGAGCAAAATGATAAATTTTCTGCCATAGCACACACATGATGTCAAGCCCAATTGCCAATGGAGTACTTCTTTCCAACTGAAACCTACTGAACCTGGTCCTTTCCATCAATAACTTTATCAGCATTCCAGTCTTCTGACTCTAACCTAGATCTTCCATCAAGTTTGTCTCACAGCATTCTAGGGATTATCTAGCCAGCATCTCCAAACCTTTCCAAACTCCTCTTGTGAAACACTTTCAAAGGCTTCTAAACAATATAGTCAGGTATGTCACAGCAACAACCCCACTTTTTTGGTACCAAAGTCTACCTAGTCACTTTTTCTTCTCTAGAACACAATACCTGACACCCAGAATATAAAGGACGGATTTGTTTTGGTTTATAAAACACAGGCTCACAGTTTTTAAAGATTTCAGTACATAGCTGGATCTAACTAAGCCAGGAAGGCACGATGGAAGGGTCTAGCGGTAGAATATTCACATCATGGTGTCAAGCAAGTAGAGAGAGAACCAAGAAGCTGGGAAGGGAGAAACATCTTCCAGGTCACTTCCTCAGTGACCCACTTCTTCTGACCATGCCACCTGCTTACTACAAGTCTGCTGCATTCCCCTCAATGGTTCAATCACCTTCAAAAAGCTTTTGAGTACATGAGGACTTTGGGGGGCACTCTTGATCTAAACTATAACACTACCCAAAGCCAATAATAAATACATGAAATGAATCCTATTATCAAAGAAAGTAGAAATATTCAACTCAGTGTCAGTGTGAACTGCCATAAAATTATAAAGACTATAGATGATGTAAAAATTAAGAAAAATTAAACAGATCCAAACAGAAATGCAGGAAATGAGACACTCCATCAAAAGTATATGCAGCAGATTGAATGAAGGCAAGGATAGAATATCAGATCTAGAAGACAGGAATGAGACTAGTGACCAGGAAAAGAAAAATACCTTAAAAATCACAAGAGACCACAAAAAATCAATCCAACAACTGCAAGATGAAGCAAAGCAGAATAATGTAAGACTGATTGGAATCAGTGAGAAAGCTGGAGACAGTGCAAAAGCAATTAAAAACCTCTTCACAGAAATAATGGCAGAAAAATTCCCAAACATGGACAAAGAATTTGACATACAGATAAATGAAACATATAGAAATCCAAATAGCCATGACCAAAACAAATCTACACCAAGGCATACAATAATCAAGATTTCAAAAATTCAGCACAAGAACAAATTATTAAAAGCAGCTAGAGAAAAGAAACAAATCATCAATAAAAGAAAGCCCATCAGATTAACAGCGGACTTCTCAACACAAACCCTCAAATCAAGGAGAGCTGGAGTGAGGTATTTCAAGCCATAAAGGAAAACGAACTTCAACCCAGATTGATATACTCCACAAAACTGTCTTTCAAAACTGATGGAGAGGGGCCGGTGAGATGGCTCAGCAGCATAAGCGCCTGCCTTGCAAGCGTGAGGGCCCGAGTTCGACTCCCGGATCCCACATATGAAAAAGGGGCCGGTGATATCGCTCAGCGGCACGGGTGCCTGTTGGCGCGTGAGGTCCTGAGGTCGACCCCCCCGGTACCCACAAAAAAAAAAAAAAAACTGATGGAGAAATAAGATATTTCCATGACAAAGAACAATTGAAGAAATTTATGACCACCAAACCAGCTCTACAGACTGCTCTGAAGGAGGTAGTAGAAAGAGATAACGAAGACCACAAACACATGAACACCAATAGAAAGAAGCCACCAGGCAGGGCAAGCAATTAAACAGAGGAGAAAGATAGAGAACAAACAACAGGAAAACAACATGGAAAAGAAAAGCCAGTACATTTCAGTTATAACCATCAGTGTAAATCATCTCAACTCACGAATCAAAAGAAACAGAATGGCAGAATGGATCAAAAAGCAAGATGCAACAATACACTGCATTCAAGAAACATATTTAACCCAAAAAGAAATTCATAGACTAAATGTTAAAGGATGGAAAACAATTCTCCATGCCACAGGAACCCAGAAAAAAGCAGGGGTAGCTATTCTATTTGCAGACAATATAAACTCTAAGCCAAAACTGATCAAAAGAGACAAAGAATGTCACTACATACTTGTTAAGAGAAAACTCCAAGAAGAGATAAAAATCATAAATATTTATGCACCAAATACAGGTTCACCTAACTACATAAAACAAATATTAACAGACATGAAAAACCAAATAAATACTAACATTATTGTAGTGGGGGACTTAATACCCCACTCTCGCAAATAGATCAGCTAGACAAAAAATCAATACAGACATATTAGAATTAAATCAAGTCTGTGCACAAATGGATTTGGTAGATGTCTTCTGAGTGTTCCACCCTAAAACATCAGAATACACATTCTTCTCAGTTGCACATGGGATATTCTCCAAAAGGGACCATATATTAAATGACAAAACATTTTTAAGTAAATAGAGGAACTGAAATCATCCCATGCATACTATCTGACCATAGAGCGATGAAACTAGAAATCAATGACAAAGGAAATCACAAAAATTACATTAACACATGGAAATTAAACAACACCCTTCTGAACAACAAATGGGTCACAGAGGAAATTAAAGACAAAATTAAACAGTATATACAATTAAATGTTAATGCCGATACAACATACCAAAACTTATGGGACACAACGAAATCAGTCCTACGAGGGAAATTTATAGTGATCAACTCACACATCACGAAAACAGAACAAACTCAAATAAACAACCTAATGTTGAAGCTCAAACTTCTAGAAAAAGAAAAACAAATCAAATCCAGAGCTCGTACCTGGTAAGAAATTATAATGATGAGAGCAGAAATTAATGCGATAGAGACTAATAAAACAATACAAAGAATCAATGAATTAAAAAGTTGGTTCTTTGAAAAAATTAATAAAATTGATAAACCATTAGCCAACCTCACCAAAAAGAGGAAAGAAAAAACACAAATTCAAGCAATTAGGAATGAAAAGGGCAAAATCACAACAGATCCTACAGAAATTCAGGAGATCATCAATACCTACTATGAGAACCTATACTCTAATAAGATGGAAAACACAGAAGAAATGGACAGATTCCTAGACACAATCAAATTGCAAAAACTAAATCAAGAAGATATAAAAATTCCACATAACCCAATATCAGCCAATGAAATTGAAAATGTACTTAAAAATTTACCAACAAAGAAAAGCCCAGTCCCTGACGGATTCATTGTTGAATTCTACAAGAAATTTAGAAAAGAACTAATGCCACTAATGTTGAAACTCTTTAAAGAAATTGAAAAGGAAGCAGTACTTCCAAAATCATTCCTGGAAGCAAGTATTACCCTGATTCCAAAACCAGAAAAGAACTCAACCAAAAAAGAAAACTACAGGCCAATCTTCCTAATGAACATATATGCAAAAAGACTTAATAAGATACTAGCAAACAGAATGCAGCAAATCATTGAGAAGATTATATATCACGACCAAGTAGGATTCATCCTAGGGATGCAAGGATGGTTCAACATACACAAATCGATAAATGTAATACACCACACATTAACGGAACCAAAGACAAAAATCACATGATCATCTCAATAGAAGCAGAAAAACATTTGACAAAGTCCAACACCAATTCATGATAAAAACCCTACAGAAAACTGGAATAGATGGTCTTTACCTCAATCTTATAAAAGCCATCTATGACAAACCAATAGCTAATATCATATTAAATGGTCAAAAACTGAAAGCTTTCACTCTAAAATCAGGAACAAGACAAGCATGTCCATTATCACCAATCCTATTCAATACTGTTCTAGAAACATTAGCCAGAGCAATTAGACAAGAGAAAAAAATTAAAGGAATAAAGATAGGAAAGGAAAAAGTTAGATTATCATTATTTTCAGAGGACATGATACTCTACATAGAAGATCCCAAAACCTCCACCAAAAAACTTGCAAATTTAATACCCAAATTTGTAGTGTAGTGGGATACAAAGCAATAATCCAAAATCAATAGCATTCCTGTACACCAGCAACAAACTCACAAGAGAGAGAAATTAGGGAAAGCACACCCTTCACAATAGCATGTAAAAAAATGAAATACTTAGGAATCAATCTAACAAAGGACGTAAGAGATCTGTACAGTGAAAATTACAGTACCCTAAAAAAGAAGATTGAAGAGCATATTTGAAAAAGGAAAGATATCCCTTGCTGTTGGATAGGAAAAACCAACATAGTGAAAATGGCCATACTCCCAAAATTGCTATACAGATTTAATGCAATCCCAATCAAAATACCATTAACATACCTCACAGATCTAGAGAAAACCATTCTAAAATTCACTTGGATCCAGAAAAGACCTAGAATAGCAAAAGCAATTATGGGCAACAAAGGCAAGTCAGGGGGTATCACGATCCCAGACCTGAAATTATACTACAAAGCTACTGTGATAAAATCAGCATGGTACTGGCAAAAAAACAGGCATAAGGATCAGTGGAACAGAAGATTCAGATGCAACCCCATGCACACTCTGCCACCTTATCTTTGACAAAGGAACCAAACGTTCACTGGAAGAAAGATAGCCTCCTTAATGAATGGTGCTGGAAAAAATGCTCTCCACATGCCGGAGACTAAAACTAGACCCATGTCTATCACCATGCACTAAACTAAAATCAAACTGGATGAAAGATCTAAATATTAAAATAGAAATACTAAATTTACTGAAAGAAAAAATATGTAGAAATCTCGAAGACATAGGTGTAGGCAGAGACTTCATGAACAAAACCCAGGCTGCAAGCTTTAATATAGCCATTCAAAATATTTTATATTTGATTATTTTTCTCTGATATTTTAACATTAGTATTAATTTCTTAATATAATTTCAAGGATTAAAAACAAACATTTCAACATAGTGCATGCTATATTAAGTTATATTGTTTTCTGTATATATATATATATGTGTGTATATATGATATAAAATTAAGCAACAGAAAATAATGCACATAAAAAGAAAATTTTAATTGTTTTGCAATTATCATGAAAGCCTAAGGTATTGTTTTATTAGCATATGAACCCAGAAATTTATTGAATACGTTGCAAATTCATAATAATTTGAGAGTTACAGAATGTATGATGCTTTATAGACCTAAAGGATATGAGGTATGATCAAATATCAGGATGAATGTTCAAATTTTTAAAAATATATTATAGTAAATGATACATTGCCATTAATCTCCCTCAAAATACATCCTCTCTCTTCAAACAAAATAATCCCATCATTTTGCCACTGTTTCAAGCAGTTCTAGAAGTCCTTTGAAAGAGTGTCTTTAGTTGTACTGTTATGGCTGCCTTGATGTCCTAAACCCACTCAAAATGTTTACGTGTCATGGTCATTCTCCCTTTAGGAAAGAACCAGAAGTCTCTCACTGCCAGAACTGATGAATAAGGTAGATGATGACACACTATAATCTTATTTGACAGAAATTGTCATATAGCTTTTCAATAGGTTCAGGATATCAAGGCAGTCGGAAAGAGACAAGAAAATACACAAAAGAGGATTTTCAGAACTCTTCAGAAAGTGGCAAGAACAATGGGATAAGTGTGTTTGAAGTAAGAGGGAACTTTTTTTAGTTTTAGTTTTTGTTTTTTGTGGGTACCGGGGGTCGACCTCAGGACCTCGCGCGCCAGCAGGCGCCTGTGCCGCTGAGCGATATCACCAGCCCTTTTTTCATATGTGGGTTCCGGGAGTCGAACTCGGGGCCTTGCACTTGCCAGGCAGGCACTTACGCCACTGAGCCATCTCACTGGCCCAAGAGAGGGAACGTTTTGAGGGGGATTCATGATAAGGTGCTTTTGACTGTAAATTTAAAATTTTTTATCTAAACATTCACCATATATTTTATTATGCCTCATATTTTATGATGTTAGTTTCTGCTTAGAAAAATGCACATCAGAACTAGAAGTCATGTTAAATGAGATAAGCTGGACAGAAAATGACAAATATATGACTTCATTCATGTCAAATCCAAAAAGTTGGATTTCATAGATGTTGAGAGTATAATGGCTACCAGCAGCTGGGGAAAGAAACAGGGAGGAAGGAATGGGGTAAAGTTGATCAACAAATACTAAAGTTCCAGTGTTCTCTTAATCAGAAGGTGACTACAGATAACAATAATGTTCTGAGTGTTTCAGAAAGCTAAAGGAAGAGAATTTTTAATGTCTTCACCATAAAAAATGATTAATGTTTGAGAAGACATATATGCTTCCCTTAATTTGAGCATAATACAGATTATACATGTGTTGAAACATTATGTGATACCCCATAATATGGTCAATTTTTATGTATCAGTTAAAATAAAAGTGCAAATGAAGTTTAAATATGTACATCAAACAGATATTTTAATTAAACTTTCATTATTCCTAAACAGCAGCATGTCTTTTTAGGTCATATATAACTGGCAGTCTAAATATAACAAAATCTGAACATGTAAGTCCTTTCCTTTCTTCACTCCACACTTTCACCATCACTTGGTTTTCTTAGCTAAAGGCAGTACAATTGGCATATTCTTTCCTGATACACAGTTATTCCATTGGCTCTAATGAATTCAACCACCTTAATAAATGCCCTCAAGAGCAGTAACTACTGGCTTCAGGCAAAGTGGAAGTTATTTTCAGATAAGAAATAACTTTTTTTCTTTTGGTGCTGGGAATTGAACCCAGTGCATCACACATACTAAACACTAAGTATCTACTCACCACTAAATCAATGACGACCTTTCAATATCTACAAATCATAACATCCTGAACATTTGCCCTATGCATAGCACTTGCCTTGCCTCTTTTATTCAAGGCTGTGTGTATTTCAGATCCTAGCTTTAGTGGATCAAAATCAAAATAAAAAGATTGTCACCTATTGAATTAAAGGCAACTAATTTGGAACACTGATTCATGTTTAATCATGTTATTAGATCAAATCCCTTTTCTATGAAAGACATTACCAATTCTTACACATTCCAAGGAGAGGAGAAGAGAAAAACTAGCATTTGGATGACAACTCATAATAGATCAAGAATAATTTCCATAAAAGCCACTTGTTGAAGTGACCAAATAACAGTACAATTCTCAGTCAAACAAGAATTAGTAAAAGTAGCACATGTTAGTCTTCTGTTACTGTAACAGAGTACTTGAGATAATCAACCTAAATAAGAGAAAGGTTTATTTTTGCAAATTAGAAGAAACACTCCATAATCCAGTGGCCCCACTGCTTTTGGAAGTTTGTTGACATAGAGCATCATGTCAAGAAGTGTTTCATGGAGCAAAACCTTGCACGTCACAGCCAGGAAGTGAAAAAGAATAAGAGGAAGGAACCAGGGTCCCACAATCCACTTTTTAGTCATGCCCCCACTATGTAACACCACCTACTAAGATCTCATTTTTTTGTGTGTGGGTACCGGGGGTCAAAGTCAGGACCTCACACTTGCAAGCAGGCGCTTGTACCGCTGAGTGATATCACCAGCCCTGTTTTCATTTGTATGTGGGTTCCGGGAGTCAAACTCAGGACCTTGCGCTTGCCAGGTAGGCGCTTATGCTGCTGAGCTATCTCACCAGCCCCTCTCATCTTTTAATGGTTCCAGTACCTCCCAATAACACCCCAGGTGTGTGACAAAGTCTTTAACACATTGGCCACTTAGGGACATTTAAGATCCATACTATAGTATAGCATAAAAATTCATCAGGATATTTCCTAATATAAATACTGCCTCCCCTTTTCTGCCTACTTAGGTTGGTAACAACCTTCTCTTTGCTAAAAGAGTAAAACCAAAATAGTGAGCTGACAGGAAAAAAAACTATCAAGTCAAAGAAGGACAAATCATAAAGATTTCTTGTTTTTGTGTGTTTGTATCCTCATTCAATGGCATCCTTTACCCTTGTTATCTACAACTTCACAAATCTCAGCCTAAAGATAAAAGACTATCCTCAAAATTCAAATTAGAACAAGCAACAGCCATATTTCTGACAGTGACAGGGATTGCTTTTCATGGATTACAACAGCAAAAGATAGATAGTTTCCCATCAAGCATAATTATCTAAGGTTTAAAGAAGAGTTAGTGTTGAGAAATCAAAAAACAACTCATTAGAAAAATGAGTATATCACCCTTAAATTCACTGCTCATGAATGTTCATGTTCATTAGCTAAAACAGAAAAACCAAACATGCAAAAGCCACATAATTTAGAGAAAGTTTACCTGAATGATGCCAAACATTCTCTCTAAATATAAATAAAAGCTTGATTAATGGCTTTACAGCCAATGAAGCTCATTTAAATTCACTCGTGGGGGAAAATGTAATTTTCAAACTAAGCTATTACAAGTCTCACTGTTTCTTCAACTAAATTAACTCTATTAACTTCATTGTTTATGTGTATAATACTATTTAGAATGTGTTTGCTGCTAATAACAGCTTACTTCATTGTTTTAATGTCATTAAACAATTACTGAAAAAACACACTTTGTAAGTCATGATTGTCAGTTTGTTGCAATCTGTCAGTTTCTTTAAAAATGGCCTGATTCTTGCCTATATATTGTAATAACTATTTTACTATTATTATAAATTTTCCTAAAGTACATGAATTTTGTATACAAAAAGAATCAGAATACTCAAGTTATTGCTGAAGGGCCAAAGAATGGTATTTGCCACAAAATCTTTAAGAATGCCACTATCTCAGAAAATAAAGTGACAACAGATACCACAGTGTTTTTTTCTGATATAAAAAAATGTAGTGGCACAAGTTACTGAGATCTAATCACATAAAATACACATTAAGGAAATTGAGGATGAAGAATTATAAGTACAGAATTTAGTTTCTAAAGATTAGGCAAGATTGATATAGGCAAAATATTTGCCAGAATATTGGCTTGACAATCACAATAACAGATAACAATAGTTGAATCTAGATTTAGAGGTATATATACTTCTTTTTCTTTCATTTTTTTATGTTTTTGAAAATTCTGGCAAACCATGTTGGGGATAGGAAAGAGCAAATAGCTCCAGTAGCAGAGTTCCTGTTTAAATCTTTGAACAATGTCCAGTCTTCAGTTTGCTATTCTTTATTTTAGTGCTAGAGATTAAACCTCTGCATTGGTGATGTACAGTATGGATATATATATATTTCCATATATATTTATATGTCTATATCCATATATATCCATTCACTATCTATAAATATTCTTGTTAGAAAGGTTAAATGTGTTAGAAGCCTGCATTGGAAGCACTGAAATAATTAGAGAATTGAAGGATAATATCACAGGAATAGTCAAAGCGTTGGGTAAATACCCGTCCCTAAAACAAACAACACGATGTCATCACTTTGAGTTCATTCTAGTTAGTAGAACTTTAGGACTCACTCTTGGAAAATAAAGCACTAAGTCCCTCGGTACATTGACACATATGTAAACCAGGCTAGGACTGGCAGTTATCAAAAATGTTGTTGTAGTATCCACCTCTAGAATGTAAAAAGGAGGAACTCTCCCAGCCTGCTCCCCAGGAAAATACACAACATTTTTTTGTTAAAATTATTAAAAACTCTGGCACAGTCCTAAGGGGATACACCAAATGAAGCATTGGGATGAGCGACTGTGACCTTTGAAAGATGAGTGGCTCCATCCTTCCAACCATCCAATGGGAACTCCATTACAGTCTGATGGAGCTGAAAACACGGGGCTCCCATCCCCCAGGAGTTATGTATTTGGGGTGTATTCCCAGGAGGAAGAAGATACCAACACTTCCCATCCCCTTGCCTAACTATATATTACAGAGAATTAATCTCAGGAATCATGATGAGAGGTCAAGACTACTTATATCTAACTCCCATTTGCAGAAAAGAGGATAATGAGACTAATAGGGCTCTATTTGCCCTTGCCTGCCTCATTTGTAGGACAGAAGATCCATGGTAGTGAAGACAAGCCAGGGAAATAAAAGGCAACTACAAGAGCATCACAGTGAGAACAGAACACCACTGCCACCTTTCTCATCTCAAGACCAGGAGAAAAGCCACCGTGAAACGAAGAGCCCCAAAGCTCTCCCCCAAGTTGTTTAATGAAGCCCTCAGTAACAATGGAGATTGTGTTGGAAAGTCTTGAAGAGGACATTGGTAGCTACATTAGAAATACAAATTAAGCTGTTGAAAAGCTAGTTTTCCAAAAAAAACCATGGGAAAGTATAGCTAAGAGACTTTCTGGGGGTCAGAAAAAAACCTCAGTGACCTCAAATACTATTCTGCAAAAAGAGCCTGATGTAAGTGGATAGGTCTGTGGAACAATTTATTTGCCAAAGCATTGCTGAAAATAACAAAGCAATTAGTGGGAACTTAGTGGAGCTTTGGCATATAAATTGTGATGAGGAACATGGTCAAACGGAAGCCTGTTGAGACCACTGTCATTTCAAAATTATGTATTCCCCCACAACTCATATGCTTAAGTCCTAATTCCCAGTACCAATACAGAATGTGACTGCATTTGGAGATAGGGTCTTTAGAGAAATAATTAAATTTAAATTTCCTCAAAGGAGGAAATTTGTCTTTATAAGTAGAGGAGTTTGTTATTCCCAGCACTTGGGAGGCTGACATAGGATTGCCACAAGTTCAAGAGAAGCCTGGGCTACATACTGGGTTCAAGGCCAGCCTGACCTACATTGAGAGACCCTGTTTCAAAAAACAAAAAGAGAGAGAGAAAATGTGAATGAAGACATATTCAGAAGGGAAATGATATGAGACTCGGGCAAGGAGACTAACCATAAGCCAAGGAGAAAAGCTTCAGGAAAAATCAACCTTGCTGATTCCTTTACTGTGAACTTCTAGTCTCCAGGATTATAAGAAAATATATTTCCATTTAAGTCACCAAGTCTCAATACTTTCTTACGGCAGCCTTTACAAATTACAAATTACAACTAAACCTGTAGTTGAGTGCAACTCCATTTGCTGCTTTAGAGAAACTTAAAAAATATGTTGACTCTTCCTACATTTATAAAGATTTTCCATGAATGGAAGAGGAGCTGGTAAAAGAGAAGGGGCTAAGAAAGGGCCAAGAAACTTTCTCAAATCTTAATTTTATGTCTATCATTACATTAAAGAAGCTAAGAACATAACATTTACTCTCTTTGCTTCTGAAAGAGTCTCATCAAAGTATGGACCTTTAGAGCACAGGTCAGATATAAATGATTTACCGAAGTACACAAGAATACAAAGCTTCATTTAGATTTTATATTTTCCTTTGTAATATTTTGTTTCCAGAAACCTGATTACAAAGAAATGTAGTTGCCATGGAAATAAGTGAAATGGTGAATCATGAAGCTTTTAGAGGTAAGCAGGGTACATAATAAAGAAGGTCTATTTTATTAATTTCAAAAAAATTAGTAGATCTCACTGCACAGATAGAAAAAATTGATTAGTGTAGTCTAAGTCATATTACATCAATGCTGTGGAAAATAATACAACATTGCAAGGAATCCAAATAATTAAAATAAGTATGTATACTGGCTTAGTATTTTATATCAGTGAATATATTGTGAATTATAACTCTCTGAACCAAATAAGAACTCATTTATATATATGCAAAGGTTCTTTTGTCTAATCTCAGCCTCTTATAAAGCATTTCCTCTTTCAATTATAATACTTTTTAAGCCCAATATGCAATAAATAAATGAATAGATAAATAATTAAAATAAAATTGGGGCCAGTGAGACGGCTCAGTGGTGTAAGTGCCTGCCTGGCAAGCATGAGGGCCCAAGTTTGACTCCCAGAACCCACATACAAAAAAGGGCCGGTGATATCGCTCAGTGGCACGGGCGCCTCCTGGCGTGCGAGGTCCTGCGGTCAACCCCCGGTACCCACAAAAAATAAATAAATAAATAAATAAATAAAATAAAATAAAATAAAATAAAATAAAATTGAATTTGGGACCTATAAAAATAAATCAACTTTGGGTGCATCCACAATGGTAGCAGATTTTGCTTGTGTTGGCTTCTAATGTCAGAATAACTAATTGTAGAATTCCTAATTCAATAGAAATTATACTAGGGGACAATATATTAGACAATTTTAAAATGCTGCATGAAATATTTACTCTCATTTCAGATAATTTAAGATCCACACAATATTATCAGATTCCCCAAATATTTACTCCCATTTCAGATAATTTAAAATCCACACAATATTATCAGATTCCCCAGGTGAAAAGTAAAGAACAATAATCTTCAACATTCTATGGCACATTTAAAATATTTTTTTTTCCTTTGGCTTATGTAGAAACTATCCCTTTCAAATAATTTCAAGTTGGCTTTATTCGTAATTTGTGTAAAAAGTACAATAAATCAGTGGAATAATTTCTAACCATGATTAGTAAGAGAGTAGACAGTGCTAATATGGGACCTTCTGAATTCAAGCTGAATTATTTTGTTTATGACTACTGCCTACTTTAAAATATCTTAATGATATTTACTGAGCATGGTATATTTTTATTTTTTGTTCCAAAGCTAAGAATTTGTAATTACAGAAAAGGAAGCAACGAAAAAGACTAATCAACTAAGATGTAACCTAACTACAATGTATGAGTTTTCTAAACATTAAAATATATTTGCCAAATTGCATTTCCATCTGTGATACTAAATTAAATTAAATTAAAACCTAAATTAAAAACTCATTTCTAATTTAAATAAAATCACATTTCTAATTTAAACTTTTAAGTTGTGAACAATTTTCTGGAAGTCCTTTCCACGAGAATTGAAAATATTCTCCTACACTAATTATAGTAGGATTTAAGGGTTCTCCAATTACAACTTACTTGACTTGATGAATCACATGTACTCACCGAGAATATTATAAGGTCAATAAATAATATAAAACACACCAGACTGTTATGAAAGGTCAAAAAATACAATTTTCTTCTACTGAAACAGTGAAATATTAGAGGACGAAACATTGTTCAAAAGATTGTGTGTGGTGTTTGAAGTTACCCACCATGATAGAATAATCAGTAACGAACTGGGAAGACCTTCATTTGATCATTCATGCCTTGTTGCTCATGAACACTATTAAATATTCTCTTGGTTTCTCAGTAGGTTTTCTTTGAAGTTGGCACATGGAACATGTTTCTGCATGAAAAATTATAATTCACAAAAAATGTGATACTGATGTATAACTATGAGATAAAAAGAGATGCAAACTTTCACATTACTAATCAACTGCTCACTGATGTCAGCCTACAAGTGTATGTTTATCATATACACATGGTTGACACTTTTTGAGAAGTCAGTTTTGCCAAATGTCAATCACATGCTATTGACAAGGTAGTTGTATTGGACTTAGGAAGACATTTTAAATTATAGCTAGTACAGTATACGAGAGCTATTCATAAAAAAGTAAAAATATTTTTTCATACAAGTACAAAGTTAAAACAAAACAGCTTTCATTGGGTATGTCAGTTTGTAATTAATGAAAACGCTTCGAGTCAAAATAAAAACTTAGAACCATAATGCCATGAATGCCAGTGCTTTCCAGATTTCTAAATATGTAGCAAGCATGAAGCAGAACATAGGTATCAGCCCGCAAAGGGAGTTTGGTGCATTACCACAAGAAAAGTATAGCCAAAAGCATTGAGGTGGTTTGTGTTTACAAATATCCATGCTTCTAAAGGATATTCTCCAATATATGAAGGACAATGAACCAGATATGAGTCACTTTGACAACCTTTACATCAGGCTACAATAAAGCGCACACGCGCAGACACACACACACACACACACACATACATTCATTTGAAAAATATCTTCAAAACCAATTCTAAGGATGAAAACAAGATGGAATTCACATGCAGATATTACTGGCAGGATCCCTAAAGAATTACGAATCTTCCATTCTAAGAAAATGTTCTGATTCTCTCCATAAGCCTTGATTAAAATCTACTATGGACTGGCTGGGCGTGGTGGCGCATGCCTGTAATCCCAGCACTCGAGAGGCTGAGGAAGGAGGATCGCTGCAAGTTCGGAGCCAGCCTGGGCTACAAACCTCAAGGCCATTCTGAACTGCATAGAGAAACCCTGTCTCAAAAAAGACAAAAAAAAAAAAAAAAAAATCTACTATGGACTAAGACTTACAAAGGAGCCGAGAATATAAGGATAAGTAAAGCAAAATTCCTTACTCAAACAGCAGGGAAACCAGGCACATAAGTAGATTGCATTACTATGTAACAGCAAATCAATAAAGACAATATACTGCCATCAATAGAACGAAGGAAAAAAAGAAAAACAAGATTATCTCGGTAAATGCAGAAAAAGTATTTGATAAAATTCAGTATTTCTTCTCGATAAAAACTCTGAATGAATTAGGAACAAAGGAACACAGCTCATTACAGTGAAGTTCACATATACTAAAAAAACCGCAGACATGACACTGGGTGAGAAAAGTGGAAACTGTTCTCTACAGGAATGAGGAAAAAACAAGGAATTCCACTTACGCTACTTTTATAAAACATAGCTTTGGAAATTCTATCCAGATCAATCAAGTAAGAAAAAAAAGCATACAAGTTGGAGGCACAGTTGTAATGTGAATCATGTTCTACACTCAACATATCGAACCTACCCACTGTCCTCAAATGCACACATATTCTTAGCTCCAATTTCTATGTATCTGCTCTAAGTTAGAAACCCAAAGTATCTAAGTTGAAAATCTAGAATATAAAACAACCTCTCAAACCTTAGAAATATAAATTGATTGAAAACAGTGAAGGACTGTCCAGTACTATGATTTATTGGTGTTTAGTCATGTGATACTTAAAGTAAGGGGAATATTTACCCAAGACTTCTTAGTGAAATCCAAAGCTGTTTGCTAGAAAGTTGTATACAGATTTTTCTTTTTAAAAGAATGTTTTCTCATGCATTTATTGTGTTCTATCTTTTTTAAAATGTGGAAAACTGTTTTTTTGAGATGTATTCCTTCAAAACAAAGTTAAATCACACATGGGAAAATTATTCTACACGTGGAAATTTTGGGTGTCTTTGAAGTTATGCTCCATATTGTCTAGTTGAACTTCTAGCAATTTTATGACTCCATAAGCTGAACATCTTTGTTTGACTTTCTACTGAGGAAACTACTTTACATCTCTCTAGCAGCAGAAGCTAATTTAAAGAAGTCTGACAGGAATTCAAATTACTTCAGCAGTAGCAAGTAAGTGAATTTTGTCTTGTGGAGTTCCAATTGATTTATGGCTTATAGAATAGATAATAAACATGGCATTTTATATACTATTGATCAATTTTGAATTTACTAGCAAATTAATTTCTATATTGTTACAAACACATGAATTCTTCAAATTTTTCTACTATATTTAACATCTTACTGATTCCAACACTAATTAATGACTTAAATAAAATATTTGTGTGTTTAAGAGGGCAATGAGTTTATTTTTTCTAAAATTGAGCTGTATCACAAAGTAGTTAGGTAGCACAGAAAAAAAAAATTTTAAATACCTATCTAGAAAGTTATCATTCAGATCCTCCAAACCTCATTTTATCAACATCACAGCATTAAAATAAATAAATTTATAGTCCCAGCCATCCATTTATATAGATTAATTAAGTACATTTATATCATCAAAAATAGCCAATCAAAACTAAAATAAGTAAAATCAATTAAAATTATACATATTTGTATAAGCAATACAATCTCTAGAAAGAAAGAAATGTTAAACAGAATGAGTAGTTGCTAAAATGTTGAAGAATATATCCTTAGTTAGAGTGGAGCTATTCTTACAATGATACCTGTACTTAATCTAATAATTCCCTTAGGAGTTAAGTGAAAAACACACTGGAATGGGAAATTCAGTTGGAAATTTCAGCATAAAATAACATGGACTAATTTCTCATTTGAGGGTAAATACTCATACCATACAATCAATGTCTTGATTTTTCATACAATGAAACAAAAGAAATCCTTAAATATTTTATCTATAAAATGCACATAAAAAGTGCTATTTAAAAAAGCAAAAACTTGCAGGAAGAAAATATGAATCATGATCATTTCAAAATAAAGATATATATTTACTGATACTAATTCACCAGTGCCATAGGATTGCCTTATTTTATGAACTCCATTTTCCCTCATAAATACGTTTTATGTTTCAAGGACTGTATTATTCAGATTACTCACAACTTTTCACCTTACCTAGTCAGTGATTCACATAAAGAGAGTCACCACTGACATACGCAGAAGTCTAAGCTATTATTTGTCTCTGAACACAGATGATGTTTTCTTGTGTAATCATATCAGGGACAATTCTGAGCATAAGACCAACATACATCATATTTTTCAAAAATAAGAATTTGTCTCTGTTTTACTATTTTGCTATCTAGTATTTGTGTTTAGGCAAAAGTCATCAGGTTATAATTTTAAATTTTAAAAAGTCATTGTAGGGGCCGGTGAGATGGCTCAGCGGCTTAAGCGCCTGCCCGGCAAGCGCGAGGGCCCGAGTTCGACTCCCGGATCCCACATACGAAAAAGGGGCCGGTGATATCGCTCAGTGGCACGGGCGCCTGTTGGCGCGCGAGGTCCTGAGGTCGACCCCCCGGTACCCACAAAAAAAAAAAAAAAAAAAAAAAAAAAAAAAAAAAAAGTCATTGTAAAAATGGTACATGAATTGTCAAGTTATTAGTATGTATTATGAATATATTATACATATACATAAAGCCATGCGCAGTAACTGTGTATATGTGCATATATAGGTTTACATATGTACACATACACATATGTATGTAGAACAGAAACTGGAAAGAAACCCTCTGAACTGCTAACACTAACTGGGAATTGCAGTTCCACTAACAAACCAGTTAATGACGGGTATGCTTTGTCATCTTCATAATTTTCTGTTAATTTTGACAGTAAGTGATATATATTATATAACACGCTTTTTTATTTACCACACATGTGTTACATAGCTTCTGTCTTCAATCTTGCCATCTGCCATTTCTCCATTCGGGTATTTCAAACTCCCATGAAGAATCTTGGTTCTGACTTTTCTCACAGTTTGTTTCTATTTTGTAAATGAGTTGAGTTCACTGAATGTGGTTCATAGATTTCCAGCTGGGGCAGAATTCCTTATGAGGAACTTGTCCATGATACATTAAAAATGCTTTACATCTTGTTAGGCCCCCTTTGAGTCCCACAACATAACTTCACTGCTACCAGAAGGAATCCCCTCTGAAGCCCCCTGCCAATGACTAACCAGCAGCATGCTGCATAGACATTAGGAAAGTCAGCATGGAACCGATTATTTTCAAGGAATTAAGCAGCATGCTTTCAGTAGTAACCAAACTAGAAGCAAATGGCCTTGTAGTAACAGACATTTACTTTCTAATTATTATATTCCTTGAGTTCTGAGTGATTACAAAATAAACATGTAAAAGGAAAATGGCAATTGTAAAGGCATTTTGTTGCACTTCAATGAGTGAGAAGTATTAATCTTACCTCGTAGTTAGGAAACTTCCAAGAAAATGGAATGCAATCAGAGGATTCTTGGAAGATTTGACTTAAATGAATTTGAGCATCTTAGCCTCTCTGTTCTCACCTGTCCACCTGTGCTGTGTAAGGAGATACTGGGAAGAGCAAGCCTAGGAGGACACAAGTGAGATAGCTTTGTGGATCAGATATAAATCTGGAGAACAGCAACGAAGAGGTCCAAGATGGGAAGTAAAGGGCCGGAGCAGGCCTGTTCTTAGATCCTAAGCACTTAGTAATTACCAAACCAGTGGATGGAGACCTTCCTATCTGTTAGAATAAAAAACTGAGAGAACAGGAAGTAGGGAGGCCACCTTCAGTGAAGTTCCAGGTACAGAGAATAGAGAGTACAACTGCATGTAAAACACACATATTGCCGTCAATTCAGGTACATACCAACTGCATACAAGGGATACTTAACACAAATTCAGTGCAACCAAACTTTGATTAAGAGCACATCAATACATTTAAGGAAAGGAAGCCAGACATGGTGATACACACCTGTAATCCCAGCCTCTTGGAAGGCTAAGGATCCTTAAAAGGATCACAAGTTTGAGGCCAGCTTGGGCAACTTTGTGACTTAGCAAGACTGTCTTAAAGTAAAATAAAAAAGATTGGGGATGTAGCTCAGTGTAAAGGCTCTGGGTTCAAGCCCCTTTACTGCAAGAGAGGGTGAGGGAAAAAGATAGTGAGAGGAGAGGGAGGGATAGAGAGAGAGAGATAGGGAGAGAGAGTAAGAGGGAGAGAGAGGGAGAGAGGGGGAGAGAGAGAGCACTCATAAAATAAGTCCTTAGAAGTACATCATTATCAAGCTAAAAATATTCTAAAGTGACAGAAGTTACTGATGAGACTTGAATTAATAGAACACAATATGCTCAAATCTTTCAATGACTTGTCTTATTTTTCAAAGTAAAATTTAATGCCTTGCAAAGTCCACTATTACTTCACTTTCCACCATTCTCTGATGTGAATGCTACCTTCTCTCCCCTTACTCTATTCCAGACACATTTCTGAAATACCCTAAGCATGATCATGCCTCCAGCTATTGGCATTTGCCATTCCCGCTACATAGAGGAGTCTTCTCCCAGAGAGCCCATTGTTTTGATCACTTATTTTGTTCAATTATCACTTCATTCATGTGTGTTTGACCTCCCTACAAAAACTACTATAGTCATACTATTCTCAACCCCTTACCATCTTTACTTTTAAAGTATGTATTATTGTCTAGCACATTTTTAACTATTCATCTTTAAAATTTTATCTTCTCTTCAACAAATAGAAACTCTCCATGCACTACATGTCTGTTCTATTTGCTTTTCAATCCTGAGTGCCAAAACAGTGTCTGACACAGGATTCATATTCAACAAAGTTATTGTTATCAATGAATAATGAATATGTAAATGTCTTACTTTTCTCATTGCTGAGACAAAATACTCAACACCCAGAGTTAAAGGAAGAAAGGTTTATTTCATTTCAGCTCAGTTTGTAGAAGTTTCAGTCCATAGTCAGCTGGCTCCAAAGCAAGGTGGCATGGCAGGGTGGCATCACAGAGGAGAAACAGTTCATGGGAAAACAGGGCAGGCAGAAGGCTGCAAAGCAGTGAGGCAGCAGAAGCAGCAGCAGCAGCAGCAGAAGGCTTCTGTCCCTTATATTCCACTTAGGCTACCCTTTAGGTGGGTAGCACTCACAACCAGGGTGGGGCACCCTGAATCCCAGCATCGCATCCTTAATCCCAGCATCATACACCCTAGATCCAGCCACAGCCGAGAAGTCCCATGTATAATTGCATGAGGCACTGGGGGGACATCTAGATAAGAGCCATAACAATGAATGAGTGAATGAATGAGTGAATGAATGAATGAAGTTCAATTTTCAAATAAAACTGGTCTCTCAACATCCTTGATTCTCGATATAGTGCTGATCTTTCCACAGCACTAGGAAGCATTCTGGAAATGAGTCATGGTTGTATATGTGTATGACTACTAGAATCATGATGTAAAATGTAGCAAAAATCAGTGACTACTGGGCAAATATTTACTAGTGTGGCAGCCCATATTATTTAGTGATTATTTACTTTTTCTGTACTCTATTTATGCTTCCTGTAGGCAGAGTATAATTCTCTGCCCCATTGATTTCAGGCTCAGTTGTGATCATATAACTTGCTACAGCCAGAGGAACATCACTGATTTTTGCTGCATTTGGGCAGAAGTTTGAAAGGTTACTTGTATAATTTCATTGGTGCTTCTTGCTTTGGGGCATTTATCATGAAAGTTCCATGTTCCACATAGTACCTGGCTATTTCTCCAGCTTGCTTTCCAAAATAGGAAAATACGTGTTGTCCATGTGATCCCACAAGAACCAAAGTTTTCCCATAGCCTGTTAACATGAGCAAAACATAATGTCCTTGGCTATATTGGGTTGTTTTTGCTGCATAGAAATTAGACTAATACAGTACCACTAAATATTTCAGGTTTAAATAAAAGGAATCACATGCATATTAAGAAAAAATTCATGTAAATGAGCAAGAGAAGTCTACACAGCACTTGTTAATAGTTTCATGAAGTTTTACATTACTAGGAAAATCCTTGACAAATCCTTTTCAGTGTGTGAACTCTGTATTTTCTAGCTAGAAAACAGATGCTCCCAATATTACTTCAACTTTGAATTTGGCCACCTGTACCTGAGTGCAATACTTGAATGAGCTAACAAGTAAAAATACATTGGAATAAGCCAAAAGGTACTTGTTTGGTATTAATATATCTATATATTATATATCTATATATTTATATTCAGTGTCTATTTTAATTTGAATAAACTCTCCTTGATGTCACTGTGGTTCTCTCCTGCATAGCAACCAAATCAATTTTTATTTCATTGAAATTAGTCTCTGAGTTTTCACAATTACACACTTTTTGTAGATATACTATCCTTGATAAATATAATAAGAAAATGAAAGTGACTACCTTTAAGATTTTATTACCCAATTATGACTTACTAGTTTTAGAAAAAATGAAACAAAAATGTATATGTACATAAAGCATGAGGATATTAAGGCATATTTTAAGTGAAAATGTAACTGAAGCAATGTTGTGGTCATCATCAAGACTTTTATTTACTATATGTTTCATTCTCTGTCTTCTGGACTCAAAAATTACACTTCTGGGCCTCCCATAGTTGGATGGAAACAGACAAGTAATGTACAGTGAGTTGTGGGTTGAAGTGACTTCTGGGTCAAAACATAAGGGCTGGACTGGGACATGAAGAGTTCTTTCTTCTGGCACTATGCCTGGTGACACTCAGACAGCAGCTGCTTCACTAGCTTGGGCCTCTGAAAGACCGCAAAGAGTAGATGTTCCCTGTCAACCTGTCTAAGACTTGTATCATGAACAAAGAAAAAATAGTTTTGCTTTAAGTTAGAGATATTTTTTTAGTTATTACCTTGACATGACCTGATGCAATCTAATTCAATAAAATAGAATATATGTATAAATATGTGTATGTATATATATATATATATATATATATATGAATATACCATATATATACATACCATATATATATACCATATATATATGGTATCTGTATTCTCAGTATTTATGTGCACAAAATAAGTCTAGGATAATATGCAAAGTTATATATAACAATTTTCTCTAACAGAAATGTGCATATAGTAAAATTCTAAATTTAAGAAATGATTTATAAAAATAATTATAACCTTCACAGCTCTGAAAAAGAATACCTTTTAGTGCAAAACAGGATAATTAACTGGATTTCTGCTTGTAATACAGACTAGAAGCAGAATCTCAGAAAGGTCAAATATCAACTTCTGGCCTTTGATTGTGCTTTTGTGCGGTACCAACGAATGAGCAAATAATAAGCCTCCTGTGCCATTAGCATGTGTTTTATACAAACTGTTCAAATCTAGGGTGTTTTAGGTATGAAAAAAAGTGCACTGATAGGAACATGGGCCCCTAAACAGCTACCTGTACATGAAGTGTGAGTAAAGGGGAGGAACTAGTGGCTAAAGCTGAGTTAACCCACAGCATCAGAGATGAAATTTAGGCTGTAGACTTCACATTCAGGAAACTCAGCACAGCCTCAAGAGCTACTATTTTCTCTGCTTTTGCCTTTTTTGGGGGGAATTTATCTGTGACTGTTTCAAGCAAGCAATTTTAAATTATTTTTATAAATTATTGCCCCTCCATTGTTATCTATGGCAGCACTCCATTACTTCATTATAGCAGTTAGCAACTTATAATTATTAATTCATTTTGTATTTATTTTTTGGCTGGACCCCCCTACAAGATGTGTTCCGTGAAGTAAAGGATCATGCTACTCCTCCTAATGTTTTATCCCCAGCTTTAGACAGCGCTAGACATATAGGATGCAAGGAATAAATATTTTATAAACAAATGTATCCTAAAATAAATCATTATTCCATATATAGACTAGCTCTCATTTTAACAAACAGAGATAAGATATAAAAATACTGAGAGTTTTACTTATACTTCCTGTTGTAGGGACTGTCTACTATGATTTGAATAGTCCCATGGCGAAATTTATCCCCATTGTGAAGTACTCAGAAGGCAGAAAACTAATCTGACTCTGGCATTTGGCTTTGGAGATGGGACATATGGAAGTAGTTCAGGTAAAATGAGGCCCTAAGGGTGGTACTCTAATCCCGGAGCACTGCAGCTTTGTGAGAAGAGGACCAGCGACCTGAGCTGGAATGCTCTGTCACACCACATAATCTCCTGAACAACCTCGGGACTCTGCAGAGTGCACCCCATCAAGAAGGCTCTCACCTGATGAAGACAACAGATCTTCAGAGCCTTCAGAACCATGGACCAAATGAACCTTTACTCTCTATAAATGACTCAGCCTGTGGTTTTCAGTTACAGTAACAGAAAATGGACTAAGATAGTCTCAGACAAAACATAATTCATTTTTAATGAATCCCCTGGCTATCTCAGGCAAGGCAATGAGAATCGCTACTGTCTTTTTTTCTCCAACATTTTAGGAAAATGTATGTGTTCATTCTGTCAAATTTCACTGCATTCCTGAGGGAAATGTTTCAGGAATATGACCTGAAATGCATGTCGGAGTGTAAAATTAGGTGAAGATTCTTGAAATTTTGCAAAAACAGATCAGTTGCACATTTAAAGAATCTGTTTAGAGCATCAATTTTTTCAAGGTTTTTTTTTTTTTGAAGGACAGCCTTTTGAGAGAATTAATTCTGGTAGCTGTTTCGAGTACTTCTACCAACTGGACTGTTCTTTGAAACCTTAACAGGAAACCTCTAAAAATTGCTGCATTTCCCCTTTATGACAAAAGGAACTCAGAGAAAGGGGTTTTATGGCTAGATTATTTAAAATTTTAGTTAAAAATAAATTCAAGTTGCTGAGAGTGGTGATACATTCTTATAATCCCACTTCAGAGGCTGAGGCAGGAGGATCTGGAGTTGAAGGCCAGACAGGGCTATATAGAGACCCAGTTTCCAAAAAATAAAAAAATTTGAATTCAAGAAAACACTTCTGAGAACTCTGAAAAGAGATTCCTGTATTTGCCTAATTTAGGTCTTATACAAATTTATTGTATCTCCTTAATTGCTTGCTCACTAATGTATACTGTCAGGGCATTTTCTACCTTTTGTAAACATGTTTAATTTATATTTTAAACTAGGTTTCAATTCTTTTCAGAAAAAGTTCAAGGTGTTCAAAGTACAATTTTCCTTACATAATGTTCTCTCTTAGTCACACTGTGTTCACAAGTTAATTTCTGCTAATTATTTTTAACATTAGGACTAAAAAATGTTATCTCCGTTATATTATTGGATTGCAGTTTCATCACCACCGTATTAAATACAGATTAAGAGAAAAGGCCCTGTTCTAGTAAACAAAAAGAACATTAAAGTGGACAGTCTTCAGTGCTGCAATTACTGCTTCCTCTTTAAGTGCATTCATCTGCATTCACTCTAATAATGGATTCAATGACAAGCTGGTTGACCTTCTAAAGTTTCTGATGCAAATCGATATTCATGAGTGAAGACCATGAGAATCTGCTATTTATATTCTGAAAAACTGTCACAGCCAACAGCATTTCTAAATCCTGCTTATTAAACCACTTGACTCTGCTTATATAATTGAGAGAGAAGGCTTGGGTATGAATTATCCAGCTAAGTGCTTAATTCTGGTAGAAGCAATTTAACTTTTTTTTTTTCATTATGTACACAGTAGTTAATACAAAGAAGGTTCTGGTAATTCACTTTCAGGTTGTGGACCTGATGTCAGATTAAGAAAGTAAACATTAAAATATCCTACTCTGTGGTTTTCAACGCACAGTCCTTGGACCTGCATATCAGTACTACTTGGGAACTTCTTAGAAGTGTTATCAGTCTCTGACTCAAGGCTATGGAATCAGAAACCCTGGATAGGTGAAGGGCCCAGTAACCTTGCTTTAAAAGCCCTTCAGTAGATTTAGATGCTAACATTTGGAAATTACTGTTTTAGTATCTCCTACAATAATCAATGGACTCAAGTACAGACGTCTCCTCTTGCAGTAAGCCTGTGGCTCTGCATTGCTCTGACCTGAAGAAATCCTCCCTCTAGATGGGCTCTGTTAGGTTCACCTCTCTGTGGAACTAGAGAGGTGATGGATAGCTATTATCCTGGCTTTTATTTATACCCTTAACTGCTACATAACTGTGGTCATGTTTGGTCTTAATTAGAAGGTGAATTAAATGAAAACCATCTTACTTCAAATCAGAGTTCTCATCATTGCCCATTTTCAAACCTAGGCCAAAATGCTGTGTCCAATCTTAGCTCAATCATAGTCTAAAAAACAAACCAATCAAAAATTATCCTACTGTCGAACTCTCCTTTATATATGACTTATGGTCCATAAGAATTCTCCAGATAATCTGGATCTGTGGATAATAAAATCTGTCTTTGGATTCTGACCTGAATAATTTACTTCCATAATTTAACAAACAAGAGTTAGCTCTTTACCACTGTTGCATCAGAACCAGTGTCAGATTCTCTGTATTTGTTCTAAGCTTTCAGAGACTACTGATTTTATTCTAAACAATAAATGTAGAAAGTTACCATTTGGTCTACGAGACCGTTTGCCTTTTTGAAAGAGCCACTAAGTAAATTTTGAGATTTGCTCTTTGAAATCAAATAATACATTTTAAGCAGCATTACCTGCATATGTCTAAATTCAATTTGTATGTGTTCTCTTAGAGATCTACACTCTTCAAACTATTGTTCATCCTGAAAACTTTATGTTCCAAAGAGCAAAAAGGTCATGTTGGTGATACATTAATGTTCTTTAAAACTCAGAAAATATATTAAAAAAATTTGAAATGATACTAAGAGCGAGGATATTTAATAATGTTGCTAAAGGATCAAACTTAAATGTGAACTAAGAATGCAGCTAAAAGGAGAAAGTGCAATTTCCAAGAGTCTAAGTAAAAGACAAAAGCAAAACACCTCCCGCAAAATTGTCTTCCTGCTCTCTATGTGAAAATAACAAACTTCTGATAATTAGTCCTGTGTGATGACTCCTCCCTCGTGCTAGGCTTCCATGCACACTGTGGCATTAACACCTGGGTGTGGTGTTGATTGCATTTAAACTTATTATTGTACAATGACTATTTCAGTAGAATTCGTCTGGTGTTCTACCTGTGGCAAAATCTCAAGGATCAGTTTTGATCTGAAAAGGTTCAAGAAATTATCTGAGTTGATAAATTATAGACCTGAGTCTATAGGTTTACAAAATGGGAAATTATTTCTTTCTCATCTATACTTAAATAATCTTAGAACTCCTTTTTTATATAACTTTATTGAAAACTGTTACAGTCTAATCTTCAGAATTCATCAGAAGAAGGAAAAATGGTTTATTCTGAAATTGTTGCAAATAGTTTGGTCATTCATTCATTCAAAATCAAGTTGTAGGGCCAGTGAGATGGCTGAGCGGCATAAGCGCCTGCCCGTCAAACACGAGGTCCTGAGTTTGACTCCCGGAACCTACATAAAGAAAAAAAAGGGCTGGTGATATCGCTCAGTGGCACAAACACTTGCCCAGCAAGCGTGAGGTCCTGAGGTCGACTCCCAGTACCCACATAAAAAAAAAAATCAAGTTGTATGTACTCTAATTGTTATAATTTGCCCTACATTTTTTATAAGTCATAATTCCCAGAATGAATTACAGATAGATAGAGGAAAATGAGAGAGGAAGGAAGGTAGGAAAGAATTGCTATAGTTTAGATCACAGATGGCCTGCAAATGCTCATATGTTAAAGGCTTGGGCAACATCTTGGCATTATTAGGAGTTGGTCACTGGAGAAAGACCCTGAAAGAGGATTGTGGGACCTCAGCTCATCCTTTTTCTCTTGACCATGCAACTTCCAGCCACGAGGTTGAGACTTCACTTGTCTATAACCTACCTGCTATGATGTCCTGCTTCACCAGGGACCCCAAAGCAAGAGTTTCACTGAACCATGAGCTAAACCCTCCAAACTTGAAAGCTAGTACTAATATTTTTCTTTTTAAAGTTTATCATCTCAGATATTTGTTACAGCAACAAAAAGTTGACAAATATGGGATGAAAGAATGAAAGAAAAAAGGAGGAAGGGAGAAAGAAAGGAAGTCAGGGAGGAAGGGGAGAAGGAAATCAAGGCAGGAAAGAGAGGTGAGAAGGCATGAAAATTTATAAAAGAAAAGAAAATATAAGGGAGGATAAAAGCAACCATATTATTAAAAGGGAAACATATTAAAAACAAAATTAATGGTCAAACCAGAAAGTTCCAAATTTAAAAAGCAAAATAATAAGCATACAAATCAAGAGAGAGAAGACAGGTTCATAAACAAATCAAACATTAGTCTATCATTTATGGGGAAAAAAAGGTTTTAAGCAGTTTTTTTTGTTTGTTTGTTTGTTTGTTTGTTTGTTTGTTTTTTCTTTATGGGGGTAACAGGAACCAAACTCAGGACCTTGCATTTGCCAGGCAGGTGCACATGCTGCTGAGCTATAGCACCAGGCCTAAGCAGTTTTAATTGCAGGTGGCAGAAAGATATATTCATTTAAAAATTAAATGTGAGGATTTTATAGCTCTTCCTTTCTTTTTCAATTATTTCTGATTAATCAAGGAAAATTTTTCAGTTGGATACTAGTTGATCTTTCACACTTTAAAAAAAAAATTCTCATTTTTTCTTTTCAACAAAGAAAGAGCAGAGCTGTAGAGCTTTTGACCTGCCATAGAACTCAATGATGTTATGTCACGATTTGTTATAAATTTTTTACCATTAATTCCTATATAAGGGGCTGAACTGGCACAAGAATAATGGAATTTTACAAATCTAGTCTTGCCTCTACTTTATATTGCATGGTTTTCTTTTATATTGCACAATTTTCCAATTTCTGCACTGAATCTAAATAAATTATGCTTCTTTTCTATAGTTGTACGACTCCTAAAGCCAAAGCCAAAGTGGACATTGGAAAACAGAAACAGACCTTTCTCTTTCTCTATTCATTTCTCTCTCTCTCTCTCTCTCTCTCTCTCTCTCTCTCTCTCTCTCTGCCTGTCTGTCTTAGAAATATACATCTAAGAAATCTCTAAAATATTTCTTTACAAACTATTTTCACATTATGGTCAACCAATTTATAAAAAAAGTAGGATTCTTTTACTCTCACATTTATGCAAATATATGTGTGTGTTTCATGCTGTTAATGTATTTGTGATAGGAAACCAAATAAAAACTACGCTCTCCAAGGCTGCTTAATGAAAAGTGAAATGTCATATCTACAGTATTCAGCCACACTAACCTAAATAAAAGTAATGCAATTCAAACATTAGGACTACACTGCTCAAAGCAATAGCAAGTACCTGAGGCTATGACACACTCGAATTTGACTAGTCCAAAGAAAGATGCATTGTACCAAATAGTAATTTTCTTTTGTAGTACTGAGGATTGAACTAAGAAACTTCTCAGCCACAAACACTGATATTTTCTACTTCACTATTCTTTGGCTAATTTCTAAAGTTCAATATTTATTTTCTTTGTCTTGTCTAATAAAATACTTTAAGACAATGATCTCATTTGATATACCTTGTGTAGCATGGCATATAATTCCTAATAGTTAATAATTTCTTTGTCATTATTTACTAAATAGTATATAGTTTCTGCCTGATTTCTAACTTTAGGAATTAGGGTGTTTTTTATTTCAAATGTATCCCTACTTCAACATTTAAAATATATTTCAGTGTATATAATTGACAATGGTAAGTGAAAACTGTACAGTTTCTCCTTTAAGAAATTTATTGAGAATTTTCTTTTACTAGCCTAGTATATATGTAATCAAAATTCATTTTAAATGTACATATTATACACAACATACAAAATTTTATAATTTCATAAAATACATAAATACATATATTTACATATAGCTTATAATTTCAGGTTTCAGATTCTCCAAGTACTTATTTTAAATCTTATTTTTGCCAAAGCTTAAGAATACTTTTGCTCATATTCTAAATAATTTGCCTGTTCTAATAGAAGGACTACTCATATTATATGCTTGAATGAGATATTTCTCCTTTTGTGTGATATTTGTAAACAAAGTATATGTTATCCCAATTTTACAGCAGCTATTTCACAATCATGAAGAAAGCCAACTTGACCAAAAGCAAATACATGCTGTAGTCAGTGAAACAGAAAAAGGATAGATTTAAATGGATGATGATACAAATAAGTCAGAAAGATAACTAATAAGAGATCCGTCCTACATAGAAGAATTTTGGTCTGTAACATAATAGTTTCTCTTATGATTTAAGTTTAGCTTCATCTATATTTCTTTCACAATAGAAAGTAACCCTGACACGTTAACAATACTGCCTCTGCTTCTCACTAAGATAATCTTAAGAGGAGAACAAATAATACATGCAGTAATTTACTACATACACTACAATTGCTATAATCATCTTCTCTTATATTTAGAAGTATGAACACTAGTATTTCTTTGTACCAGAATAAAGGTAAAGCTAATTGATTTCTTAGTACAAACCAGTGTGCCAACAATGCATCTATATAATTCCTCAGACATGTCAGTATACATATTCCCAAATTAACTCCAAATCATTTTTCTAATCCTTAATCTGTGACTTGAATGCCACTTGAACACTTCCTTGGACATATTCCAAAGGTGATGTTAACTGGATCACTTCTTCCTCTGCCTCTGATTTCTATGCAATTAAATTACATGTGGCTTTTCAATTATAACAACATTTTAACATAGTAGAAGCTTCATCACAAAGTGCACAGAAGACCATATTTTTGTTAACTCTGCTTATCATATCCTTAGCATTGGTTCATTTTACTTACACAGGTGAAAGAATAAAAGATTTGTACAGTTCTGAGGTGTCCTGTGTTTTCCTGCAACTCAGTATAATCTTTACATAGGATCGTCTCTAGAATACAGAAGGAGAGATCCAGGAGGCCTGCACAAGAAACGATGCCTCACTTCTAGAGTCTTTCAAAGCCTTCTCTGGATACTATTAAAGGCAGATATGCCAAAATTGAATTTTGATCTTTATCTGCTGACTGCTAAATGCATTAATTTAACCCATCTTATTTCTAATAATTTTTCTTTAGATAGTACCTTTCTTTGGCAGACCGTACTTCCCACAGTGGACCATCACCATCTCTCTCCTGTCATGTGCTCTTATCATGCGACCTGGACACTACTTCCACAAAGAGGTGAGATCAATGTCTACCAGCTCTGGGGAGGCTGTGATTTTGATAAGACATTGTGTGACTTATGAGGTTATCTCAAAAAATATATATAGTTCCACATTTTTATTTTGAGATGTTTGTTCTTGGAACCCAGTCACTATGCTGGGAAAAACCCGGTGAGGTTACATGTAGCAGGACACCTACAAGTTTCAGATGAATTCCCAGGTAACTGGCAGTATAAACCGCCACACATGAGTACGGAAGCCTTCAGTTGTTTCCAAACCACAATTGTTAAGTCATCCACGGCCTTTAAGGCTTCCTACCAAGGCTTTTGACATTTTGATGTGGAGATCAGCAATGCCCACTTTGAATTCTTCTTAATTCCTTAACAGAGAATCCATAAACGTAGTAAAATACATTTTATATCACTATATTTGGGGAGATCTGTTACTAATCTGTAGGTAACAGGTATCTATACTTATTCTCCTCTTGACCAATCTATTCACCTCTAATTGATATCACTCTCACAGAACAGACTGATTCCGCTTTATTGTTTTTACAAACTTTTTTTTTTGGCAGTACTGGGAATTGAATCCAGGACCTTTGCACTGAGCTACATCCCAGCCATTTTTTATTTTTTATTTTGAGACAACATCGCTCTAAGTTGAGAAGTAGATAAGGCTGGGCTCAAACTTGTGATCCTCCTTGCTTAGCTTCCCAGTGTGCTGGAATTACAGGTATGTACCACCATGCTCACATTTTTTAAATTAATTTTTAACTTAAAATAGTTTTAGATGTACAGTGAAGTAGTTAAGAGAGCAATCACCTACTACACGCTCAGTTTCCTTTGTATTAACATCTTATGTGAATATGCCACACTTCTCACAAGGAAAAAACAAATATGGACACATTATTATTAACTCATGCCCATGTTTTTTTTCCATTTTCTTAGTTTTGCTATAATGTAATTATTTTCTTTCCTAGGATTTCATGCAAGGTGCCACTACATTGAATTATCATATCCCTCAGTCTCTTCTTAGACATAAAACTTTCTCAGACTTTCCTTTTTTTTTTTTTTTTTTTTTGCTGACCTGGATAGTTTTCAGTAGTACTCTTCAGGCAGTTTGTAGAATACAGACAGAGGCAAAATCCCACTGGTATCACCTCATATTAAGAATATGTATTATCAAGACGACTTTTAATTATTGATATTAACCTTGACCATGTAGCTTAGGTAGTGTTTTTCAGGATTCTCGTCTGCAAAGTGACTCTTTATTAAGGCATTTCCATACTGTACTTCTTGGAAGAAAGTCAACACACAGTTCACATGTAGAGTTGGGAGTTAGGCTCTATCTCCTTAAAGATGCCATGCCTATATAAATTGTCTGGAAGTTTCCTCATGAAGGATTTGTGTATTCTCCCCCTTATATTTATTTATACACTTGATTACTTACACCACTGTCTTAGTTACTTTTCTTGTTGCTTGGACAAAATACCAGATACCCAAAGTTAAAAGAGGAAAGGTTTATTTCATCTCACAGTCTGTAGAGGTTTCAGTCCTTGTTGGCTGGCTCCAAGGCAAGGTAGCATATCAGAGAGGCATCGCAGAGGAGAAACACTCCATGGCAAGCAGGCAGCAGACAGCAAAGCAGCAGGTGGCAGCAGCAATAGCAAGAAGCCAGCCTTTCCTCTCCCCTTTTATATTCCTTCCAGGCTATAAGCCTATTGATTGGTGCCTCCCACACCCATGGTAGGTCTTCCATTATCCACACCCAGAACTATGCTAATTCAAATCAGTGGACTAATTTAGTACCACACACCCTTAATCCCAGTATCACATGCCTTAGATCCAGCCAGCTCAGAAAAGCCCCACTTTGGACTGCATGAGGCTTTGGTGAGACATATAGATATAAGTCATAACATCCCATCCCTGACCCCCAAAAGACTCATGCACATCCCTTTATGCGAAGGCAGTCCACTGCTAAAAGTTGTCAAAGCCCTAACAGTTTTAGCACTGCTGAAAAATTCAAGACCAAAGCTCCTTTGAGATTTATAGCAAACTCTTAGCTGTGACCCCCTGCACAAATGAAATGAAAGTCAAAACACTTCCAACATAACTAGATGTCTCCCCGAAACTTCATGTGATCATAGGTAAGGCTTTTTGAAGGTGACTGGATCTAGGGTGTGTGAATATGGATTAAGGATATGGTACTGGAATTAAGGGTGTGTGGTGCTGGATTAGATTACTAATTGGTTTAGCATAGCTCTGGATGTGGATAATGGAAAGCCCCACACTGGGAGTTGTACAGCCTGGATAGACTGTAAAGGGAGGTCTTGCTGCTGTTTGCTGCTTCTTGCCTTCTGCTTGCCACACCACAAAAGTGAGCTAAAATAAACTTTTCCTTTTCTAACTTTGGGTGTCGGCTATTTTGGCTCAGCAATGAGAAAGTAACTAAGACAACCACTATGGTTTCACAGACATTTATTCTATACTCTGAGTTACAACAGTACTTGATTTTGTTAGTTCAATTGCTTCAACATTGCCATTAGAAATTACTTCAGTTAGTTCCTACATCACTTTTACGTGGCTCCATTACTATTCTCTTCATGCTTTCTTTCCTTTCTGGTAGTACAAGAGAATCTAGATTCATCCGGTGCATTTTTTTCCAAGGTTCTTAAATCAGCCATTTCCCAGTGATCTCTGGTTCCTTTTATTGGAGGATGATTTTAGAAATCAAGATCAGGGCAGTGTGTGTGTGTGTGTGTATGTGTGTGTGTTTGCTTGTCACTACTGAGATGCCTTCACTTCTAGGTGTTCAAGGTTAAACAGTAAGAATTTACATATGTGAATACAAACCCAAGTGTTTATATATATCCATCTACTTATACACACACACCCATCCATAAATAGCATCTACATCTATATTATTATTATTATTTTTATTTTTATGTGGGTACCGGGAGTCCACCTCAGGACCTCGTGCTTGCCAGCAAGCGCTTGTGCCGCTGAGCAATATCACCAGCCCCTTTTCGCCTTTATGTGGGTTCCGGGAGTTGAACTCAGGACCTCACGCTTGCTGGGCAGGCGCTTATGCCACTGAGCCATTTCACCAGCCCTACATTATTGAGCTAAACATGAGTTTATACTGATAGCTCAACTAAAATCCACTACCATATGGATTAAAAAATGTAAATGATCTTATTTTAGATATATTGTTCATGAGTCATAATACATAAAAATAACTTATATTGGACACGGATGTTTTTACCCAGCTTAAAAAGCATTATTTGTAATCAAAATGTATATATCACATGTAGTCTAATATTTGATTGTTACATTTATTTCTTTAAAAATCATATATCTACATGTTTTTTGTTTTTGTTTTTGTTTTTTTGTGGGTTCTGGGAGTCGACCTCAGGACCTTGTGCGCCAGCAGGCACCCATGCCGCTGAGCGATATCACTGGCCCATTTTTATATGTGGGTTCTGGGAGTCGAACTCAGGCCCTCGCACTTGCCAGGCAGGCGCTTACACCACTGAGCCATCTCACCGGACCCTATATGTTTTATAAAAATATTGTCAAGAAACAGAAAATATCTTGTGAATATCTCTAGTGGAAACTGAGGAATTTAGCATTCTGTATTTTATTTCCCCTTTTGTGTTTCAGAGTTTAAGATATAATCTAAGACAGCCATTTTAAATCCTTTTAGTACCAAATCTTGTCTTCAAACAAATCTTGCATGAAAATCCAATACATAAAATGTTAAACAATGCAATTGCTCTAGTTGAGTCACACAGAATTATTTCTTCCTCAGTTCTTTTCAATCCTTCTGAGAACGTTCCAAGATGGTCTTTGTTTTACAATAGAATTTATTTACCATCTCAGCAAAATGTGTCAAACCTATCTCCTCAGAAAGGCTAAGTAGGCTTTAAAAGCAATGTGTGTTTTATCTATATTATTTTTAGGTACCTACTCATGGCAAGTGAGCTAGAATTTTACTCATTATTGTGATGGAAGGTCTCCTACTTAGACACATCTATTCAAATAAAAGAATGATTTGATCTAAATAAAATGATATATGCTTACAATATTCATATAGCCAAATATCCCTATAATGGATACTGCAATAATACAATTTATAAAACTCTACTCTTCAGTCAAGTCCCCTAGAAGAATTAAAGTGAGTCAAGGAAAAATACAGTGTAATATTTTGGATCAAATATAGATAGACTGGGATCTTTTAAAGACATTCTTTGAACAACAAAATCTTAGAAGAAATATAGTAAAAAAGAGTAGATCTGGTAAAAATTTATATAGTCATACATTCATGTTAGAGCCATGGAATTTTTCAGTTTGCCTTTGTCCCTCCTCACTTTATTCTTTGCTTGCCACCAGCCCTCCAAACCGGTAAATAGTAATTATAAACAAACTACCACCTAATGTATAAATTAAAATGCATAGAGAAAATAATAATTATGGAGGACATGCAGAGAATTCTTCAATAAGAATCAAAAAATATAAAAGAAAATGTTTAGGAAATAAACTCTCCTTGAAGTAAAGAAAAACTAATATAAGGCTTAAATTAAAAGAGCCATCAATATATTGATACAGGCTTCTAGTGATCTATTTAGATGACATCACTTAAATTTAAAAATAAAGAATGCATATAATATGCAGTTAGGCAAGAAAACAGGCACTGAAATTCAGATTCATTTATGGCAACATTCATTGCTAAAATAAAATGGATTCATGTGTACAGTAGACTAAATAATTTTCACCCAAGGATATTAAGTCCTAAACCTTGAACTTTGTAGATGATGCTTTGTTTGGAAGAAGGTATAGCAGATTTGACTAACTTAAAAATTTGAGGGGAAAAATTACCCTGAATTGTACAACTTGGTTATAAATGTAACTTGTATTCATCAGCTTTTCTGACACTGATAATACCTGATACCTGCAACTTAAATGAGGCTCACAGTTTCAGTGGGTTCAGTCCGTGGTTAATAGGCTCCAAGGCAGAAATATCAAGGCAAAAGGGAACGGCAGAGAAAAGTTGCTTACACTACCTTGGCCAGGAAGTGGAGTGGGTTGTGTGGGAAGAACATGAATACACCCTTCCAAGTCACACCACAAATGATCTGCCTCTTCTGTCATGGCTCAACCTCAGAATACATGAGGCTTTGGGGGCTAGTATTAGATCTAAAGCATAATTTTCCACCCTTGGGTCCCAAAAAGATCCTGTCCATCTCATTACACAAAGTGCAGTTAGTCTATATTGAGAGTCACTAAAGTCTTAACAGTTCTAACACTGCTGAAAAATACAAATGCAAAGTCAAAAAGAAAGTTACATACTTCCAAATACAGTGGCTCAGGGTAAACATTTCCCCTTCAAAAAGGAAGAATAGAAGGATAGAAAATAATAGGACTAAAGCAAAACCCTAACACCACAGGGCAAACATTAAATCATATAGCTCCATATCTGTCATCTATGGCAGGTTATGATGAGGTGTGAGCTTCAAATGGCTTAAACAGCACCACTCATATGATCTTGTTGGATGCACCAGACTGCTTCCACTCTTACTGTCACTTTACTTGGCAGATATTCCACATTCCTGGCATCTCTAACTTCTTGGGGTATGTGCTGAACTTCTGGTTACACTCTCACAGCTTCATGCATCAGCCTCTCAGGGACACGATGCCTGACCTCCTAGGCCTTATTTTGAAATCTGGGTAGAAGCCTCTGTGAACTCATGATGTTTGTATTCTGCATGCCTGTAAAAGCAGTATAATATGGATGACATGAAGGTCTGCTGTCACATTGAGCCATATCTGGGCCCCATTGCACAATGGCTACTGTGACCTGAGTGTCTGGATGGCTAAGCATGGTAAAACAGTTCCCTAGGCAGCCCTTCTTAAGCTTTCTTAAATAAAATTTTATCCTCTTCTATCTTTGAGACTGTGATGGATGAAGCCTTGCTGATTCCTGAGATGCCTTCAAGCCATCTTTCCTATGGTCCTGATGCAAAATACTTAGCTTCTTTTTAATGCTATTATTTTCAGCAACCACACTCTCCATGGCTCCAATTTTGCAATTTTGTAAGATGCATACAAAAAAAATTCAGCACAACCTGAGAATTAAAGGCTATCAGTGGAAACACCATACCATAATAAATGTAAATTTGCACAATTGGAAATTATTTGATTGCCATTATAAAGTATCTACTTGTGTCTTTTAAAATTTTTCCCAAATTACATTTTTCATTGAGCTGGAGATTATTATTATAACAGCAAACAGGTGAAGGGAACTGTCTTATTTCTGAATGTGTATTATCAGTACTATAGCTGCAGAGGATGTATTACTTCCTTTCTCTCATAGGAAAAACAGAACCGAGGATGCTTGAGTTCATCCCAAGCACCCTTTATGCTACACATTTTCTTATACAAAACTGAATCTTTCCTGGCAAGAAATAATTATTCATTTAAACAAAATGTATATCTCACTAAGAACCACAAAATAAAAATAAATATCAAAGAATTCCTGTAAGAAAAGCCTAACCAAATCCACTGAAAAGAAAAATGAATCCTTTCTTTATATACATACATATATATTTTTTTCTTTTGTTTAACCTAAAGTTGTCAACACAAAGGAGCCATTAGGTGCATCTTTATTATTAGTTACAAGCTCTAAGAGCAAAAGAAGACTTAAAAAAAAAAATAGAACATGACACATCATGTCCCTTCATCAAAATACCTTAATGAATAAATATTAAAATATGATCTCTGCCTTCAGTTTATTATGTTTTATCACTCATTTTAATTTCTTGCAGAAATATTAATTCAAATTCTTATAACAACTATAATTCATAGATAGTATCATAGTGCCTTCTATAGAGAGCAATTTTAACAATCAAAATATTTAAGGTACTTTACAATGATGTTAGCACTACAGATAAGGATAAGGGCAAGATTTAAGTAACTAACTAAAACCTGTTTTATTACTAACAATACATAGTATTTGCTCAATCTCATCTTCCCTAATCAGTCTCACTGCAATGATTTCATCTTCCTTTGTTCTTCTCATGCTCCGCATCTCAAAAGCACAGGGATGAGCACTCCACTGCATGACAGAAACTTAGTCTGTTTCTCCAACCAGGTTAAAAGCCCTAAGAGTGAAAATTTCATGCTTTTGTTCATTTAAAAGCATCCTATTTCCTCATTCATTTTAAAATGAGTTTGGTATGTGTGGCTTTTCCAAGGAATTTTACAGAAACTACCTTAATTCTCGCAGAAGCCTTGTGATATGGTTATTGTAATCATACCCATTTTTCCAGGTAAGAAAACTAAGGCAAGTCAAATCAGAAATTAATCTTTAACCATGTGATTCCAAAACTTTTCCTATTATTGCATACAACCACATCACAGATGCTCATTAGGCATTTGGAGGCATGAGAAGGTGAGCTTTACTTAGATCTGTATGCTAGTAACTCAGTTCTAATGTCTCCTTATCTTTAAAAAGTGGTGCTTATAAAATAATTTAAAAGATCCTGGAGTTAAATCTGAGTAAATTTATTGAAGGTAATTCAGAAGTTAAATTCCTTTACCTGGCATTCAAGTTCCTTTAAACAATTTTTTTTTACATGGAATAATGTTTGTCCCTCAAGCTCAGAGTTCCGCAGTATCTTCACTCAGCTACCCGTGTTAACATCCCTCTTAACCTCTTAGAGTGCATTAAACCAGAAAATCATATGCATAGATTTGTGTAATCATCACTACCATCAATATTCAGAACACTTTCAATGCCAATTTTATATATAATATGCACACTTTCTCTATATATGTCATAATCTCTCAACTATGCAGAATGTTTTTGGTTCTCTGATTTTACATCCACTTCCTTTGAAATCCTAATAAATTTATTTTTAAACTTTGACAAATTGTATTTGAATGGTTGTTGTGGATGTTACACTTTGAGGAAATGTGTATACTCCATTATCTAAAGTTGTCTGAAGCTCACAGGCATGCTGAACTATTGCTAGGCAACCATTCCTTATAGCTACTAGTCAAATTTTGAAGAGAGATAGGATAAGAGCTCCAAACACATTGTAGAGGGTTTTCTTATTTTTTTAAATAAGCAACTAAAACTATATAGCTAGTGTAATATTGTCTTCATGGACCTTCAGACATGCAAATGTTAAGGAACATATAACGTTCAACACCTCATCTTATAAGATTATCAGATGCTAAGCAATTTACTCCAATCACACAGCAAGTTAATGATTTGTCCTAGATTAAAACCCACATGTCTCTAAACAGCAAGCTTTTATTTCATAAGCAGAAAGAAGGCTACCTTCTTTACTGTTTGTTTTACTTCATTTGTCTACAGTTTTATTGAGATATATTGGAGGTATGATACACTACATATATACTTTTATTTTTTATTAGTACATATTTGAGTACATAATATTTATATTCCCTATGGGGATTTGTACAAATACATAACCCCTCTTAATTCTTTTTTCATCACCTTCCCTTCCTCTCCCTCCCCTCCCTCCAATTCTTGGTCCCCTTCCCATTTGAGAAAGATCTATCTTCCTACTTGTAATTATCTATTTTTTGTTTTGTTCTTTATTTATATTTTGTGTTTCTCAGAGAAGAGAAACTGTGATATTTAAGTTTGTGCATCTGATTTATTTCAGTTTACATCGCTGTCTCAAAACAACACTGAGATTTCATCTTACCCCAGAAAGAACGGCTATCATCAAGAAATCAAATAATAACAAAAGCTGGTGAAACTGTAGGGAAAAAGGAACACTTCTACATTGTTAGTGGAGATTTAAACTAATAAGACCCCTATGGAAATCAACATGGAATTCCTCAAAAAACTAAAACTAGAAATTCCATTCCACCCAGCTATTCTAGGTATCTTCCCAAAGGAGTTAAAGACATCATATTACAGTGATACATGCATACCTGTGTTCATAGCTGCACAGTTCATAATAGCTAAATCCTGAAGTAACCAATATGTCCATCTAAAGAAGGCTATTTTCTGAAAAAGAGTGCAGAGCCCCACATGCATCTAGCTTCAAAATAAGACAGTTTAAATTGAACAGAGATTAGTAACATTTAACGATTAGTGAGAGAGACGCCTAATCACACATGACAGTGAAACTTCCCATGTTTCATTTTAGATGTGGTATTTCAATTAGGCATTTTCATTAAAGGACTTTTTGAGTAAGCTGAGATACTTTAACTAGACATGTACTCTGATAATATGTAAAACATAGTATCACTGAAATGCAAGTGTCTGGATACACAGCATAACGAACCAATTATTTAAACACTGATAACATTCATGAAAACTAAGTCTACAAACATGTTTATAAAATTTGCATTCTTCTTTTATCCAAAAATACCATTCTTAAAAACTCATTTCCATTCCAATTTCTCTCTGATACGTGTTTAATTAGTTCATATTTATTTAATTCTTCTCTAATCTCCCTCTACTATTTAGAATTTGCATCAGAATCTAATAACTGGCTAAACCCTGTCATAATATTATTTCTCTACTTCTCAACATTATAAAAACACATTGAGAAGGAGCCCATGTTCGTTACTTTTCTTATCCAAGCTGGCTATGAAGTAAATGTTCTGTAATTAAGTCCAAAATTACTTTGACAAGGTAATACACAGAGGTTTTATATGTTCCAGCATCAAGATTAGTCTATTCTCTGCACACGGAATATCTTCTATACAATCACTGACTCAAAGGGAAATTAGTATTCAGAGCTGATACAATGAGACTAAATATCTGACAATGAATCATCAGTGATTTGAACACAGAGTAGCATCACAAAATCTACCTTGTATTGCACAAAGTTTATTACTGTGAAAGGTTGGTGTAGAAAGCTCCAGAGAAAATCGTAGAGAAATTCCTTGCCAAACTGGCTTATTCTTCCAGCAAGGTGCATGATCTTGGGGAAGATGCATAATTTCTTTGGCCCTCAATTAGGGTTGATCTCTAAAGTATTTCTACCTCTGAAATATATTATTTCAGTTCTAAAAGAATTCTTTAGTTACACAGTAGTTAACAGGAATTTAATTTATAGCAGAGCTTAGAAAATCAAATGTTTTAGATTGCCTCAGTTTCAATATTACATACTTTATATTGAAAGATCAGTCTTTTTAAAATGAATTTGTGAAAAGCTGTTTCAGATATGAGAACTGAATATGGAGAATTTTAATATTTTGAGAAAACAGAGCATCTGAATTTAATTCTTTGCTTGACCCTTACTAGTTGCTAGAACCTGAGGAAACTACTTTCTTTGCTAGTGTCTTATCTATAAATAGGTGCAGGCCATAGGGAATCATTAAAATAAATATTCTGTTAAAGCTAGTCCACACTTTTTATTATATTTCAGGCTAACGGTACGATATCTCAACACAACTACTATAATTGAAGGCTAAAGAAAGAACCAAAAAAATTATTACATTAAAGGAAGACTGGGAAAGAATCAGTCACAGATCCAGGGAGAAATAGAAGAGGACTCCAATAAGCCACTGGAGAGAGACAAAGTTCTGTAAGCAAATATCAACTTCATCTGCAACTCAGGCCGTGTGTGTGTGTGTGTGTGTGTGTGTGTGTGTGTGTGTGTGTACTAATATGTCGCGTCAAGCCTGTTGTAGTGTCATTCTTCACTCAGGAGCTCAAACCCAGAAACAGTATTCCTCTTTTTCTACCTACCTCTGAAATCCAGTCCAGCCCTAATAGTCCCTCTCTACAAGCTCTTAAATGCATAACTTTTCCCCAACTTCACTGCTTCCTTCCCATCCAAGTCGCTGACCTGTCTTGCTTAAACTCTTTCAACACACAGCTTCCATTCTTTCCTTACTCAAGTCACGAACCATTCTGACAGTCAGAATAAACTTTTTAACACATGAATAAGAAGATCACCAATGTAATGACCACCCTCCAGTGGATTCTCAGTTCATATTGTTTACCATACACTGCAAGAACCCTCAGGATTTAGTATCTGTCTCTATCTTCCCCCTGGCTTGTCCTAATTCTTGATTAGTTCCTTCCAGGAGCCCAGACTCCAGAAATATACAAATTTCATTTCTTCTTCACCCTGAAGCACTGCACAAGCTGGTTCCACTTTCAAGCCTTTCTCACTCCCTCCTCTCATCTCTCTGCCCAATCTACTCCCCAACATGTAGCCTCCTTTAAGGTTCAGTTTGATGCCAGTTCCAGAGAAGCATTTCCTGATCTATTCTACACTTCAGTTCTGTTTGTTTCCTTTATGACTCTTACAAGAATATGTAATTATTTCATTTATCCATTCATTTATTTTTAATCTTTCTTTCCTTCTAGAATACTGAACCTCTGAAGGTGGATAACAAATGCTAAATGTTAAAGCTAGTCCACACTTTCTATTATATTTCAGGCTAACAGTACGGTATCTCAACACAACTACTATAATTGAAGGCTAAAGAAAGAACCAAAAAAATTATTACATTAAAGGAAGACTGGGAAAGAATCAGTCACAGATCCAGGGAGAAATAGAAGAGGACTCCAATAAGCCACTGGAGAGAGACAAATCATGTGATTTGGATTTTGTCAGGGAAATGAGAGTCAGCGAAATGCAGGTATTCACAGAGATGACCTTGGGTGCTGGCTTTCTGCAGAGAAACAGGCCATTTCCCTTGGGGAAAAAAATTTTACATACAGATAGCCTTGAGTGTGCTGTGAGAGGGTCCTTGGTTTTAGCCAGACCCAAGACATTCTGCTCTAAGACATGCAGGCCTGTTGGCACCAAGCCACTTTTGTCTGAACACAGTACTTAGGAAATTGACAAACTGGGTAGAGTGTTGGCATTTTCTCTGTTGCCTGCCGAAATCTCCATCTCATGCAAGATCTTTCCCCAAAGGATTCTCCATCTTAGGTGCTGTCCCTTGCCTCGCTGTGTGGTAATGTATTACTGGGCTATGCTCATATATGCTGTACTTTTATAATAAACTTACTTTCATCTGTATAAAATCAGGATGTGGGTCGTCTCTGTTGGTGTGGATCTGAACCTCAACTTTCTGTGGCCACATATATGTGGCTCCTGGCAGTTATAGATTTATATAACACTTAGCTCCATAAAAAGCAGTTGGGAGCACATAGAATTTTACAACATGAAACTTCCTAAAATTTTAACATTTTTTGAAATCTTCCAATTAAAGTTAATACTGAGTGTAAGTCTCAGAAAACCATTAAGAATTAATTAACTCCTGTAATCTAAGTAGGAGCTGATTATGAACTGGAGAAAAAAAAAAACAGGATAGAACCTGCAAAAATTGCCTGAGGCATCTCAAATATAAGAGCAATAAAAAGTAGTCAGAGAAAGTTTCCTTAGTCAATTTAAATTTTAGATTTGGAGGAAAAGCCTTATTTTTATCCTTTGTTCTAATATCATAAATGTTTAAAAATAGAAAAAATCTGCAAAAAAATTTAAAGATTCCTAGATGCAGTATAAGACTGAATACAATATGAGGTAAAAATGTATCCTAAATTTAACTGCCAGAGTGGTCTCTTTAAAAAGTGATTCAGATCCTGGCACAATTCTGCTCAAAATCCTGCTATGCATGATTCCCTCCAACAGAGTCAAAGCCAAACTCCTAAAAGGGAACATCAAGGCCTTGTGTGATCTGCTCTTCTACAACCACTCAGCATCCACAGCAGCCCCACCTCCCCTCTGATCCCTTCTCTTCTTTCTTCCTCCCTCACTTCCCACCAGATACAGCCATCTCCTTGCTATTCCTTGAATGCTCTAGGCATACTCTCAACTGAATATTCTTCAAAGCTCCTGTTTCCTCTACCTGAATGCTGCTCCACTGGTATTCAGGAAACAAGTCCTCCACATTCTCTGTCTTTGCTCATTCAATACTTTCTCAAGGGGGACCATCCTGATGACCACATTTGCAGTTGCGGCCTTCCCTGCAAACTGCATTCTCAATCCCTGTTCCCTGTTTGATTTTTTTTTCTTTTACTGTCATGACAGCATCTTCCAACACCTAGATGCCATATACATCTATACCATGCTTGCTTATTATTGTCCATCTCTCCCTAACAGAATGTAAGCTTCATGGGATAGGGATATTCTGTGTTCTGTACCTGATATCTAAGAGTACCCGGTATATAGTAGGCATTTACAACATATAGGTTGAATGAGTAATATAATAAACACTTGTTTTTTCCCCCATTCAAAAATTAAGTCTGTGGGAGAATACAGCCAAAGTTAGGATTAAAACCCAAGAAGAGCTACAAAAAATATAGAAAGCTGAAAAACTGGGAAGGAAAATCTATGCCAGAAACTTTGTATTTTTCAGTTGGACAAAGCAAGTGTAGAATAAGGAAGTTTACAGACTCTGCTAGCCAAATCTGGGTTCTTTCTATATTTCTTTTAATTTCTTGCCTACATTCTGTAGTACTCTATTGGATATCAGGAAATCCATAGTGATATTTTCAATGCTACGAAGCATTTTCTGTGAAAGTGTTACAGATGGACACTCAGTAAGAGATGCACAGGAGGAAACTAAAGCTATATCCATTTGAATCCAACCCAGCCATCAAGGTATGAGTGGCAAGAGACCTATGAGCGAATGAACTACTGTGAATATATAGAGTTTCCCTCAGGACAATAATTGATGGGAATTCATTGGTCAATAAAAATAACTTTATTTTCATCTAAATTAGAGTATTACCCATAAATGGATACTTGTATAAAGCTTTAAAATATACTTTTCTTCTTATTCTTTAATTAGAACACCTTATCCAAAAATTAACTTTAACTTTGAATATATATAGACTTATAGGCTGAGATATATAAAATTCTCTTACTATGAAAATAACTCATTTTCTAATTCATTATCAGTGAAGTTTCACTTACCTATATATTGATTTTTTAATTTATTTTTGCCTCACAGGGGATGCTGCAAACCCAGAGCCTTACACATCTGGGCAAGTGTTCTACTACTGAGCTACATTCCACCTCTTTTCATTTTATTTTGGGACAGGATCTTGCTAAGTTGCCCAGGCTGGCCTCAAACTTTTCATCCTGCTGCCTCAGCTGCACTAGTACCTCAGAATGGAGGGATATATCAGCAAGCAGAGCATCAGTTGCCTGTTTAAGTCTCCATAATAAAAATGAATTAAGAACCTTATAAATTCCATGAATAGAGTGAGCAGACAATACGAGAGAGGAAAGACTAGTGAACAGGTAAAACTCAACACTTAGTGACAAAAATATAGCTATTCAGCTCTTTAAACAAATGTCAGTTTCTTTTGCTCCAAATTTTTCTCTCTCATTGCTTGATTATTAATTTATTTGTGCAAATAATCTTTTACAAACTTCTTGGCTACAAATTTATTTATTTACTATACTTGAAAGCGACACTGAAAGGAGGTACATTGGCGAAGTTTAATCCTATACAGAATGCAGAAACATTCAGGTCTTTGATCAATGATTGTATCATCACGTAGGAAAGAATTTAACCAGCCAAAAATGTGCTACCATTAGCACTTACTCTCATGTGATTTTTACTTTCATTTTTATTTTTTTGGTGCCGGGAATCAAACTCAGGACCTCGTGCTTGCTAAGCAGGCACCGTGCCGCTGAGCTATACACCCGGCCCACTCATGTGATTTTTAAATTTATAATATTTATGCATTCAATGTGTTTAAAATGATGTATACTATTTGTAAACCAATCAATTGTAGGGATATTCAAATCAGAGACTATACTAAAGACTGACTGTGAATTTAACATGATTTTCTATGATAACTCTAGTATTTAGAGAAAGCAGGTGTTGCACATTGTCTATTTTTTAGGCAATAATATCAAATGATACTTCAAATAATTGCAATAGTTTAAGTGAATAATTTAAGCTGTTAATTCTCTTCACTTCAGAATTTTAATTCTTAATGCTAGAAAGGACAATTGATGGGCATTTACATTACAAATGGGGCACAATTATTCAATGAGGTATCAACTAAGTAGCAATTTATAGTTCATTGCATTCAATTATGTAGACAGTGCACACCATAGTCAATAGTTAGCAACAGGCAATTACTGAGAGTTGGCCTAAGGGCACTTTATAAATGACCTTCACTTAATATTTAAAAGAAATAATCAAATATAGAAATACATACAAATAAGAGAAACCTTCATCATCAGGCAAATCATAGTACAAACGTCTATTAGAATATTTTGAAGTCACTTTAAAAAGTAGCTCTGTGTTTATGTACTGACTTGGAAAGATACCTGATATGTTTCTAATAGTTCTGTCCTATTGAAAACTCATGACGAGCCAGGAAGATGGCAGAGTGATGAACAGCAGAGAAAAGAGTCTCTATGAGATTTGGTGTCCAGATATTGGAATATAGCAAAGTGAGGAAGAGAAGAAGGAGGGAAGTGGGTCCCTGGAATCCAGCAAGGATCTGAAGCAAGCAAGGAGATAGACTTCAACACAGAAGGTGATGGCAGTGACATTGTTCTCCCTGAGCCCTGACTCACTGTGCAGGAGGGGCAGCTTGAACCTGCAGATGCATGTTGACCACTGGTGACCCCAGAGGCCTCCATGGAGAAAAAGAACAGTGGAAAAGAGCAGTGGGTGCAGCAGAGAGCAATGGCTGGTGAGTTATTTGGGTTCAGACATCCCTAAGAAGATGGCAATTGGCTGGGAGCCATCTTGGAGAGGGGCCAACTGAGCTTGGAAATCAGAGCAACTGCTGTCTCCACTAGTAGCTCCCAGTGAAGTTCAAGCCAGCAAGAGGCACATGAACTGCTGCAGGCTGAACAGGTCTGCTTCCACCCTCATGGCCAGAAACCAGCCTAAACTTCAGTATAAATAAAGATGCAGACTTGCTGAGATTAGCCACTACCCTGACGTAAAGCTACTGCTGGCTGGCTGGGATTAATCAACATGGATCTGGACTCTGCCCAAGACGTCTACCAGTGACAACAGAAAAACACCTTGAAGTGGATTTTTTTTCTTATTTTCTTTATTCTTTGTTTTCTTTTTCCTTTGTTTTCCCTTGTTTTTTCCTATTTGTTCTTGTTTTTATGACTTTTAACATGGTTTCTAGTTTTTTTGTTGTTGTTCTCTTCTGATCTTGTTTTTATTTCTTCTTTCTCTCTTTTCCTCCTGTCTTCTTACCAGTTTCCCAAAGTTTACATGATCCTCCTTTGTCATCCAGCCCTGCTTCTAATCTCTTCCTCTTCTTCTATTTCTCTATTTTTCCCCCAGTCTCTTTTAAATTTTTTCCCCTGAAGGTAAAATTATCATATTGAGGGCTTATTTACTTCATACATTTTTCTGATTCATTTTAGATTTTGTTATATTACCAAAATCTAGTTCATATGGTTAAAGGTGGCAAATTAATAGTTACCTTGGTTTCTCATTTTCCAGGCCATGCTTGATGCTATTGTTATTGCTGATTGTACTACTTTAGCTAGGATGACATAATTGTTCTAAATGGGTGTTCTTCCTGGTATACCAAGACTGATTGCCTAAAGGTCATAAAAAATACTATAGGCCAATGCCAAAGAACCAAGGGCTGGGAAAGTGAAGCAGCAAGTTCTCATCCCCAATAAATTGAAGAGACAGTATAGTGCAGTAGACTCAAAATACAAAAGTCAGCTGCACGTGGAAGACACCTTTAAGAAGTACTCATTTTCTAAAGGTTCTAAATGCTAGCAATAAAGCAACTCACCACAGGCAATTTGCAAGTATTGACACAAATATTAAGCTAAAAAAATACAAAATGAGAAGACACTTAAATAAGATGCAACCCCAGATATCCAGCTCATCACAGGAAAACCCAAGGGCCAATAAGATGGGACAATCGACAAGCCACCCACCTGGACTCTCTGAAGTGGTAACAACAGAAGTACCAAAGTGAATGAATGAGGCTTTAGAAAAATATCAAATCAGAAATAGTTTCTCAGATAACTACAGAGATGGTGAGCATAATGAAAGATATGCTCAATGACTCTAGAACAAATACAGATAAAAAAATAGAGGACATTAGGAAAATGATGGGAACTATGAAGTCCAACATAGGAAAGAAATAGAATCCATAAAACAGATTCAAATGGATATCTAGGACATTAAAAATTCCACTGAAAGTATCCACAGCAGAACGAGCCAATATGAGAACAGAATCTCAGATACTGAAGACAGGATTGTGATTAGCGATCAGGAAAATAAATATTTCTTGAAAATAGCAAGGGATCATGAGAAATCAATCCAGCTGCTGTTAAATGAGACAAAGAAGAATAAAACAAGAGTGACTGGAGTCAATGAAAAAGCAGGAGGATGACCTCAAGATGGCGGATGAGTAAGAAGCAGGCAGCAAAACTCTCTCTAAAAGTTACCATTGGAACACGGAAATATAGCGACCCAGAAAGCGCAGGAGGGGGGGAGATGCCTCCCCGAAACCCAGAAAAGTTCTGAAGCGCAATCTGGGACCCCCGGCACCAGTGACGGGTGACTTCCAACAAAGAAGAAGGAAAGAAGGAGCAGACCGCGCGCGTGCACCTTCTAATATCCCGGGAGTTGGAGCGCCGGCGGAGGCTCAATTCTACGGACACACGGTGGCAGCTGGCGCTCAGGGAGCCCCCACGGAGGATCCTGAGACAGCGGCGGGGCAGGGGAGCGGTGGAGAACGGCGCTGACCGGCGGTGAGTGTCTCTCAGCCACAGCTGCCCCGCGAAAGAGAGCGACCGGCCGGGCGCCATTGTGGGGGGTGTGGCGAAACTCAGAGCGGCTCGGAAACTGCTCTGGGAACTTGTGCTCTGGACAGGGCAGCACAGGGCCTCTCAATTGAGCCCACGAAAGTGTGCTGAGGTCAGCAGGCGAACGAGACTGGACTCTCAGCCACACCTGTCCCGCGCCAGAGAGCGACTGGCCCAGCGCCATTGTGGGGGGCGTGGCGAAAAACCAGAGCGGCGGGGACCAGTGCAGGGAACCCGCGCTCCAGACAGCACGCTGAGCCTCTCAGGCCCAGGGATCGTGAAAGGGCGGCGAGAGCGGAGGCGAGCTAGACTGGTCTCTGCCTGAAAGTACGCGCCTCTGCTCACCACCCGCCAGAGGGCGCTCCTGGCTTACTGGGACGGACCTGCACAGAACAGGACTTTGTCACAAGGTACCTGCCTACAACAGAGTCAACACCTGGAACTGATTCTTTTTATATTTTTTATTTTTATTTTTATTTTTTATTTTTATTTTTATTTTTATTTTTTTTTCTCACTGATTTGTTTTTTTGTTCTGGCGAAGGGTTTTTTTGTTTTTGTTTTGTTTTGTTTTGTTTTTTGGTGGGGTTTTATTTTTGATCTGTCTGTTTTATTGTTTTTATCTTTGTTTTTCTTTCTGCATGTGTATTTGCTCTTTCCTTCATTATTCTCTCTGGTTTTTTATATGAGTGTAAACAGCGCCTCTAACTTCTTTGTGATTGTGGTTGTGATCTGTTCTTCCTTTTATCCCTTCCTTCTCTTTTTACCACCAGTCCTCTGCACCAGTGTTCCAATTTTAGTGGGATCTCTCTTGGTCCTCTAACCTTACATCTAATTCCTTCCTATTCTCCCAACACTCTATTTCCTCCTTAACTCATTTTAAATTTAAACTCCTCAGGGAAAAATTGACATACATAGGACTTGTATACTGCATATAATTTTTCTGGTGTGTTTTAGATTTTGTTATATAACCGCAACTCTATACAGCTAAAAGTGGTAAATAACTGGTTAGCTCAGTCTGTCATTTTTTAGGCTGTGTTTGATGCTTTAGTTAACATTATAGCCAAATGTGAAATAATTGTTCTAAACATCTTTCCTTCCTGATATTTCATGATTGAGATTGACTAAGGGACACAGAAAATACAGTGGCACAGTACCAAAGAATCAAGGACTGGGCCAAACAGGTAGCAACTTCGCATACCCAACGAATTGAAGAGGTAGGATCTGGCAGAAAGCTCAAAACCTAAAAGCAAGCTCCACTTGGAAGATACTGCAGAGAAGTAGTCATCTTCTAAAGATCTTAAACACTAGCAATAAAGTAACCTACTATAGGTAATTTGCAAACATCACCCCAGGAATTAAAGAAAGAAAAAAATGAGACGACACTTAAACAAGATGCAACCACACACATCCAATTCACCAAAGGCAAACCTAGGGAGCAACGAGGTGGGACAATCCGAAAGCCACCCACCTGGCCTATCTGAAGTGGTAACAACAAAGCAACTGAATGAGGTTCTGGAAAAAATTAAAACAGAAATAATCTCACAGATAACTGCAGAGATAATGTCTACAATGAAGACCATGCTTAAGGACACTATAGCTGATACAGACAAAAAAATAGATGAACTTAAGAAAACTATAGAAACCATGAATGCTCAGCATAGGAAAGAAATGGAATCTATAAGGCAGATTCAAGCAGATATCCAAGAGATAAAAAATTCCATTGAAAGTATTTGTAGCAGAATAAGCCAATGCGAGGACAGGATCTCAGATATAGAAGACAGGCTTGCAATTAGTGATCATGAAATGGAAAAATTCTTAAAAATAGCAAGGGACCATGAAAAATCAATTCAGCAGCTGCTAGATGACTCAAAGATAAACAACTTAAGAATAATTGGAATAAATGAAAAAGCAGGAGATAGCATCAACGACATTAAAACCTTGTTCAAAGACATAATCAGGGAGAACTTTCCTGGAAGAGAAAAGGAATTTGACACCCCTATAAGTGAAGCTTTTAGAACACCAACTAGACATGATCAAAAAAAAACTTCAGCCAGACATATTATAGTCAAGATCCCAGAAATTCAACAGAAGGGCAGAATCTTAAAAGCTGTTAGGGAGAAGAGACAAATCACCTATGAAGGAAAACCCATCAGAATCACAGCTGACTTTTCAGCACAAACCCTCAATTCAAGAAGAGCTTGGAATGATGTATTGCAAGCTCTAAAGGAAAATAATTTTCAGCCCAGATTGATGTACCCTGCAAAACTATCTTTCAAAATTGATGGAGAAATAAAATACTTTCATGACAAAGAACATCTGAGAAAATTTATGACCACCAAACCAGCACTCCAAAACATTCTGAAGGACATTCTAGAAAGAGATAGGAACCCCAACAGAAGGAATCCACCAGGCAGGGCAAATAATTAAATAGCCGGAAAGCGGAAAAACAAAGAGTGGGAACCAACAACAGGAAAATATCATGACAAGTCAATACATATCAATTTTAACCATCAATGTTAACGGTCTCAATTCACCAATCAAAAGGCACAGACTGGCGAAATGGATCAAGAAGCAAGATCCAACAATATGCTGTATACAAGAAACACATTTAATTCAGAAAGAAATTCATAGACTGAAAGTCAAAGGATGGAAAACAATACTCCATGCCACAGGAACCCAGAAAAAAGCAGGGGTAGCTATTCTTTTTGCAGACAAAGTGAACTTCAAGCCAAGAAGGATTCAGAGAGATAAAGACGGTCATTACATCCTTGTAAAGGGAACAATCCAAGAGGAAGAGATAACGATCATAAATATATATGCGTCAAATACCAATGCACCCAGCTATATAAAACAAGTACTAAAGGACATGAAAAATCAAATAAGCACTAATACAATTATATTGGGAGATCTCAATACTCCACTGTCATAAAAAGATAGATCAACTGGACAGAAAATCAATAATGAAATAGTAGAACTGAACCAAACTTTTGAACAAATGGACTTAGTAGATGTCTACAGAGTGTTCCATCCCACAACATCAGAATACACATTTTTCTCAGCTGCACATGGGACGTTCTCCAAAATAGACCACATACTAGCTCATAAAACCTGCTTAAGTAAATGCAAAGGAATTGAAATTATCCCATGCATATTATCAGACCATAGTGCAATGAAATTGGAAATCAATGGCAAAAGATCCCACAAAAACTCCCTAAACACATGGAAATTAAACAGCATCCTCCTGAACAACCAATGGGTCACAGATGAAATTAAAGAAGAAATTAGTCACTTTCTACAACTGAATGATAATGACAGTACAACATACCGGAACTTATGGGATACAATGAAAGCAGTCCTAAGAGGGAAATTTATAGCATTAAACACTTATATCAGGAAAATAGAGCAAGCGCAAATAAACAACTTAAGGGTGAACCTCGAGCTTCTAGAAAAAGAAGAGCAGGTTAAGCCAAAAGCCCGTACAAGGGAGGAAATTATAAAGATCAGAGCAGAAATTAACGTATTGGAGAATAAAAAAACAATACAAAGACTCAATGAAGCAAAAAGTTGGTTCTTTGAAAGAATAAATAAGATTGACAAACCCTTATCCAACCTTATTAAAAAAAGAAAAGAAAAGACTCAAATCCATGCAATTGAAAATGAAAAGGGTGATATCACGACAGACCCTGCAGAAATCCAGAAGATCATCTATACCTATTTTGAAAATTTATATTCTACTAAGATGGAAAATGCAGAAGAAATGGACAGATTCCTAGATTCGTATGAATTACCAAAGCTGAATCAAGAAGATTTAAAAATCCTAAATAAACCAATATCAGCCAATGAAATTGAAGATGTAATTAAAAACCTCCCAACAAAGAAAAGCCCAGGCCCTGATGGATTCACTGCCGAATTCTACAAGAAATTTAGAGAAGACCTAACGCCCCTACTTCTCAAACTTTTCAATGAAATTGAAAGGGAAGCAATACTCCCAAATTCATTCCTGGAAGCAAGCATTACCCTGATACCAAAACCAGAGAAGGACCCAACTAAGAAAGAGAACTACAGGCCAATCTCCCTAATGAACATAGATGCAAAAATCCTTAATAAGATACTGGCAAACAGAATCCAACAAATCATCAAGAAGATTATACACCATGACCAAGTTGGATTCATCCCAGGGATGCAGGGATGGTTCAACATACGTAAATCAATAAATGTAATACAGCATATTAACAGAACCAAAGACAAAAATCACATGATCATCTCAATAGATGCAGAAAAAGCTTTTGACAAAGTCCAGCACCTTTTCATGATAAAAACCCTACAGAAAATTGGAATAGAGGGTCTTTATCTCAATCTGGTAAAAGCTATCTATGACAAACCAACAGCCAATATTATACTAAATGGCCAAAAACTGAAAGCCTTCCCTCTAAAATCAGGAACAAGACAAGGATGTCCACTGTCCTCACTCTTATTCAACATAGTTCTGGAAACTTTAGCCAGAGCGATTAGACAAGAGAAAGAAATAAAAGGAATAATGATTGGAAAGGAAGAAGTTAAATTATCATTATTTGCAGATGACATGATACTCTACACAGAAGACCCCAAAAACTCCACTAAAAAACTGCTAGATTTAATAAGCAAATTCAGTAGTGTAGCTGGATACAAAGTCAATACTCAAAAGTCAATAGCCTTCCTGTACACAAATAACAAACTTACTGAAAGAGAAATTAGGGAAACAATACCTTTCACAATAACATCCAAAAAAATGAAATACCTAGGAATCAACCTCACGAAGGATGTAAAAGACCTCTATACTGAAAACTACAGTACTCTGAAAAAGGAGATTGAAGAGGATATCAGAAAATGGAAAGATATCCCTTGCTCCTGGATAGGAAGAACCAATATAGTGAAAATGGCCATACTTCCAAAATTGTTATACAGATTTAATGCAATTCCAATCAAAATTCCAACAGCATATCTCACAGAATTAGAGAAAACAATCCTAAAATTCATTTGGAATCAGAAGAGACCTAGAATAGCAAAGGCAATTCTGGGCAACAAAGGCAAGGCAGGGGGCATCACTATCCCCGACTTGAAATTATACTATAAAGCTACTGTGATAAAAACAGTGTGGTACTGGCAAAAAAACAGACCTGAAGATCAATGGAACAGATTAGAAGATGCTGAAACAACCCCAGACATACTAAGCCACCTTATCTTTGACAAAGGTGCCAAACACATTCGCTGGAAGAAAGATAGCCTCTTTAATAAATGGTGCTGGAAAAACTGGCTCTACACATGCCGAAGATTAAAACTAGATCCATATCTTTCACCATGCACTAAACTAAATTCAAAATGGATCAGAGATCTAAATATTAAAACAGAAACATTAAATCTGCTGGAAGGTAGGATAGGTAAAACCCTTGGAGACATTGGTGTAGGCAAAGACTTTATGAATAAAAACTCAACCGCACGGGAACTATCCCAAAGAATCAATAACTGGGATCTCATCTTATTAAAAAGCTTTTGCACAGCAAGAGAAACCACCAACAGAGTGAAGAGACAACCCACAACGTGGGAAAAAATGTTTGCCAGCTGTTCCTCAGACAAAGGATTACTATCGAGAACATATAAAGAACTCAAAAAAATCAGACCTCCCAAATTTAAAGACCCACTCCAAAAATGGGCATCTGAGATGAATACACATTTCTCAGATGAAGAAATACTAATGGCAAATAAATATACAAAAAAATGTGCAACATCACTAGTCATTCGAGAGATGCAAATTAAAACAACACTGAGATACCATCTCACCCCAGAAAGAATGGCTACTATTAAGAAATCAACTAATAACAAATGCTGGAGGGGCTGTGGGGAAAAAGGAACCCTTCTTCACTGTTGGTGGGAGTGTCGACTGGTACAGCCACTGTGGAAGTCAGTGTGGAGATTCCTCAGAAAACTAGGGTTGGAGGTCCCATTTGACCCAGCTATTCCCCTTCTGGGCATCTTCCCAGAAGAATTAAAAACATCGTACCACAGCGATATATGTGCACCCATGTTTATAGCAGCACAATTTGTAATAGCCAGATCTTGGAAACAACCCAAATGCCCATCAACTGAGGAATGGATAAGAAAGATGTGGTATTTTTATACAATGGAGTACTATTCAGCCATAAAGAAGGATAAACTGGAGACTTTTATAGGTAAATGGATGCAACTCGAGAAAATACTCATAAGTGAAATAAACCAGAAGCACATGTGTAAGCATCGTATTATCTCTCTAGTATGAGAAACTGAAAGAGTAAATAAGATCCAAAATGTACAATAGACATGGTGAATCAAAAAGAAACTGGTCAAAAGGAAAGAGAGACTGGAATAGGGAAAAGAAAGAAGGGAAAGGGAAAAAAATTGTATATATATATATATATAAGATGGTTAAGATAGATACACTACCATTTTTACTTAGTTCATTGAAGAGTAAGGTTTGTGCCAATAATGTTTGGACAATTGAATGCTAATGTCTGGTGTCCTGAATAACTAACTTAAAGATAGTAATACGTAATGTATTAACCATTGTTACCCTCCTATTATGTTTGTTTGAAAATTTGTTCTTCTTTTGATTTGTTTTGTTTTTTCTTCTCTTTAAAATAAAAAAAAAAAAAAAAAAAAAAAAAAGAAAAAGCAGGAGATAGGGCAAATGACATAAAAAACCTGTTCACATATGTCATGGCAGAAAACTTCTCTGGCAGGGAAAAAGAATTTGACATACAGATAAGTGAGGCATATAGAACTCTAATTAGCAATGATCAAAAAAAAATGTAGAGCAAGGCATATAATAGTCAAGATTCCAGAAATTCAACACAAGAATAGAATATCAAAAGCTGTTAGAGAAAAGAAACAAATCACCTATAAAGGAAAACCCCTCAGAATTATGGCAGACTACTCAACACAAACCCTAAAGTCAAGGAGAGCTTGAAGTATTTAAAGCCCTAAAATAAAACAATCTCCAACACAGATTGATGTACCCTGCAAAACAATCTTTACAAAACCGATGGAGAAACAAGATATTTCCATGACAAAGAGTACCTGAGGAAATTCATGAATACCAAAAAAGCATTCTAAAATGTTCTGAAAGATATTCTAGAAAGAGATAACAAGCATGACAACTCCATGAACCCCAACAGAATGAATCCATCAGAAAGGTAAACAATTAAAAAGAGCGGGGGAAAAAGGGAGCCAACAACATGAAAATAACATGACAAGGGTAAGTCAATACATATCAATTATAGCCATCAATGTTAATGATCTCAATTCTCCAATCAAAGGAAATATACTGGAAAAATGGATCAAGAAGCAAGATCCAAAAATATTCTGCATATAAGAAACACATTTAATTCAAAAAGAAATTCACAAACTGAAAGTCAAAGAATGGAAAACAATAATCCATGTGACAGGAATCTGGAAAAAAGCATGGGTAGCTATTCTATTTGCAGACAAAGTGGATTTCAAGCCAAGACTCATTAAAAGTGACAAAGAAGGTCACTACATCCTTGTAAAGGGAACAATCCAAGAGGAAGAGATAACACTCATAAATATATATGTACCAAATACCAGCATATAAAACAAATATTAACAGACATGACAAATCAAATAATCACTAATATAATTGTAATGGGACACCTTAATACTCCACTGTCACAAATAGACAGATCAACTATACAAAAAATCAACAATAAAATATTAGAACTGAACCAAACTTTTGAACAAATGGGCTTAGCAGATGTTTACAGAGTGTTCCATCCCACAGTATCAGAATACACATTCTTCTCAGCTGCACATTGGATGTTCTCCAAAATAGACCACATACTATCTCATAAAGCATGCTTACGTAAATGCAAGGGAACTGAAATTACCCCATGCATATTATCAGACCATAGTGAAATGAAATTGGAAATCAATGGCAAAACAAACCACAAGAAATTCATAAACACATGGAAATCAACAACACCCTCATGAACAACCAGTGGGGCACAGAATAAATTAGATGCTTTCTACAATTAAACAATAATACCAATACAACATACCAGAACTTAAGGGGCACAATGAAAGCATTCCTATGAGGTAAATTTATAGCAATGAATACCCATATTAGGAAAACAGACTGAGCTCAAATAAACAAATTAATGTTGAATCTCAAGCTTCTAGAAAAAGGAGAGCAAATCAAGCCCAAAGTTCATATGAGGGAGGAAATTATAAAGAGCAGAGCAGAAATCAATGCAATAGGGCCGGTGAGATAGCTCCACAGCATAAGCGCCTGCCTGGCAAGCACGAGGTCCTGAGTTTGACTCCCAGTACCCACATACGAAAAAAGGGCCGGTGATATCGCTCAGCAGCACGGGCACTTGCTGGCGCATGAGGTCCTGAGGTTGACCCCCGGTACACACACACACAAAAAAGAAATCAATGCAATAGAGACTAAGAAAACAATACAAAGAATCAGTGAGTCGAAGAGTTGGTTCTTTGAAAGATTATATAAAATCAACAAACCCTCAGCTGACCTTATCAAAAAAGGAAAGAAAAGACTCAACTCCATGTAATTAGAAATGAAAAGGGTAAAATCACAATGGATCATGCAGAAATCCAGAATATCATCTATTCCTACTTCAAGAACCTGCATTCTAATAAGATGGAAAATGCAAAAGAAATGGACAGATCCCTAGATATGTATGATTTATCAAAACTGAATCAAGACAATATAAAAATTCTAAGTAAACCAATATCAGTCAATGAAATTGAAGATATAATTAAAAACCTGCCAACAAAGAAAAGCTCAAGTCCTGATGTATTCACTGCTGAATTCTATAATAAATTTAAAGACCTAATACCGCTACTTCTCAAACTCTTTAATGAAGTTGAAAGGGAAGCAATACTCCCAAATTTATTCCTGGAAGCAAGCATTACCCTGATACCAAAACCAGGGAAGGACCCAACCAAGAAAGAGAACTACAGGCTAATCTTCCTAATGAACATAAATGCAAAAATCCTCCATGAGATACTGACAAACAGAATGTAGCAAATCATCAAGAGGATTATACACCATGACCAAGTAGGATTAATCTCAGGGATTCAGGGGTGGCTCGACATACACAAATTAATTAATGTAATATACCATATTAACAGAGCCAAGGACAAAAATCATATGGTCATCCTAATAGATGCAGAAAAAGCATTTTGCAAAGTCCAACACCCACTCATGATAAGAATCCAACACAAAATTGGAATAGATGGTCTTCATCTCAATATGATAAAAGCCATTTATGACAAACCAACAGCCAATATCTTACTAAATGGACAAAAACTGAAAGCTTTCACTCTAAAATCAGGAACAAGAAAAGGATGTCCACTGTCACCACTCTTATTCAATATATTTCTGGAAACATTAGTCAGAGCATTTAGAAAAGAGAAAGAAATAAAAGGAATAAGGATAGGAAAGGTAGAATTTAAATTATCATTATTTGTGGATAACATGATACTCTACATAGAAGACTCCAAAAACTCTATCAAAGGACTTGGAGATTTAATAACCAAATTCACTAGTGAAGTTGGATACAAAGTTAACACTCAAAAATCAATAGCCTTCCTGTACATGAATAACAAACTCACTAAGAGAAATTAGGGAAATAACACCTTTCACAATAACATCCAAAAAAATGAAATACGTAGGACTCAATCTAATGAAGAAAGTAAAAGATCTCTATATTGACAACTATGGTATTCTGAAAAAGAAGATTGAAGAGGATATCAGAAAATAGAAAGATATCCCTTGCTCGTGGGTAGAAAGAACCAATATACTGAAAATGGCCATACTTACAAAATTGCTGTACAGATTTGATGCAATCATGATCAAGATTCCAACACCTTATCTTACAGAATTATAGAAAACAATCCTAAAATTCATTGGGAACCAGAACAGACCTAGAAAACCAAAAGCAATTCTGGGCAAGAAAAGCAAGGCAGGGGGCATCACAATCCCTGATTTGAAATTACACTGTAAAGCTACTGTGATAAAAAGAGCATGGTACTGGCAAGAAAAGAAACAGGATACATGAAACAGCCTAGAAGATGCAGAAAGAACTCCAGACATACTTAGCCACCTTATCTTTGACAAAGGCGCCAAATACATTCACTGAAAGATAGTCTCCTTAATAAATGGTGCTGAAAAAACTAGCTTTCCACATGCTGAAGATTAAAACTAGACCCCTGTCTTTCATCATGCATTAAACCAAAATAGAAATGGAGCAAAGATCTAAATATTAAAACAGAAATATTAAGTCCACTGGAAGACAGAATAGGTCGAACTCTTGAAGACACTGGTGTAGGAAAAGACTTTATGAACAAAACCGCTATTGCATAGGAAGTATCACAAGGAATCATCAACTGGGATCTCATCTTATTAAAAAGCTTTTTTGCACAGCAAGAGAAACCATCAACAGAGTGAAGAGACAACCCACACAGTGGGAAAAATTTTTTGCCAGCTGTTCCTCAAAGGACTAATATCTAGAATATATAAAGAACTCAAAAAATCAGACACCCCCCATATATAATCTTTGCACATCAAAAGAAATCACCAGCAGAGTGAAAAGATGACCCAAAGATGGGGAAAAAATTTTAGCCAATTGTCCCTCAGTCAAAGGATTTCTATCTAGAACATACAAAGAACTGAAAAAACTCAGACCTCCCCCAAATTCAAAGACCCAATCCAAAAATGTGCATCTGAAATGAATACATACTTCTTAGATGAAGAAGTACAAACAGCAAAAAATTATATGAAAATATGTTCATCATTATTGGTCATATGTGAGATGCAAATTAAAATGATGCTGAGATTCCATCTCACTACAGAAAGAATGGATCTCATCAAGAAATCAATCGATAACAAATGTTGGCGGGGCTGTGGGGAAAAAGGATCCCTTCTCCACTATTGATGGGAGTGTTCACTGGTACAACCACTGTGGAGATCAGTGTGCAGATTCCTCAAAAAACTAAAACTAGAGGTTCCATCTGACCCAGCTATTCCCCTTCTTGGTATCTTCCCAAAAGAATTAAAAGCATCATGCCATCTCAATATATGCACACCCATATTTATAGCAGCGCAGTTTGTAACAGGTAAATCTTGGAAACAATCCAAATGCCCATCAATTGATGAATGGATAAAGAAGATGTGTTTTTTTTATAATGGAATACTACTCAGTCATAAAGAAGGATAAGCTTCTAGCTAAATGGATGCACCTTGAGACCATACTCTTAAGTGAAATAAACCGGACACATGTGTGTAAATACTGTATTGTTTCTCTTGTGCTAGTAACCAAAAGTGTAAATAAGGACCTAAATGTATAACAGGTATCATGAAATAGGAAGAACATATTCAAATGGGAATGGGAACTATGGAGGGGGAAAGGGGAAAGGAAGGAAGGAAAAAGAAAACTGAGAAAAGAAGGAAAAAATGGAAACAGTGCTTTTGTAAATAAGGACTGGAAGAGGGGTTGAAGGGAGGGTAGGGGAATGGGAAAAAAGAATCAATTTATATCATGTACAGGTATAAATTATCTATGATGGATGTGATCATTATGTATACCTAAAATGTACCAATAAGCTTAATTAAATAATCTCTTGATGAAATTTAATATCGAATGCACCAGTGTTGGAAGGTGGAGATTAACGGGATGTCTTCATGTCATGAAGATTCTGCCTTTATGAATGGATTGATTCCACTGTAACAGGTATCTGAGGAATGGATTTGCTTTGTCTTCCACTCTTCTATCATGTAAGGAACAGAGTATCTCATTTTGGATGTTTCAGCATTCATGGCACCATATTGGAAATAGAGTCCAGGTCCCTACAAGACACCAGGTCTGTGAACATCTTAGTGTCTCACCTCCCAGTTTCTACAAGTGTGAGAATTAAATTTCTGTTCTTTACAAATGACTCAATCTCATGTATTCTGTTAAGGAAGCACAAAATTGGCATAGGTACTATCTATTGACATGTTTTAGTAAAAAACATAAAAGATATGACTAAAATACCTATTTATGTGAAATATCCATTTGTGTTTATATGTACTACCAGTCACTGTATGTTGAGTACTATCTTGCTAAACTTTTTATGTATACTACCTCACCAAATCCTTATATTGATCTTATTAAACAGGTGCCATTACAAGCTCTATTTTATAGATGATGAAAGTAAAGTTTAGAAATTTAATGACTTCCCTAAATACACTGAGAAAAGTAATGGTAAGGCTTGAATTATAGCCTTGATCACACCAAAACCAGAGCTTGTATAAAAGAGATAGTCTTGAGATATACCAAGCACCAATAGCCGTTCTAAGAAGTAAAGACTAGAGGGAAAGAAGAAGTTTTAATTTTTCTATAATTCCTATTATTTAAATTTTATAATAAATATCCATTGTTTTTTAAATAAAAATTATAAACTTTTTTGAAAATTAAGAGAGAAACTTTTATGTGAAATTTTCTCAGTTGTACCTTTTATCCTAGAAGAGAGGGACATCATAGGGTTTCCAATGCTTAGGCAATGGCTTCTACCAGCACTCTCTTTGAGAACTCATCTCAGAGGAAAGCCTCTGTCTTACATTTACAGGCATGCATCTACTCTCTGGCAGAAGGGAAATGGCACATTGTTAAACAATAGCCAGTACGGGATGCCAGAAGAGAGAAACGACTAATGAAACACATTGGTAAATAAAATGTAGTATCAGGACAGTACACAGAAAATGGTCCAGACACACTGAAGTTAGAAGCAGGTCCATAGCTTTTACAAGTAACATCCAGAAGATCTTCATAGAGAATGAGTCCAAACTGCCAGCCAAGCTTGGTATACTTGAAGATTTTGAAGACAGGCTTAGGGACTATCAGAAGCTTAACACCTGCAACATGACAGCTTATATCCCTTTATCAATTATTTTAGTACCATGATTTTTCTGACAAACTATACATGCACTATCAGGCTGCTATTTAAGAGGATGTGGAGAAAACAACTCTCTGACAAAGATATTATCTTCATGTTGGACATATGAGAAAGGTGAACTTTTCCAACTCCTCAAACAGTACCTAAAACATGCTGAAACATTAGCTATTTGTCTTCAATTCTTGATAACGATTCAGAATTTGGTACTACACACACAATTCTATCCACAAAATGATCACTAAACCATATGTATTTCAATCATTCATTCAAAAGTCATTTGAAGTTTAAAATGGTAGACACTGTACTAAATGCTTAGCAAAAATGAGAATAAAGATATAGAGGTTTTAGCTGGGTATAGTGGAGCCCATCTGTAATCCCAGCACACTGCGTGACTAAAGCAGGAAGACTGAGTATTTGAGCCCAGCCCAGCAACTTAAAGACTTAGCAAGACTCATGTCTCAAAATTCAAAAAATGAAAGGAATGGGGATGGATCTCAGAGCAAAGGCCCTGGTTTTAATCCCCACTACTGTTAAATATAGATAGATGATTGATTGATTGATTGACTGATTGATAAGGGTTTCATCATCAGAGAATGGGTAGTGAGATAGAATATTTGAATACTACACAAAGCAATGTTAAATTCCAGCTGTAAAAAGCAATAAAACAATAAAATACAGAAATACTTGGATTTCTATGACAATATGTGATGGGTAAGTTTTATTCACATATTCAATCACTAGAACAAGAAACATTTGTGTTTGAGACTGAGCTATTCCTTTAGCTATTAACCAGGCTAGATTTGTTTCACTAGACTATTTTCTAGTGCTAAATAATTCCATACCAAGAACATGATGTGTTTATTTATTCTTCCTAAGTAGTCCCATGCCCCGCCTTTATATGTCACAACTGTTATTAAATTTAAAACACTGGAGCACTGCCTTTACTTGGAATTTGCAACAAAAACATCTGTCCAACATTGTTCAATAAATGGAGCAGGGAAACTCCATAGCAACTGAGGCTTAAGGGGAAACCTGAGAATAGAATTGCATGATGACATTTATAACTGAAAAAAATATTTGTGAAAAAGGAAGGTTTGTTTCCACAGCAACCAGTGAGCTCTATTAAAAATAAAACAAAGAAAACTGGTAAGGAAAAACATAGTGGGGTCTAATGTGGAATGGCATACTCGATAAAAATAAGGAATGCCAAAGTCAAGGTCATTGGAAGAATCATGGGAAGTCTTCAATTCATGAGTGGCCCTATGAGGTTCTGGCTATGTCAAAGTTTGTTACTTATTCATCTTTAATTTTATTTTGTGGTAGTAGAAATATAACATGAGATCTACAGTTTCAGCAAAATTTTAAGTGTACAATTTATTAACTTTAGGCAAAAAGTTGTATAGCAGATCTCTAGAGTTTATTCATCTTACATAATTGAATCTTTATGATCATTGATTGGTAATTTCTCATTTTCCTGGCCCTCTGCCAGTAGTAACCACCACTGTATTGTGACTGTATGAATTTGACTATTTTAGATAACTCCTAAAAATGAGGTATTTATCCTTCTGTGACTGGGATATTATGCCTACCATAATGTGTTCAAGATTCATCCATCCTGTCTCATATTTTATCATGGAACGTCCATATTTTTCCATAGTCACTACACTATTTTCCTCTATGATCAACATATAAGAGTTTTAATTTCTCCATATTTTCATGAATATTTATTATTTTTTTCCATCAAAGCTATCCTAGTAAATGTGAGGTGATACCTCTTTGTGGTTTTGATCTGCATTTCCCTGATAGTGCCATTGATCATCTTTTCACATACCTTTGGTAAACTGTGTATCTCCTTTGAATACTATCTACTCAAATCTTCAATCATTTTTCAAAATAGGGTTTTATTTCTCTTCTTTTGTGTTATTCCTTATATATTGTGGAAGTTAACACATTATCTGATATATGGGTTGCAGATTTCTTTTCCCATTTCATAGGTTGCCTTCTCACTCAGTTCATAGTTTTCTTGGCTGTGACTAATCTTTAATTTGATGCAGTTTTACTTTATCTATTTTGTTTTTGTTGCCTGTGCTCTTCATATCATATTCATGAAATCACTGCCAGAACAAGTATCAGAAAGAATTGTGCTTATTTGTTTTCTAGTAGTTTTAAAGTTTGGAGATCTTACATTTAAGTTTTTAATTCATTCTTGGTTGATTTTTGTGTACGGTGTTAGAGAGTGTTCCAATTTCATTCTTTTTATGTGGCTACCCAGTTTTGCCAACATCACTGTTAGAGAGACTATGCTTTCCCAGGATGGGTATCTTTGGCACATTAGTCAAAGATCAATTGACTGAACACTCATAAACTTGTTTCCACACTTGCTACTCTGTTTCATTGATCTATGTCTGTATTTATTCCAGTACTATACTGTCTTAGTTACATTCTTGTTGCTGGGACAAAATACCTGACAACCACAAGTTAAAGGAGGAAAGGTTTATTTTAGCTCACAATTTGTAGAGGTTTCAGTCCACAGTCAGGTGGCTTCAAGGCAGGGCAGCATGGCAGAAGGGCATGGCAAAGGACACGCAGTTCATGGCAGGGCAGGCAGGAAGCAGCAGTCCTTCCTTTCTTTTTTCATTCTATCCAGGTTACAAGCCTATTGGTTGATGCCACCCACACCCAGGGTTGTCCTTTCCATTATCCACACCCAGAACTATGTGAAATCAATCAGTGGACTAATCCAGTTATCACACCCCCGCAATCCAGTATCACACACTCTAGGTCCAGCCACTTTGCAAAAGCCCCACCTATGAGTGCACGAGTTCTGGGGAGGACATTTAATACAGGGCATAACATATACTTTCTTAATTATCATTGCTAAGTAGACATATTTTGAAATCAAGCAATGTGATACTTCAAGCTTTGTTCTTTCTCAAGAATGTTCTGATACTGAGCCTTTTTTATTCCATATGAATTTTAGAATTGTTTTTGTGAAATATGTCACTGGGGTTTTGATATGTATTGCATTGTATGTGTATCTTACTTTGGGTAGTGAGAACATTTAACTAGTTTAAATCTTTCAACCCATCAACACATATTTTTCAGTTTTCTTGTTTGATCTTCAAGTTTTTAATCACTGATTTAGTTTTAAGTGTTTCCCTCCTTCATTAAATTTACTCTTAACTATTTCATTCATTTTATACTATTATAACTTAATTTATATGTTTTACTTTTCTTTTGGGATAGGTTGTTCTTTTTTTTTTTTTTTTGTGGGTGCTGGGGGTCGACCTCAGGACCTCACACACCAGCAGGCGCCTGTGCCGCTGAGCGATATCACCGGCCCTTTTTTTGTATGTGGGTTCCGGGAGTCGAACTCGGGCCCTTGTGCTTGCCAGGCAGGTGCTTACGCCGCTGAGCCATCTCACCGGCCCCAGGTTGTTCTTAATGTATAGAAATACAACTATTTTTGTATGTTGATTTTTGTATCCTGAAAATTTGCTGAATTTATTAATTCTACAAGTTTTTGTGGGTTTTTAGGATTTTCTATATATAAGATCATGCCATCCGCAAACAGCAATAATTTTACTTGTCCTTTTAATGGAATGCCTGTTGTTTCTTTTTCTTATTTATTTGCTCTGGTTAGAACTTCTAGTACTATACTGAACAAAAGTAATGAAAATGGCCATCCCTGTCTTCACGTAAAAATTAAAGGATGTTAACATGAAACGTGACCTAAAAATGTGTGAAACTGGTAAAGATAAACATATGGACAAATGATGAATACTGTATTACTGTAGCTGTGTCAGGCAAATCCCTTTACTTCTATAAAAGTTAGAAGACAAAAATATTAAGATCCTGTAGCCAAAAACATGTTAATAGATATATGCTACAAATAGATGAATATTGTGACATTAATAAAGTACACTGTGATTGTAGGCAGGAATGTACATGCAGATGAACTTGTCAGCTTAATGTAGACTGTTAGATGATCTTTAACTCACTGATAACCACAAAGTAAATACCTATAGAAGATACAAAATGAAAAAGAAAAAGGAAACAAAATATATCATTACAAAAAATTGACAAACACAAAAGAAAGCAAGAGAGGAAAAGAGTGATAGAAAAACTACAAGATGAATATACAATTAACAAGGTATCAATAATTCCTTACAGTAATCACTTTAAATATAAATGGAGTAAACTCCTAATCAAAAAATAAATAACAAAGTGACTGAATAGAAAACAAGACACAACTATACTTTGTCTACTAATAACATTTTATATTTAAAGACACACAAAGGCTGAAAATGAAGGTATGGGAAAGATATCCCATGTGAATGGCAACCAAAAGAGAGCAGGCTATATTTATATTCCTCAGGCATTCTCCAAAAACTCAGTTCACTGAGTACTCTGTCCATTTCCTTCCTTCCCTCCTGAGGGGAGAATGTTGAGGTTTCTCATATTTGCTTTGTATTAAGCCATCCAGAGGGACTATTGTTACCTCCAGCCCAAAACACTCTCCTTATTCTCAACTACCCCTGGACCACTAGAGAACTGGCAGGTCCCACCAGAGCTCTGAAACAGGCTCGACAGAACCCAGTACTCTAGGTATCCTCCCAGGAAAGTCGGGGCATTAGTTGTGTAGTATACTTTTATTCCCCAGAGTGAATCTGACAGCTGGGGAGTTTCAAACAGATAATATAGTACCATGCCAGAGATAAGGATCATGGCAAGAATGTGTCTCAAGTTTCACTACCAGATTTGATAAGGCTGATTTTGCACTTAAGTGGATCCTGAAACCTCTTACTTGGGTTCTTGATTTCTCTCAAAGGAAATCTATCCATCAATTATTATTTTATCGGTGTGTTTGTGGGAAGAAAGAGAGCTTAGGGCATTTTATTCCACCCTTTTGCTGATGTCCCTCACTTGAATTTTACATCAATTGTTGAACACCGAATTGTCAATTTTGGAAATAAGTCATATAAACTAATAATGTGGTCAGGTGAAAATGAGTAAGAGTCACGGTTTCCAATCAAATGGAACAGCTACTCAACTCAAATGCAGTATGGCCAAGCAAGAAATCATATGCAAGAAACATGAATTTCTACATGTGATATTCCAAGATTCATATTGTTGCTGCCATAATAAATTAGTACAAGGTTTTAAAAATAATATCTTTTAATTAGTTCACTGTTCCATATTTGAAAAATCCTGGTTCCGCATGACTGCTTAAAGTCTCGCAAGACTAAACTTAAGGTGTCAACAATTTGCATTTTTTGCTAGAGAATCTAGGAATAAATCTACTTCCCAACTCATTCAAATTTGAAAAATGTAATTCCTTCTGGCTGTAGGACTGCAGTTCCTACTTCTTTTATTCCTTTGCTACTAGAGGCTCTCCATAATCCATCTGATGCTTTCTACATGGCCTCCAAAAGTGAATGGTGAATTTTTCTCATGTGTATCTCAGACTTTTCCTGCTACCACATTCCTCTGCTTTCCAAAAGGAAGTTCTTTGTGTTAAAGGCTCATACAATTTCACTGTGTTCACCTGAATTGGACAATTGAGGATACTTTTCTTATTTTAAGATCTAGTCCATATCTTTATTCTATCTACAAATTCCCTTGCTGCACAAGGTAGCCTAATCATAGGTTCTAGGAATCAGGGTATGGGCATCGTTGAGAGGTCATTATGCCTACTGCAATACCAAATGCACAACATAGGCAAATAGTAATGAACACTATTTGGCCAGACAAAACATATCCCAGCAACTTGGGAAGCCAAAGTTGTTCTAAGATGGAGGCCACACTCACAACATACCAAGACCCTGTCTCAAAATAAAAAATAAAAAGGGTTGGAAATGTAGCTCAAGGCAAAAGCACCAGTTTCAATCTCCAGTACCAAAGATGACAACAATCACAACAAACAAACAAACAAAACCCCCACAAATCTGTGGTTCTCATGTTGACTTAAGAGACAAAATTTGTAATCTACTTCAAGAGATAAATGCTACCAACAAGACCAATACTATGCTACATCATTCAAAATAGAATGACCTTAAATTAACTGAGATGAAGATAAATACATTATTAAGAAGAAAAAAATGGATATTCAGATTTAGGGTCTTTGCTTCCATATACATTTGCTATTACTACATGTAGGTCAAGGTCCTATACCATGGAATCTGTTACTATATGAATAATTAATAACCAATACATGTTTACAATCTTCCTCCTTTTTGCAACACTATTAGACTCATTACTATTGTGTACATTGCCTTAAAGGCAGTTTAAATAAGTTGTTTTCTTGCTGGGCTTGATTTATACAATCTATTAAACATTTTTGTTGGGTCAAAAGACAGAATTAATATTAACCCACAGAGTAATTTATCATTTGTTTATTCTCATTAGTTTTATGATGAAATGAACTATGAAAGTACTTTAAAGTATATTAGCATTAAAAGCCTTCTTTTGCCATTTTATTTATTTATTTGTGTATGTGTGTGTGTGTGTGTGTGTGTCTGTGTGTCTGTGTGTGTGGGTACCGGGGGTCAAACTCAGGACCTCGCACGCCAGTAGGCACCCATGCCACTGAGCGATATCACCATCCCTTTTTTCGTATGTGGGTACCAGGAGTCGAACTCAGGACCTCGCCCTTGACACGCAGGCACTTATGCCGCTGAGCTATCTCACCAGCCCATATATTTTATAACTTTAAATTTCAATGCAACTTTTACATGCTGATAATTTAAAAAGCAAAATGAACATCAATATTGGACAAGGCTGGCAAAAGAACTGTAACACTTTCTCTCCAATTTTCTCTCACCAAAGACTGTTTTTTAAGCATCTCTTAATTTAAATATAGGTAAGTGTGTTACTTTTCTCTCATTTCTGAGACAAAATACCTGACACCCAAAATTAAGGAAGGAAAGGTTTATTTAGCTCACAGTTAATGGAGGTTTCAGTCCATACTTGGCTGGCTCCAAGGCAGAGTGGCACATGGCAGAGGGCAACAGTTCACGGTGGCAGAAAACAGCAAAAGCAACAAACAGCAGAAAGGGAGGAGCACGCATGAGAGAAAGCAAGCCTCTTTCCCTCCCTTACATTACATGCAGGCTCCCCACCCCAGGGTAGGTGTAGCACTCACACCCATAATCCCAGCACTAGACAACGAATTAATCACAAACTCTAGATTCAGCTGCCTCCATAACTGCATGAGGCTTTGACGGGACATCTAGACACAAACCATAACAGGAAGGGTCTAAGTTTAGGAGACAGACAGACTTGGGTAGACTCCAAGATAAGGAAATACTAAATGGCTAACTCCAGACAAAATACTAAACGCGCTAAGACTCAGTGTTCTCCTCATAAAATGATTTGTAAAATGTGTTTACCTGTTTCTCATAGGTTGCTGTAAGAGGGAGATAACTCACATAAAGTGCTTAGAGAATTCACGATACTTAGCATGCTCTCAGAAAAAAATTTAACATAATTCTGGTCTTTGCTCAGATAATATGTCTGGTTTACGGAGTTTACTACTCAGTTATTAATCCTCCTTCAGGCAAATCCTTATAATTCATTACATTCTTTCCTAGTTTCTAATTTTCTCTTAAGGAAATCAAATTGCTAATATTATTAATTATTATTGCCACTTTTTTGAGTACTGACGTGTGGAAACTAAGAGTTTGCATTATTGCTTTGAAGATTGATATAGTTATAGTCATTAGTGTTACATTTACTAAAAATCATTAACAAGACCAAACAGAATTGAAAAATACTTATGATGAAATATAAAATAGGGCCGGTGAGATAGCTCAGTGGCATAAGTGCCTGCCTGGCAAGCGCGAGGTCCTGAGTTCAACCCCCGGTACCCACAAAAAAAGCAAATAAAATATAAAATAAAAATGTGATTTCACATAAATATAACTATGTTTATGCATGAAATTTTACAATCCCTAAAGGCAAATAAAAATTTTTAGTGATGATAGGTCAATTATTTTTCTTTGGTCATAGTAGTATTTCACATTTTTAAAAAAACTAAGTTGCTAAAAATCCTACGTACTGGCAGTAGGTCTTTAACATGTACATACACTTGCATAATAAGGTTACAGAAAGAAGTCATCATTTGCAAATAGAATTTCAAAAGTTAGAAGTGATCTTAATTAGAGAGCATCAGGCAGACAGCTCTTATTCAGAGTACAGAGTCACTTTGGATGGTCCATGGAGGCACACCGGGTGTAACTACTAAGCAAAATTGCTTTGAAACTGGTAGGAGTCCAAGCTTCTTCCCGTTTCTATTGGTACAGTTTCACTCATATTTGTTTCATATAGTTATAAATTTTATTTCAAGAAATGATCCCAGATAGCCAACTGGATAGCTTGTTATTCTAGACTCAAACCCAGGTCTGTCTCCTAAGCTTTAGAAAGAAAAGAAAAGAAAGTTCTTTTATATGGAAGAAATAGCCACACTCACCAAATATTCCATTTGCTCTATGTTTCTCAACTGCCTTGCAATTGGATAGAAACAATAACTATTTCTTGCCAAGGAAATATGAGCAGAAATGATTACGTGTCACTTCTAGGATAAAGTAATAAAAGTTCATACACAGTTCTCTAATTTCTCATTTCCAGTGACAAAGCAAATGGGAAGCTCATGTCCCGAGCATTCAACTACACAGAGGGAAGCCATTATCCGTCCATTCCTGAGTGATGGTGTAGGGTAGAGCCCTCTGCACACCCGCATCAAACATGTAAGATGAGTGAAAGTACATTTTATTTAGGCTAAATGACTGAGATAATGGGGTCACTTTCTGAATAACCTAATCTATTCTTCCATATTCACCTCATTCTAAAAATGAGGAAAATGGGTTGTCCATAGTAGAAGCAAGCAGTTCAAGGTTACTGAGATCTGAACTGAAAACCCAAGTCTCCTGACCAATAATTTCCATTATATCCATCTATCTGGTTTTAATGGCCAAAACAATAATAAGTCATAATGCTGGGACTGGGCTTAAATATCACCTAATCCAATCTCTTTAAATTCAGATGACAGAAAATTATACAGATGTTGCTGAAAATCAGTAATAGAAGTCTCATTATTTACAGAATTGGTATATTACTGTTTCATAATTGTTACTATGAGCAATTTCTTTCTAAAAACATGAGATTGTAAATAACTGTCTTAGTCGCTTTCTCATTTCTGTGACAAAATACCTAATACCCACAACTTAAAGGAAGAGTTTATTTTGGCTCATGTTTTGGAAATTTCAGTCCTTGCCTGATTGGCAGGATGGTTGCTATGTGAGGCTTTGGGGGGACATCCAGATATAAACTGTAACATTCCACACCTAGCCCCCAAAAGACTCAGGGAAATCTCCTTATGCAAAATGCATTTAGTCCATGTCTAAGAGTTGCCAAAGTCCTAAAAGCTTCAGCATTGCTGAAAATTCCAAGTCTAAGGTCTCCTTTGAGACTCAAAGCAAACTTTCAGCTGTGAACCCCTATACAAAATCAACACTAAAGTTAAGTATTGCCAACATACAATGGCACAGGGTAAACATTCCCATTCCAAAAGAGAGGAATACAGGTATAGAAAGCAATAGGGCCAAAGTAAGACCAAAACTCAACAGGGAAAACATTAAAACCTGTAGCTCTATGTTCAGCACCTGGAGAAAGCTGTGGTAAGATATGTCCCCCAAATCACTTGGGCCATCCTGCCCCTATGATGCTGCTAGTTGCAGCCTTCATGGATTCTCTCTAGGGGTGGCTTTGCTTACTGTCTGCTGCTTTCTTTAGTCACTATTTCACATTCCTAGCATCTCCAACTTTCTGGGGTTCTCTACTGCAAATTTCAGCTTAACTCTCACAGCTTCACACATCACCATCTTTGGGACACACTATCTGGTCTCAAAGGCCTTCCTCTGAAATCTGTGTGGAGGTCTCCATGACCTCATAATTCTTGCATTCTGCATGCCTGTAAAGGCAGCACAACACAGATGCACCGAAGTCTGCAGCCAGCTCCAGCAGTAGCCAGGCCCTTCCGAATCATGGCTGCAGAGGCTCCTGAGTGCTCTGGCAGCTGAGCATTGTGAAACAAATCCTGGTAAACTGACTCCTTAGGTGGCCATTCTCAAGCTGGGTGCCCTGGGGCTATCTTCTCAAAGAAAAGACTTTTACTTTTGTAGGACAAAGGGCTAAGTCTTGCTGTTACCTGGGATGTTGTCAAGACATCCTTTCTATTGTCCTGATACAAAATACTTGGCTTCTTTTAAATACTAATCTTACTAGCAACCAAGCTTTCCTCAGCTAAAATTTTATAGGCCCTTTTTTCTTGGGGAAACTAAAAACTTTTCAAATGGGCTTTTTGTTCTTGATTTTCAGTATAAACCTGGTTAAAAACAAGCAGTATCCATGCCACAGCTTGAATTTTGGGCTGCTGTGAAATTTTCTGCACCAAATTAATTAATTTGCCATCCTTTACTTCGGTCTCACCCAAAGTCTCAGGCCCTAAGCAAAATATAAACAAACTTTCTGCCAGAACATAACACACATGGCTTAAAGTCCAGCTGCCAATGGAGTTTTGTTCCCAACTGAAATCTCTTTAGCTAACACTTTATAGGTGTGATTTTATAGTCAGAAGTCTTGTCTTCTGAGCTCTAAACAAAATCTCCATCAAGTTTAGCCTCTAGCATTCTAGGGCTACTTCTTCAGACAACACCTGAAAACCTTTCCAAACTCCCCCCAATAACCACTTCCAAAGGCTTCTGAGCCACATGTTCAGGTAGTGTCAAAGCCATGACTTGTACCAAAAATCTGTCTGAATCACTTTCTCATTGCTGAGACATCATATCTGACACTGACAATTTAAAGAAGCAGAGCTTTATTTTGTTTCGTCTTTTAGAAATTTTAGTCCATAGTTGGCTGGCTCCAGCCAGAATCCACATGGTAAAAGGACCTGAAGGGAGTAAAGTTGCTCCTGTCATGGCAGCCAGGAAGCAGAGAGTGAAGGGAGTAAGCAGGGAGGGAGATACAGCCTACCAGGCCATTCCCCCAGTGATCCTCTTCTTCTGACCAGGCCCCACCTCGTCAAATCACATTTACCTAAAGTGCTGCCATGATTCAACCCCTCTTCAAAAGCTCCACCTATGAGGCTTTGAAGGGGGCATCTGGATATATAACATGACATACAACAAAAGAGAGTAGAGATTCATACTACAATTAATTTTTGCACCGTTTCTATGTGGTAGACACTGCCATACACTGTAGCTACTGCAAAAATAGATTAAGTAATTGTTGAGGAAGAAACACAACCATGATTCCTGTTCTCATGGCACCTGCAGGCCAATGAAGGAAGAAACACACACACACACAGATGGATGTATTTTTAAAAGAACTAGTTACAAATATAAATCTATGACCACAACGTATTATAAGTTCTATCATCAGAAAGAAGAAAGAAAGAAGGAAAGAATCTGAAGAGTGCAAAACAGGTAACCTGACTTACCTTACGGAGCCAAGTAAGTGGAAGAAGAGGGAGGTGGCAAAGACAACATATACATCTCCGGTTTTTCCATACTGGTAGTTTAGAGCATCATTTATTGCAATGGAAACACTGATAAAAATGCACCTGGTTTGGTAAAGTGAAGGTAGTGCAGATGAAAAAATTACAAGTTCCACTGGAGAACATCTGGAGTCAGACATGTCAGTGTAAGATCTACACACAAGAGCACATACAGTACAGGTATAAAAATGACAGGAGAGCATGAAGAAGTGAGTATCTCAACGGAAAGCTCTCTTTGAATGAAGAAACTGCAGAACGACAGTATTTTACAAAGCGAGGAGGACAGACCCTACCTGCCTGACTTCATTATGTAGTCACTAACACAGACAGACTGCAGCTGAAGATCTGCAGTTCCTGCTTCTGTCCCCTTCCCGTCCACATTTGCCAGTGGACACAGTCTGCTGGTGATCTTAACAAGAAGGTAAGCCTGACAGTGCAGTCTTGAAGCTGCTGCTTGAGACAAGTGATAGAGATGACTGACCTTTTAACTCATTCTCCTGCCATTCTTCAAGCCAAGTGTGAGTCCAAGACCACACAGAGAACTATCCTGCAGCCATAACTTTAATATTTAAAAACTTACTATATTTATAATCCATATTATTTTATAGACTAATTTTTTTCTACTTAATCATGTACAACATAAAAGCTACACATTTGATAAGTGCAAACTGTGTACCATTTTCCTAAGTACTTTATGACTATCAGTTCATCTAATGTTCACAAAATTCTATGATATATTTACATTAATAAATTTTTTTTCAGAAGAGAACATTGAAACAGAAAGTTGCTTGTTCAAGGTCATCAAGGTTATAAATGAGGGAGTAAGTTTTGAATCTAAGCATCAGTGTTCAGAATTCATAATGATATCCATTAGAATACAATGTCAAGGCCATAAGTGTAGCATGAAATTAATAGGTAAGTATGCCTCTGTATCGCACAACTCTTTCTTTAGGGTCAATATTAATGCTTGGAAATGTTTCCATAAAATTACAAGAGCACCCTTCTTCAGCTGAGCTACATATATAGGAATCCATGTTGTAGGAAAGAATGGAAAAGGAAGGGCATGAGTGTTTAGGAGATTAGCAAGAAGGGTGAATATACTGACTAGTTAAGGACAAGCTGATGGCTCTGAGGTATGACTGAAAGCACAGTGAAGTAGAAGCCAAGAGTTCCAGCTCTGCCACTAACGTGATATATATCATTGCACATCATATATTATATCCATATCTAAAATGAGAAGTTGGCTCTAGAGTCCAGACTAAATTATATTTGTATGGCACTCTGCAAAGATTGTCCAATGTAATTGTATTATTTTATTAAAATACAGAACAAAGTCTTTAAACACAAAGTCAACCAGCCATAACTTTTCATTATTTTATCCTTTTTTAATTAAGTTTATTGGTACATTTTAGATATACATAATGATCACCTTTATCATAGGGAATTTGTACCTGTACATGATATATCTTGATTTTTCTTCTTTTCCCTTTCACCTCCCCTCCCTTCAACCCTATTCTCCTCCTTTTTTTTTTTTTTTTTTTCTGGGTACCGGGGATTGACCTCAGGACTTCGTGCGCCAGCAGGCGCCCGTGCCGCTGAGCGATATCACCGGCCCTTTTTTTCGTACGTGGGTTCCAGGAGTCAAACTTGGGCCCTCGCGCTTGCCAGGCAGGCGCTTATGCCGCTGAGCCATCTCACTGGCCCTCTCCTCCTTATTTACAAAAGCTTTGTTTCCATTTTTCCTTCTTTTCTCATTTTTTCCTTTTCCTTTCCTTCCTTTCACCTTCCTCCCTCCCTAGTTCCCCTTCCTATTTGAACATTTTCTTCCTATTTCACGATACCTATTATACATTTAGGTCCTTATTTACACTTTTGGTTACTAACACTGGAGAAACAGTGCAGTATTTACACATCTGTGTCTAATTTATCTCACTTAAGAGTATGGTCTCAAGGTGCATCCATTTAGCTAGAAATGTCTCAAGCTTATCCTTCTTTATGGCTGTGTAGTACACTCCACTGTATAAAAAAATGATATCTTCTTTATCCATTCATCAGTTGATGAGCATTTGGACAAAATTTAGCTATTACAAACTGTGCTGCTATAAACATGGGTGTGCATATTTTGCTGTGGCATGATGCTTTTTATTCTTTCGCAAGATACCAAGAAGGGGAATAGCTGGGTCAAATGGGACCTCTAGTCATAATTTTATGAGGAATCTCCAAACTGATATCCACAGTGGTTGCACCAGTCAACACTCACACCAATAGTGGAGAAGGGTTCCTTTTTCCCCACAGCACCGCCAGAACTGCTATTGGTTGATTTCTTGATAATAGCTATTCTTTCTGTAGTGAAATGGAATCTCAGCATTATTTTAATTTACATTTCTCCAATGACCAGTGATGTTGAACATTTCTTCATATCTTTATTTGCCATTTGTACTTCACCTGAGAAGTGTGTATTCATTTTAGATGCCCATTTTTGGGCTGGGTCTTTAAAATTGGGGGTGTCTGATTTTTTTTTTTTTTAGTTCTTTATATATTCTAGATATTAGTCCTTTGTCTGAGGAACAGCTCGCAAAAAATTTTTCACACTCTGTGGGTTGTCTCTTCATTCTGTTGGTGGTTTCTCTTGCTGTGCAAAGCCTTTTTAATAAGATGAGATTCCAATTATTGATTCTTTGTAATATTTCCCGTGCGATGTGTTTTGTTCATATAGCTCCTGTGATAAAAACAGAATGTTTCTGGCAAAAAAAGACCTGAAGATCAATGGAACAGATTAGAAGATGCAGAAACAACTACAAACACACTCAGTCACCTCATCTTCCATAAAGGGGCCAAACACGGTCACTGGAAGAAAGAGATCCTCTTTAATAAATGGTGCTGGAAAAACTAACTTTTTACATGTTGAAGACTAAAACTAGACCCAAATCGATCACCATGTACTAAACTAAAATCAAAATTGATCAAAGATCTAACTATTAAAACAGAAATATGAAATCTGCTTGAAGAGAGCATAGGTAAAACTCTTGAAGACATAGGTGTAGGCGAAGTCTTTTCATCATATAGGATTGTTTTAAATTAAATTTTTCAGTAAGTGTAATGATTGGACACTATTTTACATAATTCAAGAAAGCTGAATGTAAGTTATTTTAATATGGACAGAGGTTACGGCCATACCACCCTGAATGCGCCCGATCTCGTCTAATATGGGCAGGGGAATATAGTACCTGGGTACCTGTGACTAGCCAGTTCTTCATTGTGAAGCTAAATGTCCTGAATGAAAGGGATGACTTCTAAATTCTTTTCCTAGTATAACATTCTATTCATAGTCTACCTTTAACTAAGATAATAAACTTCTGCAAATAAGTTAATGACATCTGTTTAACCATTAAGACAACATGCCTTAAATCCATTGCTTTTAGGAGAAACAAAGCTGTAAAGTTAAACAGCTGGTGACATTATGTAGGACAAATCTACCATTGACAGACAGGGAGCGTCTGGGGATTGCTTCCTTTCTAAAGGCACATGGCTAAGTGGTGGCTGAAAGTTCCAGGGCTTAGCTTCCCCACATTCTAATTTATCTGTGTAGGAAACTTTCTACTAGTAGTAATTACTACCCTCTAGACATCTGTTTCCCAGAAAAAGTACATACGCCACAGAAAGATTAAATCTAACTATTATGATTTCCATTTCTAGAGCAAGTCCTTTTCATAAATAATTATGTCTTAGTTCAAAACTGACAAATTTCAAGCAACGGCTCTATCATTCATAATAATGACTAGATTTATAACCCACAAGCTCATTAGCTACAGAAGGCTAATTAGGTCTTTAACCAAAAACATCACTACATGAACTTCTCATTGAAGTAATCATAGCATTTGGCTACAAAAACACCCACTTTGTACCCAATGAAACCCATATCCTGACCCTAAGGGCAAGAGCAAAGTAATATCTACAACACTAGAAAGAGGACTCAATAGCTTTGTGCAAAGCGACCCTTAGATAATGGCACTTCGTTTTAATTTCTGAGGGTATATGTACTTAAAATGTGGTAATGGAAATCATAGCAGAGTAGAATACTAGAAACCACAGTGATCAGGCAGGAAAAACAACAGGATCACATGTTCCCAGAAGGAGGAGAGTTTGAGGAAAATAAAACAAATGTCAAAATTTGTTAAATATGTATGGTGACTGAAGAGACCATCTATATTTTGTCTGTGCTTTCTAGTATACTTAAAATAGGTTATAATTGTTTAAAAAGAATTTTAAAAGCATGTCATCTCTCTTTTTGAATTATAATTAGGATATCAATTATTACTCCCTGGCTACCCCTCTGATACCATGTACTCTAGAAGAATTCAGTAATCCTTTCTAACACTTTACTATGTCACTGACACACTAATTCACTAAAAGACCTCAAGGGGAGGAGCCTCTTTTTCCTGGCTTCTTACAATCTCCCCTACAGCATCAAGTTAAGAGCTTGACACACAGATGTGCTCCAAGCATGTAGCATATTGGCATTTTATCTACTTCCACAGTTATGCTGAGATTATTTGTGAGGGATTGCTTAACCTCCCATCAATGGAACAGACAGTGCAGTTTAATTTAGCAGATCATAAAGTACTCTGCAAAAACAAGAGAGAAATGAGGCTTTGACTGCAGGCGAGACAGGTTTATAATTTATGATGTGCTCCCAACCAGAATTTACTCCCAGGAGTTAATAAATGGTCTGCATACCAACAAAGCACCACTCACACACTGGTCCTGTCCAGCTCAGAGCAGACACTGTTAATCTGCTGCCTTTCACTCCACTCTGCAGGGCAATTTGGTAAATTAGCAATAAAGTCTGACCTAAAGTGCATTACATCTGCAGTTAACTATAATAATGTGTATGCTATGCTTCATTTACACAGTTCAATACACCTATTTTCAGTGGCTGATTTTACCTGTTCTTATTGATTCAGTGTCATTTCAGGAGCTAACATAAATTGATAATTTAGCAAATGCATCCAATAGTTCATATCCTTTCTAGGTAGGGCTTTCTTGAACTTTCTTTGAGTCATTATAAAGGACCAAAAGAAATAATTCCTACTTCCCAATATGCCACCATATAGTAACCATTTTTCTTTATAAATAACCCTATTTAAAAATCTCCTGGTGTTTATATAATTTTGAAAAAAAAAAAATAACAAAGGTAGAATGAGAGATTCTAGGTGCCTGAAGAATTAGTTCCAAGATCAGTGACAAAATATAATCCCTGACAAAATATTTTCCCTTCTCCTCAAGCCTAAAACATTGACATCTATGCAGCCAACTCCAGAATTCTGACACAAGGCAAGATTTGGGCTCTCCCAAAGTTTATATTCAGTTCTGAGAGAAAATGTTGGTAAATTTTTATTGCAGAGTGGACATAGTATCAAGGGAAAAGTCAAAATTAGATATTTTCCCATTAGTTTTCAAAAGGCCATATACAAAAACAATTCTCAAATTTCTTTTGTACTCATAATCTCTATAACCTTAAAAGCCACTGAAGAGTTACGAAAGCCTTTGTTTATGGGAGTGTTATGTATCTTTATTTACCAAATCTGAAATTGAAACTAAAATATTTTAAAATGATTAATTCATTTTGAAGTAATAGTTATAAAACATGTTCACATGGATAATATATTTTGATGAAAACACTGTATAATCAAAAAGTAATTTAGTGAGAATTTCATCAGAGTTTATCATTTTTTGCAAACCTCTTTAATATCTGACTTGATAAAAAAACAGGAGAATTATCATATTTTCTTCTGAATTAAATATGCTGTGATTTGTTATCTTGGCTATGGTATATGAGGAAAATTCAACCTCACACATATAAGAGGGCTGGAAAAGGACACTAAATTTAAAAAAAAGCAGCTACTGCAACTTGCAATCAGATCAACTACTATCCTTCATGCCACAGCAGAGGTGCTTTATGTAGAGTTCCTATTGCATCATGCAGAACATTAAAAAGATGTGTGCTAAAGCACTGAGACTTATTATAATTAATTTTACTGTGCATTAAAAATGCAGAATGGACATCATATTTAACTATGAGTGCATGGTGGTAAAGAATATAACGACAGCTAATTCAATGCCTTACTGTTATTATGAAATTATTTCTGACCTGTAGACCCCTGAAAGGACCTCAGAGTTCCCCAGATGTTTCTGGGTTCCACACTGAGACCTACTGTCTTAGAATTTAGCACATGTAAAATTCTGTACGTTGTGTGTTGCTTTAAGATTACAGATAAAGAAGAAATGTTTAATGGTCTATGCCACTTTTCTCTAAAATTTTTGGCTCAATAATATGTTTTTCTCTAAGAACCAAAACCCACTTTCAGAGCACCCACCTCTTCTGCTACTAGCTACTATATGCTGTCACAGAAATAACCAATAGAATTACCTAATCTAAGCTTTATACACATGAAGAAATTGAGATTAAAAGGAGAAAATTTACTAGAATGCGACTATAACTGTAAGACCTCCGGTTCCCAGCCAAATCATATTTTATGTTTGTATATATGTGTCTACCCAACTGTGCGATTCCTCTTTATTCAGCATATTCATTTCTCAATCCCTCTATGTAATCCTTCTTTAATCATAGATAGCTATGCCTCTTGCTTATACTTTGTTAATTCAAACTAAAACATCTTTAAAATATTATCTCTGGGTGGTTTGACTACATTTAAAAGCAATTAAAATGGAGTAATCTAAATCTCTGAATAATGAAGTTTAAGGAGAAAACAAAATGCATGAAACTCCTAATTATATTTGCATGAATTTGAAATCTTTCCAGAGGACAAAATATTGTTTAAATGTGAATAATTGCAGTGTGGAGGAACTGTGTTCACCCTGAAATGCTGCCTCTGATGACAGCATTTACTCCATTCTTCAGAGGCTGTAACCTTGCCCAAATTAAATATAATGAATAAGAATCTATTCAGAAAGTACAGCAGAAAGTACAAGAGAAGAAAAATGCAATTGATATTTTCAGTCCTAAATTATGGGTTTGCTAATCTAGCTGTACCACATTGCAGATGCTGCTTGATCCATTATAAGTGAACCACAGCAAATTTCCTCCTACACAGGATAAAATTATTACCTTAACCGTCTCACACAAAGAAAGGCTGCTGTGAGATGAAGTGACCATCAAACAGTGGATAACAGCTTTTAAATTGTTCCCACCTGAAATACAGGCTGTCTTTAGCTATTAAAATTTGGTTAATAGTCCCCTTGTCAGTCATTTAAGTCCTATTTAGATCTTGCTAATTGAGTTGAAAAGATCATTTTATTGTAGAGCAAAAGGATAGACTGCGTTTCTTTCCCAATATAAATTTCTTACAGAACCTTTCTATGTCCAGTGTTTGAAATTGGCTTATAACTTATTTAGAATAGAAATATAGAAAGGTAGCTGTCGTGTAGCTTCTAGGATCTCAGTACCAAATATCCTAATAGAAATGGATCTTATAAAGTTGAATTTCCCAATAGAGTAAAAAAGACAGTTTTTCATACTTAAGAATTATGTCTTAACTTTTTCTGGTTCTTGTGTAATACAAATTTAAAAATGGCTTCTTGCTTATACCAGCAGTGTATGTCATCACCAGACAGTTCTGATTTATATTTCAACAAACAGAGATAATTGTACATTTTCTGTCAATTCTTCATGCTCTTCAATGGGTCAAATTTAATGAGAACTGCAGAGTAGATACTTGTTTGTTTCATTACAAAGGCACATTAGCCAGGCGCCTGTGGCTGTAGGTTTACAGCATTCAGATTGTAGTCACATCAAAATTATCAAAAATTGGAACTCATTTTTGTCATTTATTATAAATTATAAGGGATTATTCCAAATTCAAGCCTCTTCCTGAAACACTGAGCCAAATACTTTTGATCTTCCTTCTTTTTGATCACTTTTTTCTGACCCGACAATTTTATATCTTAATTCAACATTCTACAACCAAAAGGGGAAACTGAAACAGCGAGTGTCACTTCCAGGCATGAAAGACAGGTGAGAAATTCTTTCCCACTGTAAGTATAGTATTAGAAGCATTTGGATAAGTGACACGAATAAAAGTGATTTTGATCATCAATTCTCCCAGGCCAATTTCATTTCATTTTTCTGTTGACTATAGAGGAACAGGCCACTAATAGGTAATTTCCAATGAGCCATGGTACAAAAATCATGCAAGATCAAGTCCAATGACTCTGAAGGCAGAAATAAACACTCCAAGTTCCAAAAAGAAGAACTGACTGGAACAAGCAGGAATGTTTTACAATTCAGCTTCACTGAATACAAACTGAGACTATCACCTTGGAAAAATTATTCCATTATCAGCTATAAATGTGGGGTAAAATTAGAAGTGGAAAAGAAAAAGGGGGATGGACAACTTACTTCTATTTTATAGACAGCAAATCTTTGGTTCAATGATCACCCAGTTATTAAGATAGAAGTACTTGGAAATAAAATTGCTTCAAAGAAGTGGAAAACTGAGAAGTAGAATAGCATATATTTCTGTTGTGTGTTCTATGTACATTCCAGGATATTGAGACCAATAATAGCAGCCCCATTTATTAAGCATTTGCTATAAGCATGATCTGTTTTTCACATGCCTAATGGGACTAAGCCAAGGCAAATTTCAAAGTGCTCTATGTATATAGGTAAGGAAGAAGAATAAATACAAAAGAGATAATTCAATACTAAAAACTGCCCCTAGCAAAATGTTCTCAGCTTTACAAGACTACACACTCAGAATCCACTGAGTGGGTTACCAATATAAACTGTCGTTTTTCTGAAGATTATCAGAATTTTTACTTATCTATACATTTAATTTTAAATACATCTATACCTCTCATTATGTATCTATATATAGATACTCATCCATATAAATATACACATATTTATGTAAAAATAATTATATGCAGATATTTATTAAATGCATATGTAGAAAGAGAAAACCAGACAGAAATACAGACACAAAAGATCCTACAAATGTTCACATTTCTTCTAGTAGTTCGGTTTCCTGAGTCATAGGACAAGAAATTGGGCCAGAGCTCCTTTTCATTAAAATTTCACTTGAACTATTATATTTGGCCTAAATATGATTGTGCCTTTTGTATGAATTTCGTACTTTAAAAAGAAATCTAGATTCCCAGCACCAGATCGTCATATCAAGTATGAGTGTTCTTTACCAAAGAAAGTGTTAACTGTGTCTGAAGTAATTTTAAAAATGTTTCCATAAATGTAAGAATAAATGATTTTTGCCAGTAAAAAGGCAGTGGGAACAAAGGTATGGATATGTCTTTGTAACACTATGGATCTTAGTGATTAATATATGGCAAAAAAGACAAAAACATAGGGATACAGGAAATCAGACTGATCCACTGCTTTCTGCCAAAGCCAACTAAATCAGAACTAAGTTACATCCTGAAAGTAAGGCAGTGATATAACTCTGAAAAACAACTTGAAGAGATATCAACTTTGGAAGCAACGAGTGATAAAAATCTGGAGTCATCCACTTGCTTGGGCCTTGGGACAACAAGAAAGTTCCTGAAACACAAGTAAAGCCTATTAAGACAAGTGTTAGAACTAAGGTAGGAGGACTTTGAAAGCAACTCAATTCTCAGGTCTACTAAATCTCTTAGTAATAATTTTTCTTCATAATCTCAATCAGTTTGATATTAATTATGATAGCCACTGTTGGTAAAATAGATGTGTCAATGTCAGTAAAGTAGATATGTCAATCCCCAGATTAACTTGGATGAATTTAAAATATAAATAATTTTAAACTAAAAATAAATACAGATGTCAAAATAATTACAGGTCTACTATTCCATTGCAAATGACTCTGGGGGGCTTTGTTTTAATGTATGTTCAAGTTATTCAGAAAATTATAATATTCATAATTATGCTTTAAATTAAAACTACTTATATCCAACATTGTAACTATTTGATATCACATAAAACACAAAAGGCACATATATCATCAGAAATTTGAGAAGGATAATGTCGTAAAACCCTTCTCATTTTCATTTGAAAGTGATAAGAAAGAGTCCTCAAATGTATCTCCCCTCTGACATTAATATCCAAGGAAATCAACTGCACCTTGATCAAACTCAGCAATCAGGAATCTTCCAAAGTGTATGGAATGAGGCAGATTTGGTAGTTTGCATTCTCCTAAATAAGTTCTTAAATGAACAGCATTATAGATGTGCACCGAGGAAAACTAATTGAAGAAATACAAAAAATAATAGTAAATCATATTATGAGTATAAAGAGTAACTCCCATACAAATATTGACCTTGTATCCAACTTGGGACAATAATGTTCATATTGGACATCTGGAACACAGATTATGAGCCAAGATTATGAATAGCATAATACTTTAAGCTAGACAAATTAAAAACAATACAAGAAATATTTTTAATGAATTTATCTCTGAAACAGACTATAGACTCAAAATATTAATTTTTCAAAAGTTTAGATAATCAAATGAAAAGTTGTAAGTTAGTTGCTAAATAAAAGAAAAAGAACTGGTACTGAACACAGTGCTCTGAAAAGAAGAGTGATTTTTCGCTTCAGGTATCCATAAAGCATTAATAAAATTTTGATTCTATACTTGACTGCAACAAAAATCCCAATACAAAATTTAAATGGGAAAGAATACAAATCACGTTCATTACTATAATCTAATTTTTAAAGCAAAAGAAATTAAAAGAAAAAATTGTATCCAGTCCCTTAGATATTTAAAAAACATTAACTTCTTTGAGGCAAAAGGTATATGAAAACCTCAATTACAGGGGAAAAAATCATCAAAATATACTTCCCTTTAAAATCTATGGCATGCGATCAAAAATGCTAATGTTCAATGTGAAAATGGAATGAGAGTGACCACCACATGTTCTGTGGTTATCATTTTTTTTTTGTGGGTACTGGGGGGTCGACCTCAGGACCTCGCACGCCAGCAGGCGCCCGTGCCGCTGAGCAATATCACCGGCCCCTTTTTCGTATGTGGGTTCCGGGAGTCGAACTCGGGCCATCGCGCTTGCCGGGCAGGCGCTTAAGCCGCTGAGCCATCTCACCAGCCCATGATTATCATTTTTTGAAGGAGGGAGTTAGGTTGGTAGAAGCCTAATACATCAACCAAGATCATCGAAGTACACAGAAAGGTACACATAGGAGACTCTGCTCACTCTGTTGCTAGTGGCCCCAGTAGTAAGAACATAGGTTCTGGATTCAGTGCTTGGAACCACTTTTCTTTCTCCCATGGACTATCAGAAAGAAAAATGGGCAAATTTCCACAGCTTTCTAATTAATTGTATGGTAAGTATTTCATGAGGATATTACAAAGACTAAATAAGCAGCAAAAGCTTCTGACACAATCCAACACTCCCTCACAGTAAAAACATTGGTGAAAATTGATTAAAAAGGACTTCACTTCAAAGTGATAAAAAGCATATATGGCAAACCCCAACCAACATGGAGAAGTAGAGAAGAACTCATAGCATTCCCTCTAAAATCAGGAACAAGACAAGTGTTCCACTATCACTATTCCTATTCAATACAGCATTTGACATTTTACCAGAGCTTTCAGGCAAGAGAAAGAAACAGGGCCGGTGAGATGGCTCAGCGGTGTACGCACCTGCCTGGCAAGCACGAGGGCCCGAGTTCGACTCCCGGAACCCACATACGAAAAAAGGGCCGGTGATATCGCTCAGCGGCACGGGCACCTGCCAGGGCGCAAGGTCCTGAGGTTGACCCCCCGGTACCCACAAAAAAAAAAAAAAAAGAGAGAGAGAAAGAAACAAAGGGATACAAATTGGAAAGGACAGAGTTAAATTATCTCTATTTGCAGATAATATGATCCTTTACATAGACAAAAAAAAAAAAAAAAAAAACCAAAAAACTCAACCAGAAGTCTTGTGGAACTGATAAATTCAGCAAAGTGGTAGGATACAAAATCAATGCACAAAAAATCAATAGCATCCTTGTGTTTAAATACCTAAAAATCAACCTAACAAGGAGTTGAAAGACCTTTATAACAAAAACTACAGTACTCCGAAGAAAGAAATTAAAGAGATGTTAGTAAAAGTAAAGACAGTCTGTGCTCCTGCATAGGTAGAATCAGTATTGTTAAAATGGCTATGCTGCCAAAAACAATAAGTAGATTGAATGCAATCCCTATTAAAATAGCATTTTTCATAGAACTAGAAAAACAAGCCTAAAATTTACATAGAACCAGAAGAGACTCAAATCCAAAAGCAGTTCTGAACAAAAAGCAAAGAAGGCAGCATTACAATTTCAGACTTTTGGGGACTACGTCTGGTCCCAAGCCCCTTCCCCTCTGGCTCTGTTTAACTTATAGCCTGCAATTCTTATCAATCTCAGAAACTGAATGATATCTGATTTTTAAGATCAGTCAGAGATTAGTAAAAAAAATCATGATTTCTCTTATATGAGAAAACCAAAATCGAAATAAATTATAGAGCAAAAAATAAGTAAGCTATGTTATGTGCTTGTACAAACTCCCCATAATAAATGTAATCAGTATGCACTGCAAACACAGTAATAAAATACTTTTTTTTAAATCCAAACATTTATATAAAAGATATTGATTTTTTTAAATTAAGACCATATATATAAAATAAATAAAAGCTTAAGAAGAGCACATAGTTGATCATCAACATGACAATTTAGATCTTTATACACCTACTTTATGTCTTTCAATGCTTTCTATAAAACTCATGTCTTTTCTGAAAAAAGAAAGAAAGTCTCTAAAACACAAGTGATTCAGAAATAAAGGAAGTGAAAGAAGAGCACTGCATACAAGTAGGGCATTTATTTTATGTGCTGTTCTATCCCTTTTATACTTTTCTAGTTTTGAAAACACCATGCTGTCCAGAATTCTGATTAAAGGTGGATGTGAGTGAGCAGAAAGTTAGATAACTATCCATCAACTGACCAAATTGCTTTTTGGAAATAAAATTGAAGAAAATATTTTCCTTTTAAGTACTATTCTCTCAGAAGAGTAAGAGAATTTCCTTAGCTCTTAGGAATCCTTCAACCTCTTAACTACAGGAAATCTATGAAATACTAATTAAAATTATATAATATAGAATTCAGAAATATTATATTCTAGGCATTATGCTAAGTACATTATATCAATTATTTTGCAACAATAGCATGCGTAAAGAACAAATTATTTCCAACTTCAAATGAACAATCAGGAACTCACAGAAAATAAACAATGTAATAAGTCACATATCTTGAACTGGCTGAGATTTAAATTCATGATTATGTGATAATTATGTAAGGGTCAAGCAAAATAGCTAAATTGTAAGCAATAAGAGACTGAGGAGTAAGACACCCAAAGAAAAGAAGAGAAACAGAAATAGAAACTGTGACAACAACAGTAACAGACATAGAACCCCGCATACAGTAAAGCCTGCCTTTACAGAATCCTGTGAATGCATCGCATCCTGCACAGGGAAACAGGACCCTGCCTCCTAAGAATAGGCTCTTCACTTGCCAGGGACATCTGACAACAGAATCCACGCAGAAATTGGAAAACATCTCATTATCTGTAGTTTTCTGCATTTTGAGAGTAGAAAATGGAAAGATGTACACCATCTTTTGATCTTTACTCCAAAATAAGCGGTTTGGAGGGATACAGTCCTGTTTCACCGCCTAACTTTAAAAACAGTTCTTCTGACATTCTCTTACCTGATGAAACCATATTGCTGAGTACTATGCTTTTTTTTTCGTACCAGGAATTGAACTCACGACCTCGTGCTTGCCAGGCAGGCGCTGTGCCGCTGAACTATAGCCCCGACCCTATGCTTTTAAAGAGCTCTAAATCAGAATTTGTTAACAGAGAAACATTTACACTAAAGGTCAAGTGTGCCACAGTGAAGCTGGTTGATTAGACAGGGAAGCTACACTATCATTTATTATAAAGGAGTCAGGAGGGGTTTTCTTCATATTCAGAAGTAAATGTATAATCTATGAATCTTAAAGTGCTAAAAGATCAGTTAATAGCTTTACTTTCTTAGAAATAAATATTGCGTAAATCAATGCCAAAGTTTTATATAAGTTAAGGGAATACAGAGCATTCTTTATGGTTCCACTAAATGATAGCCGGTATTTCAATCTTTCGTTTCCAAGGTTGTCTAGAATTTACATGAAAATATTAATAGGGAAGGGGACTATATGAAGAAAGAGGAAATGTCTGATGTCCAGAGAACAGTTTACCAGGTCACTCTGGCAAAGCCCTGGGTCTCCTCTGCTACTGAAAATCCTGTGTAACTAATACTCACAGGCTTACCCATAGTTTTAATTTTTGTGCTGTAGAATTCCTCTGCCACTGAGAAAGCACTTAGCTATTTGTTACTAAATCTTTTGACATTTGTAGGTTTTATGAAAATTTCTAGATTTACAATAAATACTGAGCTTCAAAAGGAAACCTATTTTTTAACTACTTCATAGGGGAAAATACACAGAAAATTATTATGTACCTGGAAGTAACAAAAGAAGTAAAGGATATGGCTAACCTATTCTCTTATTTCTTTTTCTTCTTCAATATTGATAATTTTAAAAAGGTTGTATACTCCTGTGCTTTTAAATCTAGATTCCAATATATGCTACTAACATGTGGATGTAGTACAATCTCACCAACAGTGATAAATTGAAATGTTTCCAGTATTCACACAGTTAAGTCAAAGAGCAAGGTGAGTACAGTTGGAAAAGAAAATCACATAGCCATCTGGCTCTACATTTTTGTCATCTATATTTTTGTTAGAGAGACAGTAAGGATAACAATGTATATGCTGTACAAATTTAGTGATAATTGGCAATTAGTGCACAGTATTGGTGTCAGATACAAGAGTTAATGACACAAACGCAATTCTTTCGGCGAAGTGAAGACCTCATATCTAACCAAAGGCATTACCTATTCCTTAGACCCACCTGATTGCTGATTTTGAGAATGATTTAGAGCCACCCAATATTTTGATTCTTTTTTTAATTTTTTAAATGTTTCAAAGCACCACAGAAAGCCAAGTGAATCTTCAAACTACCTCTAGTTCACAAGCTTGGTCTGGGTCTATCTAGTTGTCAGGAAAAGTAGAGAACAAATAGGAAACATATCACACAGCTCTCCACGAACTAGAAGCTCTACATGAAGTTTTACAACACCCCAAACACGGGTTTGTCTTCTGTCTATTTCATTCTTGGGTTTCTCTAGGTTGTGCGTGCGGTGAGGACACAGAGAGAGAAGAGAGGAGGCTTCAGGAAAGTGGACCGAGAGGACGTACCCTGCAAACAGGACCTGCTCTTCACACTCGCATGTTGGAAACATACTTGCTGTTAACTATTTTTATAACACTGCAGAAGTCACTCATCATCACTTTACCAGGTTGGTCCTCTTTTTGAGTTAATGTAAATTAGACTACATAGTCTAAAATTTCTTCTCCTCTAAACATTTAGAATGGAAAGAGGCAAAGTTTTTCGCAGCTTCTGGTGTCTCATGCACCAGCTCTCACACTGAAATGGCTTCTTAGAAGACTGTACCAAAAGATTGCAAGCACTTATAGAGGCAGCACATAGGGACATGACTTTTAACGATGTCTGCCTGTCAGAAAGTTTACAGTTTATACCACAAAGTAGAATCAGAAGTATTAATTTTGAATCCGATGATTTCAAAATTACCTAAGTCAGGATTAATGATTCATTTTTTTTTATTTATTTTTTTTTTTGTGGGTACCGGGGGGTCGACCTCAGGACCTCGCACGCCAGCAGGCGCCCGTGCCGCTGAGCGATATCACCGGCCCCTTTTTCGTATGTGGGTTCCGGGAGTCGAACTCGGGCCCTCGCGCTTGCCGGGCAGGCGCTTAAGCCACTGAGCCATCTCACCGGCCCCTGGATTAATGATTCATGAATAATCACTACTCATGATTATTTTTCTCTCTACCCTTCTTAATGAACTGTAAACATGAATATTTGTCTAAAAATGTCTACCTACTATTTATTTATTTATTTATTTATCTGATGGGAAAAAATGGGGCAGGTAATTTTTTCTCAAATTATGAAATATTATCAAAAATGCCATTATTTTGTGTTTCAAAATCTTGGGAATTTCAACATATGCTATGTTGAATTAAAATTAAGCCAAATAAACTACATATGAAGATTACATTCCCAAATACTTTTTAACAAAATAGGCATTTCTTTCATGTTTTTCTTCAGAAAGAAGAATTATGGGGAGATGGGAAGTAAGAAGTTCATGAGGTTTGTCAAAATTTATCCAGATAAATTATTTTTAACATCTTATAATACACATACATGAGACATGAGGTCCTATTCTTGCTATCATTCCAAAAGGACCTGACTATATCAAGAAATGTCAGAATTTTAAACGAAAGAAAATTTTAGAAATAGTAAGATGGAAAAGTCTTGTTACCTAGAAGTTTCAGCATGTACTGACAGCTGTACAACTTTTATTTAAGGAAAAATATGATAACTCTTCCAAATGCCATCATCCATACAAAAACTTTTTTGAACAAAGTTTCTACATTTGTTCTGCAAAAATAAATAAATAGTTTCAAAATATTACCAAAGAAAAAGCCTCATAATTGTATAATAAGATTTTATTTCTCAAATAGAGTTCATAAAGGTTCTGATTTTAAATCTCCACGTGTAGAATTTTTAAAAACATAATTAAAATTTTATTATTTGTAATACCTCCTATAAACTCAGAGGAAAATACTACCTAACCATGCCTTATTTTACTTGGTAAAGAGTCAAGAATAATTTGTTATTTTTGCTATTAATTATGAGTATTAAAATATATATGACACTTTAGATTGCTCAGATTTTTTAAAATTACCCTACTATGAGATTAAACAGTACTTCAAGCAACCTTCATGAAGCATTTTCTAAGTTAAAGCAAATTCAAGTTACGTCAGTCTGAATTTTTTTTTTTCCTTTATGCGGGTACTGGGAACTCAGGACCTCACACTTGCCAGGCAGGTGCTTATGCTGCTGAGCTATCTAACAGGCCCTGAATTTCTGAATTAGTAAAAAATAAATTTTCATGCAGTTTTCTTACCATTGAAATTCATATTTATTAATAAGTATATTTAGAAGAAAAATAGTAACTTTTAGGGAAAGGATGGTCGCACTTTTAGAATTCAAGTACTATGTCCTGAGTTCGATTTCTGGTACCAAAAAAAAAAACAGAATTCAGGTACTAAAAAAAAAGTTTTTCTATGATGTTTGCTCAGATGAAAAGTTTAAATGTCACTGAAATTTCTACCTGATATTAGAAACCCGTCTCTTTTGCTTGCTTCTCCCTCAAGACTTAGAAGCCAAAGCTTCTCAAATTGCCCTGCTGTCTTAGAAATCTCAAAATCTCTAAATAATGTTCTATCTGGGTTCCGTGAGAAGGATTTCTGCGTAGGTTGCACAACTATAACTCTGCAGTAACCATTCAGCTAAAAGAGGTGTCGACCCAGAGGGAAAGTGAGCTAACTTTCATGTCTGCTAAAGAAAATCAGCCCACCTATTGTGGAGGAAAAAAGAAAGAAAACGAAGAAACATATTTCATGTATCATTCATGACAATTCACCACTGAAACCATTGTATCGTCTACCTTTGAGAATCTTTCCATTAAAAACTTATGGTCTCTAAAATTCTGAAAATTTTTCCAAATCCCACAAGCTCTCCAAATTGTCATATGACCTGATAAAATGCCATCTATAAAACTTCTCACATTAGTATGTATTAATATATTAAAATTATGCAAGTCTTTATCATAACAAGATAATTAATACAATGATTACAGAGAAATACCACGAAAGTTACCATAGGACTACAGGATTAGTTTTAGCATTAAAGGGAATTACATGCCCTGAAGTGTGTCCTTAGTCAAAAGACCAAGTAATCATCTGTGGGATTTATCAATAATTAACATACCCGCTTTAACGTACTTTCACCGAATTCTTCCTTGATACAGCAAATAATCAACATCTAACACTATAAGAAGTAAAGTTTTGACAAATTTAGGTGTAATATCAATAGTGGGAGTTCAGGCGTGTGTTGTTTTTCAATTTCATTCTACTCCTGGTTTCTCTCATTCAGTCCCAACTCTCTAAATACCAAGTATGTGTTGTTGATGTCTCTAAAGTTTATTTCCCCAGCATCATCTTCTCCATCGTCCATCATAGATAGTCTGTATCCACTCATTCAGTGATTTACTGTATTTGATTTTTACAATCAGAAACTTATCTAGTAATTATTTCAAACATTATACTCCCAAAAGTCAACTCTCTATTGCAACTTATAAAATCCACTCTTACATCAATTTTTGACATTGAGGTTAAAAAGGGCCCCCACCTGTCTACTCAATAGGACATGCAGATATATGTTTAAATTTATGAATCAATAAGATGGCTGATATTTGCTTTAATATACTTTAGAGGAAAATAAAAAGCAACAATTAAAAGCAATGAGTTTTCCTAGAAAACTTGCTTTCCTTATCTTCTCCAGGTAATCCTCCAGGAAACCCCACCTGCTCTTCCTGAGAAGTGTTACGCCAAAGTGCCACTTCTCTCCTTCTCCTCTGCTACCACCCTAAGCCAAAACAGGACCATCTCTTGCCCTGGAAATTGTAATAGTTTCCAAAATACATTGCAGCTCTTCCTCTTCCCCTTCCACAGTCCTCTCTCAAAGAGTAGCCAGCGGGCCGGTGAGATGGCTCAGCGGCGTAAGCGCCTGCCTTGCAAGCGCGAGGGCCCGAGTTCGACTCCCGGAACCCACATACGAAAAAGGGGCCGGTGATATCGCTCAGCGGCACGGGTGCCTGTTGGCGCGCGAGGTCCTGAGGTCGACCCCCCGGTACGCACAAAAAAAAAAAAAAAAAAAAAGAGTAGCCAGAATAATCTGCTACAAGCCAAGCTACTGTATTCCCCTGACCAAAACCATACAACTTTAAAATGCATGCAGAATAAAGTCTGAATGATTTACCTACAGGGTCCTTTATCGTCCAATCTCTGCATTGTTTTGTGAATGCTCTATATTTATTATTTTTACTGCTATTATCTCCCGACACAAATGTAAGTTCCAAGACAGAAGAAACATTTCTGCGCAGTGTGCCTTTGTCCAGCCCCTATAATAGTGTGTTGTGTTTAGTGGTCTCCAAATAAATGTTTCTGAAGAGAACAACTTAGATTTATCAAAGATGAATACAAATGTATGCATGCAAAGGGAGGGGGAGGACAGTGTTGGTCACTGGAAGTTTTCTTTTTTTTTTTTTTTTTTGAACGTGCATATTGCGTTGTATCTATCTCCTTACATGAAGGTACATTTATATCTCTGAGCTCAGCTCCCCAAAACAGGAAAATTAGTTTCAAAATTATATATCTAAAAAATTTAAATAGATATTACCAAGAGCAAACAAAATATGAGTATCTTTTTCCCCATCCATTACATCATTATAGTTTTAAGAAGCTGTTTCAGTTGGGCAGTTTATTTGATTCTATCATTTATTATAATCATTATTGCTATATTTTTATCATACAAAACTTTTTTTTCTGTACCAACAATATTTTTACCTATTTTATGTTTTCACCCACGGTTAAGAAGCTCTTCTCTATCTTATAGTTCCTATGTTTTTTTCCAAGATTTTATTATTTTAATTTAAATTTTTAATCCATACAGATTTACTTCTACACACAGAAGGAGACAGGAGGTCCAATGTCATTTTTCTTCTACAGCTGTTTCCAGAGTGTCACCATTATCCTATTCTCATTCCAAAACTCTCATTGATATGATGTGATACATAGTTTATCACATAAGTTACGTGCTTCCATTTTTAAATTTTGTGGGAAATATCCGTTTCCATTGATTTTCTTTTTTTTTTTTTTTTTTGAGACAGGGTCTCCCTATGTCACTAAAGTGTTCAGAATGGACTCAAACTTGTGATTCTCCTGTCTCAACTTCCCAAATGATGGAATTTCAGGCATGTGCCACCGAGCCCCGCTTTTACTGATTTATTTGCCTATTCCACATAAGTACTACTACTACACTGAATTGATTGAAGCAACTTTATAGTATATTCTCTCAATGTTCTTTGCCAGCATTTATGGTTGCCCATAAATTTTAAATTCATCTTATAAGTGTAAAAATCTTTGTGGTATTTTAATTAGAACTGCATTAAATTTATGCTAATTTGATACAACTGATGTAAGAAGCCCTCACAGTTAAGAATAACATTTTCTTTTCCATTTACTCAGATCTTGTTTTACAACTTTCAAAAAGATTTTCTCACATAAATCCTGTGTCTCCTTTTCAGCGCTTTTCTTTGTATTTTCACTATATTTCCACTATAAATTTAAGTATTTTCCACGTATTATTATTGTTTGGGAAAAAAAAGGTGTGCATTTGTGTTTGTATTTTTCTTTTCATATATATTACCCAAAATTCTGATAAAATTTTTCCTCAGTTTCGTGTTTTAAAGAAGGGTAATACATCAGTAACAGCATTCTATTCCAATGTTTCCAGGGTTTATTGCAAACTTATTGAATTTCCAAGAACTTTAAAGGCATCAAATGTTAATAATATATATGCCTGTATTTACTTCAAGTTGCTTTATATTTAACAAGATTATTTAATTTTATATAAAAATCTTTATAAGTTTTACCTTTTTAGAATTTCAAGTATTAGAGAAATGCAAAAACTTTAAACCCACTATTAAACAAAGTCTACAGCTACTCTGATCTAATTTCTTATATATTTGTGGGGTTAACATTTTTTATGTTAAAACAGGGTCTTGCTATGTAGTTCAGGCTAGCTTTAAACTCACTGTGTACCCCAGGCTGGCCTCGAACTCATGGCAATCCTCCTGCCTCAGCCTCCCGAGTGCTAAGATTTAGGCATGATCCACCACGCCTGGCTTATAGGGTAACTTGAAAAGAGTATATATCATAACTTGTTACCATCTTTCTGGTTATTTTAAAGAAGAGACATAGGTTGAGAAATGGTGCTACTGAACATTGCCAAACACATTTTCACTATTGATATGAATTATCCCTTTCAATACATTAATACATTATGATTATATGTTCCTGGATGTTAAAATAAATTCCCATTCCTTAAGTAAATTCTACTTTATAATAGTGTGTTTGATACATTTATGAGACATTTGCTAATATTATGTCAAGAATTTTGTCAAATATATGCTGGTAAAAATAGTCTATAGATTCATTTCTGCCCTATCTTTATAGTTATTAAAACAAATTAGATTGGAAAATAATCCATCTTTTTCTACACTCTGGACTAGTTTAAATGTCACTGTAATATTCTGTTCTTCAAAAAAAAAACTAAAACTCAGTAGTAAATTCATTAGGTGTTAATTCTTGATCAACAGTAAATAACAAATTGCTTCATTATTTGTGGGAATTTGTCCATGAGTTTATGTTCATTTTGTAAGACTGAGTCTCTCCCACCAATTTTCCTTTTTTTGCCACGGAATTGCATATAGTGTTCTCCTATAAATCTGTATGATTCCTCCTCATATTTCTAGGCATAGTTAGTTTCCACTTTGCTGAATCATTAGAACACTGGTCTGTTGCTTGGGGGTACCCAAGAGCTGAAGTCTAACAGGTGGCAGAAACAAATTGGCCAATGTTCCTAGAGCATCGATGTTTCCCGCTTAAGCACAGATGTAGTCCCTGGGCACTCTGATCTCCTAGACATTTTCAAGCTCCACTCATTCATTCAAATCCCAAGATTCTATAGAGATTAAATGAGAATCTGGTTGTAAAATTCCTATGGAAATGGAAAAGGCATAAGATATCCAAAACACCTTTGTGAAAGGTCAGAGTTGGAGAGCTTTCACTACTGCTTTAAAGACGTAAGTTACACTTACCAAGATGTATGATACTGACATAAAGATAAACAGATTGATGTAACAGAATACTAAAAATAGACCCCTACACATACTAACAACTGCTTCTCAAAAACTGTGTTGGAATGATTGCAAATCCATAGAGACACATTAAAAAAAAAACCTTTATACACACCTCACACTACCCAGAAAGTCATCTCAAAATTGTTCAAGATATATGTGAAACCTTAAACTATAAAACTTCTGAAAAACACACAGAAGGAAGTCTTCATAACATCTAGGCAAATATTTCTTAAATATGACATCAATAACATGATCTATAAAAAACTGATTATTTTAACATCAACAAAAGTTAAAAGCATCTACTCTTCAAAAGACACTATTAAAGTAAAGACACATTAAAATGCAGTTCAGGAGAAAATGTTTGAAAATCATGTATCTTATAAAGAATGATTATTCCAAATATACAAAGCACTCTGAAAATTCAAAGACAAAAAAATAACTCCATACAAAATTAGACAAGGATCTCAGTATAATTATGGGCCAACAGGTGTGTGGACAATATATAGCACTTTTGAAGAACCTTAAAATTAGTCATTAGAGAAATTCAAATCAAAAATATCATGAGATTTCACTACATATATATTTGATTTGTTAGAATTAAGAAGACTGACCATATCATGTGTTTACAAGAATGTGGAGGCACCGGACCTCTCATGTACTGCTGGTAGGAAGCGATGATGAGTAAATATAATCAAACCAGTTTGACAGCTTCTGGAAACATGAAACATACACCCACTACATAATCCATGTTTTCTAATCCCACTCAAGAACCCTTAAAGACTACATTGTTCATCATTAAATGAAAAATTATGATATGCATTCACAGTGAAATACTACTAACATAAAGGATTTAACTCTTGATAAGTGCAAAGCCTGGATGAAACTGAAAATAATTATGCACAGTAAAAAAAAAAAAGCCCAGAAAATACTACTACATTTAAATCCATATATATATTATCCATTTATATAAAATTATATAAAAGGTAAATAAACCTATAGTTTAAGAAAGAAGATCAGTTACAAATGAAGGAGGAAGAAATTAAAGGATTAGAAAGGTGTACAAGGAAATTTGGGGTGATAATGCATACATTCATTATCATTCTTATGGTGATTTTCACAGGTATATGAAACTTTGCACTTTATGTGCAATAAAGTTATATTTCAACAACGTTGTTTGAAAATTCTTTAAGTTCTTTCCTGGTATGTAAATTCCCAGAGCATAAATGACCTATAAAAACCAAGTGAAAGTTTTGTGTCCTTAAATGAGGTGTCCACGTGAATTCAACCACTTTTCATCCTTGTCTCATCGCCACATCCGCACAAATGTCAAACCGTGGTCTGTCAGTGCTTACAGGCAAAACCAAACTATTAAATCCTAAAATTTTTCAGCAATACATTAAGAAACCTAAGTAAAACTGGATAAATACTATACATAAAATATTAAGGCTTGCATAACATATGAATATTAATCAACTGGCTTACGTACCTTTGACAGTGATTGCATTTATACTACTTAATATGACAGTAATTACAACGTGCTTATGCATATGTACCTTTAAATTAACTTAATGAAGAGCATTCATTAATACGCATTCTAAACAACCATGTTTAATGATATCCTAAAGAATAAAAAGCCATAATCGCATCATTAATTCTTTAAAACTGTGTATGTGAATTTGATTAATATGCTCTAAGTAATGATTAAGGTATCTGCTTGTATACAAATTCACTAATAAAAACTCATTATAATTCAGGAACATCATTAACCCTAATGGTCATTCCTAATAATGCGACTGTTAGTACCATGGCCATCAACTTTAGCATATAAGATCCTTCCCCAGGCTTTACTGACTTGATTTTATTTTGACAAAATGCAAAAGTATTTATTTAATATGATCTAATTATGATTGATAGCAATGGTACTTGAAAAAAAAAACCTCTTTTTGCTCCAATGTAGGAATATTTGAGAAAATTCTATGCTGAAGTATTTACATAGTGCAATAAAAAATACCTTATGCGGTATTATAATACCTAAAATACCTTATGCTGAGATGGCTCAGCAGCATAAGCACCTGCCTAGCAAGCGCGAGGTCCTGAGTTCGACTCCCGGTACCCACATACAAAAAAAGGGCCGGTGATATCACTCAGCGGCACGGGCGCCTGCTGGCATGTGAGGTCCTGAGGTCGACCCCTGGTACCCACAAAAAAAAAAAAAAAAAAAAAAAAAACCTTATGCATATAAATATTTAAAAACACAAGTATAATGTTAAGAAGAAAATCAGATGGTAGATATATTTTAAAAGATGATAAAAGTTACCCTAAAAAATGTGCAGAACTTCTGTTTTCAAGAATTAGAAAAATACAGAAAAAAGTATTTTCCAAACTGTTAATACCAGTTATTATAGCCCACATAATAAATGGATTGTTTTTTCTTTATTACTATTAAAATGTGTATTTTACTTAATTTTTATAAAGTCTGAAGCAAATATCTCTCAAAAACCCAGCTGTAAAAGTCCCAAAGAAAGACCTCCTCTGAGCATAAAAACACCTATATAAAATTATTCATTCAAATAAAAGAATTAAGTCAAAGAATTGCACATATTGAGAAAATTTAGTAATTTTCTCTAATTCTTATAACACTACAAGATAAGAAAAAGTATTTTCATTTCAAAGATTGAGGAAATGAAAGTTTAGAGAAGATAAAAAACATTTCTCAAATCATATAGTTACTATGTACCAGAAGCTAACTTGAACCCAACTCTGATTCTAAAATTTTAGCTTTTGTCAATACAATATTCTTCCATATATTTTTCTCAAACTTTAGTACATTAACAGAACAGTTGCAGCACTTTAAATATTATACAGTAAATTATATAGAGTATATTTTATATAGAGTATCTATCTATATAAAATATCCTACTTTAAGAGAGAAAAACAATTGAAGAATAATATAGCACTCAGTGATGAAGTTATGATGGAAGGGAACAAACTGTTCATTCATCTGTGTTTATCTCATGCCTTTTACTTAGTGGATGCTCAAGAAATATTGTTCAAACAAATGAAATTGTTCACTGAGTAATAGATCATTGTCTCATAGTATTAAAATGTGCTCTACCTAGAGTATGAAGATACTTGTATCAATTCAACATAGGTATAATATAAAACAAGAAATACTTTTCTTCATTTAGAGCATCGATAGCACTCCAACCAAACGTATTTGCACTCTTTTGTCCTTAAGAGCAAATGTATAAACTGGTTGAGAATATGTGTTCTCCATGGTTCTGAAACAAAAGAGCTCTCCAGGAAAGCTTACTGGCATTTTTAGCTATTAATTGCCTAAGATCCCCAGGTGCCACATGCTGGTTAAATAAGCATTGGCCAAGAATTTAAAACTATTCTTACATATAAGTTACTGGACCTAAAAATAGACTCAAACACAAGAGATAAATTCACATGCTTCCCAAGTGGTCTTTCATTCACTTTGAAGGGATTTTACCTGCTTTTGAGACACTAAGAATTGGTTTTAAAGTTCTGTCATGGGTTATGTCATTTTCTATATGGTATACATAGGCTCTTGTAGAAGAATCTATATTTTTTATAGTTTCCGGCTCCCAAAAAGCTGGATTATCAGACAGAATGTTTGCTGAGATTACATCCAGTTGGCTATTTGAAACAATCAATCAGAAGCAAACCTTAAAATATGTGGGTAACAATTTTTCCCTAAGACATGCTCATATGCCACTCATACGAATATTTCATGTGTCAAAATTACATATACATACAAACACACAAATTTATCACTAAATGACAACTAATTCAGATAACAGGTCAAGTGCCTCTTTCATTACATGCTACCAGGACAAAAATATTTATAATTTTAAATCTATTATATTTGAAGCTCATCCCCCAATTCCTGAATTCTGAATATTAATTATAAAATATATAATTTAAGTATACAGTTTTGAATGAAAAATTGGGATAATCTCATTCATTAATTCATTCAAGCAAACAAATAAGTATTAAAAGCCTATGTGAATAAAGCAATGTGTTAGGCACTGAATTTTCAAAAAAGGTCAGTGTTCAATAATTATTTTAAATATAAATTATTTTAAATATAAATATACAAGACATCAACTACAATAACTATAAGATATATCTGAATAACTGAAAAACAATCTGAGGAATCTATGTTTAAAGATGATTATCAATGTCTTATCGAATATCTCTTCATGCTTTATTGGTTGAATGCACTACTCAATGCTTCTACATTTCAAAATCATAAATACATTTTAAAAAATGTAAAAGGTCATTAACTGCATTGAAATTCCTCAGACTCACAAGGAAACATGTTCTCATTGGAACATTACTTAATTTCAGAGACAAACATTTCTGCTGATTACCCTTAAGCAAGACACAAAAGTTACAGACCCAGCACTGCTAAAGGGCTAATGAGCTGCTTTTAAAATAAAAAGGACTAAACTGGACTGGCTTTTCTTTTCCTTTTAACAATAATACTATAAAAAGTTCATCTGCCAATTTTACTTAAAAATAAAAACAGAACTCTTAAAATATTTACTCTTTATTGTGGAAATTCTATTTCCATAAATTTCTTTCAAGTAACAATTAAGAATGTATATAAAGTGTTGTTTATAAAAATGTTCCTGAAACTCTGTTTATAGTAACAAAATAACTGGAAAAACTATTCACTGGGAAAATATATTCGTATATAGTGAACATACTTGCTCACGTATGTGAGCATACGTGAACCATACTTAATTTATACTGAATTTTTATATAACTCATAACTACTGGGTCTGGCGATATATACCAAGATGACGATAACAATCTGGGGTCAATCATGGTAGATTTCTTTCATTTTTGTCTGCCTGGATATTGAAAGTTTCATAATTTTCTGTAACATGCTTTCGCTGTTCTTATAATGTGAAAAAAATATTTGCACCAAATATAAAAAAACTCCATAACTTCACACTGAGGTTTTATAACTTTTAAGGATCCGGTATATATTTCATCTTAAGTCTTTGCCCATTTTATGAGCCTCATGAGGTCCAAAGTTAATTTCACCTACTTGTCATTAACATCCACAACCAAGTTCTCTCTGCCTCTATGCTTCCTCCCTGTTTCCTCAGCATGCATCCCCAGGATACCTGATATAGATCCTTGGGGAAGTCAAGGATTTGACTTTCTGAGTCTCATCTTTTCTCCTCTGTAAAATGAAGTAACTTCATTTCATCATGCAACACTTACTGCTTTATAATACTCTCTGATATTACAGGAAGTTTTCCTAACATAGGCCTCACAGCCTTGGTTAGCTCAGTGTGTAGCATCATTCCCAAATACGTCTGCATGCACTTCATTCCCATTCTTTCCATTAATCAAACAAAAATATACTCATTTGACACCTATTTTCCCTCCCATTACACCCAAAAACTGGGCTGCAGCACAACCCTTGCTGCAGTCATGCATTGTTATATCTCAACATTTTTCATAGCCCATGCTATTTTGTGTAACTGTGAAGACAGTTTTCATGGGAACCAGGCTTTTTAAATCATTATACTTCAAGAAGAGGTGTAAGACCTATGTAGAGAAGATGAAGATGCACGGAAGGAGAGTTCTTGTGGTCAACTGTAGGCACTGGGGCAAAGAACTTCAGTATTACTTGCTGACTGTAGGTTGTTGCTGCACTTCTTTGTCCTCCAAAGGTAACTTGATAATAAATATCTTATTTTATTAATAAATAATGTTAATATTATGTGCAACAAAAACATCTGGGCCAAAGTGGGGCTAGAGCTAATGGCTGGCTGCATAAAGATAATTTGGGAATTAAAGAATGTGTCTGACATATAGAAGATAACAAATTTAAAATAATGGAGAAAAGAATAATGCTGATGGCACTGGTTGAGCCCTTAGACTAAAGTGTGGTTAATTCCATCCTTCACCCTGGGCTTCCCAGATGTATGACAAAATATATTTCCCTTTCTTATTTAACCTAATCTTTGCAGTATTTCTGGAAAGAAAAGAATTCTAATGCATAAAGGGCAGGAATTATTCTGTTTCCATGTTTTGATTTGTTCACATTATTTTTCTGCTTTAAATTTTTCTCCAATACCTACAATAAGTTCCAAACTCTGGCATTCTCTATTTATTAGATGAAATACACGAGAGGGTGTTTTCAAATGTATAATATTACTTTTTGCCAATGAATACATAACATGTTTTTCATAATATTTAGAAGTTTAGCTAAGAAATGCTGGAAGCAAAGCAATATCTCAGTCTGTCTCATAAAATCTGCATTTCTGCTTTGGGGTCAATAATTGGCAGAAACTACCTCATGGTAAACTGACATCACAGCACAGAGGAAGAAAACTACATCTTATCTGTTATGAAAACAGACAAGACACTGTAGGGTCACAAATGTACATGTCTTGTGCATCACTTCACGTCTTCTCTGCCTCAGCCTCTACTCCAGCCACTGCTGCAGCCAGGGCTCCTCACCTCCATTTTGGCCCGGGAGCCTCTCACTTCCTGCCCGGGGTCCTCTAGTGCCCTAGGTTAGATCTCACAGGAACTTGCTGCTCACTAGAAGAAACACAATCCCAGTGTGAAGACTTAATAACTCTTTTTTTTTTTTTTTTTTTGTGGGTACCAGGGGGACGACCTCAGGACCTCGCGCGCCAACAGGCACCCGTGCCACTGAGCGATATCACCGGCCCCTTTTTCGTATGTGGGTTCCGGGAGTCGAACTCGGGCCCTCGCGCTTGCAAGGCAGGCGCTTACGCCACTGAGCCATCTCACCGGCCCAAGACTTAATAACTCTTGACTGCTACATGGAAAACCCTCTAGGTCAGCTCATCTCATGGTAATTTCAAAACTAGTATAACTCACCGTTCCTAACCAGGCAGACACGTAAGACAGCTCTTGGTACTGTTCTCCAGGTATAGCTAGAAAGTGACAAATTTCAGTAAGCATTTGACTATTTCAATAAATAGTTACTAGATGTTTTTTTCTGAATTGACTGGTAAATATGGCCCTCTAGAAATAAACTCAACTTAGCCCTTAATGCTTTGATTTTACTTTATCTCCTCTTTAATTTTAATAAAAGTACCATTACGGTTTGTGTCTAGATGTCCCCACAAAGCCTCATGCAGCCATGGGGGGGTAAGCTTTTTGGAGGTGGCTGAATCTACTGTGTGATTGACTTGCAGTGCAATGCTGGGATTAAGGGTGCTGGGATTAAGGGTGGGTGATTGCTGCATCAGTCCACTGATTGGATTGGCACCACCCTAATCCCAGTAGACTAGGTACTACATAATGGATGCAATGGCTTGTCTTGCTCTCTCTTGTTGCTTTTGCTGTCTTCTGCTGCCATGAACTGTTGCTCCTCTGCCATGTGCCACTCTGCCTCAGAGCCAGCCAACTATGGACTGAAACCTCTACACACTGTGAGCTAAATAAACCTTTCCCCTTTTAGCTTTGGATGTCAGGTATTTTTGTCTCAGCAATGAGAGAAAAGTAACTAAGACAAGTACTTACTATCACATTAACTTTAGAGACCACAGAAATCCAGCTTAACTAATAACTCCATAAAGTCTCTTTGGTATACATTGATCATAGATAATCTTTGTTCTCATCTTCTAATTCACCTTTTCATTATGACAACATTCAATGGTGTTGACACCTTCAAAATTCTGCAGCAACATTACTTATGATGAGCAAATGGAACAAGGCACATAGCATGTAAGGCCCAAAATTAAGGCTTAATAAAAAATGATGCCTTGACACTTGGGGGGAAAGCAGAAAAGTCTTAAGTGGGTTAATTGTCACCTCCCCTCCCCAGTTGCCTCTCCGACCCAACCTTCCTTTTCAAAGAAAACAAGTGCCATTTCCACTCTTTCCTGATTACCAAGTATCAGTTCCTTGCCAGCCCCTGAAATTATTCAAACAAGCGATCACATCCTCACAAAGGAAGTAGAGAACACCCTACCTCTTGGCACAGGTCTGCTTCCCACAGTCCCTGGCTGTTCACTCCATCCCTGATGCAATACTTCTGCGGCACTGCATGGCAAAATGTGTCCCTTCTATAGGCTGTGAGCATAAGTAACTAATAAACCCAAGTGCTGTCATGCCCCTCTAGCCAGTGATGGTTGTCATGCATTCAGCCATCCCCATAATTCTAAAACAATCCCTCCATCACAAATGACATGGAAAAAAGTTGATTAAAATAGCATGTGGGGGAAAAAAGAACATATGAAAGTATTTTGAAAGATATAAAATGTTTTACAAATATAAATCAGACTTCTAAATGAAGCAAAGTCTTCCCTATTTTCTACTTTTAAAATATCCTGTGCTGATTTACAGATGAAGAAATCAAGGCCAAGGAAACAAAGTTGTTTTCCGAAGTTCACATAATTACTGCACATTACAACTGGGATTCAAAACTTTTGGCTGTCTGAATCCAAGACTTTTATTGCTTATGTTAAGCCATGTTGCTGTCATTTATTCCCCTCCAAAATGTAAAGTGCATGCAATGAAAAAAAGTTAACATAACTTTTTAAGAACATAAAAAATAAATTATTTTCTTAAAAATAATTGGTCATTATTTCCAATGCATCCACATGCAATCATAAGAAAACACCCATAAAAGAAGCTTTTGGGTAACTATGGTTAATCCATCACTATTGTCCTTTGACACACACAAACAGAAGATGATTGTGTAAGGCCTGACACACACATGCATAACAGTATATGTGACCATCATCAAAACCTCCATCACACATCCTTGTGTTTACTGTTAGCCTCTCCAAGAAGAAAAGGCAATTTACCTCTGGTCATTCTACATGGAGAAATATATACCAAAGAGAATGTGCAGTCATAATATTTTAACTTCCAAACATGTTGCTGGTGTTACAATATTTCCACATGGCAACATTTATTTAGAAACTTCCAACCTGACCCAACGTCTCAGGAAGGTACTTGAAGCAACACAATATAGTGTAATTCTTCAAGAAAAGACTGATAAAAACAATCAGTATTTACACTTGCCCCAGTTCTGAGAAATGCACGATTAACATAGGGGAAGCATCCCTGGCCCACGCTGGAATAAGATCCTAGCAGAATGAAGAAGTGGTGTTCTCCTTCCTATAAAATTATCTTTCACAAAATTATCTTTTTAATAATGTGTTAAAAATGTAGAAATGGGGCCGGTGAGATGGCTCAGCGGCGTAAGCGGCTGCCTGGCAAGCACAAGGTGCTGAGTTCAACTCCCGGTACCCACATACGAAGAAAGGGCCAGTGATATTTCTCAGCAGTACGGGTGCCTACTGGCGCATGAGGTCCTGAGGTCGACCCCCAGTACACACACAAAAAAAAATGTAGAAATGTAAAACACACCTTACTAATTAGGATTCAAAGGAAATGAGATACTATTATTCACAACATTTAAAGTTCAATAAATTACATGCTTAACATTACCAAACAATAATGCTATTAAACATTTGTATCTATCTTTTTTTTATTATAAAGAGAAGAAAAAACAAATCAAAAAAAGAACAAATTTTCAAAACAACATAATATGAGGGTACCAATGGTCAATGGATTACGTATTATTATCTTTAAGTTAGTAATTCAGGATACCAGACATTAGCATTCAATTGTCCAAAAATTATTGGCTCAAACCTTACTCTTCAATGAACTAAGTAAAACTGGTAGTGTATCTATCTTAACCATCTTATATACATATACAATTTTTTTTCCTTTTCCCTTCTTTCTTTTCCCCATTCCAGTCTCTCTTTCTTATTGACCAGTTTCTTTTTGACTCACCGTGTCTATTGTACATTTTGGATCTTATTTACTCTTTCAGTTTCTCATACTAGAGAGACAATACGATGCTTACACATGTGCGTCCAGTTTATTTCACTTATGAGTATTTTCTCGAGTTGCATCCATTTAACTATAAAAGTCTCCAGTTTATCCTTCTTTATGGCTGAATAGTACTCCATTGTATAAAAATACCACATCTTTCTTATCCATTCCTCAGTTGATGGGCATTTGGGTTGTTTCCAAGATCTGGCTATTACAAATTGTGCTGCTATAAACATGGGTGCACATATATCACTGTGGTACGATGTTTTTAATTCTTCTGGGAAGATGCCCAGAAGGGGAATAGCTGGGTCAAATGGGACCTCCAACCCTAGTTTTTTGAGGAATCTCCACACTGACTTCCACAGTGGCTGTACCCGTCGACACTCCCACCAACAGTGAAGAAGGGTTCCTTTTTCCCCACAGCCCCTCCAGCATTTGTTATTAGTTGATTTCTTTATAGTAGCCATTCTTTCTGGAGTGAGATGGTATCTCAGTGTTGTTTTAATTTGCATCTCTCGAATGACTAGTGATGTTGCACATTTTTTTGTATATTTATTTGCCATTAGTATTTCTTCATCTGAGAAATGTGTATTCATCTCAGATGCCCATTTTTGGAGTGGGTCTTTAAATTTGGGAGGTCTGATTTTTTTGAGTTCTTTATATGTTCTCGATAGTAATCCTTTGTCTGAGGAACAGCTGGCAAACATTTTTTCCCACGTTGTGGGTTGTCTTTTCACTCTGTTGGTGGTTTCTCTTGCTGTGCAAAAGCTTTTTAATAAGATGAGATCCCAGTTATTGATTCTTTGGGATAGTTCCCGTGCGTTTGAGTTTTTATTCATAAAGTCTTTGCCTACACCAATGTCTTCAAGGGATTTACCTATCCTACCTTCCAGCAGATTTAATGTTTCTGTTTTAATATTTAGATCTCTGATCCATTTTGAATTTAGTTTAGTGCATGGTGAAAGATATGGATCTAGTTTTAATCTTCAGCATGTGTAGAGCCAGTTTTTCCAGCACCATTTATTAAAGAGGCTTTCTTTCTTCCACTGAATGTGTTTGGCACCTTTGTCAAAGATAAGGTGGCTTAGTATGTCTGGGGATGTTTCAGCATCTTCTAATCTGTTCCATTGATCTTCAGGTCTGTTTTTTTGCCAGTACCACACTGTTTTTATCACAGTAGCTTTATAGTATAATTTCAAGTCGGGGATTGTGATGCCCCCTGCCTTGCCTTTGTTGCCCAGAATTGCCTTTGCTATTCTAGGTCTCTTCTGATTCCAAATGAATTTTAGGATTGTTTTCTCTAATTCTGTGAGATATGCTGTTGGAATTTTGATTGGAATTGCATTAAATCTGTATAACAATTTTGGAAGTATGGCCATTTTCACTATATTGGTTCTTCCTATCCAGGAGCAAGGGATATCGTTCCATTTTCTGATATCCTCTTCAATCTCCTTTTTCAGAGTACTGTAGTTATCAGTGTAGAGGTCTTTTACATCCTTTGTGAGGTTGATTCCTAGGTATTTCATTTTTTTGGATGTTATTGTGAAAGGTATTGTTTCCCTAATTTCTCTTTCAGTAAGTTTGTTATTTATGTACAGGAAGGCTATTGAGTTTTGAGTATTGACTTTGTATCCAGCTACGCTACTGAATTTGCTTATTAAATCTAGCAGTTTTTTAGTGGAGTTTTTGGGGTCTTCTGTGTAGAGTATCATGTCATCTGCAAATAATGATAATTTAACTTCTTCCTTTCCAATCATTATTCCTTTTATTTCTTTCTCTTGTCTAATTGCTCTGGCTAAAGTTTCCAGAACTATGTTGAATAAGAGTGGGAACAGTGGACATCCTTGTCTTGATCCTGATTTTAGAGGGAAGGCTTTCAGTTTTTGGCCATTTAGTATTATATTGGCTGTTGGTTTGTCATAGATAGCTTTTACCAGGTTGAGATAAAGACCCTCTATTCCAATTTTCTGTAGGGTTTTTATCATGAAAAGGTGCTGGACTTTGTCAAAAGCTTTTTCTGCATCTATTGAGATGATCATGTGATTTTTGTCTTTGGTTCTGTTAATATGGTGTATTACATTTATTGATTTACGTATGTTGAACCATCCCTGCATCCCAGGGATGAATCCAACTTGGTCATGGTGTATAATCTTCTTGATGATTTGTTGGATTCTGTTTGCCAGTATCTTATTAAGGATTTTTGCATCTATGTTCATTAGGGAGATTGGCCTGTAGTTCTCTTTCTTAGTTGGGTCCTTCTCTGGTTTTGGTATCAGGATAATGTTTGCTTCCAGGAATGAATTTGGGAGTATTGCTTCCCTTTCAATTTCATTAAAAACTTTGAGAAGTAGTGGCGTTAGGTCTTCTCTAAATTTCTTATAGAATTTGGCCGTGAATCCATCGAGGCCTGGGCTTTTCTTTGTTGGGAAATTTTTAATTACATCTACGATTTCATTGATTGTTATTGGTTTATTTAGGATTTTTAAATCTTGATTCAGCTTTTGTAATTCATATGAATCTAGGAATCAGTCCATATCTTCTGCATTTTCCATCTTAGTAGAATATACATTTTTAAAATAGGTATAGATGATCTTCTGGATTTCTGCAGGGTCCGTCGTGATATCACCCTTTTCATTTTCAATTGCATGGATTTGAGTCTTTTCTTTTTTTAATAAGGATGGATAAGGGTTTGTCAGTCTTATTTATTCTTTCAAAGAACCAACTTTTTGCTTCATTGATTCTTTGTATTATTTTTTTTAGTCTCCAATACATTAATTTCTGCTCTGATCTTTGTAATTTCCTCCCTTGTACGGGCTTTTGGCTTAACCTGCTCTTCTTTTTCTAGAAATTCGAGGTTCGCCATTAAGTTGTTTATTTGCGCTTGCTCTATTTTCCTAATATAAGTATTTAATGCTATAAATTTCCCTCTTAGGACTGCTTTCATTGTATCCCATAAGTTCCGGTATGTTGTATTGTCATTATCATTCAGTTGTAGAAGTTGTCTAATTTCTTCTTTAATTTCATCTGTGACCCATTGGTTGTTCAGGAGGGTGCTGTTTAATTTCCATGTGTTTAGGGAGTTTTTGTGATTTCTTTTGCCATTGATTTCCAATTTCATTGCATTATGGTCTGATAATATGCATGGGATAATTTCAATTACTTTGCATTTACTTAAGCAGGTTTTATGAGCTAGTATGTGCTCTATTTTGGAGAACATCCCATGTGCAGCTGAGAAGAATGTGTATTCTGATGTTGTGGGGTGGACATCTACTAAGTCCATTTGTTCCAAAGTTTGGTTCAGTTCTATTATTTCATTATTGATTTTCTGTCTAGTTGATCTGTCTTTTTGTGACAGTGGAGTATTGAGATCTCCCAATATAATTGTATTAGTGCTTATTTGATTTTTCATGTCCTTTAGTACTTGTTTTATATAGTTGGGTGCATTGGTATTTGACACATATATATTTATGATCGTTATCTCTTCCTCTTGGATTGTTCCCTTTACAAGGATGTAATGACCGTCTTTATCTCTCTGAATCATTCTTGGCTTGAAATTCACTTTGTCTGCAAAAAGAATAGCTACCCCTGCTTTTTTCTGGGTTCCTGTTGCATGGAGTATTGTTTTCCATCCTTTGACTTTCAGTCTATGAATTTCTTTCTGAATTAAATGTGTTTCTTGTATACAGCATATTGTTGGATCTTGCTTCTTGATCCATTTTGCCAGTCTGTGCCTTTTGATTGGTGAACTGAGACCGTTAACATTGATGGTTAAAACTGATATGTATTGACTTATACTTGTCATGATATTTTCCTGTTGTTGGTTCCCACTCTTTGTTTTTCCCCTTTCCTGCTATTTAATTATCTGCGCTACCTGGTGGATTCCTTCTGTTGGGGTTCCTATCTCTTTCTAGAATGTCTTTCAGAACATTTTGGAGTGCTGGTTTGGTGGTCATAAATTTTCTCAGATGTTCTTTGTCATGAAAGTATTTTATTTCTCCATCAATTTTGAAAGATAGTTTTGCAGGGTACATCAATCTGGGTTGAAAATTATTTTCCTTTAGAGCTTGAAATATGTCATTCCAAGCTCTTCTTGAATTGAGGGTTTGTGCTGAAAAGTCAGCTGTGATTCTGATGGGTTTTCCTTCATAGGTAATTTGTCTCTTCTCCCTAACAGCTTTTAAGATTCTGCCCTTCTGTTGAATTTCTGGGATCTTGACTATGATATGTCTGGCTGAAGTTTTTTTTTGATCATGTCTAGTTGGTGTTCTAAAAGCTTCACTTATTGGGGGGATCAAATTCTTTTTCTCTTCCAGGAAAGTTCTCCCTGATAATGTCTTTGAACAAGGTTTTAATGTCATATATGCTATCTCCTGCTTTTTCATTTATTCCAATTATTCTTAAGTTGTTTATCTTTGAGTCATCTAGCATCTGCTGAATTGATTTTTCATGGTCCCTTGCTGTTTTTAAGAATTCTTTCTTTTCATGATCACTAATTGCAAGCCTGTCTTTTATATCTGAGATCCTGTCCTCACATTTTCTTAATCTGCTACAAATACTTTCAATGGAATTTTTGTTCTCTTGGATATCTGCTTGAATCTGCTTTATGGATTCCATTTCTTTCCTATGCTGAGCATTCATGGTTTCTACAGTTTTCTTAAGCTCCTCTATTTTTTTGTCTGTATCAGCTATAGTGTCCTTAAGCATAGTCTTCATTGTGGACATTATCTCTGCAGTTATCTGTGAAATTATTTCTGTTTTAATTTTTTCCAGAGCCTCATTTAATTGTTTTGTTGTTACCCCTTCAGATATGCCAGGTGGGTGGCTTTCGGATTGTCCCACCTCATTGTCCCCTAGGTTTGCCTTTGGTGAATTGGATGTGTGGGGTTGCATCTTGTTTAAGTGTCGTCTCATTTTTTCTTTCTTTAATTCCTGGGGTGATATTTGTAAATTACTTATGATAGGTTACTTTATTGCTAGTGTTCAAGATCCTTAGAAGATGACTACTTCTCTGTAGTATCTTCCAAGTGGAGCTTGCTTTTGGGTTTTGAGCTTTCTGCCAGATCCTACCTCTTCAATTCATTGGATATGAGAAGTTGCTACCTGTTTGGCCCAGTCCTTGATTCTTTGGTACTGTGCCACTGTATTTTCTGTGTCCCTTAGTCAATATCAATCATGAAATATCAGGAAGGAAAGCTGTTTAGAACAATTATTTTACATTTGGCTATAATGGTAACTGAAGCATCAAACACAGCCTAGAAAATGACAGACTGAGCTAACCAGTTATTTATCACTTTTAGCTGTATAAAGTAGAGTTGCAGTTATATAACAAAATCTAAAACACACCAGAAAAATTATATGCAGTATACAAGTCCTTAGTATGTCAATTTTTCCCCTCAGGAGTTTAAATTTAAAATTAGTTAAGGAGGAAATAGAGTATTGTGAGAAGAGGAAGGAATTAGATGTAAGGTTAGAGGACCAAGAGGGATCCCACTAACATTGGGACACTGGTGCAGAGGACTGGTGGGAAAAGGAGAAGGAAAGGATAAAAGGAAGAACAGATCACAACCACAATCAGAAAGAGGTTAGAGGTGCTGTTTACACTCATATGACAGCCAGAGAGAATAATGAAGAAAAGAGCAAATAGACAAACAGAAACAAAAATGAAGACAAAAACAACAAAGCAAACAGATAAAACAGAAATAAAACCCCACAAAAGAAAAAAATAAAAATAAAAACAAATAAAAACAAATAAAAACAAAAATAAAAACCCCTTCACCAGAACAAAAAACTAATGAGAGAAGAAAAAAAAACATAAAAAAATAAAGAGAATCAGTTCCAGGTGTTGACTCTGCTGTAGGCAGGCACCGTGTGATGACAGAGTCCTGTTCCGTGCAGGTCCGTCCCAGCGAGCCAGGAGCGGCCCTCTGGCGGGGCGGTGAGCAGAAGCGTGAAGGTTCAGGCGGAGACCGGTTTCCTTCGCCTGCTGCTGTCAGCGCACCGCTTTCCCGCTGCTCTGATTTTCGCCACGCCCCCCACAATGGCGCGGGCCAGTCGCTCTCTGGCGCGGGACAGGTGTGGCTGAGAGGCCAGTCTCTTCACCTGCCGTCCTCAGCGCACTTTCGTGGGACTGAGAGGCACCGCGCTGCCCTGTCCAGAGCATGAGTTCCCAGAGCCGTTTTCGAGCCGCTCTGATTTTCGCTGCACCCCCCACAATGGCGCCCGGCCAGTCGCTCTCTGGTGCGGGACAGCTGTAGCTGAGAGACACTCACTCACCGCCGGCCAGCACCGTTCTCCGCTGCTCCCCTGCCCCGCCGCTGTCTCGCGATCCTCCGTGGGTGCTCCCTGGGCGCCAGCTGTCACTGTGTGTCCGCAGCTTTGAGCTTCTGTCGCGCCGCGATTCCTGGGATGGTAGAAGGTGCGTGCGCAGGGTCTGCTCCTTCTTTGTTGAAAAGTACCCTTCACCGGTGCCGGGGGTCCCAAGCTGCGCTTCAGAACTTTTCTGGGTCACGGGGAGGCATCTCCCCCCCTCCTGCGCTCTCCCAGTCACTATATTCCCGTAGTCCAATGGCAACTTTTAGAGAGTTTCTCTGCGTGCTTCTTACTCATCTGCCATCTTTTTTCTTCCCCTGTATCTCTTCATATTCCATTTTTCTTATATCATCTAAGTGACAATATAAAGATTTTTTATGATTAGTCTGAAGTTCAAACAAAATTTCCAAACCCAAAAGTAAGCTGAGCCTTCTATCTAAAAGAGGGCACACACACACACACCTAATTAATATGGAATTGACCTGTGCCCTATACACTTTGCTATCCTAAATTCAATTCACTTTGCTCAGAAAATTTCACAGAAGAAAATGATATCTGTAGAAATGGGAGTAATTATTAGATTTTGTTTAAATCAACACTTGTTCATGGAGTGTCTATTCTCTAGGAATCTATCATACTTGGAGGACAAATGGTAAATCAAATGTAAACCTTCGCTCTCACAGAGTTTTGTCTACTAAGAAATACAAATTATCTTAACACGCTTTTCTAACTTATCCTATTTGTTTTGCCTGGGGGACTTACTTTTACTTGGTAGTATTTGTTTACTTGTTTATAATTTGGCTCCTCCTTCATCAGCTGACAGACCCACTGAAGAAAGGACTCTAATTTGCTTCATTCACAACTATATATATCCTGTCCCCAGTAGGTTTTTACCATGCTAGACAGGCAATATATTGTGATGAGGGTTATCATATAGCCCTCAGGTTCCAAAACTCACTGAAACTCATGGAATTCAGTAAAGCTGTTATGCTAATGGCTATTTTTTTCAGTTTTTATTATAGTACATGTTTGCAGTAATTATGATTACATTCCTTATGGGGAGGTGGTACATATACATAACACATCTTAATTCTTTTTTATCCCCTTCCCCTCCCTTCTATCCCCCTTACTCGATCTCTTGATCCTTTTCCCATCTGAGAAAGATCTGTCTCCCTATTTGCTATACTGACTTCTATTTAGCTCTTTATTTATATTTTGGTAGAGCACTTGCCTAGCATGCAGGAACTCTGGGTAAAATCCCAAGCGCTGCAAACAAACAAACAAAAATTGATGGGGAGTGTGTGACTAGTAACATTCTGATGTGGAACACAAATTTATATTTTGTGTTTCTCACATAAGAGAAACCAAGAAATATGTAAGCTTTTGTGTCTGATTTATTTCACTGAACATCATGGTCTCAAGGTACATCCATTTCCTACAAATGACTCAAGTTTATCCTTCTTTACATCAGAGTATTTCTACATTGTGTGTAAATACCACATTTTCTTTATCCATTTATCTGTTGATGAACATATACGCTGCTTCCAAGTTTAGCTATTAAAATTGTGCTGGCATGGATGTATCTCTAAAATACGATGTCTTCAGTTCCTTTAGGAGGATACCTAGAAGGGGAATAGCTGGGTCAAATGGAATTTCTAATTTTAAGTTTTTTGAAGAATGTCCATACTGACTTCCATAGTGATTGTACTAGTTTACATTCCCACCAACAATGTAGGATGTTTTCTTTGCAACTTTGCCAGCACTTGTTATTGTTTGATTGCTTGATGATGGCCATTCTTTCTAAGGTAAGATGGAATCTCAGTGTTGTTTTAATTTGCATTTCCCTAATGTTGAAATTTTCTTCATGTATTTATTGGCCATTTGTATTTCTGAGAAGTATCTATTCATTTCACTTGTCCATTTTTTGATTGGCTCTTTTATTTGGAGGCCTAATTTTTTGAGCTCTTTATATATTCTAGATATTAGTCCTCTGTCTGAGAAATAGCTACCAAACATTTTTGCCCATACTGTAAACCTGGGTGTCTCTACTCTGTTGGCTGTTTCCTTTGCTGTGCAGGGCTTTTTAATTTGATATGATCCCATTTCTTGATTCTTGGTACTATTTCTGCACAGGGCTTCTGTTCCAAAACTCCTTGCTTATGCCTGTTTTCAAGAGTTTTACCTGTTTTATCTTTATGCAGATTAAGTATGTCTGTTTTAATACTTAGATCTTTCATTAATTTTTATTTTAGTTTAGTACATGGTGAGATATATGGGTCTAGATTCACTCTTCTGCCTGTAGGTAGCCAATATTTCCAGTACCAATTATTAAAGAGGCTATCTTTCCTCCAGTATATGTTTTTGGCTCCTTTCTTGAAGATCAAAGAGTTTAATGTGCATGGGGTTGTTTCTGCATCCTTTTGTCTGTTCCATTGGTCCTCATGTCTGTTTTTGTGTCAGTTCCATCCTGTTGTTATGACCGCAGCTTTGTAACAATTTCAAATCTGGGGAGCCTCCTGCTTTGCTCATTTTACCAAAGACTGCTTTCGCTATTCTGGGTCTTTTCTGGTTCCATTTTAGGATGTTTTCAAATTTTAGGATGTTTCATGAGAAATGCAATTGTTATTTTGTTTGGGAGTGCATTAAATCTGTATATCAGCAGAACTGGGTACTCAGCCAACTATAGCACAGCTTCCTTCCCAAATAAACAGAGGTAGTTGGGTTCTGGGACAAACCTATAGTTAGCCATGCCCAGAGAGCATTGCTGAAAAGCTGACATTAACTAAAGAGATGTCCATACTGGTTATACTTTATTACAGGATAAAGATATAAATTACCATGAGCAAGTGAAAATTCACCTAGATCAGAGTCCAGGACAAACAAGGCACAAGCCTCCCACTGTCCTCTCCCAGTGGTGTCATGAGACAGTACTCAATTCTCCTAGAAAGATGTGTGCAAACATGCACCAAACACTACCAGCCAAAGAAGCTCACCTAAGCCTTCCTGTCCAGAGATTCATTCCGTTTTAATGACAGCCTGGAACACCTACGTGACTGACATTAGTTACTCAATCTCTAGCCCCTTCTGAAGTTAAACAGATAAAGCATTGATCAAAAACCCACCATAAATCACACCATTAGTCTGAAGTATCTTCTTTGGCTCAAGCTCCCTAGTAGATAAAAATAATCTTGTCAGGCAGAATATTTCAAAAGCACAGACATTATCTCGTCCAAGTAGTCAAGGGCCAGTGCAAGGTTTGAACTTGTCATGCCTAATGAGTCAACAGTTTATTGAACGGAGATATTTTTGAATACTGAGTGAATGAAATGTGAAGAACTTTATAAAAGCAGATGGAAAGTTCACTGCAACATTATATAAAAAGAGATTACATCTCATTTAGGGAATCAGATAAAGTGTCCCAGAGACACAAGATTAGACTGAGACAGGAAGATAAATGGAAGTTATCAAATTAAGAGATAGGGGCCGGTGAGATAGCTCAGCAGCATAAGCACCTGCCTGGCAAGCACAAGGTCCTGAGTTCAACTCCCAGAACCCACATACAGGAAAAACAGGGCCGGTGATATCACTCAGTGGCACAAGCACCTGCTGGCAAGCATGAGGTCCTGAGTTCAACCCCCGGTACCCACAAAAAAAAAAAAAATTAAGAGATAGTTCATATGAAGAGGGAGTAAAATGGAGGTAACAGTGGCATGGATAACACACCAGGAAAAGTGAATAAGCAGTGTGAATGACCTAGAGAAACATTTATCATTTTTTAAAATACATGTATATAAATGTACTTTAGAAGCATCATTTAAAAGCTATATGAACAGAAAAACAGCTACTTTATTGGGCCTACATAGTTCAGAATCCAATTTTTATTTACTTTTCTTTAGCAGTTCATTTATTCAAAAACTATTGAGGTTTACTACATACTAGACATCATGTAGAACATGGTCAATGTAGCAGTAAACCTCAGTTCTCACCTTTAATGAACCATTTTGTCCAGAAGGAATCTCAGTTTTACAAATTATGAGATTGTGAAAAAAGAAACAATACTAAATTATCAACTGGAATAGATGAAACCAAATGTACGGCATTGAGATTAAGGTGGCAAGGACATTCTCCCCAAGGAATAACATGTGAAAATAGATGTCTAAATGACTTGGACGAGTTAGCCAGATAAACCATGAAGAGAAAGGCAAGCAGAGAATGGACAACCATCCTGGAAAAAAGCTCCAGCCTATGGGAAGACCCACAGTGGGAGATAAGTTGATGTAGCCCCTAGAAAGCATCTGCACAGCAAAGGAAACAATCAACACAGTTTAGAGACAGCCTACAGGATGGGACAAAATAATTATGTTATTTACCTGACAGAGGGTTAATATCCAGAATATATAAAATTTAAAAAAAAATAAGAAATCTAATTCAAAATGACAAATAATCCACATAATTATTAAAAGAAGAATACAAGCGACAAATAAATACATGGAAAAATATCATTAGCCATCAAGTAAATACAAATCAAAACTACAAATGAAATACCATCTTTCACCAATAAGAATAGCTACCATCAAAACAAAAAAATAATAAATGCTCGTGAGGATATAGATATAAAGAGCTCTTTCACAATATTAGTGGGATTATAAATTAGCATAGTCACTGTGGAAAATAGTATATAGGGTTTCCTCAAAAATCTAAAACTAGAACTACCATATGATTCAGCTATCCCACTTTTTCATTTAGTACATGCTTGTAGTACATAAAGTTTAAATTCCTTGTGAGGAGTTGGTACATGAACACAACACATCTTAATTCCTTTTTCATCTCCTTTGCCTCCCACTATCCCTCCCTCCATGTTTTGATCCCCCTCCCATTTAAGAAAGGAAATGAGGGCCGGTGAGATGTCTCAGCAGCATAAGCACCTGCCTGGCAAGTGCAAGGTCCTGAGTTCAACTCCCAGTACCCACATACGAAAAAAGGGCCAGTGATATCACTCAGCGGCATGGGCGCCTGCTGGCGCACGAGGTCCTGAGTTCGATCCCTGGTACCCACAGGAAAAAAAAAAAAGAAAGAAATGAAGTCAGCATACAAAAGTGATTGCTGCATTTCCATGTTTATTGCAATACTATTCAAAATAGCTAAGATATGAAACCATGTCTTAGCTGAGATGAATGGATACAGAAAATCCAATATATATACAATGGAGTATTAACCATAAAGAATAAAATCCTGTAATGAGCAGCAAAATAGATGGAACTGAAATAAACCAAACACAGACAGACAAGTATTACACACTGTCTGTCATGTAAAGAAATTGTTGATCTGAAAGTAGAATAGTGAACACTAGAGACTAGGAATAGTGCTCAGGGGAAAGGGTAAGGTAGATAGATATGATCAGTGCATGTTGTACACACGCCGTGGTGAATCCCGTTAATATGTACAATTAAAAAATATCCAGAGGAGGCAAGGATGAAATTCTATCAAGCATCACTTCTTGAAAGGAATGCTGAATTATGTAATAGCCTCACGTAAAAGAAGTAGATAAATGTATTTGAAAAATCTGAAAAGTCCTTCAAACATAGAGAAGGAAAGTTAAATGGCTGACTTGATTTTAGCTTCTGCTGAAAAAGGCTAAACTTCTGCTTCCTACTGTGTGTACTGTGAACAGTTTGAACATTCCCCTTCTTGTGTCTGGATAACATATACACACTATACCTTGCCATTAAAGCATTCTGAGTTATGACTTTAGAGCAAAGTCAGGCAAAGGAACAAAAATTGTATTTTAAAAACCAAATCATATGTCAAAAGTAATGGAATGTTTTATACTTCCAAAACAATATAGAACTGTGGCTTCAAGAAGTAAAAAAAAAAGAAAGTTGCATAGACCTCATCTTGAAAGGGTGGGGAGCTAACAGCTAGTTCACTGAGTGAAAAATTAAGAATGGTGACTGGAAAGTTCAAATTGCCCACAGGTAAATCTCTGTGGTGCTGTTTATATTGTGTTATTAAATTTACCCTAAATCAGAGACAAAGCTTGAATTCCTTCTAATCAAAATGCAAAGCCTTTCTAAATGAGAGAGTGACAATTTAAATTCCTTATGCTCTATTTGAAGGGATAACAGGAGAGGTTGCTAACAAAGGTAGCAGTTTGGCAACATTGAAGACATTTTTTATTTATTTTTTTTGTGGGTACCGGAGGTCGAACTCAGGACTTCATGCACCAGCAGGCACCCGTGCCGCTGAGTGATATCACCAGCCCTTTTTTTGTATGTGGGTACCGGGAGTCGAACTCAAGACCTCACACTTGCCAGGCAGGCACTTATGCTGCTGAGCTATCTCACTGGCCCTGAAAACATTTTCATAATCAGTTCCTATCATTTTATTTCTAGCAGGGTAAGCATTTCTTTTCCTCTGCCAGACTTTCCTGCTTTATATCCCTCTATACTTTCCCCTAAATACTGGTAAAAACAGAACAAAGGGGCAAAACTTTCTTTGCACAATATAAAACTAATTCATTCATACATTTAACAGATATTTTCAGAGCATATAAGTGCTAGGCATTCCATACTGAGTTAACAGGATGCTGCTCACATGGCAGGTATTTTTTTCATGAACCGGACCTTACATTCTAGATCTTCCATTACAACTTTTAGTGAAAAAACGTGTTACTTTTCTTTCACTGCTGAGAAAAAATACCCAATGCCCAAAATTAAGGAAGGAAAGTTTTATTTAGCTCACAGTTTGTAGAGGTTTCAGTCTGTAATCAGCTGGCTCCAAGGCAGGGTGGCATGGCTGAGGGGCAACAGTTCAAGGTGGCAGAAGACAGCAAAAGCAACAAGAGCAAAAAGTGGGGAAGAGCAAGCCTCTTTTCCTCCCTTAAATTATATGCAGGCTATCCACCGTAGGGTGGGTTCTTTACACCCACTATCTCCATGCCCTCCTCTCGCACAGGATGAGGATTTTTACAAAGTGAAGACCCTGGACCCATGCTGAGTCACTTAGTAAAACATCTAAATGTCTCGAGTTGACACAATCAATCAACCATTACAACCTCCTGGAGTGTAAACAGCCACCCTAGGGCATGTCCTCTACACCCTGGGATGTAGAATGGCTGAGTTAACTCCTTAAGCTTCTAAACTTCTCAAGTTGACACAATGTATCAACCATTAGAAAAAGTCTTTCTGAGAAAATTTCTTTATTAGCAAAGAAAAATGTTCCAAACTGATAAATATCAAGTGCTTACACTTCCTTCCTAAAACACAGTAGGGCTTTAAAGTCCTGAAAGTATCATTTCAGGGTGGAACAGTGGAACCACAGGGAAGAGGATGAAATGATAAGGAAACTGAAGAAAGGAAAACCTATCAGAGAAAATGGAAAATCTGTGGTGCCTACCCAAGATGGACTCTAACCAGACAAATTAGTAGAAAAAGTAGAAAATTGGTATGTACCATTGGATAGTGTTTGCATCAACACCATTTGTATGTTAGAAAAATGTACGGTTTGAGGAACTCATTTTTTTCACTTCTACCTTTTCATAAAAAAAGTTTCATTATGGCAAAATAAAGTTTTATTCAAAGTAGGAAGAGAAATTTTGCTGTTTATGTAGATACTACAATCTAAAAATTCTAAATCCTTCTCAACTGATGCTCAGGATTTTGATCCTTTAGAATAAAGAGTGGTCTGAAAGAAAGAGCAGAGAAATAAAATAAATGAGGAAACAGTCCTTCTGCTAAATACTATTCTGTCCCCACTGTGAAGTAAGAATTGCTGTGGACTCTCAAAGAGATACAGACTTTGATCCCTGTCACAAAAGGCCTGTACCATGAGAGAGTATAAAATACACCACAGCTTTAGTCCACAGGAGAGAGCCATAAAGGAGAGACAAGGTACATTACTGGAGAGATTGTTTCTGCTCTGCCTGCTGGGAGAGAATAAGCCCCATATAAACAGAGACGCAGGAAGAAAGGCATTTTAATGGCAACACAAGCACAAATGCACAGATTTGGCATATTTTAGCATATAGTAAAGATATAAAGCTCTCCAAATCCCTGCATAACAGGGTAGCAGAAATTTCTGGAAGTGAGTTCAGAAGATATATCTGAGTTCTATGTTTAAAAGAGAATGCAAGACAAAGAAGCACCTTAAATACTCAGAGAAGAAACAGGGAACACACTTAGGTAGAAATGTGAAACCATCCAAGGTTTGCTATTAGAAAAAATAGGATCAATAATTCACTATTTCTAAACCCACTGAAACTGAGATAGCAAGGCTTTAATCAAATAGTATAAGAAAAATGTAAAACTTTACATGGATAATCTGAGAAAAAAGAACTGTATAATCATTACTACTTATTTCCTTTCAGGCTACACTGGTGAAATACTACTATGGTAAGAGGAAAAAGCTTTACAGTGTGTCATTACTGGTTAATAGAACCTGATGCCATTTATCTGAGAATAAGAAATTCCCACTTTAGATAAAGTGGGAAAGTAAGAAAAAAATGTATCAGGTCTACACTATTATGGATAAATCTAAATGACATAAGGAGTTTCTAATATTAAAACCCAACAGAACAGACTTCAGCCTGAAATGATATATCAAGCTACTAAGACTGGTCTTTGGAGTAAGACCGCTCTGTATTAATTGTGAGGTCTTGGGAAAGCCATTCAAACTCTGAGTCTCATACATTTGAAACACTGGTTAAATATTTACTGAACATGATACCAGGCGCAGTGGCACATGCCTGTAATCCCAGCACTTGGGAGGCTGAGGCAGGAGGACTGCTGTGAGTTCGAGGCCAGCCTGTGCTACGAAGTTAGTTCAAGGCCAGCCTGAACTCCATAGCAAGACCCTGTCTCAAAAAAAAAAAAAAAAAAAAAATTATTGAACACGAACTATGGGTCAAAAT